>JAQQTP010000064.1:20546500-21900000 GCA_029884605.1 Ormosia emarginata | reverse complement strand
GTGTTGACCAAAAAGTTAGGGTTGGTTAGTGAATTCCCAAATGATGATGTCAAGCCATGTTACGTTGTTTAATTGATGTGGGGACCAAAAGATTAGGGTTTATGGTTTTCTGAATTGTTTTTTCTTTTTTCAAATATGACCAATTATACTTGCCACATTGTGACATTGTTTAATTTGATACCTTAATTGTGTGCACATACAATTCTTATTTTTTAATTGTTTTCATTGACTGTTTGCACTTGTAAGAATGAGCTTTATTATAATAATTCATTATATGGGGTCATTTGTGAGTAAATCCCCATTGACTTATGAAGGGGGAATGTAATTGTTCTTCATAATTAGGACATTGACAAATAATCCTATTTTAAGGGCATTGGATTACTTAAAGAGTTAAGGTATAGTGATATTTCTAGGTTATGGTGAAAATTACCTGGTAGAACCTTTGAAGATGGGTTAAGACAGATTATGATAGACACGGATGCCTCGGAGATAGGTAACTATGCTATTCAGAACAAGTGTGAGGTTGATGTATATGTAGAGTACATTATGTCATAACCTGCAATTACAGAAGAATTGGGGTTTGAGGAAGAGTTTGTTAATGTGGATAATGTTAATGGCGATGGACAAGCTAAGGAAATTGGCTTGGAAACATGGGCCAAAGTATGGGTGATGGCTAGGTTGAGGGTTCTCGGCTGGGAAAAATAGGCCAGGGTTTGGGTGGTAAGGGTCAAGCTGAGGGTTTCGGGCTGGGAAACAATGGCCAGGGTGAGCATTAGGTTGAGGGCCAAGCTGAGAGTGTGGGTGAGAGTGATGGGGTGCAAGAAATAGGTGAGGGTGCTGCTGGTGCAAATGAGAGTTTAGATGATAGTGTAATTAACATACATTTTGATGATAGTGAAAAGAAAAGAGGTTTAGGACTATATGATGGGTTTAAAGTAAAGGAACGAAAGGGTAAGAAACCTAGATCAAGTAGAAGAATTAGGAAGAAGGCAGTAGCTAAATCCAAGGCTTGGGTGTCCCTAAGAAAGAAACAAAAGAAATAGAATGAGGCCAATGGATCAGAGAGTGGGGCAGCAAGGCCAAGTGAGGGTGTTGAAAATGATGATGCTGAGGGGCTTAGAAATGATGAGGCTGAGGGTGTGGGAAATAATGAGGGTGAGGCTTATAGGAGTGATCCAGACTTTTTTATACCTGTAAATATTGATGCAATCCATGACATAGATGATCAATACTCTAGTGAGGAGTTGGACAGTGATTTGGACTCAAGGTCTGACTTGGATAACAGACTAAAGTATTCTAAGTATAAGAAAGAGTATGTGTGTGAGGATTTTGAACTCAAGCTTGGCATGAAGTTTACTTTATTGGAACAGTTCAAGGAAGGTATTATAGAGCACTCAATGTTGAATAGGAGGTCTGTGAAGTTTTAGAAGAATGATGTTGTCAGGTGTAGGGTGGTATGCAAAGGCAAGTATGGGTTTTTGGTATTGGCTAGTAAAGTAGCAAGGAGTCATACAATTAAAATTAAGACTTTGGTGGGCAAGCATACACGTGGGAGAGTTTTTGATAATAAAAATGTCAATACCAAGTGGGTTGCCAAGGCAGTGGTGGACAAGTTCAGGAATAACAATAAAGTTACATTGAAAGAAATCATTAGTGAAATTAAAGGGACTTATGCAACTTGAATAACAACTTAGAGGGCACAAAGAGCAAGGCAACTGGCTAAAGAGAGAGTTGAAGGAGATATTATCAAGCAATACACACTACTATGGAGTTACATTGTTGAATTGATAAGGGTAAGTTCCAGAAATACTTGTAAGATTTCACTAGATAGGCCTGCAAGGAACTTGTAGCCAAGGTTTGATAGCTTTTATATGTGCTTGGAGGGGGTGCAAGAAATGGGTTATTTCTGCCTGTAGGCCATTCATATGGATTAATGGTTGTCATTTGATGACCAAGTATGGGGGACAGTTTCTGATGGCTGTGTGGAGGGACTTAAATGACCAATACTTTCCACTGACATTTGTTGTAGCTAAGAGTGAAACTAAAGATATTTGGAGGTGGTTTCTGACTCTTTTATTGGAGGATATTAGAGATATCAGCACTAACAGATGAGTTTTCATATCAGACTAGCAGAAGGTACTGTTATGTAATGTTTCTTTAGTTATGTTGGTGTGCTTATAATCTTATACTACGAATTCTAATTGCGTCATGTTGCATAGGGGTTGATGTCAACCTTTGAAGAGATATTGATGGGTGTTGAACATAGGTTCTATATTGCACACTTGTACAATAACTTAAAAAAAAAAAAGGTATGGAGAAGGGACTTGATGATGGGTGCTTCCAAGGCCACATCCTTAAAAGCATGGCAAAATAAAATGCTTCAAATATAGTTGATAAATAGTAAAGCACATGATTGGTTAGTTGCAGTTCCTAGAAATGCATAATGTAAGCATGCGTTTAGATTTTATCCTAAGTGTGATATAGTAATGAATAATTTAGCTTAGGTATTCAATAGTATTATTCTGATGACTAGGGACAAGCCTATAATTACTATGTTTGAATGGTTTAGGACTTATCTTATGGTAGGTTTGCTGCACTTAGGGAGAAACTTAGTAAATATCTTAGTGATGTCATGCCTAAACCTAGGAAGAAATTAAACAGGGAAGTGCAAAATAGTGAAAACTGGTTTTTAACTTAGGCAGGGGAATTAAAATTTGAGGTTACTCATATGATATTCACTGAGAGTTTCATAGTGGACTTGCAAGCCAAAAGTCATTCTTGTAACTTTTTAGAGTTTGTAGGCATTCCATGTAGGCATGTAGTGATTGTTATTTGTTATAGGGGAGATAACCCTGAGGCATGTGTCAACGACTGCTACAAGAGACAAGCATATGAGAGGTGTTATGAGAAAGTCATCAGTCTAATTAATGGACATAATAGATGGCCCACAACTGATTATGAGCTTATTTTGTCATCTAACACTACAAGAAATTCATGAGTTAATGACGAAATTTTGCTAGGAAAAATTTATTGCGAGAGATTAGCGAGAGAAATTGATCTCTAGCTAAATTTCGAAAATAAATTCAAAGAAAAACAATAACAAGTGAATGGTAAAAGAATTGCAAGGGATAATTTCCCTCGCTAAAATTAGCGAAAGAATTATAAAGGATAATTTTCCTCACTAAATAAATTAATGTAAGTAGTTTTTTTGCGAGGAAATTAACGTAGGAATTCCCTCGTAAATCCCTGCAAAATATGATAAAAATTTAAAATTTAATAAAAACATAGGTTGATTCCTCTAAGCGCGCAACTCCCTCCCTCCCACGTTCCCAAATTCTCAAATATCAGCATCTCTCGTTCTCCTCTCTACCTCCTTCCATTCCCCTATTCTCATTCCCATCTCTCATTCTCCTAGAACCACCATCCCCTGCCTCCACAGCCATGCAGATCTGCAACATCGCGTCTACCACCACACAGATCCATGAGCCACCAGATTTGGAAAGTGGAACGCTCGCGTGCTTCAAGCCTCGCTCCCTTACATCTGGTTTCAAGGGCTAGTGTGCTTCAGGACTAGTGTGCTTTCCCTTACGTCTGGTTTCAAGTGGTGAGTGAAAATGATAACAGAACCACAAAACTTGCTAAGAAGGACCTCAGAGGCATTGGTTGGTCCGCTGCTCAGGTCACATCCAACAAGCTGTTTTCAATAAGGTTTTTGTGATTCCTCCCATGTTTTTGTTTTTTATTTTATTTATTTTTTGACGTTGTTTCACTTTCTCCAATGATGTATCCTTGCTTGATTTTTGCTGGAATGAATTTGGGTTGAGGTTATTAATGTTTAGGGAATAAGTATGTTGATGATTCCAATGTGGGATGCTAGTGTTATTGATTCTAGTATGCCCCCAATGTTGTGTGCTGTGTTTCTTTCACTTTTTTTTTTTTTTACTTGGCTATAGATCTACACGTGGAAATGGATTTTATGCATTGTTGCTTTGGCTTATGAGTTATTAAGTTGTTTCTTATTGATGAGTCACTGTTTTGTCCAGCTTTGAATTTCGACTTTGGATTTGGTTTTATCATTTATCCTTCCTTGAGGTATACAATTATACATCTACTGGTGTCTAAACTGAATCACTTTATGTAGGGTCTATCTGCAGGATTACTGAGGCAGGCTACATACACCACCGCTCGACTTGGATCATTCAGGTGAGTTGTTATGATCACGTTCATCACTCTTAATCCATCAAAAAGGAGAAATTTTATAGCTTTTCTTTCTAAGGCTTTGTATTATTACTTTGTATTTTTTATGCAAGTAGTAGCTTTCATCACTAGAAGGCACATTATCTTATATGGTTTTAAGGTATTGCATCGTTTCTTACTTAATGGTTTTAATGCTTTTTGAAATAAATAAGAAGAAAAGAAAAAGAAAAATGAGTATACCAAAGTCCACTTCAAAAATTGTGACTAATGATACACTCATGGATCAGGTTATTGTTTTTGTCAAATCTAGTGTTGTTTCTATATAATTTTCATTTCGGGCAGCTCCTGTTATTTTACTTATATCTTGGGCAATACAAGTTGAAATCACTTGGTGTTAATTTCTTTGGAAACCCAGCACACAGGGCTATCACTCATAGAAATTTTAAATTTTTGTTTGATCCTAGCTTGAGCTAAGAAGTGGGAAATAATACATAATTTGGTTTGTTTGAAAGCTAACATTTAAGGACATTAATCATGAAAAGTTTAGATTTTATTGCCATTGTATTTTTTACAAATGTTTGCCTGGAAAGTGAATCTTATAGCTGTAAATAACAAATTTTAGTGTGGTAACCTTTTCTAAGTTATTTGAGCTATTGTTTTATTTTGGGTATAGAATCATAGTAGTAACGATGCAAGTTCCATGTGTTGAACCTATTTTAATTTGAGCTATGATGGTTGTATTGTCTCGTGGGATGATAGGTAGCTAAATATTTTTGGGCGTATATGTGGATTTTATTCAAAATTGGTTAATCTTGCATGTTGTTAGCGTACCTTGAATTTTTAGTTCTCCTTTGCTTCAGTTTGATGTTTTTGCATGTTGTCTTAGTGTTTGCATTTTTCCTTACTTACTCTAACTTACTAATTTGATGTATTAGTATTATTACTTAAAGTTTTGATCTATGCTACTCTAAGGCTTCTATTCTGTATGAAAAGATTTAATTATCTAATGAGATTATTGGATCTCACTAGCTCTAGTTTTAACTTGAATGATGATTGTAACTTGAAAATATGGTAAACTTTTCATGTAATGACACAAACAGCGTTTACACAGTGTTGCTGCCCTATTAGTATTGAGTTCCTAATATTAATATATTATATACTTTGGTTGAAATCAATTAGAAATGAGAGGGGGCCTACCTTGCCCTGTTAGGACCGAATTGGTCATTCAAATACAAACCAAGTTTAATGACTGCATGGAACTAAACTGTTATAAATAAATGTTACCATATTTTCTACACATGAATTGGTGAATTAAAGGCCAACTCCTTAATTTAAATATAAAAGAAAGGGTCAAGGCCTAAGTTGCTGAAATTCATTCGCATGGACTAGCCATGTGTAATTGCTAAATTGGCCTAGGATGTGATGAAGGATACTGCCCAGTTATAGTCAAAGTAATGGACTAGCACTGCATTTTCTCCAGCAATACAGTCAACTTATGGTGTTCAATTGTGGGATGTTCTATTCATGTGTTTTTTCTTTTTCTTTTATCATATGGTGTGCCTTCTGCTCGGTTTATTACTGGTTGAAATAACACTACGGTACTTATAAACCCTATTTCCTGTAAATGCTTTTAAATATTAGTTTGTAATGCATATTTTCAGCCTTGCCCCTCAATGATGCTAATTGCTAAATTTTTTAAGATATCCTTTTGCTTTTGGATACATGTTGCATGTTTACATGGTCTGACCTTGTTCTCATTTTTATGTTAATTTAATGCAGATATATGCAGAAATGATTGGAAATGTTATGATAGATGCTCGAACAACTGGAAAATATTACCATTGTACGTATATGAAAGTGGGATACTTTTTAGAACTATAGCAGTTAAAGACTGGATATTTTGCAGAGTTGCACATCACCTTGGACGTTCAGACATTGATTGCTGTTACTACTCTATGTTCTTCCTTTGCTTCCCATTTCTTACGAGATGGATCACATAACCTTTTAAGCTTTAAAAATGTTGCACTTCATTTCCCCTGGTATCACTTGTTCTTTTTCTAACATACGAAGATCTGAGGTCATATTTTCTTCTTTTTAAAAAAAAATATTTTGGAGATTGCAAATACAACTATCAAGACAACAAAACCATGTTCCAATACTTAAAGGGTCTTTGTTTGCGGCTTATGCCATCTTCTTTTGTCACAAGTTACATACTTGTATGATAATCCTCTCCCGTTTTACTTTTGAGACAGAAATACCTTGTTCATACATCTCCCTTGTATTATGTCAACATTTCTCTTGTTATGTAAATTTTCTTCTTCTTCTTCTCTTGAATTGTATCTATGCTCATGGTTTGTTGTTGTTGAAGGGTTCATTTACTTTCATGGCATTTTATTGAGTTGTTGACAAGTACATGTATATCATTTATGCCCTCAAGATTTGTTTTGATAGAAACTGGTGTTGTCCTATTTTTTTGCTTTTCATGAAGTATTAGTTTTTCATATGCCTAGTGTTTCTGTTCTGCCTTTATTAAGTCTTTGTTAAGCTTTTGGTGGCTAAGTCACCTTGTTGCCTTTATTGTCTTTACTCATCACTTGTTATTCTGGTGCTTGATTTTTTAAGTTTAACACTCAAATTTTGTGTGAAATGAATGTTTGATTGAGAAATTGAGATAGTTTACTTTTTTTTGTTGAGATGCCAAATTATGTTGTGATCGTGGCACAGTATACGTGCATGGGTGGAGTGGGTGTGTAGTGTAAGTTTGATGGCTTTTGTTTTTTTTTCTTTCATTTTTTTTCTTGTTGTGACTGGGATTAGCGAGGGTTTGCGAAGGAATAGTGAGGGATTTACGAGGCAATAGTGAGAGATTAGCGACGAATATTAGATCCAAACTTTTTTTCTTACTGTGACTTGGATTAGCGAGGGAAATTTGTGATGGAATAACAAGAGCAATTAGCGAGGGATTAACGATGGATATTAGATCCAAATTTTTTTCCTTACTTGACTAGGATTAGCAATGGATTAGCGACGGATTTTAGAACCAAAATTTCTAAACTATAGCGACAGAATTTCCCTCACTGATTTGCAAGGGAACACATGCACCATTTTTTAAAAAAATTGTGAGAGATTAGCGATGGATTAGAGAGAAAAATTTTTCGTCGCTACTTAGTAATGAAAAAAACCAACAGAAATGTCCTTCGCTAATCCCTCGCAAAAATATTTTGTGAGGGTTTCTTGTAGTGTAACTATAAAAGAAGGTCAGACAAGTCCAAGTAGTTAAGGAAGAGAGAGCCTGGTGAAGAACAAAACCAAACCAAGTTGAGAAGGACTAATACCACTTACAGATGTGGATACTATCATAAAGATGGTCATAACTCTAGGGGCTGCCTTTGTAAGTCAATGGAGGTTTAGCAAGTTGATGAAGCTGAGGAGGTTGAGGTAAGGAATGCTGAAATTTGGTTGGTCATTTCTTTTAGCCAATGCACAATAAAATAACATTACATGTCATCTTATATACTTTGTTGCAGGGAGTACAAGATAATGGAAGCACTGAAGCTGACCATGGAGGCACTGCATAATCTGATTCAGCCCAAGCCCAAGTCAATGCAACTGATGCAGCCCAACAAAATTCTGCAATTGATAATAGGGTAAGGAATATGAACCTAATATGTTATGCAAATATAATAGCCACTTGTAAATTAAGTAACTTATCTAATAAGTTGTTATTATTTTGCAAAGAGGAAGGGGGTCCACCATATGCAACAAATGAACAACCTACCAATACCAGTCTTGGGATTTGACACAAAGAAACAAATGAAAACACAAATGGCTCAATTAGGGTATACAAGTATCTTACAATCTTAGAAATTAAGTGACTTATCTAACAAGCAGTGACTATTTTGCAGAGAGGAATGGGAGCGCATCAAGCACTACAAATCAACAAGTTTCTTCACCTCAAGCTGCTGTAACTCAAGATGCTAGTAGTTTTGCTCCTGTTGTAAGCCAAAATACTAGACCTACTACAATTACAACCAATACCGGAATACACATAGATGGGTTAAGCCAAATCAGTTCTAGTACAAGTTTTCCAGAATCGTATGTTGCACCAACACCATCGGTCCCATCGGTGTTACCAAGTCCAATTGTGCAACCTACTCCACCACATGTCAACGAAGCCACCATGCAGACCAATCTGCCAGCAACCAAAGCACAAGGAAAGGAGACAAGTGGAGCTACAGTTCAAGGAGAAACATTGGTACATAAAGGTCAAAGAAGATTAGGAAAGAGAATTGTGATCATCAATAGAATGCCCTAGGCATATTGACCACTGATTTTGAAATAAGAAGTTGTGATAGAAAATATGTAGCTTTGTTTTTGTTACGAAGACAAGTTGTACTTTTTTGAAGTGTTTAATTGTTTTTTCGAATATATTCAGTATAGGGTCTATAACTAGTAATAGTACTTTGTTTTGGTATAGAAGTGCATTACTGTGAATAGTATATTTTTAAGGTGTGAAATGATGTATATGAAGTAGATCAGCCATGTAAAGGCATTTGATATTTTTTTGGTTTGTAAGTACAATAGGTATGATGTAATATACTAAATTATTTATTACAAATACTATTGCAGTGTAATGAACTCCTTCATGAGGATGCAATGAAATTAATGATTTGGTTCTAGTGCATCTCAGTTTATATAATTAATTAGATCTGTCAATTTACCTTAGCTAGGGTTAGTTTATTTACTTCATTAAATTTAGTCCATTTAGTTGACAATTTCTCTCTATTAGCTTCATCAATTTCTGTCCAAAACAAATACACAATTACAGGTAATATGTGTGCATATTGGGCAGTGTATTTTGTTCACAATATGTATTTCAACATCAAAAGCTCCTCGTTTCATTCATAATCAATTACATTGAAGTCAACATAGCTTCTAATTCCATTCACCTTAAACCCAAATACATCAATCATTCAAACCATTCAACAGACACTATATTACATCAATCTTTCGAACCCTAAAACAAACACACTAAAAATGTGACTGCCCATGACACAAAAAACAACCCCCAACAACATGGTCACTTTAGTCTTCTCAAAGGCAAGCTCATCTCTATCTTAGCTATCATTCTTCTCATCTCTTCGACCACAACCTCATTATTATGGAAACACTCACAAAGAGGTTCCTAGTTGTTTATTGCCTGATCGGCCAATTCGAACCAACCACAATAACCATCATTTTGTAAAAAAAAAAAAATGAAACAAGAGAGTTTTGGAGAGTTAGAAATCTCAAACCCACATTTACTAGTAATAGAAAATGGGTTGGTTCTTACTCTCCAATTTGGGCATGTCCAATAAGCTCTCCTAGGATTTTTCATACTCTTTAAGGTAAGGTACAACATTACATATCCACATCCACATAATCTCCTTCGCGAGGGCATGGTGGGGCTAGCTAAGGTTGATGGCTTGATGCTGAAGATCGCGAAACACTAGCAATGACAATATCTCTGCAAATGTGAGGGATGAGGGACGAAAAAAGCTAACAAAGTGGTCAAGGAAGAGGAAACAATTGTGGGGAAGAAAGAAATCAAGGTGAGGTGATGAGAAGGAGATGGGAAAATTCAAATTTTGTCCCTGCACAGAACAGGGGAGAAAAGGGATGAGGGAGGGGGATGAACAAAAAGTGTCACGTGACATGCACATGACTTGTTTAATGAGTCTCACAAGATGACATGACTCCATGTGGTAAAGGAGATTGATTGATAAAGGACATGTGGCAACACTGAGGTAGAGTGTCGTTTGTCACATCAGCACTTAACAGAGTTGAGATAACAACAAAGACTAACTTTACTCATTCAAAAATTTAGAGAGACCAACATCGTAACAAAAATTTTATAAGAATCAAAATTAAAATTTGTTATATTTAGAGAGACTAAAAACATATTTATGCCATAAAAAAAATACAAATTTAAAAAGGTGATATAGAATATAAAACGAATAAATAGAACTTTTCAAACATAGTAATACGTTGATCCTCTAACCATACGTCATACGTGAGATTTGGAATTTAAAATAATCAATGCATAATATATATATATATATATATATATATATATATATATATATATATATATATATATATATATATATATATATATATATATTGATTGAATCATTTCAATTAGTGTTCATGATAACGTGAGTTTTGAAGAATAAAAGAATGAATAAAGACTTCATGGAACGTGATCAAACATATTATGAATGAATGAAGTCTAACAAACCATTTTTAGAAGTCATTCATAATAATAAAGTATAATAATGTATGACGGTCTCAATCAATATTCAGTATCGTGGCTATTTAAAATGATTGATACGGTTATTTTTTAAATTATATTTAGTGAAAATAAAGAAATAATATCACAAAAAATTATAATAAAAATAAAATTAAGAAATTGATGTCTCAATTATAAAGATTGATTCTTATTAATTAGAAAATATTAAATTTGAATATTGGTAACTTTAAATTTAATGAACAATTCAATTTAAGAAAAATAGATACTGATTAATTGAAAAATTAATATTACAAAATCAATTTAAGATATATTGTTACATTGTTTCATGATTTAAGAAAGTAATACTAAAAAATACTAATATATATATATATATATGATATCAAGTTATACCAAATGTAAGTTTTTTACTTACACTTATTTTTAACTATTAGATCCACTTTCATCTAATTTCTTTTAATGAATCATCTCAACCATTAGATGAAAATGAATCTAATTGAAAATGAGTGTATAAAAAACTTTATTGTGTAATCCCCCCTCTATATATATATATGTAACACAATAATAAGGTTTTATGTCCTAATTATGAATATTTATTGAAAAAATATTGATATAGACATTAGTATTGATATGAAATATTGGCCAACATTTGAATTTAATGAACAAAGTCAATTTAAAAAAATATTGATATGTTTTTAAATTATTTTTTATAATTAGTTAATTTAAGATTGAATTAAGATTATAATACTCATTTATTTGATCTATAAAATGGGCGCAGTAATTGGGTAGGTATATTACAGTAATTGTAATAATATCAATGGCGCTTCTACTTTACCCTTTAACCAAACTGGGTAGGGATACCCTTGTTGACCAGCCAACCACAGGGTGATGCGCGTAGTTGTGGCTAGGCAGATACATTGAGTTTTTGGCCCACAGAGTTCATTCATCCTGAAATATAAACCAAACGTGCACAATTCTAGAGTGCATACTGAATTGGAATCCTAACTTGAATTTACTTGAGAAACCACAACAATTAATATAAATAATCGTTTACTGTCAACATGCCTATCCAGTCACTTAAAATTACAGCCGTCCATCAGTTGTTCAGACATACCTATGATCAAGAAATTACCACATGCAAAGCAAGGTTTAACCGAGAGGGTAACGTGGAAGCATCCAAATATAACAATACTAGTAATGCAATTATAGGTAATAGTAGTATGAGTTTAAATTTGATGCAGTATAAAAGTTTTAAAATACTACCATCAAATTATATATTAACATATCATTAAAATATTTCAGGTAACTGTTGTGATAGTAGATTTCTTTAATAATTTAACAACATATAATTATATACATAATTGAATGATAGTATAAAAAAAATTTAATGCATCAAAAATAAATCCTAGCAGTATTCCTCTTCTCCTGTGCTTCCTAAAAGATAAATCCCATAGTCCATTAGAAATGGAGACCAATTCTGCCATATACTGATTGCTAACTCAATTCCCTGCTGCTTTTGCCTCTTCCAAATTAACCATATCCAGATCAAAGTGGAAAAGTGGGTGACAAAAATACCCTACCTACTTTCCCTGATTGAAACACTAAAAGTACTCCAAAGTATCAATTCGCAATTGACATGAACATCCCAGATATGCATGATGAACAACCGAGAAAAGAGTTGAAAGACGAGGAAACTTCTTAACATTAAACAGGTTCAGAGGATTTATATACAACTGTACATAACATTGAGAGTAATGTTCTTTGATATGAGTACCATCACGAATTTATGAGACAAGCCAATGACAGAGCAATCAGATGATATAGTAACAGAGCAATCAGATCATATAGTGTAAAATCATATCTATAAAATGCTAGTGGAAAATCAGATCCCCAAAGGTGTTCTCGCCACTGTAAGTAACATAAAGAAATCCATCTTCATCCTTCTTCTCATCATATATGGCAGACATAATTACTCCTGAAAAAATTGAGAAACCCAGCATAGTGATAGGCTAATGCTATTCTATATTAGAAGGCTAAAGCATCATCTTGAAAAAAGTGGAGGAGAACATAATTTGCTGTAGTTTACCTGTAGGTGGAAGGACATTGTCCACAAATATAAAGATTGCCTTTTCTGCACTTAATTTAATCCTTTTGCGGATAACATAGACAAACTGTCCAACGGTCAGATCAGCAGGGACAAGGTACCTACAATTTATTCATTCAATTTGATAGCTTAAAACAGAGGACATATGGCTGCCAAGTACCAATTCTAGACCTTATAAATTTTATACGTCAACTGGCAGAAAGCCATTTGACAATGGCATTATTACAACAAATAATCTCTAGTCCACCATAAAATCTAGAAGTTATAAACTGACAGAAGCAAATACAAATAAATCCATCAGCACCAAGCTATACAACAACCAACACTCAAATATAACATCAATTTTTTTCAAAAATAGATAACCAATTCAAATGTTGTTTATCTAATTCAAAATTCAGGTCTTCTCATACACAGGAGAAGCGTATATACAATAGAAGCAACAATCATAACTTTAGTAGCCCACAATATCATGAATTAGTATTCATTCATATAACTCAATATCACTTACCGTTATCAGCAAAAATCTTAACCATTGCTAATAGTCTATCATGCCAATTCAGTAATTTATTTTGATCAATTCAGTACATCACCAAATAAGTCCTTACAAAAAAAAATGTGATTTTGCTCAATCCAGCTATTGAAGTATAAATGCTTATCATGTCAAAATTGCATGCCAAATTTTAGAAAATCTAAACAGCAATAGAAATGTTATCAATTGTCTGAATTATCTTTTCTTTGAAAAGTATATTGTATGTCAATTTTAAAACAATGGATAGAGTATGAAACAGTTTCAATTTGATGTAAAACTTTCTTGAGCATGACTTTCATGATACAAACTTTCAATCCAACGAGGATTTTGTGAAAAGTTCATTTAGTAAAAAATATTCATTGGAGCAAGCTTCTAAATTACAAACTTTACTTGTTATGATCACAGCCATTTATAGACAAATAGTGAAAAACTCCTAAAAATCCAGAGATATTGTTTAAAAAAAACCATGATTTTTCTCCTTCCTTTTACTTACTGTGGCCAACCACCTTCCTTTTCAAAATAGTATGTTCTACTCCAAATACAAATAATATCAGTTTCGCTATACCATTTTCTTTTCCTTTTGAAGAAACAAATGAACAGAAACAATTAAAGTGACATTTCCAGATTATATGAAAAGTAATAACAAAATCTTACTTCTTCTTGTCAATACTTGGGATATCACTTCTTTCTGCCTTCTCCACAATCACCTTCAGGCATATCCAGAGACAATTTAGCACAATAACTATAGATCTATCACTGAAATACATTTTCAAGTATCACAAGTGTAGCAGGCAGCAAGTAGAAGAAGCTAACATGAATTGTAATTGACTGATAATATAATATGTGGTTCTGCCTGAAAACTTTAAAATCAACCTATCTTTAGAGATGGATATTACAATCTCATTAAATTAACACCTAAATGATGTGACTATGAAATTGAAATCAGAGTGAAATAAAATAAAACTGTTCAGGCTCCTTAGAATCGTATAATCACAACTCAGAAGAACTAGATCAAAGCAGCAAATAAAATAGCTCGAGGGCATAAGGCACTTCCATTACTGGATCCAACCTTTGAAGAAAGTTCACAAATGCACAGGTCAATAAGTAAAATTCATTAAGGGAAAAATAAAATAAAATAAAAACTCTTCCTTGTGTTGACCATTGTAGAATTGACTGAATTCTGTAATCATTCATTTAACCACCAATAAAGGCTCTCCCCGTAAACATCATTCATACTTGTAGAGATCAAAATTAGTAACAATAACTAAAAGCACATGACAATTTAGCACGCAACAGAATTTCCAATAAAGGGTTTCCCAAACGTGAACAATGCTTAATTCATTAATCACTGTCAACCAAGTTTATTTAGCCTCCAACATTCATTAATCAACGTCAACCAAGTTTCTATGCATGAAATGTTGTCAATGAAGATTCAAAGATACCACATCTTGTAAAATTCCAACACAAAGGTCAAGTGCTAGTCAGCAATATATGTCGCCAAGAAGGAGACACTAGATAAAAGACATGATTGAAACAGCAGAATATATTTATAGGCATCAAACATGCTTTTCACCACCAAAACAAACAAAAAAATCATAGAAATTGAAAAGCATTGTCTCCTCAACCCGCAAAACAGATAAAAGAACAACTCTGCCCTTGCCACAAATATATGATTTACCATAGATGGCATCAGTAACAGATAGTTGCAGGGGATGAATCACTACTAGTTCTCACCGGGATACGGTCTGGGTATTTCTCCCTAATCCTAGCAGCCTCAGCTCTTCTCTTCTCTGGAGACAAAACGAATCATTTATTTGTATATTACTCAGCTTTCCACCAAACACAATCAAATTAAGTATATTTCACCCAAAAAACGAAAAAGCAGTATATATATACCAAGATCATGCTCTTGTTTGAAGTAACTCTTTGCCATTCTTCCTGGAATTAGCATTAAACAAAAGTCAATTAAAAGTAAAATGAAATATGCATTGTCTGACAAAGGACAAGTAATTCATCAATCACTCAAAAATCAAAAAAGCACTATGTTTCAGAAATAAATAAATTAAATATAAATAAAGTAAGGGGCATCGTTGAAAGACAGAAAACACCCAAAATTACCAGCAATAATCGCATAAACAAGAAGAAGATTGACCTACACCCAGAATTCATTATAAAAAAAAAAAAAAGAAATCAAAATCGTTAACAGAACATTAATCTTCGTTTATCCCTGAGTTTCAGGGGGGTCAATTTTTTTTATGGTATTACTATTTCCGATCAAGTTTACAAATCAACGGAATTTAGGAAAAGAGAAAAACCTCTAAGGCTCTAATTGAGTGTTTTGCAGATAATCTTTCCTCTAACAACAGGGAAAGATACAAAGAAAGGGGCATATGATATTATGGAGGCAGAAAAATTGTTGGTCAATAAATAATTTTCGTAACCCAAAACCTCGAGTTTGACAAATTTAAGATTATAATTCAGTGAACTAAACCTCGTGAAGACGATCGAAAAATACAAGAAAATCAACGCTCTTTATAAGCCCCTTTGCTTATAACCCCAAGAAGTCCGTGTTTGCCCAAGAAAACATTATTGCTCCTTTGCTTATCTTTACAACTATTTATATCTGCAATTTACAATTATGAGCCCCGCATATATTATAGGAATTTTTTAAGTTAGCTGACTTGGTAAGGAATAAAAATAAAAGTTTTAAATAAGAAATAATATTTTTTAATTTTTAAAATGAATTTTAAAAATTTTAATATAATAAATATTTAATTTTCAGTTCTATTTTTTTTTTTTGTTTTTAACTCTTAATAAGTATTGCAGCGTTATTTACTAACAAAATTCTGTATTTTATAAGAAATTATTTTTATCCACAATTGAGCAGAAAGCTTGAACATATAGGCAAATTACTTATGATTGTATTTGAAATAAATAAAAATTAAAATAATTTGATTTAATTTAATTTGATTTGTTTAGAAATTAAATTTTGTATTTAAAATTTTTTAAAAAATAGAATTTGAATTGATTTAATAATTAAATTTTGTATCTAAAATTCATTAAAATGAGAATTAATTTGATTTAATTTTATTATTTTACATGTAAACCTTTATGATAGATAGTTAGAGGTAGTCACTAAGGATAAAATAATTTATTTATTTCAAATCAAATCAAATACTAACAAATTCTATCAAATTTGATAGAATTTTTAAAACAAAATGAATGAAATCCATAATATTTTAAAAATTAAATCATTTTCTATTTTTTAACATTACAAACACAAAATTTAATTAGATTTTATTTACAAATCAAATCATTTCTCTTTTTTTATATTTCAAACACACTCTAAATGAATTTTTATCCATCCATAAATATACTTAAATTTTTAAGATTTTTTTTTTTGAACTATCTAATTATCTATAAGGGGCTTATGATCTATTTACTTTAGGGTTATTTTAACAATTTATTTATCAAACAAGGTTAGTCTTAGTTTATTTATTTGTTCTTTGTATATAACTAAAATCTTATAATATTTATAAATTTATTAATTACATATTAATATAAATTATTTACTTTATAGATAACATAATAATTTTGATAGAGATTAGGTGTATTTGAAACTTAGAAATTAGTTCATTAAATGCCTTTCTTATAATATACATTTAAATAGACTTTTAAGTTAGTTTTATAATTTTAATATTTTTCACAAAAAGGTTCGGGTCAGGTAACAAAAAAAAAAAAAAAAAACATAAAATAGGCAAAAGGTCAAGCTAAATATAAAGGTTTTAGTAAATAGGCATAATATATTTAAATAAAGACTAGATTAGCCAAACATATTCTCATTGTAAATGATAACTATGCAAATGAAATAAATTTTTTTAACCGAATTTCATAACGAATGAATGTTCAGTTATTTATATAATAATATTTATCATAGTATTAAAACGAATAATCAAACTAATTTTAAAATATGAGAACACGTTAAGGGAAATTATAATATGTAAATATACTTTTGGTAATTACATATGTTGAATATACACGTTTCTCCCACTGTAAATATATATATATATATATATATATATATATATATATATATATATATATATATATATATATATATATATATGTGTGTGTGTGTGTGTGTGTGTGCCCTTCTCTTTATTCTAATATATTGTTTTTTATACCTTGTTTTACATTATTTGTACGTGGGACTAAGGGCTTGTTTTGATACACTTATATAAAAAATATTTTTTATACCTCTTATTTTAGTAGTATTATTTTAAAAAAATTTGTTTTATATTTAGATGTAATATTTAAGAAGCACTTATTTTAGTAGTGCTTTTATAAAATTATATTTAAAAACCACTTCTCCTTCTATTTTTTTAAAAGTAGGGAATTATTAACTTCATAATTAAGTGACTTTAGTGCATTTTTTTCTGCTTCAACTTTTTTTTTAAGTGACATCTAAACATACTTAAAAATTTGTTAATGTACATTTTTTTTATAAAAAAAAGTTATCCAAACGAGCTCTAATTATAACTTGAGTACTGAGGTTGTACTTCTTATAAAACTAGTTTTTCTACATGTGCGATGCATGGAGAAAATAAAAAATAAATAATGTTAAACGAATTTGAAACAATTTAATATAGAAAGAAACACTTGTAGATAAGAGAAATTAATAAAAATTTTATATTGCACCAACATTTAAAAACATAAGGACAACAATTAGTGCTACTATTTCGCTAGCATTTCGAAGTTTGTAGGTCCTCCCATCGGTGTTTCAGGTTTTTATTATTTTTAATTTAACACCTTCTACTCAATGAATAGCAAGAGAAAATCTTATCTAAACTATGGACATAATAGTTGAGTACACTAAGTCAATCAGAATTTGATATTTTTACAGAACACTATGAAATTAATTGTGAAACACAAAAATCTATGAAAATATTAAGTTTTGATTGACTTACTACACCCAACTAGATGCACATAGTTTAGGAAGAATCTCTCTGAGTAGCAAAACCCTCCCCATCCTCTATACGTTTGAGTAATGACATTGAATTCATCAATAAAATCATGTCCTTCAATAAAGAAACAATAACCAGGTCAAGGTCATATGTGCTATGTTGTGACCTGAAACGTCTTATAATATCGGCGGGTTATTGTTATTGGAGTAAATATACATTTTAATTCTTAAATATTTCGTGATATAATACTTTAGTTCTAAAAATTTTTTGGTAAACACGTTAGTCATTTACAGTTTAAACTAATATAACACTTTATTCCCTGAAAAGGATTATTGTGATAAGATTTGAAAACTTTAAAGGACTAAAGTATATGTCAAATTTTTTTATGGACTAAAGTGTATATTTACTTTTATTATTATTGGCAAATAATAGCTATACCATGTGATAACAAATTTTAAAACACGTAAGCTAAAGAAAGAGATTGATACTTGACAGAATTTATTCTATTTTATACTTCATTCTCTGTGTCAAAGATATACAGCTGAGAAAATTTAGGTGTCAATCCTTCTTTTGGTAGCAGATTTTTGGTTAGATGGTAATTTTGACTATGTAAAAGAAATATATACAAAATAGAACCATTATTTATTTGAAGCTGAATCTTTTTTCCAAGAGATGTAAAAGCAAACATCATGTTATATGATCTGATATTCTGTTGGGAGTCTTTGCTAATTTTATCATTCCCAAACAACAACTATTGCAACAAATCAAGAGCATCCTTTAGGTTCAGTAATTGAACTTTTCCATTCATACAACACATTGAAAATTTGGGACTAGACTTGTTTCTACATTTAACTATCATTTCGCCATACCACATCATCGTGTTATATGATTCACAAATCCATAAAGGAACTCCAATATCATCATATTTTGTAAGAGTAGTGTGAAAAAGTTTCTCAAGGAATAATGAATTAGAATAAAACCATGAGAATTTGAATTTTTTAAATGTGCTCATGATTTTTGTGACATCTTATTTTTCATAAAATTTACTATTAAATCTTTGTAATAAAGATTAAAAGTATTTTTCTGAGTTAAGATAAAATTATTAGTGTATTATAAAAAATATAGATATTTATAAAAATATATTTGTAGGAAGATATTGATGGAAAGATATTTATGAAATAATATTATTTTAATCTAAATATTTCAAGTCTAATAATTACTTATATATAAATGTCTTTTTTATTAAAAAAAATGGGATAGGTGCAACGTGCACCATTTCCCGTCGATGCAACATGAACCATTGTGGCTATAAATAGATAAATAAAAAGATGAAGAAACAAATACGGATAGACGTAGCAGAGGCATTAAGAAATTAAAAGAGAGAAACGACAGAGTGAGAAATAGAGAAGGAGAGAGAGAAAGAAAAAGGGGAGTTTGTGTCATGGTGGAAATGTGGGAAAGAGAAGAAAAGAAGAAAGAGAGAGAAAGAAAAGAGAAAACGAAAGAGGGAAGAAAAAGAAGAAAGTTTGCATGACCCTCTTTATATAAAACTATCTTCCAATATGTTTATATGTTTTATTAATTAATTTAGTATTTTAATATTTTATGCATATTATTATTTTTGTTAAATTTATTTTACATATGTAATATTATGAAAATTTAATATTTATTTAACTTTAAAATATTTATTATATTTAATAAAATTTAGAATTATTATAATTAAAATGTTCACTCTTTTATGGGATCAATATAATAAATTATAAAAAATTAAAATATTACTCAAAATTTAAGTAAAATAAATATTTTTAATTATATTATGTAATAAATATATGTGCTAAATTTACAAGAACTTTCTTATATTTACCTTGGTTTTGGAGTAATTTTATGACCTTTATTTTGACATTTACAATAAAAGAATTTTTGTGTAATGAATGCACTATTAGGACTAAGACAAACTATAGACCATGGTGAGGACCTCACACACTATGGACTATGATGTGGACTTTTAAAAGAATATTAAATTAATTTTAAATCATAGTTATCTTTTGAAGAATTAACATTTAAATTTAATGATTATAAGTTTTATGAATTTTATTTAATTGTCATGATTTATTTATAGACTTGTATATAATGAATTTATTTTTGATATATTAGTGGTTTGTAATGCTTATATTTGTGTGTGATAGCAAACAAGTGATTCATGAAAAAGTTTACACCTAACCGTCGAGAGGCAGAGGGATAAATTTCCTTTTATATTACTTATCTGGTTAGTATGGGTATGTCTAGCTTTATTGTCACGATGTTAAAGTAAAACTAGAGATAGGGTTGATTCCCTATGGAAGTCCTTTCGAATAAAATGTGAGACAAGCAGACATGGAAAGAAAAAGAGAAGTAAAGGGTAAATTTCTTGTGATAAGAAACTTACTTGCTGATGATTAGTACTTATTTGTTGATATTTGAGAAAATTGCTGATGTTTGCTGATACTTATTGATAATTGGTTCTTGTTTGTTGATGTTATTATATAGGTTGTATTGCATGGATTATTTAGCAATCCTTATGCTATGTTGGAATTGTGTTGTTCTTGTCATACTTAGGTTGGCATGAAGTTTTCTATGTACATTTCACAGCTGAAATTCACCATGTATTTTCAAATATTTTTTAACTGTTTATTTCTTACTTAGAATTTTCAATTCTCACTCTGTTCATAGTATTTTCAGATTAGCATATGTTGTATTTTGGTTATCATCAATCAGATTGAAAGGATTTTAGTCTCGAAGGAGGTGAATGATTATATATTAAAGTTTTTACAAATATATGTATATTTTCTTGGTTAAATAAAACTTCGATATATGTAAGCTAAATAATGACTCTGTTGCCAAGTTTCTTATTCTCCTTATTTAGAATTTATGTTTTGATCTCGTTTCTTTACTTACTGTTAGTGTGATTAATTATAATTATAATTATAATTGATCATGATTGATTTTAAAAATAATTGTCATTGATTTAGTACAGAATTAATTTAATTTGGTACATAATTATAATTTATTATTTTTCTTTTATATACAGCAGTCTTCTTAGGTTAACCTTATTGTATTCATTCATTTAGAAATATACACAAATTATCAATATTTGTCTTCATATTTTTTTCTAACTTGGTATTAGAGAGTCTAGGCTCTCGGTCCAATCCTAAATTCTAGACTCCAAACACTATTTCTTATTTCTTTTATTATTGGTCGTTTGCTGCCTGTTTCTTTTTTTGCTGGTTGTTGTCTAGCTTTGTGCATCATCAATCAATTTCTTTTATTGTTGGCTGTTGACCAGCTTTGTGGAGCTTTGTGCATCGTCAATCGTGCACCGTCAATAGTGCACTTATTTCTTTTATTGTTGTCTCAGACCGTTTTGTGTAGTGTTGCTGATCATTTTTTGTTGTCTCATACATCGTGCTTATGACGTGACTGTACTGTGCAATCAGCTTTGAAAGTTCAATTTTTGCGTTCTTCCTTAGTATAATGAAGAAACTAGATATTGTTCAATCTCCTTCAGTTGTGCTTACTACCCTCAGATGTTGCAGATATTGTAAAAACTCAAGACACTTGATTGAGAATTGTCTCACATATCCTCCAAGGTCTAATCAGAATAGGTTTCAACATCGTTCCAATTCTTCTAAATCTATGCTTCTTACTACTGCTACTAAAGGATCCCCAGGTTCTTCAGTCACACTCCAGGCTGCCTTTTCTACTGATGATCTTGTGTCCTTCCTTAAACGTTTACTATCTAATTTTGGTAATACCTATTCTACCTTATCAACTGCACAGGTAATACTAAATGGTACTTTGACTCTGCTTGTTGTAATCATATGATGTCCACATCTCAATCCTTTCCATCCCTGTTTGTTAATAACACTGCACATTCTATACATACAACCAATGGATCTCTTATAAATGTTAGTCATAAGGGTTCTATCTCTTTGCCCACTCGTAACTTACCCGATGCATACCTTATTCTCAAATTAAATGTTAATCTCATTTCTGTTGGTCAACTATGTGACCTTGGTTATGAAGTCATATTTTCTTCTTATGGTTATCGTGTGTAAGATCCAAAAACGTGATAAGTCATAGGGACTGGATGTAAAGTCGGAAGATTGTTTGAGCTCACCAACCTTCATGTTCCTCTTGCCTCAAATCTTTGTGCAGCATCCACCTTCATCCAACTGTGGCACCAACATCTTGTTCATAGTTCTCTAGGAAAGTTGTGTCCCCTCTTATCTCAAAGGGATATAGATTCAATCAATAATGAGTCTTTTCACTGCATTTTTTTTATCAAATTACTAAACAACTTATACTTTCTTTCAGTAAAAGTACTTCTATTTCTAAATCTCTTTTTGCCCTTGTGCACTCTGATGTCTGGGGGCTTGCCCTCATACTAACTATGAGAGGTAATCGATATTTTGTAATATTTATTGACAATTTTTCTCATTTTACTTGGATATATTTAATGAAAAATCATTCAGAACTTTTTCAAATTTACATTAATTTTGCTACTATGATAAAAAATTATTTCTCAAAAATAATTAAAGTTTTTTTGTTGTGATAATGCTTTTGAATATCATGATTCAGAACTTCTCACATTTCTTGCTGAACAAGATACACTCTATGAGTTTTCTTGTCTAGGTACCTCTCAGCAAAATGGTCGTGCTAGAAGAAAATATCGTCATATCCTTAACTCTGTCCGAGCTATGCTCATCTCCTCCTCTTGTCCTGAATGTGCTTGGGGTGAAGCCACTCTCAACATTGTCTATGTCATCAACTGTCTTCCTTTCTCTATTTTGGGTAATGCATCTCCCTTTGAAAGTCTTCACCATACTTCTCTATATTACAACTCTCTTAAATTTTTTTGTTGTGCTTGTTTTCTTCTCCTTCAACCTCATGAATACACTAAACTTGAGCCCCGAGCATGTCTCTGTTGCTTTTTTGGTTATGGCACTGAACATAAGGGCTATCGTTGTTGGGATATAATCTCTCAACGCATCTGTGTCTCCCATCATGTTGTATTTTAGGAAGACACCATGTTTTCCTCACTCTCAAAGTTCAAGTCTTTCACTTCCACTTCAACTCTATTTTTTACTAACCCCTTTGTTCATCTCTTTCATAGTGATTCTGATGTAGGTTCCTGTAGTGAGCTTCCAGTCACTTCCGATGTTTCAACCACTCCCAATAACGGTGTTCCATACGTAGATCACGCACCTGTCATTACACAAATTTATCAATATTTGTCTTCTTGTTTCTGTTTCTAACATAGTATCAGAGTCATGGTATCCACCTTAAGGAAAGTTTTTCCTTTTCGCTATGTAGAGTTCATGGAATTCATTAAAATCGTTACTAATCACCATCAAACCCAAACCTTTTTCGTTTTCCGTTCCATTCAGACTTTAGACTCTAGATTCCAAACTCTAGACTTCTAGATTCCAGATTTCATACTCCATTTTAAACTCCGTCCTAGATTCCAAGTTTTGTTTTGATGACAAGACTCCGTTTTAGAATTTGTCCTAGATTCCAGACTTCGTTCTGATGGCAAGACTCCGTCTTAGATTCCAGGCTTCGTTATGATGTCAGACTCCATTTTAGACTCTGTCCTAGATTCCATACTTCGTTCTAATGATAAGACTCTGTCTTAGATTCCAGACTTTGTTCAGATGTCAGACTCCATTTTAGATTTCGTCCTAAATTCCAGACTTTATTCTAATCCAGACTCTATTTTAGACTCCATCCTACATTCCAGATCTTGTTTTGATGACAAGACTTCGTTTTAGACTTCGTCCTAAATTACGGACTTCGTTTTGATGGCAAGACTCCGTTTTAGACTCTGTCTTAGATTCCAAACTTTGTTCTAATGTTAGACTCCTTTTTAGACTCCGTCCTATATTCCATACTTCGTTCTGATGGCAAGGCTCCGTTTTAGACTCTGCCTTAGATTCCAGACTTTGTTATGAAGTCAGACTCCATTTTAGATTTCGTCCTAGATTCCAAACTTCGTTCTAATGGCAGGACTCCATTTCAGACTCCATCCTAGATTCCAGATTTCGTTCTGATGGCAGAACTCCGTTTTAGACTTCGTTTCCATCGTAGATTTTCCCAAATGCAGATGGTTCCATCCTAAATGCAGTTTGGGTCTGTTGGATTCTCCAAGATCTCAACGTTGTGTTTTTAGATTACTTTTAGTTTATTTTATTTTTATATGTCTACTTGTAATTATTTTTAATTTATTTTCTAAACTCCAGACTTCAGACTCAATCATCATCCTAGTCTATTCCGTACTTTAGTTTCCAAACTCAAGTTAGTTTCTTCTATACCCACTTGAATTTGAAAGGAGATGTTAGTATAATTAATTATAATTGAGATTATGATTAATCATGATTAATTTTAGAAATGATTGAAATTGATTTAGTACAGAATTAGTTTGATTTAGTACATAATTATAATTTATTATTTTTTTTTATATACAATAACCTTCTTATATAGATAAAGGCTAATCCTTTTGTATTCATTCATTCAAAAATTTAAATAAATTACCAATATTTATCTCCCTATTTCTGTTTCTAACTTTTACGATATTTCAATTTCGATATTTGTTTCTGTTTTGATATATGTGTTTCGATTTGATCTTTGCTCTTTGACTTTAATTTTCTCATATTTTCTATTTCGAATCTTGTCTTTCGATTTTGATAAATGATTTCAAACTCTGCTTCAATTTCTGTCTCTTTAACTTTAATCTTTTCCTTTGATTTCGATCTCTATTGAAAATTTTGCTAATTTTTCGATCTTTATCAAAAAATTTGGTTGTTGTAAACATTTTTTTAAATTATAAACTTTTCTAAGTTTTCTTTACTTAATTAGAAACAAAAATTTCTGATTTTAAATAAATTCTTTTGAGTATTCGAAATTACTAAACTTTATTAACAAAAAATTAAAAATTTTATCATTATAACCATAATTAGAGAGATTAAGAGTAATACTCTTGACTAGAAATTTTGCTATCATACTATTAATTTATTTAGGGGGTTACAATTTTCTTCATGAACGCGTATGTACCTTTGTCCTCTTCTGAATCTTCACTTTTATCATCATTAGAGACATAATCGGAATATGTAAGATACATATATTCGCATCAGATATGTTTTTAAAATATAATTCAGTAAAAAAAAATTATGGAAGTTATATTTGGACTTTTTTAAAAGACATATCAGGAGTCAACTTGTATTGATTTGTATTATTTTCTAGATTGTCATTGTCATCAGCAACAATATTTCTTTTTGATCTTATATTTCTTCCGTTCCATGTAACAGATTGTGTTACTGTTCTACTCTTGGTCATTCTATTGAAAGCACTTCCAGCACAACTGAGAATTTTAAAAATATAATTATAATATTATGTTAGAGAAAAATATATGTAAATCGTTTTTCAGTTAACTAATTTGCATTTATGATAACATAGTTACTAAAAACGTCTCATCCTAATATTCTAACTGTATTGTAATATATTACCTTGAGTCTGATAAAGTATTTGTAATTGTTACTGCTCCTGTAGTGCAGTTTTGTGTTGTTTGAACATAGTCATTGGCTAGCTTAACAAATTGCTCTCATTAAAAAAAATAGCCTTATACGATTATAATAAATATTGTATTCCTAATACTTACTTTTACATCCAAATCTTTCTGGGTTGGCAATCATTTGGCTATTTCTCTTACGATCTCTACTTTGGGGATTTAAATCCATTTGCATGGAAGAACCAAGAATTGATTTTCTTCTATTATCGATTATAGTTATTCTTCTATATCTTGTTTCCTTTGACAGCTAAAGTTGTTATTAAAACCTGCCTAATAAGAACACATGTATTATCAAATAGATTATAAATTAAGATATATATAATTGGATGAAAAATTAATTTTTCATAAATATCATGCATTTGTAAAAAAAATTAACTCACTGACAGATATATATGTTAGAATACAACTTCTTAGAGTTTGAGTTGATGATCCTATAAATTTACTTCAAAGCAAGTTTATGGAAATCCTACTTTTATTCCTTCCCATTTGAGTAAAAGCTATATTTTGATCAGGCCAACTATTATTAAAATCTCATTTTTAATGTGCAAAATCATTATTAAAATATGGAAATATCAGGTATTAAAATATGCAAAGTCATTATCAAGTATTTCTAATTGATATTCATTGAATTTGAATTCAATCAAATATTAGCTATTAAATTAGTTGTATGAAATATTGCCAATTAAATATTGATTGAAATTTATTCAATCAATATCAATATCAAAATTAATAAAATAAGAAATTATGTATAATTAATATTAATTGAATTTGTATTCAATCAAATATTAGGCATATAATCCAAAATCGAATGCTTTTTCTACTGTTCAAATCCCTAACATTGAGGCCCACAACCACGGCTCTTAAGCTTACCATTTTTTTTTACACCATAAGGTTGTTAATTGGAATACAGTGATTTATTGATAGGTCATTATTCAATAATATTAATCCTCTAAGGAACTATATAAGAAATAACATTGGTGATTAAATAATTGTCATTTAATAGATATTATTATAAAGATTTAATTTTAATGCACTGACTATCATTCAATTATAAATTTTTATGTTATTAAAAATATTTAACTTTCAAAATAATTATCTCAAAAGTACATATGCTATGATATATGATTAATTAATGATATAAAAAAATTTATATTAATAATGCATCAAAATTAAACTTTTATTATAAAAGATAATTCATTTCAAACAGTTTTATTATTTTTTTAATAAGAAATAAACATGCAAATTGACAAAAAAATATGTTAGTATAAATAATAAAAAGGAATGTTGGACATTTACGGATATCTCCTTGTTAATGTATTCATTCATCAACCTTTTATATACTTTCATGACATGTGTATTAAGTAAATAATACAAAGTCATTTTTCATTATATTTATTTTTTGATTTGAACATTGAGTTTAGCTTTCAAACAATCAAGGAATTTATTTAGTAGTTGTTACGACTACCGTTTGAAGATGGTGTAAATGCAGCAACTGAAAACGATTAAGCACCACGTGCAACCTGTTCTACCTTCACCCCAATTAAAGCCCTGCTCTCATTCTAGTTACTCATCCCTTAGATGGCTCCAATTACCATTCTTGGTGTTGGGCTATGCGTATGGCTCTCATATCCAAAAACAAATTTCAGGATTTTTTTTACTAAATTGTTATTATTAGTCAAATTAATTATTAAAATATTTTTTTAATAATTTACCAAAATGCTATCATTTTAAAATATATTATTCAACTATCACACTTTAGTCTAACGTGACTTTTTTAAATTATTTTTGGGCCATGTAAAATGCATCAAAGAGGCTGGCGCATCTACGTAGATTACGTCAACACGCTTGACGCATCCACGTAGATTTCGCCAACACACTTGGCGCAATTTACGTAGATGCGTCAGCCTCTTTGGCGCATCCTAACTGGCCTTGTACATTGAATTCTCCAACTAGAATGACGCAATTTGTGAGGATTTCCCTATCGTTTTGGCGCAACCCAGCTATATACGTAACCTCCCACCCTCATCCGTGCCACAATCCCTCATTTCCTCAATTCTCACACTCTCTCTAGAAATTTTCTCTCGCTAAACTCTTTCAGCTCTCTATTACTGCTGGAAGTGGTGTATTTTGATCATTCAGATATTATTCCTTATATGTAAGTATTTATTTTAATGTTTGAATTTTTTTGTTTATGATTTGTTGGTTATTATATTAATGTTAATTATATATTTATGTTATTTTATACATATTTAATGGTTTTTACAATTATTTTTTTGCTTGATTGATTAATAATGTGATTAATAGGATACATAGTATGAATTATATGAATTAATTGTACGTAGAATAATAGTATGATTTTGTTTTTAGTACTTAACATGTTTTAATTAACTAATTGTAGGGTTTAGGAAATTATTTGTACGTTTAGGGTTTAAAACGTGTAAATTGATTACATATGTGTTTAATTCAAATTGATTGTTATTATTCAGAAGTGCGATTGAAATGGTAAAGCTCATTAATGTGCTCATTTACTTCAATGGGATAATGTATGATGGTGAAGAGGGTCTCATGTATCAAGGTCCCCCTCCTAAGCCTATTATGATCACAACCGATATGACTTTGGATGGATTGAAAAATAAGATTCATTCAAAGTTGAGGCTCCAAGCAAGTGTATATGTGTCAAAAGTTATCTATCGATGTCCACAATGTTACAATCCATGGAGATGGATAGGTTTAGGGTTAGAAGACGATGATGATGTAAAATACATGATAGATTGTTTCTCTCAAACTCCGAACATGACCTCGATGGAGTTGTGTGTTGAGGCAAAATCTCAAGTTGAAGCTGTTGAAGAGCGTGTTGAAGCTCTTGGTCAAACAGAATCTCAAGTTGGTCCTTCTAATCTAGTTGAGTCATGCAGTATGATTGTTATTGGTGGTGCAATGGTTGAAGCTGATAAACCTCTTGTCAGAAATGCAGTGTGAGAAACAACTGAAGATGAATAACAGATAGTTGAGGTTGATGATTCGGATATTGACATAGAGGCAGAAAACTTTGATGTTGAAGAAAATTTAGAAAAAGACAACCCTTCATTGTCGGTTACCTATGAATCCATGGTTGTGCCTTCAGGCCCTGAATCTGTGTTTGTGTCACCATGCCCTCAATTCTCTCAAATCAATTAGGATGCATTGGAGAATCCTGATAACTTGCATGAATTAGATCGTTGTGGAACTTGGAGCATACATGATGAATTATATCAAGGTTTGCAGTTTCCATCAAAAGATGTCGTGAAGTCAGCCCTCAAACATTATGCGATTCGCAGGCATCATGAGTACAAGATTGAAGATTCTGATTCATGAAGACTAACTGCTAAGTGTCCTAGATTTGACGAAAGTTGTAATTGGAGAGTTAGAGTCATACAAAGCAAGAGGTCGAATGTGTGGTAGATTACAAAATATAATGGACCTCACACCTGCGTTAACCCAGTTGTGTCATTAAATCACCGCAAGTTGGACTCCCGTATAATCTGCTCTTGCATTTTGGAGATGATTAGATCAAGACCCGATGCACTTGTCACTAAAAAAAATGTGCTAAATTGCGACAATTTTTTTTTTCAATTTGTGACGATTTTTAACCCCCACTAATTAAATTGCGGCGGTTTTGAAAAACGTTGCATTTGTGTTAGCCGCAATATATTGCAGTGGTATTAATTTGCGACGGTTTTAAACCCCCACAATTTGCTGTGGTTTTTTTGTTAAAATTTGCGACAATTTTTGGCCTCCACTATCTATTTGACTTATTCTATTTACCAAACAATTTGTGGTAGTTTCTTTTTCAACCTCTACTATCTATTTGCCTGATTCTATTTACTAAACAATTACAGAGGTTGAAAACCACTGCTATTTGATTATTGTAAACAACATTTTTGACTTTCTTGAGATTTAAAACCACTCAATTCATCTGATAAGTTTTTTTTTAAAAAAAATATTTACTGCATATTTAATTTTTAGTTCTAATATCGTTTAGGATGCACAATCAAAACAATTAATTTTATAAAATTGCTGATATAAATGTGAATCAAATTGCATTAAAAATATTCATAGTAACAAAAGCATCACAAGTTCGAATTCATAAGCAAAATAAATTCATCCCTTATAACCTAAACTTACAATTTAAAATCCTTAATAACTTAAAGTAATGGCACAATAAATTAACATAAAAAATCAACACTAAATATGATGTTAGTGAGTGTTGCTACCACCAAATGATCTTCTTGCATTCAATGGCATAGTAAGTTTACTTAAAGCATCATCTGATTAAAATAGTAAAAGACATTTGGTAAAAAATTACAAAGAGATAAAGAAAGAGAGTGAGAGAAAATATTATCAATATCTAGATAAAGAGTACATAACCAACATCTAATAAGCCATGCAAGTAAAACAAAATTGTTCTATGATATAGCTTACACCCTGCAGAAAGAGAGTTAATTTATTATAAAAACCAATGGGCTTGGATATTTATTATCTTGGCAACAAATACTATCAACAACAATCAGCTTCAGGTATTTTAAGTTTAATAGATCATAGTTTTTACTTATATAGGAAACACAACTACATTATATCTCATTAAATGTCATACACCTACCAAAGGCATTCTTCTTAATTGTATAAGCCCATTTGTCAACATGAAAAACTTCTACCAAGTAATTTGGTAAAAAAAATAAAAAGATAAGAGCTATGATTGTAGGGATAAGTTTAGCTTATTAAGAAAATGTCGTGGAAAGTAGAAAATAAATATGAACATTTGGTGCTACAATTATTTGGGTGGGGGTGATAAGAACTATACACAATGTATTTTAGTATTTCACATATGTTTCATGGAGACTACAAGTCTACAAAGAATTCAGATATGTTAGCAATAACATGCAAGGTAGCAAATCATGAGGCATGCCCCCCTCAATTATCACTAATTTCCCCTAATTGGTGTACTAGAGAGCTTAAAAATGTAGAAAGTTACTTACTTCACTCTTTCAAATTTGAGAACCGTTCTTTTCTCACGATCTTTGTCTGTACAGAAGTAACACAAATTAAAAAGGATTAATTAGCATCAACTTGAACCATCCTCCATCCCTTTCTCAATCCAAATTGATAGAGATAACAGTAACAAACAGACATTACATTTGTAGCTATTTTTATTGTTACATGAGTGTATTAGATGACTAATATTTTAAGATGTGCTAAATATGCTAATGAATCTAGACTAATATTTTAATAAATATACATTGATGCAACCTCTCAGCACAACCTTCGATCCTGGGTAGTTGCATCTTATCAACACTACCCTTTTCACCATTGCACAGAGTTGAAGACTGAAGAGTATGAGCATCCAAAAAGAAGTCAACAGTGGGTGGTTATAAATGAGAAATTTATATAACTTGAGAATACAAAAATCTTTGAACAGTTCTTAACAAAAGAATTATAACATAATTCCAGTTTTTCTACCTAGATGTAATAACTTTTAATGAATTAGCAAAGTAAACACGATTATCCATGTCTGATAATAAAACCTCAGGAATCAATTAGCAGCAAAATTACACTTGAGCACAGTAAGTGCTCTTGAGAAAAGATTATAAAATATTTAGGCCCAATCTTAGATTGGATTGTGCTAGAGCAATATACTGTGAAGTGATAAGAAAAGATATGGTGGAAAAACTAAAGCAGAATGGACCATACCATTGGTTCCAATATAAAGTACATGGTAAGCATTAATTGTGGCAATTTCTCCCTAGGAAGTAAATGGAATTTAGAAACAGAACATGAATATTGCTCTGGTTAAGCAACAGAAACATAACATGAGAGAGGGGAAATTAGAACTTGTTTTTTTATTATGCCTGGTTAAGCAATTGAACTTCTTTCAAGCCAATCAAAGACACAACATGCAATCAATGCCTAGATTGGCTTCCAGAAATATGTGGCCAAATGCATATGTGTTGACTTCAAGTCAAGATATTTTTCTTCATCATAAACATAGTCAGTTGTTTATAATTGGAAGCAGTAATTCATATGTACTAATTGTTCAACCCGTTAATAGCACTAGGAAGTAGGAATCATAAATCCAACTATAATGAAATAGGCATTAATCAGAACAATGTCAGAGGCATGAGCAAAGTGCAATTTTTTACAAATCAATCAACAAGTGCTTAATAGTTAATACTCATTAACATGTTGAGTAACAGTAATAGCAAATAGCAGCTAAGCCATTTTTTCAAAGAACAAAGTCAAAGAAGAAAATTGTATTATCCAGAACAAGATAATTAAATTCAAGTACATCACGATTCAAAAAGAAACCCTTTGTTAAAAAAACACAAATTCCTTCCATTTACACATACCCACAAGCAAAAAACCAAAACCCAGCACTCCAACAACCTCCACCAAAAACCCCCAAACTTCAACTGCTTCAACCTCAAAATCTATAAAGGGTCCTTGTCGCGACCGGAATCACGGCGGAATAATGACTTAAATTAATAAAAAATTAAGGAGTTGCCACTGATAATCACATATTTTATTCATTAAGAAACCCTTATGTTTAGTCATTTACACTCTCCATATTCTTAATTGATTGAGTTTGGTATGATTTTGTGAGTTTGAGCTCAAATTGGTCCTAATTGAATATTTTCAGCATTATTGAGATTTGACACTGTTTCTGTATTTTGGCCATAACTTGAGTTCCTGATATCTGATAATCATGAATTTTACCTTGTAGGAAATCTAGGAGGAAGCTCTACAACTTTGATGAAGAGCTCGAAGTCCAATTCAGATGTCTAAGGGACCTAAGTTTACATGGAAGTCAGAATACGGGTTCTGTCACTAGAATCCGAACGGTGTGCACTCATAAAATCATATTTCAAGCTGTAATAATGGATATGGGCTGAAATTTGGACAATTGATAGTTAAGACCCAAATAAACAACTTTCATGAAGAACACTTTTTGAAAAAATGAAGTCTAATGGGTCAGTTTGAGCCTGCAAGTCGGAACAGAGGTGCTGAAGTTGGGTTTGAGTGACCTGCGGTATTTGGGTCATATCTTGGGCTGCAGGAAGCCAAATTGGACGATCCAGATATGCATGTTATAGCCAAGACAAAGATCTACAACTTTCATGAAGAGTACTTTTCGTGGATCTGAAGTCTAGTTGGTCGTTTTTGGCTTCCAAGTCAGACACGAAATTTTCGTCCTCAACCACCCACTCATCCATCCACTAATCCACTCATCCACTAACTCACCCACTCATCCACTCATCCACTAATCCAACCACTCAAACACTCCACCCACTCATCCACTAATCCACCCACTCATCCATCCACTCACCCATTCATTCCATAATTTCCCACTCACCAAAAGTCCTTTGGCATTTTCCACTCAACCAACCCACTTAACCATTCCACTCACTCATCCACTAAACCAATCCACTAAACCAACCCACTCAAACACTCCACTCACTCACCCACTCATCCACCCACTTCCCTTTGTCATTTTGTTACCCTAGACTTCTATAAAAGACATCATTGGTTATCATGAACAATGTATTCTCCTTCATTTCTCTCTAAGTTTCTTCTTGTTTCTTCATAGTTTCTCATAGTTTTGTATATTTTGATGCTCCCCTTCATGGTAATGGAGGGCTAAGCTACTTTGGGTCAATTTAGAACTCTTGAAGAGATTGTGGTTTGGATTCTTGAGACCTTGGTTATGCATTGTATTTGATTTGTAATTGAATTCCTCTTTTCTTCTTCTTTCTTCTTCTTCTTGATCTTGAATGCATGAATGGTGATTTTATTTATGTTGATCTTTTGATCTTGGTTTAAGATTGAGATTTGTGATGAAACTTAGAACTAATTGATCTAAACTAATCACATAAATGAAGATTGAGATTTGTGATGAAACTTAGAACTGATTGATCTAAATTAATCACGAATTGAAGAGGTTAGGTTCTTGATTTGTGCCTAAGTTAATTGAATTCGATTTGAAATTAACATAGATTTTCATGAATGGTGCGATTCATGGATTGTGTTTATCACTTGTTAATTGAATTCTAGACGATCGTCTAGTATGAATTTTGGATTTGATGCAGAGATCTCGGTTAGATCCAAATTAACAATTCAATTGCGCTTCAAGTGTTTTATGAAGGGTCTATGATTGAATTCACCCAATCTTGGATAGGTTTCTAAATTGACTACTCTTTAATTGTCATTTCTTCTGTTAATTTTGTTAAGTACGATCCTTGAACCATCAAAACCCTCTTTGCTAACTTTCACTTGATTTGATCAAATTGCATTTACGATCCTTGAGGAGACGATCCGGTGTTGTCACTGTGCTACAAGCTTAGGTAATAACTTCGGTTATAATTTTGACTGAGTTTAGCGCTCGTCAGCCACCAATTTTATTTTTTTATTAGGAAAAATTGAAAAACCAAAAATGATGGTCTATGTTCGAAAACTCGGGTTCGGAAGTCTAATTATGTACAGAGAAGGGTGGAGACTAAACCCCACAGCACCCCTGATACATCTGCCCTAAGACAGTTACCTTAAATCAGTTGTGCAATTTTTATGACTCTTAAAAAATATTTATTTTACCCATTTATTAAAAAAAAACTAAGCAAACAAAAAAAATTATGAAAAATTAATTTTTAGCTTGACAGAATTGAGATTCCTCTCCTACGTATCCTCAGAAGCAATGAGGAATTCAAAGCGACGTTGTTCTTTAGAAAACGATTGTGGGTTGGTTATTTTTAATTTTGAAAATATTTTGTTTCGAAAATTCATTTGATTTTTTTTTAGAAAAGAAAGAATCATCAAGCTGTCGCAACTCAGATGATTCTAAAAGTTACAAAATTAACAAGCTGTCGCAGCTCAGCTAATTCAGTTTTATTCTTTTTTTATTTATGTTTTTAAATAAAAGAATCATCAAGTTGTCACAACTCAGATGATTTTAAAAGTTACAAGATTAACAAGCTGTCACAACTCAGCTAATCCCATTTTATTTTTCTTAATAAGATTCAATTATTTTATTTTATATATTACAAAAAAATGAATTATCAAACTGTCATAACTTAGATGATTATTAAAATTATAGAATTAATAAGTTCTCACAACTTAATTAATCTCATTTTAATCTCTAAAAAAAGGTTCAATAAGTTTTTATATATTTTTTATTATTTTTTTAAAACAAAACTTGGCCCAAATTATTTAACTAATTTATCATGTTAGAATTCTTTTGCTCTTTTTTATTTTTCCTTTTAAGCCCGCCAGAATTGTTCTTAACATTTTTTTTTACTTTTTTTAACAGAACTTTTTAACACCAAACAAGAAATTAAAAATACAAAAAATAAACAAAACAAAATAAACAATAAACAGATGAATAAAAGGAAGAGACTTTTAGTCTCAGAGAAGAACAAAAACCAAGAAACAAAAAGGGGCTTTTTGGTTTGCTTTGGATGACGACGGAGGTGACGTCCGGTGGGTGGTGCAGTCCAACGGTTACGGCTGCAGAGGTGGGCGACGGTGAGGGCTTGGTGGCTGGCGGTTCGGATCTTGGTTCGGATGAAGGTGCGGCTGTTTGGTGGTTTCGAGGTGGTTGGTTATGTATGGTGATGGTGGTGGTTTTCCTTGTGGGAGTGAAGATGAGGTCGATGGTTGATGGGAGGTGTACTATGGTGGTTGAAGAAGGTCTTTGGTGGTGATGGTTTTGGGAGGTAATGGCTCTTGATATGGTAGAGGGTGGTTGTGAGAGTTGCTTGAAGGAAGATGAAGATGGTTATATAAAATGATGAAGGTGGGGAAAGAGCAATGAAAATGTGGTAGTGCGCAGCTTGTGTACGTGGGAGTTGGTTGTTTTCTATGGAGGTGGAGGCTTGGTTGTGGGTAGTGGAAGATGGAGCACTTGGAAGATGGGGAGCTGCAGCCAAACTATATGCCTCTGCTCTTTGTAAAAAAAAATTCAGCCCCCTCTTATCTGTTCTGTGCTTTTCAGACATGAGAAGAAAACAAATGCGGGTGTTAAGGTGTGGGAGGATTGTTTTTTTTTGGTTGGCTGCCTCCCCCCTCTGCCTACTTGCTTACTTGAGAATTTATAGGGAGTGATTAGGGTTTAAGGGTTATGGATTTTGGGCTTTGGGTCATGGGTCAGAAATGATTTGGATTGAATGAATATGTGTTGCCCCTTATTTTGTGGGTTACAAATTAGTTTGGGCTCAATCTAGGATATTGACTCATCATTTTTTTATTTTTTATTGTATTCATTTGTTTTATATTTTTTTATATTACTTTTTTGCGCTGATAAAATTGGGTGTTCACAGTCCTTCTCTGCCTCTTGAGCACATAAATCGCATCTATAGTCGTAACAGTCTTCCTCTTGGCGTGCTTTGTGTAAGTCACTGCATCATGAATCATGTTCACGAGGAAAATCTTGAGCACCATCGCAACCCATGGCCGCACCGTTATTTGACCCGTGCTCACCGTCCCAAACCCAAAAACAATATAATCAAAGAAGATGGAAAGGGGAAAGAAAGCCTGGTTGGATGAACAGCGAGGAGAAGGCGAGTTGAACGTCAAGCAGCCACTGGTGCGACAACGGTCCTACTGTATAGGTTTCAATTTAGCGCGTTGATGATATTCTAAAATCTGAGAGGAAGAGTGAGACAGCGAGAGTGAAAGGAAGAGGGCAAGAGTGAGAGGGGAAGGAATAGAAAAAAGGAGGGTTCTGAAATGTAAAAAGGGGAAACAAAATCATAATTTGTGGGGGTTAATAACCTCTACTGAAAGAAAAAAAAAACCCCGCAATATGTATTAATTTGTGGCGTTTGATAACCTCCGCAAAAAAAATCACCGCAATTTATCATGTTTTTTGATATGTGTATGCTTAATTGTTGAGAGGATTCGAAGCCAGTTTGGTTACCAAGTTTTATATCGGAAAGCTTGGAAGGCAAAACAATTGGTCATTGTGAAGGTTTTCGGGAATTGGGACAAATATTATGAAGTGTTGCCCAGATGGCTAGCAGCCATGAGAACAGACATGGAAGGCACAGTGGTGAAGTTGCAAGACGAGGAATGTTTTGTGCATAACCGACTTGATTGATCGAAAAGAGTGTTTTCTCAATTATTCTGGACATTTAGAACATGTGTTGCTGGCTTTCGATATTACAAGCTCATTGTTCAGATCGATGCTACTCATTTGTATGAAAAATACCGTCATAAGTTATTGATTACAACAACCCAAGATGGAGATAGAAAACTTCTACCAATTGCATTTGTCATTGTAGAAGGAGAGACAAAGGATGCCTGAAGTTGGTTCTTAGCCCACTTTCGGGAATATGTCACACAACAAGAGGGCTTGTGCTTGATATCCAATCGACGCAAAGGCATCTTACATTCAGTGGATAATCCACATCTTGGATGGCAGCCGCTGAATGCGTATCATGTCTTTTGCATACGACACATTGGTTCAAATTTTAACTCCAAATTCTAGAATAAGGAGCTGAAAAGATATTTAATTAACATAGGCACTCAAAATTTTTAACTTGTATTCTAATTTATTATACTAATAATTAGTTCCTAATATCAACTCAATCCATGTCTTGTATCAGGGTATGAACCAATTGCAATGAAATTTAATGTTAGGCTTGAAAAGTTGACAGCTACTACCGAGATGACAAATTGGATTAATGTGATTCCAAAAGAAAAATGGAGTTTGGCGTATGATGGTGGCCACAGATTCGGTTATATGACTATCAATTTATCAGAGTGCATCAATGGAGTGTTGAAGGGTAGTAGAAATCTACCTATAACTGCATTGGTTCAGTTGACATATACCAAATTAGTAGAATATTTTGTCAATCGGAAAGATGAGGCGAATGAGAAACTCGTTACTGGGCAGGAATGAAGTGATGATTTATTGAAGCACTGGAGAATGAATGATATATTTTATATATTAATAAACCCTCATTTTTAGTTATTTACACTCTTCATGTACTTAATTGATTAAGCCTGATTATATTTTGTAAGTTTGGATTCAAATTGGACTTAATTGATTTTTTTAACACTATTTTGGTCTTACTGTGTTTCGGTATTTCGGTTATATCTTGAGTTCTAGATGTGTGATAATTATGTATCTTACCTTATAGGAAAGATAAGAAGAAAGATAAGAGAAAGCTCTACAACTTTCATGAGAGCTCCAGGGCTCAATCAAACATCTAGTGGATCTAAATGGGCTTGGAAGTCAAAACACGGGTTTTATGATTGGAACATGAATAGTGTGCAGTAATCAGAGCATAACTCAGGTTGTAGGAACTTTCTTAGGCTGAAATTTGGATACTTGAAATTTAAGACCCATATCTACAACTTTCATGAAGAACACAAAACTCATATCGAACTCCTTGAAGGTGATATTGGGCTTTGAAGTCAGAACAGAGGTGTTGTACTTGGGCCTGAACACTATTTAGTAATTGGGTCATATCTCAGGTTGTAGGTGGCCTTTGGAGCTGAAACTAATACCATTGGAAAGATAAGACAAAATGCTACAATTTTCATGAAGACTATTTTGCCATTTTCTAACATCATCCATGAGATCAAAGCTAAATGATTTCGGAGACAAAGAATCTCACTAATTTTTGACTTATCAACTCACTATTTGGCATTTTTCACTCATCCACCTACTCTTAATCAGCCCCCTTGTCATTTTGTATCCTTAATCCTCTATAAAAGGCATTATTAGCTAATCATTTAGTACTCTAAATGTTAGGCTTAGTTTTTAGAAGTTATGGTCATGTTTGTTTATTGTTTTCCTTTGTTGTAAGTTTCTCTTGCTCTAAATTGAAGCTATGTTCATCTTTCTCTCCTTCTCTCTTTCTTTCTTCTTGCTCATGTGTAACTCATCTTTATCTTGCTTGGGTGAATGAGTGAATGGTAATAAAATAAGGTTAGATTAATTTCTTTCTTGTGTTTAAATGATATATTATCAAGTGAACATTATATGTGTTGTATTTTATTTCCAATCAATTTAGAAACCTTTTTTGTATAATGGAGATCTCGATTTATTGTAAACAAAATGATTGACATAGTGAATGCTTGAACTCATTTACAAATATTGGTACATAATTAAAGGAATCATAATATGATTGCATATATAATTGAACTTTGAATGTTATATTTTCTGATTGGAACTTCCTTTATGTGTAGATTTCAATTAAGTTATAAAGAGAAATAATTTTGCTTTTAATTTATTACCAAGAGTGGATCTCCTAACCCAAGCAAATCCTTTGTCATCTATGAACAACTTTTATTGTCTTTGGTGTTGTAACAAATCCTTTTCTTATCTCAAATAATTTCTCTTCATTAATTCCCTGTGAATTGACCTCGGACTCCCGAGAATTTATTACTTAAGACAACTTGCACTTGGGTTTGCATCCTTTCATCTGCATCAATGAACATGGCAAAGGCGAGCTCACACTAAGTTCGTTAGTACGACATGTAGAACACCAAGTTCATGGTTGAAGAGGCCTTTAACCATGTGACACAACAGGGTGGACTTTCTTATACTTTAAACCAGCAAGAAGGCCGATGTGACTGTGGGGTGTTTCAAGCACTGCATTTTCTATGCTCTAATATGATTGTTGTGTGTGCTTTTGTGTCCTTTGACTTATTCAAGTATATGCATAGCATTTATAGGATGGAAAGCATTTACAGAGCTTACGAGTTTGAATTTGAACCAGTTCAGGCTGAACCATGGTGGCCTGTAGGACCTGACATAACTTTGGTGTCTGATCGTGCATTGCTTAGATCTAAAGGTCAACCAAAATCAACCCGACTCAGGAATGAGATGGATTGACGCGAAGCAGAGCTGGCACAAACGTGTAAAATATGCCATCAACCTGGACATAATTCTCGCACCTATCGTGCCAGTGAATCGAGCTCCTTTAGGGATGATGGAGAAGGGTCATCTGGTTGATCTAGGACATATTTTGGCAGTCAGAGATTCTTGTATTAGCCAACCATGAATGTGCATTTTGGTTTAATATAATTTGTGTATTTTGGATATATGTTAGTTGATTATGAGTGTGACTTCATTACTCCTATATAATATGATTCTTTGTTACTTTTAATTGTGCCTTATTATTTTCTACAGTTGGTAACAAATATTATATATTATTATTCATATTGTCACACTAATTGTTGTTATTTTTTTGGCATATAGTGTGATAGATGGCTTTCTATGTAAACCCAAGCCCAGAGGACAATTTGATTTTGGAGTTGTAAGAGTACCATGTGTCTTAGCATGTTTGGCTGGGATATGAGGACCGACATTTGTGTGTCAGACGTGCTGAGAAAACAAAACATATGGACCCACCTGCACGCATTCTTCCATATCTGGAGTGAGCTGGCTTCTCGAGGGTTGCCCATATGAGCTACTGTAGCATCGATCACTCCTTGATCAATGCATTAGTTGAGAGATGGCGTTCGGAGACACATACATTTCACATGCCTACAGAGAGTGCATCATTACATTGGAGGACATCAGTATCATATCGGGTCTTCCTATCGATGGTGCGGTTGTTACTGGCCTTACCCATCGAACTGATTAGCTCAATCTATGTAGAACCCTATTGGGGATTGATGAGACTCCATCCATCATATTCGATGGACGCATTGATATGACATATTTGTGGCAGCTAGCTGTTACAGAGTTTGTCATCGATGTTTTTGACGAGTACGTGTAGCAGCATGCACGACATTACGTACTTAGGGTGATTGGGGGTTTCTTATGCCCTGATCATACTGGTAAGTCTGTGCACTTGATGTTCTTTTCGCTATTGAAGGACTTTGTTGTTGCCAGGACATATAGTTGGGAGTCTGCAGTCTTAGCATACTTGTATAGAGAGATTTGCAAAGCTACAGACTATCAGGCACGCGAGATCAGAGGAGCTTGTATCTTATTGCAGTATTAGGCCTGGTACAGATTCCCCCGACTTGCCCTTCACTGGCAGACTATGCTGAGCCCGATGTATTCTATGTTGCTGATTGTGGTCAATTCTGTCCATTAGGTTGGCAGTAAGTTCTTTTCATATGATTTCTTTACATTACTTTGTTTCATTACTTACTTTGCTTTATTTCTCACTTACGTTCATAATACTAACTCATAAATAGGTGGCGCAAGCATAAAGTTTTGAGTGATACTGTGATCGGCATACTTGAATATTTTCGCCAGTTCTTTGACCAGCTTAAGAATGATGAGGTATGTATTATTTTACATTCATTTGAATTAATTACTTATGTATATGGCTTCTTAAGTTAGTGTCCATATCATTTTGCAGATTATATGACAACCATACACAGATAAGAATGTGGCATCACTTCCACCGTCTTGTGTGGCTGGTAAAGACATAACACTAGCAGTTGTCCCTCTCATATGTTTTCACATTGTTAAGTGGCACTAGCCAGACCGGGTGATGCGCCAATTTGGTCTTGACCAGTCCATCCTACGGAGACTGCATCAGCCTGACAGTTTGCACTCAATTACATTGGCAGGTAGGCATGATGAGAATTGGTCAGCTACATATGTTGTTTACATAACAGCATATGATAGTCGAAGGGAGAAGCTTGTAAGGGGAACCCCATTGCAGGAGCTGCCCACCTCACGTTCTGAGTATATGCATTGGTATAAAAGAATTACTAAATGTTGGATGTCTACCACCGGTGCATCTATTGGGAATATGGTAAGTTATTTACCAATTCGCCAATTTCAACTTGTATTTTGTAGTGATTATAATGATATATTTTTTATCTATTTCTTAGGCGGACATTGCAAAGCATTGGTTCAGCTCAACTAGTGATGATGCCGCTCGAGACGCTACTGCATAGATTCTACGCTCATTGCAGGAGCATGATCGCATTACCATGAAACAACTTCGTCCAGCTCCAACAGTAAATGACATTGCAAGGCCGCCTGAGGAGTTCAATGCACAGAGGACGCAACATAGAAGTAGGAAAGGGTTAGCGAGCACTCGGACGCGACTTCGACATCTCAAGGACTCCATTTCTACGAGCCAGCACGCGACTCAGCCTCCTACCATTGTTACCACTGCTATCACTTTGGATGTAACTACTACCTACTCAGCCACTCAGCTACGACCTACATATCATCCATCATACCCACCACACTTATATCCACCGTATCATTACCCGTTACCGGGTTACCCACCACACCCGTACCCACCACACCCTTACCCCTCATATCCTTACCCCCATATCCTTACCCATCACCGAGTTACCTACCATACCCATCACAGTCAGGTCCTTCAGCTGATCCCTCCCGCAGACCACCACATTCTAATGATGACTCATCTCATTGACGTGTAATTATATGACTTTGGTGTATATGAGAATATTATATTTAGTGGCTTTGATTAAATTACTGTTGATGATTTTCAATTATGATTTTGATACCCTTTTTGGATTGAACATGTTTGTTGTTTCGTTTCTATTGATGATCTTGGTACTATGGTTGAATTAAACAGGTTTATGTGTTTTTGGGGAGGTCAATATTTAGGAAAAATTCTGTCAAAATTTTCATAAAAATTGAATGCCTAAACGCATAAGCATTTGGATTTGAACGCTCATAATCCAATTATAATTTAAATCATTTAAATGTTATAACACTCGAGCTTACATTAGTAAAATCTAATAGTGTATAGCATGACGCTCATAGGGAATTTAAAAAACAAATACATGACAAAGTATGGATGCCAAAAAGTCATCGTCTTAAGAAAATAATAATTTATAATATTTGATCTGTATTTGGTAGTCATCTAATGCTAAAAGGGACACATAGTTAGTTGTTACCCTAATCTTATATCATTAATTGTTAAGTTATTAAAGATGTGTCAAAAATATATATAAATTAACCTAGGTTACGCCAACAAGGTTGAGGAATCCTCACAGGTTGCGTTATTCTAGTTAGAGAATTCAGTATGCAGGGTCAGTTAGGATACGTCAAAGAGGCTGACGTATTCACATAGATTGCGTCAATCATATTGGTGCAATCTATATAGATGCGCAAGCCTCTTTAACGTATTATACGTGGCCCAAAAATAATTAAAAAAAAGTCACATTAGACCAAAGTATAACAATTAAGTAATATATTTTAAAATAATAATATTTTGATAAATTATTTAAAAAATAATATTTTAATAATTAATTTGACCAATAATAATAATTGATAAAAAAGCTCAAATTCCAATCTGTAGATGGTCCCATTCCTGCACCACCATTGATCGACACCCTTTATCCTCCATGGGAGCGTTGCAACATGATTGATTCCTTGTTCTTGACAACGAGCCATATTTGTATTTCTTTTTTTTTCTTTACTTTTTTTCATTAAAGAAAAATGATCATTTTATACTTTTTTTTTAAGTGTAAAAATTATTAACATTTTTTTAAAAAAAATTGGTTAAATAAAAGAAAGTGAATAAAAAATATATATATAATAAATAATATAAAAAAATATAAAAAAAATATATACATTATTTATAATAAAAATATAAAAATTATTCACTAAAATCCGTCCAATCATTGTTCATTTACCTAATGGCACCCACTTGTTAGCTCAGTTTTCAGGTACAGTGCATTTCTATCATGAGTTTCTATCTGTCTTAAATTGAAAAAGTTAACAATTTCTTCTCATTCTTGTCTCATGCAGGACTTAATTCATCGAAGATGATTGGTCAAGCTGAGGTACATGACCAGTTGTATGTTTTGAAGACAGGTTCACAGCCTATTTCCCCACCCACCCCCTTGAATTGTTTCCCCGAATACTATTTCTGCTATAAATCATGTTTCATTGCATAAATTTCATCTTTCGCCATCCTTCACATAAACGCCCGTGTACTATTCATAAACAGTATCCGTTTGTTTCCACTCTCCAATTTTTGCGTGTGATGTATGTCATTATGCAAAGCAACGCAAATTACCATTTGTTTTTAGATCGGGATTTTTTTAATTTTTTTTTAAGTGATTAATTATTAGAAAGAAAAAGATAAAAAAATTGAGTATGAAACTTAATTGAAATTTATGAATTTTTTTTTATAATTTTGTATCTTTTTTTCTTCTACAATTAATCACTTAAAAAAAATAAAAATTAAGAGGATCCTATCCATTTGTTTCTAGCACTTCTCAATCTATTTCTCCTTTTGATTTAGTCCACATAGACATTTGGAGTCCTTTGTCTACACCATCATTGCATGGACACAAATATTTTTTTAACTATTATTGATGATTTCTCACATCACACTTAATTTATTTGATGAAGCACAAATCCAAAGTGCGTACTCTTCTTCCTAATTTCTTGTCTCTAATTGAAAATTTCAGTGCAAAATTTAAGTGATTCACAGTAATAATGGTGCTGAATTTTTACTTCTTTCTCTCTCCTCAAAGGGGATTTTACATAAAAAAATCTTGTGTTAAAATTTCACAACAGAATGCTTTGTGGAGCGTAGACACCAAAATATATTAAATGTAGCCCGTGCCACATTTGCCTCTTTTTTCTGGTCAAATGTTGTCCTTCAAGCTATTCATTTAATCAACAGAATCCCTTATTCTATTTTAAATAATTTGTCTCTTTTTGAGAAATTGTACCAACGTGCTCCAGACTTTTCTTCCCTTTGTGTTTTTGGATCACTTTGCCATGCATTTTCTCTTGTTTCCCATCGTAGTAAACTAGATCCTAGGGTTATTAAATGCATTTTTTTCAAGGTACATGTCAGGAACGAAAGGTTTTGTTCTATTCAATCTAAAAACCCGTGAAGTTTTCTTGTCTGCATGTTATTTTTTATCAACATATTTTCTCTTATTTTTAGACCACTATTTCTCCATTTTGTCCTAATTTATCTTTTTTACACCTTTTTTTAATAATTTAGATCTTTTAAAATAATTTTAAAACAAATAAATATTTATTAACTATTGATAAATAATTAATCTATCAATAATTAATAAATACTTATTTATTCTAAAATTATTTTAAAGACCTCTTCTTTTTAAACCTTTACCTGTCCTTTTCACCGCCTAGCTCTTGTCTACGTACCCAACCGTCTGCTCCACATTCACAAGGTTTTAGAATTAGAATACAATTTTAATTATTTTATCATATTTTTTATATCATTACTTACTTTATTTTTTTTTATTATTTTTTACTTAATTATAATTATTAAAAAGTAAAATAAAAAGTGATATAAAATAGAAAAAATATATAAAATTATCATTTTTTTAGAATATGAGTCAGGTTATTAACATATATATTTTTTTTTTATTTTTTTAATATTTATTTTATTATTTTATTTTATATATTTAAAAAATATTAATAATATTTATTTTTAACTAATAATAAAATAAATATAAAAAATACTATTAACATTTATCTTTTTCATACACCCATTGATTCTGACACGATCTTTTTTTTTATAGAAAAATATTATTATAAACTCATTTTATTTATATTTATAAATAAATTTTTTTTATTTAACAGTATTTATATATAAATTTAAATATATATAAAAATTATTAATTAAAATATATAAATTTTTTATATGTATAAATTATCTATAAAAAAATAATTTAATTAAATTTTTATATAAATTTAAATATTATTAATTGTATCTAACTTTTAAATAATAATTAATTTATAAATGATCCATATTAAAATTTTTCAATCACATGACCAATGTCCATCGCAAACACCATCTGATCAAATTCCTCCCTCCCCTTTACCTAATTCTGCTCCATCAGTGCCACCTATTCGCAAGTCTACCAGACACAAGGTAGCACCATCATATCTTCAAGACTACCACTATGCATTAATCACATCAACTTCTCTAACTCATTCTTCAGGTACGGTATTCATTGAGAAAAATCAATGTTACATCTCTTCAATTTTAATAATAGTTAAGGAAGTGTGTTTCTAGTCTTTACCTTAAACTAACAATTAGAAAAATTAATTAATTCATTTAAATGTACGGAAATAATATAGGGGTGTATCCGTAAAACTGTTTGATGAGAAATTTATTTTTTAGATGATGCAAAAGTTAACTCAAAAGTATTTTAATAGTGCAAATATAAAAATATAATTAAATTAAAAGTTTAATATTATACTTTTGCACAACTCAATAGCTAAGGCCACTGGCCACCGCCCCCACCTCAACTGCTATCATTTATATATATTTATATAACGTTTAAAAAGTTTTAGTTTTAAGCACACAAAAAAAACAGGTTATACTTTTGGCATTAATCAGTGGGCAGTGGCCAAGTCCTTCCGCCAACATCATTTGCTATCATTAAAACCTCTTTTTTATTTGTTTTATTTTTAAAAGTTAAATAATTTTTTTTAATACATACATAAACACTTTTTATATTTTAAAAAAGTCATACACATAAATTCAATTAAAAATTATAAATTTAAAATTAACTAACAAAATCATTAATCAATAATTAATAAACTTAAAATAATATTTTTATCTTTAATTTTATCAGTATTATTTGTAATATTAATAAAATTAATGGTAAAAATACCATTAAGAATAGAAATACTATTTCAAACCAAAATCATTTGCTATTAACTTTTTTTTGTATAAGTAACATTGTCAAATTTTAAAAGCAAGAAACTATTTTAATTATATAACATTTAAATCAGTTTAATTTTTCAAAAATAATTGACACAATTAGTAAGAACGAATTATGTCAGTTAAGTTGATCTGGATTCGAGTTCTCTTAGAGTCTATTGTTGATGGATTATCTGTAAGTATTCGTTCAACTTGAAAGTCTGTCCTGATTATGAGATAGAATAACAAATCTTGACTCTAAAATTTAAAATTCACCAATAAAAAATTCATTTAACTTACAAAATAATATATTTACGAAACTTATGGAAAAATATACATTTTCAATTAAAAAATATAAAATTGATAATAAAAATTAAATTTTTATAAATTTTTAAATTTATATTCGTTATTTCAGATAAAAAAGTTATATTCATTATTCATTAGCGTTACTCAATGGTTAACTCATTTAATAGTAATTAATCATAATAAAAGTGAACTACGACTTTAAATAAATTTAAGGGAGATTTTATTTGACTACCATTATCCAAAATTGCATAAGCATTTTGTTAAAAAAAAAATCAATGGCTAACCCCACCGGGCCACACCTAATCTGCTACCATTAAAGAAAAAGTGTTGTACCCACATAAGAAAAAGTCAGACAAGGATCCGAGTAATGGAATATTAGGTATATTCCATTGGAAATTTATCTTTAAACTAGTGAAGAGTGAACCATAGACATTTGCATGTCTAATGGAAAAAGTTTTTTACTCAACAATTTCTTAGGCCTGGCAATATAATAAGCCCGGACTTGGTTAACGTAGCCCATGGTCCCCTGGCTTATGTGGCATGTTGGATGCCTACGTCTTTTAAATATGAATCCCTATGTCTTCTCCGGAAAAAAAGAATGAAGGGATTTGCTTGAGGAAAGATCGAGCTCTTCCGCACTGTTAATTATTATTTTTTATTTTGTTAAAACTCAAAAAATTACACAGATCTCAAATATATTTATCAATCTAAAGATTAAAACTTTCAAACTGTTGAATAGCAATTTCCAAAAATAAATCCCAGATGTGCATTTCCAGACAACTAAATCAGGGTGAGCATAATAGCCACGCACTTTGCTATTCCGCCCCAACACGACACGGACACACCTTACTGCAAAACGCAATTTGCACTGAAGTTAGAACTTAGAAGAGATTCGTGACTTGTATTGCCAATCAAAGGACCAAAGATTAGCAAAGAAAGAAATGAATCCAGTAAGTGGAAAACTCTAGTACCACAAATGGTTTAGGTGCCATTGTTTTTTGGATACATCTTGGTTGTAAAGCTGATCTAACACTGAAGATTAATTACTAGTTACTTACACAAAAAGTTAAATTTTTACAGTTGAAATCAATTCCTTAAGCAATAAATCTTTAGAATTTTAATCATATAATCATGCATCACCATTTCCCAAACTTCATCTTCCCCAAAGTCAATTGGTGAGTTCTGAGTTTTCTTTCACAAATTTCATTTGGGATTTTTTAGTAGTTCTTTTGAATTTATCTGCAAAAAAAAAAAAAAAAACCTTACAATGATTAAGACGATCATGGTTCATAATTTAGATCTCTATTTTTTTATGCTTCGAGCTTAATAGAAATAAATATGTTTTGGGGAACATAATCATATTTGCCGATGTTCGCTGATGACACAACGACAAATTTAGCAAGTGTTTCTGGTTTTCAACCAATGTTTTTTCTTCACAAATAGTTACGACGATGATTCCAGTCTCCAACCACCGTTCAAGAAGGTCTATGTCCAACATCCTGATGATTTTCCATCGTTGACGACATCGGAGGCTTCGTAAACGGACGGAGCGCTATAGCTGTACTACAAGTGGTCCCAAAAGATATAGAGTTCCTGAGGCCGTCAAGGCTCCAAGACCTGAAGCTTCGCAATAACAATAAGGGCATGGAAGCTTTCGAGTTCTTTAACTTGTCGCCAGCAAAGTCGGAGAAGGCAAGCTCTATAAAGAAGAAAATGATACTGTGAAATTAGAAAAATATTTAATATTTAATATTAACTACAAAATTTAAATTTAAAAAGTGTTAAGATTAATTTCAAATTTTAATTTTTTTAAAATTTTTATATAATATTTATTGTATCTTACAAAATTCTAAATTAAAATTCTAATCTATATATCTATTATTTATCTATTATTATTAGAAAGGGGATTTCTTAATTTGGTGTTTAAATTTTTTTATAATTATTATTGTTAAATACTTATTTTAAAATTTAAAGATAAATATAAAAGAAGAAAAATTATAATTATATCTTATTACTTATTTAAAGATTGAAGGATAAATATATAAAAAAGGATTTATAAAGCGTAATATAACACAATAAATTATTAATTTTATAAAATAATATGTTGTTTGCTAATAATAACCCATAATCATTATTTATATAGCATAATGTAACACAAAATAAGTATTAAGAAGATTTTTAAGTATTAAGTATCAAACTAAGTAGATATGAGAGTGATTCTCAGACTAATTTCACAAGCTTGTATTGGTCATTTAATTAGATTAATAAGTAAACTATTAAGTAGTAAGTATTAATTTTATAGAATAAGATTAATTGGTCTTTCCTTAACCATGAATTATACTATTTATCATTAATAATAGACTATGAACTTTTTCTTACGCATGAATAATACAATTGATCACTAAACATGGATAATGAGCCTTTCCTTAAACATGAACTATACTATTAGTTACTAATCACAGAGTATGGGCCTTTACTTAAACATAGATAATACAATTAATCACTAAATATAGACAAGAAGCCTTTCCTTAATCACTAATCATTAACTATGAGTATTTCCTTAAGCATGAATAAAATAATTAGTTACTAATAATGGATTAAGGGTATTTCCTTAAACATGAATAATACAATTAGTCACTAATCATGGATAATGAACTTTTTCTTAACCATGTGTATTATAATATTAGTCATCAATCATTGATTATGAGTATTTCCTTAAATATGAATAATATAATTAGTCACTAATCATGGACAATAGGCTTTTCCTTAAGTATGAATTATATTATTAGTCACTAATCATAGATATCCTTAAGTGTGGATTATACTATTAATCACTAAATATGGACAAGGGGTCTTCTTTAATTATAAATTATACTATTAGTCACTAATAATGAACAATGAGTCTTTCCTTAACAATGGATTATAATATTAGTCACTAATCTATGGGTCTTTCCTTAAGCATGAATAATATAACTAGTCACTAATCATAGACTTATTATACTATTAATCACTAATCATGGCTTATAGGTCTTTCCTTAAACATGAATAATGTAATTAGTCACTAATCATAGACAATGGGAATTTTCTTAATCATGGATTATACTATTAGTTCTAATTATGAACAATGGGCTCTTTCTTAACCATGAATTATAATATTAATCATTAATCATAAACTATAGGTCTTTCCTTAGGCATAGATAATATAATTAGTCACTAATCATGACTATAGGCTTTTCCTTAAGCATTAATTATACTATTAGTCACTAATCATAGACATCCTTAAGCATTGATTATATTATTAATTACTAATCATGGACAATGAACCTTTCGTTAACCATGAGTTATAATATTAGTCACTAATCATAGACCATGGGCCCTTCCTTAAGCATGAACGTACAATTGGTCACTAATTATGGATAATGAGTCTTTCATTAACCATCGATTATACTATTATTTACTAATCATGGACAATGAGTTTTTTCTTAACCATGAATTATAATATTAGTCATTAATCATAGGCTATGGGTCTTTTCTTAAGTATGGATAATACAATTAGTTACTAATAATGGACAATAGATTTTTTCTTAAGCATGAATTATATTATTAGTCACTAATCATGGACATCCTTAAGCGTGGATTATACTATTAATCACTAAATATGGACAAGGAGTTTTTCCATAATTGTGGATTATAATATTATTCACTGATCATAGACAAAGTCTTTCCTTAACCATGAATTATAATATTAGTCACTAATAATAGACTATGAGTCTTTTCTTAAGCATGAATAATACAATTAGTTGCTAATCATGAGTAATGAGCTTTTACTTAAGCATGAATTATACTGTTATTTATTAATCATGAACATTCTTAAGCATGAATTATGTTATTAATCATCACTAATCATGGAATATGAACATGATTAGTGACTAATTGTATTATCCTTGCTTATGTGAAGGCATATTTACCATGATTATTAACTATTGTTATAACTCATGCTTAAAGAAAAACTCAATGCATAATTAGTGACTAATTGTATTATTGATACTTTATGAAAAGCTGATGATTTACTATTAACCAGTAAACATAGATAATGAGCCTTTCTTTAAGTATAGATTATACTACTAGTCATTAATAATGGATAATGGGCCTTTCCTTAAATATGAATTATAATATTAGTCATTAATTATAGACTATGGAGCTTTCCTTAAACATGAATAATACAAATAGTCACTAATCATGGATAATGAGTTTTTCTTTAAGTATGAATTATATTATTAGTCACTAATCATGAATATCCTTAAGCATAGATTATGCTATTAATCACTAAAAATGAACACGGAATCTTTCCTTAATAATCAATTATACTATTAATCACTAATTATGGACTATGGACATGTTTAGTGACTAATTGTGTTATTCCTGCATAAGCAAAGGCTCGTTGTCCATGACTATTGACTACTAGTATAATTCATGCTTAAAGAAAAATTCTATGCATGATTAGTGACTAATTGTATTATCCAAGTTTAAGGAAAGACTCATTATCCATGAATTGTAAGTACTAATATAATCCATTCTTTAGAAAAGGCGCAACGTAAATTATTAATGAGTAATTGTATAATCTATGCTTAAGGAAAAACCTAATATCCATGATTAGTGATTATTTGTAGTATCCATACTTAAGGAAAGACCCAATATCCATGATTAGTGACTAATTATTGTAAACTATTTTTTTTATATAAAATTCTTTTATAATACAAAAAGAAAGAAACTAGATAGAAGAGTAAATGGATAATAAAAGTGTATTTTCTCTATGTACATTTGGATGAAGAGAAAATGAGAGAAAATGATATGAAATTTGGGTAAAAATTTAAGAGAAGAAAATATAAAATTATGCAAAATAACATATATATATTCTTATTTTTATATAATGAAATTTAAATATTATTTTTTATTTTATATCTCTAAATTAAAGGTATTATTTTGTAAATTGTATAGATTACTATATTTTATAATAAATATTAATTTAAAAATTAATTCATTAATATTTTAATTGAGAGTTAATTTAAAATATTTTGTTAATAAAAATATTTAATACTAATTATTTATAATATTTTATCTAAAGTCTCAAATTGAAAAACAAGCATAAAAAGTGAGTCATAATATTACAAAAAGACAAAATTATAGATTCCATCATTTTTACACGTATCACACACTAACTAATGTGTCAATCGTAGTACCTAAACCACTAGAATGTCCTTATTGTACCAGAGAGCTCACCATCCACAATTGGACAAACTTGACGGGGCATCGCTCTACCTTGGCTAGCGTGTAACAATATTTCAGGTTCAGGGGAGCAATATTTATTTTTTTATGTTTCTTGTTAATATTTGTTTGTTGTGTTATGGTGGTGATGTAATACTTGCCTAGCGCTTCACATATTTCAGTTTAGGTTGGCAATAGAAATTTGACACCTTGAGAGCTTCCTCTTTCGATTTCAATTGGAGAAAAACTTTCCAATTTTACAATAGCCCTGTCGTTGTACATTAAATTTGCACAACGGATTCAATTTTTGAGTATGGATCGTTATTTACTAGTTATAACTTGAGAAAGTGAAGCTTTATGAGTGTGTTTGGATCACCAAATAAAGGTGTTCTTCAATGCCTAATACCCGAAAAAAAAAATGTTCTTCAATACCTATTTTTTTTTAGACTACGAGATATTTAAATGTCTGGTCCATTTAAACAACTATTCATGAGATTAATTCCAGTTCAACTGTGATAGCATGAGAATTATGTTGTTTCTCTATAAAAAAAAATGTAATAAGAACAATGATAGATCTAATTGATAACAGTTTAATTCTCTAAATATATCTCGATATTGATTATGAAAATAATAACTATGGAGTAGGCTACCAGTATATAGACTGAGTAGCAAATACAGGTGTGGGGAATTAAGAAGAAGAGATAACAGAGAGAAGGACTCAGAGAAAGGAAGAAGAAAATGACCTCACAATATACGTATATCCTCTCTTCCTAATTCTACTAGCTTATATGTATGATGATCACACAAAGTCTTTTCACCTTGAGTTAGTTATTCTCTATCTGCCACTTTTCCTTACACCCTTGTACCCGAATCCAATGTCAATTGTCCATCACTCTCAACTAACTCATTTCCTAACTAGCTTTCAGACTGTCCACTCCCATTTGCATAAGCTGACTCACCATCCATATTGCCATGTCTAACTGTTGGTACCATTACAAAAAGTTAGTTCCTAAAATTTAATCTTGCGTCCTCTCATTCTAATTGCTTCACTTTGTGGGTTCAATGCCTATTAATACTTTGTTCAAATGAACAAAATTAGTTATGATAACAAAGGCATAGCTGGAGGGAATAATAGTTTGTTTGCAAACGGGGCCCTTTGTTTTTTTTTCATAGCAAATGGGGCCTTTTACTAAATGCTAACTTATTTTACAAACAAGTTGATTTTAAAAAAGTTGCACAGTAAATAAATACCATTTCCATTAGCTAGTATGATACTTACAGATATTTGAAATAGTTTTTGCTCTAATTCACCTACTTGAGGGGAATTCGCAAGCATTCTGAAACTGTGATCAAATAACCTCGTGCATTACACAGGTACTAAACTGGTTCCTGCATGAACTAAATAAAAGAATTTGACTTGTTTGAGTTAAATTTATTATTGAAGATTTAAGTTGATTGTCGAAAACAAATTGTAACCACAGCTTGCAGGATGAAGAGTTGATATGACATATGACGAATAATGATCACTTCTATGATGAAGGGATTGTGCAATAGGAAGTTTTTGCTGTTGAAGGGTATAATATAGATAATATTAATCAGTGTGAACCAATGAACAAATACCTTATTGAGGCAATGTAAGCAATGCATATGTGCAATATTGAACTAAACCAACACGAAAGAAACACAGAATATGGCGCTGGGGGCATGAAGATAAAATGGTATTCCAACACGAACTAGTGATTTACTGTGCAATTTTTCTAATGTTTCAGTTACACATAAATTTTTATTGCACGTTGACATATTGGTGGATCCTAGCTTGTATAAAATTTATAAATCAAACAAAAACTGGAAGCTTTTTCAACAAGCACTGTACAACATTGTAAATCACCAGTACCTCTGGTTGTTAGTCAATGTTTAAGCGAAGGTCGCTTGATTTGAGAAGAGCTGTCTGAGTGTCATTCTCCAGCGAAGATGGAACAAATGACAAGTAACTGTTTTGCTTATGCATTGAACGCCAATCTTCAATGTTGGTCCCTCGGCTGAAATCCAAGTTGGGAAATGCTCTCTTTTCTATCATTTCTATAATCTTCTTGGTTTTACCAAGAATGTAAACTCCCTGTCTGACACTATCCTCCCTCTCTTCAATGGGGCTATTCAAACACTTTGTGGATATAACATGAGGTAAGTTTGTGAGACATGCCCCCAATATATCAGAGATCATAACTGTCAGTGCTTCAAACAACCTCTCACTCGTATGGTCTTTTATGCATTCATGATTTAAGAGAGTGGTTTGGCTTATTCTGTACATGGAATTAGATGCCAATACTTTGATGGGCCATGATGAAGGGCTTACCCTAGAACATATGTGGATATATTTGGCTTTAAATTTCTCATACCTGATTTTTGCAGCATCAGCTAGTATGTCAAGTGTCTCTTTGGGGCTCTTATTTTGGATGGAGAGCTTATAAAGATTCACATCTAGCCACTTATCATACAGATCAACTCCAAGCCACACAATATCAGCTGCCTTCCTGACTCTAATTAATTCCCCTTCTTTGTCCAGATTATTTTCTATGAACTTCACATAGGGGAGCCCTTCATTTAGAGTACCTATCAACTTTTTCACTGAACACCTATTGATGTTTGGAAGTGCAACTATTATGCTTGCTAATGTCACCAAAGGAAGTGACCAACTATTTGGAGTTTCTCCAGCATGCAAAGAAAGAACTTGGTCACTGTCAAATGCTCCCACTCCCTTAAAACCATGCTGCATAGAAGATTTCTCTATTAATTCAATGAGCTGTTTTGGCTGCTTCTTTTCTCCCACCTGAACCCAGTAATTAGTGGCATCACAATTGTCTTTTATCATCACCTCAACTAGTTCTTCCTCACCTTCAAGATGCAGAACAAAACGTCTTAGATCCAGCTTTGAGCCAGGTTTTGAATCTGCTCCAGAGCTAATGCTTGAGACATTATGTTTAAATTTGGATTTCAACTTCTTGCAATAATCACAACATAAGAAGATCCAGCACATAAAGGATATTGAAACGAATTGGGTAGCTTTACTCATTAGCACAATCCCCATCTGCAGTTTAATACAGAAGTTCAACAAAAGTACTTTGGCATCATGTGCCAACTTTCTGTACTGACGATTATGAATTCTAAAACCAAGAGGGCTTTCTCTAATTAGCACTAGCCTCGCGGTCCAGTAGCCTTCTACTTGGAACCTTCTGTTGGTGCTCTTGTTTCTTACATTTGGGCACCTATAATTTATGGCAATGAACCATCTAAGTGCAGGAGCAATAGTACCCACTCCTACTGCAGCAATCTGAACTATGAGAATTAAGATGGTGGACCATTTGTAGTCACAGTTGCCAGCACAAAATTTAAAGGACCATGGCGTCAAGTAAGTTCTAAGTATGGCCTCAGCTAATGTCATGGTACTTAGAAGACAAAAGGCACCAGAGGCAGTGCATGTTACTGACCTTCCAAGTACAAATTGGGGACTGCTAGTGTGGGCCATCATCCACAATCTCATCAGTTCATGTCTAAGTTTGTTGATGACTTGATTGACTTCTTCTTCCTCTTCGATTTGGTTTGAGCATTCTTTCAGTGCCACGTCATTGATCTTATATTTCATCTCCAAATAATGCTTTATCTTTGGAAGAGCTAAAGCAGAAGATGTCATGGTCATCAACAAAATGAGCATGAGAAACATGATGATAGTATGTTCTAACCAGAATTCATAGATAACACCGGTAGCAAATTGGATGCAAATATTCACAATCATGGTAATTACTAGTATGCCCATGGCCACAACATTCATCATGACTTCTTTGTTCTCAGTGACACCAAGGGAAGGCATAGAGTTACCCATTATGACGCAGATCAAGGCACTGCTACTGAGTTTTGCTAGCTGGTCACGGCGGTGAGGCATAGGGGTGTTGAGATCCACTGACAACTTCACTGCAACAGCTATCAAGGTCAAGGAAGTGGCGTTTAAGCAGAAGTATTTGCAAGGGAACCATAGTTTGCGACAACGGATTCCCTGTATGAGATCTGCAGCTATTGCTATGAGGCAGGCAAGAGATGCTGCCGCTATGTATATGCCAATCCATGGCATAGGTTTGCTGAACTTGGTCTCGTCCAAGTATCCATCAACGTTGCACCCGGTTATGCCCATCATTTAGGAGTGATCCTTTTGTTCTTGGTCAGAAGATGTTACCAAGCACCTATTGTTGTTTCTGCTGCAGAGGTATATCAAGTACTTACTTATTGTTGTTTCTGGTCAAAAAAATAATGCTGTCTTCACAACCATACCTTTGTTCCACATGTTGTCAAATACGAATCTGTTATAAATCTGGATTACAATAGAATTACAATAAGACAATTCTACTAGGAAGTATAAAGGGTTATTCTACTTTAATTTATTAATTTGTTTTGATGATTTTTAAAAAGTTGTTAATATAAAATAGTAAATGTGGTCTTGAGAAGTAAGAGGTACAGAGACTGCAGACAAGATTAGGTGGGCAAAGTGCAAACCGCCGAAGTCAATTATGTTTGTTAATATGCCACTAATAGATTGAATAAATTGACGTGAACGCCTTAGTGTGTTTGAAATATAAAAAAATAAAAAATAAATTAATTTATAAATTAAATTTAATTAAATTTTATATTTAAAAATAAAAAATAATTTAATTTTTAAAATTTTATAAATTTTATTTTTTTATTTTAAAAATTTTATTAATTTTGATATAATTTATTAAGATTTAATTTAATTTAAAATAAATAAATTATTTTATCTTTAATAATTATTTTTAATAATTTTTTATAAGAGTTAAAATATAAAATAATAAAATTAAATTAAATTAATTTTTATTTTAATAAATTTTAAATATAAAATTTAATCTTTAAATTAATTTAATTTTTTTAAAAAAAAATTAAACATAAAATTTAATTTTTAAATCAAATCAATTTAATTCAAATCAAATCAAAATAATTTTTATTTTTATTCATTTTAAACATAACATTTGCACCTTCGAAATGTTCCAGAACGTTGATGAAGTGGGAGGTGAGGTACGGCGGCACATCAACGTTGGTTACTTGGTTGTCTTTTCAATTTGTCTTCTCTAATTTGCCGGAGATTTAAGGTAAAAGACAATGAATCTTACGTGCATAATGATGTCATCAAACAATGTAGGGATAGTTATTACGATAAAAATTGTACATCCCGTAACTTAATATTTGATAGTAACTTGGATGCTTTAGAACTATAAGAAAAAGATAAATGAAAGAGTTATATCCTCACGTTACAGAATACATGAATTCGGTACAGTATGTGTTTATACTACATGAGAAAGATTTTAAATTTGAAAAGACAAAAATCAAAAAGATGAAAAACAAGTAATGTATGCACAGTAATAATACAAGCAAGGTTGTCAAAAACGAAGAATCCATAATAAGTTCATAACTAAATGTCATAAAACATATATTAATTTAAATCATATACTAACATATGGATTATATCAGTTAAATCACATAAGAACTAAGAAGTAAAAAGTAGAAACTAAAGAATAAATGGACTCCAAAATTGATGAGCCCTCAAGTTCTTGACTAACATGAATCAACGTGGAATCATCAATCTGATAAGCATAGAATCAACGTGGAACCATCAATCTCAAATTATCATAGAACTCAACTATAGAAAATTCAACCTCAAAATGTCAAAGTCAGATGCACTCATAGGCAACACGAGTGAGAGACTTTGAGAAGATTTAAATTTATGTTGCAATGTTGATATTACTCTAAACAAATGCTAGACTCGGTTGAGTCTCACTACAAAAAATTAGGTAAATTACAACAATTTTTTTTAATATTACTATAGCTTTCAACCGTCGTTTTTAAGCGTTACAACAATCATGACGTAATTTTCATTCTTGCTTCGATATAATACGGCGGTTTTTCAATAACCGCGATAATAATCGCCACAATTTACCACGTATAAAACGGTAATTTTATGTTGTATAAAATCGTGGCAAAAACTATAGTAATTTACCTAAAATTATGAGTTAATTGTGTATAAAAGGGCGGGGTAAATCTAAAATTTCTAGTGAATTACTGGCGAGTTTTGACTCAGTAATTTTAACATAATCTACGACCATAGACTTAAAAATAACTCTAAATTTTTGTAATTACATTTGAGTTCGACAATTAAACTGCCGTAATTTACAGATAGTTACAACAACTAATTTTGATATTTATATCAATTTTCATGTTTATTATGACAATTCTTATTTGTCAAAACCTACAAATATAAATATAATAATTTTGATTAATGAAATGTAAAAAGAAATACTCATTCATTTAATTTACCAAATATCAAAGTTAACATGAGTACATTAACTTAATAACTGCAAATTATAAGTCATCAACATTTTGATAAATAACATCCTAAATAATAACATAAATACACAAGTAAAATAACTCTAAATTACATATAAGTCAAACAATTAGTAAATTAATTAATGAGGACTTAAATTATCCACTGATTGATGAGTGTTACTTCCATTGCATGATCTTCTTAGGTCATTAAGAGATAGAGCCCCGCTACCTTCATCTGGTACCTACAAGAAGGACAATTATATTTGAGATTCTCTTAACATAACAACCAAACATATATAGGAGAGGAAAAAAACAATACCAATAGTTAAGTTATCATCGTAAGTTCATAATAATTATTAAGAAAAAATATAAACACACAAGAAACCCAATTCTTGGATTGACATTAACATAAGATTATAAAGCATCATTCACAACAAATGAACATAGATAGACCACTTATTCATGCCAATGATCAAATAAACAAAATCCAGAGACTTAACCAATATGCAAACCAAAGTCCCAATTCTTCAATATGGTCATTCAAACTAACAGAGACTATTCAGAGAATATATCATTTACCTAAGGAAGATTTGTTGTTTACACTGTTAGCATATAACAGTTACATACACTTTGGTAGCATATTATATCATAAACACAATAATAGTACAACAACAGTATCAGTCAGATACCTAATAATCAATTCGAATCGAGAATTAATAAATTCACTACATATGTAACTGGATTTTGAAAATTAAACTTGTGATATGTCATGAATTTATAAGGGTGTCATCCCAATATCCATAGCTCATTGATTTACACTAGAAAATGAAATTCAGGGCTAAGGAGTAATTTGATTTTGAAAACTAAACTTGTGAAATGTTATGAAGTTATAAGGATGACAAAATAATGACAAGTCCCGAAACAAAAAAAGAAGCAAAAAGCTTAAAGAGATTTGATAATAGAGAGAAAGGAGGAGAGAAAAAGAGAATGCAAGTCAGGCACAATTACATACACACATTTCATTATCACATATCAATCTCATTTAATCCGAACCTGTAAGAGTTCAATGCATAGCTTCTAAGTTTCAAAAGGAAGACAAGGCCAAGAATCTGACTAGAACTCTTAGAACAAGGAAACTTTTGTTTCGAATGATACCAAGAAAAGACAAATAGACCTGCATTTAATTCTCCTAAGTTGATTAGAAAATAGAAATCCTTCTCATTCTCATATATAAATCTCCTCACATATGAAATACTAATAAATCATAAGCAAATGATCCATTTCAATACCAATAACAAAATCGACAACTATTTAGTGTAATTCCTTCATAACATGTTTTCCTTCATTGTATGTTAGTGGAACATATAAGAAATGTTGAAATATCCAGATTGATATGCATGCATCATATAATTCTACTAAAAACACAACCCACAAACTCAACTAGTAAGCAAATTAGTTTTCCAACTCTTCAACTATAACATAATAAGAACAAAATCTCAATTCAACCATATTCAGGAAAATCAAACAATTTATTTGAATAGAACAAGAAAAGATGTAAAGATGAGATACATGTGGTGTAGGATTTTGAAATAAGCCAACTAACTCCTCAGGAAGCCTTCCTCCTTCCTTCATAGCAATGTAGGCACACAAAGCTTGCAATTGTGATTCCATAGTCACCACCTTTTGTCGTAAGTCAGGAGAGGATGTGTTAGCACTAGATGAACCTGAGTTCATAACTCCAAGACGTGTGGTAGTATGCTTGAATGCAACGGTAGGAACCACTCCCATTCCTAATCCTCGAACACTGCCAGAGTGCTCTTTTCCAAATACCACACCAACAACATCATTTGGAGAAATTTCAGAGTAATTATCCTCCCTTTGACTTAAATGTTCTTCAATTTCTTTCTACATAAAGACCAAAAAAGAGAATAAATATATTACAAAGACAATCTATTATATCATTGTTTAACAAAAAAATGTGAACAATAATATTGATATTTACCCCTATCTTCTCAGCTTCATCATTTACAAAGCTCCCATCTTTCTTCTTGTGTGTTATATTCCACATCGGGCCTCGACCAATAGTCTTCCCTGTCTCTTTCCTCTAAAATTTTCAACACATCACATAAGTAATAATCAACTAAAGATGTACTTTATATAAATAATGAATTAATCAAAGATAAGAACTTAAACTACCAAATCATCCCTTCTCCTAGCCAGAGTTTTAGCACCACAAGTGTGAGGAATAGTTTGTTTCTTTCGATTCTCTTGATTTCTCTTACAAAGTGCCTACAAATGAAAATATATAAATTTCTTTGGTGTAATAACAAACCATTTATAATCAACAATTCAATAAATATGAAGTGAGTACCATTGTCTCAGGCCTCAAGCGATAGTCAACATAAGAAGCCCATTGCTCTATGTTAATGCCCTCTGGGACATTATTGACAATAGCATTTCTACTCATTGTTGAGTCATAAAATTCATTCCACAACTTCTGACGGTTTTCCCTCCATTTTTTGCCAATGGATTGTTCAATATATCTCCTTGCAGTATTTTTATCATTGACTTTGAAATCAAATCGACGCTTCAAACAAAAAGATTGTTAGATTATTATACCTTTATAAGTACAAACTTTAAAAATAGAACAAGCAAAAAATTTAAATGGTTCTACCATAAAGAAATGATCCCACTGGCGATCACGGAAAGTGTCAGGCATATTTGACCACTTTTCAATGTTAATAGGAAAAAGAAGAGAATCGGTTGCCAATTGTCCACATACTCCTGCAAGTAGGCCAGCTGCCTCTCCAATAGGACAAAAAAACTCATCAAAATCCACCACTATACGCACTCCATCAGGCAAGTTATGGACATCACGGACCTTCAATATATGAGAAAGGAAAATTTAATAATCCAAGACTTATCCATTGGCATGACTAGAAAGGAAAATTTAATATTACAATTTAAAATTAATACAATTGTGCAAATTTAAATGGTGATATATGAGAAAAGAAGATAACAGTATAATAAAATAAAATGTACTTCTAAAGTGTTGCATATAACATTAATCTAATTTAACCTTATGCAATGCTCATAATTGGTGTTGCAACCCCCCACAAATGTCATCAGCTTCTACTTTTCTATTATCTTTGCTTATCCAAAATTATCTCCATCCTCAACAATGATAAGATATGCTAGCTGAACTTGCTTATACGCCACTAAATCCAAGCCACATTAGAGGGCACTAACTAATATATCTACAATGCACTACCACCCACCTACCAAGTTTTCCACCTCATGCACAAAACACAAATTCAATCTGCATTGCAGCCTCAATACAATTTTTTTGGTAGTTTTTGCCTATACAATTAAAACAAGTTGAAGCTGCCCCACAAATAACTTGCACATATCTCAGCATCTCATAATCAACAATTAATACAAAAAGTCTACAATTGCCTCTGAAATTTTATCTTATCAAAGAGGAAAGCCAGGTAATCCAAAGGATTGCTAAAATGACAAGTACTTCAAGCTAACACAAAAGGATTGTTAATTTTAAATTTGCAGCTTACCTTGCTCTGTTGTTTTCACCAAGCTGCTTCCAAGTCTATTTCTAACAAAAGAAAATGCTTCCCAAAATGGTAAATGTGGCAAAGTCCACCAAGTACCAAGAATTCCAACCAAAGTGAACTTTTGATCTCTTACTTCAACAGCAGCCAGGCAAAGAAGCTTATAGTCTGAACTTCAACTTTGCCTGGCGTATAGTGACTGCAGATAAAAGGATCAGCAGATGTCAAAGGCAATAATCACCCAAGAAAAGTGTTCTGAGCCAATGAGATGAGTGAAATTCAGAGCACATATAAGATCTTAAATTATCCTGATATTTGATGATATACACACATTACAAATTCACATTCAAAATACGATATTTTTTCTACCAACACAACTGAACCAATATATCATCAATGCACACATTCTTTTTTGACACCACTTTATAAAATATATAGTGGGAAAATACTTTACAAACAGAAATCATATAATAACAGTTAATAAATAAATATGCATATCCATTTGGTATATTAACAAACATCAACTTTATACATTGGTACTTAATATTAGATATGTAACTTTTATAAGTAATGATTATTAAAATCAATTATAATTGCCTTTTCTCTCAAATTATGTCTTGTTACATATATAATTGACTACAAATAGAACAACAGTTATGGTGGCACAACAAAGCTATCCACAATTAGAAATGCAGACCAAATCTCAGTTTACAAGATGGGAAGATAATTGAGCAAGGGACTCATTCAAGTCTTATAGAGAATATAAATGGAGCATACTTTAAATTAGTCAACCTTCAACAACAACAGCATCAACTATAGCATAAAATTAATATTTAAACTAATTTTAAATAAATTAGTATAACTCATGAATACCAAATTATTTTGTATCTAGTACTGTGTACTGTTCCAAACTTCCAATATCAAAATGGTTGAAGTCTTTATACCTTAGCTGGCCGGATGAGGTAATTGAAATGCTCCTTATGATTATGCTTGGGTTTTGGTTAGCTAGGAATCAGTTGAAAACAAAGAACTAAAACCAGAATTAGTTGTGTCAAAGGCTATTAAAGTGTTACAATAACTATAAGGAAGCAGGTTGAATGAAGCCTCAAGTGGGTAATAACTGTTAAAGAGTCCAACTTACTCAATAATTGATTTGTTTGAACTCTATGTAATCCTTAGTCATTGTCGTGCTAAACTATAGCAAGTACATTCTTTGCTACTCCTTTTCAGTGTCACATCTTTTGTTCCTATAATTGCTACTCCTCTATGTAAGCAGGTTTCTCAAATTTCATCTGTTATTCTTAATGTTTCTACATTTTAGCATATTGCTTTTATTCTAAACTGTTCCGAAATTAAAAAGGAAGGCATGCATGCAACTCTCAGGAACATAGGCATATATGCAAAGATGTAATTCCTTCGAATGAGTATCCCTTCGTTTTTTTTTTTTTGAATAATGAGTATTCCTTCTTAAATTGGCGTTGCTCCAGAAAGCATTAATATGCAAACAGAAGTTATAGCTACGCCTACTCGCTATTAATCACCACAGAATCGGTCATATCGAATACACGATGTTACCTTCTCCTAGTCCTAGGAGCCTATCTTGAAAAATGAAAATATCATTCTAATCTGAACTAATTCAATCGCATAACAAGTAAAAGCATTATATGCAAAGCATTTTAGCAATTAACTCCCTTGATTGCTAACTGAGCTATGTGACAGGTCGCACTATATCACTGCATTGCAATATAAATAAAATGCACTGTGCAAAGCATTTTAGTGCATGTTGGTGAGAGGTGCCAAAAAGCCCACACCAAAAAAGTAAAATATTTTAATATTTTGCATTAATCTGCCATATAAATTGACTATTTAAGCATAACATTCATAGAAAAAAAATTAAATTAAATTTTCAAGTGATAAAGCAGGACAATAAGTTGATAACAAGCTCTAAAGATATAATAATTACTTTCGATATATATCAGGTAATGTTAGCAAAGAAGAGATATAATTTTCAAGTGATATAAATCAGGTGACACCATAAATCCTTTTTATAATGAGTTATAATTAAAATTAAACTATATATATGTATATATATAAGGTTGAAGATAAAGCTGACCTACAGAGACGCCAATGTTGGTATCGGCGACTTGATTCTTGCGGAGTTTCCTCTCCAAATGTGCAGTATCCATATTGTCCCAAGGGGCCCTTTCTTGGCCAATATAAACGAGAATAAAACATTATATCTTTACCCTTTTCACTTTACTAATAAATAGATAAATACCTATTTCTATTTCTCATGCAAGACAAGGCCCTAAAATTTTCAAGCTGAAGGCGTAACGAAACCCTAATTGCTCAAAAATTTTCAGCTCAAAGAATAAAGTAACGAAAAGCTCCATACACTACACATAACCATCTACAAATTTATTGAGCATTCATTTGGCCAAAAGTGGATTCAACAGATATATGGGTTAGAACTTGGAAACATCAAGGTATTTTTTCCAACCTTCAAAACCAACTACTACTTCAACCATCATTGATATGTCAATTAAGATTAAAAAGTATAATAAAAAATATACACCTCAAATTTGAACAGACAAGAAAATACAAAAAAAAAATTGAATGAAGAAAAAGTGAGAGAGAGACCTCCAATGTTGTCGAGAAGATGGTGTTGAAAAAGCGGACAATAAGAAGCGAGAGGACCAACGGAGGGAGAGAGGTGGCGAGAGAGAGCGAGACGTGGCGGCGAGAGAGGGTAAGACGCGGTGGCGGAAAGACCAAAGCGGCGTCGGGGGCACGATTTCCGTGACCAAACAGAAATGAAGAGGCCGACGGATCTGGAACTTTGAGTGAGAGAGAATGAGAGTGAGAGTACGAGAGAGAGAGAGGGTGAGGCCGAGAGTGAGTGAGGGTGAGGCCGAGAGTGAGTGAGGGTGAGAGTACGAGAGAGAGAGGGTGAGGGTGAGGCTGAGAGGGAATTATTTTGGTGTGAGGGGGAAGTGAAATTTTAGTTGTTTTAAAATTATTTTAATTAAAATTTAAAATTAAAATAACGACAGTTAAAACTGTCGTTTTATACATATAATCTTAGTTTTTCACTTGTAAAAAGTGGCAGGTGGGCAACTGACGTATTATACTGCATATTACGACAGTTTTTGATAACTGCTGTATTAAAACTGCCGTAATTTACCTAATTTTTTGTAGTGTCTTGTCCAAATCCAGTTTAAGATACATAACTCTGAAAAATCAAGCACAATTACTCTTTAAGCATAGAAGCATAACATCATTAGCTAAAATTGAGTTTTTAGTGATTTTAACATTCTAAAGCAAGTTCTAAAATGATTTACCAAATATATTTTGTACATAACATCTAACAAGCTTTTTAGTTTTCAAATCGTAAAATCATTAGATTTCAGCTTTTGAAACACAATTTTAACGGGAGGGGATCCTCTCCTGTTTCTAAAATAACAGGAAGGGTCCTGTTTTCAAACGAAAGGTAAAAATCATACATACCACATGCGGTAAAAAAAAATTCACATACCACATGCAATATATTCTAAAATACATGTATTTTTAACTAACAGGACCCTCTCCTGTTCTTAAAGAATATGAGAGGATCTTGATCCAATTTTAACAACCATGAATACATAAATATTCATAAATTAATTATTGACTAGCTGATAACTCCGATATACTCCCGCAAGATGGTGGTGGGTGAAACAACACCAATCTTAGACATAAAAAGCTTGTGCCTTGGACCGAATAATGGTTTGTTCAACATATCAGCAAATTGGTGACTAGTTGGAACATGAGTGACTTGAAGAGATTTTCTTGTAACTAAGTCACGAATAAACTGGTATTCAATAAAAATGTGTTTCATGCACGAGTGAAAATCAGGGTTGGCACATAGATACATAGTGCCACTGTTGTCAAAATAAATTGTGGGTGGACTTTGAATTTGGATGTCAAGCTCTTGAAGAATGCTTTGAAGCCATGTGATCTCAATGGTGGTGGTGGAACTAATGGTCTTGTATTTAGCTTTTGTAGAGGAATGAGTAACGGTATTCTCTTTCTTCCATGACCATAAGATGGGATTTGAGCCAATATAGGCTATGTATGCTGAAACTGATTTGTGATTAGTTATGTCACTTGCCCAATCAACATCACAAAAGGCCTTTAGGTTGAGATACTTGTCACGAACTAAGTGGAGTATGTGGTCAATGATTGATTTTAGATAGCGAAGCACACATTTAAGAGCTTGAAGGTGACTTTCTTGTGGTTGCATATACTAAGCAAGTTTGTTGACTGCAAAGCTTATATCAGAATGTGTTAATGCCAAATATTGTAAAGAGCCAACAAGTTGACAATTTTCACTCTCATCACAGCTGACAACATCAGGAGATGGTGTGAGATTAAAGCCTGTGGATATTGGTGTGCTAACTAGTTTGGCTCCTTCCATGTGTGCCCATTCAAGGATAGCCCAAAGGTAATGTTGTTAACTAGGGAATAAAAACCCTTTGATGTGGGGATTAGTTCTACCCTAAGAAAGTGACTAGGAGGACCAAGATCCTTGAGAGTGTGAATCACAAGGTCAAGATCATCTAGAGGATGGCCAATGAGAACAAGTTCATTGACAATAGCTTTGAGACATATTTCAAATAATCAATGACATGATAAAGCCTTTGGTGTGGGTGCTAAGTCTCTTTTTGAGGCATGTAATCCAAGATCAAGAGTGATTTGCATAGGCACGCTGAATAAGCTTCCATGTTGTGGCTAACATGTTTGTAGATGCCATGATAGCACATGTATCTACCTTGCAAGAGCCAAGTATGGCAAGAAATAAGAGCTAATCTTGGCAAATCCAATAGGAGTAGATAGGATTGGCAGTGGCAGTGGCGGCATCATCTTTCCCAATGGTTTTTAAGGGATATGGTGAGGAGCCATCAACATAGACAAGGAGATTGTGGCTAACAAGCAAGGATTGGAGCTGGCAAAACCAGGTAGTATAGTTATTGCCAGTGAGCTTAATGTTGGGGGAATACTGTATCTCTCTTTCAATCTTTCGAGAAATACCACTTCTCCGTCAATTTCTTTGGGGAATACCACATCCATTTTTACACAAATATGAAATAAATATTAGTAATTAGAAAAAACATCACACAAATCACGCACAAAGTTTAACGTGGTTCGGTTAATATACCTACATCCACAGATGAAAAGAATCAAATATACTATCAAAATAAATATAACCTCCAGGCCTTAAAAGACAATATTTCTCAAACTCTCATTCTTACTCTTATAACACTACCAATTCCCAAATACAAGTATTTAAAACCTATCCTTCCTAATTTTCTATTGTAAACAAATCTCTCACAAATATTATTCATATTTCATAAATCTCCTCTAATATATTTTTCAAATCTTTTAACAAATCTTTAACATATATTTATATATTTCTTCATATCTTTTATATTTTCACAAATCTTCCATGTATTCACAAAATAGGAAACTAGCAATAACAATTTTTAATAGAATTTGGGTCAAACCTAACAATTTCCACATTGAGCCAAATTCCATCATCAATGAATAAATCTCTCAAATCTTTAAATCTATCAAATCTTCTAAACAAATCTTCAAACCTTCAAATCTATCGTTATCAATGGAACACGCCGCTTGACCTCTATGCCAAGAAGACTTTCGACAACACCTATTGTCATTCATAACGCTCAATCTTCCAAATCTTCAAATCAAATATTTGTGCTTGCACCATCGTTATATGGAACACGTCGCTTGACCTCCATGCTAATAATACTTTCGACACATCTGTCATATCTACCGCCATCATAACAAGACATATCACCTGGCCTCCATTGTCAGGCAAACTTTTGACACAATGGCCCAAAAGAACTATATCATTGCCTAGATCCTCAAACAATAGGCTCTAATACCACTTATTGGGGGAATACTGCATCCTTGTTTCAATCTTTTGGGGAATACTACATCCCTGTCAATCTCTTTGGAGAATATCACATCTCCTTCTATACAAACATGCAATAAATATTAGTAATTGAGAAAAATATCACACAAATTATGCACAAAATTTAACGTGGTTCGGCTAATATGCCTACATCCACGGATAAGAAGAGTCAAATCTATTATCAAAATAAATATAGCTTTCATATCTTACAAGACAATCTTTCTCAAACTCTCATTCTCACTCTCATAACCCTATCAATTCCCAAGTACAAGTATTTATAATCAATCCTTTCTAATTTTTTATTGTAAACAAATCTTTCACAAATCTTATTCATATCTCACAAATCTCTAACATATTTTTCAAATCTTTTAACAAATATTTAACATATCTTCATATATTTTTTCATATCTTCTATATTTTCACAAATCTTTCATATCTTCACAAAATAAGAAACTAGTAATAATAATCTTTAATAGAATTTGAGTCAAATTCAATACTTAATTGGGAGTTAGGCTATAATGTTGAAGGTGACAAGATCTTTGGGATCAGCGGTTGTGTTGGTGGAAGTAGCAGAAACCATATTAAGATCAATGGTTGCTTTGAGGCTTTGGTCTTTTGATACCATATAAGAAAAAGATAAATGAAAGAGTTTTCCTCACATTACATAATACATGAACTCGGCTTAATATGTGTTTATAGTACATGAGAAAGATTCAAAATTTGAAAAGACAAAAATCAAGGAGATAAAAAACAAGTAACGTATGCACAATAATAATACAAGAATATTCCTAAATGAATTATTGATTAGCTCATAACTCCAATAAGAATGTAGTCCCTCACATGCATTGTTATAAAACTAGTTTTCTTATTATAAAAAATTTTAGGATTTAGATTTTTATGTGAATAAAACATAAATAATATAAACACTTGAAATTAAAAGGAGATAGGGCTAAGAAGATTCCTAAGATTTTAATTTTTTTAACTTATCAATTCAAGACTTCGATTATACTGTGAAATAACCAATTAAAGACTTAACTTTTAGAAAAATATTAGAGAGCCAGGATTTTTATCAATTTTTTTTTGCCAGAATGATGTGGCATGATTTTTTACTCCTAAATAAGTGAGTGGTTCCTACCATGTTATCCCATTCAATAACCATTCTTATATTTTGTCAAAATTTTGATTATCTTTTTCTTACTATGTAGCATTACTTTAACTTTTAAAGGTCTAACTAACCACTATACTAAAGGCACTAGTTAAGGAGCATTTATACTCTTTCACTAAATCATTCTAATTTCTTAAAAAAATTAAATATATTTTTATTTCAAAATATTTGTCATTTAACATAATTATTATATAATAATTAATAAAACTATTAAATAACCTTAATTATATGAAAATTTAACTACACTTGGCTCAATTATCCTCTATTGAAATACTCAAAATATTACACTTCATTAATATTCTCTTATTCCATTTAGTGGATAAACCAAGAAACAATGATAAAGTTAGAAAAATATAATTAATGTATTCTTGGCTTTCTAAAGCAATATATAAAATGAAACAATTTTTTTAAACAATAGATATTTTGAAATTTAGAGAGTATTTTTACTTTTCATTTAATATTTTCTATTTTAATTCACTAACAAGTTCCCTTAGACAAAACGTATGTGAGGATTTATGGTGGGAACCCTTGATTTAAACTCAAGTCATGTACAATTGTCATGAACGACTTTAATGTTTAATAAAAAAAATACTTTGACAATATTTATCAATTAAAAAAAACGACTTCATACATTGCATATGTTTTGTTCATGTTATAACTTGTTTTCATATGCCAAGTTGAATATTCTTGCTTTTCCAACATTTGTTATAATAATTTTTTAAGTAAAATTGAAATATATAAAAATTCAATAACTTAGTTGGTTTATCATAAAAATATTAGATCCTCAAATAATATTTTACTTTCCAAAAAAATAAATACATGTTTATATTATGATAATTTTACATTCAAAACAATTTTACTTAAATGATCTAAGTACAAGTACATCAACATTATACAATGATTTTTAAAACATGATTGGTATCAATTGAGTTACAAAAGAGAAATAATCATTTACTGTTATAATTCATACCCTTTTTTGGGAGTTTTGGCAAGAAAGATGCATAATCGTTAGATTGATTTGCATTGAGATTTTTCCTATTAATTTCATAAGAGATGAGACTAGTTTTACGTTAAAAGTAATAAAATATTACTTCTAACAGAATTACTTGTAAGATCCAAAATATTTTTTAAAATAATCGAATATTAATTCTAAATTGGTATAGTCAAGAAAGCCAATGAGAACAAAATAACCGAAGCCCGTTCACCCTTACCAAACTCTAGCCCAATCCTCAATAGGAATCAACCCACTCTGCGTACCATGATCCAATTTGAATTCTTACTAAAGGCACGTGACTATTAACTAGAGCCCGACAACGGTGGGACACTAACTCGCCAACGAGCCATTGAGCCACCCTGACTTTTACACTTCTAGTTCTATAATTCTTTAATGGACCTATATGAGTGTCAGCATAAAAAGGGTTAGCATCGGCCTTAACTAGGTATGTTAATCAATGCTTAGGCTTTGTTTAGTATGAGTTCAAAGGAGGGAAAAGAAAAGATGAGGGTAAAGGAATGGGGTTATACCTAATTTGGTGTGCATTTGTAGAGGGAAAGAAAACGATTTGGAAATATGACATTTCTATGGGTAAAGTTGCTTCGTTATACTAAGGCAGAGTTACTTTGTTACACTAGCTTGATAATTTGGTACGAAGCTCTAATGATTAACAAATGAGCTTTTGAAGCATTAGACAGGTCATTAAGGGATATAATGAGGTTTTTCTAATGCAAATAGTAAAAATAAATTGTTTGGTGGGAAAACCGTTGTGTTTGGCAAAGATTTTTGTCAGATTTTACCCGTTATTCCAAAAGAAAGTAGCGTGGATATTGTTATGGCCACGATTAACTCTTCGATCTTATGGAATGGTTGTAAGGTTAGGAAATTGACAAAAAATATGAGACTTCAAAGTCTCAATTCTGTGTCCAACTCTGAAGAAATTGTGGCACTTGGTGAGTGGATACTTAAAATTGGGGATAGTGTATTGGGGGTTGGTGATGAGGATGATTCAAATGTTAAAATTCTTGAAGACCTTTTGATTTTGGATTCTAATAATAATATTGCAAACATCGTTGCCATTACTTATCCTAATTTAAACGATAATATGATGGACATTAGGTTTTTTTGAAGATAGGACAATACTTGCTCTGACACCGGAGATTGTGGAGAAGGTGAATGACTATGTGTTGTCAATGATTCTCGGTGATGAAAAACATTATTTTAGTGCAGATTCAACTTGCAAAGCTAATGATGATGTTGGGATAGATAGTTAATGATTTACAACTGAATTTTTGAATGCTATTAAGTGCTCAGGTCTTCCGATTCATAAGTTGATTTTGAAAAAGGATATTCCAGTTATGTTATTGAGGAATATTGACCAAGCTGTAGTCTTGTACAATGGTACTAGGCTCATAGTCCATGAATTAGGGGCAATGTCATAGGTGTTATTGTTGTCACTAGAAACAATATTGGAGATAAAGTTTATATACCTAGCTTGAATCTAATCACTTCTAATTCTTGTTTGCCATTAAAGTTCTAGATAAGACAATTTGGTACTTGTGGTACAAGAATTTGTGGTCTGTTCAGATTGTATCTTCTTATCGGCAATTGGTTCATATGAGAGTTGCTAGAAATAACGAGGAGCCGTAGTTTTTTACAGCTGTTTATGGCGACTTAAGTTAAGAGAGTTAGCAAAAATTGTGAATGGTGAGTGGATAGTTGGTGGGGATTTTAATTCTACACTGGAGGTGGGGAACTCTAATGATAGAAGTAATGGCAGTGTTGATTCCTCTAGGTTCCAGTCTTGCCTTCTGTCTTGTGGGCTTTTTTATTTGGGTTTTTTAGGTCAAAATTCTACTTGGCAGAGGGGGTTATCTCGTAAGAGGTTGGATAAGTTTGTGGCGAATATTGCTTGGAATAACATATTTGATTTTGGGTATGTCTGTCACTTGCCAAATTTGAAATCAGATCATGTTCCTCTTCTCCTCCATCTCTCTGTTGATGGTTCTCTTAATCAGTGCGAGAAACTTTTCAGGTTTCTCGCTTCTTGGTTATTACATGATAATTTTCCTGTTGTGGTAAGAGACTCTTGGGATGAGGATCGGTCATTTCTGGTCAATATTGGTAATTTTGTTTCGAAAGTCATAAGTTGGAATAAGGAGGTGTTTGGAGACATACACAGGAGGAAAAATAGAGTTCTGATGAGGTTAGAAGGAATCTCTAGGAAACTAACCTTACAGGGTAATCATTTCCTTGAGAACTTACAATGACAGTTGTGGAAAGAATATGAGGGCATTCTTTGTCAAGAAGAGTTGTTATGGAAACAAAAGTCTCGGTATAAATGGATCTAGCATGGTGATAAAAACACGAGGTATTTTCATGGCATTGCTAAAGCTCGTAAGTGTAGGAACCGTATTTTATGTTTGAAAAATGATAGTAAAGATCTTGTCTCGGATGTGGAAGAGCTGAAAACATTAGGAGTGGATTTCTATCGGAATCTTTATACATATGATGGTTATTATAAGGATTTTGCTATGACAGGAGGATTTTCTGATCTACCAGCTTATGATATAGCTATGCTTGATTGTGAGGTGTCCATAGAGGAGGTTAAAAGTACTTTGTTTGGCATGGGTGGTTTGAAGGCTCCGGGCCCTGATGGGTTACATGCGGTCTTCTTCCAGTCTCAGTGGGATGTGGTTAAGATTGCTCTTTTTTAATGGGTTAAAGATGTTTTTAAGCATCCGGAGTTGATCAAGGATGCTAACCGGACTCTTATTTCTCTTATTCCGAAGGTGGAGCATCCAGAACATATTAAGATGTTTCAGCCTATTAGCCTGTGTAATGTGTGCTATAAGTTAATGACCAAACTGATTGCATCCAGGTTCAAGTCTATTATGGGTAATCTTGTTGCTCCTACCCAATGTAGTTTTGTTCCTGGAAGGCAAAGTTTTGATAATATTCTGGTCGCTCAAGAGGTTATTCACTCCATGCGTAGCAAGAAAGGTGAGATTGGCTTCATGGCACTTAAAATTGATTTAAAGAAAGCCTACGACAGGATGAAGTGGGCTCTTATCAGAGACACTCTAATTGATATTGGGGTTCCTTCTAATTTAGTGAATGTTATTTGGTCTTGTATCTCTTCTCCGTTGATGTAGCTGTTATGGAATGGGGAGTGTACTTCTGTCTTTAATCCCTCTAGGGGTTTAAGGCAATGAGACCCTCTCTCTCCATATCTGTTTGTCCTTTGCTTGGAGAGGCTATCATATCTTATTTCTTTAGCAGTAGATAATAATATATGGGAGCCGATTGCTTTATCTAGAGGAGGGCCTCACCTATCTCATCTTTTTTTTTTGCCGACGACATTGTCCTATTTGCTAAAGCTTCCATGGATCAAGTTGAAGTTTTAAAGGGTGTGCTGGATTTGTTCTGTAAGAGTTCTGAGCATAGGGTTAATTATGAAAAATCTTGTATTTTCTTTTCCAGAAATGTTCATGGTTCTAGAAAGCAGGAGATAAGCCAGGCTCTTAGGCTACGTCTCACCAATGATATTGGTCGGTATCTTGGAGTCCATTTGTTGCATGAGCGGGTATCTAGAAATACCTATAAGAGCTTGATTGATAGGGTGAATTCTAGACTGAATGGTTAGTGGGCTAGTACCATATCTCTTGTAGGAAGAGTTATTCTAGCTCAGAGTGCAGTTGCCACAATGCCCTCTTACACCATGCAAACAACTTTACTTCCGATTAGTGTTTGTAATCAAGTGGATAAAACTGTGAGAAATTTCGTGTGGGGAGCTTCAGACTATGAAAGGAAGATCCACTTGGTTAGCTGGAATAAATTGTGCAAGACCAAGAAGCATGGAGGACTGGGTTTTAGGCATTCTCGAAGTCTGAACTTAGCTTATATGATGAAGTTGAATTGGGACCTTATTCATCGCCAAGATGCTCTATGGGTTAAAGTTTTCAGAGCCAAGTATGGGACAGGTAATGATTTAATTCCTCATATTAAAAGGAAAGTTAATTCCTCTCAGACTTGGAAATGGATTGTTTCTTGTTGGGATAGTTTCAAACAAAATCTTGTTTGGCGGATAGGTAATGGCAGAGGAGCTAGTTTTTATTGATCCCTGGCTTCTCGGGATTAACAGGCTGGCAGATTTTGCTTTATCTGACAAGACCTATTTGGATGATGAGGTGGTGGTGGCTGATTTTGTGAGTGGTCATGGTTGGGATTTGGGCAAGCTGAGAAGCGTCCTTCCTGAGGATTTTTGTAATATTATCACTTCTTGTCTTCCCCCCATGCAGGATGCTCCAAATGACTCTGTTGCGTGGCTTCCTTCACATGATGGTAAGTTCTTCTTGAGAACAGCTTATGACATCTGTGCTGGTACTCTTTATGGTCAGGTGACTTTCTTTTCAAGCTTGTTTGGAAGGCGAGAGTCCCCCAAAGGATTTACTCTTTTCTTTGGTTATGTGGTAATAATGCTCTTCATACAAATTTGTTTAGATTTACTAGACATATTTCAAATAGTGCCCTGTGTGGTGTTTGCGGGAATACAGAGGAATCTACCTTGCATATTGTGTGTGATTGTCCTGCTGTGAGGCATACTTGGTTACGACTTGTGGCTCCTCATAGGCACTCGACATTTTTCAACTTGGGTCGTAAGGAATGGTTGTGCTCTAATTTATCTAGTTCCTTTGGTAGGCCTTCCAATCTCGATTGGGTATTGATGTTTGCAACGACTTGTCACTTCTTTTGGGGCCAGAGGAATAAAGCTCTCTTTAATGATTCTATGGATGCCGCTACAACATGGCTGCCTAGGATATGTGCTCTTTCCTCGAAATATCAAAGTGCTCTCTTGGTGAAGAATGTTTGTATCTTAAGGGTGCCTGCTCAGCAAACCTTGGTGACTTGGAGTTCCCCAGAGTCTAGTTGGGTGAAGTTAAATGTAGACGGTTCTTTTTTGCTTAATCAATAAAATGCTGCTTGCAGTAGTCTTGCTCGGAATGAGATGGGGGGTTACCTTTTTGGCTTTGCTAAAAACCTTGGTCAATCTTCTATTACTTGGGCGGAATTGAATGGTATCCTCTCTAGTTTATCATTAGCTTTTCAAAAAGGGATTCTAAAATTAATTGTTGAAACATATTCTTGATGTGCTTTGGATCTCATTAATTCTGATCTTCCACCTTGGCACCCATATGTGATTATTATGTCCAGAATTAGATAACTCCTCAATAATAACAGGCAGGTTAAGCTTACACACACATATAAGGAATGGAACAACTGCGTTGATTTGCTTTCCAAACATGATCACTCCGTTGCTGTTGAGTTACATCTTTTTAAGGTCATGTCTTTTTTTCTTTGTATTGCCTTGTTTGCTGATGCAAGTGCTATCTCGTTTTCTCGTAATGTAATATTTTAATCTTTCTAAGACATGTTGTCCGGAAATTTATCCAAAAAAAAAAAAAAGATAAGACAACTTTTATTGACTGTTTACTTTTTTATGATTATTAACTAGAGCCAAGGTCAAATGTTAGTTTATTTTTGCCTTGACTTGTGTTTTCATGCGGTCGGTTGTATGTGGCTCTATTCAGAGTCAAATCAAAGTTTGGGCAGAAAATCTTGATTTCGGATGACAATGATGAACTATGTCAGAGGACGAAAAATATAGGGTACAAAGAGGTTTTCTAAAAAATATAAATGTTAAAGGTATGTTCAAGTTTTGAAGAATATATCGTCATTTATAATTTGTGTTACATATTATATGGTTATTATCAATACATGTTAATATTTTATTGTTTTGTATAATAATAATAATAATAATCTGCAAATGTAACACCACCCTTATTGTGAGGTTAATATATTTTAAGAAAATTGATTTGATAATCAGAAAGTAACATTTTAGTTTTGAATTGCACGGATAACTACATAAATAATTCACAAAACAAAGAAATTGAAGCAAATGAAGGAACAGTACTAAAAGAAACCGATGTAAATAAATAAAAATATATACCGTTTTCCTGATACATATATCTTCTCCGGTTTGTTTCTGTGGTTTGGAAGTTAGGTGGGAAATGGGGACTCGAACAAATTTCTACAAGAATCCATCTATCTCTTACAACAAACACTTCAGCCTCTCCTCCGTTCTTCAGAACCTCCAAGGTCAGCCTCCTTTCTCTTTCCTTTCATTTGATCCTTTTCCCAACTCTATAATTATTATTTAATTAATTATATAGCATTCATTCATCAATTTTCAAATGTTCAGCTTACAACATCGCCACCGGCAATGTTCCTCCCGGCGATCAACCGCCTCCTCTTCCCGCCGCCTCCGACGACAAAACCCCCATCCTCAAACGCCGCCGGGATCCCAAGCCACCGCAATCCCAAGACGATGACGACGGCCCTTTCTCTATGACACACCGCGATTACATCGAAAAGAGAAGGCAATTCTGTTTTCCTTATCTGTTCCGCTTCTAGATCTTGTTCAATTTGCTGCAACCAATGCTTCTTGCTTCCTCTCCATGCATTTTTCCACCCTCTTTGCTCTCTAAATTCGTAAATCATGATAACTTGTTCGTGACCAGGAAAGAAGTTGCTTCGTCTTGGAACTGCGATCGCGTTGAATTGACTGAAGATGTCTTGGTAATTTCAGTTACTGGAATTGGAATTTGAATGATATCTTTGAAGACTGTTTTTCCATCTTTCCTTTTCACCTTTTGCTTTCTCTGTGCCAGGGAAACCCTAATTCTACTGTATCCTTGGTGGATTATGCAAGTGAAAGTGAGTTTTATGAAAACTTTTGTATAACTGTTACACACTTAGTGCCACTGTCTTGTGGTTTTATGTGATTTTAGAATGCGAATTTTACCTATCCAACAGTTAGATCATGTGATATTGTTGTTAAGATCATGCACACCAAATTTTAGATAAATCGGGCATTCATAAGTATGTAATCTAATAGTTGACATTTTTTTATAAAATTCTATGGGGACCAGCTAAGTGCCTGTTATTTTTCTTGAGTGTATTGTGTAGTAGTTTCATGATTAGCTGATACAGTAATGCATCTTTTCTGAGAAAATTTTAATGAAAATATGCTATTATCTGGCAGTCTGTCTATGCTTCTAACATTTTTCCATTGTATTTATGGATGCTTAGGTGATGAAGGTACTCCTTCAGAATGTCAAGAAACACATACTCTTCCTAATTCTGGTTTGTTTCTCAATCTGCGAGTTTAAACTTCCGCTTTTGCACCTTTAGATTTTTTTTTCTCATTTTGATTTTAGCATTAATTAAGCAATGCTTATTTGTCTTATTGACTTTGGGTGCTCTCATAAGGTCACACAAGAGAATTTGATGGAGTTAAAAGCAGAAACGAGCAGCGTTTTCCTGTCTCTGGAGAACCTGTTTGTATTATATGTGGCAGATATGGCGAATATATATGCAATGAGGTGAGTTTGTGATATACATAATTTCTTCGACTTGTACTTTACAAATTTTGCTTTGTGCGATGACAGTGTGTATAATATTTGCTTGCTTTCGTAGACAGACGATGATGTCTGTAGCATGGAGTGCAAAAGTGAACTTTTGGAAATTCTTAAACTCAATGAGGTACTTTTATTTTTAAAAAAAATTGGTATAAAAGTTCTAGCCATTCTACCTCCTAAATATTCTCTTCTTCATTCATAATGTTTTTAGGCATCTTCCCATGACCAAGTTAGAGATCTCTCCTCATCTGGAATTAGTGATGCCTTACCAGTTCCTGTGTTTGGTGACGATAAGTGGGATTATAATCGGCATCGTTGGTCAAAAAAGCGATCTAGTCTTTCTACTTATGAATGGTATATTTCTTCATCAAACATCCAGTACTTCTAGAATTTAATGGGGCCTCTCTAGTTTATCAATTGGCTTTGACAGAAAAATACAGAAAATGAAGTAATATGTCTTTTTCTGCTCATTAACTCATACAGCTATAAAATACAATACTGATGCATATAATCCTAAAATACAGTAATGTTATTTTCTGCTCATTGACCCTAAAATACAATACTGATGCATATAATCAGATGCTGACAATTTTGGTTATATGCTTGAGGAACTTTGAATATGAATATCCTCATCCCTAACGATGGCAAATGCTTGCATGTTTCACACTCATGCACTTGCATAAATATATATACTTTCATCCTTTTCTGCTTTGGTCTATATTTATTGGTTTTGTGTTTGTATTGTAGTTGGAAATGTCATAGACCTGGGCACCTAGCTGAAGATTGTCTAGTAAAGAGTTGCAGTCAGGTTTGTCATCAATGCTCTTCATGCATTAAAGTTCACCTTTTTCATTTTTATAATGAATTATTCTGTTTATTTTTATTTAGATCACAGTGGCAAGTAATAGATCTAGTTCCATTCCCCAGGATCTTCTTGGACTGTATAGAAGGTTTGGAAATTTCTGTTTACTTCTTGTTTTTTGGTAATTCTATGTTCCCTGTACTTGTTCTATTTTTTATTTAATCAGTCCCTAGCTTGATACTAGGACAAATACTAAAAGCAATCAAGGATTACTTTTAAGTTTCTTGCTGCAGTAAGTTTCTTGCTGCAGTATTATTTAACCATTATCTTTTCATCTAGTCTTTCTTCTTCAGTTTCAATTGATATTCTGAAGTGCATATGTTGTCTTGTTGGGTTGTAAGGAATGTGAATGATAAATATAAGTTCTTAGTGAAAAAGTCCATGTGCTCTATGCTTAATGTTGAATTTGTGTATGACCCTAGGGAAAAGACATTTTTCTGAATGCTTCTATCCCTTGATCAAAGGGGGGAGAGGTGTTGTTGGTTGGATCACTTGGATATTTGCTAATTGAATTTTATTTTTGTTAGAGAATATTAGGGTTATTACTTATTAGGTTATTAGTCTTATGTTAGTGGGCTTGGGCCAGTACTAGTAGTATTAGGTTATGAAATTGTATAACATCTCATTCCTATCAATAATATTCTTAGTCTACTATTGTTTAGCCGTCTTTCTCTCTTTTCCTTCTTCTGCCTACTTCGCTAGGCTAGCCTGTTCTGTCTAGGCATCTGTGGATGGGGGGTGTTAAGAGTCTCATATCGTTTGCCTCAATATTTCGGGTGTGGTTTATATATCTGTTAGGTGACTTCACTTAATGTCAGTTGGTTTTAGGTTGGAATCTCACATGGTATCAGAGCAGTATCATCCACCTTGATGGGTTTGCCTTTTCTGCTGTGTTGAGTTCTATGGAGCTCTTTTGTATATTCTCCCGTTTGTTTCTCTCAAACTTTTTGCTCTATTTTTGTTGATCAGTACTAAACTATTATGAAGAAAAATATATATATCCCTGTTTGAAACCGTGACCTAGGTCACCCATTGCTATCTGTGCATAGCCAAGGGTGGCTGTAGTTCTGTCTATTGTGACGCAGCAGTGGTCGCCGGTGATTGGCGGCCGGACGTAGCCGGACTGTGCTGAAAATATGGCCGGCGAGGTTGGTGGTGGTCGAAGGAGGTGGTTTGTGTCTTCCCCATTTCACAGGCTCTGTTTTTGCGTATGGCAGCCTTCCGCTGCACTACTGTTCTGTTGTCAGGTGACCGACAACAACTGGCGGTGGGTCTTGGCCAGCTGTGTTTTGCCAGCACCTGGAGGAGGGCCAGTGAGTGGAGTGGAGGCCGGTGGTGGTGTTGGGTCGCATCTTTGGCTGTGTGCACTCTGTTTTTTGCCCAAAGTTTCAGGCTTTCTGTTTTAGCGTCATAGAAGGTTGCAAGTGACCAAAGATGCCATGGTGGGTACGACAGGGACCAGAGACTGGCGGGTAGTTTATGTTGACGGAGGATGGCGGTGGTTGGTCAAAACTCTGGCAAGTTCTCCGACGAGTTTTCCGGCGACTATGTTCTGGATCTATTTTCTTCTGTTTTGTTTCAGACTCTGTTTTTCATTATGTTTCTAGATTTTGTGGGTTTGTTTGAGGCTGAATGAGTGCAACCAAGGGTGTTGCAGGCGGGGAGATGATTTTGGGTGCGTAGCTTTTTCCTTGTTTGGCTGAGATGTTGTTGTTTTGTTTGCCTATTTGGAGGTTGTTCTTTCGATTGTGGTCGGAGATGTGGTTGGAGGAGTGTGAGCACAGGGGCTGTGCATTTGATATGGGAGCAAGAGTTTCTCAGTTTCTCTTCTTCTTCCTTATTGGACGCTTAGATGGTTCAGCATATTCTCTTCTTCCTTATGTCATATTTGAATGGTTCAACGTCACTGTGCCAAGTTATCTTCTCGTTTTCGAATAAAGATGTGGTTTTGTTATTTGTTTTATGTTTATGGGTTTGCTACTTGTAACAAGCTTAAGTTTAGTAAGCTTTAAGCTTGAGGGGGAGTGTTAGAGAATATTAGGGTTATTACTTATTATATTAGTCTTATGTTAGTGGGCTTGGGTCAGTACTAGTAGTATTAGTATTCGACCTAAGTATTAGTATAAATAAAAGTATTAGGTTATGGAATTGTATAACATCTCATTCCTATCAATAATATTCTTAGTCTACTATTGTTTGACTGTCTTTCTCTCTTTTCCTTCCCCTAACCCTAAACACGTAATTCTCACATTTTTCTACCCACAAGGGGTTGGGCGCAGTGGTAAGCGAATTGTGCTCCCAGGGGAAGACAAAGGTTCAAGCCCTGGAGATGCCACTTGTGGGGAGGGCTAACTGTATTGCTCTGTGCTTGAAGGGATTAGTCTCACACCCAAAGGGTGTGGGAATACCCTAGGAAACCTAAAAAAAAGTTGTTTAGACTACTATCGTATGAGTACTGTTACAGTGCTTTGCATTTCCTTTTGTTATATTCTCTAAAGAGATTTTGTTGTTGAATGATTGTACTTCTTAAGTGGGGCAACACTTATCTACTCTGCTGTGGAGATTGCCATGGAAATGAAACAAACTCAGACTTTTATGTGCAGATGCCACCAGATTGGTAAAGACTTGTTGGCTGCAAACTGTAATGCATGCTACAGCTCGTCAAATTTGGCAACATGCCTTGATTGTAGTATTGTCCTCTGTGATGGGTAAGCTGAAAATTTGTATTCTGGCTTTGTATCATGTCTCAGAATTATTACAAGTGACAATGTGTGGAAGTGTCTAAAGAATTGCTGTATTTCTTTTACCCCCCTTCTTTTCAAGTATATTGACTTGGAAGATTTTTGGTGTGGAAACTACTAACCTATGATGATAGTCAAGCATATGTTTCCATCTTCATAAGAATGCTGGTAGTTGATGCTATGCTACAACAAATGATGGAAGATGTTTTTGTGTTTCATGTTTTGTTTTATCTTTTAATGCAGTTTTTGCCCCCATTTTGAAACTGTGTTGCTCTTTGGAGTGATATAATAAGCAGCTTTTGCTGTCCAATGGTTTATGCGTTTGTAGTTGGTGCTAAGTTGTACTGTGACATGCTCTTCTACAATTAATGAACTTGTGCTGAGATGTTTGTAGTCGATGCTACTCTGATTATGAGCATTGTCACTAATGAATAGATTGGCTACAACTGCATCTGATGACATGGTAGGAGGACAGATTTTAGTTGTTATTGCTCTTGTATATTGTAAGTATAGAGCATGAAAACATTGAATGGATGCAAGGATAAAATATGGAAATTCATCACATTTGAGAAAAGGACTTTTAATTGAGATAGGAAGGCTACAATGCTGTAATTACTATGCATTCCTCCATTATCTTTCTGACCTCTCGGAGGTGATATTTTCACTGTGTGTTTCTGTGTTCCAGTTATTTCTAAGACTCTTATTTTCCAGGGCAGGTCATTTGGATGAGCATATAAGAACACACCCATCCCATCAAACATATTACTCTCACAAGCTTAAACGTCTGGTGAGTTTTCTCCTTTTGCTAGACTATACTTTGATTGAATAAGGGCTGAAGTCTCACTTTATCTATACCAATGCATTTTAACACGAGTAGCAAACATTGTTGGAGTTAAATATTACCGTGTGATATTTTATCTTCCATTTTTAACACTCTGAAATTAATGGAAGACCTATATGATAATTTGATTCATACAGTTTTTTTCCCTTCAGATTCTTATTTCCAGCTTCCTGTTGCCTGCATTTTCCGTGTCTTTTTGCAAGTCTTTGAGGACAGAGTCTTGTGCACACATTTAAGTCTTAAAAAATTTGTGTAATGGTATATTTGACAAAAATTAGCTGTTTCTCCTATATCTTTGGAAGAGCAGGATTCATGAATTGTTTAGCTCGCAATAACTCGTGAAGAACCAAACAAATAGTGGGGACAGGGATGGATGGATGAATAAAGAAGGGGGGGGGGACTGGGGAGACAAAGATGGAAATAAGAAAAGCCACTATCTTTCTGTTACCCATAAAACGACTTCCTTCATTCCACTTTATCTGTCATTTAATGTGTTGCATAAGGATTAAGAAAGCTATTAAATAGCCTTTTGTAGGAAAATATAATTGCATTTGACTAAATTATCCTTTTATTAAATACTTAAAATATTATCACTCCATTAATGCTCACTATCATTCAATTTAGTAGAAATACCAAGAGACAAGGATAAAGTTGAAAAAAAAAAATTATTTCCTCAATTGATTTTTTAAAAGGAGAGATAAATTGAAACAAAAAAACTTTTGTAAAACGAAAAATAAAATGAAAAAGAGGGAGTATTACTACACAAGGTGTGACCCCAAGAGATACCATCAAGCACATATCATATATGTACATACATGTGACACATCTTTTAATGACAATCTTGTTTCATACTATATGCTTATGTCAATCTGCGTTGAATATAGGTAAAATGCTGCAAGTCAACATGCAAGGTCACTGACATCAAGGATCTCTTGGTTTGCCACTACTGCTTTGATAAAGCCTTTGAAAAGTTCTATGATATGTATACTGCAACATGGTTGGTATCTTCAGTTCTTCATATCTTGCCCTCTTTCTTCATCTTCTACTTCTGAACAATGTGATTATATAAACATATCTCTGGATTGAATTGTAATACCCAGTCATGCATGTGCAGTTTTCGAGTAGTGTTGTCTTCTATTTTTTATTTTTATTGCCTCTCCTTCTTGAAGGGTTATAAGGTGGAGGGTCTTTACGGTAGATAATTTAGTTTTGGACTATAAATACCACTCTTAAGACTATCTTCAGGTTTAATAGGATCAGAATAACAATTTCTCAATATTTAACGTGTTATTTAATGTCATTCATACATGTACAGAATACTGATATGTTAATGTTCTGTTTAATGTTTTACTTTTATGTAATGTCAACTTCTTTCCCTCTTTTTTCTTTTCTTATTTGCCTAATATGTCTAGTTGCTTGTCATATACAGGAAAGGAGCTGGGCTTTCAATTATATGGGGTTCTATATGCTGTGAAGACCACTTCACCTGGTAAGTATTGCCACTACTCCTAAACGGGAGATGTTTCGTACATAGACATCTTAGATGTCTTGGAATTTTGGATGTCTGGGCACAAGATGCTTGGATATTTACAATGACCATGCTTGGATGGACACCCTAGATGCCTAGGGATATGTGATACTTTTATTTGGTCACACTTGGCACTTAGCAGTCTTAGATATTTAAATTTGAATATCTATAATAGCATTTACCGATTTTGTATAGATAATAAATAAATTAAATAAAAAATATCAAATTTTATCACACTATAAAATTTATTTGTTTTAATAACGTAATAACAATTTTTATCATATAAAACTTCTCATTTCAATTTGTAAATTTTTTTCTATGGATTAAGCTTTTTTAGACTTTCATATTAAATAGTTTTAGAGATGAAAAAGAAACATTGCATCTTTAATTTATTATTATGTTATGTAAAATTTTTAAGAACATTTATTATTTTAATTTTTATTTAAAATTCATAAATTTTTAAAAACATTGATATAAATTTTCTTACTGTAATTTTTTTGTGATATAAAGTTAATGAGATAGTAAAATTAGCAATTAATAAAAATTGGTCAAGTCTCGTGCCTTAGCACTATGTCTTTGAATTCGCCTTTAAAAAAAAGGTACTATGTCTTTAAAAAGACATATCTTACCCACGCATAAAATGGACATCTGGGTTGAAGAGGGCATATTAAATACGTATTGTAATTTCATGTTAATGTACTAATCACGAACATCTTGGTCAGACATCCAATATGCATAGCCTGGACATATTTGAGGTGAAAAGATGGATTTGGATCACCTGTAGTTCAATTACCGGTGTAGTTAGAGAGAGAAAGAAAGAATAGGTGGGGTACACATGCTCTCTTTGTTTCTCCCTCTAACTACGCATGCAGTTGAATTGTGGGGATCCAAACCCAGGTGAAGATACCTATGTGTTGAATACCTCCTTATTGTTTCATTTTTCTACGTTGTTTCCATCAAATAACATTATTCGTATTATGGGTCAGGCACAGGATGAATTGTTTGAATGCAGATGTGGAAGAAAGTGCATATATTGTAAAAAACAATGGGCATAAAGGCAAACGTACGCAACTTAGTGACTTCATTTTTTGATGGTTGAAATACCTTGTCCTGAATTTTGAACTACATTGCTCTTCAATTGTGATCAATGGGTGATGGGAGGAATTTTTTGCTCAGTTTCTCATTCTTCTTTGAGGCTTGATTGATGAAAAGCTTAATTAAGAAAATAAAGTCACTGTTAAACTGTTACATGTTCATAGGAGGGGGGAAAATCATTTGATAAAAAAAAAGGTTTAAAAAGCATACACTCTCTGTTTTCTTCAAATATAAATTGGAAGACGGTAATATTGTTCAGAGTTTGTTCGCAGTAGTTTGTTGAAATATTGAGGTTGAGCTTGTTCCCCACTCTAGTCAAAAGTGTAGATCGTTAAGGATGAAGACTATTGTTCCTTGCCCGTTACCTCCAAGAAGTAAGAACCACAAGCTAAAATTCTAGCATTTATATAGGTTTCTCCCGGGCTTCTGGCCTGCCTACTAGGAGGAGGCTTTGATCATTTTTCACTTGAACTAATTTTTTTCATGCATGAATATAGGATTTACGTCAATGTATGAAGTTAGTCTCTTAGTGGGGAAAGGAAAGTTAGTCACGGCAAAGAAAAGTTAGTCACGTCCCAAGGCCGATTCATCAATTCATATATTGTATTTCAAATAAAGGAAACGATGAATTAAGGTTAGGTTGAATTCATTACACAAAAAAAAAAAATGTACAACATTACAATTAGTACCCTTCAGCTTGAGGATTAGAATGAATTCTTTACTGTGATGGAAGTATATTAAACGTAATTTTGTAGCGTTATTCCGCTTAAACAAACTAAACGTGTAGGAAGATCACTAGCATTGCTGTTGATACTATTAAAATGAGTAATGTTATATTCATAAATCTTAATTAATTATACACAAGACATCTAGGCCATTATTATTTTACATTTGGATATGTGTGGAGATTTTCTGTTGTGAACTTGTGATCCATAGAGCCTAGGTGACCCGTGACCTTTCCCTGGACCTAGAATCTTGTTTGGTTGGTCAGAAAGGTATTATTAAAAAATTTATTAGTAATTTCCTGCTTTTCAACCTATTATAGAATTTTATAATCTATTATCTATTACTATTATAATCAATAAGTTCTTTTTTCCCCTATATCAAAAAAATTACTATCATTAAGTAATTATTTAAAAATTTGAAAAATAGAAACAGGATATAATTGTAAATATATCTTATTACTCATTTAAAAATTTGGAGATATACATTAAATTAAAAGATTAAAATTGTAAAAACTTTCTACTCTCCAAATATATATTCTTCAAATGCTTTTTTAATTTCTCACATATAATTCAAATGCTCTTTATTAATAATTTTTTTTATCTTAACAAAAAAAAAAAAAAAAAAAGAAAATTGATAGGTATAAAGTGCCATTCAATACGCTAATATGAATAAATTAATGAAAAATAAAATTTGAAAAGGTAAATGAATGTTAATAAAAGAAAAATGAAAGAAAATTAATGAAAGTAAAACTGACAATTCATAAAATTGTCAAGTCTCATGTCCAAGTATTGTAAACATAAAATTGACTTTGGCATATTACTTAAGTATCCGAAATGCTTGGAATTTTATGTCTTCTAGCTCTTTGGTTTTGTGGTTTTGTTTTGGTCATTTGACTCAATTCTCACAAAAAAGAAAAAGAAAAAAAAAACTTGTAGTTAACACACTCTAAAGTTTCTTCTTCTTTTTTTTTTATGTGAACCTCGAATTTTATTAACAAGAAATATCAGAGTTTAACAAAACAAGGATAAAAGAAGGAGGATTCTCAAGCCACGTGCAAGAGCCATTGTCCCTAGCAAAATTAACTAAAAAATCGGCTACATTATTACAAGATCGAGGAATAACTTTACGATATATTTTTGGTTGGGAACAAATTTAATATGTTAGATTTGTACATACTTACAAAATATTAAAGAGAGAGGATAGATAGATCCTACTAAATTTATTTATCATAAAAAATTATCTTCTCTTTATAATTTTTTGTGAATGTATATAAATTTGATTTATTAGATTTGTGCCACCCAAAAATATCTCTAACTTTACAATCAAAAGCATATCACCGTCAAGCATAACACCACATGTCTCAAGGATAGAACCTGTATATGAAAGATCATAGGTATTTTCCTGAATACTTCGATAAACCTCCTAAGCATCTCCTTCTAATACAATCTGTTTACACCCAACCTCCCATGCAAAGGCCAGCCCCTCCTTTGCTGCAATGAACTCGCCCATAGCTGCTGAAACCAAGGAAGTACGGACATGGCAAAATGCTTGTCGTATCGGTGTCGGACACTTTTTCGACACCAGAGCACCAATGACACGGTCGGACATGTGTCCGTACGGTGTCTAGCCTCATTTTCTCAGTTTTTGTGTTTCACCGCGCTCCAACACGGCTCAGACTCAACCCACAACAGCCCACCGACACAACCCACCTCTAAAAGGTCAGGTTTAAAGTTCATGTAGCTCTCCTTCATCCTCCACTAAAAAACACCAGTGCCTCCTTCATCTTTCTTCTCTCCCAGTGGCCAGCATCACAACAAAGTCTTCTTCCTTACTTCCTCACGCAGGCACGCAACGTTCACGGCGACATTTTTCTTTTTCCGGTCACTAACGCTCCAGCACTATATCTGCTAAACTGCTACTCCACGACCACGTTGTCCACGAGTAAAGTTAACAAATTGTATAAGCTTTTAAAAGAAAAAGACTGTATATTGTATAATAATATTTTACGGTGAGTGAGACTGTAGCATTTTCTGTTCAAGTTGTTATAATAATATTTTACTGAAAAAGTGAAAATTGAAAAGTTTTTAAAATTATTTTAATTTTGTCTTTTTGTGATTTACTATTTTAGTTTTCTATACTTTTTCTTGGTGCTTTTTCTTGTGTCAGTGTAGTACTCATACTTCTAATTAATAGTCATTGACTCATTGTTATCTTCAAAACTGTGAACTTGAAGTTGCGGGCCTATGACCTAGAATAAGATAATAATATTTAAAATGTTTAAAGATGAGAAAGAGAATGTATAATAAAATAATTAAAGTTATTAGAAAGTTAGAAACCACATTATAAAGACATAATATTATACATAATCTGTCACGTGTAACATTTAACTTTTGATTTAGATTTGGTATAAAATAAAATAATGATAATTGATAAAGTAAAAATAAGTGAGTGTTTATATCTTAAAATTTAATTCTAAAATCTATTTTATAATGTATAAATGTTTATATGTTTAATTTTTGGTGTTCATAATTTTAATCTTTGATAGGACAATGACTACATCAGCTGGTACAAGCTCTAGCTCTAGTTCTACTATCACTAGTAGATTTGCAACTACTGAAATTATTGATAAAAAAAAATCCTTTTGGGGCATATGTTAAGACTATAGAAAATAGTTCAATTGCAAGTGGTGGAAACAAGAGTTGGTCTTGTAATTTTTGTTCTAAAGTTATTCGTGGTTCATACTCTAGAGTTAGAGCTCATTTGCTTAGAATCCCTGATAATGGGATTGCTAGTTGTGTGAAGGTAAATGCTGATTATTTGGCAGAATTGAAAAAAAAGTGATGAAGAAGATGGGAAGGCATCAAAACCACCTCATGTTCCATTGCCTACAGAAAGTTAAAATGCCTCATTAGCCCTTAAAGGTTTGATAGGGAAAAGAAGAAAAATAAGTCCTTTGGAAGTAGCATTCAACAATAAAGAGAGAGCTCAACTTACTGCTGAAATTGCTAGGATGTTTTATTCTGCAGGCTTACCATTTCATCTTGCAAGAAATCCTTATTATATGAGTTCTTTTGCTTTTGCTGCTAGCCATTCATTATCTAATTTTTTAACTCTCAGTTATAATGCTTTGAGAACAACCCTCTTACAACAAGAGAAAACAAATGTTGAGAAATTACTTCAACCCATTAAAGGTTTGTGGGCTTCAAAAGGTGTTAGCATTGCTGCTGATGGGTGGACTGATGCATAAAGAAGACCTTTGATAAATTTTATGGTTGCAAGTGAAGGGGGTCCTATTTTCTTGAAGGCTATTAATGCCTCTGAGGAGATTAAAAATAAACATTATATGGCTGGCTTGATTAGAGATGTAATCAATGAAGTAGGAGCTGAAAATGTAGTATAAATCATAACTGACAATGTTGTTGTTTGTAAAGCTACGGGGATGTTGATTGAAGCTGATATTCCTCATATATTTTGGACTCCTTGTGTGGTACATACTTTGAATCTCGCGCTAAAGAATATATGTGCTGCTAAAAATACTGAAAAGAATGAGGTTACATATGCTGAGTGTCATTGGATCACCCAAATTGCTGATGATGTTTCATTTATTAGAAATTTTATTATGAACCACTCTATGAGATTAGACATCGTCAATGTGTTTGTGCCATTAAAGTTACTTATCATTGGTGATACACGATTTGCATCAGTTGTAGTGATGTTGAAACGGTTCAAACTCAGCATGATTTGCAAGAAATAGTCATTAGTCCTGAGTGGAACTCTTATAGAGAAGATGATGTAGGAAAGGTTGCAGCAGCAAAGGCTTTTATTTTAGATGATTTGTGGTGGGATAAAATTGACTACATCATTTCTTTTACAGATCTAATATATGACATGCTTCGATTCTATGACAAAGATGTTCCTACTCTTCATTTGGTATATGAAATGTGGGATACAATGATAGAAAAAGTGAAAGTAGCAATTTATCGACATGAAAGAAAGAAGGGAGATAAGCCATCAACATTCTATGAAGTGGTTTATGATATTCTCATTGCTAGGTGGACTAAGAATAACACCTCACTCCATTGCATGACACATTCTTTGAGCCCAAAGTAAGTTTACACTTTAATGATTTATTATTAAAATTTATAACAATGTAACATATTATTAACTATTGCTTTGCTTGTAGGTACTATAGTAATCAGTGGCTTCAAGGGACTCCAACTAGAAAACCTCCTCATCAAGATGATGAAATTTCTGTAGAGAGGAACAAGCGTATTAGGATATATTTTCCTAATTCTGATGATAGAAAGAAAGTTGTTATTGAGTTTTCTAGATTCTCATCAACTGCAAATGTGTTTTCTAGTTTTGATTCGGTTCAAGATAGGTAAGAGTTAGATCCTAAATCTTGGTGGGTGAACCATGGAGCTTTTGCGCCTTTACTTCAAAAACTAGCTTTAAAGCTTCTTGTGCAGCCTTGTTATTCATCATGTTGTGAGAGAAATTGGAGTACGTATTCCTTTATTCATTCTGTAAGGAGAAACAAGATGAATCCAATAAGGACAAAAGATTTAGTATATGTACATACTAATCTTCGACTCTTGTCTAGGAGAAGTAAAACATATAAGGTTGGAGAAACTAAGATGTGAGATATTAGTGGAGATGCATTTGAACCATGTGATAATGGTCCTGGTCTTCTTGAAGTTGTAAATTTATCATTGGATGAGCCAGATTTGGAAGCCGTATTATTTGCAGATGATGGACGTGGAGGATAAGAGATTGATACTATTCATATAAATTAGTAGTATTTTCATTTGCAGATTTGGAAGCTATATTTTTTTACTTTATGTTAAGGATTTGGGTTTTTATGTTAAGGATATGTCTATTCATGATTATAATACATTTATTTTATGTTTTATTATATAATGTGTCCTAGTCGTGTCCTATATTTTTTGAAATGTGTCGTGTCGCTGTGTCGTGTTTGTGCTTCCTAGGCTGAAACACTGCTAGATCTCCAACATGATTTAGATGCTACGAACTGTCCATGCCAATCACAAATTATCATACCAATACCAAAAGCTGGGATGTCCTTAAAGATTGCCACATCTATGTTCACATTATACATGTTCGTTTGAGGTTTCTACCAAGAACACTCCACACCGGCTTGGCTACCAGTGATACATATATAGCTTATCATGGCAACTTATAAATGCATTAGAATGAGCAAGAGCTACGTGAGCTACCATCTGAGCATTCCTAGGCTAAGAACCCTTCCAGCGGAGATTCCTTTCATTCCAAATTTCATACCATAGCATCGAGAGAAGCTGAAGCAAATTGAAATCCCTTGTTCTGAAAATTTCCTGTGAGAAATCCAACCAAGAAATTTGAGTTGTTGCACCTCTAAATTAGCAAGCTCTGTTGGCTTGTCAATGCTTCCCTCACAAACTGGCATTGAGTAAATAAATGAGACACATCCTCATAACCATGGTTGTAGAATTAACATCCCTCACTCACAGCTACCTCTTTCTGAGACAATTTAACTTTCGTTGAGAGAATATCCCCACATAAATATCCTCACTTTTGGGGGAATCTGTAACTTCCACAATTTTTTTTCTACAACAGATTAGCACTTCTCAACATATTAAAACAAGCATGCTAGGAACTCCTTTATCCCTCATATCCTCAAGCAATTTATTCCAAGCAACCTTGTATGCACTCTTAACCGAAAAATGTTCCTTAGAATCAAAGAACTAGTATAGAGAATCCAATCTGCTACCATCACCAAGTGGAATTGAACAGATATAGTTGGATACGTGGGCAGGAAACAACTCCCTAACCATCTCACTCTTCCAAGTCCGGGTTGTTGCATCAATCACCTCCTAGACAGTTTGCACGATATTATCATGTATGAGGGCATATTCCATCTTGAAATTATCTTGCAACGAAACCTATAGATCTTACCATATATTCACCTGGGACCCATCTCCTATTCTCCATAAGATCCCCATTTCCAAAATCTTTCTACCCTCTATAATACTCCTCCAAGTGTAAGAGGGGTTAGTCCCTATATAAGCCTCCAAAAAGGATTGGTGAGGTAAATACCTAGCCTTCAAAATACGAACAACAAGGGAATCAGGATTACAAAGTATTAGAGTCTTATATCGTCTGTCTCAGTCTTCTAAGTACGATTTATATACCTATTGGGTCACTTTATTTGATACCAATTGATTTTTGGTTGGAATCTTATATAGTATCAGAGTTAATATATCATCTTTGTCGTTTATTTCCCTAGACTTCTCCTATTCCGCTAAGCTCGCCTCTTCAGAAGAATCTTAAAGCAACTCATTGAGTAAGTTGGTATCGCCTATGCAACTGCGCGAAGAATAATATCCTTACCTCTAAAAGAAAGCAACTACTCCTTCTAAAGATAAGGAGAAAGGGAATCACCTTGCCTTAGACCTATATGAGGTTGAAATTGAGTACATAGTATCCCATTAATTATAACTGAATATGAAATCGAAGTGACATATTGCATGATAAGTTCAATCCATCTATCAGGAAATCACATTCTACGCATGATTGCCTCCAAAAAAGATCACTCAATCCTATTATATGCTTTACTCATGTCCAACTTCATGCCTAGGTAACCTTCCCTATGTTAAATGCACATTAAAATAAATTATTTATTTATTCAAACAATTATCATTTTATTTAAAACTATTATTGTTAATAATTTTAAGTTTAGGATATATTACCACAAAAAATAAAGAAATAAAAAAAATTTGTATGAGTTTAATGTAATTATAGTATTAACTAGTTTTTATTTTCGTGTGATGCATGAATTTTATGATTAAAAACATGTATTTTATAACAAGATGTGTAATTCTATATATCCTCTTAATAAGTCATGGTAATTACTTAAAAAAAATTTAGTATTGCAATAAAATGGTATTTGGGTTAGTTTACGCATATTTTGATTAATCTATTTTTTCAATTTAGTTAAAGACAGATCATTCATGTCAGAACTAAAAGATTCATAAAAATATTGATTGCTATCAAAAGGATGATGATGGAAGGCATCTGATTTGGAATCACAACCGTCAAGAGAGCAAAACAAGAAAGAGGGCTGCAAGTGCAGGGATTTGGTTTGCCAAGTTGAATGTTGGGTGCATAGCCACAGTGTTGCTTTGAAACCGTAGGACTCAAAATTTGATAATATTTTATTTTTTAATCTAATGGTAGTATGAGTTTTCAATTTTCACGTGTCATTTTTTTTTTATTAGAGGAGAGTATTATTCTTAGATTGCATAATAATTTTTCCAAAATTGTGGGAAAAGAGGAAGATGAAAGAGGATGCAGATGGAAATAATAAATTTTGGATCACATGACCAAAAATCATTTAAAGGTGCATGTGAGTCTCACGTACCAAATTAGCACATGTATGTCACATAAGATAAGATAAGTGTGATACACGACAAGAATGAGCTAAACCATTTATTTTAAGAATATAAACTAAAAAATAATATATTTAAGGGTTTAAAAGCATATTCAACTCATTCATAGATAAGAATTATTACATTTTAGATATATAGATAGGTTATTTGAAGAAAGAAAAAGAAAAGGAGAGGACATAAAAATAACGCAACGACGATGCGTTTAAAGTTTAAACTTTATAAGGAAACAAAGAATATAAGCAGAAGATTATGCCGTGGGGTCGTTACTTTCGCCATCGGATTTTTCCACCGCCGTGTTAGGGTTTGCAGAGTACCAGCGATAAAAAAAAATACAAGTGAATATCGGTAATTGCAAAATCGAAAAGAAATCTGTCGACATCATCGTTCAACACGGTGCGATAATTCTCTCCTTAAGTATTTGTAATTGAAATTCGTATTCCAATTTGTACAACTGCTACTGGTTCATCTGGAGTTGAATTGTTAAAGCATTTGAGAATGGGAGGCCATGGCGGTCTAAACATCCTCCCTCAGAAGCGTTGGAACGTTTACAATTACGAGAACAGAGAGAAAGTACGGCGCGACGAAGAGCAAGCCGCGAGAGAAGAGCAGCTGAAGCGCGAGCAGGCGAGAAAGCGCGACGCCGAGTTCCGTCTCGAACGGCTTCGTGGCTTTCGAGGTCTTGCTCCGTTAAATCAAGCTGAAGCTGAAGCTGAAGCTGAAGCTGAAGCTCAGGAGGAGCAGCCTGATGAATCGGAACCAAATTCCGGTCATATTAATCTCTTTGAAGGAATTAAGATTTTCGACCCTATTCGAGGACCTGAGAAAGACGGCGCTTCGGAAAGAGATAGAGATTGGTCCAAGAAGAAGAAGATGAAGAAAGAGGATGGAGGGTCCAGTGTTGTTGTGACTCCTGAGGATGAGGCATATAGGTTTGCTTATCGGTATGCTGGGAAAGGGGTTCAGTTGCCTTGGTATCTTCAAAAGCGTAATGTTGATGATGAAATCGGTGAAGGTGGTAATAGTGGAGAGAAGGGTGAGAAAAAGAAGAGTGGGAAGAAGACATTGGAAGAATTGAGGGAAGAAAGGTTGAAAAGAGAGCGGCGAGAGAAGGAAAGGGAGAGGGCCTTGAGACAGGAGAAGCGCCGCAGTGACAGGGATGTTCATGGAAGTAGGAGGTTCTCCAAGTGAACATACATATTGGCCATGTTTTCATGTTTTATACTTTTGGAATTTAGTTCAAGTTGTTTTGATTGATTGGCTTTTGTTAAGTCTTTTGATGATAACTTTTGAAGTTTGACGTAATCAAGAATTTCAAATGGACATGAAAGATATAAAATTTTGATGCTGTAGTCTTGTATCAGGATGATTAATGTAATTAATCGAAGTGGTTTGGTTTTCTTTCATCAAGTTATTTCTTATCTATAGCTGGGTTTAGTTGCATTGGTTCTGGTTCTCTTTTCTTTGATTTGTTTGTGTTCTTTTTTGGTAACTGGCTGGAGTGGACTAGAGCTTATTTGGTTGTTAGTAGGTCATGTTGTTATACGTGAATTTTGGAACTAACTTATACCATTGAAATTAGTAATATACAGTATCAATATTTTAATTTGAATGCATCAATACCTTCCAACTTTGTGCCTTCCTTAGATAAATGCTTTGACCATAACTTTCTTAATTATGCAAGCCTTCCTAGTACTCCAATTACCACAATATGCAGTGACCTCCTTTGAGCCAGTTGATGATGGGAATTTGGTACCACTGTTTGCACATCAGAGTTTTAAAATTTAACATGAGGATAAATCAGTCTTTTGTCTTATTCAGGTGCTAGGTGGTTGAATGTGAAGGACACTCAAAAATCAGATTTAATATTTGATATCCTGTCACTGTATAGATATTACATTAAAATGATTTGTATAACCTATATAAAAAGGGTGGCCACATATATAACACATTATTTTGATTTTCTTCTTTCAAAAATAGATAATCTTCCCTAAATAGCTATGGTATTTATTTTGGTAAGTCATTGGCCACTCTATTTTGATGCTATCATTTTCTAAGATTGATTTATTGGCACTGCTGCATAGCTGAAGATGAGATTTGAATTTAGAATTCATATTTATAATACATTTTGAGCTTGATATTTTGGACTTTATTCCTTGCTTAATTATATAATCAGATTCTGTTAGTAAGAGAAATGTTGTAGAGAGGAAAATTTTGAAACTGAGTGTTGTATTTCTTACTGAGGAAATGGGATTGTTGTTTATATGTTATTGACCCTAGTTTTTAATATGTTCAAGTCAGGTTCTGCAATGTTCTAGTTTTACTTGCAGACTGCAGAGTGACAATATAAAACTATTTTGGATACTTATGCCCTCCTCTGCTTGAATAGAGGACGAATAGTAGCAAATTGGTAAACTTTACTAAAGAAACTATGGAAAGACTGAGCAATTAAACCTACACACATTTGGATCAATGCAAAGATGAATTCCTACCTGCACTTATAAATATGAAAGTTGACGGTAGTATAAGAAGTTGATAGCTGATACCAGATTGATGATATTTAGAAAGCGCGTGCTACAGCTGATTCTATTTTTTTAAAATTAAATTTAAAAAAAAAGCTAATGTACTGTATTCTCTGTTTTCATTACTTTGTTTAATGAAATGGCATATTATATTGTTCTACAGGCGATGATTGAGATAAGCATTCTGGATTTCTTGAACATTGTGTTCTCCGTATGTTGTTGCACTTTGTTTTCTCCCTGAGTTTTCCTTCTGAATGTGGGATCATGCTGGCTCCATTCTTGAGAAGTTTCTGGCAAATTCACAAGCAGCTTCTGCGAACTAACATACCCCCTCCCTCTTTTCAAGAATATTATGACCTTATGAAATACAGAGTTTTAAGTGCTGGACATCCGCCCAAGCTTGTACCTGTAATTAGTTTTAAATCCTTCCTATGTGATAAGATGATCGAAATTAAATTGCTTGACCCAAAGAAAAAGGAAAGCAAAACTACGTGAAATGTGGAATTAATCAGTGAATTGATTGATTGATAATATCCTCATCAACATTGGTGGCGCAGTTGGCTAATTACCATTCATGATAACCGCTTACTAGTACTGGTATTGGTACCTTACTTCTTTGTTCCATAATCTTGGAGATAGGGTTTTATTTTTGAAAAAGTAATATCCATATAGAAAGCCTTACTAGTGCTAGTAAGAGGCTGCTATCATGAATGGTGCCTTGCCAACTGTGCCATTAATTTTTTTTTTTGTGTGTAAACCCTCCAGTATCCAAAAGTTGCATTGAGCCTCGACTAATTCGGAGTCAAAATAGATCAGACCACAAAAGTGTAAAATTTTTCCAACACTAACAATTTTTATTCACAAGACTCGAACTCGAGACTTTGCTTAAGGGAAATAAATGTCGAATCACTTGAACTAATCAAGCGTTGGTACCAACTGTGCCATTATTGATATGAGTGATGAGGATATTATCTCATTCATGACAATGAATCAATCATCAATCCCACATGTAGTTTCTTATGTTGAAAATATTCAACATGTGTGGGCTCACATATGTATCAATAATATTGTATTGCTATCTTAAAAGTATAGTCCAAAATTAATTGTGATCTAACAAGGTTAAAGTTAGATTAAGGGGTATTAAATTGTCATGAAATTTTATGTGTAGATATTATTAGGTGATTTCTAATTTGATGAGGGGTCAAATTAGAAATAAAAGAAATATTACAATAACTGTTGAATGTCAGTTATTATAAAAGGGGTTATGGTCCCCATTTGAACGTATCACTTTGGTTTCTCGATGTAACCTTTCTACAGAGAAAACATATCAATATACATATCAAGTGGAAGATCTTCAAAACCTCATATCTCTTTGAAGAATTACTATGGATCAAGGTACGCTTCCGCTCTTGTGTTCCTCTTATCTCTTTCTCTTTGAATCTAAGTGGAGAATGGTTAAATCTTTTTGGGCTTGATCTAAAATGAGATTTGATGTTTCTCTGTGTGAATATTTCCAAAATGAAATTCAACAAGTGGTATCAGAGCCATCTCCTTTTTTTTTTGGATTCTTTGAGAAATTTCATATTTTGAACTTTTGGGAGAAAAGTTTGCGATATTAGGGTTCTAAAGTTTTCTAAATTTAATCATATGAAAGTTACATTACTGGTTTAATATTTAGAAATTTTTTTCACAAACTTGGATTATTTGACATTAATTATGGGATTCACGCCAAGTTGTTACGTTTTGAAAGTTTCAATTTGATTGTAGTTTTGCAACTACAGTGCGTGAAATATTGGTTGTTACAATTTGAAAGTTATAATTTGTTACAACATTAATTCCTGTTTTTTATTGACTTTTTGAATCCACCCATTTATGAATTTACTTTATGATGGATCAAGTTATTGCATCTGCTACTACTATATCTGCAAACATAAATAACATTCCCATGCTTAATGGGACCAACTTCAAGGATTGGAAAGAGAATGTGTTAATCATTCTTGACTGCATGGATCTAGATCTTGCGCTAAGGACGGAGCAACCTACTCCTCTTACAGATGAAAGTTCTTCTGAAGCCAGAAGGTACTTTGAGAAGTGGGACCGCTCTAACCGCATGAGTCTAATGATCATAAAGCGTGGCATTCCGGAAGCCTTTCTAGGCGCAGCATCTGAAAAGGTAACTCTAGCTAAAGATTTCCTTGATGTGATTGAAAAACGCTTTGCCAAAAATGATAAGACGGAAACAAGCACGCTTTTAGCTAGCTTGACTTCCATGAGGTATCAAGGCAAGAGAAATATAAGGGAGTACATCATGCAAATGTCTTATATTGCTTCTAAACTTAAGGCACTAAAGCTCGATTTGTCTGAGGACTTACTCGTGCATTTAGTATTGAAGTCTCTTCCTGCACAATTTGGTCAATTCAAGGTCAGTTATAACTACCAAAAGGAGAAATAGACTCTCAATGAGCTCATTTCATATGGTGTGCAAGAAGAGGAAAGGATGAAACATGAGAAATTTGATAGTGCTCATCTGGCTACTACCTCAAAAGATAAAGGCAAAAGAAGAAAGAAAGATGAAGCTGCTAAGGGTTCAGCACAAAAGAAACCTAAAGAAAGCATTGAAGGATGTTTCTTTTGTGGAAAGCCTGGACACATGAAGAAAGAATGTCCGAGGTATCATGCTTGGCGTGCCAAGAAAGGTATGTGCTTTACTTTGGTCTGTTCTGAGGTAAATTTAGCTTCAGTACCTGGAAACACTTGGTGGTTGGATTCCGGTGCTACTACTCACATTAGTGTTTCTATGCAGGGTTGCCTGAGCTACCGAAGGCCAAGTGATGTTGAAAAACGCATCTTTGTGGGCGATGGAAAATCGGTGGAAGTCGAGGCGATAGCGCATTTTAGGTTGTTATTAGGAACTGATTATTATTTGGATTTGAAAGACACTTTGTTGTACCGTCTTTTAGACGGAATTTGGTTTCTGTTTCTTTATTGGACAAATCTGGATATTATTATTCTTTTGGAAACAATCAGTTTAATCTTTCTTTAAATTCAAATATTGTTGGTACTAGTTTGTTGAGTATTTATGATAACCTATATTTGCTTGAAACTCTTGCCTCATATAATGAAACCTTGTATGTGGAATCACTTGGTACTAAAAGAAAGCTAAATAATGAAAAATCGGCAAAATTATGGCACAAGCGTTTGGGTTATATATCCAAATCAAGAATAGCAAGACTTGTGTTAGAAGGTATTTTAGATTCACTTGACTTCTCAGATTTAGATGTCTGTGTTGAGTGTATTAAAGGAAAACATACCAAACAAAAGAGATTATGTGCTAATAGATCTTCAGACGTCTTAGAATTGATACATACAGATATTTGCGGACCATTCCCAACGACTTCTTGGAATGGTCAACGATACTTTATATCATTCATAGATGACTACTTATGCTATGGGTACCTATATCTCATTCATGAGAAATCAGAGTCGTTGGACATGTTCAAAGCTTTCAAGGCTGAAGTTGAAAACCAACTTGGCAAGAAAATTAAGTGTATCAGGTCTGACCGTGGTGGTGAATATTACGACAGATATGACGGTTCAGGAGAACAACGTCCAGGACCATTTGCTAACTTCCTGAAGGAATGTGGAATCGTTCCACAGTATACCATGTCGGGTTCACCTAGTATGAATGGTATAGCTGAGAGACAAAACAGAACTCTTAAAGATATGGTAAGAAGTATGATCAGTCAATCCACCTTACCAGAATCACTATGGGGAGAAGGAATAAAGACAGCAGCTTATATCTTGAATAGAGTACCAACTAAAGTGGTTGCCAAAACACCTTATGAGCTTTGGACAGGTCGAAAGCCTAGTTTAAAGCACCTTCACATTTGGGGATATCCATCTGAGGCTCGACCTTATAGGTCAAATGAAAAGAAATTGGACTCCAAAACATTGAGCAGTTACTTTATAGGTTACTCTGAGCGATCTAGGGGCTATAAGTTTTATGATCCCACAATCAAATCAATTTTTGAAATGGAAAATGCAACATTTTTTGAGGAAGTTGAGTTTGGGGGGAGAAATAAGGTTAGGGACATTATCATTGAGGAGGAACCGATTCTGATTCCTACTCCTACTACTTTTGACAATGTACAAGTTTTAATGCCTATACCTGTCATTGATCAAGAATCAGTTTTGGAGCCTCAACAAGATAATGCTGAACAACTCCCCAATCAAGTTAGGGTAATTATTCCTTAAGAACAAACTCAACAACCTCAAGAACTCATACCATTAAGGAGATCCACAAGAGAGAGGAGAAATGCTATTCCAGATGATTATATAGTATTCCTCCAAGAACATGAGGACGTTGATGGCTTAGTGGAAGATGATCCAATCAACATCCATCAAGCTATGTAAGATTCTAACTCTCAAAAGTGAATAGATGCCATGAATGAGGAGTATAAGTCTATGCAAGACAATCAAGTTTGGGATCTTGTCCCATTACCTGAAGGAAAGAAGCCCATTGGCTGCAAATGGATATTTAAAACCAAAAGGGATTCTAAAGGTAATGTGAAAAGATATAAGGCTCGTCTTGTAGCTAAAGGCTTTACTCAAAAGGAAGACATTGATTTTAAAGAGACTTTCTCTCTGGTTTCTTCGAAAGACTCTTTTAGGACTATTATGGCTCTTGTTGCACATTTTGATCTTGAATTACATCAGATGGATGTTAAGACAACGTTTCTTAATGGAGACATTGATGAAACAATATATATGGTGCAACTAGAAAAATTTATGTTTGGAGACCCAAAGAACATGGTTTGCAACTTAAAGAAATCCATCTATGGACTCAAGCAGGCTTCCTACCAATGGTACTACAAGTTTCATCAGGTAGTTGTCTCATTTGGTTTTGAGACAAATGTTGTTGAGGATTGTGTGTATCACAAGTTCAGTGGGAGTAAGTTTATATTCTTAATTTTGTATGTTGATGACATACTACTTGCTACTAATGATAAGAATATGTTGCACAAAACTAAGACATTTCTATCAAAGAGTTTTGAAATGAAAGACCTTGGTGAAGCACCTTTTGTATTAGGAATCCAGATACGTCGTGATCGCTCTCGAGGTATTCTTGGATTGTCACAAAAGAGCTACATAGAAAAAGTTCTCAAGCAATTTGACATGCAAGAATGTAGACCAATAGACACCTATGTCGCTAAGGGAGACAAGTTCAGTCTCAATCAGTGCCCAAAGAATGACCTTGAAGTTAAAGAAATACAAAAGATTCCTTATGCCTCGCTTGTTGGGAGTCTAATGTATACTCAGGTTTGCACACATCCAGACATAGCATTCATAGTTGGAATGCTAGGCAGATATTTAAGTAACCCTGGGATGGATCACTGGAAAGCAGCAAAAAGGGTTTTGAGGTATTTACAGAGAACTAAGAACTATATGCTCACATACAAAAGGTCAGATCATTTGGAGATCATTGGGTATTCAGATTCTAACTATATTGGATGTCACAACAGTAGGAGATCCACATCAGGCTACATGTTTTTGTTGGCTGAAGGAGTTATTTCCTAGAAAAGTGTCAAACAAACACTCAGCTTCCTCCACTATGGCAGTAGAATTTGTAGCATGTTTTGAGGCATCTAACCATGGATTATGGCTGCAAAACTTTGTCACTGGGCTGCGTATTGTGAGTGGTATTGAAAGACCACTAAAGTTGTATTGTGACAATAACTCAACAGTTCAATATTCCAACAACAACAGGAGCTCATCTTGTTCAAAGTTTATTGACATAAAGTTCCTGGTTGTGAAGGAAAGGATACAGGGTGGACAAATTTCTATAGAGCACATTAGGACAAATTCTATGATTGCGGATCCGCTTACTAAGGGATTGACACCCAAAGTTTTTCATGAGCACACTACTCATATAGGTATTTTATCATATGAGGAAACTATGGTTAAGTGGGAGTTTGTAATTGTCTATGTTTTGTTGCTCTATTTTGTACTTTAGACATGTTTTGTGTATTTGGATATTTTTTGCAGAAATATAGTATTCAGTTCATTTGCACTCTGTTTTATTAAATTAAACTTTGATCTCAATAAAGTTTAAAGTAGGACCAATTGGAAATAGGCATGTTTAGATCACGTTACATGTAATTTCCATGCTACGCATCCATGATTGATCTATGTCATTTGGTTGTATTGGTATATGTGACTACTGATGGATTTAGTTACACTAATTGTAACGAAAGTTCCTTTAATCCTACATCAATGTAGTCAATGGGCGAGATTGTTAGGAATACCCCATTATGTGATAGCAATATTTAAGCGCATAAGGTGTATACATTTATAAGGTAACATATGTAGCCCAAGTGAGAGATTGTTGAAAATATTCAACATGTGTGGGCTCACATATGTATTTAATAATATTGTATTGCTATCTTAAAAGTATAGTCCAAAATTAATTGTGATCTAACAAGGTTAAAGTTGGATTAAAGGGTATTAAATTGTCATGGAATTTTATATGTAGATATCATTAGGTGATTTCTAATTTGATGAGGGGCTAAATTAGAAATAAAAGAAATATTATAATAACTGTTGAATGTCAGTTATTATAAAAGGGGTTATGGTCCTCATTTGAACGTATCACTTTGGTTTCTCGATGTAACATTTCTACAGAGAAAACATACCAATATACGTATCAAGTGGAAGATCTTCAAAACCTCATATCTCTTTAAAGAATTACTATAGATCAAGGTACGTTTCCGCTCTTGTGTTCCTCTTATCTCTTTCTCTTTAAATCTAAGTAGAGATTAGTTAAATCTTTTTGGGCTTGATCTAAATTGAGATTTGATGTTTCTCTGTGTGAATATTTCCAAAATGAAATTCAACATCTTAAGCTTGTACCAGCTGAATTAAGTTTTGCTCATTGCATTGTACATGAAGAATGAACTTTATTAAAAGTTCACAGTTGTTGTGAGTAATGGCTTAAGTAATATCTATAGATGATTTATCAATAAGGGACCATTAGCTTGAATCGGACATAAGAATTTTGAGTCGATGCATAATTTTGATCTCACCAGTTGAATTAACTTTCGTTGTCCTTGAATAATTAATTAATTTAAAATCAACATCTAAATTGCTTTTAAAGATAGATGTCTTTCTCATGTAATTCATTTCTTTTTACAGTTAATCAACTCTTGGAATTCAAATCAGAAGCCCGACTTTTCATAAGAAAAAAGTGTAGTTCAGAAGTTAGGAGATATTTGATCTTTTTTTCGCTCTTCCCTTTTCAAGTTAGTCATTTCGTAAACTTGTAGGTCTAATCTATAGGTTTACACCTTTAATTTGTTGAATCGATTGCTTAAGTGAGTTGGTGGATTTGCCTCTGATGGTGACCTCCGTATTTTCACCATTAAAAAAAAATAACTCTTATATTCTTACGTCAAACAATACATACACTCATTTTCACACTCTATCTAATATCATTTATTATACATACTTTTTCTTATTATTTTCTTTCACTCAATCACATCCCTTAGAAATTGTGTGAATAATAATACACCCCTAAAAAATGGTGTAAGACTAATATTTTCCAAAAAAAAATGGAATAAGGATCAATGTTTTTGAAGTGCAAGGATCAATTTATTATAACTTCTTATCACGTTTCCAAATTGTTTTTGAAGTCTAATTAAGGATCAATGTATTCATAATTTACTTTTAGGATCAAATTGGTAAATAAACTATAAGTTTCTCCATGCTAGTCTTTAATGGTTCCTTCAGATGCAGATCCAAAATAATAATAAAATTGTTCCTTCAGATGAACAATGTTTTAAGACCTTCAATAATAGTCTCTAGTTCAAACTTATCTATCTCCATTTAAAACTATAAAACACATATTTATTTGTTAGGAGACTGAGTAACAAGAAGCCAAAAAGTCTGCTAGTTGAATTTGGTTGCTGCAACCTGCCAATCCTGCAAAGCCAATATCTAATGTTAAATGCTTGGCAAAGGGTTTGGTACCTTGCGTATGGAAGAATCTTTGATGACTTATTCAAACTAAATTAATTTAGAAATTGTTTATCCAAACATCACGTAGTTGAATAAGAGGTTTAGTTTTTCTAAATCCTAATTTATCAAGTTTAACAGGATGAAATTACCAAGAAAGTTTTAGGTTTGCCAGACATAGAACCATACCAAGGAGAGAAGCAGAGCTTACTGATAATCATATGGCCATAGCAGAAAGAGAGAATTCCTTGAGGGCCACTACCTATGATAACCGTTCTCTTTTATACATGGAGAACTTGACTCTCCCCTCGGTAGATTTAGTATTCTCTGCAATTCATTCTCCATAGTTTTAATCCAAATCTCAATATCTCTCTTGCCATTTGATTTTCTTCCTAGTGCTTGAATGATTGCTTATATAATAGATTAATATTCCAACCCTTACCAGATGGTCTAGAAAACTTCCATTTTTTTTTTTCTCTTTTCTTCTCTCCTTCCTCCCTTTCTTCCCTCCCCATGACAGCAAGGGAAACTAAAATAAAGTTTTTTAGCAATCATACAAACAAACAATTGTTGCAATTCTTCCATTGAGTTCTTGTAATATCACAAACTAGTTAGGCAGTTGTTGTGACAAAGTTAGAATGTTAGATACTCGTAGACATGTCAAGTTCACTGCTTATTTTGTTATGCTTTGTAATCAGTTCCAGGTCGTAGTGATGACAGCAAATATGGACTGTAATCGTTGTAGGGGGAGAGTTTCCCAAGTTGTCTCAAAAATGACTGGTGAGGTTCCAAACTCTGCTTTGTAGTTTGTTGAGAAATGTAAAATTGTCATGTGAATTAGATTCAAAGCAATCTTCAACAGAACCACAAATTCAAAGTCAAACGATATCATACTTATGAATAATCCGTTTTAGATCACAACAAGATGTCACAACAAGAACATAGGCTAGTTTTTTTTTTTTTTCATCCCATTAAGCTCTTTTAATTTAGTAGGTAAATTATCTTCATGTTGCAAAACTATAATATGCAGGGTTGACAGAGTACACAGTGGATGTGCGCAAGAAACAAGTAACTATTAAGGGAGATTTCATAGCACATTGCAACTTCCAAGATGAAACCCTTAGAAGCAACACCTTGAAGAGTACCATCAATCCACCCAAGTGCCTGTTTACATGTTTAACTCACTTTGACAAATATTTAATCTAACAAAAAGTATATCCTAGCTGCAACTGCAAATTTTAAATTATAAGACTCACTTGTTTGTTTCTCTCTTTCATACTACATGAGTACACTAACTGCATAAAAGCAAAGCATTGAAATTTATGCTAGTTGATCCAAGATGAATTCTTTGTTTTTTTGTTACATCAACGGGGGGCTCAAGATGAAATTCATTTATTCATCACTTTAGTCCTTTGTGTGTAAGGAAGAAATTGTCTTCATCTATTTTTCAAAGATTATTAACAATTCAAATGCAATCAGAGATTAGATTTGTATTAAACAGAATAAAAAGACATTCAAATTTCTAGTTTTCCATACATGTAAGGAAGTTTTGGAGTAAAAGAATAATAATAATAAAAAAATAATAGTAATTTCCTCTTTGGAAATTTAAAAAAATCATCTTCTAGCTTATAATAAATATAAAATAAAAACTTGTTAATCCAATTCAATCCATAGAGTTGGATCTAACCATTAATAATATATAATAATCGAACAAGATGAGGCATAGCATTCATAAAAATAGAAGTGGAGTGTAGGTATGAATGATCATTCATCCTAATTAAATTATCTCATCCCTTTGTTAACTTATTTTTTAAAATCCCATTTTATCTAATTATTTAAATTTTTAAGTGAATAAAAATAAAGAATATGAGACTTGACGTTTTTCTTTCTTTCCGCACTTAGTTCACAAAGTGTTGAGTGTCAACCCAGCAATAGCAATTGCAACCACCTCTGTGACGGAGGTCGTCATCGTCTTCTATCTCTTTTCGTTTGGCATATATAGCACTTCTTCTCGTGTCTGTGTTGATCCTTCAAACCCATTCACGAGGGAGAAGCCCTCTTCGAATTCAGTTGCTGAGATGGTAGAGAAAGAGGACCGTCTGATTCACTTTTTTTTTTAATTTTTAAAAAAATTATTTTTTTTTGGCTTTCTGTTCATTTAAGTTATTTAGAAAATAGAATAAAATGAGATTTTAAATATTTAATAAATTAATGGTCGAGATGAAGTATAAATGAATGGTTAAAATTGATTTACCATTAAGAGTTAACAGATATACTTAATACAAAGGATTTATTGAAAATTTAATGAAATTTTAGGGATCAATTAAGATAAATTTAAAGTTTGAGATAACTATTTGTAATTGACTTAAAATTTAAGGTGACTTTGTACACATTTTTCATTATTTATTAACAAACTTATAGGATAATTGACATCAATTTTTTATTTTATTTTTTCAAGTAATTATTTTTTTTAGGTACAATTCAAGTAATTATTTAACATATTTATAGTTTAGATATATGCCTTTAATTTAATATTATTTTATAACAACTTTTAGTTTAATTTATTATTAAGATTTAATTTGAATGTATTGTCAATGTAAAAAAAATGTATTGTTATTTAATTATGTATTATCACATTATAAAAAATATTTGACACTTACAATAATTATTTTAAAAATTATATATATGATAATGTATGATTAATTGATAATGTAAAAAACTTTACACTGATATTACATCAAAATTAAACTCTTATTATTATTTGAAACAATAGAAAAAAAGGTAAATCTAATTTTTCTTAAAAGTTAAAAGTAATTAGTTTGGTTCAATTATCAAATTTTATGCAAATCCATTGACTCATAAAAAAATAGATTAATTAATTAGTTTGTAATACTCTTTTCATTTACTTTCTATCTGGCTATTTAAAAAGGTATTTTATCAAATTTTATTTGTCTGTTTAAAAACTAATAAAATATTAATTATTTTTCTAACTTAACTTTTGTTATTAATAAGTGAGAGAGAATATTAGTAGAGTGATAATAATATTTTGAGTATTTTAATAAAAAATAATTTAATCAATAAAATTTTAATTTTACTTATAATTAAAAACTTTTAATGATTTTTTTAATTTTTATACAACAACCTTAACAGATAAATAAAAATAGATGAATGGAGTTTCACAAATTAGTTAGCAGCTGTTGTAACAAAGTTAGATACTCATAGACATGTTGATAATCTACCTTAGATGAATGGAGTATCACAAACTAGTTAGCAGTTGTTGTAACAAAGTTAGATACTCATAGACATGTTGGATAATCTACCTCTACTTATATAGGGCTGGGAGTTACAATCATCGAAAATTATAAGATTAATTTTAATTCAAAACTAATTCATTAAGTTCATGCATATTGACATTCATGTATGCTAGTTCATGTATGCATAATTTTAAGCGTTAAATGCCTTATTGTAATACTAAATTTATAGAATTTTTTACTTTGTTATTTTCTAACAATTCAAGTTCTTTGTTTTCTTTTTTTTTTTAATTTTTGTTTAAGAGTTCAGTGCTTTATTTTATAATGCTTTGTAATTAGTTCCAGGCTAAGAAGTATCAATACTTTAGTTTAAGATTTATATTTATATTTTTATATTATATTAATTTTATATGTTGTATTTAACTAAATCGTGTCATATAATTTTTAGAATTTATAGTATACATATATCAATATCATGTTGTATCCATGTCACATATTTGTATGCGCGATTCCTAGTCTCCAGTTCAAAGTGATGACAACAAATATAGAATGTAATTGTTGTAGGGGTAGAGATGCAAAATTGATGAGCTTATAATTTATGATATTTTATGTTAGACTTAAATATGTTATTGGTCCTTCAAAATATATCAATTTTTTGTTTTGATCTTTAAAAAAAGTTTGTTTTAATTTGTATCATTATAATTTTTAAAATGAGTAAAATTGACTCAATTCAACCTCTTTCGTATTAAATATTCCCTCGTTTCAAGGATTAAAAAAAATTAATATGAGAATGTTTAATTGAGCCAATTTCACTCATTTTCTAAATAAAGATAAGAATCAGTTTAACTCACTTTTAAAATTATTAGGATACAAACAATTACAAAAAATTTTGAGAGACTAAAACAAAAAACTTATATATGTAGAGGAAGCAAAAATATATTTAAACCTTTATGATATTTGTTTCCTAATAATTTAGATATTTTATCATAATTATATTATGAATTTAATTTTAATGCACATTTTGTGTAAGAAGAGTTTTACACTTATGACATTGTCAAACTCAATAAATGAGTTATAAACATAACATGATGATAGTGTATAAAATTAAACTGGTATGTTATTTAGGAATTTTACTTTATTTTGAAAATCTTTTATGTTTTTAAAGATTTTATCTTACTAAATTATTTGTTAGGATTTCTTTATTATTATTAATCTTATTTTTTATTAGGATTTCTAATTTTAAGAAATTAATATTTCATTAAGATTTTGATTTTCTTTGAGTTATAAATATCCTTTAGGTGACTTACACTATTTAGACTTTGATATTGATAATAAGATTTTTTTTTTTGCTGGGATAATAAGATTATTCAATTGAATTTCGAGAATTTTCTATGTTTTAAAATTTTTTAAAAAAAAATTTATTCTCCTACTAAATCTCCTTATTAATTTTGTTAATTATTAAATAAAAAAATATTGAATATTTTTTATATTTTCAAAATATTAGATAAATTTATTTTTTTATTTAATATTTTTTATTTAATATTAAAAAAACTTATAAGAAGATGTAACATTATTTTTCTAAAAATTCTTACTTGTTGGAACCCCAATAATTCTGGTTCCTCTTCCTCTGTTTGTTATACAACATAGAGTTTCCCAAGTTGTCTGAAAAATGACTGTTGAGGTTCCGAACTCTGCTTTTTTCATTTGTTGAAAAATGTAAAATTGTCATGTGAATCAGATTCAAAGCAATCTTCAACAGAACCACTCATTCAAAGTCAAACGATATCATATTTATAGATAATTCCTTTTTACATCACGACTAGATGTCACAATAATAACATAGGCTAGTCTTTTTTATCCCATTAAGCTCTTTTAATTTAGTAGGTGAATTATCTTCATGTTGCAAAACTATAATATGCAGGGTTGATAGAGTGCACAATGGATGCGCGCAGGAAACAAGTAACTGTTAAGGCAGATTTCATAGCACATTGCAACTTCATGAAACCCTTAGAAGCAGCACCCTGAAGAGTGCCATCATCCACCCAAGAAGTAAATCCGAACTCAATTATTGTTTGTTTCTTTCTCTCTCATACTACATGACTACACTAACTGCATAGAATCAAAAGAGGCCACCTAAGCTTTGAAATTTAAGCTAGTTGATCCGAGATGAATTCATTTATTTTCAGCCATCAGTTTTGTTTTGAGATGGGTTTAGAGTGAAAAATAGACGTATATGGTGGTTTCTCTTTTTCGCTGAAAGCGAATGAAGCCCAAGGTGGGTGGATGCAATGAATGAGGCTCTAACGCTCAAATCGTGCTTTCAGTAGTGTTAAGTAAAGGAGAGCATCTCAGATCATTTTTTGCCTAAGTTTACTTTGCCTGATATATATAGAGAGTGTGGCTGGAATCCTCATGCAATCCACGTAGGACGAAAGTACGTCAGGATCGTGCTTTGGCAGTGGTTTCAATCCACGATCGTTGAGGTCCGTCTTTGACCTTGTCGGGATTGTCCTACGATCGTTGAGGTCCGTCTCTGATTTGTCAGGACTATTACCTTGATGACCAATCCTTGCTTGGGGGGAATTTGCGTAGGTCTGGCGATCGTAAGTATCCGATGCCTTGGATCGAGGTCATGAGACTTTAGCCGGAGTGTATACAGAGGAGTCCGGTGGTTCGTGTGTCGGGTCGATCCTTCAAGATGAAATCCCGGACCACGGTCCAGAACAAGTTTAGCTATTTGTGTGCGTAGGGAAAAATTGCCTTCTTTTCTTTTACTTTATTTTTTAGATGTCATGGAGAGAAGATAATAATTAAGGAGGGGATGCATGGAGTAGGATTGTGGCTCTGACTTGCTCTGAGAATGGCACTAGTGAATTAGACGTAAGACAATATTCTTGGTGAGTTATTGAAGACAAGAAAATAAGAAACTTTCCTTGTTCAGTAGTTTTTACACTATACCCTTGATATTCAGCATGTCTATGAAATGTCGTGGTAGACCTAATTAAGAATTTTTCTCTGTGAGCGTTAAATCCATTGAAGAACATTTATTTCTGTCAAAATAAAAGTCATATGGAAAAAGAGAACATTGGGAGAGAAGCAGATTTTTCCTGCACCTTCTATCCGTCAGCACCATTATGAAAGCATCTTGAAACATCAAGATGTACATTTTCAATTAAAAGAAATTTTTGCATAAACTTAATATATTTAAGTTAGGTGGCCAATTACTTTATGAATTAATGATTAACTATCATAATTAATTATTAATTAATTATCATGATCAATGATAATTAAAAATGTGATTAATTTAATACATTTAACTTAAATATATTAGTTTAAAATTTCTCTTCCATAAGATACTAGTGTTTTTCTTATCTTATTAAAAAGCACTTTCAAAATTCAAAGAGCATAATATTAGTAGTAAAATAATATCCTTATATCATTTTCTATCTCACATTATTTTTTATCACATTTTTTTAATGGTTGTGATTAAAGGAGTAAAAATAATAAAGAGAAAGTAATGTGATTAATGATATGTAGAGTAATGTAAAAAATAATGTGAGAAAAAATAATAATGTAAGAAAATTATGATTGATGTTAGTGAGCCTTAGGAGCATAAGCAAATATATACTTTCCAACTAATTATGGTACAAAATCTTTTTTGAATATGAAATACATACTTTCCAACTAATTATGGTACAAAATCTTTTTTGAATATTTATATTTGACCTTAGAAGGTTTATAATTACTCTTTTTTTTTTTTTGTGCTAGGCCTCATAGGCTTAGGGGTGGGGCCTTGAGATGCTCTACAAGGAGCCCAGAGGAAGGGAAAGGGGGAGTGGCATTGGGTGAGAATCGAACTCGTCCCCCCTTGCACACAAGCAGCATCGAGTGCCAACTGAACTAAGGCTCATTGGCAAGTTCATAATCACTTACCTAGACTGAGATCATATATTGATCGTATTTTGCTATCTTAAAATCAGTTGAACATAATTCTCTCTCAATTAAAATTGTTCTTAACCGAAATCAAGGATAGCGTATTTGGTTTTGATCAAAGCAATTGAAGGTGGTGGTAACTCCTTGCGCTATGGCAGAAGGTGGTGGCACTTCTTTATGCTAAGCGGAGAGGGGGTGGTACATTTTAACACTCAAATTAGAGTTTGCACTAGAAGACTAGTATATATTAAATAAATACATATGTTAGAATCTGTATACTCTTTTAAAAGGTGAGCTAATTAATTTTATTGGGCCACTTAGGCCTTTATGGATGCTAAACCGAGGCTTTGGCTCGTCCTTGACAAATCCGGAGTGCGGAGATTCTGGTCCAAAACAAAAACATTTTTAAAATTCAAATTATTACCTAATTTCTTTAATATTGAACAATTAAAACTTACTCACGTTGTATCTTATTATAATTTATAGGAGTTAAGAGAAAATAAAAGACTTAGTTCATTAATACGGATTGAGAAATCTCTGTGGGGGGTAAAAACAACTCTTTAAAAATTCATAATTATTTATATCTACCCATACCTTAATACATAATTCTGTGGGCAATTGATGACTATATGTAAAATGTCTAGTATATTTTTTTATAATTTAGTTTCAATACACGGTTAATATAAAAAAAATTATACTCATTTTTTATTAAATAACTTACCTCGTTATTTTATTCATATAGTTTAAAAGTTATAAGTTAAAGTTTCATTATTTTTTTAGAATTTAATTTTAATACACTGTATACAAACAGCAAACAAAGCCTTTCTAAGATCATCAATAATTCAAATGCAATCAAAGATTAGATTACAAGTATTAAAAAAAAAAAAGACACTCAAATTTCTAGTTTTCCATACCTGTAAGTAAGTTTTGGAGTTAGTGCACATTATTTTAAAAACTTTTTCAATACCACGCCAATAATAAAATATGCAGAAAAAAAAATCAATTTCCTCTTTGGAAATTTGGAAAATCATCTTCTAGCTTATAATAAATATAGAATCAAAACTTCTTCATCCAATTCATAGATTTCAATCCAACCATTAACAAATGATAATAATCCAACAAATTTGGCCATTAAGGCACCAACAAAAATATTCAGACAATCTATCTTGCATTTATCTATCCCTATACATGAAATGAAAAGGTTTTTAAACAATATACATGATTTAACATAAATTTAGATAAGCAAACCATAGAGAGGAACTTGATTTCAGCGCGGTATAACCAGGCTTTTAACATAAACCTTGTGATGGAGATGGATCCAATTTATGTTGTTTAGAATTTTAGAAAATTCCAATTTATCTCTCCAATTATACAGAATTGCTAGCCATCCATCATAAGTAGAGTATGACACCATCAAGACATCACCATTCTTAGACATGCACAGTGGTAATAATGAATCCCATTACAAACAACCAATTCGAGGATCCAAGTAACTAATGCTCACTAATTGAGTCCAAGACTTTTCAAGTCCAGACTCTTTCAGTTGCCATATGCAAAGTGGGTTTTCTTGTAATCATGCCAAACACAAAGGCTGTCCCTCAAAACCCTAAGAGTTGGCTCAACATAGGTGACTTGATCATCAAGACCATGAGGCAGCAACAATTTTATGAATGTCTCCTTCCCTAGATCAAGGGAAACAATTAGCAATAGATCATTAGTTATAGTGTTCCGATTATATTAAAAAATAGAGGAGTTGCAAACTGCTAACCAATTAATAGTGTCACTCAAATATACTCCATCATCATTACTTCGAGAGGGAACAGCAGGAAAACTTTGAATGTTTCTCCAACAATTATCACCCATGCTATAAACTTTCACCACAGTTTCTTGTGAATCCTCCTTACTACTACTACGATCCAAAAACACTGCTACTACCTTGTAAGTGTTACGTACATGATCATAGCCAAACCCAAACTGAGTTTTACTAAATCTGAGCCAATCAACCTTAAAACGTGGTGATTTCTTGGATCTTAACCTTGTAGCCATGTTCCATAAACGAACCGAATATTCTTCCAACCCACCTCGGACGGTATCACAAACAACACAGAGCAACCCATTGCATGAACCTATGAAAGCGTACTTGTCCTTTATTTGGTAACAAAGACGTTCAGCGATAGTGGATGATGGGATGTGGAGTATAGAACGTGCAGAGCAAGATTCGGCATAGCATTCATCCAAATACCTCAAGTGAACTTTTGTTATTAAACGGAGGTGGTCCAAGTCGGCATTTGTAGTAGACTATGATGCACGGATACAAGTATCGGATACAACATGTGTATAATATGGAGATACGATTTTTGTTAAAAAATTAACTTAACATTTAATAAGTATTTAAATATCTGATACCAATACAAATATATATTTGATACAGATACAGTGAACATTATGAAATATCCGTATTTCATAAATAGTAAATCTGTGTAGGTGCAACTTCACGAAAGAGGGTGTGGATATCAAGGATTTCCAGGACTTGCTCACGCATTTGAATCGCACAAGAGACTTCGCTGGAACCCATGCCAAGATTTCCACGACGAGATCGTCAAAGAGGACTGGTGGTGGTGGCGCGTTGCCATGACGGGACGCTGGCGGCGACTAAGCACGACGGAGTTGCTTCATATTGGCGTGGCTTTGGTCGACACAATCTGTGGTAGCACCGCCGGTCAACATCGTATCCTAGGCCTAACAAAATCCTAAAGAGTAAATAATAAATACACGATACAATCCTAAGACGACAAAATAGAAATCTTAAAATTTTATCGTTGTTATCCAATCATGATTTGACAACAATTACAGTTATTTGAGATATCAAAATCTTTTAAAAGTGAGATAACAACAAATTGATACGATAATTTACATTACATTATTAATAAACTAACACTGACAGGCACGTCAAATTTGCATTTCTTATTATTTTTCAAGTAATTATTTAACATATTTATTGTTGAGGTATACGATTTTAATTTGATATTGATTTTGTAACAATTTTTAGTTCAATTTATTATTAATTGGAACATAACAAAAAATATATTTAAGTTTCGTTTAATTTAAATTTTAATATAACTAATTAATTACCTCTTCTTTTATTTTCTGATTGACGAGTTAGATTTGTTTTTTTCTCGCTTTGGTTACTTTTGAATCTTTTATTATATCAGTACACTTTTAAATTTTAATATAACTAATTTTTGTTTACGGAAAATTTCTTTGTTGATATTTATATAAGTGGATATGTATGCTTTATTTATTTTAAATATTTAAAGTTGCAAGACAGTTTTTTAAGTTTTTATTATGAAAATTCTAGAAGACCCATCAAGTAACAAAACTTCTGGAAGACTCATTGTAAATATGATAGATATTTTCATAGAGATATTTTGTAGGTAAATATTTAGATTTTTTAGAACTAATGAGTGAGAATGTTCTAGAACTTCATCTCTACGTTTGACTACATCTTCATCCTCCTTTGAAGTGATAGTGGAACAGGTAAATTTTTAGATATTATAGAAGTAATAGATGAGAAGGTTTTATAAATACAACCTCCTCCTTAATACACTTATCTTTATCTTCTATTAAATAGATTGAACAATTATAAATAAGATCCTCATAAACTAAATCATTAAGTAGTTTAAGAAATAAATTTGCATTTCTCTCACATTATTGTGAGAGCATTTTTAATCTTACATGACATGAAAGGAACACAAACTAAAGGGAGAGATTTTATTGTAGTGAAAATGAAATGGGTCATTGAAGTCTATTTACATTGTCATTTCTATTTTTATTCAACATGACATCAAATATATTACTAAATACAGTTTTGAATCAGAGAATCCTACAATTTAAACAATAAATCCTAGATTAAAAAGCCAAAAGAACAATTCTAGAACTACGCATGTTGAATGTTTCCCAACGACTTTTAACATTCATTTCAATGTCATTAACTCTCACATTTTGTTCAAGTATAGGAGATGGTTCCACAATATCAATAGGCATCTGATCATCAAGTGAAATGCACTTCTTTTCTTGACACGGATGATTTCGAAATTGATAATGCAGCTGATGAAAAGAGCATGTTGAGAACGGTGATCTGTCTTCCATTGTTATAAGTTGTTTTCTTGGTTCATATTATGACTTGAAATGACATAAAACACTACCATTATCATTGACAATGTCAATCCTAAAAATATAATCATATGAAAATATCATTACTAAAAATATAATCATATGCCTTAAACCAAGCACCTCCTTAGCGAAATTTCTTCTTCACACATCCTTTTTATAAATGATTGAAAATATAATATTTACATAAGTAACTAAATACATTTAAATGATGGATTTCATATGAATGGTCATTTTCTTTCTCTCTTTTTTTCCCTTCTTATTAGCACATAAATTCATAAATTTTTCTAAAAAAAATCATTAACTCGAGAGTTGTACGAAAAAGAAAGTATGAAAAAAAAAATAAGTAAAAAACCCACCCATGAAACTAACGAAGCATAGACTAACGTTTTTTAGGTTTTGTTTTTGAGCTCGAGATGATAGTTAGCTGGCTGTTTCTGTATCTTTAAGAATAGTAGTTATTCAGTTGAAAAAGTAGTTAATAAGTTATGAAATGCAAAAATAAGTGAACTTCCACTATTCCTATTCCATAATAATTCCTATAAAATGCTAAAATGCCCTACACTAAAAAAATGGGAGAATTTTGCGGGTCCTCCGTGTAATGAGAAAGAACCTATATTATAACACGAACTATAGAAAAAGCAGCCGCTAATCTAACAACTGATGCCCATTCTTGACATGAAAAGGTAAGATTAAGGCTGCGTTTGGTGGATAAGATAAGTTGGACCTGATAGTATTAGTTAACACTATCAAGCTTTATTAAGTGTTTAATGCTTTAACTTGATAGTATAATCAAATCAGGTTAATATTTTTTATCTTATTTCAACCTGATTACTCTATCATCCCCCACCCCCTTGATTAGACATGATAAGATATTTTTTCCATCCTACCATTCATTTTCATCTTTCTCAGTTCCAAGCCTCTCCAGGACCCCCCTCTCTCTTTCACTCTATTTGCTCTTTCTCTCTCTCCCTTTCATACCCAACTCTGCCAGAGCCGCCGTCACTCCAACCGGACCACTCTGCCTCACTCTGTTCCACTGCGAACCTGCAACTCATGGTTCTCATCACTATCCCGACCTGTCAACTCACTGTCCAACACCGTTCCACACGACCACCCAATGTCGTCGTCACGCCACCACAAAACCCCAACCATGCTCAGTCGCAGCCTCGCCTGGCCACCGCACCATAAGCTCGCCTCTCCCGTCGCAGTTCACCAAACCTCCACCCAAATACCTTAGATCTGACCCGGTAACCAACACCTGGAGCCACCAAGCCTCCACCTAATTACCACAAACTCCGACAACCATGAGCCAAAACCACTCATAGTTGCGACCAACCCCCTTGTCGTCGTCACGGTGGCGTGGCGGTTGCGCAGGTGGAGGATCGCGGTGTTCGCAGGTATGGGCGAAGAAGGCTGCGACTTTTGCTGGTGGTGACTTGGGCGATGGTTGTTGGGGTTTGGTTCTCGGTTAGATGACAGTGCAGATGCTGAGCAGCAGTTTATGCTTCATGACTAAAAGGGTGTGCCGAGTTTTGTTGGGATAGAGATGGTGGTTCTATTTATTATGTGGTGTCTCTTTTTTTATTTTATTTTTTTTGAAACAGGGATGTGATGAATTCATTATGCTTGAGAGTGATTTGTGAATATTTTTGGGATTGGGATTGTATTTGGAGTTCTCTTTGTAGATGATGAAGTGTTGATTACTGAGATTTTTTGGTGTTGATTGATACTGGGTTAGTTTATGTAATTTTGAATTTGTTAGTTTTTGAGTTGTGTAACAGGTTTCATGAAATAGGGCTATAATTTTTCTGAATTTATTTTTCATGGTTAAATTTGGAATTGAAACAAATGCAAATTGTAGTTCTTGGCTTCAGTTGGGATGCTGAGTCTGAGATATGAAGGTAGAATTGAGTGACATGGAGATGTGACGAAAGTGAAAAGTAATATGATCATAAGAAATAATTACATATATTATTTCAAATATTTGATAGTATAAAAATATTTGATAGTATAAAAATTTATCAATTTTTTTATACTATCAGACTTTATCTTATTATTTTATACTATTATACCTTATACTATCAAGTGCACTAATCGAAACTTAAAGTTTTATGTTTTTAGTGGATAGTATAGTGGTCATTGTTGACAACTTGACATTACCAGATAGTCACTAGATGGAACCACACTAGTAGAAGCAACAAACTTCCCTTCTTAAGTTACAGAAGAATGCATGTTACCAAAAGCATGAGTCAGTTCACTATAATATCTCCAAGCGACCACAGACCCACGAATTCCCCTAACGGTTTCTACTTCCAAAATGTTATTCACCCAAAAAAAAAAGGACAAATAAAAGGAGAAACCAACACCTGCTGAATCCATCTATTTTAACTTTCGTCGTCATTGCTTGAATAGTCAGGAACAATGAGAAAACTAAGATAAAAAAGTATGGTAAGATCAAATTGCGGAAATGCTTAGGTCTTCTTCATGAGATACCCCATAATTACGCCAAGTAAGCCAATTAATATGACGAAGACAAACGAGACTCCACCACGATTTTTGTTGCCTTCACGCTTCAGCAGATCCTACAAGTAATAAAATCATCGAATTAAGTGTTTCCTCCAGTCCAAAACTAACTGTGAAAGAATCAGTTGATGTCTGGCAGAAATTAAAGTGCATGTTTGGGTAACTACCCCCTCAAAATAACCCCTCCCTGAAAAGAAAACAAATGGCAGATATTGTATATTTCTATTTCCCCTCCATATGACAGTAGGCTAGTAGCAGCACATAAAAGGCACTTGCTTTAATACAAATGAGATCATACTCAGTTATTTTGGTCATCATACACTTTCCTATAAATAAATAAATAAATTTAGACCAAAATCATGGAAGACTATGTTGTTATGGAATGACTTACATTCGTAACAGATCATTGCAGAGGGGGAAAAAAACCAAAAATTGAACACAATCTAAGGTTAAATATGTAAGTTATGGAATTAATATGAAACCACATGAAGGACAAATACCAACCATGTCCTGAACAAATGTTCCTGCAACTAAAACTCACATGCTGGTGCTGAAAATCTATGTTAATCAGTTTTCCTAGTACAAAATAATCAAAACTCACAAACACTACACACTATCATGAAAAAGAATTAGAATGATTAGTTTCCAAATAAATGGTTAGCAAGAGCATCTGATGATAATCAGAGACTGAAACGATAAATAAAATTAAAAAAAAAAATCCAAGGCATATACTGCCACAATAACAGAAACAGAACCATTCTCATCCAATAAAATTTGAAGAAAGTCCCTTCTATGTTAAAAGGAGAAGAAGCAAGTCCTTCTTATTAAGCTCAACACACCAACCAGGCTCAATCCCGAACCAAGTTCCTATTATTTCTAGTGCTTTCCCTCAGTTGTGTTTAGAACTAAAATACCCTTAAGGAGGGGAAATAGTCCTAGTGAAGGGAGCTCATATTTCAGATTTAGTTTAAAATCATCCGTCACCAAAAAGAAAATAAATATAGATTAGACAGATGGGTAGATAAAAATATATTTTGTAAATCCACACCAGTTCCTGACGGAGCTTGCTATTTTGTTGAATTGCATTATTCTTTTCTTCAGTCAGCCTTGAGATAAGAGCTCTTGCCTGCAATAGAGCAACAATAATCATAATAAAGTTGCCACACAGTACCAACTCTAAACGTTGGCTTCTCTTTCTTTTTTTTTATATCCCGCTAATCCAATATTGATAAGTCATACAACAAGTTAACAACCCGTGTTGACACTTGAAAACATGAGCTTATCCGTTAGCTTCGATCTTAGCAGGAAACATGGAATCACTAGAACATTAGGTAGGTTTGGTTAAAATCATTTACCAGCTCGGCAAGAGCACTTTTTAAAATTGGGAGCAGAAAGCTATCTAGGCAGGTAGGGGTTATTTCACAAACCTTTTCTAGATTAAAAATAAAATTACAACATTCATACCTAACATTTTAAACTTGAAACATGTATGCTTTTTCACGTGCTTATGTTATGGGTATGTACACAATTATTAATACAAACTGCAATTGTAGATTTGTATAAGGAAGGTCATAGTGTCACGGCTTTGAAACACACAAAAGCTGCATGCATTCTAAAGCTAAATGGATTGGCCTAAAAACATCACAAATATATCACTTGAAGTCGAAGAAAGTTTTTATTTCTTAAATCCATCTCTTTAGTCTCTACACAAGTAATCTGCATTAACATGAGTATGTCTGGGTTCCTTCAAATTATACAATATGTTTGGAGAGTTCTAAAATAATAAAAGTTGTGAATAGCTTCCGATGAAAAAAAAATAACATTTTGAAACTCTATCAAAACAGCCATTTACTAGCAATGAGTCAATGACAGAGCAAGAAATCTCTAAGCCTCTACTTAGTACTGTTGTTAAAACCTCCAATTGACAAAAACGGGTATCGCAAACACTTAAACACAAACTTAGCATTGGAATATTCTTCAATCAATATGCTCCAAGTAAGGGTGTAAGGTTGATGTAAATATACACAATTTTCTTCAATTGTGTATATTTACATCACCAACTTAGCAAACAATGCATGACATAGACCAGAAATCGCAACTTTATTTCCTACTCCTGAAAGGTAACAGACAAACAAAACAATTAAGTTCAAATGCCACTAGTCACTAGGCTTCCAGAGGCAGAAAGGAAAATAGCACCCAGTCGAAAAATGTAAGTCAATGCAAATTACTAAGTGATAATATCTTTGAATAGTTGAACAAAAAATTTCAATTCTATTCTATTTCATATTCTTTCTCGAAAAAATCCATGTGTATATTGTATATTAGCAATAAACGGCAGTCAATTAACAAAGCAGCCATCCACAAATCAAAAAGCATTTTAACAAACAACAAATACACTATACAAAAGTCTTTTTTTCCTTTACCTCTGCAGATTTTTCTAGAGCCTCAGGTCGTTCAGTAAATCCTCTTGCTACCTGCAATACCCAAAAAGAAAAGGCATCCCAGTTGATATCCTTGGATTTCTATAGGGAAAAAGGAAGGCTCACCAAAACCAGGACAAGATAAGAATAAGAACCCACTTGCGTGAAGTCAGAACCATTGACATTTCCATTTTCTGAAACAGAACCTCTGGGCGATGACCCTTCCTCAGAACCTTCAGGGACTGGAGATGGTGGTTGAGGTGGAGAAACATACACCACTCTCAATTTGCACTCCTCAACCACATGCCCTGCCTCCTTGTTGAACTAGACAATCCCAATGACACAAGTTTTGTAATTTCACACAAAGAAAAGAAATCAAATGAAAATGCAAAGGTAACTAGCACGATGTATTATACCATTTCTGCAGTGATATCCTTTGGGTTTGCACCATCGTCAGTTTTTACACTCTGAAGAAGAAACTTATCCTTGCATTGCATATCAGGTGGAGCTTCTTTTTGCGCTTGCATGGTAACTTAAAAAAAAAAACAAAACAAAACAAAACAGAAACAGAAACAAATGTCACCAATCCATTGATTGACGATAAATTACAACTAAGGGTCAGTTTGGTATGGGTGTAAAAATGGGGTGAAAATTTCATGGATGAGTTTTCAATAAAATTTTATAAATAAAATTGATCCATGAAATTTTCACCTCCATTTTTAACCCCATACCAAACATACCATAAGAAAAAAAATTGGGGTAGCAATATTCATCCAGAATATTCATATTGGTACCCATAACATCACATGTAGATCGTGGCAAGACAATTCCAGTGTTTGGACGAACACAATACTTCTTGGGATTGGTTGTTTTCACCTGAACAAAATCAAAACACGAACATAAACATGCAAATCATGCATTTTAACGCATAAAAACTGTAAAAAAAGTGACGAAATTTGATTGTTTCTATCCGACATTGCGCAGAAACTAACAGAAGAAGTCACATTAACTTCGTGAACACTTAATATTACGGTCAGTTTATCAGATCTTATAAGAGAATCAAAACTACAATTCACAATAAAATCGTACTCCAAATTAACGAGAAACAAAGGGAAAAAAATGAAAAGCATTGTGATATGAAAAATTGGAAGCTAAGGGTGAAACAAATTTGTTGTTACCTTGAAAGCTACATAGCTATCGGTCTTATTTGATAATTGAAGAGAACACGAGATCTGCTTCTTCAGCTCAACTAACGCATCGAACGAGAATTTAAAAAAAAAAAAAAAAGGGAAATCAAAGACATGGGAGTCAAACCCTAGAGGAAGGAAAACAGATCCACGGAAAATGAAAAGCATAGAAAGAGAAAGGGAAATGGAAAGGGAAAACTCACAGGGGAACTTGAGTTCCAGAGGTTCGATGCTGAGGAGCTCCCCAGTGCTCATCTCGGACCAATTGAAAATTGAAAAGCAGAGGAAAACGAAGGATGCAGAGCGATCGAGGTTGTGCGTTTTGGTGTGAAGGTGAAGGTGGAGGGAGAGATCAAGATCGAGATCGAGAGGAAAGGGGAGAGAAAGGAGTTGGGGGAATTGGAATTGGAATTGGAATTGGAAAGGGAATGCGGTGAAAGCGATGACAGGGATTCAGTTTTCTTTTTTGTTTTCTATTTTTCTCTGTGGTGGAGAAAGCGGCCGCATCAATGCCCGTTGAAACTTGGAAAGAACAGAATAGAAAGAATGTTTTGGGAATTAAATAAACAGCCCCCAAGGCCCCAACCAACACCAAAAAACAAAAAGAAAAAACAAATGGCTAAAAAATAAACACCAGCTTAAAAATAATTATTAATTAATTAACCTCTAATTTTAGGAACATTATTCTTTTGTTTTTTTCCATTTCGATAACTTCGGGGGAAAAAAAAAGTCCCCTTATGCTCGATTTTGAAAGGCAGTGTTGTCTTCTTAGGTATTTATCTTTACATGCACTATTTAAATATTTATGTTTATCATTCTATACTTTTTCACGTATGCTTCTCTAAGTCTCATATTATTATTTTTATTAAGTTCTCATCATTTTAAGATTGTAATAAGAAACACTAAGGCTTTGTTTGATATAGCTTTTAAGGTGAAAAAGGAAAAAAAAAGGTCTCTCTTTTCTTGTTTAGTATTAACTTAATGGAAATGAATTAATTTATTTTCCTCTCTTTTCAGTGGGTATATATTATTATTTCCCTCCCTTTGTAAATTAATTAAGAGTAAAAAGAAGTTTTTTCCTACTTTATTCACTTTATCCTTTTATTTATTTTATTAAATTAAGAATAATAAAGTAATTTAATATTTATTTACATATAATTATTTTCTTTTTATTGATGATATCAAATAAGGTGAAATAACTTTTTCACTTTTCCCTTCTTTTTTTTATTTTCTCTCCTATTGCATTTTCTTCTTTTCTTTTCCTTCCATTGTATAAGCAAAGCCTAAAATCTAAGCTTAATTCAATTGTTTATATAATTTAATAATGATTTATTAATTCATGACCAAATCCTACACTAAATTTTTTTTATTATATTCGTTTATCATTTAAATAAAATTTTAATATATATAAATTTGTATGTAATATTTAATTTCAAGATTTATGTATATAAAAATAATATTATTAAAAAAGTCTCTATTTAAATACTTGATTCATATTTTAAAAAATTAATCTTTAATTATTAAATAAAAATATTCAAAATATATATATATATATATATATATATATATATATATATATGTACTATTATGAGATTGACATGTGCTGTTAATGATCTAATGTCTTGGTGGCATTTGAACAATTTTAGGATACATTTGATCTCAGCTTTGTGTAATACGTCGTGAATGAAAAAATAAATTGAATGAATGGTAATCACAAGAACAACATTTAATATAATTAATAAATTTAAATATTACAATTAGCAAATTAAAAAATAATAACTCATATAAACATATTCTCACCAAAAAGAATTAAAATGAATACAAAACATGTATATACCAAAACTTAATTAATTTGAATGCAATATTAATTTAAAAAAATATGATTTAAATAATCAATGATAAGAAATTTTGATAGTTTGTCAGAAATCATAAACTCTTAAACTCTCATAGTAGCATACAGGCAGATTCTATTTGCAATACATATAATTTGAATTGTACTAAATATATTTTGTGAGCAAGGTCATATCATCATATATCTCTCTGAAATTAAGCTTATACTCAAAGTGTGTGCAAACACTTTGTACGGGAGAGGGAAAAAAACCCTCATAAATAACTTATATATATATTCGTAAAAAAAGTACACAAAATATTTTATAAAATACTATCTTCATAGTTTATATATTAATCTACGAGATAAATTGTTTAAATCCTGAACCAATGATATGTATCTATCTAGAAAAATGCTAATTATTGCGAAAGTCACCTTTACGAAATGGTCTAAGAATGGTATGGTTTTATTGTGGTGTGTTGTTATATAGCCAATTACCCATGATTTACAGAGTGCTGTAACGGATGGTTTCACGTTTTCTGGCATTATATGATTATGATTGGTTGGCTGGTTTTTCGTAACCCATTTCAAGAAAATGGATTCGTGACATATAGCAACATTCATCCATTTATTTCTCTATTTTGGTGTCAATTTTTGTTTTTTTTTTCAAATTATCATTATTCATTACCCATTTAAATATTTAAAGAAATATTAAATAAATATAAAATATTAAAAATATTTTATTAACTATTTAAAATTTAAAGATAAACTTGATAAAATAGCATAATCATTAAACTAAAGATTTAACTATAAATATAAAAAGGATACAATCATTTAAATATTTCTTACTCTCCAATTATAATTTTCTTCAAATGCTTCTTAACTTTTTACTATATAATAATTATAATTTACTTAAATTTTATCTTAACAAAATGAAATAATGCAAAAGAACAAACTGCAAATTGACAGACTCGTAGTATATGTGTTAATACGCTAGTATTAATATTAATTAAGATGATATTCAATTAAATTTGGACTTGTATGAAATGAAATAGACTTATTTATTTATGGAATTATATATTATAAAATATCATTTTTTTAAGGATATATTATAAAATCATTACTCTTAAAGGAATAAGCGAAAGCGTAATACTATTTACACTTTTACATACACGTTACCTTATACTTTTATCTTATACTAATAATTTTTTTCCATGTGATTAAAGCCAACTCCATTAAAATTTCTAGGCACCTCTAGTCTGAATATGTCACTTTATATTAAAGTGAGAAAATGATAAGGATGATATGCTACTAGTATTTTTTAAGATCGTGTTTGGGCGGAATATTTTAGAAAATTTTAAATGCAAAATAATTGAATTGCATCAATCTAATTCTCATCATTTTCAAAATTCTTAGTTTGGATAATTACTACTTGTGAAATTCTAAAATTCCCTTCAAGCACTATTATTGTCGCAGACAGGTAGCAGAGAACCAGTGGCACGATATGGAGGCGAGGCAGATAAGGAGGACATGAGTTTTGTAGAATGGAGGTGATCTGCGCCTTGTTACTGGCAGCAGAAACGATGGTGACCGACAACAATTCATGGTAGGATCCAAGACTGAGTGGGTCTGGGTTTGGTTTATGGAGGTTTTGGGACTAAGTTTAATGGTGGTTCACAAGGTTATGGTGGAAGACATGGCGGCTTGAGGTGTGAAGGACGCAAGTTGTACACTAAACAGAGATGACTACGCACGGCGACATTCCACTCTTGGTTGTGATGAAGCTCAAACGGCGACAAATTGATACGATGGTGGCAGAGCACGCAAATTTAGGATGACAGAGAAGATTTCTTGGCTAAGGTCGCGACTTGGCGGTTGTTACGACCTAGTTAAGGGTAACGACTTCCATGAGAGTGGAGCACGCGGTGGCTGGTGGTGGAAATGAGTTTGACTATTGGTGGAAATGGGTTTGATCTAATATGGGGTCTACAACTGTTGCACGCCCAAGCGTCATACTTCACCACGTGTTTCATCGCCTGAGCTCGTTCATTATTGTCTGCCATGTCATGTTCTCAACCAGTAGCAGCAACAGTAGTAGCATGGGTTGGGTGGGGGAGAGAAGATAGAGAGAGTGAGAGATTTTAGAAATTTCTCTTATTTATGTGGTATTCAAAATTCTTTATTTTGGATCATAAAATATCCTATTAAAATACTCTAAATTTTTTAAAATGTTTCTATTAAGAATCCAAACAAAACATGTTATCATAAGATATTTTGAATTCTTTCAAAAAAACACATTCCTTTCATAAATTTGTTTATTCAAACATGATCTAAGAAAAAATTGATATTGGTTTTGTCTGTTAAAAAAAAATTTTTTTTAAAAAATTATATTTTAAAAATATATGTTAAAGAATAAAAATATTTTTTTTTAAATAAATACAAGTATTTATTATATTAAAAATTTAAAAAATATTTAATAATTTTTTAAATAGATTATAATAAATAATAAGTTTTATTTTTAATTCTTAATATGTGACAAAAGGCACATATTAACCAAAACCCATGAAATAAAAGACTCCAACGTAACTGTTGTCAGTACTCTGCAGGGTGGTCACAGCCTGTGGAGCAGCAACCTTAATGAATAAAAAAAATTATCTTATATTTTTTAAAAAATATAAATATTGTTAATATTTTTTTTAAATGTATCAAATTTATTGAAAAAAAGTGACATAAAAAAAATAGATGATAAATAATATTAAATAAAATATAAAAATATATATATATACTGTTTAATATAAAATTATCAAAATAATTGTAATGCATTTATGAAGCTGCCAACGGTATGGCGTGGGGCAGGGGCCACACTTATTTAACCTTTAACCCTCCCGGATACCACAACTGCAGCCTCACCCACCCACAATTGCGATCCCTTATGAATCATTACGAAGCTCTAATTTTTCTGTTTCTCTTAAATTTCTCATTATTGCCCGTTTACTCGAATCAAAAAGGGTAAAAAAGGAATCTCCTCACCCCCTTCTTATCTTTATGGCGGTTGTTTTTTTTTTTTTTTTAACGTGATCTTTACAGCTTTTGTTAACTTAAGGAGAGAATGAAACACTAATTTTTTAAATACATGTCGATTTTGGGTGCAATATCATATTAATCTTTTATCCATTTAAAGATGCACAAAACTAGTCTTTCAATATTACATTTTTGTCATCAAATCAGTCCCTAACATGATATTAAACTAGTTTTTGAAGGACAAAATAATGATATTAATTATTATTAAAAGACTGATTTGATGTGTTAATAAATAAAGAATCAATGTGATATTACACATAATTTTAGAGAATTAAAATGAGTATTACTCTATTTTTATGATTATAATATATAAAGTTTTCACAACTGCTTAAAAAATAATATTTTTTTGAGTTAAAGATAAAAAATAATAAAATTGTTTTAGTTCTAATCAACATGCATATTTTAATTAGGTCACGCATTTGTTTTTTGTGATTTATCGACTCATCGGGGCAACAGACCCACAGCTTAAAAAACTGGTTATGCATTTTCATTTTTGATAACATGATAATAGCATCTTTTGAGCTAACTTTTTCATAAATTAAAATTAATGAGTATCTTGTGCATTACATGAATTTTTTAAAATTTAGTTAACATTCTAAATAAAATGTAGATTAAAAAAGTATAATGAGTTGAAAATTAATTTAAATTTAAAAATCAAGAAATAAGAGAGTCTTAAGAACGACATATATTATTTTTTAAAAGAGAATAGAATTAATAATGACATATGTTATTTTTTTATTGAGAAAAAAAAAAGATGTTAACCTTAAATCAAAAAAAAAAAAAGATGTTAACCTTAACTCAAAAAAAAAAAAAGATGTTAACCCATTCTTAAATAAATGTACTCTAACTTAATTAATAGTGGTGGACTAATTTGGTCATATGATAATTGCATTTTAGCAAAGAGTATACTTTTTTGTTTTCAAATTCGTCCCTTAATTTTTTTTCATTCAAAATTAGTATTCTAACTTATTAAATTAACACAATGTTTTCTTAAAAGTTACTTTTGGTGACACTACTGTTGGATTAAACTTACTTGACTCATTCGTGATACCAACAATGTTTTATCACCTAAGATGATGGCACTAACAAAGTTAATTAATTTGCAAGAAGATAAAATTAGCTTTTAAAAAAATGCTGTGTTAATTTAATAATTTAGAGAATTAATTTGAAACAAAAATTAGTTAAATGATGATTATTTTTTTTTAGAAAAAATTAGAGCAGGAAAGTATACTTTGTGTCTTTTTTTTTTTTCATATGATAATAGCATCTCTTTCTTTTCGAACGATTTTTAAGGAATACCATTCGCATTGTATCATTGATTTGTATTTTCGAAGAATTTTATTTCCTTAAATACTGAGCTCAAGATTTGAAGCCAAATAATGAAGATTAAAAGCTCACCTCTTTAACTTTTTTTAGGCATGCAATTATATTTAAGGTTTTGTTAAGGAAGGATATCAAAAAAAAAAAAAATGTAAATAAAAAATTATTTTTTGTTAATTTTTAATATATTAAATATTTATTTTCATTAATTTTTATTTTATTTTTTTATACTTAATAAAAAATTTTATTAATAAAATTCTTATATTTAATCTACTTGTCAGTTATCGCTTAACAAACTCACTAAAAAGTTATCACTTAACAAAGGATTCTTTTATTTGATTATAATAATTTTTTTAAAAATAAAATTTAAGTTTATTTTTTATGTGTATTATATTTATTTTATTAATTAAATTATAATATGTATGTATTTTTTAAAAAAAAAAAAAATATTAATAAACATATATTATAATTTAACTGATAAAATTAATATAATAAACATAAAAATATAAACCTAAATTTTGTCAATTTTTTTAATTCTTCTCACTTAATAAGTGCTCAATAAATGACAGGTTTTGGGTGTCAATGATAAGGAGACACCCTAATGATATTTTAAACAAGCGAGTAGACGTATTACCAAATCATAGTGGTTGACTGGAAATGTGCTGTTCCTTTTATAATACTTTATGCCTTCACAGACCAGGTCAATAATTGGTGAGGTTGAAACCTAACCTCTCAAGCCCTCAACCACCCTTCACTTGCTTATTAACTCGGTCTGGAGCCATCCTTAAAGTGTTGGCCAAACTAGACCAGTAGATCCAACTCTCCATGTGTAATTGTGGATCATAATAATGGGAGAAAAAGAAATATTTTTTCTGTAAGATTTATGAACTCTTAGATAAAAATTGGGAGTTTTTTGTACCAAAAAAATATTAGGAGTTTATATACAAATTATTTTAAATTTGTTTAAAATATAATAATATCACTTTTTTTAAAAAAAAAATCCAAATAATATTCCTATGAAATGACAAGGAAGGATATACCGCTTTCCTTCTTTTTATTATTTTACTTTTTAACTTGTTTTGGACCGGCACTCATGGATTTGACCAATTAGGAATATTGAACACTTGACTGAAAAACTGAGAAGTCAAATAAATATGATAAAATCATAAAATTGTATCACTCGATCAGTGATCGATTCTGCCAAAAGTCCAAAACAAAATGAGGAATTCTTTCATTCTCTAGGATGAAGAATTCCTTCACAAAACATTACCACCATTTATTTTTTGAGACACTCACTAATTATACAAATCACATCATGATTATAATGGTATAAGATTCATATAGAGAGAATTTTCTTCATCTGTGAGTATATAAGAATTTTCCAAACAGAATATTGAAGGGACCGAACGTGGGGTTTCGGATTATGCCTCACAAAAATTTCTGAAACTATTTTTATCACTTTTACTTTTATGTCTTTGGCAAGTGTGTGATATGAACTAGATTAACAAAAGGCCATACCATCCGACGATATAGCTTTCTTTAAACATTATGAAAATGGCTCTTTATCATTATATGATGTACCTGTTTAAACTCTAAACGTAATTCATGGTCAATTCCATAACAAAATATTGCTCATCACGCAAAATAAAAATAATTTTTAAAATTAATTATTAGTATTTTATTATTTTAAATATTTTATATTTATTATATATTTTTTTGTAACCATGTTATATTTTATTATATTTTAATTATTTTATATTTAAAATATTTTTTTATATCATACTTTACAAAACCACTTTTTTCCTCTCTTTTTTTAGGATAGGATAAGTAGCGATGCGATTAATTTATCCTCCCAAGTCCATGGCAACAATGTTGTCTGTCATCAAGAAATATGTTATTCCAGAAAAATGATTTTTATTTTTGTTTCTGAACAGCCATTATCATAGAATATTGATATAGCAGGGTCTGCTGAACTTGACTCATTGCAACAGTGTGACACACTTGCCAATTTCACATTTTTGGCTGTTCTATGTGCTGTGCAAGGTCTTTCAAGGCCTGTAAGAAAAAGAAAGGGGAAAAAAATACCGTCATTTCCATTGCTAGAGGCAAAGATTCAATAATATTGTTGAGCTCACCATCTTGGTGTCCTCAAGTGCCTCTTCCAGGGTCGTGATTTTCTGCTATAGCAGAAATTATCAGCATAATCCGCTTACTTAGCATTTCGGATTGCATTGTTTTAACATGAAAGAATCATTATATTAAGGCTCACATTCTTGGTGTCTCCAAGAACAGCTTCTAGCCCATTAATTTTTTGTAATGCTAACTTACAAGCAAAGTCTGTTCCCTCACATGCTGTCTTCTCATGTCCCAAACAAATACCAAAGTCATCTTTGTCTTGGATGTCTACCTGCATTTCATTACGTTAAGCAATGGTGCTCATATGAGAGATTCTTTGGTGCTTTTAGAGTAAGAGATTTTTCTTTTTCTGTATCATTGAATGTATGACACATCAACTTTGTAAGTCGTTATTGCTCCCATTTTAACTATATTTTTAATACTATAGATAATGTGTCATGCATTTAATAATCTAGGGCAATAGAAATTTTTTACTTTGAAAGCACCTAAAAATTTCTGGTGCCAATATAATAAATAGATCTAAGGCTGTATACCTCCAAAAATGAATAATTCCATACTTTTTTGGGCATCGAGGAATCTTCTGAAGCCAATTCACCATTTTCACCTTTACCATTATCCTCTATCGAGGAAATGGCCTGCAAGATTACATGATTCATCTCTCTCAACAATTTCTATATGACAAAAGAAAATACAGAAACTAGTTGCATTTAAAAGTTACAGAAGTCATTCATAGTATTGTCAAAGTCAACCTGAATCATTTCTAACACTTCTGGATTGTTCCAAGGCCCTCTATCACTCATCAGGCAACCTCCGTAATCAGAACATGTGCAGCTACCACCCAGAAAACTTGGCAAATTACTGCAAAAATCAGAAAATCAAATCTAGTAGCTTCATTATATATATACAGAACCATTTAAAACGACTCACTTGTAAGTAGCAAGCACCTTCATAAACAAGTTGTCAATAAATCATATCTTGTGTAAACTAAGCAGAAGTCATGTTACCTTGGGTCTATAGCCTCAAGCAGCACGTTGAGATAACTAGAACCCAACACCTGAAACGGCAATCTTGCATATTCAACATAAATACAGGCTTTGACAGTGATACAATCAGAATGTAGCATGTGAAGAATGAAATCATATAGATTTGAATGATCCATACTTGAATTTTTGCTACTGTGCGTACATCTAGGAAGGCCTTCACTGCTTTCCACACCATCCTAAACCCAGATCCAGCATTGATAATAAAGAGTTTATTTAGAGTCTGCAAGAACATCAATGTATACTAATTAACTGACCACACAAATGCTCAAACCAAAATTTAAGCAGCGATGTTGTCCATCTTGGACTGATTGGTCGATCAATTTCTGTTTTTTTTTTTTTCAGGGGTTTAAAAAGCATTTGTAATGTGGCAAAATGTTTTGAACCAATTCTCGCTTGTCTTCACAAATAGTCACACAAATTATTTGATATCAGGGAATCAGGAACTGTTCGTTGGAAAAATTGAAAAAATGGAAATGAAGTTTCACATACGTGATCACTGTTTCTCTATTTTGTTCCTTTTCTCTCTTTTTCTTTCCACAACTTAATAGGAATCATAATTAAACCGTGCGTGTACCAGAAATTTTGAAAGAAAACCAGAAACTGTTTTGAATAGAAAGAAAATACCTTTCCTTTTTTTAAAAAAATTGGATTGAATTAGCATTATAAACTTGAATGCTCGATAACTAATTCTCTTATTTCTAGCAAATGTAGCAAGCACGATAGTTGCTTTAATTTCATGGCACAAAAATCATAATATATCTGCTTGACCTTCTGTTTCACATATTTATTCACAATCATATCCAAATCATCTGCATATAAATCTAAAAAATAATAATGATAATAATAATAATAATAATAATAATAATAATAATAATAATAATAATAATAATAATAAAACCTCAGGATAGAAATTGTTATCGATCTTCTGAATTTCCATGAAGAGATAGCTTGCGGACTTTGAGAAATTAGGCATTCCCTGGAAGAATTCAACAATCAAATAATTGTATTAGCATTCGGAAAATCGAAAGATGTGGACCGCTAGAAAGCGAAGAGACCTCTAGATGGGCCTAAACAAGGTTTCATTTTGGACATTATTTGCTTGAAAGGTTAAAAAATAAATAAATTAAGGCACTTTCCTCTTCACATGTATTGTGAATTTGTGATTCCCATCCACCCACCCCCTATCTGAAAAATTCAAACCAGTTGAACAGGAAAATGAAAGGCAAAGTTCTAACAAAAAGGCTATATATATATATATGAAAAATCTGCTTACCACTCCCTTTACATCTAAGATACTTGTTGTGGATGCTATGTGCCTTTTAGTTGCCAGTGAACATGCAGGGTATCTTATATTTAATGTTTTCTCTTGTTCTGACACATGATACTTAACAAACCTTTCAATCGTGGTTACTTGCAGCAGTTTGTTAAGGTCTACCATTCCAATTCTCTCAATATACACAGGTCTGCCATATCTATCAACTCCGTGGTATCCATGAGGATAGCATTTCTTTACCTCTGCGTACTCCGTGAATTTGAATTCCTGATTATATATGTACCAAAGATTGAATCAAATTCAACAGCAGTCAGTAGCATGATTTTTGAACTGAACTTCCGCATGAACTGGCTAAGACAGAAAGTTAAAAAACTTAATGATTTTAAAGAAAAATTACATCAATAACTAGAGGTGGAGCACTTCAAAATTCAATCTTGAGGAATAGAGAACACTAATTCTATATATGTGGGCAAAAATTAAAGAAACACTAAGTTCATATTGTTTCTTTTTTGGTTTTTGGTGTAAAGTCATTTGTGTTGTGTAGTGTTGTGTCATGAGATAATGATTCAATGTTATGTATTGTGTGACTTGGACATGTGTGGTCATATATTCTTCTCTATGGGAGAGGAGTGAAAATAAGCCAATTGATATACACATATTTTGTAACTTGTATGTATTGCTGATTTTCATTTGTCTCCCTCATTCCTCATTAGTCATTTTCATTTTAACCATTAGATCCCAAAGCTCTGACAGATTTTTTGAATAAGATGTACCTATCCTTAAATGTAAATGTTATAATTAATTATAAGCCTTTCTTTTATAGATTTTCATCTAGGAAAACAAATAAACAATGAACCATTTGTACAAGAGGATCTGATATACAGATAAAAATTTCATATTAAAAAAACAAAAAGAATATACTATGGAGTTTGAGATTCACCTTAGGAAGCATATCTACACGAAATTCCTCGCGCCATTTCAGATAATTCAGAAACATGTCTTTAGATTTTGTCATATCAAAATCCCTCTTGCGCAGAAACCTTACATCAGAGATGATGCAGTTAGAAAACCAACTATGCAAACTTGACTTAGAACATCAAGATATATACACTTGTATATATATATATATAAAATGTATCTGGTGAGAAGAGTATTTATTATAAAAGATGAGAAGATATATATAAAACGTATCTGGTGAGAAGAGTATTTATTGTAAAAGGTGAGAAGAGTGAATCTTAATAATTGAAAGAATGTATGTGCCTTTTTTAAATAGTTACGTGACTTTTAAATAACTTTTAATTTTGATTATTCATATATAATTATATGATCAAAATTCTTTTTTATTCCTCTAAATAAATAAATAAATAAATAAATATATATATATATATATATATATATATATATATATATATATATATATATATATATATATATATATATATATATACCTCTCCACCTTAGATCCTGATCCATATATATATATATATATACCTTAGAAGAATGTGATAATCATTGTGCTTGGCCGGCAATAGGCCCTCAAGAAAAAGCATTTCGCTGAAAGACTCGACGAGATGTTCATCTTTTGGTTCATGAGGTCCTTCTAAAACCATTTGCAGGCTTTTACTCCTTCCCAATTTCTTGAGGGAGTCCCGAAACTTGAGCGGGTAAGAAAAGAGTGACTTGATGGGTGATGAAGAAGAAGCCTTATTTTCTTCTGTTGAAGGGAGATGCCAACACATTTCAATCGGGGGATGAAGAGATTTAGTGTCATCAAGCCTCTGAAAACCAGGTGACTCATCTTCACCATCACCACCTCTTGCAATAACTATATCTTTGTCCTTGGCCTTCGGATTATTCATTTGTAAGGAGATGATGATGATGGTGTTCTTGAAGAGCAAGAGTACTGAAAGTACAAATTGATGCAAATGTATTGCTTATTTGAGTTAGAAAAAACTTAAAATTAAATTAAATGCATAAGCATTAGTTAATAGTTACATACGTATAAGGGAAAAGTAGGATAACAGGTTAAAGCGTTTTAGGAAAGATTAAGAATGATGAATGAAGCACATGTTGGGAAAGGATCGAATTTGAAATTTTGAATAGAATAGAATACCAATATACCATGCTTTCTCTAATTATTGAATGGCATGTGTCCTAAGAAAACCGCGAAAACAAGAAAGGAACGTTCGGCTTTGGCCATCTGAACCGCCGATCCCATTTTGTGTTTCACGCAGCGTAACCTTACTGTGAGGTTTCGCCTTGGCCCAACTTTGTGTTTGTTGATGGGCTTAGATCCATCAATGTAACATGAAGTGCTTTTGTTTTTTATGGGTTCATAGCCCATGTTGTAGATGAAGAACCGAAATCATAAATTTTGAGGTTTTTTTTTTCTTGTATTTTTCTCTCTTCAAGTCCAAAATGACCATCGTCCTAATGCTAACATCCTGTTTGAACTTTGAAATATTTCTTTTGCATCAAGTGAGACTAAGTTTTTTTTTTTCAAAAAAATTTAAAGATGCACCGCTCACGTTAGCCTAGTGTGTTTAAAGAAATTAGTTAATTCCTCTAGATGTTAGGCCAAGGCTTAAACATGATTTTTATATAATTGAAAATATTGAAATGAAATGGTTTGCAAATCATATCATTATCCTCGAATATAATTCACAAAATGATTTATAAATGAATTCAATTCTTAAATTAATATCATTCAAAACAAGTTTTATACACAAATTTATTTGCAAATAAACTGAATTATTTTTATTTTTATTTTGGTTAATTACCTAGGTCGCACCTTGTAGGACCCTGTCGACGGGCCTTGGGCGACTCCCAAGGGGAGCCTAGGGAAGGGGAAGGGGAAGGGAGGACAGCTGGAAAGTGTTGGGAAGGGATCGTGCTGTCTCCACCCATTTAAATGTGCCAAGTTCTAACCATGATACTGAACATGAAATTGATTTCTTTTATTTTTTTTAGATTTCAAATATACAAATCCATGGTACTGCTAGAATATGAAAACACTGAATAATAATATTTGGCAAAAGGAAAAGGAAAAGTCAAATGTAGACAAACGTTGATGATAATGCGAGGGTCAAAAGATATGGATAAAGATGATATCTTCATTTTGTTCATGAAAGATTGTCTAGAGTATCTAGCTGCTGAAACACGCCCTTTAGGCGGCCATACCCTGTTATCGTTCCTTGTAAAATTTTCCTTTTATGCTAATTTTGTTTATACTTAATACGGCGAAGAAAACGACGGTCTGATAATTAAGAAAGCCTGGCTCAGTAATGGTACCGATAAATGATAATTCATACCAAGTTTACATATTTATGTAATAACAGCCTGGAATTTAGCATTTCTAGGAGAAGAAAAACAAATCCAAATCCAGTCGTGGAGGTTTGGTGAGATGAATAAAACTTAAACGTAGGGTTGGAGACCTTGAATAACTTAATAATTTTAGGATATGTTTCATCTCTCATATAAAGAGAATTTGATAGTATAAATTAATATTATCAAATTTTATTAAATATTTAATATATTTATCTGATAAAATAATTAAATTTAATTAAAAATTTTTATCTTACTTTAATAATATAACATTATTTTCTTTATAATCTCACGATATAACTGATAAGATTTTTTCTTATCATTACTCTTTCACTTTTAATATTATTAAATTCTTAATTATTTATTATTATTATTAAATTAAATTCGTTATTATTATTATTATATTCATAATTATTATTATTATTAAATTCGTAATTATTATTATTATTAAATTTATAATAATAATAATTATTATTATTATTATTATTTCATTGGTGATTTAACAAATAAAAGATAATGGTAAAAAATATTAAGATAATATAGTCATACTAAATAATTATATATATTATCGTTTATTTATATTAAATGCATCAAATCTTGATAAGATAAGAATTTATCAATTTATTTATACTATCGATCTTATCTTATTGTTTTATACTATCATATTTTATAATATCGGGTGTACTAAATGTAACTTTATGTTATTTTTAGTTGGGTGAGATTAAGTAAAATAGAAAAAAATAAAATAGAATAGATATATATTTTATTATTTGATTATATTAAAAAAATAGAATAAGATAGAAGTAGATATGATAAATTTTATCTCATCCTATAAAAAATTATTAATTTTTTCTCTCTAATTTAAAAGATATGAAATAGAATCATTTTTTTATTATTATAATTAAAATTTTACTACATTACTCTCATACTCTAAAATTGTTGTATTTACAATAAAAATAATTTTAAAAAATAAAATTATAACTCTTATTATTTTATTTATTTCTCAAACAATATAATAATAATTTTATTTCATTATATCTTAACATATTTAAATAATAAAATGATACTTTTATCTTATTCAATTTTATCTCATCTCATCTCATATTATTTAATTTTATTTCATCTTATTAATTATTAAATATTCAAACATAATCTCTTTGATTTTAAATCTTAGTTACGCGCTTTACGTTGGAGTACTTGGACTATTTATTCTAAAATATAGCGCGGACGTTTGGGGTATATTGATTGTGCATAATCATGATTAAGTTACGGAACCATTTGTTTATAACTAAAGTGGGATAGCATTAGAATAGATGTTATATAGGTGTAATTTCCACATTAAAAATGAATAAATAAATTAATTAGCGTGAGAGGAACTCATCTTAATTAGGTCACATTGTAAATATTATCCTGGCGTATTCATTATTTCAATCATATTTTTTTGGGGAATTGTTTCAATCATATTTTGTTATAGAAGAATCTCATCAAAAGCTTACAGTACGTGCTGGTTAAGATAAGATGGCTGTTGTGGGGTGGTGAACATTATTATGATCACAAACCAAACGCCATAAAGTAAACTCCAAAATCTTCTGTTTGAAAATTTGTAGAGGAAACAGACTATCAAGATACATAGTTGAGGGCGAGGGCAAGGGCAAACAAGTGTTTTGAAATTCAAAAAGGCTATCATAACATCTTTTAAGGCGACTTTAATATACACTCTTTTAGAGAAGATATATCGTATATATTGAAAATTAAATTGTTAATTTAATATTATATTAATTTAAAAATAAAAATTAATTACATAAAATTTGATAAATTAATCATTGTCATTTGTCGGTATTATTACAAAGAATAAATACGCGTGTGAATAAAGTGCTCCTAATTTGAAATACTGTTCAAGAACATTCTTTGTGATGATGATGCAGCAGATTTTTTTTTTAAATTTTTTTGTTTTTTAAAAAACTTTTTTAAATTATTTTTTAGGCAAAAAAATTTAAATTAAAAAATATTGTTCACATGTAACTAATATCATCTTTTTTTATATTTAGAATCTTATATAAAAAATATTTTTTATAAAAAAATTCTTTTTATGTCATAACTAATTTCTTAAAAATTAAATTTTTAATATTTATTTTTTTATCTTAATTTATCTTTGCTATATAAAAATATATTAGACAAAAGAAGTGTTTATATTAGACAAAGAAGTAAGGATGCCGCGTGAACAGTACTTCCAATGAGAATACTGTTTACGCACCATCCTTACAAAAGATGTTGCAGTACTTTTTTTAAAAAAATTTTATTTTTTAAAAAAATTTTTTAAATTTTTTAACTCTTTTAAAAAAATTCAAAAAAACTTTTTTTTTTTATTTTTAAATTCAATTTAAAAATTTGAATTTAAAATTACTGTTTATGCATATTTTATTTTATTAAATTTTAACTGTCACTTTACTATAAAAAAATTTATTTCTATTAAAAAATAAAATCAATAAAATATAATACACCATAATATTAACTTGTGTACAATAACATCTGTCTTATTGATTCGCGGGGGGAGGTATTCGGACAAGTGTGGTCCTTGTTTTGTTTGTTGGGTGTTATGGGACAAGAAAGTGCTTCTTTTTGCATTACCACCCACTCTGAAATCAAATCTAATAATCTATTGCAGATGTGCACGGAGACTTTTCATATCAATCACTTTTTAGGTTTATTGAAGGATCAAATGTAAATTAATTATTGATTTATTATTAAAATAAAATAATAATTAAAATTATAAAATTAAATTTAATTAATAATATTTAAATTTATATAAAAATTTAGTTTGATTAATTTTTTTATGAATAATTATACATATAAAAATTTATAAATTTTAATTAATAATTTTTACATAAACTTAAATTTATATATAAATATTATTAAATAAAAAAATAATTTATTTATAAATTCAAACAAAATAAATTCATCGTAACTTTATCCGTACATACACCATGGAGTACAAACAGAAAACCGAAAGTGTGAGGCCTTTCGGTCCAGATGAACTTTTTCCAGGAAAATTAAACACAACAGATTCATCTCCCATATTATTATTAAGTAACAGTTAAAGAAATTAAAAACGTGATGATATTAATCAGATTATTAACCTCATAATTACCTTTTTCATCTCATGTTTGTGAGGGGGTCACGAGTATGAACTGGAGTGGACCCCACAAGGCGAACTATCTATAAGCACACGTGTGGAGAGTGAGGATAGCAAAGCTAGTTGTATCCAGACTTTGAAGCAGTGCCTCGTCAGCTTCTTGGGACTTCGTGCATGTTTAATACGTTGTCAACAACTTTTTTTTTTTATACATTATTCAATTTGATAAAATTAATTTTAATTTTTATACAAAATATAATGTATTATAATTTTTTTATAATATTAAAGAATAAAGTTTATATTTTTAAGTTATAATTTTTTTTTATATTTTAAGATATAAATATTATTTTATTTTTAATTAAATAATTTTTTAATTATTTTATATTTATTTTAATAATTTAATACATAAAAATATTTTTTAATATTATATAATTAAAATAAATTAACTTAAAATTATTTTTTAATTAATATAATTAAATATAAAAATAATTTTATTATAATTAATTATTAAAATAATTAAATTTTCACAACTATTCTAAATATTCTGTATTACTTATGAACCATCTTTCGTGCTTTGAGAGTTAGAAATTTTTAGTATTATTTTATTTCGATTAAATATAATTAAGTGCAAAATAATACTCAATAGATTGCATAAGTGAAATGAATTAAAGATATAGAATATGATAATTTTTTTTCTCCGAGAATATTTGAAGATTTCCCTGATTTCTTTGACGTCATATTCTCAAAATCAAAGCCACATGCGACCAGTCACAATGAATCAGACAGTTACTCTATTGTGATTTGATTTCATAATTAAATTTATTAGACTGTTGCTTAATTGACAAATATACAGTAATATAATGTAATAATAAAAGAGAATTGTTCGTTTAGGGAAAGAGAATTGTTCGTTTAGGGAACGTGGCTACCTAGTACCAATTTAGTATACTCAATACTATTTAGACGATAAGAAATTGAGATTAAAGGGGCTCAAATCAATTTTAACAACAAAGATCAAGCTCAAGAAAACTAAATAAGGCAAAAGCTAAAGAAGGCAAACACTAACATAAACGAGCAACTAAAAATTCACTTTAAAGAGAGAAAGATATCAAATGAAAAATGTTCAGGGTCTGATTTGTAAATTCAAATTTTAGTTTAATTAAGTTTAAATTAATGATTGATTGCCAAATTTAATATTTTAATTAATATTTAATTTTTTAGTATATTAATCATATTTTTCTTAGTTAAAGTTAACAAATTTCTTAATTTAACTCTAAATAGACAATACTTTAACTCAAACAACGGTATTTCAAGAAAAATTACACAATTCACGACACCTACACCTAGATATTGAAGAGACTATAATATTTATCACAAGGTCTAAGATCATTCATAATTTTCAACCCATACATGAACCCTATAATCAATTCATGAGTGACCGAATCATAAAAAAGCATTAAAAGCATAAATAAACACTCAAATCATGGAATAGAAACTTGAATTAAGCAAAGAATTAAAGTTAAATCATCCAAAGTCAAGCTACATTATTACCCTAACCAAAAAGATTTAGTTACATATAGAGAAAAATGAAAGAAAGGGGAAAATGAAAACTTCATAGTTGAATAAGAATAGAATGATGAAATCTCCAAATCTTCTAACTAGAAAGTCTCCTCTTCCTCTTTAGGGCTGCTGTCATCATTCACCATCTCTCCCTCTCCAAGATGATATAAGGATTCTTGTCCTTTCCTTTTATAGGTCTCAAAACATGTGACAGTGTTTTAAACCATCGCTTAAGTGGTGATTTCTAGGTGCTTAAACACTTGGTAGTTAGATAACGCTTCCTTTGTTGTTAAGACTTGAAAGCTTAAGCGTTCAAACGAGGGCACTTAAGGTGGAATAGCTGAATCCAATTTTGAGCTTCCAGGGAATGCTTAAGCGGTGAAAAGTTGGCGCTTAAGCATTCAAATAACATAATCTTTTTTTGCAAAATCTCTCTTCCACTCAACTTCACCTTTTCTCCCTTGCTCAATCACTTAGAAATTTTTTTACATAAACATGATGTATTACAATTGGATGCACTAAGTTAATCAGGACTTAATATTTTTATAGATTTTTATATTTTACAATTAATTTCATGACAATCTATAAAAATATTAAGTCCTGATTGACTTAATGCATCATATTTAGATAAAAATTTCTCCAATCACTTAATATGAAGCACAAAAAAACTCAATAATCAGCTCATTTGAGACAATATCAAAGCTAAAAGCTAATCAAATGTCATCTCAAATCATTCAAAACATCAAAAGCATTACTTGAGCAATTTTTAAGCTATAACTTAATAAGAAAGCTTAATATAAGGTTAGAATATAGATAAAATCAAGATTTTACTTAGGATAAACATGATTTTAACAAGCTTATCATAGACCAGCTAAAATTGAGTTAAATTAATTAATTATCACATAATTTCTAAAAAAAATTAATAGTTTCATATTTTATATTGTTCCATATGAATTTTTTGATGACATCATCAAATTGGTTTAAATAGTTGAACTAGTTAAACCTAAATTGAAAGTCTCACCTACTTACAATCTGATCTAGTTTTAATAATATTAATTCTTTTTGTTAGCATTAGGGTACAAGTTAAGAAACATTTTTTTTAATATAAAGTTAACAAACACTTATTATCATTTATTAAATCATCTTAATTGCTTAAGGAATAATATAATAAATTCTTTTTAGATTTTTAAGATATTAAATGTTTTTATTTTTATGTAATAATATTTATTTTAATTTGTGTACTCTAAGGACACATGTTAACCACTTTGTTTTTTTAATAAGTGAAAGTCAAGAAGAATGGAAGGTTGCCCTATATGACCTACCAATAAAAAAAAAACTAATAACAAAATTCAAATTAAAACAAAACCTTTTAGCAACGCTATTTAACCTTATTAATTGAACCAACTTTATTAGATAAGTAGTCATATTTGTAAAAAATTAGACTCAGACATAGGAGTTGCTACGATACCATATATAAGTAGGAAAATATTTTTTGTATTACTAAATTTAATACTCTCTCTCTCTCTCTCTCTCTCTCTCTCTCTCTCTCTCTCTATATATATATATATATATATATATATATATATATATATATATATATATATATATATATATGTTGATATGAATGTGGGTAAATATTGAATTATACCATATTTTAAAATAAAAAATAGATGTATTATATATTAATGTAAAAAAGTGTAAGTTAAATATTAAATCTGAGTGTATAAATAATTGGATTGATATAAGTATCATATCTAATGTTAATTAGTTGTTACTTGACAAATGGTTTTATAATAATTACCTGAAAGCCTCTTTAATATAACCAATCATCAATAAATATTTGTAGTACATGTTGGTATCGGTTTAAAAAAATGCAAACTACATTAATTTTGAATAGAAAATTATTTTTTTCATATATTTAAGAAATACATTTCCTTCCATGTGAAAGAATATAACAAAATTAGAATATAAATGTGTAAAAAATAATATGAAATTACTTGTAATTAGATAGTAATTAATAATGTTAGGTACATATATTTATACATATATTATTTTATATCTTTATAATTTTTATCATTTAATTATAATTAAATTTATATTATTTTTATATATTTATACTTTAACTTTATCATATAAATAAATATGATATATATAACCTTAAAAAATATATATTTTATAATAAAATATATATAAATATAAAATAATATGTATATAAATATATATGAATAAATGTACATGTTTAAATAATAAGAGAAAAGAATACTGTGATCACCTTAAACTTTGATCCTTTTACAAATTAACACCAAAACTTTAAAATTTTTTAATTAGTTCAACTTCGACCTTTTTGTAAATTATCATCACAAACTTTAAACTTTTTTCAATTAGTCTCTGAACTTTGATTCTTTTACAAATAGCCACCACAAACTCTAAAACTTTCTCAATTAGTTCATAAACTTTAATTAATGTCTTAATATATTATTCTATTTAAGTTAGATATGTTAATTCATTAACGATAATATTGTGTAACAATATTTTATCCATTTTAACATTAATTCTAAACTATTTATTAATTTATTTATTAAAATTTTATTTTAAATATATTTTATTCTTTACAAAATACATAAAAAATAAATTTATTTTAAAACAAAATTTGTTTTTATTTATTTTGTAATAATAAAATGTATTTATAATCAAATTAATAAATACATTAATAAGTAGTTTTTGATTAATATTAAAATAGATAAGATGTTATTACATAATATTATTGTTAGTGAATTAATATATTTAAATTAAACAGAATGATTTATTGAGATATTAATTAAAATTTAGAGACTAATTAAAAAAATTTTAAAGTTTGTGAGTGATAATTTATAAAAAAATTAAAATTTAAAAATTAATTGAAAAATTTTAAAATTTATAATAACAATTTATAAAAAAATTAAAGTTGAGAGATTAATTACATTTTTTAAAAATTTATAATATTAATTTTAAGAAAAAATTAAAGTTGAAAATGACTGTGTACTGTTTTTTCAAATAATAATGTAAATATTCTGATGCACGTTGGTACAAGATTCACTTTCGCACAGCTGGTTATCCGACTGACTAGACCCACGGGTGGTCACTTTTGGAAATAAACGCATCAAAACTTTTTGCGTTTTTGAGACCAGCTATACGTTGTGGGTTCCGTGACAGCTTCTTTACATGTGTATTTTTTTTTTTATATATATCAAAGGTGACAAATGTAAAGACAAAAAGCATTGCACCCAAAAAAAAAAGACAAAAAGCAAGAAATCAACTTGCTAAAAAATGAGTAAATAATAACTACATTTTTTAAATATATTCTTTTTTAGACCTTAAATATATTCTGTTAATTATAATTAATGAAGAGAAAGTAAAAACTTAGAGTATCAGATTATTTAAGAAAAAAATTAGTACATTTTTATAACATATAAAATTGCACGGCTTTGTTCTTTAATATAATCAATTTATATATTACAAATTATTTTGTTTACTAGAAGTACACATCATTAAAACAACGTGCGCAGAATTAAGCATCGCATGCCATTTTTGAAGGGACCTGCCCATTACGCAGAATCGAAGATGAGGATAGACCAGAATAGATAATACTTCCAAAAAACCGTGAACCCTATGAATGTGGAAAGTGTCGTCGCTTCACAAAATGCGTATTCATTTTCTTATTTCTCTAGCAAGAATGAAAAATATTTTATGTATAATTAAATATGTTCATTATTTTTATATTATATTTTTAATTATTTTAAAATATTAAAATATTTTATATACAATTTTAATATTTTTGTGATATACAAAATAATTTTATAAATAAATTAAATAATTTTTAATTGAATAAATAATGAGACTAAAGAATAAAAGCCCCAGCTATTCGTTACTTTTTTTTTTAATCAACCCATTTATTCGTTACTCTCTTTTTCTTTTTCTTTTTTCTAATCAACCCATTTATTCGTTACATGCCCGGTGAAGTACGCCACATCCAAATACTATTAGGTCATTGCAAATGAGTTATGCGCAAATTTTGCTGCTGCTCCGAAAAAAGATTATCTTATATTTTTTTAGAAATGTGAATATTATATATATATTTTTTAAGAGTGTGTGATTAAAAAAAAAATAATAAAAAAATAAGTATAATAAATAATATTAAATGAGATATGAAAAGAAATATATATACTATTTATAATAAAAATATCAAAGTTATTTCTAATTTTCTGTGTTAAAAAGAGTACATATATATAATAACAGTATTATTCGTTCATAAAAAATATTTTTTAATATAAATTTATTTTATATTTCACTTAATATAATTATATATAATCTGATTTAATATATAATATTAATATAAGAATATATTATAATATTAATATAATATTATAATATTAATATAATATAATACTATAGTTAGATACGAGATATGAATATAATATTAATATAAGAATATGATAAATTTTAAAAATTATATGATATAATGTATTAAAATATAATATATAATTGAAAAATATTAACATAAAATTCTAAATTCTAAAATAAAGTAAAATTATTAATATTTTATAAGTTAAATTTAATTATTATATATAATAAAATATTATTATTTATTAAATTATTATAATATCTTACTTTTATTAATATAAAAATTAAAAAATAATTAAAAAATATAATGTAAAAGTATAAAATATATATATATAGTATTCCTATGACAACTATTTTAAAATATCATTTTTAAGTATCAATGTTAATAAAATACATGAACATCACATCAACAAGAATCTTTTCTATTGTCTTGCGCAAAATAGTTATGTTCCCAACTTAAGGAATGGCCCAAGCAGAGTTAAATGAAGGAGAAAATTAAAGTAAAGTACTATTGATATTTGCGGTGTTATTTTTTAGTTATAATATAATATATAGATTCATTTTTTTATATTATTATTATCTAATCATTTATTCAACATTTTAATTTTTTGTTGTTAACGTTAATGTCTTTTTTTTTTTTTTTTTTATTAACTTGCTTACTTTCTTTCACACTTCTTTACCCCCGTACTCTTTTCTATTTGCTGCACACTTCCTTCTTTAAAATTTTCTCTCATATTCTTCTTCTCTATCCCAACCATAATAGGCCATGGCCAAAGATCCATAACCTAGATCTAACACTACCAGTCCAAATTGGACCCAAACTTCCACCACCATAGCTTCTACGTGTCACTCATCAACACTCACAAACACCATTGAACCTAGTCACACCCAAACAAAATCGATGACTGCTACTGAACTAGTCATTGCGCCACCACAAAGCTAAACCCCAACCACCTTGAACTATTGTCCTTCGCCACCACCTATGGCCACACCCACTTGCATCCTCGCCGAAGCCACTACCCTTAGCCACCAGAAAACACCCAAGCCAAACAAAAACTGTCGTCATTTCACCTTGATCCAAATCACCACCGTTCATGCCATCTATGGTTGTCACGAACCACACTAGCGTCAAAACCCAAACCACCTTGAACCCATTCTATTTGTGGCCACCAATAGAGACATGAATTCAAACCACTCAGCTACCGTGAGTTCGTCCCAAACTACCATAGTTGCAAACCTCTGCAACCCTTGCTTTGTTCCATAACCTCCAATGTAAATATCCCTTTTGTCTAAGTTACGTTCTCTTGATATATGATCAATTTATGAAAATAAATAAAAGAAAAAGACTTAGATAAAAAGACATTAACGTTAATAGCAAAAAATTTAAGTACTAAATAAATAATTAAATAATATTAACGATGTGAAAAATTAATCTACATATCATATTATAACTAAAAAATAACACCACAAATACATATAATCCTTTACCTAAATTTTCTCTTTAAATGAAGTTTAACCCAGCAGTTCGAATTACATTCCTTACGTTGGATTATCTACATGGCTCATCCGCCAGAACTGACTTTTGGGCAGGATTCCCTCATCCCATACTGTTCATTAACAACTCCAACATAATTTACCATTAAAAAAAAAATACACCGCTTGGTAATCTCAAAAATATTATTCTCAATTATTTATGTACTTACATTTTTTACAATGAAATTTTTGAGCTATTTAGACTTCAAAAAATGAAGAACAAAAAATAAACCTTTCCTATTAAGTACGTACATATACACTACACATAAACATACGAGTCCATGGACATAAAAAGCCTACCTTATTCCCATTTACAAAAAAAAATCCGACCCGTGATTGAAACGAGGGAACGAATCCAGTGTGCGCAGCTGACGCTAGTTCTTCTCGTGGTTGAGCCTATCCCAAAGCGACGCGCATTGCCTTCTGGCAAAACCCACGCGCTTCTTTCCCAGGTCATACAAAACCTCAAAGCCCTGCTGTTGGTAATTCCCAAGCGTGGCCCCGGGCCCACCATCCAACTCAGTCTCATCTCCACCGTTCATCAGCATCAAACACCCCACCTTCCTCTTCCTCTTCCTCCTCACTCCATCACCACCGTCCAAAAACTCGTATAAGTAGTTCCTCCTAGGCAGTACCACACTGGAATGATTCCCCCCCACAAAATGCAACGTAACCGCCGGCACTCCCTCCACCGTGTCACCGTCGAAGTAATAACAAGGACCGAGACCCGTTTTCTCCTCAATCCGACCAGCGCGCTCGTTAACCCGCCCGACATGGCGGTGAAACTGGGCCACCACCGAATCATAGAAACTCGCCGGCAGCATCGTGAACGTCGTGCCGGAATCAACCACCACCCCGCCGTTTCCCCTCACGTCCACCCTCCGTAACATCACCGGCGCCGGAACAGCCCGTTTTCCGACGGAGATTCCGACGAGCCCGACGGTGTAGAAATACGGATGCTTCGGGTTCTCAAGCATTTGCGTGTAAACAAACTCGGCCATTTCAGCGCCACTACCTATCTTCTTATTCGCTTTCTTTTCGTCGTAACGGCCGAGAATGAGTGGACTCGGGTGTCGAACTCGTTCCGAGTCGAACGAGTGAGAGACCAAACAGTAAGAGAAACGGTTACCGAGTTGGGGAGAGAAAGTGGCTAACTGAGCAGGAAGAGAGAGTAAGCCGCGACCGAAGCCGGCGACACCGGTGGGTTCGGCGAGGGCGGTGTGGGCGCAACCGAAGGTGAAGTTGTTAAGAACCAGAGAAGAAAGTGAGAGGGTATCGCGATAGAGGCGAGCGATTAAGCTTCCGTCGCCGTAGGCGTAGTAGAAGGGTGGGCACGAGGAAGAAGAGCAATCGGAGGTTTCGATAGATTCCAAGGAGCAGCGAGCCATGGCGCAAAGATCGGAGGAAGAGATGGAATTGTGTGCTGCAGAGCATGCAGGGGATTTACATGAAACGGTGTCGCTTCGAGAGATGTTGGGTGGTTTGGTGATGAGGGATGAAAATGAAGGGTTGGGTTTGTCATCGCAGAGTATGCATTCGAAGGGAGAGCATGGGAACCAGACGAGATCGCTGCCTGTGTCCATGTAGAGGGTTATGGCTTGGGGAGGGTGGAATCCTAGGTTGAAGGAGAGGGTGTAGTCGCTGCCAGGTGAGAGTGGGAGAGAGAGTTGGTGTTGGTGTTGGTGTTGGTGTTGGTGTTGGCGTTGGTGGCGAAAGCGAGCTGCGGAACGGGTTGAGGTGGATTTGAGTAGGTGGTGGGTACTGTTGAATTGGGTTTGGGAAAGAGTGTGTGTTAGAGGTAATAGCAGCATCTGTGATGATGATGAATGTGAAATAGAGAGTATGAACAAGAGAAACAGCAGGGAAGAAACCATTTATTTATGAGTATAGGAAGGAGGGGAGGGAACAGAGTAATAGTATGGGTTTGAACTTGGAAGCAGGGAGTAAGGGCCAGAGAGCGATGAAGGTGGGGTTAGAAAGAGAATGCGAAGAGGGGAGTTTATAAAGGGAGGAGTAAGAGTGAGGTAAAGGGTACGAACTTTCTACTGGCGCATCATGAAGATGTCTTAATTTAATAGACAATGTTTTTTTGTGTATTTAAAATATTTATATAAAAAAAAAATATCAAATCAAATTGTATAGAAACATTTTCATAAGATATAAAATAAATTTGTAAATAAATTAAAAAAATTAATTTTTTTTAATAAACAAATAATGCTGCCGTAATTTAATTAATGGTATCAGTCTGCTAAAGCTTACCTAAGGTGACCATCATTTTAAGTTGAGTAATTGAATGATCCTTGTATAAAATTTACAATCACATGCTGTTCCCATACTCCTATTTAAATGAGAGAATCACACTGACCTTATTTTTCTCACGTCAGTGTTTATTATACTAGATTTCTTTCTTATTTAGGAAATTATACTTGCAATCCTTATATTGGTATTAATCTCATTATTTATTCACATAGAATTTGATATTTAATTTATACTTTTCTCACATTAGTATTGGACCATTGTGAGTCTGATTAGTAGGCCCAACATAGCAGTAGGTCTGATGAGATTTGAATTCAACCCGACTTCATGTTAAAAAATATCTGAACTACGTTTTGACATAAATACATTGCCAACGGTCACTTACGGACTTAGGTAATTAACCAACGATTATGAAATGATTCTGTACTTAATGGTCAGTTATAACCGAATCCCAACATTCGGGCTTTGAATGTCCTAAGCGACAGTATTTCTGGTTGTTGGGATTCAGATCATCTATATAAACTAACCTGGTGATCTAAGCCAGACATGTTCCATTGTTAGCTTAATACATACTATCAAAGTTTGACCTATCTTGTGATTTTCTGTGCTGACTTGCCTACTTTCCTTATAACTTTGCTACTTTTTCTCTGGGATGGAGAGCAAGTCTCCAAACGATATAGGTTTCGGTCAATACCCGAAACATCTGGCACCCACCGTGGAGCAAGGTAAAACTTTCCAACTCCACAATCTTTCAGCTCTCTTCGCGACCCATTCAACCACCTTATTGACCAAAGATGGCCAGCAACGGAAACAGTATTCTGAACGGAATCAATCAAGAAAACAACCAGCTCAATCCGATGGAGATGCTCATGCAAGCTATTAGGGATATCAATAATCAAATTGATCAAATTGCTCAGACTAACAAGGATCAACATAGGATTGAGCAGGAAGACCAGAGGTAAAGAACTCCAGAAGAAGATATTCCGAGCAGAGAATTTTAGGGACATACCAGTATTCCCCGAACGACTAATCATGACGTCAGGAGACAAGCAAATAACCCACCTGTCGTAGACCATCCTTTTTCTGAATTCATTATGTCAATCCCACTTCCCGAGGGATTCAGACTCCCGACCATGGAGCTTTATGACGGGACGACTGATCCACAAGAGCATCTAACAATGTTCAATTCCATGATGCTTCTTAATGGAAGTTCGGATCCGATAAAATATAGGACTTTTCCAACGACTCTAAAGAAATCAGCTTTGCTCTGGTTTTCGAGCCTTGAGGCAGGTTCAATTTATGATTTTCTTAAATTGTTAATTAAATTTCTTAACCATTTCTCCACAAGCATACACATCAGAAGACCTCGGCAAGCTTAATCAATTTGAGGCAGGGTCGAGACGAATCTCTCAAAGATTTCATGCGAAGGTTCGGGGAGGAAGCCGTGCAGATAAGAGATCTCAATCTGGCGGTATCCTTACATGCTATCATGGCTAGCTTACGCCCTGGACCATTTGCAGATTCCCTTGCCAGAAAGCCGCCTTTAGACTTAGACGATTTGAGGAGCAGATCCATGGGATACATCAACATGGAAGAAATCGCCCTTACCAGAAAGCAAATGGAGCAACACTTTTTTGAAGCAGAACAAGTATATAATATATTTATTTTATCTTGAATTACAATATATTTTCATATTTATTTACACTCACATCGACATATAATATTTATACAAAACATCAAATTTAGTGCTACAATTTTTTTTATTAATATTTTTATATTTAAATTATTCTATCTTTAGACAAACTACACTTATTTTTCTTACTTTCATGCCGGTTCTTCCACCATCTTCTTTTTAAAAATAAGGGGTGATAAATGCAATTCTCAAACCAGATTAAATTTTAAGTGAAATAAATAAGTGCTAAGTTAAGTTAATAAAAAAATTAAGTGTTAAGTTGAAAAAAGTTAGTTATCCTCATTTAATTTAGTACATAATGCCTTCCTTTCATTCTAACCTTTTCTAAATAATTTAGATTATACATATATCTTGCTTGTGAAAGTATAACCCCTTTCTTCTTCTTTTTTTTAACAATTAATGAATGCTTTAATGAAGCATAAGAAATTGGATGTTTTGGCACTGATTTTTTAAAGAAATTCTTAAATGTTCCTTAGCAAAAGAAAAAAAAACTCTTCTTTTATATATATATATATATATATAATATATATATAAAACAATGGGGCATCAAGCCTAGCTAACTAGCAACAGAACAAGAAAGCACAATGCGAGAAACATTCGCAACAAAACAAACTGACATGAAAGCGGGTAAAGAATGAAAAACATGAAAGCCTAAAGGATAATCATGACCTTTCCGAGCTAGAGCATCAACACAAGCTTTAGCCTCCCTGTAAACATGATGAATGTTCACCTCCCAGTCACGACCAAGCAAGTCCTTGATTCTGGAAATCAAAGAGAAACACGGGTGCCAGGGCTGCACAAGAGAGTGTAGTAAATGGGTAGCACTCATAGAGTCTGATTCCATCACCACACACCTATACCCCAAGGAAAAATCCAACTGGAGACCATAAATCTTCAAAAACAGCCTTGTTCCTACGAAACCAAAGCATAGAACAAGAAGTCACAAAAGTGATGATCCAGTCCTCATGTAGAATAGATCTAGGATCCATCAACCAGCAAGCTTCAAGCCACTGCCCAATGTCATCATAATTGAAAAAAGCATGCATGGAGTTAATACCAAGAAAAATCCACACTGCTTTAGCTGGACTACAATCACGCAAGACATGTAATATTGACTCCTCGGCACTGCCACAAATCCCATAAATAGGATCACTAGATAAATGGCGCCTCACCCGTTTAGAGTTAGTAAGGAAAGCCTTACTAGCCACCAACCACATGATTGCCCGAAGTCTTTGGCGAGCTTTCATACACCAAATACTTTTGAACAATTTTTTATCCCCATTAACATGGCTTTCATAATAAGTAGAAAATGCAAAGACAACAGTAAAAGACCTCGAAGACTCAAGGAACCAAGCAATAGAGTTGTTACCTGCAGAGGAAGATGGAGCGGAGATAGCCAAAATTAGATGAAAAAAAAATCATAAGGAAGATAGAGACCAATCTTTTGCCAGTCACATTCATCATTAACATGGCAAAACTCACTAGCCTTCACTTGTAACATAGAGTCATCCAAATGCACCTTAGCAAAGTGACTTATCATACATATACACCCCCGGAACCCAATGATCAACCCAAAATCGCACCTGCTGACCATCATCCAAATGCTAAATCAAATTCCTTTGGAAAGTCTCCCACACCATAGTTTTCCCTAATCACCTGGACCCAGAGAGCTTTAGGGTGTTGAACCAGCACCCAAGCCAGCTTCATCATGTAAGAGAGATTAACATACTTAGCTTGTTTCAACCTAAGACCTCCTTGTCTTTTCGACTTACAAACATTATGCCAATTCACAAGGTGAACTTTTTTTCCCATTATCACTAGAGCCCCACACAAAGTCTCTACAAATCTTATCAATTTTCTCATGGACAATAGTAAGTAATAAAGTCGTTTGCGTGACATACGAGGAAATAATAGATAAAATTATTGGGTTAAGGTAACTCTACCTGCCAAAAAGAGGGAAGAGGCTTTCCAACCACTTAGATGACTAGACATTCTGACCAAGATATAGTGGAAAGTTCCTACTGAAGCTCTTATGAAAAAGGGACAAACCCAAGTATTTTCCCAAATTATCAGTCAATCGGAAACCAAAAGCTTCACTAAGCTCTATTCTTCTAGAATGATGGATATTTTTAGAAAAGAAAATACAAGATTTTCTATTATTAGACTTTTGGCTAAGAGAAATTCTTATCTAAATATAGTGTATTATAGTTAGGTGCAGTAAGTTAATCAGGATTTAATATATTTATGAATCTTTGTGTCTCACATCACGGTACTCTATGAAAATATTAAATTATGATTGACACTATGTTTAGGTAAGAATTTCTCTTTAGCTAGAGCTTTTACAAAATAGATCCAAAATCCTCTTTATAACCTGAACCTATTCAATCAAGGCATAAGCGAAAAGAACAAGGTCATCTTCACAACAAAGATGAGATAATTTGGGTCCATTCTTGGATAAAAAAATTAGTTCCCAAAATATTATTCTCCACAACCAGAGAAATAAGATGAGAAAGTTTCTCTATACAAAGCACAAACAAATAGAGAGAAATATAGTCATCTTATCTTATTTCCCAAGAAGGCAAAAAAACCTCTGTATACTCATCATTCCAAAAAACCTTCATAGAGGAAGAGGTCAAACAATGCCACAAAACATTATTCATGGGCTCAGGCAGCCCCACATCAATTAAAGTATCCTTAATAAAATCTCACTTCAGCCAGTCATATGTTTTTTTTTTTTTTAAATCAATCTTCATAGTCATATTGCCTTTAGCACCCTTATTAGTTCTCATTGTATGAATAACCTCTTAAGCAATAATAATATTATCAATACTATACCTACCTAGAACAAAACTGCATTGAGTTGGAGCAACCAATTTATTCATAAATCCCTTAAGGCGAGAAATAATAATTTTTTTTAATCATATTATAATTCACATTGCATAAGTTGATAGGGTGAAAGTAAGCATAGTACTTGGGCTATTGATTGTAGGAGTCAAAGCAATGAGAATAGAATTAAGTAATTTAATAAGATGCGAATTCAAAAAGATGTTTTGAATCCAATTATAAACAACCTCTTTAACAACCAACCACGAAGAATGATAGAACATTGCATGAATATCATCCGGCCTGGGAGCTTTTGAACCACCTATAGAGAAAAGAACTCGCCTAACCTCTCCATAAAAACACCACTCTGAAGGAATTCAAGCTCCTCATTAGAAATACTGGGAAAGAAACAAAAAACCAAAAACTTTTCATAAGCACCATAATCTTCATAGAGTTTAGAGAAGAAATTAACTCCCATAGTTTTCCTTTGAGAAGAATCCTCCACCCACTCACCATTATCGAATTTTAAAGCAACAATTCGATTTCTTCTTCTTATAGCCATAGTAATACCAAGAAAATACTTGGTGTTTTGATGACCAAATTTAATCCACTTACACATGGACTTTTGATGCCAAATAAGTTCTTCTTGGATGAGAATAGCTTCATACTCCTTCCAAAGCTCTTTTTGCAGATTTTCCAAGAAAACATTTTGCTCAAAAGAAAGGTGTCGAACTATTCCCTCAAGCTAGGCCAAAGCACGATTCTTTCTTCTACCAATGTGCCCAAAGATTTCTCTATTCCAATCTTTAACATTATTAGTAAAGGTTGAAATATTCTCAAGTAAATCATCCGATAAAGACCAAGAGCCTTTCACAACATTAACAAAATCATTATGCAGAAGCCAAGCCGCTTGGAATCTAAACGGTTTAGCTCCAACATAATTGTTTCCATCCAAAGAAAAATTCAAGAGCAATAAAATGTGATATGACTTAAATCTTGGCAAGCGTTGAACTAAAGCATAGTGAAACCGAGAGACCCACTCCATACTTGCAACAAATCTATCTTGCCTTATTCTTATAAGACCCCTCTGTAAAGTGTAAGGTTGGTTAGAGAAGCCCAAATCTTATAGACCCTATTCTAACAAAAAATCCCCGAAGTAACTAGCAACACTGCTAAGATTCATAAAGCCCTCACGCTCCATAGAGCTCACAACATAATTAATATCCCCACCAATGCACTAGTGCTCAGCAATTGTTTCAGCAATGCTCGCCAATGAGGACCACAAATCTTGCCTAATACTAGCTTGAGGGCTCCCGTAAACTGCTGTGAAAAACCAAGGAGATTCCTTATTACAAGAAACGTAAAAAAGAACATATTGTCCACTAGATTGCAAAACATGCACATCCCAAAGAGCTTCGTGCCAAAGACACCAAATGCCACCAGAGAAACCAATTGCTTCCTTCAAAAAATACCTATCAAAATTGAATTTCTTCACCAACCTTCTAGCTTTACTCCCACCAACGTGAGTTTCAAGAAGCAATAACATATGAGACTTATATTTTCCAACCAAGTCTTTTAGCAAAGACGCAAAACCCTTGTTGCAGGCCCCTCTACAATTCCACACAATAATATTCATGAGGAAACTAAAGAGAAGAAAAGGCTCCAAGAGCTGATGCATGCAAAATGGACTGACCACTGATAATAACATATTTTATACATTAATAAACCCTCATTTTTAGTAATTTACATTCTCCATGTACTTAATTGCTCAAGTCTGGCTATGTTTTGTAAGTTTGGACTCAAATTGGACTTAATTGATTTTTCAGCACTATTTTGGTCTTACATTATTTCTGTATTTTAGCCATATCTTTAGTTCTAGATATCTTATAATTATGTATCTTATCTTGTAGAAAAGATAAGAGAGAGCTCTACAACTTTCATGAAGAGCTCCAGGGAAAAATCAGACATCTAGTGGAGCAAATTGGGCTTGGAAGTCAAAACACGAGTTTTGTTACTGTAACCCGAATAGTGTGCAGTAATCATTGCATAATTTGAGTTTAAGGAACTGAAATGGGCTAAAAATGTGGCATCTGAAAGTTACGACTCATATCTATAACTTTCATGAAGAATACAAGAGCTCAATAAGACAGTTTAGAGGTCATATTGGGTCTGGAATTCAAAATAGAGGTGTTGAAACTGGGCTTGAACAATCTACAGTAATTGGGTCATATCTTGGAATGTAGAATGAATTTTTAGATGATTTTGGTGACATTGGAAAGCTGAGACAATTGCCTAGAACTTTCATGAAGACCACTTTGCTTCATTCTAATGTTATCCATGAGTTCATCATTGAATGATTTCAAAGATAAGAAATTTCAATAATTTTTCACTTACAAAAGTTCTTTAGCATTCTCTACTCATCCACTCACTCATTAATCGATTTCCTTGCCATTTTGTATCCTTAATCCTCTATAAAATGGACCATAGGCAGATCATTTGGGTAATCTTGGCTTAGCTTAGATTATGCTATTGTGTTATTTATTGTAATTTTCTTTTGTTCTAAGTTGAAATTATGTTCATCTTTTTCTTCTACTATTTTTCTTTCTTCTTGTTTATGGGTAACTAAATCTTCATCTTGCTTAGGTGAAGGGGTAAAACTTTTGGTAATAAAAATAATGTTAGATTAATTTTCTTCTTGTGCTTAAATTATATATTATCAAGTGATCATTATACGTGTTGTATTTTGTTTCCAATCAATTTAGAAACCCTCCTTGTAAAGTGAAGTTCTTGATTCATTGTAGACAAGTGGTTTGACACAATGAATGCTTGAACTCATTTACATGTGTAGGTATTGGTAAATAATTAAAAGAACCATAATATAATTACGTATATAATTCTAAATGGACTTTGAATGTTATATTCTTCGATTGGAATCTCTGTTGTGCATGGATTTCAATTGAATTATAAAAAAATTAATCATGTCCTTAATTTATTATCAAAAGTGAATCTCTTAACCCAAGCAAGTTCTTAATTTAATTGTAAACAAGTTTTATTATTTTTATTATTTGTGACAAAGTCTTCCCTTATCTCAAAGAATTTTTCTTCATCAATTTCCTGTGGATCGACCTCGGACTCCCGAAAAATTTATTACTTGAGACAATCTACACTTGATTTTGCATTCTTTAATCCCGCATCAACCACCATCAACCACCATACTTGTGGTACCTTCAATGGCAATACTACCATGTACCTGCTTATCATTCCCCAATGAAGCATCATCACCAAGGTCAAGGGAGTCATACACTTCATCCTCATTCATTCCCACTCATGCCTAACATTGCAAGAGTGCTATATCTTCTTGGGATGGACCAAAGGAATAGGAAGTAGTAAACAAATCAACATGTTTTTCAGCTTGAAAACGATAATATATATCACTCTGCATTCTATAGACAAATTCCCAATGTTCTTTATGCTCATGGGCACTCTTGCGTGATTGACCAGACTTAACAACATTATGAGGTGTTTTCTTTATGACATGAATTGGGGTTTAGGATAATTTTTTTTGGGCACTAAGTTTTTTCTGCTTCTGCATAATAGCAAGACTTTTACTAGGATTGGGTTTACTTAATTTCCTCTCAGGCCTAGAAAAACTAGCTCCTTGTTTTTTCTTATTTGTAGGCCCATTAAAAGTAACCTCATGATGCACTTGTCATTCCACCACTGCTGCAAGAGAATCTTTTTCCAATTCAGAGTCATTCTCCAATAAATAGTAGTGAGATTTTTTAGAAATCCTCTTATTGTAACCGCCTCTATCATTGTCATTGCCATTAAATTTAGGATAGGTAGATTTCATTTTGTATCCCTTCCTCGCCAGTATCCAAGGGTCGAAACATGAAGCCTCACCAGCATTCGCCTAAGAATTCATATTACCCATATTATTAGTTGAATTTAAACTATTTGTATTAATCACAATCAACTCATTATTATAATGAACAAATATTTCGAACGTAACTGTCTCATCATTATGTTGAACGTCATCCTCCATGGCTGCCATGTCTGTCGGAGTTTTCTCCACTGAGGAATGAAAATCAACACACATGTCCGCCTTGTGATCATACTTACCACATTTGAAGCGAATGAGGTGGAGACCTTCATATTCAATCCTAAATTCATTGCCAAGAGCTTGAATACTTGGAACTAGTTGCCTTCTTAAATCTAATTCCACACAAATCCGAGCAAACCTTCCTCTTGAGTGGATCGACATGTTCTAGTCAATCTTCATCATGGTACCCAATTTTGCACCCACCCTCCATAGAAATTTTTTGTTATACAACTCTAATGACAAATCAAGAATATGGACCTAAACTGCCATTTTCTTGACTTCCTTATCCATGGGCTGAAACAAAGGCCTCCAACGTTGCACCAATAAATAGTGATCCACCACCAACCATGGACCTTCAAAGAGAGCATGGTTATAGTCCCTTTCATTACTAAACCACATCAAGAAGAAATCTTCATTTAGATCCAGAACACGGATGGTTCATTTCTTTGCCCATATTCGTTGTAACTACGAATCCATCACTTTGAAACCTAATCTTTTACCAAGAAGTTTGACAACAAGTGAATATTTCCAAGGCTTGCACCATTCCTAATACTCCTCTAGAGAAACTACTACCTTAGGCTTTGGATCAAAATGAGGCAAAGAAGCTTCTCCCACATCCTCTATATTCTCCAGAGAAACATAATCTTCTAACACCACCTGGGCTATCTCTTCTGGGGCCAAGTTTTTTGAAATGCCTTCCTTAATCATAGAGTCCTTATAGGTCATTTTTGGTGAACCTTCATCTCTAACAAGTTGAACATTCATAACATCATCCAACTCCTGGACCTCTTCCTCAACAGACTCCATCTCTACCAAGTTTTGTGATACTTCCTGCATCTTCACCTTTTTGGTTCTCTTGACAATTTGATACTCCTCTGCATTTGACCGCTGTTCGCCATGAGCCACCACGCTCTTAACACTCGTATTAAAAGATTCACAAAAATGACTTCTACTCTTTTTCATCACATGTTATGTACCATTAAATATCTGTTACATTAGCTTTATGAGCTATTAATATATTTTATTTTAATTATAATTTTAATGGTATAATTGATGTGTCACATATTTAATAATAGAACAAAAGATTCCTTTTGCTCCTAAAAATCTCTTAACATTTTATTTGTCTGCTTAAGCAAAGTATGAGAACCTTCTCTCATCACTCGTTAAACTTTAGGCTCTTTCGATTTCTTTTTACCTTTCTTTCTTGATTGGTGAGGCTAAACAAAAACATCTCAAATCATTATTCGAAGGATTTTAATAACAAACCCTAATATAAAAACTCAATGAATTACCAAAGCAATTTATAATTTAAATTTTGTCATTAATAAATAAAATTTGTATTATAAAATGATATTAAATTAATTACCTGCATATTTAATAAAATATAAATATAAATATTTTTATTTTCAAACATGGAAAGCTTCAAAAGAATTTATTATTCTTTTTATGTTTACTTAATAAATCAATAAAATATATGAGTTATAAAATCATAAAAAATTTAAATAATACAAATAAATATCTTAAAGAATTTTGTTTGTGCTAAATAGTTGTTTTAATATTGACTTGTACTATTTCGCCCAAAAAAATGCACTTGTATTATTTTGGAAAAAAAAAAGCACTTGTATTATATTTTAATAAAATTTAAAATCTAATTTTAAATACTTTATTTAAAATTATAAGAAGTATACAATCAACATCGTGATATAATTTTTTTCAAGACAAACAAAAAAGTAAGGGTAGTTATGATTATTAATAGATAACACGGACTCAAACAAATTTATTTAATCAACAATGAGTCATGACAATGAACCAAATTATTGAAATTATTATATTTTTTGGGTTGTACAGTTACAAAGAACTGACATATTTAGAATTTTATTGACTCAATTTTTTCTGTACAAAAATTTTATTGACTCAAAATAAATACGTGAAACTAAAATTTTACCATGGGTCTGGTTTGTGGATGATAATTAATGTTTTTGGATAACTAAATTCTATTTTTATTATATTTCCTATTATGTTAACAACTTTTTCTGCTATGTCCACTTTTTTCCATTTGACTGCACATGTGCCATTTTAATATATTGAGTAAAAGAATGAAATAGTAAAAATTGGAAGTGATATGTCATTCCAAATAATTAAACTATGCAACTAAAAAATACTAATAAAAATTGAATCTAATATAATATATGCTCGTTATCGTTAAGGCACATAAAAGAGATGCTCTGTTTAAAAAACAGAAAAGAAATGCTCACCGGGGAAAAAATGTCATCTTAGCAGCATCCGTTTCCTCGCGGTGGTGCTGCAGTGCAAATAAATAAGGAAAAAGATGTTTTCACTTTTTTTTTAAAGGTGTAAATATTGTACACTTTTTAAGAGTAAATTAAAAAAATTATAAAAAAATAAATATAATAAATAATATTAAATAAATTATAAAAAGATTATATACACTTTATAATAAAAATATTGTAGTTGAATAAACAATAATGACTGCTAAACTTGCTGGTTGTGTTGTGTGGGCCTTGTGGCCCGTGGCCTACACAAGTCATTTTTCAGGCCATTGGTGGGGGATAGTTAATTGGGTCTTGCAAGTTACAACTTCCAATTATTTGTCTTTTAAAGATTGGGGGGAAAAAAGAAAAAGAATGGGTTTTCCTTGCTAAAATTTCTTATGCCTGGTGCCACAAAAGTTTAGGTGTATAGAATTTACATGCTTTCCTTTCTTTAGTTTGGCGAAAAGCACTTATTATCATTGTTATTTGTTATTATTAATATGATCAACAATATATAACAGAAGCACAAGATTAGTTGCTTTGGCAAAACAAAGTGAAAGTCATATATTGTCTATTGACTCGCTACCTAATGGATGGTACGCCAATCCTTCAAAGTAGTATGTATTGTCTTATATAGGTATTATATTATAATGCTTCCATGAGTTGTAGGCGATGGCCAGAAAGAACATAAAAACAAAATTGGCCATGCAGCTAAATATTGACAATTCAGAAGCTCTTATGAATCAATTAATATGTAGACCAATCCTGGAAAATCTAAAAATCCAATTCATCTAGTCATTTGGAAGTTCTTTAAGTCATACATGCATCAAATTGTGTGGACCAAATCCTTTTTGTGTTGATGGTTTCATTCTTTTGTTTGCATGTTAAAATTATTAGACCGGATATAAGATGTCTTAACTACTAAATTTCAAATTATGGATCATCTATGTTCCTGATTCTTACTTCTCAACCGTGAAATTTGACAATTTTCGTCCTTTTTTTGTTTACATTTCTCGGCAACAATTTTCTATTTTACACCTAGATACCTATGCTCATCAACTTGGAATCCATGATCATAAACTGGTTATTGATGCTCTCTTTCTTGTGAATCCAAAAGCTGTCATACTCGTCCTACTTACAACCTTTTTTGTGGGGCTGCTCATGAGATTTTGGTGCAAAAGTTTTGGCTAATTGTCATTGCAAAATATCTTCGTACATGTTCAGGCAATAGCATTCAATAGGGGACCCGAATTCATCCCACCAATACTATATCTATGAAGAAGACTTTAATCAAGTCCCAAATTCATTCATTATCCGTAAAATGAACTCAGAAAACTTTCATCCTACTTACAGATGTACTATTTCAACACGAGTACGTTGTGGGTACTGCGCATGAACGATGTCAAATCAATGTTTCTGTCTCACTTTTTTTTAAGTATATGTCCATTAACCAATTTTTCTTTTTTGTTTCTTGGTTAATCAACTTATTTCAATAAAGCTATGTGATAAAATCTTGTGTCGTTAACTAACTTTTGTAGTCATCATTAACCATTATTTTGTTTTGTTTTTTGTTTCATTAACCAACTTTGTTTACGCTTTCGTGAAAAAGTTAGTTAATGAAGAACAAAAAAGTGATTAATTACATATAAAAGTTGGTTAATGACATAAGATTTTATCACATGATTTTTATGCTCGTGAAATAAGTTGATTAACGAAGAATAAAAAAATTATTAACGACGTAGAAAAGTTGATTAATGACGTATCTTAAAAAAAAAAAAGCGAAACAAGTGATTTTATCGTCATCGCTCACGTGGGTAGACATAAACAATCCAACGTGTTGAAAATGGGTGTGATATTGTCATGTGCGGTAGATTATCGATCTCTCCTTGTTGTACTTACGGTTTACTTTTACAAAATCTCAACTAACCACCGGAAAGAGTAAAAAGAGAAAAAATTGAAGTCGGATTTATTGTGATAATAAAAGAGTCTTGACTCTTGCCACACCAAAAAAAAAATGTAAAAACTTTCATGTCATCTTTTCTTTCATCTGTGCAAGTCATATCAACAGTCTTTGATATAAACACATTCACATATATATTCAAGTTCATCAACTTTGTGCATTAAGTCTGTCCGTACTTTGTTTCTCTAACATTATTTGCTTAGTAAAAGTCTTACATAGTTGATTTGACAGATTGTTTCATAAACAATGGTAAATAAACAGAATTTTAAGTTTATGTAGATCAGTATGATTGTAGCTTAAAAACTCTTCACAAAAGCTTTACTTTGCAACCTCAACACAGCTCTAACAACACTCAATAATTTCTCCACTAAAATCAGTTAAAGAAGCAATAGTACGTTTATGTACTTTTTTTTTTTTTGGGGGGGGGGGGGTGGGGAGGGGGAATATGTCTATGCAGTTTTCCTACCAGCTGCAAGAATAATTTTGAACCCAATCATTTTATTCTTTCCCATAAGTGGAACTACCATATTGAATAATGGAGGGGGTAAAAACAACAATTTAACATCATAGTGACGAATGCAATATTGATAACTGTACTGGACATCCCATAATTTCAAATTCCATTAATCAGAATACTAAGGATGCGATTTTGATTCTCAGACCAACTCACCAACTACAAGTCTCCAAAACAACAAACATCTAGAAGTTGTAGAAGTTTAAGCATGCAGTAACCAGAAAGATGAGGAGTTACCTGGATGTATAACAATAGAGGTGTAGGTGGTTAGCACTCGGTGGAGGCTGATGAAAGCCAAATCTGTCAGAAATAAGGTAACAGAGAGAACCAGATAGTCATGCTTTAAGTACAACAATTAACTTCAGATTGAATCAACCTATTGATTTATATATGTATACTATTCTTGTCCAAGTTGACGCAGTTTGTTCATTGTTAGTAATCCAGGTTTCACTAGCACATGCAAGTCTGCAACGGTAAAAATCTGATAAAAACCCCAAGGTAAGTCAACCTATCTCTATAAACTATTATATTTTATGCACCTGCAAAAATTGAATTAACATATATCTAAATTTCTTTACCATGTTTTATATGCACGAAGACAGTTACAGTCAATATTATAGCATAAAAAGTGCGTCCATGTAGATTTGACTAATACAATAACATTTATGCTTCATAAAATGCTATTAAGCACAGGTTGTGAAAAACAATAAAAAAAAAAGTAATATAAGAACATTTGGGACTTAGCCAGTGTAAATCCGAATGCATAGTTAAGTTTATAGGGATGGAACCAATAATGAAATAACTTTGCTGATTTCACAAGATAAGCACAAGCTTATCAACTTAGCGACAGCAATTGCAGTGGAAAATAGCATCCTCGAGTAATCTACTAGTCAAAATTTGAGAAAGAGAAAATACTTAATTAGCATTGTTTGTGTAAAGAATACAATACCTATACTGCTTGGACTGAGGTGCAACTCTAAGTAATAACATTCTCCTCACCTTGGCTCAATGGATAATGTAACCATAATATTAGAATTAGACCATCAGTTTCCAACTCTATATAATTGCTACATCCATCTGTTCCTTTACCCTGACAATAGTCTTCAACTTTTCTCTGAAGATCTCTGACTCTAAGAATGGGCGCCACAGGAACTACCAAGTAATGACTAATGACTGAAACTCTGAAAGTTGTCCAGTTCAACTTGGTCACCTCAGTGAATGTTAAAATAGGAACAAGAAGAACAACTGAAAAGAATAGCCTGTCAGGAAATTAACGACCAAACTTCTCAAAACACAACCAGCACACAACTAATGTAATCTCTAAGAAAACATTTTTCTTTTCTTTTTTGCTAAGACTGCTCGGCAATATGAAGAGCTGACCAAACAGATGTTCAACATCCACTAATATTTAGGAGAGCAATGAAATTTTACATTTCACTAAATTAACAACGTAAATTTTGAAATTCATACAGAAAACTCAGACTTACGCAGTCACATCACTGTGAATTAGTATTACATTCAAGTGGTGGCATTTGTTCTCAAGTACGATATTTTTTGCAGAAAAAATTATGATGAATGGATGGTTGCCCCAATTTAAGTGAACACTTTAAGTAACTCAAGACACACATTTGTCATTGCCGAAGGGTGATGATCAAGTGAACTTTTCTTTCCAATTGAGCAATATGGGATTTTTAACAAGGACAAATTGTATAATTGAACAAAAAAAAAAATAGTTATAATATTTAAACACTTAGAATATGACATACAAATGACTCTTCACTCACATATATATATAGTATATTTATTTTTATTTTATATACGATATATAATAATATCTAATCTCATTCACATAAATGTATGATGTCTTATAAAATATTAAAATTAAGTGTAAAAAAAAATCATTATTGAAAGGCAATGGCATTAAGTAGCTAAGAAACAATGCTACACATAGATATGGCAACTAGACTTGCACAAAAATGTGGAAACGGACCTCACCTACATTAAGATCATGATCCTGCAATAATAAAACCAGAAATGCTTTCTGAACAGGCTAGTATTGACCCAAAAAAGAGAGGCCATTATAAAGAAGGTAAAATGTTAGGTTACTCCGTTATAAACTGAAAGGCTATTCCACGTTATGCCACTGAAGAGTGGAGAGACGCCGTTAGTCACTTTCCTGTTATCTCCACCATGTCCTTGAAACACTATCTTCGTCTTCCATGGCTTTTCTGTTCCCCAAAACCCTAATTCCCACTCGGTTCCTTCATCGAATCCATCCTTCACCCATTCGTTCTACGTCTATTCGAACCATGAGCTCCGGGTCCACCCTGCGCGTCTTCCAGCTCAAGCTTGACCCGCTAACCGGTAACTCTGAATGGGTCGTCATCGAAGAAGACGACGACGAAGAGCAAAGCTTCACCCACCAACAACCCCTTCTCGCTACGACGTCGTATTTGGACATGCTCAACGACTCCACTAGAAACAGAGCATTCCGCGAAGCCATTGAAAAAACCATCACAAAACCTTGTCACGTTCTTGATATCGGGTACTCTCACTCTGATCATAATAATCAGAACATAAAAATAAAATTAAAAGTAAAAATGTTGCATAATTTTTCATATGAATCGTAATGCGATGATGCTGTAATTGTGCAGTGCTGGAACTGGGTTGCTATCGATGATGGCTGCACGAGCTATGGGTAGCAAAGGGACGGTGACGGCGTGCGAGTCTTACCTTCCGATGGTGAAGTTGATGAAGAAAGTGGTGCGACTTAACGGAATGGAAGGAAGAATCAAAGTCATCAACAAGCGCTCTGATGAACTCCAACTTGGTGTTGATATCCCTTCACGTGCTGATGTACTTGTAAGTGGCATTGCATTAACGTCAAAATTGACTTTTTTTTACCATTGTTCTCAATCCAAATCATGTTCAATTTAATGATTCCAAACGAGTAAGGCTACACAGCCAGAATTTTGACAGAATTCGGCCTAGATTCAATTGTTCGATGAAATGAAATAGTAGGGACCACACACCCGTCCAAAGAGCCAATGAGGATGCCAAATCATTGTAAAATTTTTTGGCAAAATAGTTCTGGCTGTCTAGCATTTTTCATTCCAAATAGTGAGAATGAAGTTATGTCCTGGTTGTCAAATGACCAAATCATGTATCGACCTATCAGCAAGTTGCTTCTCAAAAATTAATTGTCAAATACTAATGAATTAGTAACTATGAGAATTGAGAGCCAAGGATAGAGCTAATTGATGGAATCTCATACATGTTTCTCTTTAAGCACAACCTAGTGCCTTCATTTCATTCCTCCTTCAAATTCAAACAAAGGAAATTTGAGATCATTATTGCAGGTAAGCGAGATACTAGACTCAGAATTACTGGGTGAGGGGCTTATACCAAGCCTACAACAAGCACATGACAGTTTGTTGGTGGAAAACCCTCTGACTGTGCCATATCGAGCAACTACGTACGGACAGGTATTTCAGAGGACCTACTGGATTCTTCTGTTAACAAATGATATTTTATGACTTTATCATTAACATAAAGATAAATTTTCATTACATGCTTTCTCTTTCTTTTAAGTCTCACATAAGTTTGCACCTCTGTCCCCATATCCCTTCTTCAGCTGGTTGAAAGCACATTCTTATGGCAGCTGCATGATTTGCATAACAATGAGGCTAGTGCATCTGACGGCATTCGTCTTACCCCTCCAGGGCTTGATAGTGTTTTAAGTGTCAAACATCAGCAATATGCCATGCATTGTGATTCGTTAGGAAAAGAAATAAAGCCGGTAAGTTTAATAAGAATTCTGTAACTTGCTTCATTAAAATTTATTAGTAGTTTCTTTCCTACTCAAATTAAGATCCATCCAGCTTTCAGAACCCTTCAAAATTTTTGAATTTGATTTTTGGAAACGGCCAGAGAGTTATGGAGAAACTGAGCTGTGCATAAAGGCAACTAATGATGGTAGAGTTCATGCTGTGGTCTCATGGTAATCATATATGTGTTGTGATATTACTGTATTTGTATTATCATAGCATTTTATTTCCTTTCAGTTTACAGCAGTTCTATGTGTGCTTCAGGTGGGTACTTCAACTTGATCGTGAAGGGACAATCTATTATTCCACTGCTCCTAAGTGGATAAGCTCACCAACAATTACAAGTGAGAGTTTGTCATGATTTAATTGATTAGTTAGGGTGTATTGACTTTGGTGTAACACATTCCATTACTATGATAGTATGATTGCCATGTTACTGTTTGGATGTTACATTACATGTATATGATTATGTGAAAATAAATAATAGCATGTTTTTATGGATTATTTATAATTGTTAAAATATTTTAGAATCTTCATTAATGATTCTGCATTGATGCTACACCAGGTCCTGTTGATTGGCGTGACCACTGGAAACAGTGTGTTTGGTTTGTTCCAGGCAGTGGTATTTCCATGTTCAAAGGAGAAGAAATTCGTTTACATGCTACTCATACTGATACTAGTATCTCATATAATTTAGATACCCAAGTGCCAACAACTGAGGTTTTGCATCATGGGCTGATGGCTGGAGATTTTCAGCTTGTACTGTCGCCAGAAAGGGCTGCAATCTATGGAGACAAAGGATGGAGGCTTTCAATGTTGAAAGCAGTGGAAAGTGTGGTAAGCTATTCCTCCCTCCTCCTCATGGCATATGCCCTTTCACTTGTATAAGGACCAAAATTATAAACAGAAACACCTTACTTTGCTTTTACTTCATTCAAGTTAACCTATCCTATTTGTTTACAAGAACTAATAATTTTTACAGTTGCAGGGAAGAGTTTGTCCATTATGCTTGGTTGCAGATGATAGTGTTTTTTTACCTCTTCTTGTGGCAAATCTGTCAGAAGCATCACATGTAATTTCATTACTTCCAGGGCTGAAGGAAAGGGGCCTCCAATATTTGCAAGCTGTCGCTCATGCAAATCGTTTATCACCTAATCGCATAGAAGTTCTTGAAAAAAGGGTGAAACAATTAACCATGCATGATACAAACCAGAAAAAGGTTGAGTTTTTCTGATTCTACTTGCTTGATGTGGCTTTACTTCGTATGTATATGAATTTCAAGGTTTTAAATTGTGGTTGTGGTCACGTTACGGCTGTCGCGGGCTGATGCGGACCAATCCAGGCTGTAATCGCAATGTGATGCGGTCGCGACAGTCACCGCAACCGAGATGCTGCGGTTTGCGGTCCAAGATTTAAAACCTTGATGAATTTCAAGTTCTCTATTAGAAACCTATAGCATAGATCACTTTGTTTATGCCTATGTAACATAATGCAAAAGGTAAATGACTTTGTTACATATATTGTTTTTTTATAGAATTTTACTACTTATATTGAACTCATAAGGAATTATTCACCTTTCTAAAATAATAATATATGACTATATGCATTAATTTTATATACAAATGTTTTATCTGATTATTGCACATAAGCAATTCTTGATTGTGTTTCTTCCTCATAATAAACCTTTCTTTTTTTTTTATAAATATTTTTTGTACTTTGAATGTATTCAATGCATTTTAAGAAGGTATCATTTTCAACAGTATGTTGGATGCAGTAGTAAATGACATCTAAGGTGTATATGTGACATTAATTCCTTTTCCTTGAATGTTCAAGCTATTTTTCCCATTTTGAATTACTTTAAATATTTATGTTTATGTGTTTTATCTGTAGGTTGATCTGTTAATAGCAGAACCTTTCTATTTTGGGCATGATGGCGTGCTTCCATGGCTGAACCTGCGGTTTTGGTATATTTCTCAGTAGTTACTCTTGCAATGATCAACTTGATTTGCTGTATCAAATCTATGTGCTTTAATAAGTACAAAGTATCTTTGATATGTAGTTTTATTTTGGCACTTAGCATTCTCTTATGAGTTACTTCTTTTACTCAATTTTGTTTTAGGAAGGATCGTACTATGCTTGATTCTATCCTCTCTGAAGATGCTGTGATAATTCCTAGTAAAGGAATATTGAAGGCTTGTGCAATCTCTCTTCCTGTAAGTTAAACTCATAACATAAACTGTGGATTAGAAAAAGCTTGCATATTTTTGTTGATTAAGAGGACATAACTTCTGTTTTTGGTTGGTGGTGGGCCTGTATATGTGGATTAATGGGACAAACAATTGGCAGGATCTTTGGAGAAGTCGTTGCTGCTTGAGTAAGATAGAAGGTTTTGACCATTCAGTGGTAAATGCCACATTGGGGGCTTGCGGTCATCCACCTGAATTGGAAGAGGGTCCTTGTCTGCCTTTTTTTGTCTGGCAGTGTGGAGAATTTGACGTAATTAATCTACTAAAAATTCACGTTTTGCATTAGGCTGGTTCCTTCAGTGAAGCAAAAAAGAAGTTTCCATTTATCTATTAACATTTGTGCCCTAGTATCAATGCAGCCTTATTTTGTACAATGTTTCAGGTGCTTAGTGAGACATTTGATGTGATGGAGTTTGATTTCTCAAAACAAATATGCCAATGTCAAGGAAAATCCCAGGTATTATGATATATCATCGCGTGAGTTTTGGATGCACTTGCATGATCAGCAACAGCAGGTATGCTGCCCAGTATAGTCAATGACTGTGATGTCAAATGATTATATTGCACAACAGGTTGTTTCTGGTGGAGCTTCCTAACTGAATCGATTTATTTATTTATTATCTGAACTGAATTGATTTATTATTAGCTCTCAGAGAGCAGCATCACATGGGAAAAACTTGACCTGACTATTAAACATTTATGAACAGAAGATTGCGTTAGCAGTTGTCTTTCATTGTATCTGCCTTTATATCATGCAGATCAGTAATTTGCAAATGCATTTCCCTTCATAGAATGCTGTAGTACATGAGTATTCAATTTTTTTTAGAACTGAATTGGTACTTAACCGTTGTAGATGTGTAGTACTCTACGTAACACTAGTTTTACGTAATGAATATTGAAAATTGTCTGTTGCAGATTAAATTCACCAAGACTGGGGTATGCCATGGGTTTGTACTATGGATTGACTGGGTGATGGATTTGCAAAATTCTACTGTGATATCAACTGGTCCAGGTCACGCTCAGTTCCCTTTTTAATATTAACTAATCTTACGGAACCCCCGCTTTCCCTCATAACACCTCTGCCAGATAGCATGGTGCACCCACAACCAAAATGATAGATATTCAAGGCCTAAGACATAAAACTTATATCTTATAAAGCATCTAGAGCTATACTTCGAGCTATTGCTTACTCTTTCCATTTTAAGATTGCAGACAAGAGATATTGGAAGCAGGGAGTAAAGCTTCTTGCAACACCTAGAACAGTAGGACCCCAAAGATCGAGAAATGTTCAAGCATGTTGTTCTGCAGTTCTTGAAGCAATTTTTAATCCATCAAATGGGGACCTCAAAATTATACTTGATTTCTTATGATACTTTTCACTCAAGCTGTTATGTAATGCCCTGGCTTGACAGACTGTTTGGTAGTACAAGATAGATGGTCAGCTAACATTGATTTAGATTTTTTATCGAGTGCATGATTTGCATGCATGGTGAATTCTGTTCTTTTCTGAGGGACTAATTTCCCTGACTACTGTATCATAGGAGCAATGCTGATACACTCTACATCTTTGCTACTATGCTAAGATCTGATGGGGTTTTAGGAACATCACATTGGATTGGTTTTTTCAATTATCTGAGGTCAGGCTGGTAGTCTGATGGAGCACCAGTTCTAGTGCAGGGGAAAATAAAGGAGTAGATGGTAGAACTTATGCAGGTGAAAGATAGGATCGACAAGTTTTCAGGTCAAATGGGTTGTCAAAATTAGAAATCAGCCCACTCCATTTACCGGCAATGACCGATGGGCCAAACCGCTAAAGCCCATTTTTACACGTGTACTTATCTCATTTTCCATCTACATCTGAAGATGTGAGAGGAACCAAATGCGAATCACATTTTCATTTTAAAAACTATTCTCATTTGATTTTTCGAAAGAGACATGGGATGAGTATTAAGTATTAAATACACAGTTCTATGTAGTTATGCTTTCAAACAACATAAAATATTATAATTTTTAGGTCGAGCGAGTTGAAAATTGAAACGTGAAAGCACAACTGCATTAGAATATGCTTTAGAAAGGCAATATTTTTATCAAACGTCCCATGGGTCTTTGTGTACGAGTTTCATGTGCTGTCAATAATTGCTTTCTATCACAGCATTCTACCACTGAATCATCATTACTATTGTGCTTGATTATACGGCAGTTGAAAGCCCCTGACCTTCTCATCCTCCCATTGGATTCCACTTTGGTGTTGATTAGTCCAAGTGGGGGTGCATATGGTGGCTCTGGCTAAGCTCCACTGGCAACTTAGCAGCCACAGTTTAAGGCCTGGAGTGATTGGGTTCGTTTGCCTACTGGTGCTCAAGTTCTGGATGGGTTTCAGGCTCTGCCGAGATGAAGCCCTTTACCAAACAAGGTTGTTCCTGTTCCAAATGAGTCAGATAGCCTTCAGTAGGGAAACGCCACTTTCCAATGGCGCAAGATTAGAACGTGCTCTACGATTAATATGGACAACATTCGCTACCTGCACTGCAAGATCATCAGAGGACTCGGAAATTGGACAGGACACCTTCCATGACCTTTCAATGCTTGCACTTTAATCACTCACTCACTCACTCACTCACTCTACCGTGTAGTTTATACATACCCTAGTTAGTGCTTTCCCTTGGTTTCAGTTCCTTCAACCTTTCATCGTTGGTCGTGTAACTTGTCGTTTGTTGTGTTGTACCTTAGAGTACTCTGATAAATTAATATAAGTACTTAAAAACACAATGTATGTTTCAAGATAGATATTTACAATTGATTTTAAATAAATTTATATAATTTTTAAATTATTAACTTAAAATTAATAGTAAAAATTTATTTTAAAAAACACATTTATTATGTTTCAAAAACATACAATAATTTGTCGAGTACTTTTATGTTAAGTATTTGATGTCTGAAATCGATTCTATTTCCATTTTATTCTACGAATTTTGATAACTTCCATGACATGTCAATGAGAAGTGGCTGCAAGATGTCGATGTTTTAAGTGTGTGTTTGAGATAGTTGTAAAAATTTAATTATTTTAATAATTAATTATTTCAATTTTAAAATCGATTATTTTAATAATCAAAGTTTGATTTGATTATTTTAATAATTAATTATATTTAGATATATTAATTAAAAATAATTTTAAATTAATTTATTTCGTTTAAATGATATAAAAAATAATTATTTTTATGTATTAAATTATCAAAATAAATATAAAAAATTAAAAAAATTATATAATTGAAGACAAAATAATATTTACATCTCAAAGTGAAAAATAATTCTAACAATTTTTTTACAAAATGTTCAAATTTTACTTCTCCTCTAAAACTTTTTTTTGGGCTTTTTTCTTCAAAAAAAACTGTTGATTTTAGAGAGCAAAATGTCTAAACTCCTTGGCCCAAAATGTAATAGTTTAAAGTGATAAAAAAAAATTTGTTGGTTCAACTAAAAAAAGTTGAATCAAACATGTTCTAAGTAATTGTACAGCTTGTTAGCCTGATAAAAAAAAAAATACTATTGTAAACCCCTCCCCTCCCCCACAAAAAAAAAAGAAGAAAAAGACAAATACTAATAATGATTTGGTGTCTATATCTCAGTTTATTTCCATTACGATGAGGGTGATTTGTTAATTTTCCTTCGGAGATTTGACGACCTAGACGATTGTTTAAATAAATATCGTAAATTTGTGCAATTTTAGCTGCAATTAAAATGCATTGTGCATTTTAAAGAGTTAAGTTAAATGTGATGATTTTTTTTTTTGTCTTGTTCCAGAAAAGTGGGAGGCTAATCCCTAACTATTAACAACGTTCATTTTTTAAGTATAAATATATGGACAGGAGCTTGTTTGTAAATATATTCAAGTTAGTGCTCCATAAATAGGTCCTAATCAAACTTTATTTGGCTGTAACAAAATCAATTTTCCGAAAGAAGGTCTGTGTAATTATCAAGTTATTTCTTGATAATTCATAATAGTAATGCTACTTATACATATATATTTATTTTTATCATATGATTAAAGTTGACATCATCAAAATTTATGCATACCTCAACTCTAAATTTGATGTAGATGGGTGATATACAAGCATTTTATAATTATATTTTTGAATTTTGCTAACAAGTGTTCAAACTTGTTATGGAATCAAAAATAAAAAAATATTAAATAAAATGTAAACTTTTTTAAATTTCTAATATATTAAATATTTTATTTTTTTATTTAATATTTACTACTTTTTAATTCCTTAAAAAGTGCTATTAGGATAATCGTTAAAAAAAAAACCTTATATGTTATAAACTTAAAAACCATTTTAGTGATTGATTTAAAATATAAATATATTGCAGCTTGTGCTCCATAAAATAGAAATCATACAAACCTGATTCTGCAGCAACAAAAACTCTTTTTGAATATCCGTGAGATTATCAAGTTGTCTTTAACAATTTATAAAGTATATACACTTCAAAGCTACTTGAGTGCTTTTGGGGATATTTGTATGAATAGAACTGGCTTGGAAAATTCATGACTTGATTCTGGCTGATCCGATCCTTAGTTAGAATGTATTTGCTCATTAACTCGGTCAAATGTGGGTGATTCGTCAACCCATTACGACCGGTTGACTCAGGTTAGCTTGTGTTTTTTTTTAAAAAAAATCTAATTTAAAAAATAAATTATAAGATTTGAACATAATACTTATAAATTTTTTTAAATGAAATGCATTTTACTATTAGGCCATATAATCCTAATGAACAATATTCTTAATTTTTTAATTTATTTTATTATTTAACCAATACAAATTTAAAAAATTGGAGCTAAATGAATATTACTGCTAGTTTACTCACATCAATAGTACCTTTTTATACAATATATTTTTTATAGTATTTTCTTATATAAAATATTTTTTATATAGTATTTTTTTCTAAATTTTTTTCTTTATCTAAGTTTTCTGGTTCAATCGCTTAACTTGCGATTGGACTACTGATTTATTAACCTGACTTTTTGACCGAGTCAACATCCGATTCAAATTAAACAACTATACTTTTAAGAAACACATAAAATAAAAGCTATTAGAGTTACTGGAGTGGTTGCGTGACTGATATGATAAATAAATTAAATTAAATTATAAAATAATACATGAAATATTTTTAGTTATTTTCATAGTCTTTTTTATGAAGCAAGGACACGCTGTTTGTGAGATGTGTCTGGGTGTCAGACACGTGTCCAACATGAACACACGAGGACATGTGTACGACACGTGTGTCCTGTGTGTTCAAATGTATCTAATTTAAAATCATTTTTTGGGATTCGGACACAGCTCAGACACTCTTGAACACGTCTTAGACACGATCCATTAATATTTTTTTAAAAAAAAGTTTTTAAGTGAATGTTGAGTTTGCTAATTTTTTGGATGGCAGAAAAGGATTTGATGATTGTGACTCTTTAAAAGAGAGAAGTGTCCTTAATGTAAAATCTTGGTGACTAATACATGGTGTTCATACTCCAACCCTTCAAAAGATTACTTTAAAGCTACTCTCGCAATCATCTTCATCTTCATGTTATGAAAGAAATTTGAGCATTTACTCTTTTATTCACCCCCTTAAAAAAAATAAGATGAAACTCAAGCATGTCGAGGATTTAGTATATGTCCATACTAATCTTCATCTCATTTCAAGAAAAAGTACATAATACAAAAAATGGGAAAACAATGATGTGAGATATTGAGGGAGATGAGTTTTCACTAATTGATGAAGATCACGGAATCCTTGAAGTTGTCAATTTTTCTCTTGATGAACCAGAGTTGGAGAAGGTCCTATTCATCGATGGTGGAAAACAAAATGAATTTAATCTTTAGGTATTCTCTACAGTTAATTTTTTCATATGTACATGTATTTGTACATAGTTAGTTCTATTAGAAGAAGTTGATTTATGAGAATTTTTAAAAAATATCAATAGAAATTATACTCTATATTTTTTTAGAGGGACTTACTAGGTAGTAATTAACAAATATTAACATATATGACATATATTAAGATATTATAAATCTTTAAACTTATAAAAATATATTAATGAATTATGAATTTTTTTATTTTATTTTATATTATATTATATATTTTATATATATATATATATATAATATATATATATATATATATATATATATATATATATATATATGTTGTGTTCGTATTTATAATTTTTTGAATTTGATGTATTCTCGTGTTTATGTTTCTGTCGTGTATATATATTTGTGTCTATATCTATACTTCATAATTTTACAATATGAAGCTGAAATATTTTTTTTTGAAGATATATTTTTATATTTAAACAAATACTAAGTATACAAAAGACCTACAATATCAAATATTTAATCTTAGAATCATTTTAGAAAAGACTTTACCTAATTTCCACTTCAGTCTAGAAATTAGCCTCGTAATAATGAGAATACATCGGTCAGACAACAAATAAAAAAAAGGCCGGCGCAGCACACGAGCCCAGATAGAGCCCAACACGGTTTTGATCAATAAGCCCGCAAAGGCAAAAGCCGGCGAGTCCGTGAGGTTAGCCCATAAATTTTCAGCTGAGCGCAACGTTCTTTCTTTCTCTTTCCCTTCTTCCTCTCTTATCTTCCTTTGCGAAACCCTTTCTCAGTTTCTCCTGGTTCCACCATTAGTGGCAAACAAAGTCGGTGACAGAACGAACACGAAAAACCTCGAACTCCGTCAAAACCTTTCGATCCCAAAAAAGTACAATCGATGACGACCGCAGCTCGACCCACATGGGCACCTGCTAAAGGTGGCAACGAACAAGGCGGTACTCGAATCTTTGGTCCATCACAAAAATACTCGTCCAGGGACATCGCATCGCATACCAGTCTGAAACCGAGGTAGAGTTTTTCTCTCATCTTTTCCCCCATTTTGTCAAAGGTGTATCATCTTTAATTTCTATTAGAAAACGGGGGCTAGGGTTTCCTTGCAAATGCGAGTTTCAAGTTAAGTATAAATCAGTAGAAATTTAGATATAATATCCCTTAATTTAATATGTGTCTTTAAACTAAAATTGCACATAGTATAGTTGAAATTAATAAAGGAACTTCAGTTGCAGATGTTAATTGAGAAATTACATGTTGTAGGTTAGTATGAGGTCCTATGTTGTTAGAGGTAATCAGACCTGTACATGTAGTCATTAATGCTTGTGTGAGCTTGGCCATACTAGTTTAGGCTTCTACCTGGATATTGTTATTGTCATACATTTCAAGATCATTCGCTTGTCTCGATTATGTTAAGTTCATGGGTCCTAAGGTACAGTTAACGTAAACTTAAACTCTGTTGTACCTTGAGATTTATGTCCAAATTGTAATATTGGTTTTCTATGCCTGTTGAGAAGTTAGTTGCTGGATTTTCCATTCTGGCAATCAAATGGAATCACAATTTTCAATATCAAATCCTGTTGAAATATATTACTTTGGTGATGAGAAACAGTGTTGCCTTGCAATGACGGACCCTGAAATTTTAGGTAGTGGGGGCAAAGGCATCACACAAGTATAAAAGAAAATTCTAATGAAAAAAATATATTAATACAAAATGATGAAAGATGGATTTACAATTGTTCCTTTGATGTTGAATGATCTTTTCATTATCAATATTATCACATATTTCCAACTCTACGTATGTATGAATGACCATGTTAGATATATTTTAACTTCTTTCATTGCAAATTTTTTCATTTACCTATCATATGGAGGCAAAGTTAAAAATATGAAGGGGTAAGAAATTAAGAATGACAAATGGCTATCATGAGTAATAGAAAAATTCCAAAGCTGAGTGAGGTCATGTGTCCCCACTCATTTTCAAGTAGGTCTGTCCCCACTCATTGGAGGTGAAGCATAACGTAAAGTGTCTTGCTTAGATTTCTATTTAAAACTCTCTATGTTAACACTAGTTTATTAGTTGTTTTCAGAACCAATATTATTGACGGACGATACATGGTCGTATAGGATAGGCATCTCAATTGATTCTATTATAATAAAGAAAAAAATCATCATATTTAAAGAAAACCTATGCTTAGTGATTGGATCCAAAATTTTGTCATTGTTTTTTCTTCCCTCCATGGGAGAGGGTAAGGGATTGCATATATTTAAAGTTCATCACATGGTATCTTTATATGGTGTTTCTTCATATCCCTCGTTTAAATTGCATCTGCATCCAGATCTTGGTTTAAAATTGTGGTTCGCAACTGCAATTGCATTCGCAATATTGTGGTATTTGTGGTCTCTGCAACTACATTGCGACTGCAATTGCGGATGCATTTTTCTGCAATTGTTTGCAATTGAGGTAAACGCAACCGCAACTGCAAGACTATTCTGTACATGTGGTCAATGTTGAACGTCATCATATGGGTATGCAGTTTGCTGATGCAAGTGGTGTATTTTCCCCCTATAACAAATGTAGTTATTCCTTGCCAGGAAAGAAGGGCAGGACACACAGGAGGAATTAAAGAGAAGGAACCTACGTGACGAACTGGAAGAGCGTGAACGGAGGCATTTCTCGTCGAAAAATAAATCCTATAATGGTAAAAATATCAATGTGCAATGTTTTTCGAAATTTATATTTGTGGCACTTAAATTACATCATTCTGTCAGATAAGATTTCATTTTTTTTAATTGCAACTTATAACTTTTCAATGTTCTGACAGATGACAGGGATCACGGGAAGGGTAGCCATCTTTTGTTGGAAGGTATTCTATTTACTAATTTGTATTTACTGACTTAAATACTTGCACATGGTCTTCCAACCTAAAAAGGGGAAAAAAAATAAGATAACGAATGAAGGCATAAAGGCATTTCGTATCGAGTCTTCTAATTTGTTGGGTAATCTTCACAGGACCAAAGAGGGAAATTGAAGATCGCATTTTTGCACGTAGTGTTGATGCAGACGATTCTGATGTTGAAGTCAAAAGTGATGATGAGAGGTTGATAATCTGGCATAAACTTTATGTTTAACAGTATACAATGTTTATTTAGTGTATTTTCGGTGTGTATACATGCAATTGAATTAAATTGAACCCAATTTTGAAGCTTATAAATGTGCAAGTGTGCAAATATATACAACAATACAAAGATGTATAGTACTACAGCCGTATGTATATAATTCTATTTATTATGTAAGCATATGTATCATTTAGGATTTTCAAAACAATTAAGGATTGTTGTTTTTATTTATACAATTTAAAATATATAGATCTTTCAGTATGCATACATGAGCATATGTGCATCAACGTGTATACTATTTTGATCAGCATACTTAATCTTTTATTGATACGTATGTATGTAATGACATATTGACATATTATCACATAGACACTTAGCTATAAGCACGTGTTAGTGCATGGCACAGCTTTTGTCATTTGAAGTTATACTGGATGAGCAATCAAATATAGTTAGTTTTTTGGTTAAATTTGAGTTTGATTTAAACAAATCCAAATAAGCTTAGAATAATCATGTGAATAATTTTTTATAAGACTGGCTTTGTATGCGCCTTTTTTTGGGGAGAAGGGGGTGGGGGTGACTTGATTTCAATATTTAAAAACCTATTTTTTTCCACTTTATGACAATGTCTTTTTTGTTTTTTCATATACTTATTTAGCTTCTTTTGTCAGCTGATAGGATTTTTTGTGTGATGATTTTTGTCATCAAATTAGTAATAAAAAATAAAAAAGTCCTGTTTTGGCTTCTTCATTGTTGTAGCTCTTGGTGAATTGGAAATGTAAGCTGATATTTTCTATACGAACAAGTGGCTTCACATTATGCCTTCTTGTTTTCTGTCTTTGGGTGCAATTGGAATCCTCGTCAAATTTCTGACATCAACATTTGGAATCGGACAAGTGTCTTCACTTGTTAATATATATATATTAAAGTGTCATTAACTTTATTTCAGTGATGATGAGGACGATGACGATGAGGATGACACTGAAGCTTTGTTGGCTGAGCTTGAACAAATAAAGAAGGAACGAGCAGAGGAAAAGCTACGCATGGTAAATTTATTCCTTCTTTTACTCTCCTTAGCTTCTTTCAAGTCATCCCATTGAAGCTCTTCAGATGGGGATCTTGAACTGCCCTTTACATTTTGTCTCTTTCTAGTATTTTTGTTTCACTTTGTTTGGAAGGAGGGTAGTTGAGGGAGGGTGGATGCAGTGGCCTTTTTCCCAGCCTTCTGTAATTCATTTGGATATTGATGAATACAGTAGATAGTTGGGGGGCCTGAACAGTTTGTTGGACACATAACATCTCTATCTTTTTTAGCAACTTATACCTTGGTTGCCAATTGGTTCTGATGATGTTAATTGTAAGTTGTAAATAAATGTAAATTGTCCTTGTGTACCTAAAAAAAATATAAATTGTCCTTGTGCAGGAACGACAACAACAAGAGGAAGAGCTTAAAGTGAAGGAGGCAGAGCTTCTGCGAGGAAACCCATTGCTAAATAATCCAACATCTTTCAATGTGAAAAGAAGGTTTGAATCTAGAGATTTATCTCACTGCCCGCTAGACCAAAAAAACAGTTTTTATTGTTAACCCTTGGTTTGTTGTCATGATCTCATTTTTTGGCTTTGCATGCATTTGGTTGGCTTAGGTGGGATGATGATGTGGTGTTTAAGAACCAAGCCCGTGGTGAAACCAAGGCGGCTAAGCGATTCATCAATGACACCATTAGGAATGATTTCCATAGGAAATTCCTGCAAAAATACATGAAGTAAGTCCTTATGGCAGAAGCCCGAGTTGTTTGGAGTCGAAGAAACTTATTAATTTGCAGCTTGCGTTTTGTATCTAAATGTATGATTCACTGTTGGTGGATATATTGATATTTTCTTATATATAATGTATTTTAACATGCTACTCATAGTTGTAACTTCGTGTGTCGTTAATGCCAGAATCTGGCTCACTTCTTACCTCCTCTCTTTCTTTGCGTTGAAACCCTCCTGTTTTAAACCATAAAATAAAATTCAATAAGGTTGACTCATTCTCATCCTGTGTGATTCATTATTCTATTCACTTTTCCGATTGGATCAACATTGCCATTGGCCTCTTAATTTGGTGCAATTTATCTGGTACATACAACATTGCAAAGAAATTATTGTTTAGTGGTCGTTATTATAAGATTTCTCAGTTTGAACCTTTTTCAAGTACAAATATATTGATGTAACACATTTTACATAAACTTGTGCAGACATTATTTTATTTTATAATAACCACTAAAGTTGTGATAAACTTGTATGGCCTCTTTGTTTTGTGAATGGTGTAAATTGATCATATTTCTCGCACAAAGTTGTGACAATCATCATCTTAGGATCTTGTACTTTAAAAATACGGATAGAGACACTGCAACATAATTTAAAATTTCTTAAAACATCACAAAGTGTTTAATAATAACATTGTCACACTGTCTTTTCTAGTGTCTGTACATCATAACCTTGTTCAGTTCGAGAAGGGACCAAGTCCCGCGGTGAAGCCCTTAGTCCGTTCCGTCTCCCATTGTGGTACAGTTGGCGCCATGGACTTACTATAATTGCTAGTTTTTTTTTTTTTGTCTGATACTTTGCTAGTTATGTTAGCTTAAAAGACATTCAAAACATGAAGGGTATTTGAGACTTGAAAGTACGAAAGCATTTGTATCGATTTCTTCCAAGTTCAATAGTTAAGGTTCTTTTTGTTTTACATTTTAAAGTTTTATTTTTTTACTGGTTACATTGTAAAAATGTTGCAACTGTTTTAGAAGAATATAATCTGTCCAAATCAAACTATTTTTCCTTTCGTTGGGATTTTGGGGCTTTATCTTTTATTGGGTTTTGTCACCCGAAGAGGGAAACTAATGGAGAGATGTATCAGAATCATACATCACTAACCCATTAATTTATTTAATTAATTAAATTTACTAAGTTGTAGGGCATATTATAAGCAACTTTTGGAATAAGAAGCAGCTTGGGACGTGACATTTTACTTGGAATCATTGATAAGTTTCTTAAGAATAATGATGATCTTATATCTCTTTTAAAAGTGTAAATACTGTATAAATATTTTTAAGAATGTGTGATTAAGAGAGAAAAATAATAAAAAAATAAATATAATGAATAATATTAAATTAAATATAAAAATATATATATCTGTTGTTTTACGATAAAAATATTAAAATTAGTTTCTTAAACTACCTTGCTTTACTTTTTCCAAGATCCTATCGTGTAATGCACATCCAAGAGAAATGGATGAGTTTGATTAAGATGGACGTTTGGGATTTTTTATAAAAAAAAAAATTGTTAGAATTATTTTTATAAATAATTTGTTTTCAAATTAAAAAAGAGGGCACATTATACAATTATTCCTTCTCTACTGAATTTTAAATTATACAAAAACTTGTTCTGAGATTTGGTGAAATATATATTGTATTTTTTTGTTTAAAAAAAACATTTTTGCTCTCTTCTGTAATAGTGCAATATTTTGTATAAAAAATAAAACATAATAAACCTATTTGTTTATTTTAAAATTAGAATGACTTAAATTGTAGATTCCAATGAGATCTTTAGTTAAATTTTATGTTTAAGTAAACATATTATATCGTAATTTTATAGCAATTGTTTAATGTTTAGAATATAATAGAATATACACTACATTTAAACACGAATCTTGAGGAACTTCTTTAATAATCCTTCTTTTCCCCTGAAAGTTACTTCATTTTAACTAAGCACTATATTTCTAGGAAAAATCAATTCGCGACTTCTATACGTAACATCGAATTGCAAGGACAGTGTTTTTATGCAAGGTTCATAAGTGAGTGAAATCTCGATCTGAAATGTGGCAGTAAGTTTATATTTATTACAACATAATCCTTATTATTATTACTATTATTTTTACGTGATCCTTAGTTTTTTTTCATCTTATGCAATACATGCAATGGGTTTTGGTCTGTTCATACCATGATGCAGTGCGCATGCATCTTTCTTTTCTTTTATATATATATATATGAGAAGGAATTTACTTACATTTAATGTAAATAAAATGAATTTATACTCAATCTTATATTTTTATTTTATTGTGATCTTGTGACTATCATTTATTTCTTTATAATAACTACAAAATCATAATAAAATGAAGAATAGAAGATTATGTGTAAGTCTTTTTTACTTACATTAAGTATAAGTGAATCATTTATATATATATATATATATATATATATATATATATATATATATATATATATATATATATATAAAGGATCGATTCTGTACCATATAGTCTTTTTTGACTTACACTTATTTTTAACCGTTAGATTTACTTTCATCTAATAGTTGAGATGATTTCATTAAAAGTAACTATTAGATGAAAGTGAATCTAACGGTTAAAAATGAGTGTAAAATCAAAAAACTTACATTGGTGTATAAGTTAATCATTTTTCATATATATATATATATATATATATATATATATATATATATATAGAGAGAGAGAGAGAGAGAGAGAGAGAGAGAGAGAGAGAGAGATGTTAAAGATGTAATATATAAAAAATTATATTACATTTTATAAGATTTAATTTGATTTATTAACAACATAAAAAATTAATTATTGATAAATTATTGTATCACTTATTAAAAAGTTAATCAAGAAATAACAAATTATAAATTTTTATAAAATATTGTAAATGAATGTTAATAATTTTTTTTTTGAATGTATACCCTTTTTTTGTTGAAAATGCGGGGTCGAAGCCAAATGTGTACTTCTCTTACCCTCAACATTAGTGAATTGCATATTTGTCTACTTGTGGTATTTTAAAATTTAAACTTCGTCTCAGCACCCTGTCATTTATCGGAATAAAACACATCATTGTACTTAGCATTGAGTTATCTTACGCAACTTAGTTTAACCTTTAGATAATAATTAAACCAAGTGAAGATAACTTTTTTTTTAACTAAAAAGGATTTTATTAATCACCAAGAACGTCCAAATTTAGAGCTGGAACAAAAAGCAGTGGAAGCGTATCCACCCAAGTTACCAACTTGCACTCCCTAACATAGTTTGCTAAAATATCAGCAATCTTATCACATACCCTAGGAATGTACACACTAGAGGTATACATAAAATAAATTGAGATAAGTTTGACTTGACTCAACATCAATATAATATTTTGATTAAATCATTTTTTTGAGTTTAAACTTAAACTTGACCTGACCAAGACTTGATGATGACTAGATTCAAATCGAACTAACTTAATATGTAAATATAATATATACATTTGAACATATTATGTATTGTTAAGTTATAAAATTATAAAAATGAGAAACTAAAAATAAAGTATATTTCATAATATATATATATATTAAAATAAATAATATCAATATAAATATATTATCATATTATACAAAAGTTATTAATTTAAATAAAAAATTCTTATTATTTATAATTAATTGTAAAAAAAAAAAGTATAAATTTTAAAATAATTAAGATACTATACTAAGTTAAGACAAACTAAAGCATAACTCGAACCTAATTAAAAAACACATCAAGTCTAATTTTTAGAATTTGAATCTATTTCAATTAATTTTAAGTTGAGCTGAGTCTTTGAACACCCCTAGTGCATAGAATCAAAGCACGAAATATACATAAATATATCCTGCAAAAATTGTCAAATCAAGTGAAAGTTTTACTATTTTTTTTAGTTTCTTAAAATATCACAATTCGATAAATAAGATATTAATATCTCATAATATGGTTAAATGTCTAATTAGAGATCCTTTCTAACCGTTAGATGCATGACAAATCTTAAATACAAATTTTAATAACAAATTTTTAAATGCATATATTTAAATTTTTATAAAAAAATTAGATATAACTATAAATATACAAATTATTTATTCACATAAAAAAATAATATTATTTATTCAATCATAAAATTCCGCAGCTTTGAGCGGATAGGATTCTAGTATTTAATTACGTTTATGATAAGTTTGTGAGATGACAAGTGCTAAGAATATACTTAAAAGAATATACTTAAAGAATCTTATATGTGTTAAACTGATTAGAAAGAATTTGAATTTTTAAATATGTGTGATTTTAAATTTAATTTTAAAATTTATGTGTATAAAAATAATATTATTAAAAAAAATTTATTTAAACATTTAATTATATTTTAAAAAATTATTTTCTCATCTAATAAAAAAATATTTTAAGAAGTGAGGTTGATTTCTCTTTTAACCCTTCTCACTCCTTTTGTGAATTTGTGGCATCTTTTTCTTTTTAAAATGCTAATCAAAGTACCAATGCCACACTCTTATCTCGATACTTTTATTTGTCTTTATCTAATATCCACAGCAAGCGTGACAATTGACAAGCAAATACATCTATGGGAAAAGTTTGGAGTTTCTTCACTTCTTTTTTATTTATTTTTTTAAGGACCCTTCTATGAGATCCTGTATTGTCGCATCTCACAAACGCTATTGATTTCTTTAATATTTATAATACGAATGCGGAATAACTTACCATAATTATAGTGCTGAAGCCCAAAGGAATTGGCCTAACCCTCTAACCGATCAGTAGATAAATATGTGATACGTTGATAAACTCATAATCATATATTTAAAATTTCAACTATATTAATCTTTTAAAATTAAATCATAAAAAATATTTTTGTAAATTTTTTAATCCCAACGTAAATGAATTATTTTTAACTAGACTAAAAAAATAAATTAATCAAAATACATATAAATTATTCTAAACACTACATCATCATAATAAAAAATTTCAAACGGCTTGCCATAGGCAAGACAAAATGCATTGATTTATAATTTTTTTTATATATTTTTAACTCAGCTCTTAGAATTATTTTATTAACGGATATATTTAAAAGAAAAGTTCTCCTATACATCTTCTATCAAATACACTCATGAGTAGGGATGTTAAAATGGATCGGTCTGACTCATTTGGGATTGAGTTATTTTTAAATTGATCCATTTAAGTCATAAAAATTTTTAATTAATATTTTACTAATTCAGTCTAACTTATTTAATTTTATGTAATGTTAAAAAAATAAACTAACTTGACCTATTCAAACTCAATCTATTTGAATCATATAATATTCGAGCTGATATTTTATTAATTTATCCCATTTATTTTATTAAATTATTTAAATCAACCTATCAAATTTGTTTTATTTTGACACTCCTATTCATGAGGAGTGAGCTATGCCGACTAAAGGCTTCTCCAATACTGCAACATTATTTGGATTTTGGAGGTCACTTTTGAGTTTTGGAAAGGTCATATAATTATACATATGGGCAAAGTCTTGATAGTTGGAACCATCCCTAGTCAAATACTTAGTAGCTGGCCACTACCTACTTCTTAACCGCCACATGACTCCATTCTTAGTCATCAGGAATATAAAAAGAATGACTAAGCAGCGTAGACTTTTTGAACGAGACTATATAATTGTGTACACGGAGAAATTATTGAATACGTATACGTATGCAAGAAATTTTCACCTTTCTTTTTTTTTAAGAGTATTTTTTTATTTGATAGATAATAAATTAATATTTCATAATATTATTAAATATTTAAATAAAAATTTCTTTAACGATATTATTTTTATATACATAAATTTTAAATCAAATATAATACAACATATTTAAAAAATTTAATCTCTCTTTATTCGGATCAACATACATCAACATACATTGTTACTCCTTTCTTAGATATTAAGAAAAATAAAAAGGATAATATTATATAAAAACAATAAAAAAATTCATTTTTAATTTATACTGATATTTTTCTCTTATATTTACATATAATCTAACAATTCTGTATACTAATCATATTTTCTTGTCTCTTTTTAAGTTATCTCTATAGTATTTCCTTTCTTATATCTTAACTCATGATTTTTGTCCACTTGTATTCAAATAAATAAGTTTTTTAAAACTAAAGTTAATATGTACAAATATATAGATTTGCATGAAAAAAAAAATGTAACTTTCCAAAGGTAAATGGAATGGTATAAAAAGAGTATGTAGATTTTTGTTTTCTTTAATTTTTAATATATAGCATTATTTGAAAATAAAAGGGGGGGAAAAAAAAAGACGCTTTCAATGAGATTATGCGGTATGCAGTCTCCTGGGAAAAATTCCTGTGTACATATTATATGCTAGACAGTGACGGAGGATGTTAACATAGATATAATAAATTTGGGTTAATTAATGAATTTTATTTAACAGTATTTATATATAGAGTTAGATATATATAAAAAATTATTAGTTAAAATTTATAAATTTTTTATATTTATAATTATTTGTAAAAAATAATAATTTAATTAATTTTTTGTGTAAATCTGAATATTATTAATTAAAATTTATAAAAATTTAACTTTTAATCTAAATCATTAATTAATTTATAAATCAATAACTCAAAATCAATAATTCATTCATAAACTTTTTATTAAGAGGTCTATATTAAAATTTTCTTAACAATAATATTCACTTATCAACACGAATACAAAAGTGAACTCAGAAATTATTGTTAGCGCGAAAATATAGATACTGATATTGACTAATTAAGTTTTAAATGCTTAATTAATATGCCATCTACAATAATATAGAATTATTAAAAATGTTTTTATATTTAATTCTCATTGTTAAGTACAGTTCACCATGGCATTCCAGCCTGGAACTGTTAGGTACGAATTTAGTTACTAAAACTGATTCAATTATTTGTGTCCAAAGCTAAGACAAGCTTACAACAGAACTACAAAAAAAATAAAAAATAGCTTATACAACAGATTCAGTACCTGTATATATAGTTGAATATACACTATACGATAATAATGCAAGTAGTCATTCCATTTTCAGTAACACTTTATCTCTGTATTTTCTCCGGACCCTTCTTAGATTTTCTCACATTTTCTTGCTATTTCCCTCACTTTCTATCACTGTTCTTCCGTGTTCTTTGATTCTGGATTCTCAACACTCATTTTCAATACTATCAACTATCAAGCATAATTTAGCAATTCATTCTATATGATTCTTTGAGATATATATTCATAGCCCTGCCACCAACACGACTTTCTGTTCATAAAAAAAAAAAATCTATTCTTTTCTCTCTAATTAGCAAAGCCTTCACTAGTAAATACATCGATCCCTGACCTCATGTTTTATTTGATGACAACATTTAAAAAAAAAAAAACATACTATATTCTTGCGCAATAGCTAAACCCAAGATGCTAATCAATGTTGAATCTATTTGAAAACTAATACTCACCCGACAAGGACTTTAGTACAAATAAGCTCTTCAAATTCTATTTTGATTATTTGATTGGCAATATAAATTTTATGGACGTAATTTAAGGTATATATCCAGGGAAATTTTGTCAAATCAAAATTTAAAATTATTGTATTTATTATTTAGATGAACCCAATAAAATATTCTATTTCCATCAATTGCTCAAGACTCAATGTTATTTTAATTTGTTTTTGTAATAATAATTTTATTTATTGTATGAGAATAATTTAAGTAAGTTACACACTACAACAATTTTGACTTCTGGCAACGAAGTTTCATTTTAAAAACGTTAAACTTGGTTTTTTGCAAGTTGCTTTTATTTATAACTTTAGGCTCCATGTTTTAGGCAACGTTTAAGAAACGTTGTAATAAGTAGTATAGCAACGCTTTTACAACTATTGTCTAAAGTTGAACATGTTTGGACAACACTTTTAACACAACGTGTAAGAAACGTTGCTTTAAAGGTAATAAGCAACGGTTTGAAGTCATTATATTTATTATTAAAACCAATTAAAACGTTGCTTATTAGTTTTAATGTTTTGAAATTTTTCGAACAATGTACCGCGGGATTGTGAAATTTTTTGTCCCTTCTCCCAAACCCCAATCACCCGTTCTTACCTATACTCAGTGGAACCTCCATGGCTGGACCTTTGAGCAACGCGGAATCACTGCGAGCTTGTGAGATCTGCATGGTCTGATCTACATTGCTGGACCTTGAGGCCACAGAAGCAACACTGATATGCATCTGGACCTTTGTGTCGTGCGCATGAATAAGGTCCTAGCTTGGATCGTCCTGCTTCTGATACAAGCTGTAAGAGTGTTAAAGGTACCATTTTTCTTTTGGGTTCTTCCCCCATTTCTGTGTTTAGGTTTTTGCACCCACTTCTTTTCCTATTTGTACCACAGAGCCTAAATCCCTAACCTTCAAAAAAGAGAAAGTTTCAAAAAAAGGATAGAATACATAAACTCCAGTTGTCTTCCTTGAATTCGTAGATGCCACATTGATGGATTGGAGAAAAATTGGTTTCTTTGTATGTGCTGTGTATATCTTGCCCTTGGTATTTTTCTTCCACCTTGGTTCCAGTATATAATTACCTTATAGATTGTGGAGGAAATGCAAGCTCTGGCAGGATCCCCATTCCATGAATAAAAATGCTTGCCTAAGAGTCTAGGTTTTAACAAGATGTTAACACATATTTTTATCTTCATAAACCCTCACGTTTTCCGCCATTGCATAATACCTTAGTCTTCCTGTAAGTTTTTTTTTTTAAATGTCCCGTTGAGTTTATTTTGACGCCTTTGTGATAGGTTTGTAAGGATAAATTTTGTGCAAATATCATTTGTCTTGTCTTATTAATGAAACCTTTTTAATGATTTCGTAATACACAAATGAAATACACTGACATCCCTGTTATTTTTCATTGTCAAACAATTTTGTTCATTTCATGAGCATATGAAATTTTGAAGGTTTAATGGAGAAGTGATTTTTCTTTTGTTTTGTATTTTTTTTTTGGGGAGGGGAGGCGAGGTTTAATGGGTGTTGGGGGTGCACGTGACTATGGCTGGTGTTCGGAGGAACCAAGTGGAGTTGTTGTTTTAGTTAGCTCAAGAAATGAGGTGTTTTTGTGTTCCCGGTTGAAACTTGAAAGGTGGGTTGTCTTGGGGTTGTGGTGGAGGTGAGTATGGGTGAATTTTGTTCTTTGTTCAGAATGCAAATTAAACTATCACTAAATAGAACAGAGAAACTGCTATTAGTCTATTACCCTTAAGTTTTGGAGTAACTAGTGGATTAATTTGTGAATTTCCTAGTGAAGAAAACAACCGATGTTGATTTCATAAACGTTAATGGGTATTAAATAAAGTCAATTTCACACCAGCAAGAGGGCAGGGGAGTGGGGTTTCGTGGTGGATCTTTTGCCTTGTTTGTATGTTGTAAGTTGATAGGAATGGGGTGGGATAGTGGATTTGGACTTGTTAGGAGTGGGGGATATCTATTGATGGTAATAATGTTATATCTAGATGAATGGATAGATCCAAGAGGTTTACAGTCTAGGTTTCTTGCTTGTGATGATGGTTAGTCTTTTTTGGTTTCAAATTTAAATATGTGAATTCACTCTTGGCTAAGAAGATGAGTTATGAACTTGTTTATGGCCTTGGTGTTAATTTGAGTTTTGGTACTTGGTGTTTATATGCGGTCCATTAAAAATGGAAATGATGGTATTTTAGTGTAATAGGTGAACCTATCTCTTTAAAAGCTGGTAAAATGAATGGGATTAAGGAATCACGCAATTTGATTACCAAAAAATCATTCTTGACTCATGAGGTTCCATTATCATTAGGTTATTAAATTTGTTCATATGCTGTCAAAGTTGGTAAAATGAGAACTCTTCTACTGTTTTGAAATAAGAATTAAAGTAAACCTTGTGAGGTGCTTGTAATTTTTCCCATTAAATTTATTCGTTGAATATAATGATTTTAATTTGAGATTAAAAGTGGAATTGTAAAATGCTTTGATAAGAAAAGCTAGGTTGTTTGATGCTGTGAATATTCTTCTTATCTGTAATGCTTTATTGTAGTTTAGATTGAATTTATGTGTGTCTCTGTTTTGGGGTGAGATGATTAGTGTAATTGCCCAAAAGTAGTTTTCAATGGCCTTAGAAATTGAAGTGTTGGGGTCAAGGATTTGCATACTCTTGCTTGTAGTGATGGTTTATGCTCATTTACATGTGATATGCTGTGTAGTGATCTGTTTGAGCTATCTAAAAAAAATAAAATAACACTGTGGTCTGTGGTATCTTATCTGGGTTGGGAGTTTTGTTCACTTGAATGCATGTTTGTTTTGGAAAATGGGTTAACTACCAGGGTTGCTGAAAGTCATAGCCTTAAGAGTTTGGTAACCGAATCACTAAGTGTTGCAGACTTTTGCACTTTTATGATCCTGTGGATCCTAAGGGTGGTTTGTGATTGATATGCTAATATTGTGATCTTGAAATAATAACAGTAGATGGCTAAAGTCAATTACAAATTAAACTGATTCAAAAAATCTCTTTTATTGAAGTTAAAATTGAAACTTAAGGTCAAATTTGTGATTTCTGGTCACTTCTTTTTCTTTGGAATGAAAATGGATAGATTAATTTTGGAGCTTCATTGGTGCTGTTCTGTTTTCATTCCTTGTGGATTCTTAGTTTTTCAGATGTCCTAGTGCATTTACCCTATTTTTTGTCTCTTTTAATTGAATTTGGGCAACCTTGTTTGTTTCATGTGTGCGTGTAATCTCAAATGAATAGCTGGTGTATATTCTTAATTCATTTCTATGCATGTTGATTTATGAGACATTGAATCCTGTTGGGACCTTGAAATGAATCTGGAAAGTTTTAGTTTCTGTTTTTCCTTTTCTCTCAAATATTATGATGCTAATTCAGCTTCTTCTTCTGGTTTATGGTTTTAAATTTGAACTACAAAGGTTACCCTTTTTGTTTTGTTGTAGCCATTTTGCAAGATTACAATAAACTAGCAAGAAATGGTAATTCCCACCTACTGTGAACACACTCACTCTAAAGACATTTGAGATGTCCTTTCTCTCCCTAAACCTTCCTTTCCACTTCTAAAACAGAATCCCCTCCTCAAAGGACTCCATCTCTATTTATAACCAACTAACTATATTCTAACAACTCAACCAACTAATTCTTATTTTAACAAACTAACTGGTCATAACAGAATAACTACTCTACTAATAGTTCTGATTCTCTATTACATGTTTACTCCTCCTATTACTAACAATACTCCCCCCCCAAGATTAGGGGTGGGCATGGTTCGGTTCGGCATGAAAAACCGAACTGGGTAAAAAGGTTCGGTTCAAAAACCAAACTGGTTTCCTTTTGGATCTGAACCGGTTTTGGTTCAGCAAACCGGTTTAGAACTAATTCTGAACCGGTTAAGAACCAGTTTGGATTTAAAACCAGTTTAAAAATCGGTTTGGGTTTAAAAATGGTTCAGAACCGGTTTGGACTTAAAAACCGGTTCAGAACCAGTTTGGAATTTGAAAATTGGTTCAAAAACCAGTACAGAAAACTGGTTTAAAAACCAGTTCAGTAGCCCATAAGCAAACCAATTCAGAAGAAAACTGGTTTAATAACTAATGCCCCAAGCTCATAGGCAAACCAGTTGAGAAGAAAACTGGTTTAATAACTAATGCCCCAAGCTCATATATTATCAACATTCAACATTTAGCACATAATATATTTTTGCTAAATAATTAACTATACCAGAGTCGTTTGCTAAATAATTAAGCTACTGTAGGTGCACATTCTTCTGCAATACCAAGTCCAGCTGCAACATGCAATCCAGGGCTGCTGTGTGCTTCATCCATATTTTGTAGACCATAAGAAATTAAAACTAGGTAAGAATATGGAGTAGGAAAAGGAATCAAGTAGTACATAAGCAATGAGTATAGATTTGGTTGAAGTTTAATTCTGAATCTGTATCACAAGCATTAAAATGAGGAGTTTTAAGCTCTAGACTTATAGTTTTTCAAAATTGAAACGCAATGCTTCCTTTTGATCCACATAAATGGAAGCTTAATTTACTTTTACAAATTTGTCATGTAAAAAGAAATAATAAAAGAGAACAACTAAAAATGTATCGGGACAAGTAATATTTAGTTACCTCAAGGATAGATATGGTCTGGAAAAGATCATAGAACTCTTCTAAGAGTTGCTTCTCTTGTGCAACAACTTTTGCTAATTCTGATAGCATTACAGTAGTCTTGTCAACCTTCTAATGAACTAATCTCTCAATTTCACTTTGAATCCTCATTAGATAATAATAGGATTATCATAGTGTCACCAAACATATTGAAGGTGAAAAACTAGTTAATATTGACTAGATGGAAGCTGTGAGATCAGATGCCTGCCGCAGAGCAATGTATAATATGTAAATAATGCTAAGAATAGGCCATCCATTATTTCCCATATTAAACAATGCCAAGAATAAACAGAATGGTAATAACACATGTTCACACTGTTGCATTTAAATTATTATAACAGTGAGTTCTGTGGTGGAATGTACAATAAAATTACCTTAGTTTTTCTTGTCTTATTTGCACCATTGACTAACAAAATTTTTGCTATATCTCTATTTTTGCATAGCTTGTTTCCTGGTACTATAGGAACTCTAACAGAATTACTATCTGTCATCCCAAAGTGCTTTAAGATTTCCATAGCATATTTTCTTTGATAGATATAGATCCCATCTTCTTCTTGCAATACTTCAATTCAAAGGAAAAATTTCATTTTTCCCAAGTCTTTCATTTCAAATTCCCTTTGCGTTAAAGTTGGTTTGCCAACATAATCTACCATCATTTATTGGAATTGCACTTTTTCTTGCTGAACAAATCCTCATGTTCACATGATGGTCAATAGCATATGGTTGCAGTACTATTTTTTCCATTTCAGGGCATCTAGTTAATTAATGTAATGTTAATTTTATTAATTAGGCTTAGTTCTTCTAATATCTTGTACTTCTGTATTGCCAATATGTTTTGATTATGCTTTTCTTTCATTTTGGTTTCCTAACATCCTGTGGCCTACTTGGATCTAATGACTATGAATTGGAATATACCCCCCTCTATTCCTTTAAACCTTCAATGTCCGATGAAGGTGGGATATTGTCAAATCTTTTTGAGATGACAGGAGACAACCAAGTTGAACTGTCTGTATAACATGTTGAAATAATGTAATAATATATTTTTTTAGAAAAAGAAGTATTATAAAATAGAAGACAAGTACAACAGGGTGAGGGTAAGGTATCCTCTAGAGCTAAAAAAAAATTAAAACAAAAGAAAAGAAAATTCAGGAAACAAGGAAGCTTGGAATGCATAGTGTAATAACAATATTAAAATTAAGACTGATGTGAACTATCTATTTAGCTTTTTTGAAATTTGCTTTTGCAAACTATCTATTTTAATATTTTCTTTTTTCTTGTATCTCCAGGTGAAGTTGATAGGAGAATTTCATTTGGTCAACTAAAGAGATTTGCATGGAGAGAACTGCAGATAGCTATAGATAACTTCAGTGAGAAAAATGTTTTAGGACAGGGAGGCTTTGGAAAGGTTTATAAAGGTGTTCTAACTGATAGCACAAAAGTTGTCAAAAGGTTAACTGATTACAAGAGTCCTGGGGAGATGCGCTTTTCAAATGTGAAGTTGAGATGATAGGCGTAGGTCCATAGGACACATTTACTTTGATTGGGTTTTGTACTACTCCAACTGAACGCCTCTTAGTTTATCCCTTCATGCAGAACTTAAGTGTTGCTTATCGTCTATGAGGTATTTAGTTACAATGCATATGAGCATTACTGGTCTCGCTAAGTATCAAATTAGATTTGCTATAAAATAAGAGAGTATTATTATTTTATTTTATAACTGGGATTCGAGGGGTCATTCATATAGTTGAATAGTCACTAGCCTTAAGATATTATTTTTTGTTTTAGTCATATAACTATTTTAACATTTCCAAAATATAATTGGGTGCAGAAAGTAATCAAAGATTTAATCTAACATTTTAGGAAACTTACTGACATTTTCAAGATTTGTCCAAAACTTGAGTTCTTTTGTTATAAATAATTATTATCATGATGACAGACTTTGGGGAATAACACAAGAATGTGAACGATGAAGATGATGTGTAGGTCTTATCACTAGAACTGTCATCAAGCAGGCCTGCACAATTTTAGATTTTCAGCTTTATCTTGTTTTTACATCCTAAAAGACTCAAGTAATATACCAAAATCTGTCATCTGTTTTTACATAATATATGTTTAATAATATTTACTTCTGCAATCCCAGGTTCCTCAGCTTTTATATATGTTTAATAATATTTACTTCAAACACAGAAGGTAGAAAAAGAACCCAACCTTTCTGTTTATTTTTGTCCTCAGCTTTATGGTGTAACCCAAAACTGATTTTATTGTTCCAACTGATTTCTTAGATAATGTATATACCAATCTAAGCAAAAATAATATAAGCCACTTTTGAAGAATAGATGATTTGTATTTCTTGCTTGTTGTTTTTTCCCTTGGAATTCCTTCTTTTATAGTGTCTTGCAAGAATTCTTGATCAACTAGTCGTTACAGTGATTCCTACACCTTAATTCTTGCATTTCGTGAGTTTATACATAACATAAAATAGAATCCCGTGAAGGTGGCATAACTGATAATATTTGGAGAAGTTCTATTGATTTCCTTTTTCACCAATGATTGGAGATGTTTTATTTCAACTTTATGAACAGCTAAGTTTACAATCAAAATAAGCAGGGAGACCATTTTTTTTAAGGTGTAAGTTGTCCTCACTCTTCACCATTTTTTTTAAAGTGAAAGTTCTGACTTTGCCTTTTTATTTCTTTTCTCTATATTGTCTTGGTTTTCTGTTGCTATTCTCTTTTCCTTGCAATCCTTGTGTATGAGGGGCACATGGGTGAATGGTTTTTTTTTTCTCTGGTTGTAACAGAGAGTCCATCTCTATGGTAGGGTGAAATTTGACTAAAAAAAAAATCAACAGACTTTAGATGTGGTTAAAATTTCATGATTTTTAAAATTACAAATGATTCCCAATTTGCCAAAATTTCACCCCATTCCATAATTTCTCTTTTTTGTTTTTTAGGCTTTGGTAAAGGTACTCAATTAGCTCCTATAGTCTGAACTCAAAAGGATGGCTAATCCCAACTCTTTTAACTGGTAAGACATAAATTTCTCCTATTTAAGTCTTACTTTTTATCCTGCATTATTAGATTATTAAATTTCTCTATGGCTAATCATTATTTTGACTAATTTAGTACTATGAATATTCGTATTAGTATTTGAACATTAACACCAAAAATAACTTTCTTATCAGTGAATTAAATGATGAGTTCAAGGAGTGGATGGATTTACCGAGGTTTAGCAAAGAGTACATTGATGGTGTCCATTTTTTCTTAGATTTTGCATTTACTATTGGAGAACCTGATGGAGAGGAGATATTATGCCCTTGTGCAAAATGTGCAAATTCTTATTGGAGAACAAGAGATGTTGTGTACGAACATTTAATATGCAAGGGATTTGTTGTGGGCTACCGAAAATGGATCAACCATGGAGAAAGGCTAAGCGCAATGGGTCTTGATGTTGACATGGATGTTGAAGACCCACGTGATGACATTGATAACTTATTGAACGATAGGTTTAGAGATGTAGTGCAAGAGGATGGGCTTCATGAAGGTGCTAATGAAGATGCAAAGAAGTTTTATAAACTGGTTGAGGAAGCAAATCAAGAACTGTACCCAGGTTGTGAAAACTTCTCTACATTGTCATTCACCATTCGACTTTATTTGTTGAAGTGTCTTCATGGATGGAGTTGTGCATCTTTCACATCTCTCCTTGAGTTGTTGAAAGAAGCTATACCTAATTTGAATATTCCTCCATCTTTCAACAAAACCAAGGCCATGATAAAGGACTTGGGTCTTGACTACGAAAAGATCCCTGCATGTCCCAATGAAGCGTTTGGCAAATGAGAATGATGATGTCACCCAAGTTGATTTATTCATTACAACTCGCATGGGAACAAAAGGAAAGGAATTGGATTTAGAAACCAAGAGTGCAATTGTAAGTTATATAATGTAAAATTATAAAAAATGCAAATTTTTTATTGATGTTTAACATTATGTGTTGATGAGTGCTCCATTTTTTTGCAGGATGAAGTTCAAGATCGGATTGAAAACTCTGGAGAGAATGCTGATGAAGCCTTTCAAGCTGTGTTCGGCAAGGAAAGGCCAGGGAGAGTTCGTGGGTATGGAAGAGGTGTCACTAAAACTAGTTTAAAAATGGATGCTGAGATTGAAGCTGTAAAGCGCAAACACTCTGAAGAAATATTAACCTTGAAAACTGAGATGGAAAATCAGAAGCAAGACACCGACAATCAGATGAATAACATGAAGAAACAAGTAGAGGGATTAGAAAATCTTGTGAAGGCTTTGCTTGAAAGAGCTAGCCCTGGTGTGAACTTGGAAGACTTGGCACCCTTAATGCGCTCATCTCCAGCGATGCGAATAGTGCACCTAACATGGATAAAAATGGTCTTCCACTCTCTTCTACATCAATGCATATTCCAAGCCAAGAAAAGGTAATAACACATGTTGAGTTAGAATGGTGATTTAAACTTTGTTTCGATTCACTTTGATATGACTGGATGAGTTATTGTTCGGTTTTATTCTTGATCTTTGCATATTCATTTGACCAATATCTGTTAATGAATAAGAGTTATAAAGTCAATATCTCCTTATTAGTGTGCTAGACTACTGACTGCTAGATTATTTGGAATGGTTTATGTTATTTTAGTATGTTGGATTACAGTATGTTGAATTATTTGAAATGCCTTGTGTTGTTCTTGTCTGTTGGATTATTTGGAATGTCTAGTGTTGTTTTGGCGTGTTGAAATGTTGTCTGCTGGATTATTTGGATAATTAGGCCTGTTAAATTCCTATCTTGTGTTGTTTTTCTTTGCTTGGAATTTCATTACATGAATAGTTAGATTTAAAATGGGTCATTGTTAGATTTGGATGAGTTGGACTCTTGTTACATGAATAGAAGTTTCTGTACAGTGTAATATGTTTAGCTTTGAATCCTAAAAGTAATTTTTGTACTCTCTGTCTGTGTATGTGCGTTTTCTCTAATTTTAATCCATTAGCAATGTGAAATAATGGACACCACCAGTAAAAGTAACTTGGCGTGGTCAAAGCCTTGTGCACTAGTTGCCATTTTTTTTTCTACATGCAAATATTTTTGTTAACAATAATGTTCATTTATATTTTAGCAAATTGTAAAGGATGCTAATTAGTTCTACTTCATTATATATATATATATATATATATATATATATATATACGTACGTGTGTGTGTGTGTGTTGCATTTGTATGTATTATGTAAAGTACATTCAATGATGTTCTACATGAGTTCTGATTCATTTGAACAAGTTGTTCTTGAACATATATGAATAATAATAAAAAATCCCGTGTTTGAAATTGTTCTTTAGTTAAGTTATTAAATTTTGTTCAAACTTGTTTTTATAACTGTCAAACAAACATAAAAAACCTATATAAATGTTGTTCATGTACTAGTTTACTTTTTGCAATGATGTATTGATTAGTGGTATTCGAGATGAAAGTGAAATGTGGTGAACCTCCCTCTCAAAATAGATAGGACAGATACTAATTAGGAAGTGTAATAATGCTTTTGCTTGTGGACTATTTTCTTTGGATATTTTTAGCGTTCTGATTGCTTCCCCACCCTCTTATGTGTATTGAGGAGGAATACTTATGTGTCTACGCATATTTATTTACATATATTTATTATTTTTTCTTTTGCAGTGAGAATATACCAGATAAATCGAAACATATGGATACAATTATGGAGATTTGCCAAAGATATTCAGTTTTAGTATTTTTGTTCTTTCATTTGTATTATGTGATCAAGAACAATTGTATTACTTTTGTATAATTGTAGTAGATGACTTTTTTTTCATTAGTTTTGGTGTCTATATATAGTAAATACACTTATATAATTTAGTATATTTATTTGAGAAGAATTAATTTTTTAATGCATTATTAATTTTTAATATGTGCCTTTTTAATACATAAGTAAACATTATTGTCAAAAAGTGGTATACAGGTAAATTCTTAAAAAGTTGCTTTATATAGCATATAAAAGCAATGAAATTGGCTAAAGTATACCTATAAGCAACACTTTTTATAAGTTTCTTTACGGTAAGTTTAAAAATAATGTTACTTAAAGAAGTATTTATAACTAAGCAAAACAGACCTATAGGCAACGTTTAAGAAACGTTGCCAAAACCTTTACGCATAGGCAACGTTTAAGAAACGTTGCCAAAACCTTTACGCATAGGCAACGTTTAAGAAACGTTGCCAAAACCTTTACAAATAGGCAACGTTTAAAAAACGTTGCCAAAACCTTTGTCCATTGGCAACATCTCGAAAACGTTGCCAAAACCTTTATCCATAGGCAACGTTTCTTGAGCGTTGGCTTATGGTAAACTTAAACTGCAACGACTTTGAAATGTTGTCTAAAGCATGACCTATGGCAACGGTTTTTAAACGTTGTCTTATGACATACTTAAAAGCAACTGAAGAAAAGCGTTGCCTAAAACAGCACCTATACACAACATGTCAAAAGCGTTGCCATAGATATCTATAGCCAACGTGTCAAAAGCGTTGTCAGAAGGTAAGAATAGGCAACGTTTTTCCTAAAGTGTTGCCAAAAGTTTAAAAAAGCGTTGCCCATTGTGATAGGCCACGGCACAGAAGAGGCAACGACTTGGCATTTGCCATAGACTTTTGGCAACGATTTTTGACCAATGACAACGCTTTTCAGCCCTTGCCAAAGGGCAAAATTGTTGTAGTGACATTTGTACTCATTGAAAGTTAATTGGTTAGTATGTCCCACCTTAAATGTAAGGATGCAAGAATTTTTCACCTCTTCCTAAAGTTGTAATTTACACTTGGCAGTCACCGATAATTGTAGAAATAAATTGTGACTTTAAAAAATTTAAAATTTAAAGTGATTATTTTAGAGAATGTTTTATTTAACTACCACATCTAGCTCAAAATTGAATAAACAATAACTTATGAAAAAAAAATATAATTTACAACCTCATTTACTTTTTAGGAGAAGGTTAATATGCAACAAGTGATGTTTTGGTGCATGGATGTACGCACTCAAATAACCTATTATTATAGATTAGCCATTTTTTTTCATTTATGTTATCCTATCGCTGAAACCTAGACACACAAAGCTCCAGTGATTGGCACTCCGTGCCAACCCATAGCCACCATGGAACAACTAGTTACCAATCACCCTAATAACTAATCACCGACAACCACCCATAATTGTGCTAACAAGCCCAAGCCAGAGAGTCACTGTTCGACTCCTGCCAGATGTGCCATTGCTCTATCGTAACCTAAACTACCGTGAACCTCCTTTTGTTGAGCTTAGAACTTATCAACAACCCCTGTGTCGAACCACCACGCCTAGCCACCACCGTCAAACTCCTTGTCGTCATCCCTACTGATGTCCCCAGAAACACCTGTAACCTTTAGGGAGATGGACCACTGCTTTCAAGAAGATGACCCTCCACGAATCATTGGCGAGGGAAAGAATGCTTGACATCTCAAAAGGAGACAAGGGCGAAAGAGGCAGAAGAAGCAACTCTTTAAGCCTGTCGTCGTCGCCATGCCGCCATTTCAGCGTTTTTCGTTGCTGGAGGCAGCTACGCCCGATGTCCAACATTAGTGTCCACAGTGTCCAACATTTGAAGGTCTATTCTTCCACGTTGCAGCCCCTTCCTCGACCCCACAACATGTGCCTCCACGTCTCAGCACCTTGCTCAATGCCACCTATAAATAAGGGTGAAAATAGGTCAGACTGTCCGTCAGGGACCTATGACCCGTCCTATTTGAGGCTTGACTTAGTTCAGTCTGTTTACTAGACAAGTTAGGCCAAGGCTTTTTTAAAAAGTCCGTTTAATTAAAAATGTCAGGTCTTAGGTCATCTAATAAGTCTTTTAAGCTTAGCAGGCCATCCTGCCCTGACTCATTTAATTATATATAATATAATAATAAATTTTTAATTAAATTTTAATAAAAGTCAATAACTAAAACATAAATTAGTAAGTTAGAATGAAAATAATATATTAGAATTATGTTATAACTTATCATTCACCCCTTACTTTTATAGATACTCACTACTTTTTTGCTCTAGTATTTAGTCAATGTGAGACTTAAAGATATATCACATTACAAAATTATTAGAGACATATAATATAGAGCATTTTGCCACACCTTTAACAACATTCACCCTCTTATTCCATTCAAACATTATTGCATGTGTGTCATTGTTTAGCACTTTATCTAAGCAGTAAAAGATGGTGAATTTGTTCTTCTGTAGCTTGCTTTTTGGTTTTTCTTGCTCTTTGACAATGAACACATACTAAAACTCCAACCACAAACAGTACTTATACATGAGCAAAGAATCAGTTCTGCTAAGTTCCAATAGCAATGTCAAAAGCACCATAAAACATCATTATAAATTCAATTTATGCCATACCATGCATGACAGCAAAGAAGCTGTAGTAGTTGCAGATTGGAGATCCTTCATTTCTTTCAACAATCAAGAATATTGCCCTTTAGTAAAAGCCTTAAACAGAGCTATATTAAAAAATCTTTTAAAACTAGTGCTCTCTTTTCCTTGTAATTGAATTAAAGGTTTACAAACAAGGAATTAGAATATTATAAAACTTTGATTAGCCGATGAGGAATTTGAACATACTCTATTCCTTTTGGATTAGGATGCTATTAGTAAGTTATGAGATAGAAAGACAGTAGAATTAATAGACCTTATATAGATAACAATGAGTCTTACTATAATTGATTTTGTGTTTTTCTATTTCATGTTATTCCTTACAAACTAACATAAGAGGATTCAAGTTCGTTCTTTTTCTTTCCACTCCTAAGTCCCAATTCCCAAAAGTAAAGCCTCTATTCTGTTCTATTGACGTAAATCATATTAGAAGAAAAAAGACAAGCAACAAATAAAGAGCAGCTAACAAGCTCACTTGCAGAAAGAGGTAACAAGATGGGAAAGTCAGAACCCAACTTTAAATAATTTAATAAATACATTCTGATAAAGCATTTCAGATTACACAAGGACAAGCACAAATAGAAAACATAGCATTCCAAGTCCAACCAGCTATGACAGCAACCAAGTCAAGTCATTTTGACTCAACTCCGGGCAAAACAGCAAGCCAGATACATTACCACACAAGCCTTTATTTTGTAATTTGGTATATTTTTAAGTTTCACATCAATCAAAGATTAGAACAAAAAAGTAGTGATCATCTATAAAAGTAGGGGGTGAGTGTTAAGTTATAACAAAAATATATAAAAGCCTAGGCCCATTGGCCTATTGTAAGACTTAGGTATATTAGCCTATGTAAAGGTCTGTTAGCCTATTTAAAAGTTTGTTGGCCTATTTAAATAGGCTTTCAAGCCAGACCTGACTTTTAAAAAGGTCAGACCAGGTCTTAAAATCAACCTATTTTAGGTTCACAAGTCAGACTCAAGCCTTATAATTAGGATATAGGTCAAGCATGTTTAAGGCAAAGCTTGACCTAGCCTAACCTATTTTCACCCCTACCTGTAAATCCTTCATGACCGCGCAAAGGCTCTTCTTCAAAGCGAAATTTGATTCCCCGCCACCTGCAAATCCTCTAGAAAATTGTATCAATTACTCTTCTATTTTTTACTTGATCTTCCATCTTCCCTTTCTTTTTTACTGGACTAAGTGTCCGGCTTGGATTTTGGCTTTCTTTTTACTCGTTCCAACTAGAATTCCACTTTCCTTTTTGTCTTTCGTCTTCAGGACATATTGTGAGAGATTTCTAAAGTGAATAAGGTGCTCGATTTGATTCTTCAACGCTGCATATTCTTTAGTAGTATGGCCAAATGCTTTATGAAAATCGTACCTTCTTGTCTTGTCAACATGAGGGCTTTGTGTTTGAGGGGGATCTGGAAGTTGGATAAGTCATGTATTATACACTTCTTGTAGTATATTTTCTCTTGGGGTGTTTAGTAGAGTGTATTCTTCATATCTTGGAATTATTGTAGGGCTTTGTCCTACTTTTGACAGTAGTACCTCTTCTGTTTCCTTTGGCTATCTTTTCTTTGTTTCTCTTTAGATTTCATATCTCACCCTTGAGATCCTGATTGTCTTTTGAGTCTATGATTTTGCTTTGTTGCTGAGAGCTTTTGGATGTAATATCTGCACTATGTTGGAAATACTTTTGCTTGGCGAGTGCTACTTCTTCCATATTTATGTATCTAACTGATCGATTTCTCAGTTCATCAAGACTAGCTAATAGTTTTTTTGCCAGTGAGTCAGCAAATTGTCTTGGTCACAATCCAGCTAGAATGACATACAATGAGACATCTGGGCTGAGATCTCTAATTTGGATGACCTCATCATTGAAACGCTGCATGAATTCTTTCAAAGTTTCTTTTTCACCCTGCTTGAAATTAATCAAACTTGTAGAGGTTTTTTTATGGGATCAACTTGTCGAGAAATGAGTTAAAAATTTTGTTACGAGTTCAGAAAAATCCTTTATTGAATTTGTTTCAAGAGATAAGTACCAAAAAACACTTGATTTTTTTAGTGTACTAGGAAAAGTCCTACACATGGTTGGATTGGTTTCTCCTTATATGATCATTGCATAATTGAACATGTCCATATGTTCTTGTGGATCAGTGGTTTCATCATAATGATCCGTTGAAGGCAGCTTGAAATGATACGGGAGCGGCACAACCATTATGAAGTCAATAAATGGGTCACTAGGGACATAAACAGGTTGTGCCACTAGTTGATCACTATGAGCATTCATCTGTGCTGAGTTTACTACCAAAGTTGCTTGCCTTTGATTGTTCTTTGCTCCATTTCTGCATCGTTATTCTGCTTTTCCTTGAGGAGTTGTTCCACCTATGTCTGTATCTTCTGATTTTGGGCTTGGATTGATTTGTTTTGTGTATGAAGTTCTTGAATTGTGGTCAGCAATGCTTTCATGACAGGGTGGTCATTGATAGGGTCTGAGCTTGTTGTTTAATTGTGGGCATTCTCATTCCAGTTCCTGTGAGGATGTTCAGTGAGATCTTCTATTTGTGCAATTGTTTTGTGGTTTGGAAAAAGTTTTACCACTTTTTTCATAGACGGCGCAAAATATTCTTACCAAGCTTTTGGTTGATTAGATGATAGACTCATACTGTTGATATACTAGGGGTCTGATCGTCACGAAAATGGGTACTTTCAATGACACTGCGACACTCAAGTCAAAATATGAAAGAGTATGAAGTGTAGTGAATAGATAAGTGAACATACCTCTGAGAGGATGACTTTCTAGTTTTTATAGAGATGAGTTATAGGAGTCCATTGATTTCTCATTGAATCTGAGCGGACACAACTATCGTTTCAGAATGAATACCATTTATAATGTTTTATGATCTAGTTTGTGATAAATGGTCGTCCAATTATAATCAACTTATATTTTGTCATGTGTTACTTTTAGCTGACCTTATTTGGGCCGTGCATCTGGGCTGAGCGGAGTGGGCTTGCTCAGTACACTAATCGATATTGAATATATTTGAAAACTCATGCTCACTTACAAGGACTTTTATACAAATAAGCTCTTCAAATTCTATTTTGATTATTTGATTAGTAATATAAATTTTCTGGATGTAAACTAAGGTATATACGTAGGGAAATTTTGTCAAATAAAAATGTAAAATTATTGTATTTACTATTTGGATGAACCCAATAAAATATTCCATTTCCATTAAGTGCTTAAGACTCAATGTTATTTTAATTTGTTTTTGTGACGATAATTTTATTTATTGTATGAGAATAATTTAAGTGAATTACATTTGTACTCGTTGAAGGTTGTTTAGTTAGTATGTCCCACCTTAGATGTATGAATGCAAGAATTTTTCACCTCTTCTTAAAGATGTACTTTACACTCGCATTGAATAGTAGAAGTGAATAGTAACTTTAAATAAATTTTACTTGCAATCTTAAAAGTTTAAATTTTAGAGTCACAATTTTAGAGAATATTTTATTTAATCATCACATCCAGCTCAAAATCACTTGAACAATTACTTTTGAAAAAAAATTATAATTTACAACCTCATTTATTTCTTAGGAGAAGGCTAATATGTACCAAGTGATGTTTTGGTACCGAATGCACCCACTCAAATGACCTATTATTATTGGTCATCTGTTTTTTTTTTTTTTTTCATTTACGTTATCCCGTTGTTAAAACTCAGACGCAAAAGCTCTAACGATTAGCACTCCGTGCCAACCCATAGCCACCATGGAACAACTAGCTACCCAGCCACCCCTACTCGCAATCGCCAGCAGCCACCCATAACCGTGCCAACAAGTCCAAACCATAGAGTCACCGTTCAACCCTTGCCAGTCGCGCCACTCCTCTACAGCAACCCAAACCACTGTGAACCTCTTGTTGTTGAGCTCAAAACTGACCTGCAACCCCAGGGTCGAACCACCACGCCCAGCCACCACGGTCACACTCCTTGTCGATGTCCCCAAAAACACTTGTAATCTTCGGGAATATGGACCGCTGCCTTAAGGAAGATGACCCTCCAGGGCCTCCACAAATTGCCAGCGAGGGAAAGGATGGTTGACACCTCTCAGAAGGGGACAATGGCGGAGGAGGCAGAAGCAGCAACTCTTCGAGCCATTTTTTGGTTGTTGACTTTGACCATTGCTTTTCTAAATTAATATATCATCGGTGTATGATTCTTGGTATACGGATGCACCACAGCTTACCTAGTGCATATTACACACAGCCTTACTTCTTTATATGTCAAACCTTGGTCCCAATTTTCACAAATCAGCGAGGAGAGTGTTGAACTGATCGAAGACAACATATTTATTATGAAAAATGAGAATATCGTGCTCTGCATATTATTTAATTACTGAAACATATACGTCAATTCGTATTCACAGGACATAATTTTCAGGATACTAGCAAAAACAACAGTGGATTCATTTGGAATTTGCAATTGCCATTACGAGGGAAGATTAAAGGATCCCTTTCGTTCGAGCAGTCAAGCTCAAGGACACCTACCTACTGGTAGCTGCCGACCTGCGTTTTTCGCATCACGTGTTTTGGCCTTTCTTTTGGCACATGCGATACATTCTTTTGTTTGTTCTTTTTTTTTTTTAAAAAAATAAATTAATATTATCATATAAAAATCTATCACAGTATAAAATTAATTATATCCTTTATTCTTTCCTAATATTATATATATAAATTTTAATTTTAATACATTGTTAATATAAAAAATATATTTTAAAACAAAAAAAATTTAAAAAAAATAATTACATTTATATTTAACGATGAATTGTCAACAAATATTGAATGATATGATAAACTTTATATTAACAGTTTCATCAAAAATAATTTTGTATACTCATGTATATAGTAGTTTAATTTTGATACTTTGTAAATTTTTTTTATTATAATATAATATTGTATTCATATCTCATTTAATGAAATTAACTATGTTAACAACTATATAAGATATCAAATTTATTAAATGATATTACAATATATCATTAAATGCAAATATAATTTTTTTTAAAAAATAGAGAGTACATCAAAATTAAATTCAATATATAAATATACATATTATTTGATATTTAATAATCTCTTGTGGAGCAGAAAATTAACTTTGGTGGGAGGGGTGACTGGTGTAGGACTATGTAAGGATATCTTATTCCATGACCAATTCAAATACCTTTGCTCCTAATATAGTTCGTGCTCTTCTGGTTCTTGCTGTATCCTATGTGGGTGTTATCTTGTTTACTCATTTTAATATACTCTACACGCAAAATCAAATAGATAAAAATGAAAATAATAGTAATAATAGGAAGAAGTGTCTGTTTAATTGCAATTATATATTGCAACTGAAGGGGAAAAACATGCAAGTAACTAATAAATTTACAATTCTTATAATATTGTATTAGCTTCATAAAGAATAGAGTTTTTATTTTTTTGACGACAGCTTCATAAAGAATAGAGTTGACCATAAGGTTTTAGCAAAAAAAGAAAGAAAAAAGTTGAGTACAGGGTTAGTCAAGGATTTAAGTCTTCTAAAGATATTGGTGCATTTTAAAGAATAAAATATATAATTTTAATATTGATGATATTTTTTTAAGAAAATAGATTATCACATATGCATAATTTCACTTTAGAAAAAAAATATATAATTTTAGTAGTTGATGAGAAAATTTAAAAAATGGATTAACATATACATAGTTTATTATGCAAGTATTTGTATTTTATGTAATTTTAAACCCTCAATTTTTTAAGTAATATTTTAAAAGGTAATTATTATAATAATATCATTTTTTTAATTTAGTGATTATATAAATATCCTATACTCTAAAGTCAATGGATGGCAAAATAATATTAGAAATTCTTTTGAGTTTTCATAGTAAAAAAATATCTATTCTATACAATTGAATATGTACTATCTCAAGTATAATATTAAAAATATAATTAAAAAGTATGAGACAATAATAATTCATAAAATTAGCGTAATAAACATTTAATAATATAAAGAATGTGCTAACTAAATTAGTTGATAGAGTCTTTTATAAATATATAAAGTTTTCTAAATTAACTAATGATAAAAAATTAAAATATAAATAAAAAATATCTCTTACTCAAAACAATTAAAAATATTATATTTGATATGAATAAAAGAGATTTGAATTTTTTAAACATAAATTCAATCTTAAAATTTATGATATAAAAATATAATAACTTATTTATTTCATAATGACTTATTTGATTAAATCATATTGCATAATTCTTTAAAGAACATTTTGAGTGAGTTATTTCATCTCCATGATTGAGTAAAAAAAAATTGAACTTAAATCGATTTTTTGATTTTTTTAGAGGAATCCAACTTATTATTATAAATTTAGAATAATTTATGGTTCACTTAGTAATACTATTAAGAGAAATCTTTATTTAGATATTTGATTATAATATGAAAAATTAATTTTTTACTTATTAAAAAAAATATTTTAAAAAATAAAAAAAACCTAAATTCCTCCAAAATAATAATATTTGTCATTGTTAACTTAACCGTTAACCTGGGTAAACTGGCAAGTTGTTGTTTGTTTTTTTTGGGTTTTTGTGGGGCCAACCAAATGGGCATAAATTTCCGGACAGCCGTATGGAGCGTTCGACTGCACATGTATACGGACTTGAAACTTGAAAGATATTTATTCTGAATTTAATTAACATATATATTGAGTATTTGAGTTATACTCATTCAATTAAAGTAATGAAAAACTCAATCGCTTGTGACATTGAGACGTCGAGCATTTCACAATAATAATATTACCACTGTTTTTTTGGTACTAAATAATGACATATTACATATATATATTTTTTTGGTTTTTGTGGGGCCAACCAAATGGGCATTAGTATCCGGACAGCCGTATGGAGCGTTCGATTGCACATGTATACGGACTTGGAAGATATATATTCTGAATTTAATTAACGTATATATTGAGTTATACTCATTCAATTAAAGTAATGAAAAACTCAATCGCTTGTGCCGTCGAGCATTTCACAATAATAATATTACCACTGTTTTTTTGGTACAAAATAATGATATATATATATATATATATATATGTATCTTTTGTTACATAATATTTATCATTAGAAAAATTAAATTTTGTTTTACTTTATCTGTTATTTTAAAAAATTAAGAATACATTTATTTTTTGATATCTTTACTAAATAAAATATAAAAAAAACATTAATAGAGTAAATATTTTATTATGGATGATAATTTAGTTAATTACAGCTATATTTTCTTCCAAATAAGAATATTTAATATATATTTTTTAGTTTTGATATAAAAATTTTAAATAAAAGATTTTTAAAAGGAAAAAAATATATTATTTTAAATAATTCTAATAATCTTATATCAAATAATATATATATATATTTTTATATTTTATTTAATATTATTTATTATATATATTTTTTTTTATTTTTTTACATTAAATTTAATATTTTTTAAAAAATATTTCAACAAAATAAAAAGTGTAAGATAATTTTTTTTTATTTTGAAAAGTATAGATATGTGTGCAAGGGTATTAAAGGTTAAAATCTGAGTAGATTCCTTTTGAGCTGTAGTGTTACCTTCCTATCCTCATTACATTGATGATAAATAAAGTACTTCCTTCATCCCTTTCGTCCTTCTGCTTTCAGATCTTTCCCTCATTTTTTTCCCAAAAGAGAATCCACCATCTCGCTCTTTCTACCCACTTTTTTGAAACTTCATGCTCATCCACACACGCCAAAGGAGGGAGTGGATGGGAGGGGACACGGACACGGTAAAAGACTAGAGTACCCAGTATTGTAGCACAAGCAGAAAGCAACACAGCGAATATAATATATTTATTACTTTATATAATCCTATCCCTTCACCTCATCGCTTTAAGACCCACATCTAGTCTTGTTTTTTTTATTTTGCTTCTCCAAATTTCGTGTATGGCGTGGGCAAAGAAGCAACGTGGCCACAATGATGTAACTGGTTTTATGAGATGGTTGGTGTTGGTGTTGTTGTTGGGGATATGGTGTTTGTCCACCGCCACGCCTGTTGTCAAAGCCAAGAATGCATACGCTACCATGATGTACGTGGGAACACCCAGGGACTACGAGTTCTACATCGCCATACGCGTTTTGCTTAAATCGCTTTCTAGGCTCAACGTTGAAGCTGATCTCGTTGTCATTGCTTCCATCGATGTCCCTAATCGATGGGTTCGAGCTCTGTAAGTTCCACTCTCATGCTCTCATTCATCAATCATCATCATCTTTATTACTTTTTATGTTTTTCTTAAATTTTCTTCTCGATTAGTAGTGTTTTCTTGTTCTAGCTTCTTCTTCTTTTTTTAAAATCGATTTTCGGTTATTTTATTACATTAATCTAGTTGGTCCCCGGAATTTCGTCTAGGTTAATGTTTTTTTTTAAAAAAAAAGTGAACAAAATTGGAGAACGAAAAGAGAACATGTCGATAAGGTTCGAAAATCGGCACCGTTTGGTTGGTTTTGATTGTCCAGTCACAGCGCATCATGTTTATGGGTTTGTGGGCATGTATGCCCAGTGCCCACTGTCCTGGTCCGGGTTGAAAATTCGAAATCCCTTTAACCATGGCCTGGGTCCACTCACTATCTTCATTAGTCTAAAAATCAGATTATTAGTATTAAGAGTTTCGTGATATTTTCTTAATAATTTTTCTAATATTTAATAAATAAAATATTAAATAAAAAAATAAATACATTTAACATCTTAAAAATGTAAAAATTATTCAATAATTTTTTGTTTAATAATTAAAGGGATTATTTAAAAAGATTGATTAAAAAATTTAAAATTATTCCATTATTAATGATTTTAATTTATTGGTAAATTTGTTTTGAAACATCTTTTCATTAATTTATTAGGTGTGCGTTGTGCTTTTTTTTTCGGTCTACGGTGTGAGCTGTGCCTTGTGTTTGTGGATAAATTAGTAAAAAATTATTGTATATTTTTAAAAAGTCACATAAGATTGTATTTATATTATTTATATTTTGATATTTTATTTTTATTAATAATAAAATTTATCATTAATTTATACATTTATTATCTCTCCTTTTTTATAAAATAATAAATATGTAATTTAATAATAAACTTATTATTAATAAGTATTAAAATGTTAATATTTAAATAATATAGTACAACACGCTCCAATAACATATAATAATTTATCGCTTGTGTGACTTGTAGGTGGTAGCGTAGTTAGTTATAGACTTTGGGATTGCGCGTGAACAGCTAAGTTTCAGACGATGGTTTCAATTTTCAACCAACCTGTGAATCAAAAAAAAAAAATTCAACCAACCTCGTCCTTGAGAAATGGGACGGTCGTTCTGGTTCCTTCGTCTCTTGTTCATATTTGTTTACTAGTAATGTTATATACTCTTATTTAATTATTTTAATAATTATTTTAATATTAAATAAAATAAATATTAAATAAAAAAATAAATATAGTTAATATTTAAATATTATAAAAAGTATTTAATATTTTTTTATTTAATAATTAAAAAAATTAAATAAAAAGATAAATCTTTTCTCTTTATTTATTGTTTATGGGTCAGCAAACACTAATTAGTAAATAGTAATGGCCTGCTTTTTCTTTTTTGTAATAATTAGCGATGTTAATTGCTTTCGGTTGAAATTCTTTTTCTTTGTACTGGTCAAAGCATTTACTATATTGATTCGAATATCCTCTATCCTCTATTTATTATTAATAGTACTATAATAATTTCCCGCTTCTTATCGTTAATGTAATTATGTGTTACTTAATTATTTTTATAACAATTTCAATTTATTATAGTATTTTTTATATAATATTGTATACGGAAGTTTAGAAGAAGAGAGATCCTTATAGAATTTAAATCTTCTCATATAACATGATTATCATGTTAAAAGAAGATAAATATAAAATTTTATTATACAAATACCTATCATAATTAATAATAAAGACTACTAATTATATTCAAAAGATAATGTGTCTTATGTGTCTTCTCATATTTTTTAATAATATAAGAAAATTCAGATCCATTTTTACTAGTCTCATATAACTTACATAACTTTCATTATCACTATCCATTTTTATTTTTGTTTCCTTCCTCGCTATCAACAGCTCACCATCCATTACGTGAGACTACTGTTTTTCGTAATCTTATTCCAAAGTTAAAATATGCTACAAATCTCAATAAAGACTTATAATGATATTTATATACAAATGTTTGATCTTATCAATTGAGCTAACCCTCTTTAACAATTATTATAGAGATGAAATTTATATAAAGTTCTGAAGATGTTTGTGTTATTATTCTCTAATAAAAATATGACATAATATTATTTTTTACCCATCTCATATTTCTTTTTAAAGTTTTCATAAATAAGGTGTAAAAAAAGTACATATGTCATAATTTTATTAGAAAATAGTATCACAAGCTCTTTTTATCCTTATTATTATAGTATATTTTAAACTCTAATTTAAATTAAAAATATATTAATTTAAATTTGTTTTGTTCTATCAAATTATATTAAAGTCAGCGTATAATTATATATTTTTAAATAAATTAAAATAATCACTGCTTGATTTATATTGATAATAATTGTAAAAAAATATACAAATTTTAATGTGCATGATTAATATTAACACAACAATAAAATTCAATAATTAAAATGATTAAGATAATTTTGTTAAAAAAGTTGTTAGATAATAGTATGGATTATAATTCTTACTAAAAGAGTATCTAACAGAGCTTAGTTATCACTTGAATCACCTTATGCGCATATATAATGTGCCATTTACTTGATCAGTAAAAGTAGATATTTCAGTTTATTCGATAATTTTAAAATTTTCTAAATTTGTTAGATGAACTCATTTATTTTTATTGCTCCAAACTCCAAAGCATGGAGGAATCATAAAGATGAGCAGTTTGCCCAATCTGATTACCGGCTATTTGTCTTATCTGAATTTTCGCAACCTTCACTAAAAAGTAGATGGGGAATGACTAACCATATTTTATTTATTTATTTATTTTTGTTAGAATAGCACCATATTTTGACTACTTGTCCTTTGGCTAGAACCTAGAGCTCCCAAGTCCTAACTTCTAATCTTTCACTTGCTTAGTTATCAGTAATCATATCACCAATCTGAGCAATTAGTCATTAAAGCCACTTTGTATGTTTTTCTTTTTCAGAAAGGTTTTGTATAAAGTGAAAGCTAATCAGTCAAATATAAAAATAAGAGAGAAAAGTCATCAATATTTGATCCACCAAATGACGAAGATAACCAATTCTATTTGATGGAGTAGACCTGACCGTATACAACTTCAACCATTGTTGCCTTTATTTGTGTTGGGCAAGTTCACTAGCGTATATGCATGTATAAATTGATAATTGAGTTGGATAATTTACCTTCTTTCTTTTTTCTGGGTGGTCCAGTGAACAGGAAGATGGTGCAAAAGTAGTAAGAGTGGAAAACTTGGACAATCCCTACAAGCATCAAGAAAATTTTGACAAGAGATTCCAGTTATCATTGAACAAACTCTACGCGTGGAGCCTAACGGACTATGACAGGGTGGTCATGCTGGACGCTGACAACCTCTTCCTTCAAAAAACGGATGAGTTGTTTCAATGTGGACAGTTCTGTGCAGTCTTTATCAATCCTTGCGTTTTCCACACAGGCCTATTCGTGTTGCAGGTAAATTAAATAAGTATCTGTCAAACTGCAATATAACCACAAACTTCACAAAATTATTGGTATCTTTAAATCCATTATCTTATTCTGAATTTCTAATATTAATGTATGTGTAAAGCAGCTTAACAGTATCTAACCGAGGTGATCCTTTTATGAGGGAGGAAAAATAATGACCAACTTCGGATGGGTAAAACCTATTTTTTTATGGGTCTTGCTAACAAGTGCACTTAGGACGGGTACTTGGTACTTGTTAAGTCAAAATAGAAAGTTTTAGATGAAAACAAGATAAAATAGTAAAGCTTTTTTAGTTTCAAGTGCATTGAATGTCTTGTGTTTATTTAAAACTGTTTATTTTAACTTCTTTAACAAGTATGCTAAGAGCACTCGTTAACAAAACCTTTTTTAGTTAGCAACTAAGCCACATGATTGGCTTGTTGTTGACACTTTCACTCTTGCAGTAAATTTCAGTTTCTTTACTTCTCTCATTTCTCTCCCCTTAACTATGTTGTCCAACAGCACCACTGCACCAAACGATTTTCCAAACAAAAATAATAATAATTAAAAATGATAATGATAACAATAACAACAACATCTTATGCAGCAGTGTATGAAAAATAACATTTTTATCTGAAAAGTGACCATCTTTGTTGATCTCTATCATATGGGTTCTAATTATTTAATATTTGCAGCCATCAAAGTCCGTGTTCAAGGACATGGTTAGTGAATTACAGAATGGGAGAGAAAATCCAGATGGTGCAGACCAGGGTTTCATAGCTAGCTACTTCCCGGAGTTGCTTGATAAGCCAATGTTTCATCCAACTCCAAATGGCACCAAGCTTAATGGAACATATAGGCTTCCTTTAGGTTACCAGATGGATGCTTCTTACTATTGTGAGTAAATTACAATTTACAAGAAAGAAAGGGAATTTTCATCTTTTTTTATTATTTTAAACTACACTTCTTAATGGCTTAGTGCAATCTAAGTTTATGCTTATATCGTTCTTGGCTTTAGATCTTAAACTTCGGTGGAGCATACCCTGTGGACCAAATAGTGTGATCACATTCCCGGGGGCACCATGGTTGAAGCCATGGTATTGGTGGTCGTGGCCTGTCCTGCCATTAGGCCTCCAGTGGCATGAACAACGTCGTCAAACATTGGGGTAAGGTCCAAAACAGGTGTCTTCATTTCTTTGTAATTTTGTGTCCACGAATTTTACTTGATTCTGATGAAAATAATAGAGTTGGTCTTTTGTGATACATTTTAAACTTTAAGATCACAAGATTTCAGAACATATCCATAAAAAGATAGATAACTCACCGAGTATTAAGTTCATTTGTTTATGTAGAGATTGTTAGGTGCTCCAATAGCAAGAGAATTGTTGAGAAAAGATTGAATATTGGTTGAGATTTCAAATATTTTTATCTAGTAAAAATATAAAAAATGATAGAGTCTAGATTGCCTCGTGTTTATTAAAATAGTTACTTCTTAATATCATACTGACATAAAAAAATGAACTTTTTAATTTTATTATATTGTATCATTATATATGAAGCTTTTGAAATGAGTAAAAAAAGAATAAAGAAATAAATATTGGACATTAAATGTATTTTAGTAGTGGGTGTCCTTTGCACTCATTAGCAAAATGAAATCTTTATGTATATAGATATTAAAAAAGAGAAGAGTAAAACTTAAAGTAAAAAAAGTTGTTAAGTATATTATTTAGAGGTTAAAAATAGGTAAAAGAGGTAAAAGAGGAGCTAAAATTGTGTAATTAATGTATGATACACCTATTTTTATCTTGTGAAAAATTAGACTACTGATAACTTTTTAAATAAAAAATGGCAAGACCGGGCCGCGCACATGCTCACCCCCCTTAAGTCTATCTCTGCTTTTACGCAGCATTTAATTCACTTCAAACTATTGCAACCATATTACATGTGCCCATGCTTGCTTGAGTGTTTCCAGTAATTGTCCTTGATTTAAGGATCTTGTGTGTGACTTCAAGCACAAAATATTTAATAGTCTTGTTGATAAATTGTCATGGCTTCTTATTCTTGACTTTTAGAATTTTTTCTCAAAGTTGTCATGATTTTAACAAGAATATCATTGAGTGTACCACGTAAGTTTTGTGGGTCATTAGTCATTATTGTCTCCTACTATAACTACATTTTTAATGTTTTAACAGAAGTGTTACATATTTATTGATACAAAGCAAGAATTTTTCTTGCTCTGGGAGCACCTAAGAATTTTTTCCTTCTGGTGGCCCTAAGCTATTGCAAAAATTGACCTATTATTGTTAGTGCAGGTATGGTGCAGAGATGGCTGTGATACTTTTCCAATCTGCAATATATCTGGGAATATTAGCAATGACGCGTTTGGCAAGGCCAAGCCTCTCGAAGCTGTGCTATAGGCGCTCTGACAAGAGCATCAACATAGTGCAGAATGGCCTCAAATTAGTGGCTTTGTGGAGCATCCTTGCTGCTTACACAACACCATTCTTTATCATTCCTCACACAATTCACCCTCTACTAGGCTGGCCCCTGTATTTATTTGGTGTTTTTGCACTATGCTCAATTGCAATTAACGCCTTTCTGCTGCCAATGTTACCAGTTTTGGAGCCGTGGCTTGGGATTGCTGGGGCCTTAATAGTCATGGCATTTCCTTGGTATCCAGATGGGGTAATAAGAGCTTTGTCTATCTTTGGTTATGCATTCTGTGCTGCACCATTTATGTGGGCATCTATGGTGAGGATAATGGCAGGTCTTCAGGTATCTCTAGAAAGGGAAGCTTTTATGCCAAGATTGGGAGAATCTTCGCCACCTTCTTGGTTTAACAAGTTATATTGATCATTCAAATTGGGCATGATACAATGGCTGGCGCTGGAACAAGGTCATTGAAAATTGAAGGGGCATTATACCCCACTTATTGTGCAAAGGACTGAGACAGTTCTTTTGTTACTTTACCTGTTTGTGGGGAGAAAGTGCCATGGATTTTGCACCATTAAGACTTCACGGTTGAAATTATTCATTCTTTTGGAGCAAGAGAGGACGCTGCAATGTTGCACCAAAAGGAGGAGGAGGATAGGGGAGTTATTGTGTATATAAGATTGTTTTGCTATTGGTCACATATCTGTATTGTTTGTCTGATTGGTTCCAGTATTAAATTAAATTTCATAAACTTGTTAAACAGTGAGATTAGGTGAGAGAGCTTGGCATCATTAACAACACTGAATTCCTTTACTTTTCTCTAACTTCCTCTTCCCAAAAATTGACGAACCCCACTGATCTCAATAGTATATCACCATCGTGTCAACATATTCATATTTTGTGTTACGGGTCTGAATGAGGGTTTCAAGGGAAGGCTTCAATGATCATATTCATATACATGAAAGTACAAATTCATAGAACACAACAGCTTTTTTAATGTATAACCAACCAGCATGTTACAGGTTAAGTAGTAAGCAAGCTTTAGTTAAGCGGGTGAACGACCTTTGCAATGTCAGGTTTGAGTATAAGAGCGTATTGCTGAGAGGCAGTTTCAATATATTAGTCTTACACGAACTGGGTGGAGATACTTGGACAAATGTATTGTTGAGAGGGGCAGTTTCAATGCCCTGAGCGAGATAAGTCTTACACGAAGGTTGTGGATATACCTGGACAATACTAACGGCTTCTATAAAAGTGTCTAATTGTAAGAAACTATGCAAAGGAATGTATTGTATTCAATCTTGGAACAAATCGTATACAGGATGGATTGACATATATAGACATCAGGCTTAACTAGCCTAACAACTAACAAATTACACGATAAGATTAATAACCTGTTAGCTAAACAATTGCTAAACAATAACAGAATAATAAATCATAACAAAACATGATTACATCAGTAAGTGATCATTATCCTTATCCTTATCCTTTCTATACTCTCCCTTAAGTTGGAGAGTGGGAGTTGTGAATCCCCAACTTGTACATCAAATCACAAAACAATTTGAAACCCAATGCTTTGGTGAACAGATCTGCTTTCTATTGTTGAGTTGGAACATAGGAAGTGACAATAGTGCCTGACTGTAGATGCTCACGAATGAAATGATAATCGATTTTGATATGTTTCGTCCTCTCATAAAAAACAAGATTGGTTGCCATGTGTAGACCAACTTGGTTATCACAATGAAGTGGTGTGGGAGCATCACAAGGGACTAACAAAGAGAATAGCAAACTGCGCAACCAAATGATCTCACTAGTGGCATATGTCATGGCCCGATATTCAGCTTCACTAAAGGAGGGGGACACTGTTGTTTGCTTCTTCATTTTTTGTGAAATTGGAGCGGATCCAAGCTTCATACAGTATCCTGAAGTTGATCGTCGTGTGATGGGGTAAGTTGTCCAGTCCAAATCACAATAACCAACCTGTTGGAGATCATTATCCTTAGGAAGTAAAATGCCTTGGCCGGGTGATGACTTTAAGTAGCGCAAAACACGTAAAGCTGCGTCCCAATGTGCTTGCCTTGGTGTCTGTATGAATTGGCTCAAAATATGCATTGAATAGGTTATCTCTGGCCTGGTAATTATGAGGTAAATCAGGCGGCCAATGAGACGCAGCGGACAAGTTGTGGTTCTGCTCCATAGGAAACCCACAAGGTTTGCAATGCATCATTCCACATTCATCTAGTATGTCAAGCGTGTACTTACGCTGACAAAGGAACAAACCTTCTACACCCCGTGCCAATTCGAGACCAAGAAAATATTTAAGAGTGCCAAGGTCTTTCATGTGAAAACACTTGTGCAGGTAAAACTTGAAACTACTACAAGCTTCTGTATCATTACCAGCTATAATCAAGTTATCTACATACACAAGCACTTCCAGGAAAACATTGCTAGATGAATATGTGAATAAACTATGGTATGCGCTACTTTGGAGGAAGCCATATGTGAGCAAACTTTCGGAGAGCTTGGTATGCCAATTTCTTGAAGCTTGGCGGAGCCTGTATAACAACCTCTGCAAGCGACATACAAGATTTGTCTTCGGAACAACATATCCGTAGGAACGGCCATGTATACCTCTTCCTCTAACTCACCATGAAAAAAAGCATTGCTTACATCCATTTGATGTAGGTCCCATCCTTTGGCTGCTGCCACTGACAACAAGTAGCAAATTGTTTTCATCTTCGCCACGAGAGCAAATGTTTCTCAGAAGTCTTCTCCTTCGACTTAAGTATATCCCTTCGCGACTAAACGTGCTTTGTATTTTTCTATTTCACCATTTGCTTTATACTTAATTTTGTAAACCCATCGACAGCCTACTAACTTTTTCACGGTTGGTAGTGGTTCGAGGGTCCATGTATGATTTTCTTCTAGAGCTTGAATTTCACACTCCATAGCCTCACACCATTGTTGATGTTGGATGACCTGCATATAATTTCTGGGCTCATCATGGGACATGATGGCGGTAAGAAAAGCTTTGTGACCTGAAGAGAAACTATCATAATTGATATAGTGTGATATATGATAAGACTTACTAGAAGTGAGCAATTGTTCCTGTAACGTGCATTGGTTTTTACGTGTGGCAGCATGGCAAACGTAATCCTTAAGATATTCCAAGGGTTGTCTAGTACGTTGTCCTCGAGTTAACATCATATCATCGCTAACAACGTTATGTTCCCCTTGGCTTTGTTCATCTGGTAATTCTACCTCATTCTCAACCAACTCAACTAGATTATGTTCCACCCTAACCTGCTCTTCGGCTTCAGTAGGTGATCCAGCTGCCTCAATAAAAATACATCCGTCTTTGAAACCTGTTGTGTTTTTGGGAAAGACCTCAATCTTTGAGCAATATAGGAATATGTTCTCATAAAATACGACATCCCTTGATGTTGAGAACTCACGAGTCTGTGGATCATACACGCGCCACCCCTTTTGTCCTTGGGGGTACCTAACAAATATGCTTCGTTTTGCTCTAGGTACAAATTTATCACTTGGTTTGAGTGCTTTGACGTAACAGAGACACCCATAAACTCTCAGATGAGTATAAGATGACGACTTTCCGTAAATCATTTCATAGGGAGTGACACATTTATTTGCTACTGTTGGTGTTCTATTGATCAAATGAGTAGTCGTAAGAATGTATTCTCCCCAGAAAGACAAAGGCAGATTAGATTGAAATCTATGCGCTCTTGTAACATCAAGAATGTGTTTATGCTTTCTCTCTACGCGTCCATTCTTTTTTGTGGTGTACCCACACATGATGTCTTATGAATAATCCCCTCATGTTGGAAAAATATCTACATTTTTGAATTGATAAATTCCGTTCCATTGTCACTGCGAATCACCTTCACTTTAGTATCAAACTGCATTTCCACCATTTTACAAAAATGAATTAAATGAGTAGACGTTTCTGATTTTTGTTTTAGCAAATAAACCCATACTGCTCGAGAGAAGTCATCAACAATTGTAAGAAAATAATGTGATCCATTATGTGAAGTTGTAGCATATCTCCCCTATAAATCACAATGTATCAAGGCAAAAACTTTCTCAGCTTTATTATTACTTAAAGGAAAAGGCTAGATTGTTTGGTATGATGACATACATCATAACACCCAAACTTATTTTTATCAAAATGAAAATTAAGAACACTGGAAAATTTTGACAAAGTCTAACTAGAAGGATGTCCCATCCTGGCATGCCAAAGAGCACTCGAATCTTAAAAAATTGTTGTTGATGAAGACCTACATGCTCCAACCTTAAGGATGTAAACCCCCTCATGCAAGTCATCAGACCCAATCGTCCTCTTCGTAGTTTGGTCCTGGATAACACAACCATCAACGGAATATGTCACTGTGCAATTCAGATCACATGTAAGTTTATGAATGGATATCAAATTGCAATTAAATCTAGGAACAAATAAGACATCATGCAACTTAATTTTATTGTTCAAGTTTATTGTTCCTATTTTTGTAACGGAAACAATATCCCCAGTAGGGACAACAATGCTTACAGGAGTATCAAGCTCATGCACTTCTTCGAGGATTGAGTATAGTGGGGTCATATGATGAGAAGTCCCGCTGTCTAACATCCATCCTTGTTTCTCAAGATTACCATAAGTGTATTTATGCTGCTTGTATTTCTCTTGTTCTGAGATCCATGAAGAGCATGATTGTCCTGGTTCTGTCCCTCTGCCATGGTTCTCTTCTGGTTGCTATCCGCCCATGTGAACCTTGCTCCTTCTAAGTTGAAACCAGATTTGTTGCCTTTCTTGTGTAATCTGTGTGTGTCCCAATGAAGAGGATACACAACCAACTCAAAGCATTTGGATTTCTCGTGTCCCAGCTTTCCACAATGCTCACATTGCACCTTTGGCTCATCTTTATTCCTCTGTTTGTTAGTGTAGAAAGCTGAACCTGTTTCCAGCTTGAATTCCCTGCCTTTCTCTGCGGTCAATCGAGATTCCTCTTTCAGGATATGATTGAACACCTTTTTGAGCGAAGGCAACAGATTAGTGTTAAGTATGGTTCCTTTGATGTGTGCAAAACAATCCCAATCAAGACCCCCTAGAAAAAGGTGTATGTGATGGTCTTCCTCCCTCTGTGCTAGATCTTTTGATGCTCCACATGTGCACTGTGGCAGTGGCTGTAGTTCACTAAGCTCATCTGTGAGGCTCTTGAACTTGCCATAATACTCGGTCACTGTCATGTTAGGCTCTTGTTGTATCAAATTGAGTGTTCGCCATAATTGATGCATGCAGGGTGCGTTTGTCTGGGCAAATCGCTCTTCTAGATCAAGCCACACGTCTCTTGCCGTCGTTGCATGAGATATACTTCTGTGCAACGTGTGGTTTGTTGAACTAATGAGCCAGGCAGTCACCATAGAGTCTGCCTTTTCCCATGCATGAAGTTTTGGTGACGCGGATGATGGTTTCTTAATGGTACCATCAATGAAACCAAGCTTCATCTTCGCACGCAGGGCAGTTTTGATGGACCCTGCCCAGTTACGATAATTATCTCCAATAAGGAGCACGACAACCAGAGGTGTTCCCAGATTATCTAAGGCTCCAAGGTAATAGGGCGAAGAAGGCATGATGGCAAACTGTGTTGGGGCACCACTTGAGATGCCTTTCTTCTCTGATTCTCCATTCCCGGATCTCTAGACCTCTATCGACCTGCTCTGATGTCATAAGAAACTATGCAAAGGAATGTATTGTATTTAATCTTGGTGCAAATCGTATACAGGATGGACTGATATATACAGACATCAGGCCTAACTAGCATAACAACTAACAAACTAGACAATAAGATTAATAACCTGTTAGCTAAACAATTACTAAATAATAACAAAATAACAAATCATAACAGAACATGATTACATTAGTAAGTGATCATTATCCTTATCCTTATCTTCTCTATAAATTGATTGACTTCTATGGGAGATGCTTACTTCCCCCACACTGCCTCTAAGGTTTGCAATCGGTGTTTGTCATTTTGTGCTTGACAAATAGCCAAAAGGAAAATAAAGCTGCCATTAGCCAAGTGAGCCTAAAAACGCGTGCAATTAGGCCTTACAATGACAGAAAGTAATATATAATCGGCCTAGTTTGATAGAGGATTCTTCCATACTCATTTTAGCTTTGGGTGTATTGGGGTTCACATTTTTTTCGTCTGCTATAGTTTTTTTTTAAATTTTATTACCGTGTATATAAATATTATCAATTAAAATTTATAATTTTTTATATACATAATATCTATGACAAAAAAAAAAAGATTGGCTCCACTTATTATGTGTGAGTCTGAGTGTATATAAATATTATCAATTAAAATTTATAGAATTTTCAGTATGTACATATAAACCAAACTTGTAACCTATTGATCAGGTTGCAAGTTATAACTTATAAATCTCACCCGTTCAATTTTTTATTATTATGTCAACGGTGATTAAGCTATCAAAAATTTTGTGAGCATCGAATATGAAGACAAACCCTAGTTTGATAGTCAAGTGAAACAGAAAATCCAATTAGAAGTCCAAAATTAGTCAAAGGCCTTTTACTTTGATTACATGTCGTCATTTGTTAAAAGTATTTTTTATACAAAAGAAAGAATAATGTTAGTTACAGAAAATTATGTAGCTGAATTTGAATTTGCCTTTTTTTTTATTTTTAGGTGAAGAATTTGAATTTACTTTGGCCCGCTAGAACTGTTTGTAGAAGAAATTAGTTGATTTTTTAGTCTTTTAATACTATTACATAGCAATTTGTGTGGAGATTTTGTTGAACAATTTGTTTAGATGCAATATGTTACTACTTTATACAAAACTTAGAGCATATTATAGTTATTAATATTTTGTTTATTTTGGTCATGTGGTATCTGAACAAACTTATGCATACTTTAATTAATTTATTTTTTCAGTCCAATTAAAAACATGTCATTTACCTTACGATCTGATCTTAATAATTTGACATATATAGTTAGAATTCAAATTTGTAACCATGTGCTTATTCATACATTACAACTCGTATGCTACTAAGTCGAAACTCTAGAGGTTAGTTATTAATGATTTAATGAAACATATTTGAGTAGTATATCCAGTTGAATTTCACCCTTTTTCAAAAAATTCTTTTATTTTTTTATACCACTTTGAGTGGTATATTCAGTTGAATTTCACTCCATTTTCATAAAATTATTTTATTTTTTTAAATTCTCAATATATTTTACGGGTTTACAAAATTACAGAATTATCTCTAAACCACTTAAATAGATGTAGATTTTTAAGTAGGGGTGTCAAAATGGGCTAAGCTCGATAGGTTGGTTCGAATAGTCCGACAAAATGGACGGTTGCTAACCCGAAACTTACATGATCCGAATGGGCTGAGTCCGAATGGGTCGGACCAGTCTGCTCTTTTAACACTACATAAGACTAAATGAGTTAAGTTAAGCTGACAAAATACCAACTTAAAATTTATATGGCCCGAATGGGCCGGACTAAAAATGATCCGAGTCCGAATGAGCTGGCCGGCTCGCTCTGACACCTCTATTTTTAAGTATGCATTTTTTAATTGTAATTTAATAATTTACATGAATGAATGGAAAAAGATAAAAACAAACAAACGCGTATAGTTGCTTTTATTTCAGGTATCACCTTCAATCCACGAAGGCAGTCCAAATTTCATCATTTTGGATATTTTACATGGGTACATTATATATATAATCTTAATATTTTTATATTATACAAATAAAATTATACTTTATTAATAATTATTAACTATTCATTTTTAGAAGTAAGAATAAAGTGCACCTGTAGTGCCAAACGAGATAATTTTGTTTTAATCTCCTATAAATAGCTAGACTAGATGGTATTCAGGGAGTCCATCGCATTCATCTTTATGCTCCCTTAGTCAATCATATTTGAAGATTCATGTCTTACTCCTGGAACTTGAGATTTCAACATACTTTGCGCGAAGAAAATGAATGTGCAGATTGGTTGGAAATTATGGAATTTCCTCTGACTATACCTTTATTACACGGGATGCATGTCCTCTACAGTTTAATTCTGTCTTGTTAGCTGATGCTTTGGATGTAATTCGACTTAAGCTTTAGTTCTTTTTTCTATTTCTGATTGATAAAAAAAAAGATTAGATGGTATTCTCTCTATTTTAAAATATCTATTCGTTAAAGTTTTTGAACAAAAATTAAGAAAGTTAATAAATACTTTCAATTTTAGGGAAACATAATTTCATTTGATTAAATTATTCTTTCATTTTATTAATGTTTTCTCTCATGTTACTTAATAAAAAAACCAAGAGACAAGCATAAAATAAAAAATATATATAATTAATGCCTTCTTAGTTTTTTAAAATAATAGATAAAAGTGAGACAAAATCTATTGTCTAAAACAACAAATATTTTGAAACTATTCTGGACCGTAGTGCAGAGTCTTATCTGGAAGGATCGACCCGATGCATGAACCACCAAATTCCATCATCAACACCCCGGCTAAAGCTTTATGACCTCGGTCCATGATATCAGACTCATGATAGCCAGACCCATGAAGATCCCCTTAAAACCAGGATTGACCACCAAGGAAACGACACTGCCAGATCAGAAACGAACCTCTATGATCGTGGGATAGTCCCGACAAAGTCAGAGACGGACCTCAACGATCGTAGGACAGTCCCGACAAGGTCAGAAACAGACCTCAACGATCATAGACTGAAACCTCTGCCAAGGCACGATCCTGATGTACCTTCATCTTATGTGGATTGCATGAGGATTCCAGTCACGCTCTCCTTATATACCAAGCTAAGTTAACTTAAGAACAGGTCTGCGATATACACTTTATTGCAAACACTTCTAGTGCGTTGCCTAACTTAAGCGTTGGAGTCCCATTGCAGGTACCCACCCCCCTAGACTTCAAACGCTTGGCTGCAGCTGTGTGAGGAGGAAACCACCGCATTCGTACCTATCTCAAGTATCCTCTGAATCCATTTCAGAACATTGACACCGTTTGTGGGAATCTTTGATAAACTTCTATTCCTACGTTAACTATGGTGAGCACAAGACACAACCAGAGGAAGGGTAGCACCACGCATGCTGCCCCTGGCCAAATACAGGGCCCAGCAGCACAGCATGACCCTCCTTCCGTCACACCACAAGAAACCTCCGCTGCCAGAAACAGGCCCTTAATGGTGGAAACTCTCAACGATGGACACGAAACTTCAGCCTCGGCTAAAAGTCCTGCACCATCTCGAAGGGTTTCAATCCGTAACAGGCTTGTCTTTCCTCATGGTAGAGCAAACAATACAAACTGCGAGGCTAGGATCCCTGTACACGCACGCTTGGGAACCTCCCACGACAACGTGGACCATGCGTCTCATTACGAAGATAATGTTGAATCTGAAACAATAAAGAATGGCCTCTGAGAGTTGTTGCATCAACAAACAGCGCTCATCGAAGGCCAGCAGCGTCAGCTGGAAGAACAGCGCCGTCGGTTGGAAAACCTTGAAAGATCAGTGAGGACGGACAACGACAATGGAGAACAAGGGGTGGCTCGTAACAAGCGCACCATCCAGCATGCCGGCACCGGGGCTTATGGAAATCATAACCCGGCCCCCGGTCATCAACAACAATTATCTGATGCTCTAATGGCATGCAGGGTTCCAAGGAACTTCAAGCCTCCGAGCAATTTGGAGGCCTATGACGGAACCACGGTCCCCCAGGAGCACCTGGATGCTTACACCCAGTCCATGCATCTCTACGGGTACACCCCAGAACTGTTATGCCGGGCTTTCCCCTTCTTTCTAAAGAAGGACACCCTCCGTTGGTTCGTCACCTTACGCACAAAGATCACCGGATGGGAAGACTTGACGCAACGTTTCCTGCAGCACTACACTACAGCAAAGGAACGACCAAATTCAATCGACTCCCTTTCCGGGATCCGCCAGGAAAGTTCCAAATCCTTGTGCGAGTACGTCAAAAGATTCAATCAGGCCTGCGTAGGCATTGAAAACCTGGACGACAGGATAGCTCTGCATTACGCCAGAAACAGACTCCGAACTGACTCAGGCTTCTTCATGTCCCTAGCAAAAAAAAAGCAGGCAAGCTTGGACGAGTTTCACTTACGGGCAGACAAGTGCGTCTAACTGGAGGAAGTCACCAGGGCAAAAGAGAATCTGGAGAAAGGCGAGCCGGTTCACCAGAAGAAGAACCACAACAACAACTAATCCCGTGAATCCTCCAAGAACGAACGGTATCGGCCCAAGGGGTTTGAGAGACAATCTTGAAGGAGGTCCTTCAAACCGAGTTTCAGGATATCAAGAGGTCACCACCAGTAAAGAAGCAATTCCAGAGGGACCTTTCGAAACATTGCAGGTGACACAAGAGCTATGGCCACGAGACGGAGGATTGCTACTAACTCCGGGATATTATGGAGTCCCTGATCAAAGATGGATGTCTGTAGAAGTACATCAGTGGTCTCCGAGGAGGAGAAGACCGCGGAAGGCACCGGGACCGGAGACGAAGCCGCAGCCCCAGGCGGAGTCCAAACCAGCGCCCAAGGAAAAGTCGGAGTCTTGCCAGGAGATCCCGAACCCCTCCGCGCCGCAATGTTGAGAATAGGCAGGACCATGAACGGGATACTCAAGGCGGGGGTAACAGAAAGGACATGCTCATTAGTACCATCTCGGAGGGGATTCGCAGGGGGCGGTACGTCTAATAACTCCCACAAGAAGGCACTCTGGACTGCGGTCCTAAGCATATCCACCTCTTCGTCGCGGAGACCCTACGTGGAGTACAAAGACGCACCACCCGTCTCCTTCTCCTATAAGGACTACGACGATATTATCCGAGATCATGACGACCCCCTGGTCATATCTGGAATAATCTCCAATGCTGAAGTCCGTCGCATCTTTGTAGATCAGGGGAGTTCAGCGGATATCATGTTCATAGACGCCTTCGAAAGACTGGAGTTCCCTCTATCTGCGCTTACACCGTATGAAGGCGAACTAACCAGCTTCTCCGGAGAAAAAGTGACCCCGGTGGGTTACTTTGAAACTTTCCTTACCCTAGGTAACGACGATACCTATAAAACGGTGAAGGTGAGGTTTCTAGTCATGAATTGTCCCTCGGCCTACAACATCATCCTGGGCCACCCTACGCTAAATGGCATCGCCGCTGTGGTCTCTACCGCCCACCAGGCCATGAAGATCCTCAACAGAAACAATGAAGTGGTCACGGTCAAGGGCGACCAGATTGCAGCCCGCAAGTGCTATAATGAGAGCTTGAAGATCGGTAGGACCTCCAGAAAAACAAAAGCACGAACATCCAGCCCCACCCATAACCAAGTCAACATCCTGATGGCGGAGTTGGATGTCCGTGAAGAGATCCGAGGTACCAGACCCCAGCCTGAAGGAGAACTGATCCCACTCCAGCTGGGCGACAAACTCGACCAAGTCACCATAATAGGAGCAAACCTCGAAGAACAGGAAAAGATTCAGTTGATAGAGCTCCTACAGAAAAACAAGGATCTCTTCGCCTGGACCTCCGCCGACATGCCTGGAATTGACTCCGCTTTCATCTGTCATCATTTATCTATTAAACGGGATGCAAAGTCGGTCTCCCAGAAGAAGAGGAAAGTTGACCCTGAGAGGCAACAAGCCATAGAGGAGCAAGTTAGGGAGTTACTAAACGCCGGCTTCATAAGAGAAATCTCGTACACCACTTGGCTCTCGAACGTCGTCCTGGTTAAAAAGTCAAACAGGAAGTGGAGGATGTGCGTGGACTACACCGACCTGAACAAGGCGTGTCCTAAAGATCCATACCCCTTCCCAAACGTTGACAAGTTAGTCGATGGCTCCTCTGACTTCCGGATACTATCCTTCATGGACGCTTACTCTGGGTACAATCAGATTCTAATGTACCCCGGAGACTAAGACAAAATGGCCTTCATCACCGAAAGGGCGAGCTACTGCTACAAGGTAATATCGTTCGGGTTGAAAAACACTGGGGCCACATACCAGAGGATGATGAATAGAGTCTTCGAAGAACAGATGAGGAGAATGCTAGAGGTCTACATCGACGATATAATAGTCAAAATCTCATCGTCTGGATTACACACTGCGGACCTCGAAGAAATATTTGCGCAGTTGAGAAGGCACGACATGAGGCTCAACCCAGGAAAATGCACATTCGGGGTCCAAACTGAGAAATTCCTAGGGTTCATGCTGACCCACCGTGGCATAGAGGCAAACCCCGACAAATGCAAGGCAGTGCTCGATATGCATAGCCCCCGGAGCGTGAAGGAGGTGCAACAGTTAAATGGACGAATCGCGGCACTCACCAGATTCTTGGCCAAAGCAGCCCATAAATCCCTCCCCCTTTTCAAGCTATTGAAAAAGGGGACTGGATTTGAGTGGACACAAGACTATGAAGATGCTTTCGTATCCCTCAAGAGCCTCCTGGCATCCGCTCCTATCCTCATAAGGCAAACCCTTTATTTGTACCTTTCGGTCCATGAAGGGGCTGTGAGTTCGGTACTCATCAGGGAAACGTAGGAAGGACAGAAGTCGATCTACTTCGTGAGCAAAGTACTGCAAGGCCCCGAACTCAAGTATCAAAAGGTAGAAAAGGTCGCCTTTGCACTCATCGTTACGGCCAGGAGACTGAGACAGTACTTCCAATGCCATCCCGTGGTCATAAGGACCGATCAACCCATCTGACAGATACTACATAAACCGGACTTAGCGGGAAGGATGATCGCCTGGTCTATTGAGCTTTCTGAGTTCGGGATTGCCTACGAGCCCAGAGTAGCAATCAAGGCACAAGCACTGTCAGATTTCCTAGTTGAACTCACCTCAGACCCCGGTCGCCCCGAGGAAATATCTTGGACCGTATTCGTGGATGGGTCCTCAAACCCAAAAGGATGCAGTGCCGGGGTAATCCTAGAGAACTCAGAGGGGGTGACCATTGAGAATTCACTAAAGTTCGAATTCCCCACCTCCAATAACCAAGCAGAGTATGAGGCATGCATCGCGGGACAGGCAATGACCAGAGACCTGGGGGCCACAAAGATCAAACTTTGTAGTGACTCCCAGCTCGTGACCTCTCAGATCCGAGGCGAGTATCAAGCCAAAGAGCCCCTCCTGCAGAAATACCTGGCGAGAGTACAAGAACTCCTCCCGAACTTCTAGCTAGTTAAAGTGGAGCACATACTCCGGGAACAAAACTCCAAGGCTGATCTCTTATCCAAGTTGGCAAGCACCAAGAGTCCGAGTAACAACCGATCGGTGATCCAGGAAACCCTCTCGCACCCTGCAGTTTCCGACGTAACCATCTTCTAGGTTGACGAGTAAGAGCGTGCCTGAATCATGCCACTATTGGAATACTTGCAGTCTGGTAGCCTTCCAGCGGATTCCAAGGAAGCGGTCAAATTGAAGAAAGCCACGGCCAGATACACCATCTTTGATGGATAGTTATATCGGCGCGGATTTTCTTCACCTCTCCTCAAATGCCTCATGCCAAAGGAGACCCAATACGTCCTGACCGAAGTCCACGAAGGGAGTTGTGGACACCACCTCGGAGGCAAGGCTCTAGCATTAAAGGCACTCAGGACAGATTACTGCTGGCCCACAATGGAGGCAGACTCCCTTGTGCATGTCCAAGTATACGAAAAATGCCAACGACACTCCGACCACTATCACGTCCCGCCAGAGGAACTGTCCACGACATCCATATCCTGGCCTTTCTACCAATGGGGCATGGATATCTTGGGCCCCTTCCCTCAAGCGTCCGGGCAATTGAAGTTTTTGGTCATGACCGTGGACTATTTTACCAAGTGGATAGAAGCAGAGCCCTTGGTCATCATAACCTCGGCCCGGATTCAAAGGTTCACCTGGCGCCACATTATTACCAGATTCGGGGTGCTAGAGTCCATCATAACAGATAACGAGACGCAGTTCAAGGACAAATGGTTCAAAGAACTACTTGACGGGCTGAAGATAAAACACCACTGCAGTGCCGTGGAAAACCCCCGAATAAACGGGCATGCTGAGGCGGCCAACAAGGTTATCGTCAGGGGGTTAAAGAAAAGACTGGATGAGGCCAAAGGAAACTGGGCCGAGCAGTTAGACCACGTCCTTTGGGCCTACCGAACCACTCATCATTTCACAACAGGTGAAACCCCATTCAAATTAACCTATGGGTGTGAAACAATGATCCCGGTGGAGATAGGGGAACCAAGTTGGCGTCTCCAGAACTTCTCACCAGATAACAACTCCGGGTTAATAAGGAAAGACTTGGACTTGTTGAAAGAAAGATGGTGCATCGCACACATACGCGATGCTGCAAACAAGCAAAGAAGGGCAGCCCGGTATAACCTGAAGGTCGTCCCTAGAAGATTCCAGCCACGCAATCTCGTACTCCGGAGAGCTGACATCGGCGGAAGGAATGCCTCCCAAGGGAAGTTAGCCCCTAATTGGGAAGGACCCTACCGTATCGTAATCAGTACCGAAAAAAGATCTTACACCCTAGAAACACTGACGGGCAAGCCAGTAAAGAACTTTTAGAATGCAGACAAACTCAGAAAGTACTACAGCTAAGTGCCCTTTAAAGCCTAGTCTCCTAGTCTACTTTATGTTTGATTTGCACAAATTATTGTATGAACATTATCCTTCTGGATATTTAATGAAACAACCATCACAAAGTTAGTCCAATTTGGTAAATGGAGTTCTCGGAGACCGGCCACGTAGACCCAAGACTCATCATACCAACCGAGGAGTTGTCTTGTGCTAGATAGGTCGTGCAGCAAAAAAATTTCGAGTTGGGAAAATTCTCGCACCAAACCACAAGCACGAAAGACCCATGGTACCTCCTGGGAAATTATCTTGTGCTAGATAAGTAGTGCAGTAGAAAAATCCCAACTTGGGAAAATTCTCGCACCAAATCAAAGTCACGCGGCATCCAAAATACCTAAACAGAAGGTAATGGACCCCGGACAAGGTTTTTTTACCTTAGGCACGAATCCCAAATGCTAAACTACTTTGGATATCGGATCCTAAGCCAAGGTTTACAAGATCCCTCATAACGCGAAATCCTAAAGGGAGCCACAAGGCGCTCAACTGAAGTGGGCGTTGGACCCAGACTACGGTCTAGTCAAAATTTCCAAAGGGCGTTGGACCCCGAAAATAAGCAAAGAAATATAACGAAAGACAATTCAATTGCAAACTTCGAAAAAACAGGAGCGACATTTATCCATACGAAAAAACAAAACCCCACGCAGGGGGCAAGAATAAACATCCGAATTACTCTGCAGGAGGGTCTGGACCAATAACCTCGGTAGAAGAATCTCCAGCACTTGGACCAGCAACAGCAAGACGAGGAACGACGAGTTGGCCACCTTGGATGACCTTCCCGGAGTCCAAGGAACTCAGAACCAAATCAATCTCGGGATTGAAGAGCTGAACTTGTTTAATAGCATTCCGAAACTGTTGTTCCTTGATATCGGTACAGACAGTGATAAGCGTCCTAACATCGCCTTTTAAGGAGGTAACCTGGCCGCCGAGACGTTTGTTCTCGACGCGAAGACCTTCATTCTCAGCTTTTAACCCGGCCATACACCTTCTGGCCTCTGCCAAACTGGCCTCCTTTTCCTTCATTGCATCCTTCAGGGTGGCCACCTCATCCCTCAGCTATCGGTTCAAGGCCTCAATATCGTTCTTGGCCTTAATAGCCTCCTCTTTTTCCCTAAGAGCGCGGTTATCACCCAGCTCTGCGGTAGTAACCTTCTGCTCGTTATCCTCGACCACACGCTCCATGTACCGAGCCTTCATGGCAAGACGGAACCCAAGAGTCTGGAAGCAACAGAGAGCATCCGTCCCGCTACGCGGGGCCAGCTTAGCCTCTACCTCTTCATCTAGGTGGAAACTATCGACGAACTCACGGGGATCTGGATTCTCGCGGTACAGGTTAATTGGCCCCCCGCTACTCGGGTCGGCGCCTTCCTCAACCACCGTCCTCTTACTTGGGTCACCTGACTACCCCTCACCAACCGCTTTCCTCTTACGACCCGCACGTGGGGGGGGGGAATCCTCCACTGGGATCGGTTCCCTCTCCACGATCGGCACCTCGGTCTGACGGGGTAATGAGACTGGCACCACGTCTGCGGCTGGATCTGAAGGCCCCGGTTCATTCCTGGTCCTCAGAGCTTCAAGAATAGCCAGAGTGTTCCCTTCCTCAGACATCTCGGCCAAGCTCTTTGAAAAGCAAACACAGGCAATTAGGTCCATATAAACGACAAAGGAAAAGAGAATAAACATGAATAAAGGCCTATGCTGCCTAATACAGCTCAAAGTACCACATCATCTACGGCATCCAGTATATCCTTGGGCCAGATTTTATCGACCTCGGTAACCCACATTTCAAAGAAGTTGACACACTCGACCTCTTCATCACACAGGTGACCAATCTCCCTCTCAAATGATTGAGTCGGGATGCTCCACACCGCCCGGTTCCAGTACAAACTAAATGTCGGCTCCATGTCGTTCCCCAACCAGAATGGACGGACCTCGCCTGCCGACGTCAACTTAAAGAACTTTTCTTTGAAGTCTTTATAACTCTCTAAGTAGGGGAGAAATAGAAAAATGCCTTGTCGGAGCATCGCAACCCCAACAGCTGGCATATTCTTTCAAAGGCCAGGATGTTTGCCCAACCATTGGGGTGAATCTGACTGGGTGCAACGTGAAGAGTCCGGAGGACGGCAATCTGGAAATCGTTGAAAGGGAGCCTAAGCCCGAACCTCGTGAAGAAGCCCTCGTAGAGAAACATGAAGTGTTTCCCCGCTTCACGGGTCGAACACACACGTTCTCTTCCCGGGAACAGGATCAGGAACTCATCATCCTAGGCTCCCTCCTCGGTAAGCTCCAAGTAATCCTTTAATTTGTCCAACTCGGCCCCGGACTCATAGCAGGAGATCCTGTCGAAAGCATCGTCCGCGACCCAAGCGTAAGTCAATCCCGAGCCCCAGCGAATACAAATCAACTCCTCCTCCGCTTCTTGGCCCTCCGGCTCACGAGCTTCAGGATCCGGGACGGGCCCTTCAATTCTTAGCACCCTTTTCCTAGCCATTTGAATTCCTAGAAAGCACACAGAGGCCCAGGGTCAGAACCTATTCAAGTTCGAAGATCCAAATGCAGTAGTGGGCGAACAAAGGAAACTAAATCACACCCACGTACTAGCCTCCGCACCTACCAAGGCAAAAAGCCTTAGAAGGACACCTCCGCCGCACACGGTGCGATGGAGGAGGTGCTCCATAAAAGGCAAACGCAGTTGGCAGGAGAGGAAAACAATATTTTTTCCCCTTTTTTTCGTTTGAAGAAAAGAAAGAGAAATGCGCACCGAGAATGTGCAATCCCTCAAAGAACGAAAAATAGAAGCAGAGCAAGGGCAAGGGATTTTACCTCGAAGGAAAAGGAGAAATCAGTTCTGAGAGGTCCAAAAAAAATCTAGAACCGCTTCGCACCATCGCAATGCTCGTCGGAAATCACCTCAAGTCACTAAGTTTCTGACGAAAATTAAACAAAACAAAAAACAAAAGCTGACACTCTACTTATAGGGGCTACGGTTAGGGGACAATTCCGTCCAAGCACCTCAAATTCGAAAAGATACTCATTATGGCACGCGAAGCACAACGCACGTCCCTTCAACACAAACGTGCCACGTGGTCCACGAAGCCGTCATGGTAGTTCAAATGACAGTTATCCAGCAGACTAAAGGACACGCAACCGCATGACCCAAGAGCTTTGAGAACTTGTTCATACCCCGGAGTATTGACCACCGCGGTAAACGTTCCCCTAAGGTATAAAGACACCGGACCCAAGTATTTAAACTTGGCACTTCGTCGATCCCGACCAAGTACCAAGCTGGGGCCAACTCAACATATCGCGTAGTCAAGGTGAGCATTGGACTCACCCTAGTATAATATAAATACCACAGTCCACAGAAAGAAAGAAAAGCAGAAGGCACAGAATTCAAAGGAAAAGAGTAAATTTTATTAATTTCTCATTCCATACATCATCTTACATTAAAAAGAGGAAAATTGAAATATCTGAGACATGGAACATATAATGAAAGGACTCCGGACACGAGAGCTAACCTTAACATCATTAGCATCCCAAGCCATGTCGCATCTACATTTCCTCCGAGAACTAGCACCGGTCTCCCCCCCCGAAGCAGCATCTTGAAAAAGTGGATTGGTTTCAAAGCCCGGAGCGGAACACTGCTGCCGAACCCAGGTATCCACCGCTTTTCTTCACTTCCTTCTTCGCCAGGTAGGAAGAGACCGGGGCGCACTCTCCTTTGATAGACGGGGCACAACTTTTTCATGGGAAGGTCGTTCCACCGAAAACCTTGATCACTCCAAGCAGCTTCAAAGCCGAGGAGCAGCCCCAATAGTCCCTCCTGCATATCCAATTGCTCTTAGGAGCGGCTGGTAAGGAAAGCGACATTGGGCCCTACCCTCTGGTTGCCTCAGTCTAAAACGACAAATATCTCAAGCCTCCCCAGTGACGAGAAATATCAAACAAGCAATCACAGTACGCTGGGAAAGTGAGACATCTGCGACTAATACACTGAGAAAGTGAGATATCTACTCAAGAAATCGCTCACAAAGAAATGACCAAGTTTCAGAGATTTGGGAAAGAACAAGAAGAAAACTCTCGCAAGAGGCAAAACCCTCCAGAAGCGCATAAGAAAGGAAAGAACCATTTCTCTGAGATAAGTCACTTCCAAAATGAAGATGCAAAAAGGAATGCCATAATCGAACGCAAAAACCCTATATTTATAGAGAGAATGGAACGTTTCGATTGGCTCATCGCACCAAGGAGCCTGTTAAACTATAAATCCGCGTTCAATGCTCTCCAGTTCTCATTGGATACAAGAGCAGCGGACGGTTGGAAACTGCACAAAGTTGACGCTCCCCATTAAAGACTCATTCGTTCTCGAGAGAGTCAAAGCAATGGTTTCCAAAGAATCCAAAATCAATGAAGAACGCTGCTGCAAGCCAAAAGACCCCGAGAACCACACCTGGGGGCAACTGAAGGATAACCTCGGAACTAAGGAATGGTGATGTAGGTAAGGACCCACCTTGGCCTCCAAACTACACCCCAACCGCTGAGGTATCTCACGCTCAATCACGGACCTCGGCCATCACGAGACATCGTGAAAAGATTAGATGGTATTCTCTCTATTTTAAAATATCTATTCGTTAAAGTTTTTGAACAAAAATTAAGAAAGTTAATAAATACTTTCAATTTTAGGGAAACATAATTTCATTTGATTAAATTATTCTTTCATTTTATTAATGTTTTCTCTCATGTTACTTAATAAAAAAAACCAAGAGACAAGGATAAAATAAAAAAAATATATAATTAATACCTTCTTAGTTTTTTAAAATAATAGATAAAAGTGAGACAAAATCTACTAGGGGTGTAAGTGGGTGGTTTGGTTCGGATTTTGGAAAAAAATAAATCCGAACCAATCAAAATCAATTAGTTCGGTTTGGTTCGGTTTTCTTATTTTTTGATAGTCAAATCCGAACCGAACCGAACCAAACATCTATGGTTTGGTTTGGTTCGGGTGATCGGGTTGACCATATAGTCTCAGGTATTCAATGTCCTAAATAAAGGCACAAAACATGGAATCTAAGATCAGAATGCAAAAGAGAGACTACTTACAACTTATGCCAACACATGCAAATGGATTTAGAAACAGAGATGGGCAAATGATGTAAATATGAATCTTAGGTTGTATCTATCGCATTTATAGAAAGGCAAGTATTTCAATAAAATACATATACGTTGAAAATAAATTGCCAAATTATGAGGAAACGATAAATATTGTACCTGCAAGCCACTAAGTATGCGTTCTAGTCTAAGAGAAGCCATTGGTTGATGAGAAGCTGAGAACACCTCACCAAGGTAGTATAGAACTCCATCCCTAGGAGGAAGGCCGTGCTTCAATCTTATCTATGCCCATAAAAATATATTGGTTATCAGAAAAATAACAATACAGTATAACAAGTTCTAAATGTAACATTCCGAAAAATACATATTTGATCATAAATCATAGTTTTATAATATTCTTGATTTTTAGGAATTTTTCTGGAATTTTTCGGAAACGACGAATATTTTAATATATTCCTCGTTTTAAGCGTGCAACCGAAATTGAGAATTGCTGAGACCAGTGTAACACTCCGAAAATTGATTATTTCACCATAAATAGTCATTTTCCAATATTTGTGATTTATGTGAATTTTTCTGGAATTTTTCTAAACGATTGATGAATATTTTAATATATTTTTCGTTTTGCGTGAAACTTCGAAATGCAGTCGTGAAAACGATCGAGTGCTTCAAAAATTGGAAAATTATATGACGAATAGTCGTTTTATAATATTTGCAATTTTTGAGAATTTTCTGAAATTTTCCTAACCGTCGAATATTTTAATATATTCATCGTTTTAACGCGCTTGTGAGTGAAGTCGAGAAACGCGATGTTTTCTCGAGAACCTTGGACTATGGACATGTCGACGGGGATCTTACTAAACCCGAGGCTTGACACAGTTCTACGAGATTTCATAATTTTCGAGAAATCTTAACGGTTACATTTAAATCAATACAAATAAAAATTCATCATGTCGATTAATTAAATATTGACTTAATCAGAACTGTAACTATTATCCATTGGATAATAGTGTGTAATAAAAATACTATCACATTATCCTAATGTAATCTACCTTATGTCTAATCAAATCACTTTAATTCAAATTTAATAGTTAAATATTCAAGCTTCCTTAAGAAGCTTTGACCCCAAGCTTTGACCACATGTGTAGCTTCCAAAGGAAGCCAATTTTTGTCACCCATTTCTCTCTCTCATTTACGTATCTGCAGCCCACTCAAGAGAAATAATTGATTCTAATATCCTAATATTACATCTAAAGGCATTATCACCAAAAGCACCATTTTCTTCTCTTTTTTACGTTTCTTCTTCTTCTTTCTCTCTTCAACCTTTTCTTTCTTCCTCTTCCAGCCACCACACGTCCAGCCACCCTCCAAAGACCCCAACATTCATAAAAATTTACATCAACCATATTTTCTTGATCTCCTACTCCTTCTCATCATTTTTTGTGCTTGGAGTTTTCAAGAAAGCTTCCATCTTCAACCATTTCTCAAGCTTTGAAGGTGAGCTCCCATGGCTGAAAATTTTCAGACTTACCTTCCCATTTTCGTTTCTGGTTTTCTCTTGATTTAATGGTCATTTTCTTCTTCTTTTTCACATCATTACATTGTTCTAACTTGGACCACATTTTCTAGGGTTTTTGAGCTTCAAATCCGAAAATCAAGAGTGCTCTTGGAATTTTTCTTGGTTCTTCATCTTGGTAAGAGGAAGATTAATCCTCCTCAACCTCTTTAGCAACTAGGAATCTTGTATTTAATTTTTGGAAGAAAAACCACATGGTGGTTGTTCTTGAAATTGCTTGAAATTTGATTTCTTGATTGCTATCTTAATTTAGCTTTGAGTAGTTGATTGAGTGGTTAATTATTCATGTAATTTTGTGATTGAAATCCATGTTGCTTGCTGGAAATTCTGGTTGCTGGAACCCCCTGAATGTGTCACGGTTTGGGGCTGTTTTTGGGCTGGAAAATGAATGGAAATGATGCTTAAATTTTGACCAATGCAAGGCAAATTAAATCAAGTAGTTAAGGTTGATTCAAGTGGACAAAATTCTGGTTGTTGGACCTTGGTGAGTGCCACGGTTTTGGGCTGTTCTTAAGAGCAGAATTTGGTTAACATTGTGTCAAGAATAATGCTAGGCAAACTAAGTAAAGGAAGACTAAATTAGTGAGAAGAAAATTTGTAACCTAGGACCCTATTGAGTGCCACGGTTTTGAGGGCTTGAATGAGGGGAAAAGATGACAAATTTGTGATGTCAAGACTTGAATTAATCAAGTAACCAAATGTAGATTAAATAGTAGGAAACTTGCAACAATAAATTTTATGAGGGATTGTGGTTAAGACTTAGGAGATAAGCTAAATTGGAAGGTAATTATAAGAATCAAATAACTTGGATTATAATAACAAGTAAATGGACTTAATGATGTGAACATGAATTATTTGAAACCTTGGGAAGGCCACGGCCTCTAGGTGAAAATTCGGGTTAAGATTCCATAACCCATTACTCGGATTACAAGTAATCAAAGAATACAAGAGATTAAGAATTTCATAAACCTTAATGAACCAATGAGATAATTTTCATAAGACTTGAAGATTTTAGAAATCCATAATGGACCTAAAATATATTCCTTGAATTATAAATTGATATTATGTTGATATTGGGTTCTTTTTGGGTGCAAATTTGCTTATTGCACTCTCTTGACCAAATATGGTATATTATGTTATTATATGAAATTGTGGATCATGCATTGGCATGCATAGTATCTTATGCATTGTGATGTCCGTGTGGACTGTTGTAAGGCCAAGTTGCCTAGGAGATTGAACACACCTTAGTACGGGTGCGAGTAGACAAGTGTGGGTCTTGTTATGACCTTGGGGGCGTCGGGGTGCGGGTCCTCCACAATGGGTAGTTGGTAGCTCCTTTGCCCGTGGGGCAAACCGATGCAAACGCACCGACGATCCGGACTTGACACTGTCCTATATCGTGATCTAGTGTAGAATGTCTGTGCAATGCCATGATTGTGCACGAGAAAATTTATTGATAGCACCGGCTCCGGCAGCTCGAGTCACGTACATGTCTCCCGATCTTTCTCTCCGATTGTTTGAGTCTAGCTCCATGGAGTAGGAAATTGAATGTTGTGTCCATGCATCATGGAATATTCTGTCATCTCGAAAATTATTGTTACACGATATTTGACTGTCTGAATTTAACTGCCTGGATGTTATGAATTATTCATTACCATTATTAATGATTGCTTGACTGGTTATCTGTTTAAAAGCTTATTAATTGCCTTTACATGCTACGTGGGCGTTATGCGCCGTTCGGTTCTTGGTTGCTGTATTGGTATTGATGGTAGGATATCTTACCTCTTTCCCTGTGCTTCTATTATTTGCTGTTTATGTGCACCCTGTACTGATCAAAGACAACGGCGAAGAGATAGAAGATCCTGCCTTCCCGGCTTCCGCACTCGCACAGATCGACTTCTACTTGCGACGATGTCTGCACGTATGCGCGGATTCTTGGGAGATGTGCGTCCCGACCTTCCTTGGGGGCCGAGTGCCGGCACATCAACCCGAACTCCGACCGCTGCGTGTATGTGGGAGACGTGTCGATAGCACTTGCCTGGAGACGTCATGAGGCTCCCGTCCTCACTTGCTACCTCGCCTTGCGCCCGGAGTTTTACCCGCCTATCGTGGAGATGTGGGGTCCCCGTTATTACACCCCGCAGAGGATTCGTTTGATTCCACCGCCGGGCTCCGTCCCGCGCCTCTGTGGTTCCTATGGATGAGTCCTCGGATGAGGAAGATCCTGATGAGGGTCCTCCTGATGATCCTGAATCGGTCCCTTTTTATCTGAGGGGTCGATGATCATTGGTGGCTACCGATGGTGCCGCGTGTTTTATTTTTGGGGCCCGATGTACTTTCTTTTTGGTTGGGCTGTATATTTTGTATATGCATGTTCCCTTGGGGTGGGTATAGTTTTGCTTTTTGATGATGGCCAGGCTTGTATTTATGAAACAGTTGTATTAAACTCCAGATGTATATGCATGCTATTCAGGTGCAAATCTCTATGTATTGTTTTATTCGTCATTTTTATCCGCACTCCGTAGTATCATTATTATTATTATTATAAAAAAAAATATTGCCAAGTTTGCTCACATGGTTAAACATTAATTAATTAAAATGAACCGGGTCCTAATCGTTGTTTATTTAATTTCCGCATTTTACTTTATTTGACAATGTGACGTTCCCTCCCAAAAAGGGGCGTTACACTAAAAGTTCCATTATTTTCCAGTGATACGGCATAAACAAGCTAGACAAACACCTTTGCGCTGGCTACAGTTGCCTTCTCATAGCAATTGGCACCCCAGTATAAAAATCCTGTGCCACCCTCTTTCCACACATGCCACATGACAGCACGGTGTTGAGTGCCTCGCATTCTAAGGTGCCAATTTGGATAAGGATCTGATGGTCCCATGCAGACATATGTCCACCATTCCTGTAACAAAATCACCTCCCTCTAATGAGCAAGTAAGGATATATGTAACAACACAATAATAAGAAACCACAATGAGTTCCTTAAATAAGTCAACCTCAGCCTTGATTTTAATGATTAATACTCCAAAATTTCAAAGGAAAGAATCTTGGAAGCAATCAAGAAAGGAACAGAGTCTGAGCCTCAGAGCAAACAAGCAAACAGAGAAATTGACCAGATGCTTAGCTCAAGAACTAGACAAATCATATACCCTACAAATATACCCTATAAGAGTGCTTACTGTTTACTATGTGTTAAGAGATTTTGTTCAACCAGCATTGATAAGGAAAAATAAATATCAACCAACTTGGCAGAAATTTAGCGCACAAACCAAATTACAGAACTAGGGGAAAAAATGAAATTATAATATTCCCTCACCATTCTCTGGTTGTAATTCAGAAACAATATCCTTGGCCAGGTCCTTTTGATTGCCAAGAACCCATTCACTGCAAAGACACATTTAATTTCTTAGCATACTTAATGATAGGAGACTTCAGTCTTTCTTCCTTCCCTCTTTTATTTTCACAATTGTAAAATTAATTTCTTCCACAGGCACAAAAAATGAGACTAAGAAATAAGCCAGTCTAGGTTTCCAAAATAACACAATAATTCTATAACCTAAAAGAATAATAGCTATCTTCAAGTTCAGCTGTCATTAATGGCAAGCCATGTGTTCCCATGGCCATCATGACTAAACCTTTTTTTCGTAGTAAGCAAAGATCTGGCGCGGTTGGCAAAAGTGTAGAATTATAACCTTAAAAAAAAATCCAACACCAGTCACTCAAGCATACATGCACACATACAATACTTTAAACCCATTACTTAACCTCAACATTTGTTGTTATCCTTAAACATCGTACACTGTCATTACCCTCGTGTTAGGCATGTACAAAATGAAATTGGTTTGTACAATTCTTCAATCAATTTGATATATAGAAATTTTTAGAAAATAAAATAAAACAAACATGTTAATAATCAAAATAAGAAAATTCTCTTATTGGTCTTTATCTCAAGTGGATTCCAATCACAATTCAATTGCAGAAGTTGAACACATACACAAATCATTCTTGGAAATTGAAGCCAAATCCTTCCTCAATTCCTCCAAGTACATAGAGGGAAGATCTAAAGCACTTAAAACATAATGTTGACATCCCCAGTGGCATATAACGGAAACCAACAAGCTAGAAAATGATTGATCATAGTAGATAAACACTATGTCCTCTCAATATTCCCTTGGAATCTAGGTTTGTAAAAGCAGGCATATATTTCAGATAGTTAATCACTTACAAGTTCTAGAAGTTTGAATCCATCTTTCAGGCATAAATCATCAGAACTCAGTTGATGCACACTAATGGAACAGTGGTTTTATTGGGGTGAATCTGGCAAAGCTTCTATTATGTCCCCAAATTCTATAATACAACAGTTGCTAATTTGCTATTCAATAAACCATATATCTCAATCACGAAAAACTTACAGGAATACATATAAGTTACACACATTCCTCATAATTAAATATGCCAAACTAGAATTTAAAACCAGAGTCACATAGCCAAGTTATATATTCTAAGAAACTGTTTTTTGCAGCAAACACAAACCTTTTTCATGACTCTGGCTTGTAAGTATGGCCGCAGAGACATCTTCAAAGGCAAGCAGTGCAACGGTCCTCTCCAACTCTTCCAAAAAGCTTTGCTGAAGGGAATCCAAATTTTAGGCAAGTGTTAGGCACCAAGTCTTTGCAACCAATTACATAAAATTTTCCACAATAAAAATTTATTTTCCCATTTTGTATTTTTCCTAACTACATGCAAGCAAAGTAAAATAACAGTGCAAACAATTAACCCATTAATAAAAAGGCCAGAAACACTTCATTAGTAAAGATTTTCTATGAAATATAGATATACAAAAACTCATCAGGCGAGATTTATATTTTCCTCTCCCCTTGGTGCAAGCTCCTCCTGGACAAATTCTAGAGCTTCTTCTACTTTTCTATTCCAGATTAGTTCTATCAGTCGTTGCTGTTGAAGATGGAAAAATAATTGGGGATTTGTGTCCAGTATCTGCAGACAGTATTATAAAAGGAATATTATTAAGTTTATAGAACAGATCTGGAGCAGATCTGGCTCAGCTCGAGTTGTGACAGTGGTGGGTGAGGTGTGGCGGAGCAGATTTGGCCCTGAGCTATGGCTGAGCCGACGGCGAGCTTTGGTGAGCAAGCAGAAACGAAAGTGCAGAGCAAAGGGAGCAGCGAGAGAGCAGTGACGGGTGAGCAGCGATGCGAGCTAGGATGGCGATAGGCGAGCAGCGACGGCGACATGCTAGTGGGGTGAGGCAGCAAATGCAGAGGGGTGACGTGAGGGTGTTTGCTAGGGATTCAAAATGAGAAAAATTTGAAAGGAAGGTTTGATTTGGTGCAAAAAAACTGAAGATTCACAGGTGGTTCGGTTCGGATTCGAGTTGGAAATTTTAAATCCGAAGACCGAACAATTTAAGCTTTAATTGGTTCGGATAGATCAACACACCTGAACCAAACCAAACCAATCTAATTGGTTTGGTTCGGGTCAATCGGATTGGTCGGGTTATTCGAACCAATTTACACCCCTAAAATCTACTGTCTAAAACAACAAATATTTTGAAACTGTTCTGGATCGTAATCCAGGGTCCCATCCGGAAGGATCGACTCGTTGCATGAACCACCGGACTCCACCATCAACACCCTGGCCAAAGCCTTATGACCTCGGTCCATGGCATCAGACTCACGATAGCCAGACTCATGAAGATCCCCCTAAAACCAAGATTGGCCACTAAGGAAACGACCCTGCCAGTTCAGAAATGGACCTCCACGATAGTGGGACAGTCCAGACAAATTCAGAGACGGACCTCAACGATCGTAGGACAGTCTCGACAAGGTCAGAAACAGACCTCAACGATCATGGGCTGAAACCTCTGCCAAGGTATGATCCTGATGTACCTTTGTCCTACGTGGATTGTATGAGGATTCCAGCCACGCTCTCCTTATATACCAGGCTAAGTTAACCAAAGAATAGGTCTGCGATATACACTTTATTGCAAAACACTTCTGGTGCGTTGCCTAACTTGAGCGTTGGAGTCCTATTGCAGGTACCCACCCCCCTAGACTTCAAACACTTGGCTGCAGCTGCGCGAGGAGGAAACCATCGCATTCGTACCTATCTCAGGTATCCTCTGAATCCATTTCAGAACAGAAACAGAGAGAGTAGCTTAGACAAATGTTATTTTTAGCTTTTATAATAAATTTGTCTACGTAAACCAAACTTAAATTATTACTCCTTCTATTTTAAAATAAATGTTGTTTAAAGTTTCCACATAAAAATTAAGAAAAATATTAAATACTCTCATTTTTTTATATGGAAATATTATCAATTTTAGAAAAACATAACTACATTTAATTAAATTACTTTCTCATTCTATTAATATTTTTTCTCATTTTACTAGTAGAGATAACAAGATATAAAGATAAAATTAAAAAAATAAATAAATATTTTTTTACTTTTTAAAATGACAAATAAAAAAATAAAACTCATTCTTTAAAACGATAAATCTTTTTGTACATTTAGAGTATTCAGTTATTATATACTCAATTTATTTCATTTTGTTAATTTATTCTTTTTTTTTTTTTTGAACTGATTTCATTTGGCTAATTTCGTAAAGGTTTTGATAACTACTTTTAATCTTTTATAGATAAATAAGGCTGTGTACAGTTTACATTATGAGAATAACATTATTATATAGTTGCCAGTTGCTACCAGCCAAAACCAAAAGCCAGTTGCATTTCCAGAACCAGAAAGCGTCATTGGGACTGGGTGGCCGCTGCTCTTTCCATGAAACTCCAATCATTTATTGATTTTTTATTACCATAATCATTATGAATTTGCTAATAAGTGTTTAAAGACACTTGTAAAGAATTTTAAAGTATAAAATTTTAAATAAAAAAATATTTATTTTTAAATTATTAATACATTAATTTCATCTAAACTTTTTTATATTGATATCCTTAAACCCTAATCATTATCGATGACTTCTGCTGCCCATTCTCCATTTTCAATTAAGCATTTAGTGTGTGTTTGATATCTTAAGTTTAGTTGAAAGTGTTGTTTAAACTTAAGTTTAGTTGAAAGTAAGTTTGTAGTAATTAATTTATGTTTGGAAACTTTTGTTTTAAAGTAATTAACAACAATTTTATCGTAAGAATTTAGACTTCTTTCTGTTTGAGTGAAAAATTTGTTGAAACCCATTTTGCTCCATTCAAAGTTTGAAACGTCAATTTAGATATTTCCAACTGAAAGCCAAACATGCACCTAATGGGCATCCATTTTCGCCATGGAGGGCAATACAAACAAACACAAATTTTGTTTATATTGTCTCATTGCCCAAAAGTGAGGAGAAAACGGTGGTTCGGGTTCCAACGTTCGAAATTTTGTTAGGGCTATATATGTGGGGGCCAACTTGTCTGTGACCAAAAAGATAAAAAAAAAGTTGTATTCATTTTATTTAGCATGATACAAAATATTATTCATCCATGCCGGACCATCATTTGTCATGCACGCAGCACTCCCAAAATGACCGTTTGAGGCAAAACGCAGATGCTTTACGACAACGGCAAAATCAGTGCGTGGAAGTCGACTGGGATGATAAGATAATTCTAATTAAGAAAATTAACATAACAACGGGGATGAATGAATCCTTAGACTGGACCCCTATATCTCGAGTAATAAGATGTATGAAACATCCAAAGTTTAATTGGGAGGTGGATTGGGACATTTGCATTTGATAACTCTGTCACTTTTTTAATATATTTTTTTATGCTATTTTTCTTTCATAAAATTTAATCTTTATGTACAAATTTTATGCCTAAGGAATTTGTTGTGCACTGTGCTATTTCTTAAAGTTATTATGAACAATACTAAATCTCGTAAAACCAAAAAAAAAAATTGGGTAAGACAATTTGGCTCATGGATCTTCAGATTCAGAAGTGATAATAAACAGACAAATGAAATACATCATTAATGCAGTGCAGTTGTAAAGAATAATGAAATACACTAAAGCACAAGACGTGTATATATTAAAGTAATAACAAGAAAAAAAAAAAGAAAGAATATTGAATGTACGAAAAAAGAATGTTAACTTAATTAACGCAAGAATAAGATAGACAAATGACCATTACTAATAAGAATTGATTGCGGTGATAAACAAGTTATATATTTAGACAGAACATCAACGTTCAAATCTTAAAGAAAACACTTATTAGAATAGTCTCTTAAACGTAACAATACCATTTGCCTTACAACAATATATATAAAAATACTTGACAAAAACAAAAATAAATGAATGCTCACTACCAAGTCCACTACCAATAGTCCCAAGATTGGAGAGCAAAATTGGAAATATTCTTATATGCTTTTAAGAGTATTATTTTTAATTATTTTATAATTGTTTAAATTTAGTTTAATAATATTTTATTTTTTTAATCTAATAATTATATGATTATTTAGTCTTCATATATCATCTTTTTATTGAACGAGAATATTTCTACTACACAATAATTCAAAATAGGCATTTATCGTAGTCACGGGATTGGAGTTAGACTTTAGGATGACCCACATGTCTTACGGTGCTAGACTTTGTGTTCAATGCCAGCCATTCAACTTTCCGAAATACTATCTCCAAAAAGAAAAAAAAAAAAAACTTTCCGAAAGACTAGCGGCATAAGCTAGTGGCAACCATGTCATAGGCCAAAAACATGTGGGGTTACTCGTATCATACATATAAAACAGAAATATCATACATGACTTGTGTATGAATTGTCAATGTGGAGTTATGGTATAAAATAAAATGTATACCATACACTCAAAAATAAAAATAAAAATTATATAATAGAATATTTTTCACTTACTCAAGAATAATGTTATATCCATGACTTGCATATCCTACTCTACTAGGATTGGGTTTGGTTTCACTTTTCAAATTTAACCGACTTTTTCCTTCAGGTTTTTTTTTAAAAAAAATTAAAATACTTACATAGTTTCCCAAAACATGATATATATATATATATATTAAATCAAGCTACATAGCCTACATTGTCCCTAAAAAGCATACACCCTAATAAAAGTGACCGTTGAAAAGACCAGTATCTCCTCTCTATTCTTGAAAATTATAAACGGCAAGTAACACTACATTAATCAATCATATATAAGGTACCCAAATAGCCTCGGACTATAAAATATAAATGCCTCTCCCTCTTTTCTGTGCTACATTGTATATTCCTCCAAGTTTTTCTTCTGCTCCAAGTCCCAGGCTCCCAGCTAAGCAATTTCCACATATCAAACATTCTCTTTATTCTTCGCTAGCTCTTCAACACTATTTTCTGCACCTTCGATGCTATTATTGTATATTATCTAATGGCTCCTCTCTTCGTCTCGATACAAATGCTTTTGGTTCTCACTTGCATATTGCATGTAGCAACCGTAACATGCACAAGCTACCACGATGGTACCCCCAAAATAATCTCTTCCACAAACTCGTCCAACAACAACCTCGGTTGGGTCGGACCCATTGGCCACCGCATAATCACCGTTGACGTTAATGGCGGTGGCCATTTCAGGTCAGTCCAAGCCGCCGTCAATGCTGTCCCAGACAACAATGGAATGAACGTCCTTATTCAAATTAGTGCAGGATACTACATGTATTATTCTTGAGCTTGGCCTTTGCATTAGTTTGAAATCAGCTTTGTTTGCACTAATATACACAATTTTTTTTGTGCCCACTAATATACACTTATGATAATTTTTTTTTTGGTACATGATAATTTGTTCTTTATTTACGGCTAATTGTTGATCTGCTGATACTACTCACGTACACTTATATATACATCACATTTGCATAGTTTTGATTAGGTCCACAAGTGTGAGAAATATGAGAGAAAATGAGAAGTCTAATAAGCATTCTTCTTTTTTATTTTCTTCTATATTTTCTTTTGAATTATTTGGTTTTGTTTTGGTGGTGACAAAACAAAGTGGCTGATATGGGTGTGGGGGGGAGTGCACTGCAGAGAGAAGGTGGTGGTGCCCGTGACGAAGCCATACATAACGTTTCAGGGAGCGGGGAGGGATGTGACGGTGATAGAATGGCATGATCGGGCCAGTGACCCTGGTCCCAATGGACAACAACTGCGTACTTACAGAACTGCTTCTGTTACTGTTTTTGCCAACTATTTTTCTGCAAGAAATATCAGCTTCAAGGTAAAATTCTTTATACACTCCTCTTCTGACTCAATATATCTTCTTTACTACTTGGAGTAAATAAATATTTTAACTGTTAACCCTAAAGCCTGAAGGGGAGGAAAGAACAAAGAAGTACTGTATGTATCGTCATTCGTCACCACCAATATTTATTAGTAGTTAGCGACCTTTTGTTGTGTTGCTCTCTAATACAAATTTTTTTAATGATAAATATTAAATAGTGTAAGGGGTATCACAATAAAAGATATCATATAAACCAGTTCACAAAAAAAAAAAAGAAAAAAGAATCATATAAACCCTTTCTTTTATAATAATAATAAGGTTAAATATTTGTAAAGAATGGAGAATCAGCTACATTTTTGAATAATGCTTTATGCACATTTCTTCTGCATATCATCTTACATCTAACATCAAGCATAACTAATGGAATCAACGCGTAGTGTGAAAAAAAAAAAGAGGTTAGACCAATTATAAAAATTATATTGATATAAAGTGATATGTAAGTAAGTGTGTGTAAATAGTATTATTCTTCATTTTTTTCATGCTTTTAAAGTAGGTTTCATATAATAATTTTTTTTTAAAAAAAAATTCTGGTAAAGACGGATTGAGATTTATAAGCTAAACTTGAGTTGCGTTTACACAGCTGAGAAGAGATAAAGTCATAGATGGTTGTTATAAGTTTAACTTTTACTCCCCATGGATATTGCTTCAACTTTAACTTTACCAATAAGCTTTGAATGTTGAGTACAATTCAGTTTTGGCCAAAAATTTAGAAAATTATAAACCAATAATGACGAATGGTTTAATGGGCAGAACACAGCGCCAGCACCAATGCCGGGGATGCAGGGATGGCAAGCGGCGGCGTTTCGCATATCAGGCGACAAAGCATACTTCTCCGGGTGTGGGTTCTATGGTGCACAAGACACTCTTTGCGACGACGCTGGCCGCCATTATTTCAAGGAATGCTACATCGAGGGCTCCATAGATTTCATTTTTGGAAATGGCAGGTCCATGTACAAGGTAATTCATTAATTAATTACAACTTAATGCTTGTTTATTTATGTTAATGTGAATCAGAAATTTTTATATAATATAATGTATTACAATTGAGTGTATTAAATTAATTAATATTTAATATTTTTATAAATTTTTATATCTCACAATTAATTTTATGATATTTTATAAAAATATTAAATTTTAATTAATTTAATACAATAAATGCATTATATTTAGATAAAAATTTCTCAAGGTTAACACCTTTCCTTAGTGCGCCCTTCTTTTCTATTGTCATCAGTCATGACTCGTGACTCTGGATAAGAATAGTGTGCAGCAGTTTTCTGCAAAGTATATTATATTTGCCTATTTGGCACGGCGAGTTAGTGGTGCATGAGAAAGCAAACAAGCTTTTTGCAATATCGCACCTTTGTTTCAGCACACTCCAAACTCAACTGATCCGCAGACACCCAAAGACTTATGATATTTGAACATATAGAATACGAAACTCAGTTAATACCCTTCTCATATTGATATATGATATATTCATTTAATTTTAATATGTGATATATTTTAATATTCATTTATATTCACATCAACATACATATTTATATAAGATGTTGTATAGTAACATATGTTCAAAAAACATTTTTCAAACCCAAAAAATTAATCAGAAATTCTTAGTTTATCCACGGGTGTAAAAAGTAAAAGCAGGCCATGTGATGTGTCCTCATTTAGAAAAAATGATTGTCAACTTTTGTATACAACAGCTGTGTTTCTGAAGATTTTTTAATCAAGTTTTAAAAAATAGAAAGACAAAATTTAGAATTTTAGGTACAGATAAGTTTTTATTTAAACTAAGATATATGACATGTTTCTGGACACATGGGAAGAAGTAAGAATCTCTTCTTAATATTCAGATAGATAGAGCAACACGAACACAAAACACGATGGACCATCCATTTCCAACTCCTTTCATTCGTTATTGTTTGTCCTTTTGTTTCCCTCATGTAAAAATTTGAAAACATATCAATTGAAAGAAAAAAAAAACCACAATATTAAAGCAGGTGTGTATTATAGAATCGCAATTTTATTGAGATTGTTACTCCCTCGTTTATTATTTTTTTTTATAAAATTTGTTTTCTCTTAATTTATATGCCATTTAAGAATTTTAAGGATACTTTAATTATTTTTTTCAAATTTTATCCTTATCTTTTATTGTCTGTCTCTACTAAATTTAATAATTATACATATTAATTAAATTTTATAATTTTTTAAAACCTCTCTCTTAAGGGTAATTTAATAATGTTAATTTATATTTCACTTAATTTGAAGTTTTTTAATAATATCTTTAATTTTTATGTAAAAATTTTAAAAGACAAATAAAAAGTAACCTCCCAAAGTAAATGCAACGCAATTTATCTAATCTTTGCCATCAATAGCTCTTGCTTGCTGTTGTTAATTTTCAGGATTGCGAGCTGCACTCGATAGCAACAAAGTTCGGGTCAATAGCAGCCCAAGATAGGAAATACCCATACGAGAAGACAGGCTTCGCATTCGTACGGTGCAAGGTGACAGGTACTGGCCCGGTTTATGTGGGCAGAGCAATGGGCCAGTACTCTAGGATTGTCTATGCCTATACATACTTCGATGACATAGTTGCACATTGTGGTTGGGATGATTGGAACAATGCCAACAATAAGAACAAGTAAAGCTCTCAAATACTAGAACTTCTTGAGTGCACTTGGCACTATATACTCAAATAATAAGAGTTAGAGCATGACACATGAATAATTACAAATCGTGTTAGATCATGCAAATTGCCTTTTGGCAATTGATAAGCTCACTTTCTCTAGTAGAGATTTTTTCCCTTCATTTCCCTCTATATTATTATGTGCTTGTTTCCCTCCTCTATTTCTTAAGATCTATCTACTTTCCACATGTTCATAATTACTTATTTTGGTATTTTCTTTTGATTTAATTTGAAAATATTATTTTTTTTTTCTCTTGATTTGGGCTAAAATTGAATTCAACTACATCAGGACTGTATTCTTTGGAGTCTACAAGTGCTGGGGCCCAGGAGCAGCGGCAATAAGTGGGGTCTCATTGGCCCGAGAGCTAGACTTCGAATCCGCTCATCCATTCCTGGTCAAGAGTTTTGTCAATGGGAAACACTGGATTGCACCCTCTGATGCTTAGCTAATAGCTACACAAGTTTTGTTAACTTTCAAAAAAGAAAAAAGGATACATAGCTGCAGTCTATCCAAAATTATTGCTGTCATTATATTCTCTGTTCTTTTTTGACTTTTTGATTCGTTTTGTTAGCCATAGGAAATTCATTCATTCAATCTTTGGAGGGAGGCCTTTGTTTCATAACTGACTAATGTATTCGTGACAACTCCCACTGATTTGTATATTGATTATTCTTTGATCATTTTCAAATGTAACAACTCACAATTCTAACTCTGCAACCTTTTTTAATATGATATATGAAAATAAAATTCGTAGTGCTGGATTTACCGTAATCGTTGACTTCTGAGGGGGAAAAAATGGTGCCTCACATAATACCCCGCGTCAAAAGATTTAGGTGAGGAATATAGATAAAACAAACGACACAATGACTTACTATGGCATCATTTAATGAGAAGACCTTTGTAAACAAGATTAATTGTGGTGTTTTCCTTAAAAAAAATGCAAATACTTAAACGTTTCAACCCATATAAATTACAGGCTGCCTTGCTGTTAGTCCCATTTACAATGCTTATGCTTTATGGTCATCAAATTGGTGCTTCAGTGTTACAAATAGCTCATCATGATTCATGACATACATCAAATTGGCTATGTTTAAGAGTTTTGAAAATGATGAAATGGAGTGGTTCATAATGGGATGGAATGGAAAGGTAAAAACACACCACAATATTATTTGGAAGTTTTGGAGGGGAATTCTTTTCCATTGTTTGGAAGTTACAATGGTAATTAATAGAATAGAGCGGGTTACTAAATAAAATAAAAGAGAGAAAAATATTCCATCCCAAATCCCCCAAGTTGGGGGGTATGAAAATTGGGGGTATTGGTTGGTATGGAGTAGTTTGGGTTCATATCCTTAACCATCCCACTCTATTATTTAAAAAATTCAGAGGGTTGGGCTCCTTTCACCACCCCACTCCATATAGGAAATGATTCTCAACGAATCAGAAAGCAAATTTCTTTGGCAACTAGCAACTTGTACTATCATTGCTCTCAGAAAATGTTAATAGACAAGCCCTCAGATCATATACAACCTTAAAAAAGAGGCTATAAAGTGTGGGTTACTCATAACCTTAAAGTGACTAGGAAAAGAACAATTGTAGTGCATAAAACCATTTTATTCTGACAAGTGAAAAATAAATGTCGCTAAGAATCTAAAAACCATCAGCTACCACAGTGAGAGGGATGAAATAGCTTCACATTATACAACAATTTGACTGAGAGTCGAGCATTTCTGGAGATCTGCAGGAGAAAGTGTTGACATCAGTTGATGCCACGCACATATAAGAATGTAGTTTGACAATTATAACAAGACATAAATAAATATAATGACCAAGTTTCCAGAAAACAAAAAGAATAAAATGACAATGCATGCCACCAAGTAAATTCTCTTTTTTTCTTTCAATACATTGGAGGTGCAAGCACTAGGATAGGAGAGGGGGATAGTGGCCTAGTGGCCTAGTGGAGGATCAAACCTTCAATGTCAGAGGTTTGATTCTCAATTAGGGTCTCAGAGGCTAGGGCCAAATAAATTCTACACAAAACTCTGGCTTTTTTATATGATGATTTAATACCAATTTAACCAGTAGTAATCCCTTGCAAGTAAGATCACAGAATTCCTACTATATATAACTTGACATGTAAATGTGATGCTACTACAAGAAGTCCCCCCCAACCGAACAAAATAAAAAAATAAGACAGATTTTTTTACAAATCTATATGAACTGACATATTCACATCACCCATAGAAACAGCTGTTCTACAGTCAACTTATACCTATTAGTTAAGATTCCATGACAAATCATTCATTTATTTGAGTATTTAGGGAGCTAAAAATAAATCAATGCACGTTCACGCATGAGTATTTATTTTGAAATAAGTAAACAGAGATTATTGCTACAAGTTCATAGCGCGATGAACACCAAAACATGCCTTAAGATTGCATTTTCAAGACTGGAAGAAAACTTACAACTGGCCAAGACTGGCTAAATCGAAATCGGGAGCAAGCTCCTGGACAATATCATTTGGTGGTTGTCCACATTCTTGCATTTTGTGCATGAGCTCAACAATCTTGTTGAAGTTTCCAGGTTCATTTTCATAAACTTCATTAAGCTCTAGTATTAGTTCATACTGGTGTGAATACTGTTCATATTCTTCTTTGCTTAAGCTGGTTTTATGCTCTTCCAACCACTTTGGATATCTTTGTCCTATTTCCTTCATTGGTTCATGAAGAATCTCCTTGGACAGAAGTTGCTGCATCATGGTCTCCACAATAGATTCCATGTCCTAAACAAATTACTAATATTATTAGCACTAATTCCAGGAAAGAAAGTCAAGATACAGTATTCTAATGATGAGGAATTACAAAAGAGTACAGTAAGTAGGGATTACATAATAGGCAACTAAGAGAGAAAGATGAAATATGCCAGTGTATTATTTCACAGTACGGTGCCTCCAGAAAGAAATACAATGGTAGTGGATAGTCAAATTATAATATCCTTTATGGCCTCAATCACTTGCTTCCTCATAGTGAAAATTTATAGCCAAACTTTGTAAATTCACTTGACTTAGCTTGGTCCTTTTCTCCCTCATTCCCATATTTAATTGAAAATATATAAGAGGTTAAGTTAATAAATGAAGGCAGTATTTCCAAGCTTCAGTGGCTGCTTTGCTCAGCTATCATCTTTCACTAGTCACTTTTCCATGTGGAACTCAGCAAAAAGACATCAGCATGGAGGTCGCACTTCCATTTCAGAACATACATCAAAGTTCCTTCAGCCAAGTTTCTGCTAATGTTTATTATCCTAATTTAATAGATTCCAACTTGGATTCTTAATAAAAAAAATTTGGACATCTCTAAGCAAAGAAAGTAAAAATTTTTTGGACATCTTTGAGCAAAGAAAGATGCTGATCACTATTGCCAGCAATAGAACTTATTAATTGAATATAAGAACCCTCAAATTCAATAATTTGCAATCATAACTAAATGCATATAAAGTATTATTTTCTTTTTTTTGGCCATCATAAAATATAATTAAAGACACCTAATTTATAATAAAATTACATCTCTTCAACAAGCCATAACAAACCAAATAAAAAACAAGTAAACAAACAAATAAAGGAGTAAAAATCCAGTGAGGACTTTGACATCATATAATTTAACAAATAGAATGAGCATATTGGATCCAAAAAAGAAGTGAAAAGAACAAATATATTTAAGTAAAAAGTCATCTATCATTTTTAAATTTCAATTAGTGTGATAATCTAACTTCTTCTGTTATTGGACAGCTGAGACTTGTCATAACTAGAAAATTTAAGTGATCAATACCCTTGATAGGAAGTTATTGATATATTTGAGTTCTGAAGCAAGATTTTGAGCAAGGTATTTGCAGGAGCAGTTAGTGATCTATTTAAGTTTTGGAGCAGGAACTTTGAGCAAGGTATTTGCACATGAGTGCAAAATATGATGTACTTTATACCAAGGAAAAATATTACATTGACAATTGAGAAATAATTAGGTTCTTTCACAATGCAAGCACCATTCTAGTTTCGTCAAATGCCCCTCTGAATGAAATATATGAACCAAGGGTGTTATATAAAATAAAATACGATTACTGCATTCCATTAAAGCAAATACTTGATATTATAACCAAGTTTTTCTGAGGCATTTTAATCTGCAAAAGAAATGCCAAAATCTTGGAAGAACTGAATTCATATCATATCCAAACTCAGAAAACACCAAATGCTGTAAGCCATCACAACTGCACCAACATAGATTTCTAAAGCATGAGCACTCAGATTTTGTCATTACATGAAAATAAGTACCCTGATTTTCAATTTTAACAATAGAAAAAGAGGATAAAGGAATAAAGGCCATATATACATACAAGTCATCAACATCCTTAATATTCTTTTCTTCACCGTTCCATAGCTAAGCACACATATCTATCACATACAGAATACACCAACCAAGTCTACAGCTTATGATCATCTGATGCAGCAGGCAAATTAATTACTACATGTGCAACACATAAATGACACGATTCTCAAATTCCATAGTCATGGAGTAATGAATGTGATGTCCAAATCATCTATTCCTGTACATTTCCTAATTCTAAGGTAAAAAGCTTATTAACAGGACCCTTTGAGAAGAAGTAAAACACAACTGCTTGTAAAATCCATGACTCATACTCACTTCACAACTTCATAAATATAATATAATTCAATCACTTTCATGGGAGAATAACTCAAATTGCCACAGCACAGAAAATCCGCTTATATAAAAGGGAGAATTGACGATACAAAATTAAAGCTAAAGTACTAATAAGCATTCCCGTGGCAGAACTGACCATTCAGAATGGTTAGTTGGTTATTCCTGTTAATTTTGTACTATAAGCGATCCTTAGTGCTAATTTTCCCTATATAATACAACCAATCCGTTTAACCAACAACTAAGGTTTGAAGCAAATTACATATACCTGAGAGCCAGCAAGCTCCTCAAACTGCTTGACCCAATCCTCCATCATTGCATCCTTGCCGAAATCACCCCCACCGGGTTTGGGGCCCGACGTGAATTCAAGGCCCTTAACAGCCTCTCTGGTCCGCTCCCTGAGCTTGTCGAGTGCCTCGGAGACATGGGTGTCTTTGGAAACCTTCTGCTTCCCTTTTTTCTTAACTCTCAAATCAGGTAACCCCATGCCTAATCCTTGAACCCCAGAAGGCAAAGAAGGAGAAGATTCCTTTTTGTTCTCAGTTGCTTGCCCACCACTTCTAAGAGATAAATAACAAAGTTGAAGATTCAGTTAAAAAAAAATAAAAATCAAAAATTGAAGGCACAGTTGGTTGTGGGTAAGAGAAAAAAGAGACCTTGGAAGGGAAGAGTTATTAAGGTTGAAGTTCTGGAAATCATCCAAAGCACCTGAAATGATTGAATGCAAAGACTTTCAGATTAGAGAACAAAATAGAGAGTGACAGAGGGTTGATAGTTCATACTATCGAGGAGTTGGTCGAGGTCGTCAGAGGGGTGGTCGTGGTCGGCCATGGTTGTCACCGCCAGACTCCTCTGCTACTGCAAAGGAGAAGGAAATGGGTTGATTGGAATGAAATATCTGGCGGATTGTGATCCAATTCCAATTCTTGTGAATTGTGATTTCCCAAATGAAATAATTTTATTTCCATTCTATTTGAGCTTCCTTTTAATTAATTTTGTTAAAAATTTAATATCACCAATTCCCAAATTTCCCATATAAAAAATTAAAGAAAATTATTATTGCACACGAAAAATTTCACATCATTGTTATATGGTTAACTATGTGTCGAAAATTAATTAATAACATGTGTTAATTGGTTAATAGACTATTAATATATTTTAAAAAAATTGGCAACTAATTTTTAATACGTTGTTAAATTTTTTAGAGTATCTTTTATTTGATAAGTGAGAAAATAATTTTTCAAAATACAGTCATGTGATTAAATAAAAATTCCTTCTAATAATATTATTTCTACACACATAAATTTTAAGTTTAAATCTAAAAACACATGCTTAATGGACTCAAGTCCCTTCTATTGTCAATATTAGTTAATAGACTAATAATATATTTTCAAAAAATTGGCAACTGATTTTAATACATTGTTAACTGTTTTAATAGTAGTGTACAACTTTCACATTATTTTTACTCTGTTAATCATGATTTTTTTATTAAAATATTTTTTATTCTATAAATAAGAGATTAATCTTTCTGAATACGATTAGATGATTAAGTAGATATCCCTCCTAACGAGGGATTCTCCTGCACTTTAGTAGTATTACACTTCTTCAATTAAGTTGTAACATGTGAAACTTTAAAACCATATAAACGTCGGAATGAAATTTAAATATTTTAAAATTAGATTTAAACGATTACAACATCTCTCAAAGTAATACTCACAAAGCATTTTAAAATTTATCCTTCCCAATGAATTTTTATAAATATGAATTTAAAATCAAACTTAAAATTACATACTTAATAAATTCAAATTCTTTCTATTCGGATCAACATTGGTTAATAGACTAATAATATATTTTCAAAAATTTGACAACTAATTTTAATACATGTTAACTGTTGTAATAATAATATACAATTTTCACATTATTTCTACACTATCAACCATAATTTTTTTTGTCAATAAAAATACTTAAGATAAAGCGAGATTCTCTCTATTCATAAATCAAAACAAATCACTAATATTTATAGTGATATTAAATATCGCCTACACACAATGATCTCACGATTCACCGTTAACCATGATTTAGTTAGTAATTAACAAAGTTTTACTCAAAAAAATTTCTTAGTTATCAAAGTGTATAAATTAGTTATCGAATTCCTTACTAGCTTATTAGGAATTGATTATTTGTATCTCAACCAATTTATAATTTTAAAATTTGACTCTTTTGAAGTGTGAGATATATTTTAAAGAGAAACGTGTTAGATACTAACCGTTATAACAAAATTAAAGGTTTAAGATTTTATAAAAAATAAGAACTTGTATAACATATCATATATATATATATATATATATGATAATTTATTTCTTCAATTTTCTTTTCAGTAATTAAAATCTCACATTTTATTCTCCAATGCACACCTTCACTTTTTAAAAAAATTGCATAATTTTATATATTTTTTAAAAGTATTCACATTTTTTTAAGGACAAAACTTATCCCTAGAACATAGCCTCATCAAAGTGACAATTTTAAGGCTAAATTAACTAATAAATAAGCCATTATTATTTATTAACCAAAGTAAAAATGATGTGATAATTTTGATGTCCATGAAATAATATTTTTTTTCCTTAGTAGTGTAAGAAAAAAAATAAAGAGTAATGTCCTAATATAAATTTAGATTTACGGTAAGCTTTATACGTAATTAATATATATATATATATATATATATATATATATATATATATATATATATATATATATATATTAATAAAAGGAAATTCCACAAACACCACCGTTTTTAGTTTAGGTCCTGGTCTCAACTGATATAACATAACACTTTGTCCGGGAGTGAATAGGCAATAGGTGTGGTGAGCAACAGCGCCACCGAGTCCACTCCAACACCAACCGAAGCGAAGCAAAATGGCTGCGGTTGCTGCTGCAATAGCAATAGTACCAACAAGGCACCTTCGTCTGAGTCTCAAACCTTACGCAGCAGCAGCAACCTTTGCTTATCTCTCACTCTATGCCACTCCAATCCCCACCACCTCACCCCTCACAAAACCTCTTCTTCACCGCCCCTACCCATCTCCTCCCTTCTCCTCCTGCCGCCGCTCCTTCTGCACCGCAACTCTCCACTCCGGCGAGGCTCTCCACCAGAAAGTTGGAGAATTTCGCAAGAAGCTTAAGGTTGTTGATATCAAAGGTGGCCCCTCTCAAGGCTTGGACATGCTCGGCCATACCCTCGTCCTCAACGGCTGGGTTCGTACCCTTCGGGTTCAGAGTAGCATCACCTTCATCGAGGTAAGGGTCATTGCTTCTTCTCTCTCATTAGATTGCATAGTGGCCTAGTAAAGTTGTAAACTTTCTCAGAAATATGGAATTGGAGATGCTGAAGAGAGAGATTTTCCATTAGGCAAATGTTGGATCTTGCATTTCATGCAATGAATTTGTATTACTAACTTAGTAATGTGTTTGTTGTGTCTAGATTAATGATGGTTCGTGCCTTTCTAACATGCAATGTGTGATGGACTCACAGGCTGAAGGTTGTGATCAGGTATGCTTATTACTTTGCTATCTTGCTGTTATACAAAGAAATGAAATTCTGGTCATGCATATGATATGCTCCAATGTATAAGTTCATCAATGCCATTGGTAGACTTTATCTGTCTGTTTTCAACAAGCTCTGGAGCTTATTATTAGGTAGAATCTGGCTTGATTACAACTGGTGCGTCTATATGGGTGCAAGGAGTAGTGGTGAAGAGCCAAGGATCAAAACAGAAAGTCGAATTGAAGGTCAACAAAATACTACTGGTTAGTTCTCCTTCATTCTTAACGAAACATGCTGATTCTTTTGTTCTCTTATAATTTATAAGATATCAGCACTTTTTTCGGTTCACCCCATTGGTCTCTTTCTAAAATTCGTTAACACTATCCATTTTAACATTTTTACCCCATCTTTATTTGCCTATATATTCAAACAAAATGTTGCGTGGACCTCTCCCCTTCAATATTTTCGCATTGTAACTGCTATTTGTTATTTTCACATTTCAAACATTTTAATTTGATCTGCACATTTGTATGTAACAGTGCTGACATGTCTCACTTGGCTACATGTATAACAGCTTGCTCTAGTCTTTTGGCACTGCTTATGATAATATTTGCTTTGAGCTCTATCTAAAACCATGCTGCTTTAATAATAATTCATTAATCATTATACAAGGCTAGAAAGTAGGGGTAGCACCTATTGTGGAGAAGATGGGAGAATCTCGCCTTAGGTGGTTTGGACATGTAAGGAGAAGACCCTTAGAAGCCCCTGTAAGAAGAGTAGATCAGATGAAAATAGCCCAATAGTTAGAGGTAGAGGAAGACCAAGAAAGACTATAGGTGAAACGGTTAAAAAGATCTAGATTTGATTGGCTTTTCTCAAGACTTGGTTCATTCCATATGCTCCATTACTAGTGGGAAAAGGCTTGGTTGTTGTTGTTGTAATGTAAATGGTAATTGCAAAAATGGCTATTCTCCATGGCAACAACCTCATTACTGAAAGTAGCAGTAGTGCTGCGAATAATATACTTGATTTTATTTTTCTCCATTTATGGTCCTGTCATTAGGCTGATTACATGTTTCCTACTTGTTTCATGTAAATCTTTAACTTCAAGATGGCAATTTCATGCAAAACTTTGGTCTTACATGTTCAGGTTGGAAAGAGCGATCCCTCCTTTCCCATCCAAAAGAAAAGAGTCAGCAGAGAATTTCTAAGAACAAAAGCACATCTTCGTGCAAGGACAAATACTTTTGGTGCAGTATGGTTTTCTTTTTTTTAGCATATTTATTCCTTGCCTGCTTACACCTTTGCTTCATTATGCTGAAAGAAACAATTCATTATCTGTCTTGTAATTCTTCTAATGTTCTTGTTTTTCATCCATCCTATTATGTGATGCTAATTTCTAGGTGATTGAATATGTAGCTGGGTTTCTTGTTATTCATAATTAAGAATTTCTTTACAAGCAAAAGTGGGGGGAATAGGCATCTCCAGAATTTGATGGATTCAGTTACTGGTGGGATCAGGGATGTGACTGCTGTTGATTGCATGATTCATGTGGAATACATGAAATCGAAGTCTGACCTAACTAGTTTTAATTTTTTGATTGACCATGTTACCTCAAATTACTGTGATAGATTCAGTAAATAAATTTCTTCATGTAGATGAAAAAAATTAAATTTGTCTAGACAATGCATATTATGGATAAATAATCTGAGCAAACAATTAGTAGAAACAGGTTTGGTATCAATGTGAAATTACTTCCATGGAGGTTATTTTTGTTCTGCTAAAAGTCTCTCTTGTACTAGAAGGAGTTCTAGGTGTTGGTTTATATGCTTAAAACTAACCATCAATAAATTTTGAAATACCAGCTTATCAATTAGATCCAGTACAGCTACTTTGTAGCTTTTGCAATTTATCAACCTAGTAGGGCACTCAATCAGTTTATATCATCTTCATAGGTTGAAGATCTAGTCCTGTTATTTTTCTATGCATGCAGCATATTCATGTAGGCATGCTTTGGCAATGAACGTTTTAGCTGCTGTTTGTTAATTTACTTCCCTCTATTTTTGATTGCATATGATGTTTTGATGTACTTCTTTTTGCATAGAATTCTGACAAGGTGATTAATTCTCGTAAGTTTTGTTACTATTTTCTCTTAGGCAATAACCTTACTTTTGTTTTTACTATTATCATTTTCCTTTTGTGGTGCAAAATGATTTTAGGTTGCAAGGGTTAGGAATGCATTGGCCTATGCTACACACAAGTTCTTCCAAGAAAATGGGTTTGTATGGGTCTCAAGTCCTATTATCACAGCTTCAGATTGTGAGGGAGCGGGTGAACAGTTTTGCGTTACTACCTTGGTATTCACAGTTCCATGATATACTTCCTCTTTATATGAATATTTTTATCAAATTCTTTGTTATTGATGCTCTTTGAATACTCAAGGACACAACTCTCCCACTCCTCTCTCCTGCCACACAAAAAAAATCTCATAAGTAGGAAAATTGTTTCAAAAACCTGCTTGTGGGGGAAGCAGCCCTTCAGTCCAAATTACTATGAAATAGACAAGAAAATACCCATGTAATTCACAGTAGAGTGAACTAATAACTTAGAAGTGGATGTTACATCATCCTTACTTTTAGGCTGTGAGAAGAAGAAGGTTTGGTTTTGACTTGGATTCTGGATCAGAAGAGGACCTCTATGGATGCTGTTTTTTGGCTTTTTGAGAAATAGTGGTTAATTATTATTAGTTTATAACAACAACAACAATAACCAAGCCTTATCCCACTATGTGGGATCAACTACATGAATCAATTGACATCATTGAACTCTATTGAAAACAATTTTTTTAGTAGAACTATTTATAGAAACACCTTTTTTGATGGTTTTTGATATGTACTCTTTGATGTAGTCACTCTTGTCCAGAAAATATTGTCAATACTTCGAAAGAATTCAAGATCAACAAATCTTATACAGACAGCATTTATTTGAATTCTTTATTCATATCTTTGTTGTGAACTGTATCTTTAAATTCTACATGGCACATGTAGAGTTTGTTTTTTCTGTTTACTCACTACTCATAACATCCCTTTGATAAATTTCTTCCCTTAACAAAGGAAGTTAGTTTCCATAATTAAAAAATGGTACAAGGAATTATTCCACTGTTATAAGGCCATCATAAATATTACGACTGACTTCTTGTCTTATTGAGCTTTTAGTTTTACTTAGATTTTTCTCTGTTCAATTTATAGATACCAAGTTCTCAAGACACTGCTGATTCTCCTGTTGATGCCATTCCAAAAATAAATGACAGATTAATTGACTGGTCACAAGTGAGTCAGATTCATGTCCCTATTCTTTTGATATCAGTTATCAATATTCAATAAGCGTGCAATGTGCTGTGGTTATTGCATTTTACATATTCTAATTTCAACCATTCTGCGCATCAGGACTTTTTTGGAAAACCAGCATTCTTGACTGTTTCAGGCCAACTTAATGCTGAAACTTATGCTACTGCTCTTTCTGATGTACATACATCTTCTCCTTTTTTTCTTTTAAAATTTTATAGTTGTACTTGTTTCTGTCTTCTATAAAATCTAGGAATTGGCAATTGAAATAAACTTTGAATCTTGTACCCTTGCAGGTGTATACATTTGGCCCCACATTCCGAGCAGAAAATTCTAACACTTCTAGGCACTTGGCTGAATTTTGGGTCAGTGATTTCTGTTTCTCTTTTGTGTTCAATTTGAATAAACAGGAAGTCAGAGAATGCATTCCTTTTTCTTTATAAGCCTCTGAGTCTTTCTTATTAGTTATTGTTATGCATATATAATGGAGCAAGAATCAAAGGAGAGGTATCTTATTTTTTCTTTAGATGATTGAGCCGGAGCTTGCATTTGCTGATCTAAATGATGACATGGCTTGTGCAACTGCCTATCTCCAGTATGTAGTATGTTACCTTCCACAACTACTATAAAGTTTCCATGGTCTTCAGATTATTTTGCAAAACTCATTTTTATATAATTTCTTCATATTAAAGCTTGTGTGCTATATATGTTTGTTTCTTGAAGATAAGATATGTTCTCGACAACTGCAAGGAAGACATGGAATTTTTCAATACATGGATCGATGAGGGAAACATTGATCGCTTGAGTGTATGAGCTCTTAGTGTTACCATCATATTACTGTCCTTTATCTGATTTTTTCACCTGTACATGTTAATTCTAATCTCCAGTGTTCTCTTTTGTCTGTGTTGTTATTATGAAAAGGATGTAGCAGATAAAGATGTTGTGCAAATAACCTACACTGAAGCGATAGATCTGCTGTCACGAGCAAATAAGAAATTTGAATTCCCGGTAACTCAATAATCAATTGTTTAACTTTTTTCATTTGCAATAAGCCTGTTCAATGTGCAGAGCTACTTTGTTTTCTTTGTTTTTTTAACCTCATCTTTTTGCATTTGTTCATTGCCTCCAGCTTCCTTAACTGCATGAGGATAACCTATATTACACTCTAGATCACAAGTAATAAAGACAGATGGCAAAAGAAAGGATAATCATTTAGAAGTTTGTCATGAAATTTGTGCAAAACCAAAATCACTATTTATTTATTTATTTTGGGTACAACACTATTTATTTTTAAACTAGACATTTTATTAATGTATAGTAATATTATGTTAAATTTTAAATATTTCTGATCAATTAGTGCATGTGCCCTTGCCAGCTTTCACATATTCTTGATGAGAGTGCAACTTGAGGTACATGATGTTAACTCAATTAGATTTTGCTTGAGTAGTACATTGAACATATGGAAAGAGCTTTAGCGTGGTCCATTGGACCAGAGGATATCTTGTAACTTCTCTTTTGTCTGCTCCTCCTGCCCCTCGGACATTCCCCTTCCAATTCTAGCATGCATTTGATTCACAATTTGTCATCTGCTACATTATTTTTATTATTATTCCCAATGTCGTTGTTTGATCCATTTAGTCGGCCCACCTAGTGAAACAAGGCTTGATTGTAATTGTTGTATTAGTTTTATAATTTTTATTTGTTTGGTGCTTCCAAGTTGTTGTATTTGACATATTTTTCTAATTGGCTCTATAGGTGAAATGGGGTTGTGATCTGCAGAGCGAACATGAGCGTTATATAACTGAAGAGGCATTTGGTGGATGCCCTGTTATAATCAGAGACTATCCAAAGGCATGCTACTTTTTCCTCTCATTTTCTAGACATCACTACGTTCAGTTCACGATATATGGAAGACAATAGAGGATGGCATTGTAAATATCTTTTTAAATGGATGACAATGTAAATGAAAGAATAAGAACTTTTAACCTTGGAGGCAAGCTGTAAAATTCTCAAAGTTGGAAAGAAATGGCTGAGAAAATTGAGTAGAAGTAACATTCTACCAAACTATTTTCTTCTCCTTACATTTGCACCCCCCCCCCCCCCAAACACAACCCGAACAAAAAAATCCTACATTTCTATTTTTTCCCCTCCTTTTCTTCAAAAAATAAAAATAAAAGGAATAAAATGCAAATTCCCTTTCTGTTTTGTCATACTTTCATTTCTTTACGTTACATAAGAGAATGTGTTCTAGTTCTACACACACACAGAGATATGAACCAAATGTACTGACGTTGTTGGATTTAACATTTTCAGGATATTAAGGCATTCTATATGCGACAGAATGATGATGGAAGGACAGTTGCAGCCATGGACATGTTGGTTCCAAGGGTAATTTATAAAATATCTTTTTTTTTTTTTTGGTTTCTTTATTATTGTCTTCTAGTAGTGTTTGTGAGTAGCAAATTCTCAGTACTATCCAAAAGAGTAGTGGTATAGGTTTGGTAATGCTGACAAAAAAAGGAAGACCTACCTTGTTTCAGAGTAATGTTATTTTAAGCTGGGATGCATGTCTGATGGGATAACATGGAGTTCTTGTAAAATATGAAGTTTAATGATCCCAGGCTGGTGATGCCTTTTGATTACATATGTTATTGTTTTTGGACAATGTAAAACTATGTACATGTCCTGATGATTTATTGTCTCTTTGTTAGATCGGTGAACTTATTGGTGGAAGCCAAAGAGAAGAACGGCTTGAGTTTCTAGAAGCTCGTTTAGATGATTTAAAGCTGAATAAGGATGCATATTGGTGGTATCTTGATTTGCGTCGTTATGGTTCGGGTCAGATATCTTTCTCTTTAAGCCTCTTTCCTTAAGTTTCTCATAGTCAAATTATGAACCACACTGTTTTAAGAGTTTTAAGTACTCATGATAGTGACTTTGATACTATGTCTTCTTGGTTGCAGTACCTCATGCAGGCTTTGGTTTGGGGTTTGAAAGACTAGTGCAATTTGCAACAGGAATGGATAATATAAGGGACGTCATTCCTTTTCCTCGAACACCCGGCTCCGCTGAGTTTTAGACTATGGATTCCACATTCATTTTTACGAATCAAACTGCGTATTTTGGGCAAATATAGTCTCCTCCGTCTTTTTATCTAAAATAATATATTAAAAAAAATTCTCTTGCGTCTGAATGTATTTACTATTTATACTTTCTGAACTATGGGTAGAATATGGTGGGTTTTTCCACATTGAGCTAATACATCTTGTGTTAAGAGTTCAGTTAGATTGTGTGCGCATCGAATTGAATCGGAAATTCATGAAATATATTAGACAACCTATAACTGCACTTCATCAGCACTGCACAGACCAAAAATGAAATTAGATCGCAGAAACAATGTAAATTTGGAGCCGAAGAGGGAAAAAATAAAATTAACCTGCCACGGAATGGTTTTATTCCGTGTTAGTGGCTTACTGGTTAAAAGCGCCTTACAATAAAACTCAATGTCCAAACCTTACCCAAAAAAAAAAAAGAAATAACAATGCCCAAATAGATTTAGAATTATTCTGCATCAACATCAAGCATGTGGTATATATACTATAATCAACTTATTTACTGTTTTGATAAATTTATTTTGTGTTAAAAAAAGCTTATAATTAAAATGTTCAATTTTCACAAGAAAAGTTCGAGAGAACTTTTGGCTTCAGTTTTTTTTTTCTTAAAATAAATAAATAAAACAAGACCAAACAAATGCCTAAAGAAATAAAATTTAATCATTATTATAAGATGTCAGGCATATGCCAAATGTTTGACTAATTTAATAAACGTTTTTGCTCATAAATTAATGGAGATTACTTTTGCTTCAGATGAAGAGATAAAAAAAAGTTCTCTAATGAACCATCCCTTCGTTTTATATACAACTAGTAATTGCTAGTAGAGAACGCATCGGGATAGGATTCTGAATTATTGACTACCATTCATTAACATGTGGCCAATCCTCGGTGGCTTGGTTTATGTAAAATAATAATTTTTAAGTGAATACAATTTATTATAAATATTTAAATTATTATTTAATATATATAAAATAATAAAAATTATATATTAATTATTAATAATATTTTTATATTTATTAAATAATAATTTAAATACTTAAATGATAACATTATCATACCTATGTAAAAATTTCTCCATTACTATACGAGATGCTTCGTGAGGCTGCCTGCATTTGGATAAGGTATTAAAGAAAGTGATTATAAAATAATAAAAATAATTAATTATTGTTTAATTTTTTTATGAAAAGTTAAAATTAGTTCATATTTGGATATAAATATAAAAAACATTTTTTACTCTCTTTTATTGTATATCTTCATAATTAATTATTTTAAAAAACAATTCACTCTTGCTTAAAAAAAAAAGGCAAAAAACTACCTTTGTAAAAAATGAATTCTATTTTTTTTCAAAATCTTATCCAAATATATGTCCATGCTTGATAATTACGTTTTTTAATGAAAAGAATACTTTTCTTGTAAACCAAACATAAACAAACACACTCTTAATCCACTTTTAACAAGTCATCTCAGCTACACCAAACTATGGGTGTGTTTGGTTCAGCTATAAAAACTTAATTATATATGATAATCGATTATTGTATAAAATTTTTTTTTATAATCGATTATAATTGATTATAATTGAATCAATTTTTATGTTTAGATATATTACCAAAAAAGTAATTTTAATCTAATCAATTTCGTTTGAATGATATAAAAAAATTACTTTTATGTATTAAATTACCAAAATAAGTATAGAATGATTAAAAAAATTATTTAATTGAAGACAAAATGATATTTACATATCAAAATGTAAAGAATAATCTATAAACTAGAATCATAAGCTTCAATCTTCAGCATTATAAAAATTAGCTTCAAAAAACTTTTATTTTACATTGAATTTCGTGCAAAAACTAAAGCTGATTTTACCAAACATGATTAAATACTGTTGAAATAACTTTTTTCTCAAAAAAAAATTAATCTAAGCTAAAATAATTGTTACCAAACATGCACTATGTCCTTCCTCACATTGATTCGATAGGAAAGAAGGGTAAATGACCTAATAGATTATCAAACCTCTGACATTGCCATCGCATTCAAAGTCATGAACTGATTGATTTTCCATGAGCGGTAGTAAGTAGAGAGAACTGGGGGAATGAAAGGTTCAACGTGAAGGTTGAGAAGAATGTAGTAGGAGAACGTAGGGTTTCAAGTGTCAATCGTTTAAGGAAGTGAAAGATGGTTGGTGAGGCAAAAGGTTCCGTGAACTATGGTTCTTAGGGCAGTTCTCTTTCACGAGTCCATCACTGATCAATGGCTGGTAGTATTTATATTTATATGCTATTAAAGACCATCACATAAAACTACTACTTCAAATTTAAGCATCATCATCTACAAAAGATACCAACCTATTGCCAGGAGATCAAAACTCATTGAAAGCACTTTGTAGGGAGGGCCAACCCGAACAGTGATTAATTCCACTTCCCAAAAAGTGTCGACACACCCAGAGAAAATCTACAAATGAATACTAGCATGAAGGTAATTAAGAAATTAAGTGTATACTCAGTAAGGGAAAACACAAACCATTTCTATTTGTTTTACGTGATAGGCCTCTTCCAGCAACTCATAAGGTTTGTGGTAATTAAGTAATGGAAGACAGAAACCACAAATTGCAAAAGCTACAAAGTAGCTTGCACTGGATTTAATTGATATATGCACGGTATTTCCGCCTCTAATGAAAACCAGACAATCCAATCTTGCTTGGAGAAGAAATTCTAACATAATTGTAAACCAAGAAATATATAGTTTGATATTAACTACCAAAAAAAATCGTTCATTGAACCATAATCAGAACTTCCACAGTTTCATTTTATCAATTAAATCAAAACAAGTAATACATTACGCAAGCTAAGAAAAACCATCCTTCAAGTGTATTCCTTCCTTACTTCTCAGATGAGTTTGGTCCACGCTTCTTTCCGAATCCCACCACTACAATCACACACAAGCAACAACAAAAAAAAAATAAAAAAAATCGCCATGAGACCACGAAATTCAGAAGCTCTACTATTCTAACTCACCAAATTAGTTATTTTATTCGTTAAAAAAAAACAAAAGAAAATTGTGGGCGTGTGGGTTTAGAAATCAGAATAAGTAAAGTAACAAATTTAGGGTTTCTCGGATTTAATTACCGGCGGTGACGAATCGGCGGTTGTATTGCATGCGCTTGTGGGCGCGGCCACGTGGCTTCTTCTTTTTGTCTTGCTTTGCCACTTTTGGAGTTTGGCCTCTCACCTTTCCCGCGCGAGCTAGAGATCCGTGAACCTTACCTGTAAATATTAACCAAACAGAGAAAATTCGATATGCAGAAAGATGGAAACAAAATAACACCAAATCCTATTGAAGAGAAAGTGACTCATATCATACCCATGTTGAATTGCTGATTCTCTTTCTCTCTTTCTCTTCGTTTCGTTCACTTGCAGCGGCCAATGGAGATGGCGAATGAGAGATACTATTTGTAATTGTATTCCTAGGGTTAAAGCTTGTGGGCTCAGAAACATATATGAATATGAATGAATTGGGTGGGCTTTCATGCCCAACCCACTTTTCCTATGCACTAGCTGGGAAGCCCGGCCCAGGACCATTCTAGTTTCCTTTTATTATCTGCTCAAAAAACTAAGTTTGCTTTTATTATCTTCTCAAGGTTGAAAGAATTGATGTTAAAATAAAGGAAAAAGATGATCTTATACCTCTTTTAGAGGTGTTGGTACTAACATATCTTTTTTAAGGATGTGTGATTGAGAAAGAGAAAATAAATAATAAAAAAAATAAGTATGATGAATGATATTAGATGAGGTATAAAAAGAGGTGTATGTAATATTTGTAATAAGAATATTAGAATTGTAAAATAAAGCACTTGATGTCAAAATAATATTAATTTGAGTTTGGGAATAACATTTCAAAAGCTAGTTTAGAAGAATTGATTTTTATTTGCATGATGAAATATAATCACTTTTAAAATATAACTATAAATATATTTTGAAAAATTTATGGGCTCCCACACCTAAAATCAATTTTATTCACTGAAGCAGAAGAATTATAATTCTCTAATCGATTTCTACGACCTAAAAATTTGTGAGAATTAATTGATTTTCTAAAAGTAGCCAAACACATTAACTACTCTTATGATCAATTATTTTTCACCATAACTGCGCTTTTGGTGACAAACCAAACAAGCACTTAGTTTGTATGGTCAACTTCTTAACAACAGACATTTTAATTAGCAAGATGAACACGCTACTTCTACCTGCCAATCATCATCTTGCTTATGCTTCAAATGCATGCCACACTGTGGCAAATGTTTCATGAATCATATTTGATGGTACAATTTAATTTTCTCTCTCTTTTTTGTTGGGTCAATTTAAGTGTGTTCATGACTCTAGTTGTAAATTAGTTCACCTAAAACTCCAATGAACTTGTGCTGGTTTGAGTTTGATTTAGTAAATGAGCGAGATTCTAACTCGTAATTACATGTCTATCCACATATCATACTTATTAAGAACAACTCTTATATTCTTATCACAAATAGTATATACACCTCTTTTCACACTTCTCCCAATATCATTCATCATACATACTTTTTTCTATTTACTTTCTCTCACTTAATCAATACCCTTAAAAATGATGTTAATAGTTTCTATATCCTTAAAAAAAGTGTAAGATGATCATTTTTCTATTAAGAATAAAGCAATATATATATATATATATATATATATATATATATATATATATATATATATATATATATATATATATATGAGAGGGGATCCACTTACAATTAGTATAAGTAAAAAAGACTTCACACTCAATCTTATATCTTTCATTTTATTGTGATCATGTAGGCTACTATTTATCTCTTATTCTATTCTAGCACATGATCACAATAAAATAAAGGATGTAAGATTGAGTGTAAGTCTTTTTACTTACATTAGGTGTAAGTGGATCACTTCTCTCTCTTCTCTCTCTCTCTCTCTCTCTCTCTCTCTCTTTTCTCTCTTTTAATCTCAACCATTAGATGAAAGTATATTGAAAATATATATATATATATATATATATATATATATGCTTTAATTCACATTTTTTTGTTACTATGTATCACATTTTAGTAATATATTTTTGCATTTTATTGTATACAAATTATATATATATATATATAGGAAGAGATCCATTTACATCTAGTGTAAGTAAAAAAAATTTACATCAAATCTTACACTCTTCATTTTATTGTGATCATGTAACTACGATAAGAGATAAATGATAGTCACATGATCACAATAAAATAAATGGTATAAGATTGACTACCTCATTCACATTTGTTTAAATTTATGCTCTTAAAAATTTATTTTTTAATTTTTTTTTCAAGGGGAGGGGGGATTAGGGAAGGGAAAAAGGGTGCAGAATCCAGGATCAAACTCGGTCCCTTCTCCTACAAGGATTAGTGGTTTCACCACTAGGTTCTGGTCTCATCCACAAATTAATGTTAAACAAGCTCATCTAAGTCAAACTCAATTCGTTAAGTCTTTTGTCAAACAAGTCAAGCCCAAATCTCCTATTATTTACCTATGCTTAATTCAATTGCACCTGTAAATTGAGTTGAGCATATCTTCTAATTTCATGTATTTGGAAGTCTCTTCTTATTTCTGTGTCTACAGAAGATAAGACAATGAGCTAGCGAGGTACATTCAAATTTTATGATTAAAAAATGACAGTCAATAGTTGTTGAAATATGGTTAAATTAAAATTTTAATCCCTATATTTTATATTTATTTTTAATTTAATTCTATTTTTTTTTTTCAAATGAATTCTTATACTTATAAACTTTTTTAGAATAATCTCAACTGTCAATTTCTATTATAACATCATTAATTTAATCTTTATTAGACATTTTACAGAAAAAAAAAAATATAAAAAGAGTATGCATATACTAAACAAAAAAAACACATTCAAGAATATTTACTAGAATGCAAGAGTATCTATCAAACGTTTTACATATTAAATTTTTTTAAAAGAATACTTATTAGATAAAAAAAATACTTACTACGTTAATCAATTGACAATGTAATAATAATGTTATAACAAAAGTTAACGATAAATATTATTTTAAAAATATTTAAAAATATGATGATTAATTAAAAAATTATAAAAATTAAATTAAAAATGAGTAAAAATTATAGATACCAAAATTTTAATTTAATCTTGGTATATTCAAACTTAAATTCCAACTAATAGAAAAGGAACATTTTGTCCTCTATTTATTTTGGCAAACAATCCCTTCAACTTTGATCCTTAGCAAATAATTTAAATAAAAACAGATTCTCAAGTGCGTGCAATGTGTAGTAATCAATAAAAATTTCACACTACCCCCATGACCCGCGCCTGCGATAAGTCTTCACGCTTCAATTACATTACATCCCTCCCAGATCTGTGGTATTTGAATTCCAACTGAGACATTGAAGACTTTAAATCCTTTTCAACAACCAAAGAGAATAATCGTCACAGGCAAGTAAATCTCCCCCCCCCCCCCTCTTCTGCCGCAGCATTATGTCAAGGTTTATATGTAAACTAACGTTTCAAATCGAGACTGGAGGCTCTAATTTGTAAATTAAATTCCATTTCATTACTGAAACAATTACAAAAGAGGCAAAACTTATATTTCACAATTCCATAGACTATTCTTTTGTCCTTTGATCTGTTGAGGCCATCTTTTCCTCGAGGGCCGTAATTTTTTTCTTGTTTAATAAAATGAACAAATAAGTTGTACTACTCACCTAAGCAGGGTGGTCTATCCCTTGCTAGAAGACACCAGTTCTTTAAGCCTGAGATGGTGGCAGGTGTTTAAAATAAAACAACACCTAAACGAGATTGCAATTTGCAAAGGGAATGGGGAGGGAAAAAAAGGGAATTGGGTTGGGGGGGGGGGGGGGGTGGAGATCTTTTGTTTCTTTATGAGCTTCACCTGATGCGTACCACCATTCCGTATTTCAGAGAAATGTAGAAGCAGAGACATCCCAACTATTCTGATGACCATAAACAAAATTTGATATTTACAGCTTAATTATCTGCTCAAAGTTCAACCTCATGAAGATCTTCCCCAAAACTGCCACTCTTCATAGGTGGACGCATTATAGAAAATTCATCAGGCATTAATGTTGATGGTGGCATTTCCGAAGTTTCCCCTTGAGGCTTAATTTCACCCATTTTTGTGGGGCTAAATGAATCACTAACACTCCCACTCCATGAAGCCGTTCGCCGTGAATGAGGGGAATGAAAGTTACTGCCATTCGTCATTGCTCCCTGGTTTGAGATGTTACCCATACTTGGAAACCTTTGCCTGGCCAATGACAATGCAGGTTCGGGGGATTGGTATGACCAATCATTAGGATTTTCATTAGCTAAATTATCCTCTTGATTGCTTTCTGCTATAGCCTCCATTGTGGGCTCATTTGATGATGGTGCAGGAGCAGGAATAAAAAACTTTGCATTGGCAGGAAGAACAGGTTTGACAGATGGAACAGATGGTGACTGAAACAAGTTTGCAGGGCTTCCACCACCCTGGTTGAAGGTGTCAACATACCTGTATAGTCCATAAAAGTTTCATCAATTTTGTCTGCCTTTCAAATGCTTTTGATGATTGAGAGAACGAATTATCAATAAGAAACTCTTCCTCTTGTTTCTGGAAAATGAGCTGGCTGCATAGAAGAGTCAGCAGCCATATGTCCTTCCTAATTTCCTTTAAATATTTGATATTTCTAGTATTACATTTTAGTTAGGCCTAGAAACAAGACTATCCTCCATTTTATAACTCTACTCAGTCCTGATGAAGGTAAATTACACCTTAAGACTCAGCTATTATGTTAGTTCAACCTTTTAGGTACTACAATTCTTCTAGCTCTTGAAGGGTCTTCAATTTCAAAACTTATAATCTAGTAGAGAAACAACTGACAACTACTATTGTCTACTCATAACAAAGTTGAACTCTGCTACCAACTACAACATCATCATAACAAGACTTGGAAAGTATCTTACCTTGACCGAACACCCATGCGGCCACGGGCAGAGAACTGATTTGTGGTAGGTGGTATTGGTGGGATCCCTGGAGTAAGTTCAGGGCTTGAAGTTCTTAAATCAGAGCCCTCATTAGAAGGTGATCCTTCTGTCTTCAATGAAGATTTCAAGTTGTATTCAGTTGAACCATTCTGGAAAGCAGCAATTGTTGGAGGTGGTGGCAGTGCAGTTTCTTCAACTGGAGGTTCAGCACCTTCCTCTACCCATCTCTTCAGTTTTTCATCATAATAGAACTTATTCTTTTCACCCAATTTAGCCTTCATATAGAGTAGAATAAGAACCATTTGAATTGGCATAGTCACAAGCACTGTTGAGAGGAAAAAGAAAATAAAAATGGAATATAAAACAACTAAAAATACCTGTCGGCCAGGGCGAGGTCCCAAGACTAGCCCCACTGTCTTTTGCAAAAGTTGTGAGCCAAAACCAAAACGAGAAAAGCGAGATGTACCCCTTGATACTGCCACTTTTCCTTGTGTGTCAGGTGAGGTTGTTTCCTATGATCAATCAACCAGATTTTTTTAAAGCTCAAATATAATATATTAAAACTCAACCAAACACATGAAGCTGAAAATTTTCAAAGTACACCTTCCATAGTAATCACACACCTGTCGGGGGCTTCTACCAAAGTCTGGCTCTGAAACACTTCTATTAGGCTTTGTCATTTTATTACTATCAGTTGTCCACTCACTTATGGGTTCCATAGAAGCAGAGGGAACTAATGATGACATGGCCATTGTTGATTGGCTATTGGATACTCTCTGTACCATAGGCTGGTAATGTTGTTCATTTCCATGAACAGTTCCTTGTGAAGATGATGGAGCAGGTGGTGGTAAACCACCAACAACTCGATGTGCAGTACTATCAAAAAAGTTGAGCAATTTGCCCACTAATTTTGCAGGAGCCAAATTTGCAGCATAGCCACCCTGAAATCATATTGTCAAACAATAGGATAAGTAACAAGCAAGACTATCAAAATAATGAAGATTCAATAAAGGACAAGGAAGTACCTGTTGGTGGGTTTTAATCCTCTCCTCAAGAGATAATACCAATTGTTTCCATGTTTCTACTTCTGGTACGCGGCCAGTTTTTAAGGATTTCAGTACTGCTTGACAGTACCTGAAGTCACATAACAACGATAAGGCAGATTACATAAAGCATAATATTCCAAATAATGTTCTACGAACTTACTTCAACGAGTCTGAAACCTTTCCCAGTTCAGCTAGCATATATGCATATATAAGCTTATATGGCTGAAATGGAAGCAAAATAAACTGAGAGTTTCCAAGCACCTTTGAATATTCATATAACTCAGTCCTCTGTCCAAGTAACCATCAGGTAAGATAAGTTTGAGTGCTTCAAGAAACACATCTTACAAAAAATTGGATCACATTAAACATAATTTTCTTTAGAGAGAAATAGATGTTGAGGTGGCACAAATATGTCACACGGAGAGAGGTTATTTAAAAAGCTTACAGAACACAAGGTTTTAAAAATGTCACATTCATTTGATGATAAACCAAGGATTGGAGAGGTAATTGAGAGAGTAAATGCCATCTTCTCAAGCATGTAAACAGATACAATAGAGAATAAGAAAGATCCAAGTTTTAACCTTCCAAAATCCATGAAAGTTAAGCAATTGGAACCAGAAAAAGTCCCAAGTAAGAGAGAGAGAGAGAGAGAGAGAGAGAGATGTTAGCAGATAGACACAGCATACACTACATTCTGTGAGAAAAGGACTCAAAACATGCAAATGCAATAGAACAACCAAATTTTGTGGAAGAAGCAACTTAAGAGCTAAAGAGATTTCAATGAACCTGGATAGCCTCTGGACTAGCATAAGTTCGAGGAAATTTCCAGTGATCTGTTCCTATTAGACAGAGCCTTGCACTGTCTGAGTATGACTCGAAGTTTGCTTCAGCAATTAAATAGCAGATGTGTGCAGCAGTGATCTAAAATATGATTCTTAAATCAGAAGCAGAAAAGAAATCTATAAAAATCATAAAATAGCAGAAAATATAGATTCAGAACAACTATACCTCACTTCTTTCCTTCCACAAGCAATCACCAAGATGAATAATTACAAGTTCATCATCTTTGGTTCTGTTTGCAGTTATTACAGCCAGATTCTCCTCCCAGTCATCAAGCATGCCATTAGATCCAAACTGAAATTGCAAAGCAACAACAAAGGAGTGAGCTTTCCAAGTCAAATAAAAACCAATAACCTTTGCAACTATTGAAACGTGGAAGCAAGAAAACATCTGAATTGCATAGCCCTAGCATGGCTTATTAGTTTATCCTATTAAGATCACCTGTGCGGGTTGCTGAGGCATATTAAAAGCACTAGGAGTCCCACTAATTGAGCTGTCAGTAGAGAAAACTTCAGCTGGTTGCCCAGCAATTAGAAGGCATAATGTGCGCAGAGGTGATCCTGCAACCAATTGACGAAGTGCCATTTGCTTCACTGTATCAACATAGAACTGCAGTCCAAAAAGTACTGAATTTATTCCCCCAACAAAAGCAGGATGAAAATGGACCGTAAGACACACAAGGGACTGTCTACCTCAGACATTTCAGCATCAGTAGTTCAGTACAGTATTCAATACACTGAAAATTTGACAGCTAACCTTATCACCAAGTTGTGAAGCAAGAACAAGTGCAGGTCCCCACAATTGACCTTCTTGGGCACATTGTAAAGCCTCCTTCTTTTTGCCAGAGACAAGAAGATTTTGTACCTCAGAAGCCGTTGCCTAGATCAAAATAAAAATCAGTAAAGGATAGAAATTTAACAATCTGAGAGGGGGGTTCAGTCAAGTAAATACACACCCGCATTTGTCCTTCAGAAGGCAAATTTTGCAAGCAGTGGCTCAGCATACCATACTCCTTGCCACTCATCTTGACAGATGCAAAAAGTTTTGCAACCGCTGACTCAGGGGTATCATTTTCCTGTATAAAATACAAACCCAGTAGGTTACCAAATCCAGAAGTGATCCCATGAGGAATAGTATTCGGGTAGTAATATGACTCTGAAGTGTGAATGAAAACTACCAAGGGGGCATGATAAGTAAAGTGAATCACAATTATTACTAATCAACCTAAATAATTCCAGGAAGCACAACTAAATCATCAATTTCAAATTCTGCAGTTTGTCTGAATACTTCCAAGGCCCTATTTTGCACCCCTTAAAGCCATCAAGTTCTCCTTGGACAAAAGAAGATAGACAAGATACCACGTCCACAAACATCTGTTTCCTTGTTAATCTAAAGCAATATGAATGAGAATTTAACTTCCCATAATTGCTCACAAGAATGACCTTTTGCATGGAGGAAAGAGAATAAGGCATAGTAGCCATTTCGGAGAGCAATTATAATTTTATAGACCACTCCAAAAAGAGGTGATTAAAAATTGTTGGGAAACAAAGGTACAGATCTGCATCAACATTATAGAAACTCTGGAGGGTAGCAAACATAAAAGGTAGAGAACTAGAGCTCCAAGATATGCATTGATGAAAGATAACATTAAAAATTAACACAATAATGTTGTAATTATTCTAATGCACATTGCAACTCTTAAGAGAATTTTTACCAATCTTGAAAAGTATGGAAACAATCAAATAGAATGAGAACATAAAAGGATTTGAAGTACTATAGATTTAACTTACTTTTAGTATGGTGTCTGTACCAAAAGCAGAACGTAGTTTCCCATAATGTTGACAAGCTATTTTAAGCAAGGAGAGAAGGAGTCTCAGCCTTTCACCTCTCTTATAATCCATGTCAAGTGATCCGCAGTGTGCAATCCTTTCATCTATCCATTTGTACAACTCTTTACTTCCAACACTCCCACCAACCAATGGACCTGGGAAAGATTGCTGGCTCAGAGCACGAAAATAATCACCAGTGCCATTTACAGTGCTGGAAGAATCAATGCTTCCCGTGACAACTTCCATCAAGTTCAAAACAGAAACAGAGCCTTGTACAGCACTCTTCAGATAAAAATGAATACACAGTGTTAATCATTTTAGAAACCAAATGTAGCACAGATTGAAACTGAAAAGAGGAATCAAGCATTAACCTGGCTACCATATGATGAGCTCAAAAGACTAGAATCTTTCATTACGACGAGTTTTCCACCAAATCCAAAGGTTACCAAGGCATGAGGAGGACGGCCAGCTGATGATCTTCCAACATGAGGGGCATAAGAATCCTGATGCCCAAAGTGGAATGGTTGCTGGGGGTAACTGAAGGGCTTCTGACTTTCAGTGTAATCATTTGAAAAATTTCTTTGTTCATCAAACTTTGTATTTGAATAATTAAAATGTTGAACAACGCTCCCACTAGGGGCAAAGCTTTGCAGTTCAACAGTACCATTAGCCAGACCATGATCCTGGTTTACTTTATTATACAATGGAACTGATCCAAAGGAACTAGAAGTATTTTGTTGATCTTTGTTGACAGAAATACTTGAACGATAAGAATGATCAAATTGCTGGTTTCCACCAGAAGTTACAGTATCCCCCTTTTTAGTAGCAATCTCAGTTGTGTACGTGTCCAAACCCTGCTGATGGTTAATACCATATGAACCACTCCAGCTGCCATCTACAGCATGGCTACCAACACCATGTGAGCCATAATTGCCAGCTTGGTCATACTCTGTATACAAACTATTATCATTATGTGAAAAAGTACTGGTAGAAGCATGCCCATTTTCAAGTCCCTGAACAGCAGATTGAATAGATGAGTTGTAAGTCTCCAATGAGCGCCATTCTTGGGCAATTGAGTCATAATACCAACCAGGATACTGAGGATCGAAAACCATATGTTCTGGATAACCATTATTCCCTTGTGAAACCTGATTCCAGCTAGACACAATTTCATTTGTACCAGTTTCAGCTAAAGTTCCAGCAACAGACTGAGCTGTTTGCTGCATATAAGAGACCTCCGCTTTAGCATCAGAAGCAGTGGTCCAACCCACAGCTGTATTGGCATCCAAGCTTCCCTGAGTAACAGCTGTTGCATTATAGTCATCTACTTGATACCATTGCCCAGTATTGTGGTCATACTTCCACCCGGGATAAAGATTCTCCCAATACTGACTGCTAGTCAGATCTTGCCCATTTGTGCTATTTTCCAGAGATACATCATAACCTTGACCCTCTTGATATTGCACATAATTAACAGAAGTATTTAAGCTATCGTTTTGGATTCCATTAACAGGTTTCACCTCACTATTAGAATCATCATATGCTTTCCCTGGAAAATCCCCGGATTGATATCCCAATTCCTTGAAAAAGTCAGAATATGATCCAAACCCAGTACCTCCATTGGAATCAGCATGAAAAGAATTCCAATCCACCTCCTTAACCTCCAAACCAGCAATTCCATCGCTCTTGCCTACACCTGAAGCCGATGCAATTTCCGATCCCGTCCCACAAATACCGGGATCCGTGGTACTATCACACCCAATTGAATTAGAGGAAACCAAAAAACCTCCCTCTTGTGCATTTCCATCAACCAAACCCTTATCCAATTTCACGCTACCCTCTTCCCCTTTCAGCTCAATCCCACTTTCGCCGGCTTCCGAATTCTCAAATGCGGCATCAGCAGCATCACTGATACCCAGATTCGCAAACGCTCCGGCGTCATCACAATCATTATCATTGCCTTTATCATCATTATCATGGCCAGACTTAACGGGCCCCATATCATCCTCCTCAACCAGCTTATCAAAGAAATCCTCATCCGTCTGATCCTCCACATGAAATGGAGGATTCGAAGCCATCACAACAAAACCCTAATTCTTTCACAACCACTCTTGATCGCACCGAAAATTGAGGAACAAAATATCCCTGATTTCACCTCTTATAATTCCTAACCTCGATGTCGGAGCTAAACGCCAAACCAAACCTCGAGATCTAAATCCAACACAGCAAAAAAGGTCACTGTTCCCTCAAATCTAACCTCGAGTTGAAGATGCAAGAACCGAAACAGAAATGAGATCTGGGAATTCTGAAATTCATGCAATCCAATCCAAGAGCCAGAAAAAAAAAAAACATGTACCCCGAAACTGCAAAGTTTGGGCCTCAATTCAACGCAGCGTTTTAAAGACAAAATGAAGCTGCGTTATGGATCCATTTTCAGAATTAGCAGAGAATCAGAGAGAGAAAGGAAACAGAAGATAGAGTAAACAGAGGAAAGCCCCCGATTTCGCACCACCCCACCTACCAACAACAGAAACAGAACTACGACGTTTTTTCAATTTTAGATTATTTATTTAATTATAATTATAATTATAATTATAATTATAATTATAATTATAATTATAATTATTGCTCTATCTATTTTATTCACAAATATATTATTATTGCTCTATTTTATTCACAAATCTGTAGTTTTTATTTTTATTTTTACATAAATCTGTTTTTTTTTTATCTTCCTTTGTTGTCAGTGAGTTTTCTCATTTTTTATTTTTTTATTCTTATTTACATTTTTTTTTTTACGATTTTATTTTTTTTATCTTCCTTTGTTGTCATGAGTTTTCTCATTTTTTATTTTTTTATTCTTATTTACATTTTTTTTTTACGATTTTATTACTTACATTTTACCCCAGAAATTCAATTATGGGTTTAAAAAAAAAAAAAAACGTGTATTTGCTTTGCATGCAACTGCAACTTCCACATTCGGTATTTTGCTGCGTTCCCAACTTGTGTCATTCATAATATATTTAGTTAAATTATGAAAATTTTGATTATTTTAATAATTAATTATTATATAATTGATTATAATAAAATTAATTTTATATTTATATATTAGTTGAAAAATAATTTTAAAATAATTTATTTTTTAGATGTTATAAAAAAATTATTTTTATGTATTAAATTATTAAAAGAGATATAAAATGATTAAAAAAATTATTTGATTAAAAAAAAATAATATTTATATTTCAAAATTTTTTAAAAAATCTATAATCTAAAATAATAATATTTAAATTTATAAAAAAATATTATAATACATTAAATTTTATAAAAAAATTAAAATAAAATTATTCAAATATACTATAAATAGCAAAAAAATATTCAAAAAAAGTTTCTTAATTTAATAATTAATCTTAACCAAACATGCAATCAGTAACAAACTTAAAAGGTCAAAGGCTCCTGCATTAAACACATAATAATAGATAATCTCCTATCTACGAGTACAATAAAGTGACCAAAAGAACAGAATTAGAAAGAAAATTGAGTAATATAATAATTGGAAGAATTTTGTACTTTGTTTCATAATTTTATAAGAAAATGCTATAACAAGTTCAACTTTCATCCCTAATACCAGTTTAACAATTAAAAGTTTGAAACTACTTCTTAATTAAACTAATATATGCTCTTTTATCTGACAGCAAAAATTCAATGTGTTTATTTTCATTTCATACATGTGGTTAATAAAAGATGATTTCTAACTATGTTATAAAGGATATTGGAACTATTTAGCGCTCAAATTTGGATTGAGTTTAATTCTACTTAAGATGTATTGTCATTCTAATTATAAATCTTTTTCTTCAATGCCGTTAAAAAAAATTAGAATTCTAATCAATAACAATTAAGCATTTTCTTATTAGGTGGGGTTGGTTACATAGATCAAACGATACTATTGTGCCTTATCATAAATCAAGTATTTAGAAATGTCATTCAAATCTAATTTTTTTTTAATTGTTTCACCTATAGTCTTTCTTATCTTGTATGGTCACACATCTAGTACAACATCCTCATCTCTGTGATACTGATCTTCTGCTCTTATTGGCTTTTTACTGTCTAACATTCAGTACCATACAATATCGTCGGCCTTATAGTTGTGCGGTAAAATTTACACTTAAGCTTAAGAGGTACTTTTCTATCACAAATCACTCCTTAAACACTCATCCATTTCATCCATTCAGCTTGAATCTTATAATTTATATTTCTTTATCTCTCTATCATTTTGTATAATATATTCAAAATACTTAAATCGTGTAATTTATGATATAATGTGATCTCCAATTTTTACATCTAATAAGCAAAAAATTAATAAGACTTACTTTTACGTATAACGTAATAATATCTCCAATCATTCAAATTTTATATTTATTTTTTTTTTGTTATGTTTTAACCGTCATATTTGTTATATCATCATCATGGCACTTATCGTCACGAAAATCATTACTACATCTATACTTATTACAACTGGCATCTATGGCTAGTGCTAACATCTCAAAACATTGATTTTTAATTTTAAAAAATATCTTTATTTGATAAGTAAAAGAATAATATTTTAGAATATGATAAGAATTTCTTTTATCAGTATTATTTTTATACACATAAATTATGATATTAATTCAAAATCATATGTTTAAAAGACTTGAACCCTTTCTATTCGAATCAACGCATATTAATATATCAAAACATTAATTTTATTATCTATATTAATTTTAAGATTATGGCAATAATATGATCTTTTATAAATAAATAAATAATAAATTATACCCTATTAAATTGAAAATTATACTACGTGGAATAGCGAATTACCTTTTTTTATGTATTATTGTTTTGGATTGGGTTAAGGATCCAAAGAACTAGAGTAACCCAACCTGCTAGACTATCAAGCGTACAATGTACATGAAATAGTCAAAATGTCAGGCATAGTGGTAGGAACGAATTCTGATCATATCTCATATGAGCAAGCAAGTAAAGACGGAAGGATAGTGGCCTTGCGATCTTGACTCCACAATCCTGTCTCTCACGATCGTGTCGCCACGATTTCAAGTAGGAGCATTCGATACGTACTGAATGCTCAGACACCAAAAATCCTCACACACTCATATAAATACTGTAAGTAAGAGAGACAAGATACACCCAATTTTCATTACACTCTACCCTCCTTGCACAACTACGACTTGAGTGTTAGAGTGTTTTTTTCAGATACTCACCCCCTCGCTCTACCACTGAAGAAGTTACACCACGGAGGAATTGATCACATATTACTTCTTCAAGTAAACCTCAGAACCTAATTCTGAACATTGGCGCCGTTTGTGAGAAAAGATAAATTTATACTCCCAACTCCACTTTGAAGGACTCCCCATACTACCACCATCATGGTGAACACGAAAAAGAGATAGACATCAACCAACTAAAACTACGCCTCTGCCGCGCATAACTCTCCTTCCTCAAACCGTCGCCCTACGTTTAATACCGTAGTTCAACAACCGGTTCTGGAGCTAGCCGTAGCCCACCCGAAACCCAGACAGGATAGATAGAAAGCTTCTTTCACCAGAGAGAATCTATCCCCTTGTTCCTTGAGGATTCCGACGAAGCAGTCCCCTCCCTCCAGGAAGCACCTTCTGGGACCACTGGGCAACGAACATCAGCGCCACACAGTTTTAAAAACCCAGCAGAAGATAAGGAAACTCACGTTGAACCAACCTGAATAGTAAACACCATCTTGGGAGGTTTCGCGGGGTAGTGGTGATTCCACGAATGCCAAGAAATGGCCCTCTGGATGGTGATGAGCGTAACATCCCTCACGAAAACTAAAATCGAAGAAGGTCAAAAAAGTCCCCACCGATATCGTTTTCCAATGAAGACTACGAAAATGTCATCCTTCTCATGACGACCCCATGGTCATCACTGAAATCATCACCAACGCCAAGGTCCACAGAATGTTCATGGATTAAGGGAGTTTAGTAGATATCATGTTCCTGGACTTATACAACAAGCTGGGATTACCAAGGGAAGAGTTGATCCCGTATACTAAAGAACTGATTAGGTTCACGAGCGACAAGATCTCCCTAGTCGGATACATCAAGGCCTACCTGACCCTAGGGAAGGCTCCCCTCTTCAAAACTGTTAAGGTAAAATTCTTAATGGTCGATTGCTCCTCAACTTATAACATTATACTGGGGCGTCCCTCCATCGCTCAACTCCTTTAGGACGGTGATTTCCACTCCTCATTTGGCCATGAAGTTCTTTGACTAACAAGATATGGTGGTAACCGTCAAAGGAGATCAAGCGACAACGAGGAAATGCTACAATGAAAGCTTAAAGATCGCTAAGAAATCACGTACTGCGGATCGACGTAACGATTCAACCTTGGTCATTACAGACGTAGCTAGCATCCTCTTGACCGAGTTGGATGTATGTGATGAAATCAGCAGCACGCGCCCACATCTTGATGGCAAGCTCCAGTCGCTTCAACTCGGCACTAAACCAAATCAGGTGACCAAGATTGAGGGACAACTTAGTTAAAAGAAGAGGTCTCAACTGATCGAAATATTGACTAAAAACAAAGACCTGTTCACCTAGACTTCTGCCGATATGTCAGGTCTATACTCAGACTTTATCTGCCACTGACTTTCTGTCAAGAAAAATGCAAGACCAGTGGCCTAACGAAAAAAAAAAGTCAGACCCGAGAGGTAATAAGTAATCCAAAAATAGGTAAAGGAGCTTTCAGATGCTGGGTTTATCAGAGAAGTCTCCTATACCACTTGGCTCTCCAATGTGGTCTTAGTCAAGAAGGTCGGCGGGAAATGGCGTATATGCGTCGATTACACTAACCTGAACAAGGCATGCCCAAAAGACCCTTACCCACTCCCCCAACATTGATAAACTGATTGATAACTCATCTGGATTTAGGTTGCTTTCCTTCATTGACGCTTACTCCGGGTACAATCAAATTCACATGAATCTAGAAGATGAAGAAAAGTTCGCTTTCATCACCGAGATAGGGACCTACTGCTACCAGGTGATTCCATTCAGACTTAAAAATACTGGGATGACTTACCAAAGGATGATGAACAAAGTGTTTGAACGGAAGATCGATAAGATACTGGAGGTATATATCGACGATGTGATAGTTAAAACGACGCACACAGGTACTCACGTCAAGGACTTGAATAAAGTATTTACTGAGGTTCTAAAGCATAACATGCGATTGAACCTAGAGAAATGCGCTTTTTGGAGTACAGGCTGGTAAATTTCTAGGGTTCCAACTAACAAACTGAGGAATTGAGGCTAACCCAGAAAAGTGTCAAGCTGTGCTCGATATGTGCATCCTTCAATTTGTCAAAGAAGTGTAGCAACTTACAGGCCAGATCGCTGCCCTCACACGCTTCCTGGCCAAAGTCGCTCAAAAGCCCTTCCTCCTTTTCCAAAATTTAAGGAAGGGGAAAAACTTTGTGTGGACCCCGAAATGTGAGACCGTGTTCTAGGAATTGAAGAAAACATTGTCCACCACACCCATCTTGACAAGACCGGACCCTGACAAAACATTGTACATATACCTCTCAATTAGCAACAAGGTGGTTAACTCAACTTTGATAAGAGAAACTGACGAAGGTCAGAGGCCAGTTTACTTCATTAGCAAAGTCCTTCAGGGCCTCAAGGCCTACTACAAAAAAATTGAAAAACATGTTTTGGTACTAATAATCACTGCGAGAAGGCCAAGGCAATATTTCTAGTGTCATCCTATTGTAGTAAGGACTGATCAATCAATCAGGTAGGTACTACACAAGCCAACTCTCCCAAGAAGAATGATCACTTGGTCAGTAGAGCTCTCTGAGTTCAAGATTACCTACGAGCCAAGATCACCCATAAAGGCTTAGGTATTATCTGACTTCCTAGTAGAATTCACTCTAGACTTCGGTCATCCTAGAGCACACTTCTGGATTATCTACATTGATGGGTTCTCGAATCCCAAAGGGAGTGGAGCTGGAGTCATCTTGGAAAGCAAAGTCAGGCTCGTATTAGAACATTCGTTGAGGTTTGAGTTCCGCACATCTAACAATTAAGCCGAATACGAGGCATGCATAGTGAGCATAAACTTGGCCAAGGAAATGGGAACCAAAGACATAGTCTTATGCAGCGATTCACAGCTGGCAACGGCTCAAATAAAAGGGGAATACTAAGCCAAAGAACCCTTGTTTCAGAAGTAATTAGCCAAAGTGAAAAAACTGATGGAAAGTTTTGATAACGTCAAAGTATAGCATATCCCGAGAGAACGCAATTCCAGGGCCGACATCCTATCAAAGCTTACCAGTACCAAAGGTCCAGGCAATAAAAGGTTAGTGATCCATGACATCCTACCTTTCCCCAATATCACGGACCATGAAATCCTCTTATTAGAAAGCAAGGAAACTTGGACGACTCTTATATTAGCCTATCTTCACGACAGTGTGCTTCATGAGGATCAGAAAGAAGCCCAGAAGATAATCAGGACAATGACCTGGCATACTATTTACGATAATCAATTATACTGCCGAGGATATTCTTCTCCCTTCTTTAAATGTCTTGGACCTAAGGAGGCAGAATACGTATTGCCCAAAATCCATGAGGGAAACTCGGGACATCATCTCGAGGGCAAGTCCCTAGCTTGCAAGGCATTAAGAGCAGGATACTACTGGCCTACTATGGAAGCCGACAACAAAGAGCACGTTCAAAATGGCGACCAATGTCAGGGCCACTCATATGTCTATACAACACCACCAGAAGAGTTGTCGACAATATCAGTTCCTTGGCCTTTCTACCAATGGGGAATGGACATCTTCAACTTTTTTCCCTCAAGCACCAGGCCAAGTCAAATACTTAGTAGTGACCATTGATTACTTCACCAAGTGGATTGAGGCTGAACCATTAGTTATAATAAGCTCCGCGTGAATCCAAAAGTTCACCAACAAGAATATCATCAGCAAATTTGGAATCCTAGAGTCGATAGTCACAAACAATGAAACCCAATTCACCAACAAGAACTTCAAAGAGCGCTTAGCTAGACTCAAAATCAAGCAACATTTCACCTTGGTCGAACACGCAAAGACCAATGGGCAAGCCGAAGATGCTAATCAGGTTTTGTGGTGTCCCGGGGTTGATGAGGGCGGGGAGTGGACGCCGGTGCATTAGAGGCACGTACAAGGAGCGGCTCTTGGCATGCTTCTCGGCGAAGGGTCCCATGAATGAACTGAATACGCACCGGAATGAGAGGGATTCAGAGACTATGCAGGTATGGGACTGCATAGTTGAGGATGGCTTAAAGGAATTGATTAGGCGTAACCATATCAACAAGTTAGCAACTTTTTTCTAGGGAGCCTAGAACATAAAAACTCCATTGTTAAGCGTGCTTGACTTAGAGCAATTGTGGGATGGGTGACCTCCTGGGAAGTTTCCTAGGATGTGTGTGAGTGAGGACAAAGCACGCTGAAAAGACTCGTGTTGGTTTGTGGAGACACTCGTCAATCCTGCAGGCAGTCCCGGGATGTTATAGGTTATACTTAGGGTGATCAAGAAAAGACTAGATGAAGCCAAAGGAAACTAGGTGGAACAACTTCTTGTAGGCATATCGAACCACACCACACTCCATCACGGGCGAAACTCCTTTCAAGTTAATTACCTACGGTTGTAAGGTCATGATCCCAGTAGAAATGGGAGAACTGAGAACTAAGCTGGAGGAAGCAGAGTTTCTCTGAAGAAACCAACTCGGACCTTATCCACCAGGAACTTGACTTGCTCGAGGAAAAACGTCATGTCGCCCACATCCGAGAAGTAGCCCTCAAGCAGAGGATCGTTGTACAGTACAATTCCAAGGTAATCCTATGCCAATTTAACCTAGGCGACCTCGTGCTATGCATGACAGACATTAGAGGAAGAAACACAAGAGACAAAAAATTGGCTCCCAATTGGGAAGGGCTCTATAGGATTACATCTAAGACCAACACAGGAGCTTATATTCTGGAAACCTTCTCAAGCAAGGCAATCAAAAACTTCTGGAATGCTGACAAGCTGAGAAGATATTATAGTTAAGAACGATTTTAATTCGTAGCTCTTGCCATGTAAGAAGCATACTCTGACATCAATAAATTGGCGTTTCTTCATCACTATTGTCTTGTCTCAGAGCCAGTACCTCAGCCACAACCCTGAGTCCCTGAGTATTTCGGTTCAATTGTGTCAACAACCAATATCGTGACAGTGACCTAGAGTTCCTGAATACTTGGGCCTGTTGCAACCCACAAGGTCGCCACGCCTTTCTGAGGTCCGAGGAATACACAGTTCGAAAGGATTAGTTATTCCGACATCCTTACATAACAACCAAACTAGGGAAGCCACTTGAACACCATCGGACTCAAGCAAAGCAATCAAGGGTTCTCACACGTACCTATTTGGGTCTATCCTTAACCCATAAACTCACCATAGTTTATAGAGGTTAAGCATAATCAATCGTCATCCAGGATTGTGGACCCCACACCTAGAGGCTTCCATGTCATCCAAGATAAATTAACTTAACCGCCGAGATTCGAGCTTCAGATTTATCTCGGTGGGCAAAACGTGTGTTCGTCCAAGATAAACGAACCTAACCGCTGAGATTCGAGTTTCAGACTCATCCCGAAGGGCAAAACACATGTTCATCCAAGATAAACGAACTCAACTGCCGAGATTCGAGCTCCAAACTCATCTTGACAGGAAAAACGTGTGTTCATCCAAGCAAGCCCTACCGCTGAGATTTGAGCTTCAAACTCATCTCAGTGATCAAAATGTGTGCTAGTCCAAGTTAAATGAACCCAGCCATTAGGCTTCAAGCTTTAGACTCATCTCGATCAGCGAAATAGGCGTTTGTCCATTCTAACGAATCTCATCCCCGAGATTGAGCGTTAGACTCATCTCAGATAGACAAGGAGAGCATTCATCACAAAATTTTGAGATCAGGCGTTGGACCCACCTTAGGAGAACAAAAGCAAAATAAAAGCCTACCAGTGTCGAAACACAGTAAATATTCAAAGAAAATAAATGCTTATTATTATTATTCACATTCTGTACTTCATCAGTCTTACAAAGGGAGAACAACCAAGAAGGTAGCCTGAACAAATGACGAAGGTCAGGCTCCACCACGGCCACCTCCATGATTCCCCATGGAGCACTGCATCCCTCTTTCCGATCAACATCAGGAGATTGTTTCACTCCAAGAGACACTCCTATGCATCTAACTGCACACTTGCACCTCCAAAGCATGGAAGCAAAGGAAGAACTTCAAGGGAAACATCTTCATGCCTCACAGGAATTTCGATAGAGGTCATGGACCTTCTTGGCAAGAGTTTGAAATTTGTCCACTCCTGTATATACCAGGAGAGAAAAGCTTATGTTGTCCAGAGGTACGTTGACCGAGCCACATAGAGTAGTTACTTGGTCCCCACCAAGTCATTTCGCTTAGAAAGAAAGGCCTTTGCCAGAAGGATAGACGAAGGAAAAGCCGAACACCTTCAAGGATTTGGGAAAGAAAATGAGGATGGTCTCAAAAGGAGACACAACCCTCTGAACACTCACAAAAGACAAAGAATGGGCCATTATGGGGGAAGAACCCATTCTCAAACACATATTGAAGAATGAAAAAGAGCAGGTGATAGCTCATTATAAACATTCCCTATTTATAGAAGGAATGAGACATTCTGATTAGCTGCACTTCTGAAGCCCTATTTTAAAATCCCCTCATTTGTGATTGGTTACGAGGGTAGCGGGCAGTTAGGAAGCATCGTGAAACTACTATTATCATCACAGCGCTTTAATTCCCCTAAATACGAAGTAGAAGTTCCCGAGCAAGCGCAATCTATTACGAATCATTGTCATTAATGAATGTGAATATGTCGTTGCTCCCCAGATACACCATTTTGAAGTAGCGCCAATGACGATACGAAGCTTAAGCAATACTCTTCAGACATGTGTCGCATCGCTTCTGAACGAAGGTAACCAAAAGGATAGGGCGTAGAGCATTCAAAATCGAAGCGAGGTGTGGCATTGTAGAACACCAATCCCGAGTCTCGGAATAACCAAAATGCCAGGAATAACGGCAGGAACGAATCATGATCATATCCTGTACAAGCAAGCAGGTAAAGACAGAAAGGTAGTGGCCTTGCAACCCTGACCCCACGATCTTGTCTCCCACGATCGTGTCTCCACGATCCCATATAGCAGCATTCGACACACACTGAATGCTCAAACACCAAAAATCTTCACACGCTCATATAAATACAATAAGCAAGAGAGACAATGTACGCCCAATTTCTATTACACTTTACCCTCCTTGGGCAACTACTGACTTGAGCATCAAAGTATCTTTTGCAGGTACCTACCCCTCACTCCACCACTGAAGGAGTTGTGCCACGAAGGAATCGATCACCTATTACCTCTTCAAGTAAACCTCATAACCTAATTCTGAATAGTTGTAAAATTAGGCGACTAAGTATTAATTGCTCATATTTAATACTTAACTATCGAGAATCAATAACATCTTTAATCACAAAGACCCTAAATCTTTCACATAAATTTTATGGGTGTCGTTAAATAGTGCCGTCAAATAATTTTGTTATTTAGTGGTTAAGGGTTCTTTTGGTACGTAGAATAATATAAGACTTGATAGTATAAAACTTAATATAATTGAATTGGGGGGTATTGAAGTGTTTAGTGTTATAATGGAAAAGTTTTTAGAGAAGTTTATGCATCAAAACTCAATCAAGTCTAATTTCATCTCTCAATACTTCATTAAATTATTTATTATTTTAATGTATAAGATGTGTATGATAGATACGTTTATATAATATAATGTTCACACTAAACAACTAATAAAATTATAATTTATTGTATTAGTTTATCATATAAAGTCTAATTCGATATGCTGAATAAGCCCTAAAGGACCTATACAATGTTAGTGATTAGTCTCCACCTAAAAAAGATGTGAAGATAGCCAGATTATAAGATTTGTATATAACGAAATATTTATATACATAAATTAACTTATAAATACATTATGTTTTTAAACTAATATCATTTCAAAAAAACTGAAAACAATTATGTCCATAAGTTTTTTCTTTTTATTTTCATTTTAAAGATCGCAAAAACCATATTAAGGTATATTTATCTATGTGCCAAAAGGGGCAAAAAAAAGGTAGTATTTATCTTCCGTTAAATCACTTTGTTTCTCAGCCCAAAAGGCCAAAACCAAGGTACGTCTCAACGGGATTTATGCAACCCGAAAGTTAAAATGTCTTCAGCCTTTACTCTCCATCGGCCCAGCTCAATCGCATGCTTAACTATAATTTAATAGTGTAATTTTTCCCAATCCCAAGTAAACCAAAGAGCGATCAACAAGCAGCAGGATATATTCATAACAGGCTATTCTATTTGGATCATACTTTAATCTTGATAAAATATTTTAGTAATTAGTTAATATTTCGTTCAATCTACTTAAATTAGGATTAATAAAAGGTAGACAGGAATTTACTATCTTTAATCACGTTTTGGTGTTTTAATGCCAGATTAGGTCAATGACTGGCATCTAAGACAGGGGAGGGGGCAATCTCTATTGCGTACGTAATCCTATTATTTACCATATGACAATTGACAAAAGAAAGGTATCGAAATAATTAATAATGTGGCACATCGATCTCTTGCCTTCAAAGTCAATCCATGTGAACTGCTTGGCGTTTTTGCTATGAAAACAAGTTTATAAAATATCTTACTGGTTATTACCCATAACAGCTAGCTAGCGTTCCAAATTTGGGTTACAAGCATCTTGCTCAGGCAATGAACACCCAAACTTCATTAGAGCACAGATCATACTCTAGACCTTGAACAACCTAATTAGTCTGGTTAATTACACGTCTGCTAATGCCTCGACGAAAAATGATTATGTTAAGGATATGATCGAATTCTCAATGGGAATGAAAACAAGATATATAAAAATGGAAAAAAAAAATATGAAAACTATACACTGTTAAACATATATTGTGTGTGAATATTTTATCAACTTTAGAAGTATTTTTTAATCAATTTTTTTTTAATTATAATTACGCTCATTTTAACTTTTTCCATACATACCCTGAATCAAAAAATGGAAGAGAACAGCTAAAAAAAAAGAGGAGAAGTAAATTACAGGGAGTTGCCCTCACTAGCTTAATTAGCTACCTCCCCCACATGAACTAGCTAGTAGATTGGTACAATAATGGACCGGCAAGTGAATGCGTCTTAATTAGGTTACCCCGAACCTATATTTTTAATGGGTTTTGAAGGAGATCCGCTGGAGACAACTTGCCGCACCTTCTCACAGTAGAAGTGTAAATATAGAGAATAAAAATGATGGAAATGGAACTAAAAGAATTAAGATATCATGTTTGGTAGACATTAATTATCTATCAAAATAACTTTTTGTTTGATTTTTTTTATTGTTTCAATCATGTTTAGTAATTTTAATTTTAATTTTTATATGAAATTTAATAAATTACAATAGTTTTTTAATAATATTAAAATTTAAAACTTTTGATTATAAATTATAAATTTAAAAAAAAATAAAATATAAATATTATTTTATCTTTAATTAAATATTTTTTAATTATTTTATATTTCTTTTAATAATTTAATATATAAAAATAATTTTTATTATATTATTAAAATAAAAAAATTAAAATTATTTTTTATTAATATATTTAAATATAAAATTAATTTTATTATAATCAATTATAATAATAATTAATTATTAAAATAATTAAATTTTTACAATTAATGAAACACACGGAGTGTTATTATTGAGGTTTAGATCAAAATGTGGGTGGGGCACGTGGATAGTGTTAGCTAGGAGGATCCAGCTGGGTTACGGGTCCTCAACTCTCATGCCGCATGTGATCGATGCACTGCTCAATCAACCTGCTGAGCCCGAGCTCGATCGATCCAAATGTGAACTCATTCTTTGGGCAACGCGAATCAAGGTTAATACGGTGCAGAAATTCTTATATAAACTTATAATTTTTAAATTAAGTGCACGTGATTAATTATATTAATAATTAGTAAATAATTATTATACTTAATTAATAATTAGTTATAATAACTCATTACAATTAATAATATAATAGGTCTAATATATTTAATTTAGGTGTTCTAAATTTATGTAAAAATATTTTGTATAATATATTTAAATCAACTTATTTTATATTTAAAATAACTTATAATAAAAAATTCTCTTAATCTAAATTAAACATGCCTAAAATCCCAACGTCAATAAAAAAAAATGCCTTAAAACCCAAACAAAAAATAGGAAACGAAAGTTTTTGTAGGGGTAAATTGAGGGAAGTTATGGCTTGTAATATAGGATAAAAAGGGCGCAGGGTTATCATTTAATTTTTTAAAAATTAGTTTTTATCTTAAGTGAATTTGAGATAAAATTATTCCAATTTAAAATTGATTTTTGTTCTAGTTTAATTTTTTTTTAGACTTTATCTCATTCATTTTTATTCTCCCATTATCTTTTGTTCTAATTAAATTTAAGGATAGTTATCGGTAAAGGTGTCCGCTTTTTGGGTTGGGTGGGTTCTACATCACTTTTAGATCTAACAGTTCATTAAATTAATGGTTTGGGTCAAGGGATTTTTTCCTTAAACACAACTCAACTCATTTAAGAGTAAGTTGAGTTGAGCCAAATTCGTAAATCCGACATATATTAAAAAAATTCTTTGATGCTAAAATAAATGTTGAAATACAAAATAAAAAATTCATAACACATAACACGTTTTAATTAAAAATAATATATGTTCTAAATAAACTAAACAATCACATAATCAATCTTACACAAACATAATAAATTTCAAACAAATTAAATAAACATAGCAAATTTTACTAAGTTAACATAAGTGTGAAATAAATTAAAGTAGGAAACAAGTCCTAAAAGTTATAAACAATCAAGCATATTAGCTAATTAAATTCAATGTCATCACATATAATATATAGATTGACATAATTATTTAATTTATTCTCAATTTTCTCAAGATACTCTTTGTTATCTGAATAATTCATTGAGTTTTTATCACAATGTCCCATTAGATGCTTCATAAATTTTTCATCTTTATTTTCTTGATCACATTCTCAATATGACCATAATGCCTACATTTAAACTTAATTGACATTATAGAAAAGTCAGGAAAACACAATTTGAAATGTTGATATGTTTAAATGACTTTTATATATATAAAAAAAAATTACTTAGGTGAGTTGGGTTTGTGCGAGTTGATACTTTTCAAACTTACTGCCCGACTTATATCTTATAGATTGAAGTGTTTTTTTTAACCTAACTCAACTCGTTGACTTAATCCAACTCGCATTTTATGAGTTGAGTTAGGTCAAAACCCGTGAATTCATGAGTTGACCTAACTCGCTAAACATTCCCTGATTGTTGGATAACATAAAAGTAAGAAAGATCACACATTCATCTAAAAGTTAATAAACATGTCAACTCATTTTTATTGAGTATATTATCTAAATAAAAATAAAAATTGTATTTCATATTTATTTATTTATTATTTTATAATTTGCAAAATAAAAAATCTATATTTTTAAAAATAAACAAGATAATTAAATAAAAATATATGTTAAAAATATAAAACAATATTAACTTTATTGAGTTTATAATTTAGATAATAAAAAATGATCACATTTATATAAATAAATTTAATATTATTAATAAAGAATGAGTGCAATAGTAAGCGAAGTGCATTCTCCAAAAGAGAATCAAAGTTCAAACCTAATCTCACAACAATGCTTATTGTAATACCCTCCTTAGGGCATCACATTTCCGACTCTCGACTCATAATCTGAAAATTAATTCGTAAAAGGTTTGAGTTATGAAAATATGTGTTTCAAAATTTCTTCTTTATTGAAACGTAAATTTACTGAAAATATTAGGTAATATTGAAAATCATATTTCAACTATTCATTATGCAATATTGACACCAATTAATATTTCATAATTTAAAGAGAAATATAAAATTAACAGACTCTTTTTTTTTTTAAACAAGAAGAAATCCCATGACGGATCCTACTTAATAAAGACGGCATAACACTAACGAGAAACTTTAACATACTTATTCCTTTTTCTCGTCCATCTTGATGCATCGACATCCGTTCTTTTGTCAACACTACACACCTTCGAATCCCGAATGTCCACTCCTCATTGTTGTCACCAATCTCGAGTATCCATCACCAAGTATGTGTCTAAGACAACTCGATCCTTCTATTATTTGATTTTAACAAAGATCAGACACAAAGAAACAACATAACAAAGAGGTGAGATCACCTACACCAATACCAACACTAAGCAAGACAGAGATAACACAAACAACAATATCATACAGGGGATATCATACCAAACTTCCAATAATATATTCAATATTAATCAATTATCATCATCCAATCATATATCAAGTCAAGTATTCAAAACAGTTGTCATAGCCAATATTCCTCAATTAATATATCATACGATATAAATGTTCATATTCATGTATGTGCACACATAGACTCAATTTTTCAAAAACAACTCCATGGAGATTTTCACAATTTCGAGAAGAATACTCGGTTAATTGACCGCTCAGCCTTTAAGCCCACGACAATCTCCCGGTCGTAGAAAAGAATCGTGTTCTTGTCGGGTATCGTCAATCAATGCGTTGCAACGGATCGCATCGCTAAGTGGCATATGGTCCAAATTTTTAGCCCACGACAGATATCCATTGGTCGACACGCCGCGCCTGACGCACCCCAAGATCCATCATAGATCTCACTATCAATTCTCATTCCCTCTTCAACAATAAAGGCCAAAATAGCTTTATTAGCTATACTTTATACAATACACGAATATATCAAATGTCTGCAAGTTCAACCACAAGGGCTAAATCTTTTCAATTTCATTTGTTCAATGTAATCATATGCCTCAACGCATATTTTTCTAATGCATGTATAATGCACCAATGCCAATCACAGGTATATCTTTCTAATGCATATAAAATGCACCAAATACCAATCACAAGCAAAACTCGTCATTTTCTCATACAGTGTATGCACACTGGTTTAACAGTAATCATCATGTTATTATATTTTTATAGTCATAAAACACTTTTGTCGTGTTTTCACAAAATTGCGCAACATTTCTGTTACGTTTTCACAATTCTCAAGTGTTTTAGTTATATTTTCACAATACCGTAATACTTCTGTTATGTTTTCACAATACAATAACATTTCTGTTACGTTTTCAAAATACCGCAACTTTTTTGTTGCACTTTTAAACTACGTACTAATTTTTCAACGTTTTTCTCAATCGCGTAAAAATATACGTTTCTCAAGTCACATAGTATTTTTTCACTGTTTCAAAATCGCGTATCTTAAAAATCATTCTTTTAAGTCGCGTAAATGATTTTCTATCATTCTCAAAATATTTAAAACACTTTCCAAATCACATAACGATTTTTCGTCATTTTCACAATCACGTAAAAATATTCTATCACTTTTAAATCACATGATTTTTCAACAGTAGTTCAAATTACGTAAAATATTTAAACGTAATTCAAATCGCGTAGAAATATTTTAACGTATTCCAAATCACGTAAAAATATTTTACTGTATTTCAAATCGTTTTTAAGATACGTAAAATATTTTTTAACATTTTACAATCACGTAAAATATTCCTCAATATTCCAAACATTATTTTGGACTTAAATAAATCAATATAATTTTCAACACATTTTTCAAATTGCGTAAAAATATTTTACTGCATTTCAAATCGTTTTTAAGCTATGCAAATAATTTTTCACTACAATTTCATTACAGAAAATATTTCTTAACCTTCAGAAATTCATTTTCAACTTTTCTCAAAATAATATAACTTTATACTTCATTTAATATATTTTCTTACTTAAGAAAATCTTTTCCTCGATTTCTTTACTCAAGAAATTCTTTTCCAAAATATAATCCACAAAAATCACTTTTCCATTGATATAAATCAACGTTTCAAAACTTAACATTTTCTAACGTGTTTCAAAACTCGAAAATCAGTTATACGTTAAGTAAATTTTCAAAACACCATTATATTCTCCATTTTTCCCAAATCATTTCCAAACACAACTTTCTTCAAAATAAATTGAAGTTCAAAACATTTTCGTTTACAAAAACTTGATTTTCTCAAGTGATAAACGCTTCTAATTCCTTTCCAAATTCTTGTATTAAATCAAGTTACATCTCCACTTTGAAAATCACTTTGTTCAAAAAAATCAAGGCATTACAAGCTCTCAAAAACGCGACATGACTATTGAAACCATCAAATATTTTTCTTCTAAATTGATATGGTTTTACACAAACAAAACCATTAAAAATTCTTTAACAAAAACCATGAACGTGTTCATTTGAAAACTCACAAATCTTTCGAGTAACAAAACACTTCGTTTTATAAAATATCATTTTATTCTATAAAAATTTAGGCATAACCAGTTTTTCAAAACCGTAGTATATTTGGTCATTGAAGCCATCAAACATTTTTCCTTCTAACTCAATTATTTATCATTTCTGTTTTCACACAAACAAAACTTATTAAAATCTTTGTTTTCAAAACCGAAATACCGATGGTCATAAAAACTAAACCCATTTCTTCAAATTCATTTTTACTTTCTTTACAAATCCTTTTTCACTTTATTTGGAAATCCTTAAAATCAACGTTTGCCCGTTTCATTCAAAACTCATGTTTAGAAAAATACTTAGGATCTTTTTACACAAAATAAATCAATAAAAATCCTTCAAAACCATGTTCTTGTTCTCTTGAAAAACATATCCTTTGTTCATTTTCCATGCTTTTCAAATCAATCCAATTTTATTCTTCCATGAAAATATTAAGTTATAAACACCTATGTTGAGGTGTCTTGGCTGAAATTCTCAATGTTCTAGGGACCCAAAAATTAATTCTCGTGTTCCTAAAAATTTTCAACATAAACCCTCTTCATGGGTATCAAAATCGTATTTCCTTTCCTTTGGCCATTGAAGCCAAAAATTGATTTTCTTTCCATCATCACATCATGGCATACATATACATAATTTTAACATATTCTCATCATGCATATTATAAGCATACCATATTACCATCATGCATATTATAAGCATACCATATAAGCCATAAAATCATGCAAATCATATCAAGCATAGACAAATAATCAAAGTTCATAAACACACACAAATAATTTACATGACCATGGATATGAATCCTCACATGGATTCAACATCCATCAAATATATAACCATCTCTCACCACCATGCTTGGTTGGTGAGATGGATCTCCCTCTTACCTCTTGAAGATCCTCCAAAGCTTATTGATTTGCTTCTCTTTCCAAGTCTTTCATCACCAAGGGATTCTCAAATACAAAACAAAATACATAGGAATTAGTATATTAAGCTTGATTAAGAGGAACCATGGATCAAACATGGTTTAGATCATGAAAAAGAGAGAAGAAAATGAAGTTTCCTTACACTTCACCACAAATACCCTATAACTTGGCTCTTGAAGAAAGTCCATGAAGATGAATGATTTAGAGAAAGTCTCCAACAAAAAAGTTGCTTAGAATATCATGTAGATTCAAGATCTATGGTTGGATGAAAATAAAAGAGATTGGAGAGTGGTTTTAGGTACTATGGCCGAAATTCCTCTTGAAGAACAAAGATGAAATTTTTGATTTTTGTGAGAGAAAAACTTCTTAGACTTGGTTAAGACAAAGGATGAAGTAAAAATACTTAATTCTTCCTTCCACAAATTTAGTGAAACTCCTTGGGAAAATTCCTAAAAATCATAAACAAATGTTACAATCAATAACAAGTGTAGAAATAGGTAAATCATGGTTCAATCATAGCTTAGAAAATCAAAATTAGAAGATTAGAAGAAGAAACATGAAATTTACCATTTTTGGTAGAATCTTGAAGCTTGGATTTGAAGATCAAGATGAATGATTTAGAGAAAACTCATAACTAGAGCTGTTCTTAGAACGGTGTTTAGGTTTAGAAAATCAAGTTGGATGAAATGATAGAAATTTGGATGATGGTTCTAAGGTGCTTGACCGAAACTTGCTTGGAGAAGAGAAATGGAGAGAAAACTTGGTAACTTAGCTTCTTGAAAATGTTTAATGATGATCAAGGATGACAATAATGGTCTTCAAACTTTTTCTATGGCCTTAAGGCCTCTCAAAACCGTGCCCCCCCTCCAAGCATTCTCCTAAGGAAGCAAACAAAGCAATAATGGTCAAGAATGATGTAATATTGACCATGACAAGTAATAATGGTCATCAAAATCACCTTTAGCTCCAAAATGCTTCACAAAACCGTCCCCCATCTTCCTAATGCATTCATGAAATTGTCATCATTATTAGCTACCATCTAGAGCATTTCTAGCCATTGATTAATTCAATGGTTATGATTTAGGTAGACTTTTGATTTAGAAGACTTAATCTAGGCCATTGGATCTTTCTCCTTTAAATTCTAACCATTAGATGTATCTCCATTGGATCATAATTAGTTTTTGCTACTTTTTAAGACTAATTCTCCACCATTGATTAAATTTACATCCAATGGTCATAAATGGTCATTGTTACTTTACAAGACCAAATCTTCACCCTTGATTAATTCTTCATCCAATGGTCATAAATGGTCTTTGTCACTTTTTGAGACTAAATCTCTACCATTGATTAAATCCAAATCCAATGGTTATAAATGGTCATAGCTATTTTATTAAACTTATCCTACACAGTTGATTAAATCAACGGTTGATATTAAAGTCTTCAATATTGAACTTGTTTCCGATTAGTCCATCAAAAATTGTCACAATCACTAATATTGACTTAATAGTATAATTTCTATTTTTATCTGCTAAAACCTCACGAAAGAATATATTTACTGTATTTTTATCGTCCGATAAATAAATACAGTACAAAACACAAGAAGATCTGAAAATTTTATAACGTTTCCTGATTCAGGGTTTAGTAAGATCCCTTGTCTCCGTTTAAACAGTACAAATTTTTCTATGTGTAGAAAAATTTTCACTTTGCAGGACCCACCTGGGCCCACATACACCCCTTGGGCTCACAAACAGTAAAAAATTTCATAATCATCCACAAAAATCACAAATATTAGAAAACGTATGAAAATTAAGTCAGATTATTAAAAATAATTAACAGTCAAGAGAAATAAATATTTAAAGATTTTCTCCAACCAAAATTATTATTTTCCGACACCGAGTAAATCACTCAAAACGATCAAATACGCTGATGGAATAATCAAAATAATATTACAGTGCTCAGAAATTACTAAACAGTAAAATTCTGTAAAATTATTGTTTAAGAGATACGAAAATTTTGGGTGTTACACTTGTGAGAATACATAATAAAAATAAAAATTTAATATTATAATCACTTTTAAATTAATTTTTAAATCAAAATCTTATAATATATATAGAAAAAGTATATGTTTTCATATTTAGACATGTGTCATTTTGACATAAAATATGTTTAAAAATTTGTCATGTGACAAATACATTATCTAATAACTGTCATGTGATATCTCATTTTACAATTTAAAAGAAAGGTGTATATGTGTTGTCAAATCTAAATTAAATTTATTACTCACACATACAAATATAGAAATTTATAATCACTTATTAATTATGTTGACTTATATACCTTTTCATATTAATTCATATTCAAAATAATTTTAAAAATTCTCACATATCTTTAACACCACGTTATTAATTATTTTTATTGACGATTGATCTTCAAATCTCAAAATTTTCGTAAGTGTCGATATTAACTTTGCTATATATATATTTGTCACCCTAAATTAATTAATTATATTTTCAAATTTCTATATTTATTCATATATAATTATTTTATATTATTTACAAAATTTTAATATATACATCATACAAGAGTGAAAATTTACATGACAATATAGTGAAATTAATTAAATATAATTTATTATGAGGACACTAAGAATTTATTAAGTGTTTTTTTAAACTAAAAAAATATAGTAATTTTTTTTAGTATACTCTTAATAATAAGTTGATAAAACATCCAAATACATAAACACATAAAAATTATGTAATCATATATAAAGAGAAGTTATATTACTTCATATTTTGACATGTGTCATTCTGACATAAAATAATATTTATGAATCTGCCATGTGACAAATATATGATTGCAGTAACTATCATGTGACATCTCATGTTGTAATTTAAAAAGAAGATATACATGTGTTACTAAGTTTAAATTAAATTTATTACTCACACATACAAATATATAAATTCATAATTACATATTAATTGTCTTGACATATATACTTTTGCATATTAATTCATATTCAAAAAAATTCAAAGAATTCCTACCTATCTTTAGTTAATCACGTTATTAATTGTTTCTATTAGTAATTGATTTTAAAATCTCAAAATTTTCATAGGTGTTCGATACCATCTATACTATATATGTCTTGTCACCATAAATTAATTAATTATATTTTTAAATTACTATATTTATTCATATATAATTATTCTATATTATTTACAAAATTTCAATATATACATCACACAAGAGTTAAAATTTTGTATGCAAATATAGTAAAATTAATTAAATATAATTTATTATGAGAAAATTAAGAATTTATTAAGTGTTTTTTAAAAATAAGAAAATATAGTAATTTTTTTTTTTGTATACTCTTAATAATAAGTTGATAAAACATCTAAATAAATAAACACATAAAAAATAATATTAAAATAAAAAACTATAGAATAAAAAATTGAAAATATTTAAAACTATATAAACTAATTATTTATTGAAAGATTATATAAAAAAATATTTATTGAGAGGAGTTACATAATTTGGTTATCATAGTATGAGAAGAGCCAATTAACAAAAATAAAACAATAATTTTGAGTGAGTCTCACTGTAGATTTCACTAATTATAACTTAATCAAATTTATCTAAATTATCCAAAATATTATATCTCTAAGTTAAGTATATTTTTCTTTATTTATTATAACTTTTTTAAATTTATCTCATGCATTACATAGGTACAAAATATTAATAAATTTAATTTTAAACTCCCATTAATAAATGAGTTTGATAATCATTGATAAACTTTTATACTATAATCAAACCATGTGTTAATAAATTATTAAAAGGGAAAATTATTTTCACAGCTCTTAAATTTTGTACTTATTATATTTGATACTCATTTTGTTTAAATAATTAAATCAATCTCTCTTAATTTATGTACATATTTTCAATGTTTTAAAAATCGAATCAAAAATTAAATTTATAAAATTTCTAAATCATAATTCGATTGATTCAATCAACTAAATTTATAATTGAATTATCATTAACCATAATTAAACCAAATATTATTTGAATAAAAAATATATTTGCTTCATGATCCAACCAGTTTAATTGACTAATTCTTTCTAATTTTTTAAATACTTCTTATTGTGGTTTCCCTTCTAGATAATAGCCCTTTAAAAGAAAAGGAGCATTGAGCACGTGCAATACACATGATTCTTAATAGTTCATATGTCTTTGTTGCATATCCCGTTTTACCGTAAATGACGATTTTGGCCCTTTAATAAATATGAAATAGATTTGTCAAATCTCCTTCTTCTCAAAGTAATGGGAGTTTTTTACTCAAAAAAAAAAAAAGTAATGAGAGTTTGATTCTACTCTTTTTCTTGAAACGAATCGTTAAGCACCTAGAGACAGAATAGCATATATACGGGAATTTTATTTTATTTTTATTTCAATATATACGGGAAATCTTATGCAGGAGAATTTGTGAAGTTAGAATTTACCAAATAAATACGAGTATGTAGTTTTTTAGCTATAGGTGAATGATGTGGATAATGTTTCCTTTCACTTCCCACTCTCAGTTTCTTTGCTGTTGTAGTGGTTAGCCATACATTTATTAAAAGGGCCCACTTCCGTAAAAGTGAAAAAAAAAAAACCTCTAGAAGATTCTTTAGATTTAAAATTGTTGGAATTCATCGAAATTATATTGAAGATTGTTATTTATTTATAATTTTTTATTTCATTAATAGATTTGAATTTTGATTTGTAATTAATGTGAGACATTTGTTATTAATAAAAAAATAAGAAACTTGTGTAATGATTGACTATAAATACATATATTAGGGAATTATAAAGGTAGGAGAATGTGAATGAGAATGTGAATGAGAATGTGAATGTGAAATTGTCTTATAATAACCTCTAAGTTATATTTATTTTGATAATATATTTGATTTTTCCCTTGTTAAGATGAATCAAGTTAAACCTTGTGCATATTTTTTTAATATTTTATCTTAATTATTAATATTTTATGCATATTTGTAAATATAGAGATATGATATTTTCTAACAATATTAAAGGTGAGGGATGTGGTATTTTTCTAACAAAAATATCATAATTATTATAAGTTGCAGTTCGAGTAATGAGTAAACTTGAGTTAGGCTTAAATGGTTAAAAGGTTTTTGCAATGTTGATTACTCTCATATCTAAGGATTCAGATATAGAACAAAGGCAAACAAAAAAAAAAGTTAAATTAAGATATTGGTGTTCACAGTTTTTACTTATTTTCAAATTAATTTTTATATTTTTTATATTTTTTTTTTTTTTAAATCAATTTTCATATATATAAATATTTTTAAAATAATTTGTCATTTTTCAATATAATGACGTTGTAATATCGTCACTTGACTAATTTAATAAGCATATTTCTTTATATGCTCATTTTTTTTTGTAAAACATCTCTAATAAGTATTTAGGTAAGGGTTTTTTTCTCCTGAATATGTGCTTTTTTATATTCTCATTTCTTTTTCCTATAAAAATATATAATAAGATTAAATTAACAGTATTATAACATAAATTGATAGTAATAATTATTTTGAAAATATATTTATAAATATAAATATTAATTTAAAAAAAATATAGAAATTAAATTAAAAATGAGTAAAAAATATAGAAAACTAAAATTTTAATTTAACCAAAAAATCATAATCATTTTTCTAATAACTGAATCTAAATCCTACTTTCGTCCAACGATTTTACTGAATTATCAAATCCTTTTTTTATTAATTTTTTATACCAAAAAGAAAATCCTTTTTTTTTGTTTGAATAAATCTAGTAATTAGTTTTCATAACGAGGTTAAAATGCCGGCCAATTTAACAATATTAAAAAGAAAAAAAAAAGAGTTAAACTGATATCCGGTGCCAAATTGCAAAACGACTACCAAAACGTGTAGATTGGGAAATGGATTTGTTGCCTTTCATAAGAGGGAGAAAGCAGCATATATATATATATGAAGTACGTTGTAAGCTTTACACAACTGACAATTAGCGCAATGCAGAAAAGAGGTTGGGAATAGACGACAATTTTCTAACGTAAACTTTGTCGTTTTATGATCTTATCTAATGGCCAAATTTCACCCTCCAATTGCGCACCCTAGGCTGGCTTCTGATTTGTCCTATTTTCCCTCTTTCTTTACTTTTCTTCATTGAATGTCTATGTTAAAGGGTCGCAAACAATGAGCCATAACTCAGTTTCAGGTTCAGGTTCACGTTACTAGCGCTTGTGAGTTGTGACAAAACTTTCAAGATGCTCTAATGAATCATTATCACTGTTCAAGTAAAATTCTTGTGAGGCAAGATATCACATGCACGAAAAAAAAGCCCCCCACCCTCTCCTTTTTTTTTAAAAAAAATGTAAGAGTTATTACTATTATAAAAAAACAAAAGTCCTCGTTGTTAGACACATTTAGTTTATTAATCTATCGATAAGCATTTGATCAGCATATACTTTATCATATCATAAATGTGACTGATTCTTCGATAAGAATAGTATGGGACCTCCTCCTTTTACCCGGATACTTCGTTCTTTTCAAGGAAGATATAGTCTACTATAACAAAACAAAATATACTTATCTCTAACCCAACAAAAGAAGAAGCACATTCAGAAATTTGAGGGGTTTTTTCAAATTTTCCTAGTTATCTCTGAACTCCAAGGGCATCCGAATCCGAACACAGAAAAGAAACGAATTGTATAGTTCTATTCGCTTGTTTCATCATTTTACAGTTTCTGAATCTGTCTAAGGAATCATTGCTTTTTATGCTTCACGCTAAAACAATATAAACTCAACTAGAAAACAACACAAGCAGAAAAGAAGGCAATAATGAAGAGAGAAAAAAAGAAAAAAAAAAGAGCCGATTTATTTATCTATTTTTTTATCAAAAGTGGAAGGACAGGTTGCTGGAACAGAACCAAAGCATAGAAACAGAATTGCAGCACTTTAGTACTTTTAAGGACCAAAGTTGTTGGTCCACAACCAAATCCCAAATTTGCATTGCAAGTATGAAGACTTTTAGTATGATGAACCAAGTTGAATACAATGAAGAAAATTCAACTTTCAACTAGCAATTTAATAGCAGACAGTTGGTGAAAACATAAATTGTACTCAGCTACCATTGGAGAATCAAAAGCATTTGATCTATCAATAAACATAAAGAAATGTTCTTACCTACTTTAAAAGTAAATAAAAAAAAAATTCACTTTACCCAATAGCAGTAAATAACCAGACCAATGAAGCTGAATTAAGCATCAGAAACATCAGAAACAACACTAAGTTCATCTTCTTCTACCGGAGCTGGCAAGTTGAGATCTATGAAGCTCTCTTTCAATCTAGCAGAATTGTTGTTATTAGCAGTTGACGAAGAAGATGGCATGAGGTGAGATCTCTTGTGGCCACCAAGTGCTTGACCTGACCCAAACACCTTAAAACAAAACGGGCATTCAAAAATCTTCTCACTACCTTCACCTCTGGCCTTTCCTGCTTCATCACCACGACAACAGATACTTCTGTGACTACCCAATGCTCGAGAAGATCGAAACGTTTTCACACAATTCTCACATTGATGCTTCCCGCGAACTCTCTTGAACTTGATCTCTCTGCACCCCTTTGATCTCTGTCCTTGTTCTTCTTGCTCTTGATCTTGTTCCACCACATTATTCCTCCTCCACATGTCCCTCGAAAGCATCATGAGGCACATAGCAACATCTTCTTCAGGGGAAAAGTCAGAGACTGAACTCACCGGTTCAGGTGACTCCATGAAACACAGTTTGGGCTTCTTGGGTTCCAAACTCTGGCTACCCACAACGCTGGACTTTCTGTTTCGCTTGGATCGTTGACGAGTTGGGTTCTTTAACTCGGTCTCACTCTCTCTGTCTTGAACAACATAACCATTTTCAGCTGCAAAACTGAACACAGGATCTGCAAGCCTGAAACTTTTCTTGGGATTCTCCCTCAACCCATAAATCAGTGCCTTTTCCTCTGATTCTCTGTGATGTGCTAGTACTTGTTCTTCTTCTGATTCTGGTTCTGGTTCTGAAGAGGAATATGACAAGGAAACAGACTCAGTTGGGTCATGGAACGGTTCAGGCTTTGGAGGAAGGGGCAGAGTGGCCAGGTGAGCCTTCATGTGGCCACCGAGGGCTCTGCCATTGGCAAAAGTCCTTGAGCAAAGCTTGCATTTGTGCCTTTCCATTGGCACCAGACAGAGACAGAGGAACCCAAGTTGAAAGGCTTTTACTTGCTTGCTCTTATTATTCTCTCTCACAAGTTTGAGGGGAATTGGGAACTTAAAAGGAGTAGATGACAAGCATTCCTCCACCAAAAGACACACACAACCCAAAAATTATGATTTTTTGCTTATAAAAATATATGACTTGTGTAAACTAAATTGTCAAAAAACATTATATCAGTGTCATTGATTATTCAGCGGCAAAAAAATTAAGAAAGTGTGATCGTGAACAGGAAAAGAGCTATAAGTAACATGCAAACCTTGCTGCCCCAATGGGATGACCTTTTTCTATTTATTGCTTTCTGGAGTCTCCAAAGTACCATTAGAAAAATAATTGTATAAATACATTTATACTTTTTTTTTAAAAGAAAATAATTTTAACATAATTTCAGTATACCAACAAGTTGGGTGTGTACCGTGCAGTGTTAAGCGAGTTATTATTTTATGGAGAAGATTAAAATTTAAATTATAAAGAAGATATTTGTTGGAACGCTCTTATATGAAAGATAATTCGATTTTCAATATACTAACAAGTTGGGTGTGGATTGTGTTATGGTAAGTGAGTTGTTCTCCTATGAAGAAGATAAAATTCAAATCATCAAGAAGACATTATTGGAAGGACTTTATAGAAGTTAATCTCTTAGTAAGATAAATTCTCATATAAGTATGGTTTATTACGTTATTTTTTAAGTAATCAAATCATTGTTTGTATGTGTAAAAGTATATTTAGAGATTGATACATTTCTATCTTAGTCTTTATAATCTTATAAGTATTAAATAATAATTTAAATATTTATAATAGATTATATTTAACTAAAAATTACTTTTAGCAATGCTCAAAATGTTTCGGTTAAATATATAAAAAAAATATAAATATATTTTTTTATTCGAGGGTCAAATCAAATTTTTTTTTCCCGGATTCGTGTCATCCTTATGGTGAATTTCATATACATGTTGCTTGACAGAGTATAATCACATCACATAAGAAACAAAATATGGGTCCCTGAAATATATTCATTGGCACTGAAGTCGCGATAATAGATAATTATATGGTTGTGATATGCAACTCACAAATGGTGAATGATTAGTGGTTCTATTAAATTCTGATTGCAAAATATAACGAAGATGACTAGAATTAGAGATTGGCTACAATATCACGGTATGGAGACAAATTACTGATGATTATAAATTTCCTCATTTTTTATGATGTGATAAAAGTTTTCTAAATAAAAACAAAATTAAGTTCTTCACTTTTATGTAACAAAAAATACCCAAAAACAAAATCAAAATTAAAATGTAGGTTTAGCAGAATAATTTTCTTTCTGTGTCCCACCCATTATTTATTGATTAGTTAGTGGATTAGGGATGTGTACGATCAATATATATATATGAAATAAAATATACAAAGTTAAATGAGAATAAAATTTACTCACTAAGTGCCAATGTATAGGGGTGTAAAATGGTACGTACCGGCCTGACTCATGCGAGCCAGTCCATTTAGATTTGAGTTATTTTTGAACTGACTCATTCAGGTCATATAAGATTTAGACTGGTATCTTACTAGTTCAGCCTAATTCATTTAACTTTTTATAGTGTTAAAATAGTGGGCTGACCCAAGTCATTCGGACTCAGCCCATTTAGGCCATGTAAGTTTCGGACTAACATTTTACTAAACCAACCCGTCTATTTTGTCAGGCTATTCGAGTCAGCCCATCAGACTTAACTCATTTTGACACTCCTAAATTTTGACACCCCTATGTATAGGGCTCTCATCTCATAAGCCATCTTTGTTATGTTGGTCTCAACTATTTTATCAAACACACACACACACCCACACCCACACACATATATATAAAATGTATCAGGTGAGAGAATTGTTTATTATGAGAGGGTAAGAGGAGTGAATCTTGACCATTGGATCTTACATGAATTGTTAAGATTAGAACATAAATGTATGTAACTTTTTTAAGTAGTCGCATGACCTTTAAATAACTTTTAATCTTGACCATCCATGTATGGTTGTATGGTTAAGATTCACTCCTCTCACAATAACCACTCCTCTCACTAGATATGTCCCCATATATATATATATACACACACACACACACACACGTTAGTGCATTTCAGTTAAGTAACAATTAAATAAGTTAAAATTTTAGTTTGTTTATTAAATGAATCAAACTTAAATTTTTATATGCTTGACTCATTAGTTAGAAAGTTAACTTGATATAAGTATTTTGTTATTTTTAAATAATAATAATAATGTTTTGATTTTATATGTATTAGAATTAGCATTTGTTTTTTGTTTTTTTTACTAAAATATCTTCTAACAAAATATGTCATAAAAATTATTGAGTTATTACAAATATGTGCCTAACTCATTCAACCTAAGACACTTAATTAATACAAGTAATGAACTATATATTGTTGAGAGTGTGTAGTGGCATTTACCGAGATACAATAAAAGACCAATATTTATCATATTTTTTATATTTCACTTTTATTGGCTTAAAGTTTTTTTTAAACATAAATTACAAGATATAGGTTAATAATATCTGACAGTCTAAGAATCAAATACAAGCACATATTTGACACGATATGGTAGACATTTTAAAGTATTCAGGCTCTTTAGACCGTGAGACTTCAAGAATAATATACAACAATGAATAAAAAAATTATACTCTAAAGAAACTACTAAAAGACTATTTGTAAATATCTTTAATATTTCTTAGAAATATTTTATAATCTTTGTAAATATCTAGATATTTTAGAAGATAGGTACAGGAAAGATTTTAGAATCTCATCTTGATCACTAAGATGGCTACATCTCCACCTTCCATTGAAGAAGTGGAGCAATTATAAATAAGTGAAGTTTTATTAGGTCAAACCATAGAAAATTTCAATATACTTCCAAACTGATGTTTCGCTTATCTCTTGGCTTCGCTATTGACTAAAATATTTGATATTGACTCATTAAGTTCTACAACTCGTGAGTCGAGCTCGTACCAAGAAAATGAACTCAATTTCTTATTGAGTCAAGCCTGAACTAAACCTGACTTGACTCAACTCGACTCATTTTCAGCCTTAATTACAATTCATGTAATGTGAATATTATTCCAATTGATTTTTTTTACAATGAATATTAAAAAGGTTTTAGAGAATAATAATAATTCTGATATATTTATTCGTCACTCAAGGACGTATATTTATATACAAGGATTTGTAAGCCTATGTTGAATTCTTTTCATAATTACAAGGGAAAAATATGGAAAAAAAATAATTGTACAAATATTTTTTACATTATATAAACTAATATCAATAACTACTTGCCTAGAATAGAGTTAAATTACAGAAAATAAATATTTCCTAATATAAGAATAAATCTGTCGTAATAACAGAAATAAGAAAATAAATCAAATATGTCCTAAGAGATCATCTATAACATTTCAAAATATTTCAAGTTACAATAAAGATATTTTGAGATAATTTTTAGATATTCTAACATATATTGATTGACGCTATTTCTATCTATATCTAACAAAATCCTAATTGATTCTAACACCCATTCTCAAGTTGGTGCATGAATATTAAATATTCCCAACTTGATAAGAGAATAGAAAAACACACTACTTGCCACTGCCTTTGTAAGAATATCTACTAATTGGTGCTCAAACCTGACACAAGATTCCAACTTCAAGCTTTTCCTTAATAAAGTATCTGTCGATTACTACATGTTTTGTCAAATCGTGTTGAACAGGATTGTGGACAATCTCTATAGTTGAGGTATTATTACAATGAAGATTCATTGCTCCCTGTAAATTACTAGGAATAGAGACAGTAGATAATTGAGATACATAAGATGTATATGATTTGGACAACTTGTTAGCTGACACATGGTTGTTTATATGGTACTTCACTTTCGATTTAATGTTAGGCTCATATTTAATTGGGGATTGACCTCGGTTAGATCTATGAGGGAGATGATATGAACTTTCTACAAGATTAGAATCAGGTGGGCCAATAACTTTATGAATATTAGAATCAACAGTATTATCAAAGTCAAGGTTATGTATTACTTTTGGAGAGTTTTCTACAGGTGCAAATTGGATCAGTGGACTTGAAGTTAGAGATATTGTACTATTGGGCAGTTCCTCTATCAAACTTGTCAAATCTTGATTTGTAATTTCACACTCAATAATGAGATCTGAATTTTTAGTTTCCAGTAATGACTTTGACATATCAAACAATTTTATGTCATGGAGATCATGGTTGTGAACTTCCACTTCAAATTCATCCCTCCTATGAAGTGGAGAATTAATAACCTTTGTGGTATAGAATAACTCTTGCTCCTAAAAGGTGACATCCATGGAAACAAAAAAAAATTAATGAAAGGATGATATGCATGATATCCTTTTTGTGTTGTGCCATATCTAACAAACATACACCTCATACACTACAAGAAATTTGTGATTTAGCATGAGAATTTAGCAAGGGATATTTCCGTTGCTAATCCATCTTTAATTAGCAAGGGAATTGCAAGGGATTAACGAGAGAAAATTTAACCTTCGGTAAGTTCCAAAAACATATTCAAGGTAGAAAAAACTAGTAATTAGCAAGGGATTTGTGACAGAATGTTTCCCTCGCTAAAAAAACTAGTTATTAGCGAGGGATTTGCGACAAAAAGTTTCCCTCATTAACATAAATAGTGATTAGCGATGGAGTTGCAACGGAAAGTTTCCCTCACTAAAATAAAATAGTTACTAGCGAGGGATTTGCGACAGAAAGTTTCCCTCGCTAAAGTAAATAGCGATCAACGAGGGATTTACAACAAAAATTTTCCTTCGCAAATCATGCTAAACGAAATAAAATACTATATCCTTAAATCAAATTCAATGAATATTCTAACTTTAGAAACTCTCTTCTCAGTCATTGAAGTTCCAAGCTTTCAGCACTGCTCAAGCCTCTACTGACCACTGTGACCTCTACCCACCTGCGACCCCGCTCAGCCGTTCGCGACCTCGCTTAGCCGTAAACATTGGGGTTGGATTCAAAGGCTCACAACTCGTAATAATAACAAAAAGATAGAACATCGACTTAATGGCGTTGGTTCCTGGTGGTGCACACACAAGGTAGAGGTGCGAGGATGACGGATCTATGGCTTGGGTCGCGGGTTCAGGTGCTAGGTAGACAGAGACGTATTCTTGGCAGCAGATTTGGCGGTGCTATTCATGGATCTGGGTTTTGGGTTGAAGTTGGGTGGTGGCTCCGCGTGGATCTGGTGGTGTGGGCAGAGCTACGAGATTCACCTGTAACGGTGGATGACGGCGGCTTGGTGGCTATATAGGGTGAAACAAGGCTCTAGTTCGTAAAGTCTTTACCGTTGTCCTACGGTGTTGTGCTCCCCCAACATCCCTTTGAACTTTGTTTCGCACGCTGAAGCTTAGTCCCATAGTTGTCAGTCCCTGTTGGTAACCTATTGACCCATTTATTTCAAAAATTTTGGTGTTTGATTGGTGATGGTTGGATGAGCAATTAGTTATTAAGGTTATGTTTTATGCTCATTCCATGGGTGAGATATGTTTTAGTTGTTAGGATTTGTGAGGGTGGGCCCATGGGTCGAGCTTAGTGGAACTCTAGCATCTGTATGCGCTTATCTGTCATCGTCCTGCTGTGTGGTCAATATGCCGTTGGAATCCATCCTTTTTATTGCTCTTTTAATTTGATTTTACTTATTAGGTTACTGCCTGGTAATAATTGATTTGATTTTGCCTTTCGGATATATCCTGTCTATGTGATTCATTGTTTATGGTGGATTTTTATAATTAGATTTCATAGACTCTATTGTTCTATTTTAGACCTAATTTTTGGAATTTATCTGTTGAAGGATGCTTTAATTTTTCATTTTCTTATGCATCTGAACGATTGGTACTTGATTCTTATGTGTTTATCTTCTAAACATCGATTCTAAAATTAGTTTAGTTTTTTAGATGTTGATTTGTTCCTTTTTGGTAATTCTATGCATCAATAGGTTATGTGTGGGCATGTTGTTGAAGTTTTGACTTCCAAGACTAGTAAGCATGGTGATGCTAAGTGCCACTTTGCTGGAATTGATATTTTCACTGCCAAGAAGTTTGAAGATATTGTTCCCTCTTCTGACAAATGTAACATATGTGGTGTGGTGTGGATTGTAATTAAAATTTAGAATGAAAATTAGTTGTCAAGTTCCACAAAAAATATAAAAATCTTGCAACCAGTTGTAGTTAGCAAGGGTCAATCCACAAAGAACTAATTCAATTAACACTATAAATTGATTCTTAATTTTAAATTGTCAAAAACAGTAAACTATAAATAAAGGGGGTTTGGTTTATTAAAACTAAAAACAAAAATTAAGTTTAAAGTAATACCAGTAAATACTATTTGAATTACCAATTAAAAGACAATAGTTAAGACATTAAATCCACCACTAGATTTATATGATTATGCTAACTTACATTCGCTTTATACTAATATAACCAATTATGTTTTTATGTGACTGTGAGATAAATCCCCTGTTTTCCTTAAGTTTTGCTTAATTCAGCAACTGCTCAAATTAAATCCTAATCACTAGTTAGTTATAAAGCACCCACTCTTATTCCCACCTAATGATTGCATTAAGATTTAGAAAACTAATCACACTAAGATTTAATCACACACTGTGGTGTCCCGGGGCTGACGAGGGCGGGGAGTAGACGTCGGTGTAAGATAAGCACGTACAAGGAGCGGCTCCTGGCAGGTTTCTAGGCAAAGGGTTCCATGAATGAACTGAATACGCATTAGAATGAGAGGAATTCAGAGACTGTGCAGGTATGAGACTGCATAGTTGAGGATGACTTTAAGAAATTGATTAGGCGTAGCCATATCAACAAGTTGCAACTTCTTTTCGGGGGCCTAGAACATAAGAACTCCATGGTTAAGCGTGCTTGACCTGGAGCAATTGTGGGATGGGTGACCTCTTAGAAAATTTCTTAGGATACGTGTGAGTGAGGACAAAGCACGCTGAAAAGACCCGTGTTGGTTTGTGGAGACACTCGTCAATCCTGCAGGCAGTCCTAGGATGTTACACACATCGAGATTAAACTACTTAGATCATATATCTCACTAGTCCTACCACTGCAACTACGCATAGTGATAACAATGTATTTTATGCATTTTATAATCCTCTCACTAGGCTTCTTAAGGTTCAATTTGGCTTAATTAAGTTGATTTTGTCACATTTTATGAAATTAAGCTTATTTGGATCATTAAAGAAATTATTGTTTGAATTATCATTAATTTTGGTGATTGCATTCTTAAGTAATGTGACCACAACTTGAGTTACAATTATCTGATTAATGTGATTCTAGTCTTGTTGGAAAGTTAAGATAATTCTCTAATAACTATTCACTTGATAACAAGAGCCACATTGATAACAATATATTTCATTCATTGTATAACCTTCTCACTTAATTTTTTTCAGTAAACTAGCTATAATTTAAGTTACAAATATCTGATGGATGTGATTTTGGTCTTGTTTTTAAGCTAAGATAAATTTCTACAACTTTCATGAAGGCCTCAAGACCAGAAACACATGTTTGAATAACTTAAATTGGAGTTGAAGAAAAATCTAGCGTTTTGAACCTGACAGCTTAACCTCTATGCACTCATTAGGCTATATCTCGGGCTATAGAAGTTCAACAATTCTGAAATTTTGATAGTGGAAGGTTAAGACCCATATATATAACTTTTATGAAGAACACAAAATTCAATTCGGATTCCTTGAAGGTGATATTAGGCTTGGAAGTCAGAACAGAGGTGTTGGATTTGAGCCTGACCCATGAGCAGTAATTGGGCCATATCTTGGGCTGTGTTTGTTGGATTTGGCTAAACTTGGTGTCTCTGGAAAGCTGAGACAATTTCCTAGAACTTTCATGAAGACCACTTGGCTCAATTCTGACGTATGCCATAAGCTAAGAGCAGAGACATTTCAGAGCCAAGAAAGTCCATAATTTCAGCTCATTCATTATCTATTTTGATTTTACTTCACATCATCAAATAACTCCATTGTCTTCTTGCACTCCTTGAACTCTATAAAAGGAGGAAAAGGCTGATCATTTAAGGGTGTTAGTTTAGCTTAGAGTTTAGTTTATGCTATTGTGTTATTAGTTTTCCTCTGTGTAGTTTTCTATTGTTCTTAATTGAAGTTATGTTCATCATCATCTTCTTCTCTCTTTCTTTCTTCTTGTTTATGAGTAACTAAATATTCATCTTGCTTAGGTGAAAAAGTGAAGCTCTTGGTAATGAAATAAGGTTAGATTATTCTATTTCTTGTGCTTAAATGATATATTATCAAATGGACATTATATGTATTGTATTTTGTTTCCAATCAATTTATAAACTTTCTTTGTATAATGGAGATCTTGATTTATTGTAGACAATATGATTGGCACAGTGAATACTTGAACTCATTTATAAATGTTGGTAGATAATTAAAGGAATCATAATATGATTGCATATTAAATTGAACTTTGAATGTTAAATCTTCCGATTGGAACCTTCATTATGTATGATTTCAATTGAGTTATAAAAAGAAATAATATTGTCTTTAATTTATTACCAAGAGTGGATCTCCTAACCCAAGCAAATCCTTTTCATTTATGAACAACTTATATCATCTTTAGTATTGTGACAAATATTCTCCGTACCTCAAATAATTTTCTCTTCATCAATTCCCTGTGGATCGACATCGGACTCCCGAGAATTTACTACTTGAAACAACCTGCACTTGGGTTTGAAACTTTTAATTATCCCATCACATAGCAATCCTAATTTTATCACTTTCAAAAATAGCAAAGAGTATAAAAACCTTTATACCGAATTAAGATCAGAAACATATGAATAAAAGTTCAATTGAATTGATATAAAGAGATATGCAAGGTTCACATAATCATAACTAGGGTTTCATCTTTCCTTAACCAAATAAGAAAATTAGCCGCACATGGTAAATTCAAAATCAGAAAAAGAATTAAAGAAAAGCATTGTCTAGAATGAAAGAAGAGAAGAAAACTAAATATCAAACTAGTTTCCAAGGTTTTAGGTTGATGGATCTCTGATTGCTCAAACTCGAGTCTCCAATCTTTGATCGAATCTCCCTCTCCCTTGTTCTTTGTATTCTTCTCAGTTTCTTGGCAGCTCCTAGTCCAGACGTCCCTTTTTAGGACCTTAGGTAACCCTATTTATAACTTTGGATACCTAGTGCATCATTAGAATTCGTATATGCTTTCCTGGTGTGACGGCACGGGCCGTGTACGACACGGGCCGTGTCATATGACATAGCCTACCCCGTGTCAGGGTCTGTTAGCATAATTTCAGCAAAATTAAAAGTCAGAGAGGAACACGGCCTACCCCATGTCTAAGGACACGAGTCGTGTCTTTGGGCAACTCAGAATTAGCTTAAATTGTGATGTCAGAGAAGGACACGACCTACCCCATGTCTGGGGACACGAGTCATGTTGTTGGTCAAACCCAGTGCAACATCCTGTTGAAGTACCAGAGAAGGACATGACCAACCTCGTGTCTTGGGACACAGGCCGTGTCACTTAATTTCTTCATATTCAGTCATAATTCTTCACATATTCTCTTTGCTCTTTGCTTCTAGGGATGATATTGATCTCCTAAAAAACATAATGCGATTATGATTGCTTATAAAACACACTTAAGCAAAGTTTCACAATAAGGATCCGATTAAACTTCATATCTAGAAATTTGGCTAAAAGTTAACAATTAACCACACATAAAGTTCAGTTAGATCAAACATAAGATACTCAAGATATAGAAATAATCAACATATCAATATGCCACTTAAATCATGTTTTGATTTTTCTTGACTTATGTTATGTGATTCCTTTCTTCATAATACCCTTACCACCTGCAACATTTGCTATATTGTTATTGTTAGGTTCCCCATATGAATTATGTTGACTACCAGCTCATTAATATCTCTGAGGATGGATTTGTGAGTTGCTTTTCTGTTAACAATTCCTTTGATTCACCCATTATTAGTTTTGCTTCTATATTCTGAATGTATGCTTGCTGTTATTAAATGATGTTGTAGGTGAGCGTACTTACTGAAAATAGGAATAATAAGGACGACTTGAATGCAATTAGAATGACACACTACCCCTAAGCCTTGTCTTGTACCATGTGCTTGAAATTGAGAGACTGCTATAAAAGGGATATAAAAAGGTCTATGTAATAAAATCATATGCAAAAGTGTAGTAAAAACGCCAATTTGCATCTCACCATATCATTTTCCAGCGATATTGAAGGTGGGGTTGGACCTGGTGCTTCACAAGATAGGCCTTATGCTTTTGAAGATGAAGCCCATCATCACCCTAAAGAAGAAAGGGCTCTAGTCTTAGCAAGAGAGATAGATGCTTTTGGTTATCTTGTTGGCTTTCACTTGATTCCATTGTATGGTGCGCATTTTCTCTCTTTTTTTTGTTCATTTTTCATTCTTCTTTATTTTCAATTCATGGTTTCATCTCTTTTGGCATTATAAAAATTCAAACACCTTATATGGGAAATTGTTGTGAACTTTTATATGGGAAATTACTCTGTAATCTCCTTCCAAGACATTGTAAAGGACCACATTTTGTAGCATCTGGATGTTATTATTGGCAGCCTTAATTCGTTTTACAACAAGCTATGTTTTCTTGTGTCGGTTAGTTCTAATTTAATTATCTTCTTCTAGTTTAGCAGAGATTCATTATGTTTTGGTCGGGTAATGGCCATTGAAACTTCTTTATTGTTGACATCTAATATACCAAGCCAAAAAATAGAAGGAGAAATGCCCTTTTTGGGAAAATTAAGTAGGTACCAGAAGATGTCTCTTTGGTGTGGAATGCTTTAATTTATTATTTTCCTACCATCTATTGTATTGCTGTAAAGATTCCTTTGTTTGTAGAATGACATGATGATTGAATATGATTATTGTGCTTGTCTTTTTAATGTAGATTCCTTTCGAGGGTGAAGCCCTTCTGCGAAGGATGTTCCGTTATGGATTTCTCAATGAGACCCAGAACAAACTTGATTACGTCTTGGCTCTCACCGTCGCAAACTTCCTCGAGCGCCGCCTACAAACCCTCATCTTCAAATCTGGCATAGCCAAGTCTATTCACCATGCTAGGGTCCTTATCAGGCAGAGGCATATCAGGTTCTCCCTTTCTTTTTTTCTTTCTTAATATCAAACTAAATGATGAATGCAAACATATCACACTCCTTTGTATTCTTCTATTCCAAATTTTATAAATGGTCTTTTATTTTGTATTTACTCAGAGTCATAGATTGTAAAGTTATTTACTAGAGAAATTAAACTTGACATAATAATATAGGTTGTCTTTACATGTTATGTGGCTATGGTCTTATAATTGTTTGCAACTTGAGCATTTGATGATCTTCTTTATGAAAATTCTCAAGCTAGTAGCTTTTCTTTTACATTGATCGTTCTCTAGTTTTGGATTGTGGACTTGGTGTAAACGTGACCTGTTACCTCTACTTTCAGAACTTCTATTCCATATTTAATTCTTACATAATAAATTCAATGTTGTTCAAGATTGTCGCAACCGAGATCGCGACGGGACGACCGAAAATGGATTAGAGATTTGAAAATCAATGGAGTCGCCACCAATGTTTATTTAATTTGGGAAAACATTAGAAAAACCCTTAAAATGGGCAAAACTGGTCTTTAATAAAAGTTTGGATTCGGGAGTCGATTACAGATAGGGAAGGTGTTAGCACCCTACACTGCCCGTTCCAAAAACGGTACCTTAAGTCAATTGTGCAAATTTTAATAATACCAAATTTATTTATTTTACCCCTTTTTTTTAAAAGACTTTGTAACTATTTTATTTTATTTTTTTATTTTTTTTAGGAAAGAAAAAAAAAAGAAATAACTAAATTATGAAAATTTATTTTTTCGGCTTGACGAATAGGGATTCTCGCTCCCTACGTATCCTCGGTGCAATGAGGAACTCAAAGTCACGTAGTTCTTTAAAAATAGTTGTGGGTTGATTGATTTTAATTAAGAGAGAAACTTAAAACTTTTAAAATCAAATTTGTCGAAAGAATGGATTAACTCTAACTTACCAAAAGAAAAGATGCTCACAAGAACGGAAAAACTGTGGTAGTTGGCGGAGCAGATCTGGCGGCACGAGAACTCGACGATGTCGGTGGTGTAAGGTGGTATTTTGTGATTATTTGTTGTTATGGTGGTTAAAGGTTTGTGGATAATGGTATTGAAAATGAGTATGGTGAGTTGAAGGTGATTATGAAGATTATGGAGTAAGGTGGTGATGGTGATATGGTGAAGATGGAAGTTTAATGGTTGTTAGTTATGGATGGTGGCATATGGTGGTGGAGGTGAAGATGAAAAATGGTGGTTGTTTGAGGTTGATGATTGGGGTTGTGATGTTGCTAGTGGAAGGTACGGTAAGGAAGATGGTGAGGGTGGTAGGTGTGGTGGTTTGTGGTGGTTTACGGTGTGGGATTGTTAATGGAAAGTGAAGATGAGAGGTAAAGGTTATGGAAGATGGAAGTAGAGGTTGGAGAGCTTGGAGTGGAGAAATGAAGTGAATGTGTGTGTGTGTGTTAATGATGGAAGGTGGTGAGTTTGAAGGAGAAGATGATGAGTTGAGTGTGGAGATGGTGGCGGATATGGTGGAGCGTGGAGGTGCTTGGTTTGGGTGGGCTATGGTGGAGCAAGGTAGCTTTGAGTGATGGAGAGAGAGATGGGAAGTTTGAAGAGGGTGATGGTGGGTTAAGGTTGATAGAGGATGGAGGTTGGATGTGGTGGTGCAAGCGAGAATGGAAGTTATGGAGGTGATTTTGGTCACCGAGTTGACTCGGTGGTGATCACGGTTTGAGTTTGTTGGAGAGGTGAAGGGTGGGGTGGTGATACGGTTGTGATGGTGAAGGTGTAGAGAGGATGGTGAAATGGAAGCAATGGAGGAAGAGAGATGCTTGAGGATGAGGAGATGATGAAGGAGAGTGAAGGTGGAGCAAGAGTTGGTGATGGGAGCACCGTTTTAAGGGTGATTGGTGATGGGAGCTATATATAGAAGGAAGAAGATGGTAAGGGTTATATGTTTAGTGAGGAGATGGAGGTTAAGAATGATAATTGTGGGGAGTAGGTTAGATAGTGCTTGGTGGGTGTAGGTGGAAACAAAAAAAAAATGGAATATGGGTGGGATGGTAGGTTACGTGAATAGTGAGTGTATGTGTGATAGTGGAGTGAAAATTGAGTGTATGTGTGATAGTGGAGTGAAAAGTGAGTGGGGGATGAGTGTGTGTAGTGAGTGGAGTGAAAAGTGAGTGGGGGATGAGTGTGTGTAGTGAGAGATAAACAAGCTACAAAACAATTTTTTTATTTTGCACAAATAAGAAAAAGTAAGATAGAAAATAAAAATAGTGTAATCACAACATTGCAATTAAGCATCTTTTCACTAAAATATTAATCACTGATTAAGTAATAAAAATTTTATGTACAAAATTGGTGTCGCAACCGAGATCGCGATGAAGATATGGCCCCATTTTGTATCTTCCATCTATTCATTTTTTAAACATGCTCTACAAGGTTACTATAAGTTTATATTTTAAAATGATATGTTGCTTGGAAATAGATTTTAATGTCATTTTTGGCTTGACAGGGTTGAGAGGCAGGTGGTGAATATCCCATCATTCATGGTGAAGGTTGATTCACAGAAGCGCATTGACTTTTCACTTACAAGTCCACTTGGTGGTGGACGTTCTGGAAGGGTAAAGAGAAGGAACCTCAGGGCTGCCGCTAAGAAGGCTGTTGGTGGAGATGGAGATGAGGAGGATGAAGATTAAATTATGAATATAATGTCATTTTATTTCTGTCGGTAGACTTGTTAGATTTTTTTCATTTTAATAACTTCCTGTTATTACAATATTTATGACCATATTAATAATCATAGTTATTTGATTGTTTTTAATTTTAGAGTTTTCGCAGCAACATTATTTTTCTTTCATTTTTTTCTTGCTATGACTGGAATTAGCGAGGGAAAATTAGCGACGGGAAATTAGTGAGGGATTAGCATCGAATATTAGATCTAAATTTTTTTTCTTGCTATGACTGACATTAGCAAAGAATTTGTGAGAGAATAACAAAGGAAATTAGCAAGGGATTAGCGAGAAATTTTTTCTAAAATTAGTACAAATTTCTAAATCATAGCGATGAAATTTCCCTTGCGGATTTATAAGGGAAAACAGGAGCCATTTTTTTAATTTTGCAAGGAATTAGCAACAAATTAGTAAGGAAAATTTTCATCGCTATATATATTTAGTGATGGATTAGCAACAAAATACGTTCTGTCGCTACTTAGCGACGAAAAAATATCGACAGACCTACTTTTTTTATACTTTTGCGAGGGATTAGCGAGGGATATTTCCCTCGCTAATTTGCGATTTTCTTGTTGTGATAGCCCAGGATTCAAATTTTGCACGTTAGTATTGATGTAGATGAACATATACCACACATCCAAAGGTACGGGGAGATAGGTGAACAATTGAAGGAAAAATATAGTGATTTGAGAGAACATCTAAAAGCCTCCTAAAGTTAAAGGTACTAGATGAGACATGATTGATTAGGTATACAACAAAACTTAATGTTTCTCCCCAAAGGTGGGATGGAAACATTGCCACCAATAAGCAAGGATCGTGTGACTTCTAAAAGGTGTCTATTCTTTCTCTCAACAACTCCATTTTATTTAGGGGAATTACGACATGATGTTTGATGGATGATACCATTTGAGTTCATAAAATCTTTCAATTCTTTCTTGAAGTATTCTCCCACATTATCTGTTCTAACAACTTTTAGAGAAGTGTTGAATTGGGTGACAATTATTTTATAAAAAAGTTGAAAAATTGTACACACATAACTTTTATATTTTAACAAGTATAGCCATGTCATTCGTGTGTAATTATCAACAAAAGTGACAAACTAGGTCACGCCATTATTTGTGGACAGGGGAGCAGGGCCCCAGACATCTTAGTGAATGCATGAAAAATGAGTATCAACCTTAGTGTTACTTAAAAGAAAGGTAACATAGTGGCTCTTGGCCATAACGCAAGTTTCACAGCTGAAATCAAAAAGATCATAATGATGAAATAGTGATGGAAACAATTTCCTAAGATATCTAAAGGGGGGATGTCCTAAACGTTTATGCCATAACCAAATCTCCTTCTTATTTTGATGTAGTTGGGTGCAATTTAGCAAGTGGTATGAGAATTCTTTCTAGATAGTACAATCCTTTACTCTTCTTACTACTGTCAATCTTCTCCTTAGTATAAGTATTATAAAAAAGGATTTGTAAGTTGACTACCAGAAAAAAGATTATGGTCTAGTGAATGAACAAATAGGACATTAGAAATGGACAGTGAATGGGACAAAGATGCAGTACAAACACCTAAGACAGGAGATGAAACACCATTGACATTAACAATGTCTGGCTTAGAGCCACATGGAGATAAATGAGTAAACTTGTAACAGTCACAAGTCATATGATTAGTAGCACCCGTATCAATTATCCAATCACTACTACTAGCAAAAACTGAAAAGCTACAGGTAGAGTTAGATATACCTAAATTGATAACAAATCCAATAATAACAACAAAATTACTCTTGAAGTTCTCAATCTTTGATGTAGCCTTACCTTTTGTATGCTAGTCAGGATAACCATGGAGTTTGAAGCATGTATCAATCAAATGGTTGTCACCATTGCAGTGAATACATTTATGAACTCCTTTCTTGGGGTTAGAATGTTTTTTGGTAGTCATGGCCATTGCTTCAATCGATGTTCCTCCTAGCATAGCTTCTTGACGATTTTCCTCTGCACAAACATTTGCATAGGAAACCTATATATTTGGAAGATGTATAATGGCAAGAATTCTGCTACAAACCCTATCCAAATGTGAATCAAAGGCCAGCCAAGAAAACATATACTCGTTGAGAGTTCACCTTGTTTGTATACTTTTTATTACTGTTGGTGCATTCCACTGTACATTCTCCAATAGCATCAAATTCTTCCTAGAGTTTCTGCAATTTTGCAAAATAGGAGATAACAAAATTCCCATTTTGACAAGTAGAAATTACCTCACAATATAACTGATATGCCTTTGATGCGTTCTGGCTAATAGAGTATGTTTGCTTGGTTGTATCCTAAATCTCCTTAGTAGCAGGTAGACAAATGAAGAGAGATCTGATGCATTTTGTTATAGAATCCAAAAGCTAGGACTTGACCAAGCAGTTGTTATCTTCCCAAGTTTCATATTCATCGAACTACTTATCCTTAGAAGCGGCTTTCTTACTAGACATAAAGCCCCAATGTTTTCTGCCTCGAATCTTATTTTCAACATTGAGGGACCATTCAGTGTAATTTGTACCATCAAGCCATTCAGGGGTGATAGTAGAAGACAACTCCTATAAGTGGAGGGAAGGTATAATAGTGAGAACAACTTTCCCTTCTCCATTGGGATTTGTACTGCTACTGGTTGAAGTAACCATTAGAGATCAAAATTTTCAAATAAGAGAAACTAAATGCTTCGACTCTTATGATAAAATGGTAATCAGAGTTGGCTCTGATACCATATTAAAAAGTTTCAGAGAATAATAATAATTCTGATATATTTATTTGTCGTTAAGGACGTATATTTATATACAAGAATTTGTAAGTTTATGTTGAATTCTTTTCGTAATTATAGGAAAAAATATAGAAAGAATAATTATACATATATGATTTACATTATATAGACTTATGTCAATAACTACTTGACTAGAATAGAGCTAAATCTCGGAAATAAATATGTCCTAATACGAGAATAAATATGTCCTAATAATGGAAATAAAGAAATAAATCAAATATGTCTTAAGAGATTATCTATTATATTCTAAAATATTTTAAAATATTTTTTTAATATTCTAACATATGTTGATTGATGCTAATTTTATTTATATCTAATAAAATCCTAATTGATTCAAACAATGAATTCTTTTATATAAATAATGAATACTAATTTTTTTATCGAGTCTAATTCAACCTTTTGCATTTTGTGAAAAATGATGGTTTTATAATGTGAGACGAGATTTTACCTGATACAATAAAATACACAATTTTGGTGGGGCCATTCAAAGTACATGTGAGACCTACAACAGTAAAAGTCATCAAAACAAGTTCATCTATGACATTTAGGCCGAATTCCTTTCGGCTTCATAACATTTTCTTTGCTTTTGTATATATTTATTTAGAATTCACAAAAAAAAAGGAAGATGCCAATTACTTTTATCTGCTCTCAGGTGCTCTTATATTTTTTTTTGAATGGAATTAACTTTTTCTTGGACATTGATGGGACCATGGCAAGTATACCGGATCGTCAAGTAATAAAAACGGTGAGATACTGGATATCGTTCTCAGGGATCAATGATCAAGTACCGATTCTCGAAATTAACGACTATTGAAACACAATTTTTGGATCAAAGTGAGCTCTAATAACAAAACAAGTGAAATACATGAACTTATGCGATGACAATATTTTTTTATTTTTGTACTTAGCAATTTAACAAACACTTAGTATACGATATGAAAGACAATCAATTAATGAAATAGTTGGGATCGAGTTTCATTTGATTTCACCTACTGCATATCAATTGAGATTAACACAAGTTACTTTTTTGATTTTATTACCGAATTCTCCAAAATAATCAAATTCTAATTCATTAGGCAATTGACCCTTTATTCCTAAATAAAACCCCTAATTCCTTAGGCAATTCTAAAGAGTGATAAACATTAGAATTTAGAATTCAACAAGGTAACAAACACATCAATGACTAGTCCTAGCCTAGAGATAAGCAAGGTTCATAATCTCATAGCGCAATTATACATCAAATTTTCATTCAACATATAATCTATAAATCATTCCAAAGAGGATCAATCCTTAGGAAGCATTAAGAGAAGAGATTAAAACTCAAAATAGAATAACAACTTGTATTAAGTGAATCTAATATCAAATACAAACAAGTTCCATCAAAATCCACCTAATCCCAACAAAAGGAAGTTTAGCTAGCCATGGAAATAAAAACAAAAGCTAAAATAAGAGGAGAGAAACAGGAACTCCATGGGTTGTTGAAGATCTCCAACGTTTCCACGTTTCGTCCCTTCACGTCACCCAATGTGGCTTTTGTCTATCTCCCTGACGATTCTGACGGCTACTCTCTCAATTAGGTCAGAAATAACACATTTATAATCTGATTTGGGCGCCTAGGAGCTGAGTGTGTAGCGCCTAGGCACTGAGTGTGTAGCGCCTAGGCGCGCTATGCATAGCCACACGTCTTGGATCAGTTTCTCAGCGCCTAGGCGTTTAGGTTTAGGGCACCTGGGCGCTCACCTTCTTGACAACACGTTCTGGAGAGACTTGGGCGCCTAGGCGCTCAAGGGATAGCGCTTGGGCGCTTAAATGAATAGGGTACACCTCCTTGTATTGCTTCCAACCATCCATTTCCTTGCTCTTGAGATGTTTTCCTACACAAAACATATTATAAAAGTGAGGATTTTGTTCAGTTGAATCAAATATTCACATTCACCAACCAAAAATGATTTATTACTCAATCCATGTTAGATGCAGGAAACTTTGGCAACAAATAAATAAAAAGGGTAAATTAGGGGTTACTAAATCAATTTTTCATGGCTTAAAGCAATGTCTTTTGAGCAATTATCAGACATCTAATGATGTGGTCCATATTACAAAATGCTGCTAATAAGATTTGAATCCCTGTATGGCAACATAAAACTGAATTCTTATTAGCAATATTTTGTAATTGATGTTGACAACAATCTGGTTAGACAGGAAAGAACCATCATGTTGTAACGTTGCCATGCTGGAAAATTTGAACCTATGGAATCAGGCGTAGTGATGATACCGTCAACAAGCTACATTTTGTTTTTGGAGAGTAGTCCTATTCGCATAGCCCTAGCCCAAACATGGTAATTGTCTCTTGTAAGAGGTGTGGAGACAAGAACAAGTGTGGGGCTTTCGCTAGAGTCGTCAAAGTGGGCCAAATTTGATGGGGCAACTCGAATAGTCTGACAAAATACACAGATTATGCTAGTAAAAGTAAACACAAAATTTTAAAATAACTCGAATTAACCCGATTTGAATGGACTGACCAGCAATGAGTCGGGCCAGTCTGATATGTTAACATTACATAGAAGCAGGTTGAGCTAACAAAATATCAGTATAAAACTCACAAAGTCTTATCTGACTCAGCCCGAAAATGGCCTAACCTGAGCTGGCCCAGCTTACTAGGATGCAAATAATAGGGATAGCTAGAAAGGTTATGTGAAGGGTCTATCGAAGGATTTTGAAATGAATGTGAAAGATTGAGATGATTTCATTGATGGATCTAATGTAGCCATTCTCAGAAGAAAAACACAAGAAAGGATCACAAATAGTGATGAGAAAAAAGAATGAATGTAAACACCCAATTTTGTCTAGGACATTTTCTAAAAAAAAATAAAAAGAAAAATAAAAAAGGAAATTAAGAGGAAAAAGACTCAACTTTCACCCACTGCCTATTATCTAACCCAATTAACCCATAATCCAACCCATTGACCCATTAACCTATAATCCACGATCCAACTCATTAACCCATTAACCCATAATTTGTCAAGCAACCCATAACTCATACCCCAACACTTATCCAAAACAAACCCCATCGCTTATCCTAAACCTTAAACTCATCCTAAACAAACCATAACTCAAACTCATCCAAAACAAACTCATCCTAAACAAACCATAATTTCTCCTAAACAAATTCTAATCACATTTCGATTCAAACATTCCAACCTAATTCTTTCCTATAAAAAGTCATAACCCACACCTAAAAAGAGACGACCTAACCTTAACTTAAATACTTCGCTTAATCACTCACACCTAAAACAACAACAAAAACTAATCACATTAGCCTTCCCCATCTAAACAACCATTCACGTTACCCTTCACCATTTTCATCACCATAACCACTATTTAACCATTAAAACCACCTTCATAACCACCTCTCGCCACACAAAGTCCATTATCCCTCCCAACATCTCCAACCTTTTCCAAAGAACCTCTTCCAAAACCACCCATTATCACCAAGACTCATCACCTTCATCATCTCCAACTTTTAAACAAAAACTCATTTCACCAACCAACCACCATTACCACCATTTTTCAACCCCCGCCAAAATCAAACCCAAACCACCCACTTACCTTCCCTCCACACCGAAATAGTCCCACCATTGCGTGCCACTCCCCTCGGAACCATGAACCCGAGCCATATCGGAACAGTCCCTCCGATCCGACATCGTGGCACCCACTCCACGTAGGTTGTTCGTCGAGTCGCATGGCCCAGCAACCCACTGCACCTGAGTCATCGAACTGCCACCGCGCAACACCGCAGATCCTATCACCAACAGTACCTACGTCAATCCGCCGGAACCGAAGCCACCTTGCTCGACCTGATCAGTGACCCGTGAACAGTTTTCGCGTCACCGCACATGCTTGATTGGACAAATCGCGACGCTGTGCTGCACCTGTCCGGGTCAAACCCATCCGTGCAGCTCGAACCATTCCGTCAACCACGAAAAATTACTCGGATCTGTCAGAATTGAACCGCCGAAGCTGACCAGCGTTGCGTCGCCGTCGACCGTCCTCGTTGCCAACAGCACCATACCGGAATCAGACCAACCTTCATCTTCTTCTTCTTGGTTTTGCAAAAAATGTAAAAAAAAAAAAACCAGAACACCCTTCTTTCCCTTTTCGTAAGCCCGTGGGTTGTTTTCTTAGTTTTTAGTTTAGTTTAGTTTTTATTTTTATTTTTATTTTTTTGAAAAAAAGGGATATATAATGGGGCTGAAAAGTAAAAAATATAATAATAATAAAAAAGGTAAAAGATGATAAAAAATGATTAAAGGTAAAAAAAAATAGTTGAATATTTTTTAGAAAAAGAATAAAATATGATTAACTGAGTTGTGACAGCTTGTTGATCCTGTAACTTTTGTAATCATCTAAGTTGTGACAGCTTGATGATTCAAATGTTTTTAAAATTAAAAACAATTAACTTATATTTAAAAAAATAAAAATATGAAATAATTAAATATTTTCTTTTAAAGAATAAAATAAGATTAACTGAGTTGTGACAACTTGTTGATCCTATAATTTTTTATAATCATCTGAGTTGCGACAACTTGATGATTCATTTTTAAATGAAAAATAACTAACTCACAAGTATTTTATAAAAAACTACATGACTTTGAATTCTTCATTACACTTGGGGATATATAGGAGTAGAATCTCTATTTTGTCAAACCAAATTTTAAAATTTTTAAAATTATTTATTTTTTAGTTTTTATAAAAGGGGTAGAACAAATATATTATGACATTACTAAGTTTTGCATAATTAATTTAGAGTAACTGTTTTAGGACGAATGTGTTAGAGATGCTGTAGGGTCAAAACTCCATCCTTCCCTATGCATAACCGACTCTCGAATTCAATCTGGTTTCAAAGACCATTTTCTAAAAGAAGTTTTCTAATTTTTCCTATAATAAATAAAATTGGTGGCGACTCCTAACAATTTATTTTGTTCACTGCTCCCGCCGCGATCCCGATCGTGACAGATAACGACTCCACTAGGGATACTTGAAAGTCAAGCCCATATAAGTTGGTTGTACAAAATTTTATAATCTTTGTATATTTGTTTCACCTTTTTTCTTCTTTTTTTTTTTTTTTTTTTTTTTTTTAAAATTATTTTGTTAATTATTTTGTTATTTAAACCTAAGGATAGATAATTTCTTCAGATTTTTTTGTTTTGTATTTGTTTTTGTTTTGCAGGATGCAGGTAGTCTTTAATATTATGAAAGTTTATATGCTCCCTACACCCACCGCATTGAAACGTTTATCACTCACATTCGAGTGGGGCCCTATACTTAGGTCTGAGTGAAGTTTAAGTTAAGTAGAGGTTGTGTAATGATAGTCATTTTGAATATACATCCTGTTTAGTTATTGCGAAAACATCATATAGAGTGTGTCATTTTTATCAATGTCCCATACATAGTGGTTTACCCACTGTTTATGGTTAATATTCTAAAACTGGATTTCGCTCTAGAGACTTTTAGAATAATAGAACCACCTAATGAAAGTTCTCACGGAACAGTAAAGACTCGTAAATCCTCAGGATAGAAATTCCTCAATTTATGACAATTCTTTAGGACACGAAAGGAGCGTACTTCTTCTTTATCTAGATATCCCTCATTGTTTTTTTTTTAAAATCAGCATCTTGCATTTTCATGACATTTCTAGCATTCTAAAAAAAATAAAAAAATAAATCATGCATTTTCATGGAATACTTAGCATTCTTAAAAAAACAAAAAATAAAATAAATCATGCATTTTCATGGCATTGCTAGCATTCTAAAAAATAAAAATGAAAAGATAAATAATGCATTTTTATGACATTCTTAGCATAAAAAATATTTTCATTTCATTCATTGCATCTTATGCATCTCTTTAATTTCATTCATTTCATCTCATTTTTTTGTGTGTGATGTTACCGTGTTCAGCAACTATTGCGCAGCCAAGGAGAGAAGAGACTAATCAAACCCGAGTTCATAACACAAGGGCTCGAACAAAGCTTGTAGCTATGGCAGTCGAGAATGAAGAAAGAAATCTGAGCATGAAAATAGATGAGATGAAAGGGAGGGTGAATGAAATGACAGAGTCTCAAAGAAGAATGGAGGAAATGTTTTTGGCCTTGAGGGAGACCTTCACCTTCATCGGGGCAGCCGGAGGTACAGGAGTAACTGGGACACATTTGCACCCACCAACTATCAATTCTATGAGGACAAACCTTGGAGTCACTATTGAGAGACCTGTTGTGGGAGGAACCTCAAACACTACATCACTAGTGATTCATATTGGAGAAGGATATCATTCCTTGAAAGGAATTCGAAATGAGGTTCATGGTAACATTGAGTTCAAACGGGAACAACTGCATGTGTCTATTCCAGTGTCAACAGAATTTCTTGCTATGGGTGATCATACAACCATTCGAAAGGATAAGATGAATGAAGAATGGTGGAAAAGATGGAAGAATGAATCAAAGCAATTAAGGGTCCCAACACCTATAGTCCCCTCGGGGTAGAAAAGTTATGTCATACTACTAACATTACCATCCCGAAGGACTTTAAGATACCAGAATTTGACAAATATGATGGAAGCACCAACCCCTTTTTTCCATCTAAAAACATATATTATCAAAATGTCAATTTGGTCAAAGGATTGGAAGTTCCTTATCAGTTTCTTTCATAAAAGCTTGACTGGACCTGCTTTGGAATGATGTATCCAACAAGACCTCTCCAAAATCTTTTCTTAGGATGACTGGACAAATATGTTTATGGGACAATATCGGTTTAACTTGGAAACAGTCCCAACTCGGGAACAATTGAGTTCAATGCACAAAGGAAATGATGAATCTTTTAAACAATATGCACAAAGGTGGAGAGCCTTAGCGGCTCAAGTTTAACCCTCATTGACACTGTTTGAGATCTACTCATATTTCTTGGGAACCTTGGGAAGTCTTTTTATCGGAGCAATGGCCGAAGCAACCTATAAAGATTTTGCTGACTTGATCGTTGCTAGAGAAAGAATCGAGATTTTATCCAAAGCTGGGAAGCAATACAGAGGATATCACTGCTAAGAAAGGTTTCCAGCCAAAAAAGAAAGAGCCTGAAGTGAATTATGTTTAGCACCAACATACCTTCAGACCTCGGTATTTACCATAATATCCAAGTCATCAACCACCATATAATCCTAACCTTCACTTTCTATATCAAATACCTACACCTCCTTATTACCACCCCACCAAATTATGCCAACCACAAACATCACCTTAACTTTATAATTCCAAATCAATAATGTTCCCACATCACAACTATACGTACCAACTCGCCTAACTTATACCCAATATCTACATACACCTCAACAAAATTACTCAAGCCACCCACAACCTCAACCAAACTTCCAAAGTCAAGGTCGCTTCTGTTTTAAAAAACTACCCCTTTCCTAAAATTATCCATTTCAAATGCAGACCTATTCCAAAGGTTGTTTGATGCTCACCTCATTTCTGAAAATCCTGTAGGTCCCCTAGAACCACCATTCCCAACGTGGTATAACCCGAGTTTAACTTGTAAATACCACATGGATATCCAAGGACACTCAGTTGAAGATTATAAATCCTTCAAGACTACAGTAAGGAAGCTAATTGCTTATGAGAAGCTTGACATTGAAGAAGTAGCCGAACCTAATATTGTCAACAACCCAATTCCTAATCATGGTGAAAGGAGTGTGGTAAATGCCTTAGAGGTGGATAGACCACCAATAAGGAAGGTCATGAACTTGCAAAAGCAGGTTATGATATCACTGCACCAGCTACAACAATGAAAGAAGAGGAGAAATACGATGAAGAGTCAAGTTGTGCTTACCATTGTAGGGGAACGAGATATGATATTGAGAACTGTTAGGACTTTAAGGCTCGAGTGCAGGGATTACTCACTTTGGAAGTGATACAAGCTAGACAAGAGTTAGATTCCTATGAAGAAGTCATTCGTCTTCCAACAACTCGAAACCTATGAACAATTAGAGATCTAAGGCGTTAATTGAGGTGATTGCCATAAAATAATTTATGATGTTGAACTCATGTTAACTTTATGAAACATTAATGTAATGAATTAGCATGGGTACCTTGTTTCCTTCATTTTCATCACTTTGTCTTTCTTGACATTTATGATATTTCATTTCTTCAAAGTGCCTTCCTTGTATTTGGACCCCATTGGACTCCAATTCTCGACAATTCTCAGTTTAATAGATGTCAATATAGTTCGCGTGTGTAAGTGTCTTGGCAAAAGAAAAAGAAAAAAAAAAGAAAAAATCAAAAAAATCAAAAAATCAAAAAGAAAAAATAGAGCAAGGAAATAATCATTTAGTGTGCACTATCTTTTTGTCTCAAAATTAAAGTTTTGAAAATAAACAATCATGATTTGAAAATGATGACTAGCTATTTTTCTCTATCTTTTACAAAATTTCATCATCTTTATCCTATGTTACCTCTTTTGAGCTTGAAAATTTCTTCAACAAACCCTGGATAAGGATCACCCCTACACTAGGGGATAACACAAAACAAGGTCGATTATAGTGACTATTCTGAAGCATAATGGAAAAGGAAGAAAATGTGAAATAAAAAAAACAAAAAAAAAGAAAAAAAAAAGGAGAAAGAAAAGAAAGAAGAAAGAAAATGAAATGAAATTTGTCATAACAGATGGGGATAAAAGAAAATGAAATGAAATGGGAAAGAAATGGAGAATAATAAGATAAAAATGTGTTTGAAATTGCAAAAGCAGTTGACAAGGTTAAATTTGAACAAAGATCTTTGGTCTCATTCAACCCTTAAACACTTGTTTGAGCCTTATATTTTTCCTTTGATAACCCCTAGCCTTGGCCACGTTACAAGCCTCAAAAAGTTTATTCTGATCTATGAAGAGTTATTGTTATTTTCGTTAACTTTAATTTTGAGACAAAGGTTACGCTTATCCATGTATTTAGTTCATGGCTCTTAAAAAGAAAAAAAGAAAAAAAGAAGAAGATGAAACGAGAAAAAAAGACTTACACCAGGATAAGTTTCTACCCTATTTGAGTTGACCCTATACCGGGGCATTCTTTTCCCTAGTTCAATTTAACCTACACTAGGACAAATCTTTTGGTCATTAGGATGAGTTCATGCCCTATTTAATTTTGTCTTAGACTTGGGCAAATTTCTCTTTGGCTTTACACTAAGGCGGACTTCTACCCTATTCAACTCAGTCCTAGACTGGGGTAAATTTCATTTTCTCTGTCTTAATTTGACCCACACTATGGTAATTTTTTTGGCTAGTAGGTCCAGTTCCTGCCCTATTCAATTTTATCCTAAACTGGGGCAATTTTTTTTTTTTTTGATTCAATTTGGCTTCATCAAATCAATTCATATCGAGTCAACACCTCTTTGAATCTCATATCATCGTCTGTGTCTTTTCCCTTATATACCATTTTGTGTGGTCAAACTTCCAAGAGCAATCTAGAAGTTGTTCATTTAGTAAATTTCTTTTTCGTTGTACTTTTAAATCTATGTTTGTCTGTTATGTAATATTTTAAGTAAGGTGAACATGAGTACAATGTTATGATTTGTCCATCTGATAGCAATCTCCTGATGAAAAATCTAGATCGAAAAGAACTTAGAAGTTCAAATTAAAGGAAAAAATGATATCCCAATGGATAATCCAGATATAAGAGGTGCCCAAGCAAAAAAAAAGAAAAGAGCCCGTTAGGCTGAAAATTCAAAAGGACGGTTTAAGCAAAAGTTAGGGTAAATAAATTGGAATTACTTAAACTGGAGCAATTTTATTTGTATTTGATTTGCTTAAACAAGGGCAACTTTGTTTGCATTCAATTGGACACACTGGGGCAAAATTTCTGAAAGATTAAAGAGTATATTGAAGGGAGTAGCAACATAAACAGCGGTTAAGTCATCAAGTTATTGCAGGAAATTAATTGAATGATGATCAAAGAACAAATACTGGGGCAAAAATTGTCTCGCAAAAACTTAGTAGCTCCAAGTAAGGATTCACAACAAAGGATGATCATCTCACTTCTCAAAAGGAGAGATAAGAAAAAAAGAAGAAATGAAGAAGAAAGAAAAAAGAGGATCCCAAGTCAACTGAATGGTCTGATAGGCAAAAGCAAGTGAACAAAGGTTTGATTGGTCAAAGCTTTCCAGAGGTGTCGCTAGTGCAAATGATTTTTAAGAAAAAAAGAAGAAGAAAAAAGTGAAAAAGAGAAAAAGAGAGAAAAGAAAAGAAAAGAAAAAAAGAAGAAGAAAAAGATATTAAGTCCACAAATGGTTTCATGTTATTTTGTGCGCATCGGCTCCTGGCATCATCGAACGCATTGACTCCATGCATTATCGAGCGTATCGGCTCCATGCATTTTGAGCACACCGGCTCCATGCTTTTAAGCGCATCGGCTTCATACATTTTGAGTGCATCAGCTCCATGCATCATTGAGTGCTTCGGCTCTATGCATTTTGAGCGCATCGGCTTCGCCCATTTTGAGCGCATCAGCTCCATTTATTTTGAGTGCATCGGCTCCGTTCATTTTGAGTGCATCGGCTCCATGTATCATTGAGCGCATCGGCTCCATCCATTTTGAGTGCATCGGCTTCATGCATTCGGAGCATATCAGTTCCATGCATTTTGAATGTATCAGCTCTATGCAATTCTAAATTCTTTTGAGCGTATCAGCTCCATGCGTTTTAAATTCTTTTGAGCGAATCAGCTCCAGGCAATTTATTTTTTTTTAGAGCATCAGTTTCATACTTCTTTAAATTTTTGTCACTTATTTTGAGTGCATCGACTCTACGCATTTTAAATTTTAATCATTTCTTTTCAGTGCATCAACTCTATATATTTTTAAATTTTTGTCATTTACTTTGAGCGCATTGACTCATCGCATTTACTTTTCTTGTCATTTCTCTTGAGCACATCGACTCCATGCTTCTTTAAATTTTTATTATCGGCTCTTTGCCTTTTAATTTCTAAGTGCATTGGCTCTTTGCATTTTAATTTCTAAGCGTATCGGTTCATTGCATTTTAATTTATATCATTTTACCTTTGAGTGCATCAGCTCACTGCATTTTAATTTCTTTTGAGCGCATCGACTCCTTCCATTTTAACTTTTGAGTGCATCGACACTTTACATTTTAATTTCTTTTGAGCGCATTGGTTCTTTACATTTTTGTTCTCACATTATTTTATTTTTGTTTTTCCCAGACAAAATTTAAGTTCATATCTTTACTCATTCCTTACTATGATAAAATGAAAATCTATGATTATTCTTTTTATCTAGTAAGAAACAAGTAAAGAGGAATAACTGTAAACACCCAATTTTGTCCGGGACATTTTGTAAAAAAAAAGAAAAAGAAAAAATGGAATTAAGAGGAAAATGACCCAACTTTCACCCACTGACTCATTATCCAACCCAATTAACCCATAATCCAACTCATTGACCCATTAACCTATAATCCATGATCCAACCCATTAACCCATAATATGTCAAGCAAACCACAACCCATAAACCCCATCGGTTATTATAAACCTTAAACCCATCTTAAACAAACCATAACTCAAACTAATTAAAACAATCTCATCCTAAACAAACCATAACTCATTCTAAACAAATTCTAATCACACTTCAACTCAAATACTCCAACCTAATTCTTTCATATAAAAACTCATAACCCACACCTAAAAAAAGACCGACCTAACCTTAACTTACATATTTCTCGCTTAATCACTCACAAACCTAAAACAAAAAAAATGCTAATCACATTGGCCTTCCCCATCACGTTACCCTTCACCACTTTCATCACCATAACCACTATTCCACCATTAAAACCACCTTCATAACCACCTCTGCCATGCAAACTCCATCATCCCTCGCAACATCTCCAACCTTTTCCAAAGAACCTCTTCCAAAACCACCCATTATCACCAAAGCACTTATCACCTTCATCATCTCTAACTTTTAAACAAAAACTCATTTCACCAACCAACCACCATTACCACCATTTTTTCAACCCTTGCCAAAATCGAACCCAGACCACCCACCTACCTTCCCTCCACACCAAAATAGTCCCACCACCGCGTGCCACTCCCCTCCGAACCACGAACCCGAGCCATATCGGAACAGTCCCTCTGATCTGACGTCGCAACACCCACTCCACGTCGGTTGTTCGTCGAGTCGCACGACCCAAAAACCCACTGCACCGGAGCCGTCGAACTGCCACCGCGCAACACCGCATATCCTGTCACCAGCAGCACCTGCGTCGATCCGCCGAAACCGAAGCCACCTTGCTCGACCAGATGTGTGACCCGCGAACAGCTTTCGCGTCACCGCACGCACCCGATCCAACAAACCGCGATGCTCGAATCGTTCCGTCAACTGCGAAAAACAGCCTGGATCTGTCAGAACTGAACGGCTGAAGCTCGACCAGTGTTGCGTCGCCGTCGACCGTCGCCGTCGACCGTCGCCGTCGCCAACAGCATCGTGCCGGAATTGGACCAACCTTCATCTTCTTCTTCTTGGTTCTGCAAAAAATGTAAAAAAAAAAACCAGAACACCCTTCTTTCCTTTTTCATAAGCCCGTGGGTTGTTTTCTTATTTTTTAGTTTAGTTTTATTTTTATTTTTATTTTTTTTGGAAAAAAAGGATATATATTGGAGCTGAAAAGTAAAAAATATGATAATAATAATAAAAAAGGTAAAAGATGATAAAAAACGATTAAAGGTAAAAAAAACTAAAATAATTGAATTTTTTTAGAAAAATAATAAAATAAGATAAATTGGGTTGGGACAGTTTGTTGATCATGTAACTTTTGTAATCATTTGAGTTGCAACAACTTGATGATTCAAATGTTTTTAAAATTAAAAATAATTAACTTATAATTAAAAAAATAAAAATATGAAATAATTAAATATTTTCTTTTAAAGAATAAAATAGGATTAATTGAATTGTGACAACTTGTTGATCATATAATTTTTATAATCATCTGAGCTGCGATAGTTTGATGATTCATTTTTAAATGAAAAATAACTAACTCACAAGTATTTTATAAAAAACTACGTGACTTTAATTCTTCATTACACTTAGGGATACTTAGGAGTAGAATCTCTATTCTATTAAATCAAATTTTAAATTTTTTCAAATTATTTATTTTTTAGTTTTTATAAAAGAGGTAGAACAAATATATTATGAGATTACTATGTTTTATATAATTAATTTAGGGTAACCGTTTTAGGATGAATGTGTTAGGGGTGCTATGAGGTTAAGCTTCCACTCTTCCCTGTGCATAACCGACTCCCAAATCCAATCTGATTTTAAAGATCATTTTCTAAAAAAAAGTTTTTTAATTTTTCCTATAACAAATAAAATTGGTGGTGACTCCTAACAATTTATTTTATTTGCCGCTCCGGCCATGATCCCGGTCGCAAGAATGAAAGCTGGTCGAAAATCAATTGGTGCAACATAGAATGATCAATAATTGAATGAAGAAAGTACGAAGAGAAACCAAAACAGAAAGTTGCAGGAAAAAGCAGGAAAACATGAGAAACAGTGAAAAAATCTCAAGATGAAGAGTGCGGTGGAAGCAGAGTCTCGGAATGAATCTTTCATACCATATCACTTGATGAAATTGTAATGAGCAAAAATGAACTCAACTTACATTGATTGGAAGCTATGCTTCGTTATATACAGACTTCAATTTTCAGTTTCTTCATGAATTGGAAACTACGTACTAGAAGAAAAATTGTTACAAGGCTATTAGTTAACTTAGTTACAGAAACTTCTAGATAATTAAATCAGCTTCTCTATGCATATTCATCATGTAACAGCATTAGGAACTTCATAAGGTGAATCATGTATGGTTATGGTCTTGTTACTAGGTCAGGACTGGATTTAGGGTGTGATACTTGTGTCCACATGCAACTTATGTGAACTGACACATGACATTTATTTATTATCATGTATATATTATGTTTGTTATTGTATATCATTGTTATTTGTTACTTAATCAATTTTCATTTACATGTTAGTATCGTTATATCACATATAGATAATAAAATATGATAGTGAGGATCATTTTACCAAAAATTATTCAGACCATTTAGTGCTATTTAAAAATTATATAGACATGTTCAATTGGTAAGTTGGTAAGAGTGAAATATTGTTTGAAAACTTAAACATTTTGTAATAAACAAACTAAGGGATTAAACTTTTATTGTTATCAATTAAGGACCACAATTTTATTAAAATATATTTTTATCAATACAAATGTTGAAAAGACAAACATATCTAATTTAATAAATAAAAATAATTTATTTATAATATAAACAAAACAGATAACATTTATGTTCCCAATTGATAAAAAGTCATGCTATGAAAAGCTCGAACATTTTGTCTGTTGATCGTTTTATATATTTTTATATGTGTGATTTCTAACTAAAAAATAAAATAAAAGGAGACTTACAAGACATAAAAACTTCACTGCTCATACACTCGAATGCCTATCAGTTAGAGCTGTCAAAATAAATCAAGTTTGATGAGTTGATTCGAATAGTCTGAAAAAATAGATAGGTTAAATTAGCAAAAATAAACACAAAATTTAAAATAACCCGAGTTAGTCCGGCTTGAATTAGTCTGGTTTACTTTGATAACACTACATAGGGTGCCAAGATTGAGTTGGATTAAAAAAATATCAGTTCAAAATTCACATAATCCGATCTGATCCAATCCGAAAATGACTTGGTCTGAGTTAGTCCATTTTGACAGCTATACCAACAGCATCATCCATTGATAAATATTACTACAATATTTTTTATTAAAGTTGAGGTCCTTAATTAGTTATCACACTAAAGTAGAAGTCTTTTTACAATACTTCTCATAAATTGTAAAAATTAAACTGAATTTACTGTGAACTACAAGAATTAAATGAGCAATTTAACCTAGTTTTTCTCACCAAAATTCCCTTGCATTTTAGTTGAAGTCTTGTCATTTCTCATTTTGTTAAAAAAACGTTGATATTTTTTATCTTTAAATGAACAATCAAATATTGAAATACTAATCCTAGCAAAGAAAAAGGGATTATCATAATACTAATATATATATATAGTTTGACTGGGAAACCTATATATTTCAACTAGGAAGTAATTTCTTTTTTAGGATCTATTTGATATGAAGGATATGATAAAATCATATAACATTAGACCTTATAGTATAAAGTCTAATACGAAATAGTGGATATCAAGATATTTAAAGTTGTAATGAAATTTTTTTTATAAGAGCTTATATATCAAAACTCAATCGAGCTTTCTATCTCATTCTCAATACTTGATTAAATTATCTATTATTTTAATATATAAAAAAATTTTATAAATAAATTTATACAATATAATATTTATACTAAATAATTAATAAAATCATAATATATTATATTATCTTATCATATCTAATATGATATGCCAAATAAGACCTGAGACCCACACGCTGGAGAGGAGAGAACGGTAAAAACGAGATTTGATCTCAAGTCCTTATAATTAATTATAGAAGACTTTATCAATTAAATTAGTTGACACCTTCTATCGGAATACTAATATTTGAACTAGAATAGTCCAGTTTCCTACCATTCATTTATTGTCGTGATATGTAAAGTTAATGGGATCCACAAATATTAGATGGTGGTGATCTTTATTAGAGCATTCCTCCAAGAGAATAAAAGAACTGTTCCATGTTGTTCTAGTTGTAGTGACTTTTCATCAGTTTTTTGAAGGATTATTATAATACAAAATATATGTTTTCTTAAGGATTATAAATTTTTAAATGAATCAAAATTAAATCTAACCACCCATATAAAAAATAAATAAATAAATCTTACCACCGCAAAAGGAAAGAAGTATCACGGCACTCATGATACTCCTCAACAAACCATTGCTAGAGTAATAACAACCTCTTGATAATTCAGATTGATCCCATAAAAAAACAATAGTATTACATGTTTTCCAAAACCAACACAATATGAAAATCAACAAATAAAGTATCTACTTGGTATTAGAATTCTGCTTATGTAAAAACCTAATACTTCTTTCCAGAACTCCTAGCTAGTAAGAATCACCATCAAAAGCAACAACGCTTAAGGCCACAGGAAAAACTAAAAAGTACTATGCCATACCTGGACCACCGTGAAGAGAGAAATAAACAAATGCGCTGTTGACTCATATGTTTGGGAGCAAACAGGACAAGAATTGTCAACATGGAGAAGCGATAACTTCTCTAGATTCATTTGATTTACTTAGGGTTTTCAAATATTATAAAAAGTTACGCACAGCAGAATTAGAACACAATTGCAAATGAATTAACAGGTTCATGTCAAAAACCAAAAACTATCTTATAACCTAAATTTACCATGTATCATATTTGAAAAGGGCCATACTGCTGGACAGTCAGAAGTTGGTTACACTTCAATTTTGATATAGCTTCTGCAACTTGTGGGCGAAATAGACTAAGCACTAACTCAACATTCCATATAGTAGGAGTGCGATAACTGGGAAGCCAATAAAACAGAAATCATACCAGTAGGTCCTTTAAAACCAAATCAATTATGGGCCGGTATACACTTTATAAGTACGCCATATTATAAAAAAAATACATAAAAAACTAGTTGTTATTCTCGTGCAATACACAAGTTTATACAAGTATTATTTTTATTTATGTAAATTAGTATTCTAAAATTTTTGTAATGTATATGAGGAGGAGTTTGAATTACTTAGAGGATATTTTTTGAACTAGTTAAAGGATTATTAATGACAATTGAACTCAAATTTCATATGAATAGAGTTATTGTTCAATTAATTATTGTTCAATTAATGTACCAATTTTAAAATCATAAGCAGATGAAATTTAATTGAATTTGAGACTACTTAAAGAATTATCAATAACATTTATTGACCTCAATCCAACTATATTGTATATATAGATATAGATAGATAAATTACCTTCTCCAACCTATTATCTAAATCCCTTTTCAATCACCTTTCTTTCTTCTTACATGCTATGCCAACTATATATATATATATATATATTTTAAAAAATTTGTTATAGCAAAAATTTGTTTCTTACATCATTGAAAGGAAGCAAGCAAACCCGAATATTTATCCTGTGTACCACAATGGATATTGAGTAATATTCAACTTCTGTGACAATAATAAACGTTCAGAGTTCAGAATCTTTTGTTCGGTCCTATTACAATGCAGTTAAAGATTCTTTAATTCTAAAAACTAGATGTCTGTTTCGCAAAAAAATTTGTCTTATATATAAAATTATAATTTCAATCAAATATAAAAATTAGAGTAAACTCTCATTTTAATTTTTGAAAGATTTTTAAAACATCAGTATGGTCTTCAAAAGATTATTACATCACCCCAATGGGTTGCCTAATAGTAGACGAGCATATGAAGTGTGGATAGACATATAGTCATAGGTTCAAATTATTCTAGCTGTGCTAATTTCTTAAAGTCAAGATGCAATCAATATCCTTATGAACTTCTTAGTCTCGATGTGGATGACATGTCTTTGACCAATCTAATGAGGTAGATTAATTGATATGCCATCGAATGATATTCTTTTGACATTAGTTAAAGTAGTCCAAAAGTTACTTTTTTTTTAAAGATCAAATTGATTTCATGTAATGATAAATAATATCATTTGAGTTCTGATCATAATCAGGGTTTGGGTCCAAAAAAGCCAAGCCCACCATCCCTTGAGACAAATACCTTACTCACCCTACAAATGAAATGTCTCCCTTAGGAAAATCAAAGATAGGTCAGCACATAAGCTAAGGAAGGTGTTGAGAAGCTTTCCTACATCTCTTGAAATGACTAATCTGTCCTCACTTAGACACTCACTACTTGGTCCGTAAGACATTCTTCCTCTTATAAATAGCTCACTATAACTTCATATAGTAAGGATCTTTTTTTCACTCTCTACCAACTTGAGCCGTAGTTTACTTGAGCGTTGGAGTGTCTTACAGGTACTCAACCTCCTTATTCCAACACTTAAAGAAAGTTATTACAGTGAGGATATTCTACCCAAAGAGCTTACAACCACCTTTTGCTCTTGGATAAAACAAGTACCAATTTGATGTCTCTTAATGTTCTAAACATCTTTTAACGACCAAATTAAAAATTACCTCTACATTCCTATATATATCATGAAAGAATTTCATAAAATGGCCCATGAATAACAAGTGGCATATAGTTATAGGTACTTTATTTGTTTTTTCAATCAAACAAAAATTAGAAAAAAAAAGGTTGTTTAAACTCACTTCAAGCATTCCCAATCATTTTAGGAAAGAAGTTTCGTACCATTCATCATCTCCCAAAAAATTATATATATAATTTCAATTATGAAAATGGAGCCCTTGTATCTAACTCAAAGTCACACCTTTAAATTTGCATGACAAAGTTTAAACTAGCTAGAAAGAAGTTTAAACTCACTTCTAGCATTCCCAATCATTTTAGGAAAGAAGTTTTGTAGCATTCATCATCTCACAAAAAATTATATATATAATTTCAATTCTGAAAATGGAGTCCTTGTATCTAACTCAAAGTTACAGAGCCATTTAAAATGCTCCTGATAAGATTTTGAGCATTGATGTTGTGACGCCCCTTTTTGGAGAGGAACCGTCACACCAAACCACGAACGGAAAACAATATATAAAATTAAGACCCGGTTCATTTAAATGTAGATAATAGCCTGTTCATTTATAAGCGTATAATAATTTGGCGAATTTTTTTTTTGTAAGAGAATAAAACATAATTACAGCAGAAATTAATATGAGAACTAAACCATACTTTTATACACTAGATACATACCATACATATTTAAATACATCAACAGTTACACAAAAAAAATAGAAGCTTTACATGCCTCAAAAGGAATATACATTTACAGCCTACTAAAAAGACAAAACATCAGGCCCCCAAAGCAATATACAGTCAGCCACCCAAAAGGCTAACAAAAAGAGTCAATCTTCCATGAACAACTAAGAAGGAGCCTCATATGGGTCCTCCTTAGGGTCTTCATCAAAAGAGAAAATCCTTATAGGAGTAGCTGACCCACGAGCGGGAGCTCGTGCGGAGGACAGAAATGAATCTGAATCCTCGCGTGGGGTATACACACGTTTATCCTACACTTCTCGCATAGGCATGTAGAACTCTAACCAAATATGAAAATCAAAAGAAAACACAGAGGGATCATAGCGACCCCATGCTAGAGACACAGTCACGTCTCCCACATACACAAAATGCTCGATGTCGAAATCCACGTGCCAGCTATCCCCACCTCCATTAAACCTTAACCTGGCATACCCCAAAAAGCCTCGTCGGGATGCCATTGCAGAGCAAGGGATTAGTTTGACCAAAATCCAGGAAACTCAGGCTCGTCCACGCCTTGGTCTTTACGGAAACACAGATATATATATAAACAGAGTAACAAAGCAAAGAAGTGAGATATCCAGCATCATTACCAGTTATGGCAGTAAAGAAGCATAAACGACGCATACCGCCAAACAGAGTAATAAGACAGTAAACAACATTAAGATCAAATAATAAATAATTTAATAATTCAGGCAGTCATAGCATCATAAAAGAAACAGTTTCATAACCATATAAATGTAATCCATACAAATATGATGACTGACAAAGTACATGCACAAAGTACCAAAACCCTACTCCATGGAGCTAAAATACAACGTCAGAGAGAATGATCGAGGAGACATATCTGTGTATCATCGGCCTCAAATTAAGTGCTTCAATCTCAATAAAATTGTGCAACATGGTTCATACAAGATATTCTTCACAAGATCGCGACATAGGACAGTGTCTCGATCCAGATTGTCGGTGTGTTTGCATCGGTCTATCCCACGGTACAGAGGAGTTACCAACTGCCTATTCCAAGATACCCGCACCCCGACGCCCCCAAGGTCAACAAGTGACCTACACTAGTCTATTCGCACCCGCACTAAGGTGTGATTCAATCTCCTAGGCATAAAGCCTTACAACAAAGTCCACTGGACTTTTTACAATGCATGATGACTCAATGTATATTCATATACTTTTCTATAATCATGCCTCAAGTGGTCAATTTCATTATCAACAAATTCTTGGTCCCACTTATGGACCCACAACAACACATTGTCAAGTCTTCAAATGTGAAAATACACCTTTAAGGTTTATTATGGAATTTCACTTTAATTCAACGTTTTCTATAAAGTCTTTCTCTAGAGGAATTCTCTTGTATTTTTATTTTCTAATCTTTATTACTCAACTTAAGTAAGTTCTTTACCCAATTTTAAACCTAATCCACTTAGGGAAATTTTAACCTAAGTTACCCAATATCTCACTCACACTCATGTTCTTCCCTTAGTTAATTTTTTTCTTAGTTATAGAACTAAATCCTATTCTTTGTTCTTTCCATTTTATGAATTCTTAATTAACCTCTAATTGATTAGTTAGATAAGTTCCCATTTTAATTCATAATTTTGTTTATATTATCCCTAAGAGGCCGCGAGCCTCAAAAGGCGAAGGGGTTCCAAAATTTTTCCTCACCTCACTAATTACTCATCATCAAAAGTCTTAATTCCCAATTATTACACAAGATTTATTATGGACCTATTTTTGGACCATTTGGCTGTGAGCCTCCAAATGAGAGGGCAAGAAACCCTTGCTTCCCAATCATGTTTTCAATCCATCAAGATCAATCCAAAGTCATTAAAATATATAAATACAACCAATAAAATCATATGAGATAAAATCAACATATAAGTCATCAAAAATCACATAACAAAGAGAGCAACCCTAACATGGGTTCCTTACAACTAACACATAAACATGCTCTTCACCACTAAGATAGGTTGAAGTGGGTTATCTCCCTCTTACCATTAGAAATAATAAGAAAAGCAAGCTCCTTTTTCCTCTTGAAATTCATCCTCCACCAACACAAAAACCCTAGGACATTCAAACTCACAAAATCAACAATCAAAGCTTGAAAAAGGAACCCTTGATCACCAAGGTGACCAAGGATTACGAAAATGAGAAGAGACAATGGGAAAGTCATGAACTTTATCTCAAAGTTTCAATCTTTAGAGTTTTGTGGAAGAAGATGAAAATGGTGGATTCAAGAGGTGGTCACAAAAGAGAAAATGCTCTAGATAATGAAAAGATGCAAGAAACTAGGTTGTTTGAGCAAGAAAAGTGGATGGACAAAAATGGGTGTCTTGGCCATGGAAGAGAGGAGAGAATGGAGAGGAAAAGTTGAGTTCTTTGAAGATGGTTCTAACAAAAGCTGAAAAAGCTTCAAAGGAATTATTGGTTCAAGCAAAGTGGTTGCTTGAAATCAAGCAAACCATGGAGGAAAATGGTGTGGGGCTGCCGTGGAGGAGAGGAGGAGAGGAAGAAGAGGAGAAAAGGTTTGAGAGAAAAGTTGAGAGAAGAGAGAGTAGAGAGAGGAAATGATGAATAAAAGTTAGAAACTTTTTGAATAGAAAAGTGAAGGGAATAGTAAAATGAATAGAAAAGTGAAGGGAATAGTAAAATGAAACTAACATTTTTTTTGCCTCCCTTTTTTCCCCTTAGGTCGCGGCACACACACACAAAGGGAGAGGGAGGAGCTTCCCTTGCAAGCTTGGTGGGATTGGCTTCTCCAAGAAGTCAAAGACAAAGCTTCTTTAAGAAGCGAAATCTCCACTTTTTGTAAAAAGTCAACATGATGTGACATAAAATTGACACTCTTGAAAAGATGATAAGCTTTTTTTTATAAATTATTATCCAATAGACAAATATTACAGTTAACAAAAAAATCAATATTTTATTGTTCAATGGATAACAAAATGTACTGTGACTTTTATTTATCAGATAAAAATATCGAAAAACACAAATCTCGTAAACTGTGTCCAGCCTCGAGTTTAGTAAGATTCTCCGTCAACGTTTCCACAGTTCAAGATTTTCCATCATCGGAAAAAATATTTTATTTTCCCGGCTCTGCTCAGCGTACACGCAAAATCGAGAAATATATTAAAATAATCAATGCTTCCGAAAAAATTTACAAAAATCACAAATATTATAAAATGACTATTTATCATGAAACAAACAAATTTCGAAGTGTTATAGAAGTTCCCTTGGAAATTACCTGTGTTTGCAGGTAAAATTTCGTTTGACTTGTTTATTTTTTTTTTTTAAAAAAAAAGACAACCAATTTCAGATCTATTTCTTTCCATCCAAATAGAAATGGGTGAAGGTCCGAAGAAGAGGGCGAGTCGCCATTGGGCAAAGGGAAGGCAGCGGAGGTCACCGACGATGTGGTGGGCGGCGACGGCAGCACGAACCTCCGGGAAGTAGAGGGAGGGGTGATCGGCGAGGAGGTTGTGGATTGGGATGTCAATTGATGATCATGGAGCCGTATTGTTGAAGTTGAAGAAGGTGCTTTGAGACTGGTGGTTATTGTGGCTGTCAACTGGTGATCATGAAGGTTTAATAGCTGAAAAATATAGAAGATTAAACACACAGAAAAATGCACCATGGCTTTCTTCCATAGCAGAACTTTCTTCTTTGATCTTTCTTGTGACCCCATCTTCTACAAACCCTCTAAAATTGACCAGTGTGACCACCTGAAGCAAAATCTTTAGGGGTGGATGAAATCACCCGTTATTGCCACTTTCTCAAAATCTTATGGTGCGGCATTGGCCGGTCTTGAAGAGCTAACGGCGGTCCTGGTTCGGGCTCGGTGCAGGTTCGACGGTGTTGGCGACCTCGGGTTCGACGGGCTCGGGATCGACAGAGACGAATCCGTGTCCTGGGGAGCTACGGTCGGATCTGGGCGAGGTGGGTTCAACGTCGCTGGTCTCGGACGACTATGGTAGTGCCGACTGGGATGGGCTTTGTCGCGATGGGTTGCGGTCGGATCTAGTTAGAATAGCAGGTTTGTGCATCACAACTCGGTTGATGCGGCGTGCAGCTCAGTCTGGACAGTGCAGTGGGCGCGGGTTCGGCTGTGAGGTGCAAAATAGCGGGTCTGAACGGATCGACGATTGGGCTGAGCAGATCAACGACTAGTCGGGAAAGGGGAGGGAGAAAGAGAAAGAAAGGAGAAAGAAATATAAAAGGAAAAAAAAATAGATAGTTTACTTGTTAAAAAGGTTGCAAGTAAAACATAATAACTATTAATATAAAATCAACAAATTTTTCTAGACAATCAACGGTAGAAAAACATAGAGCATGAATGCTCCAAACTCCATTAAGAGTATTTAAAACGTATCCCAAAGTTACGCCTTTAAATTTGCATGACAATGTAACTTTTATTTAGGATCCTTCAGCAGAGAGTTTATTTTTGCCGACAATATAGGATGTACTTGCTTGTCCTTCAAGCTAACAAAAAGCTATTTTTCACGTAAAGACTTTGGTTTATAATTGTTATGTTAAAAGCAATTTTTAACAAATTATAATCATCAAAACAAAAAATCTTTAAATTTGTTCTACACATCAAGCTTATTGCTCAAGCAAAGATGCAAACAAGAAGGTCTATGCCCATACTAAAAACTCAAATAGGTATGCGGTTTAGTAAAATTCAATAAAACACATGTTCCTCAAAGCACCTGCTAAGAACGAAAAAGCATAGTATAATCCAATAACATCACGATTTCAAGCTGATAAAGTACGAACACTCCCAAGTTTTAGTAAAGGATAAAAGAACATCTCATCCTTATAACGGATGACAACCTAACATACTCATGAGGTTAAAAAGCTTTTCATGAGATGTTAATTTATGAGAGAGCTAATGGACAAATTGAAAGATGAATCTAAAAACATTTGTAATTTTTTCCACCAAGAATAATCCTTTACGATATTGGCATCCATTGCATAGTAGTTGAACTTGTGTTTTGTTGGAGTGCAAGATAATACTTAGGCTTTGATCTGTGGTTTCTGAATCTTACAGAGTCACATTTGTACAAATTAATGCTAAAGTAGACCTTAAAGCTAATGTTGGACGGAAAAATTATTGTCTCCATGGGAAAATTCTTAACAACAAAACTTCTTAGTCTTTCCTTCTCAGGTGTCTAAATCTAGAACAGTCACATTTGTAGAAATCAAGACTAAAGTAGACTGCAGACTTAACGTTGGAAGGACAAATTCTCCAAATTCTTGTCTCTTTAATCCTTGGCTATAACTTTGCCTCTTTAATCCATGACTTTTTTTTTTTCGATTTGATACTCCATGACTTGTTTTGATTGTCAAATGGTTTTTGTGAGAACATTCAACAAAGTATTCAACGGTATGGGAGAAGAAGATAATTGGAACTCTACGCATATGCCAAAAGCAAAAGGGGAATGCATTTGAAACATAAGATGGTGGCTTTTAACTTAGCAATGTTAATTAACTAAGCAAATATTAAGGCTTTTTTTTTTCCCTTTTGGTGAAGGCAAATATTAAGGCTAATTCGAATAAATGGATCACTCTTTTGTACAAATTTTTCAAAGAAAAATATTTATTAAGCTTTACTTTTTTAGAAGTTTAGGTCACAAACATCCATGGACATGACAAATTGACATTGTCTTCTTGAACGAAGGAAAGTGCTATATAAAGATGGAGTAAGACCGAAAGGGAAATGCTTTGCAACTACTAATAATGTATAAAACTATTCAATTGTATGATGATGGTGTTAAAAAATGTTTTAGTATGATACCACAAAATTTAAAGATAAATCTAATAATGTAAAAAGATAATCCGATTTTTGTGTATATAAAATGTTTTGTATAACATTACTCAAACAAAAAATAATTATAGGTAAGGCACAACATCAAAGTCTACTAGCATCCCTGAGTAGTTGGTTTACCGCAGTATGTATGCTGTGAGATGATAAATACCAGCCTGTTTTTCCTCATTAATTAACAACTGGGGATTCAAAATTTCAAATTCCAACATTGGTACTTTAAAATCATTCATGCCTTGTGACAGAAAATAAATAAATTAGATCAATTGCTACAATCAAACAGAATAACAAATAGTAAATGTTGTCCCAACAACAAACATAAAGTAGTAAAACTTTATTCCTTTTCTCGTGTTGATTTCGCTTTTGGCAAGCAGAGGAGTGCTGCTACTGGCTACTGAGCGCAAAGTTGTGACTGTGACGGACAAAAGGAGGTAGACACTACGCTTTTCTTGCACTTCAGTTCTTCCATTTCTACATCCTTGAGTACTTTGACTTCACTTGAGGGACGTAATGAATGCTGGGTATTATATCTATGGCGCCGGAGGGAAAGACATGCTTGGAAAAAGGAAAAGGAGAAGAAAAATGATAATTGTACACCATTTTTTTTCACACCATTTTATACCAATAAACAACATGTAAATAACTAGTAAACAAAAGTAAAAAGATATTCTTACACTCTTTTTAGGGGTATAAGTACTGTATACATCTTTTTTAAAAGTGTGTGATTAAGTGAAAGAAAGTAATAGAAAAAAATAAATGTGATAAATAGTATTAAATGAAATATGAAAAGAAGTGTATATACTATTTACGGTAATAAAATACACGATATATAAATGGAATTAATCACTAATTATTTGCATATTGTATATCGGTGTAAAAATGATGTTGGAAATTTGGTGTGTGCATATCATTGTTGAAATGAAAAATGTGCAACTCTGAGACTTGGTTTGCTCCAAAAAAGGCCCAGCCTAACCTTAAGTCCTAGTATCAGATGCTTGTTTTTGGCTTCCAAGTCAAGTATATTATGACAAGCATGATGACTGGTGAGGCATCGCTTTTGCATCCGAAGGTGAGATGAATCATGACGGACCACGACGCTTCAGTGCAATCGACCAAACTTGACAGATGTGTCAGGATTATAGAATGCCCTACAATACAAGACGGGTCGTTCCCTTTTGCTCCCATTGTCTGCTGGAACTGCAACCAACCTATATAAGCTAGCTGCTCTAGCTAGAACATAAAACCCAAAAAATAAAACAACAACAAAAGCCTTAGAAACATAAACTATTAACTAGACTTACATAAAAATTAGGTAATTTTAAGAGTGCCAAAAATTTCTCTAAAAATTAACTACTTGGAAATTGATTAGTCTCCAACTACAAAAGGAAGAAGCAAGCATAAAAATCCATCATTTTGTCTATTTTTATCCTTTTTCTTCTGACAAGTTAGCTTTTGTCTATTTTTATCCTTTTTCTTCTGACAAGTTAGCCTTTCATAATGTCTTCATAATAGATGGTGCTGAGATAAGAATATCTAGTTATGAACAGATAGAAAACGATGGAAAGTTGGTGGGTCAATGAGAAATTGATGTTGCATGGAATGCATATCCTGTATTGCAGTGATACCAAATCCGAGTAACTGCTTGATCAGTGCCAGTAAATGCTAAAATAAAAATTATAGATTTCCCTGGCAAAGAAAAGAAATAACAAAAAGAGCTATGATGTTTATTGTTCAGTGAATAATGTCACTTACACATTTTTAAGAAACATATCACCTCACATTAAACATACGCGACAGAATTAGAGTTTATGTATATAAAAAATGACATAAACTAGTTGAAATTAAAAAATAAAATTTACTCATATGTGAAGTAATGTGTGTAAGTATGTATAAGTAGCATTATTCTTTTCTAATTGCATTAAGCACACCAGATCACAATGCAACTTTTACCAATTTTTTTCTAAAACTGGTAAATGAATTGGTGGTGACTGGTGAGCTTGTTATTGGCAAGGAGCAAAGGATACCGCGTTGGAAATTAGTCGGCAGCTCATGCGGGTGTAGCTGAAGTTCTATAATTAATTAACACGAGTATATTCTGGAACGAATGTGGCTGTCATCTTAATTTGCAATTTTTTTTTGGGAGTGGGGTAATAACTAATAAGTCAATTATAAACTTTCATTCTAGGGTCAGAACCATTGACATTTCATCCATTTGAGATTAGACTTTGAAGAAACATGAACTTCGAAACAATGATGGTTCATTCTCACATAATGCTTTGAAAAGTTACATTGTAAAATGTGTTAGAACTTTCTTTATAGACAATGTATTAGTACATAGACAAAGTATTAGGACATAGGAGAGTAGTATTTGTTAGCTCTTATATTAAGAGAGACATCGTAGATTCCTACAGATAAAATAGTACAAATTAGAATCCACAAAACGGTAAACAAAAAATTAGACTTTTTCTTTTTAAGATGGACGTTGTTCTAAACAAAACGAGAGAAATATCCTGCCTAGTTGTCGTAGCTTTTTGGAGAGGAAAGAAAATAAATTAATGTTAAGCACAACTTCACGGCTTCCTATAAGGTGAATCACCTAGTCAATGGAACATCGGTGGACCTTGTATTTTCAATCGTCAAATTTCTATAAAATGAGAAAAATGGCAAAGATTAGCGGGCGATTTTTTTGGCAGAATTCACGCCGTTGATAATTCTAAAAGTTTTTGGTGGATTAATCCACTGCAAACATAGATCACTATAGATTTTTTTACATTTTAGCCGGATTATTCGTTGATAAATGTATTGGTTTTGTTTTTCAAGATTTTTGGCAAAAATTTCACGCTAATACCAAATCAGTTATAATTTTTTGGCAAAAAAATTCTTCCAACTTCTTAGAAGAAGCACTGGCCAAATAATAATTTATTAATTTCATTAATAAATTTCAAGAAGTCTACTAGCCTTAAATTGAAAATGTCAAATAAATTAAGAATTAAAGTAGAAATTTTTATCTTTTAAAATCTTCTAAAATAATTCAATTGAAGAACACTTATTAAAATTTAGAATCGTTTTCAAATAAGTTAGTTTAAAATTGTAACTCAAAATATGACTTCAATTTTCTAAAATTACCGTAGAAAAACTCTAATAAAGTCATTTTAAATAATTTTATATTAATAGATATTTTAACTTAATTGCATACAAGATACTGTTTATTTATTTTACTTATCCAAATTTAATTTAATATGTTGTTCTATTTGAATTGTTGAAATAATTAATGTCCTACTGAATTAGGAAGTTCTAAACCTTAAGTTAGACGATATTAGTGTTGCATGATAAGTTAAGTGGCTTTGAGTAGTCTGAGATTTGATTACTCAAATAACTTATCTTTTGTCATCCATTGGTAATAAGGATGATGACTTTAGTGATAAGATTATCATGTGATAAACGTGATAAAAAGTTTGAGTAGTGACATTAGTCTACTTTTATGATAATAAGGAGAATACTAAGTAGGGTAATAGAAGAAGAAGAAGAAGATTGCAAATTAAAACAAAATATTTTTTTAAGTAGATATTCTGACGGATAGAAGGTGCATGGTGGAGCAGTTGGAGAATAAGATAGAAAATCAAAAGCAGATGAAATTGATATAAAGAGTGATTTCAACAATAAAAATGACGTTATACAAGAGTCTTGTGGAGAGAATATGCCAAATAGAATCATGAGTTCAACATCGTTATGGTTGGGAAAGTTGAGTGGATAGTGCCTATACTATTATCATTGCTGGTGACATTGAAAGCATGTGTCTCCTTGTACTCGTCTATTGAGTTTTGGAGAGTAGTTAATTGAGATAAAAATAATTTCAGGAATATTTGGTTTAAGTTGGGATTAGGGTTTAGGGAGTGATTGTGATGACAAGTAAAGTAGATGTATTTTTCTTATACATTGTAATACTATTGGAACTCAAGGGAATAATATCCATGTTTAATGAATGAACTTAGAAACTGAGAGCGTCAATATTAGGAAAAGTAAAATTTCTGTTGATCTTTAATAAATTGCTCACGCTTGTATCAAAATATTTTCGTATTGGATCTCTCTTGGTGAGTTAGGATAGAAATGTTGGCAACTATAGAGAAGTACGACTTTTTCTAATTAATGTTCCTTACAAAATACATCAATCATTATCATTGTCTTCAACAATTAAATATTTGAATTTTGTTAACATTTTTTGCACTTTTTCTTACACTTGATGATAACCACATTGTATAGTGGTCAATCCATATGTCTTCTCCAATCTAGAGACCTCTTTGGATTGGAGAAGTTGTAGGTCTAGATTTATGGATTATAGAAGGTATATGAGTTGATTTTTGTAAGATTTGACTATCATCGATTGTATGGAAGAGAGTACGTAAGAATGTTAATAAAATTTGTATATTTAATAGTTGAAGACAATGATTATGATTGATATATTTCACAATGAACATTATTTTTTGAAAAATTGTAGTTCTTAAATTGTAGCGAGCAAGATTAGTATCTCAGTTTATCAGGAGAGAAACCAACACAATTTTTTTTTAAACACGAGCGCAATCAATTCAAGAGCTTAAATGAAAATGACTTTTTTTTTATACTAACACTCCTAGTTTCAAGAACGATTCATTAAATTTGGACAGTATTTCCTTAAGTTTCATATTGTATTACATTGTATAAGAGAAATATATATATGATTTCACTTGTTGTCATCATCACTCTCGAAATCTTAATTTCACTATTGTCTAAATTCTCTTGAGATTAAATTTGTTTTGCTACTCTTTAAAATCCATTACATGACTACAAACAGACATAAGCTTTCTGTACCACAAACAAGGGTAATGGTCTTGAGGTTACCCTATCAAGTATCCTAGTTCTAATAACATTGAACACACAATATTATCCAGATATTTCTCTCTATGATACTCTAGTACAATGCTATTTTTATTAGTGTCATCATTCTTGATAAAAAATTTCATTGGCTTTTGGTTTCTTTCTTATTCCCCAGCTTTTCCACCAAGAGGCTTTTGTTTACCAAAAAATACTTCATAAAATAGTGTAAATTCATTATTATAATCCGCAATGATTTTCTTTGTCCTTTTTTTATAGCTCGTTACTTAGTCTTGTCATCATCATCATCATAAGAGGTGGAACCGTTTCAATATGCAAACTTTCGATAATATCAACTGCTTGAAAATGTTATTATTAGAGTTATCATCCTTACTATTAGTAGAAGACGAAAGATGAATAGAACAGTCAAATCTTGAACTATTCAAAGTCACTTATATAGCGATTTTGGAGGATTTCGGTAGATTTTCCACTAGCAAAAAATTGCATAACAGGCTTTTTCGATGAAATATCCGCTTGATTTTTCCACAGGAAATTTCTGACAAATATTCCACCAGAAAATGTGGCAAATTGACAAGCTACCATTTTTTTTTCAATGACCACAACCGTCGGTAATTTTCAATAGATTCCTATTTTCAGCAAGCATTTTTCGGGAAATGAAAATCCGCCAAGAATTTCAATTTCTTGTGGATTTTTGGGAATTACAAGCTAATTTAGCTGCTGGTAATTTGTGAATTTATTGCAGTGATTGATCATAGGCTACCTAGTCATCAAGTAACTTATTGAAATTTGTTATTGCAAAATGATCCCTACCCTCCTCCACCTCACTGATGAGAACTTCGGTTTACCACTCACACGAAACTCAATTTAAACCGTCCCTAGTAGCCTCCACCTCCACAACTAGCACCACCACCACTTCCTCTACCACAGCCTTCAACACCTTCGCTATCCTCTCAACCCCCACCGTCGCGCATGATGGATCTTTGGCTATCGCCACCGTCCCCTCCGCTCGCCACCACTGCCAGCATCCTCGACATCTCTTCGATGTGGAACCGCCGCACGCGATGCGCCACGACGTCTTCAAAAGCTTGTCCAGGAGTCCACAATTGATGAGTTCAACCTTCCTTGATTGAGTCACCGAAATGACAACCAGTAGCGTTAAAATGATGTCACTTAGCCCCTTGTCACCGTCGTTTAAAAGGTTTAGGAGCAACGACAATAAATGTTGCATTTCGGCGATCAATCGTTTCGATTGGAAATCGCCGATGAGATACTCCCAAACCCTAACTGCTTCGATCTTTGCTTTTAGAGAGTCGTTTTCCAAAACGAAGATGATCAAAACAAAGCAATCTTTGTGAGTATCAAGAATCAACCATCGGAATATCTCATCAATGATGATTGCATTTCCATTTTTCGAGAAATTAGATCGAGAATCACGATTGCATTTTTGGACACATCGTTCCGCGAACAACTTATGACGAGAGCACAAACGATTGTAAAACCAAAGTTGAGGAAGCTGGTGAGGAATTGGCGATTCGCATTGGAGATTCTTGAGAGGACGATGTTGGCCATAGAGGCAACATGGTTGGTAATTTTGGAGAAATAAGAGGCTAAAAATAAATAATTTTGGGTTTTTCAATTTTGAAAAAGGACTAAATGAAAATTTTCAATAATATAAGACTTATTTGTAAATAAATTAATGGACACACTTATAAATTACCAAAACCTAATATAGCAGTTAAATTTTGTGGTCCATTGATGGTTTATTGACTAAGTGATCGACCTTAAAAGCCACTCAACTTCCTTCACATGTAGTGTCCAATTCGAAGAATGATACATGATTTTGTGTTTTCAGTAGACTAGCTTTTATTTATGACTTGTAAACATCGGAACAGGGGCAGAACCAGAAGATTTCGAGTAGGGATACAACATATATATATTTACTCATATAATAGTTATAAAATCTTTAAAAAAAGGATGCAAATTTTATCTATTTGAAGGAACTTAAACATTTTCATATAATAATTAAAGAAACAAAACTTTATTTTGAAGTGCGACCGCCCCCTTTAATGATATGGTAGGTGCCCTGCATCGGAAGCCCTACAAATGGACGCAACAGAAAAGAAGCCCATCATCTTAAAGCTATCATCTTAAAGCTCGATTACAAAGGGCAAATGGGCAATACGCCTAATACTAAATATGAAGACTTGTCTACTATTTATTTTATTTTACTTTTTATAAAAAGGATGAGGAGTGAATACTTGCCTAGTAAAAAATAAAATTAAGGAAAAAAATGATCTTACATTTTTTTTAGAAATGTAAGTATTGTATATATCTTTTTTAAAAGTATGTGATTGAGAAAAAAAAAAAAAAAAAAATAAATATAATAAATAGTATTAGATGAGATGTAAAAAGGAATGTATGCACTGTTTATCATAAGAATATCAGAATTTAAAATTAAACCATAAGAATGGCCGAAATGGAGAAAAACCCATATGAAAAATCACGTAGAAATGGCCACACCAAAACCTTCCCGTCCAAACGCAAAGCCATAAATCCCTTCTAAAGAGAAAGTTAAAAATAAATCCCTTCTAAAGAGTACCACAAAAAAAAAAAAAAGTCCCTTTTGAAGAGACAAGAGCGAAGAAAGTTGGGTGTTGGCAAATTATGGCCATCAATAATTCAGATCGGGTACTTCTTAATGGAATGAAAGTAGTAGGAATAAAATTGAGTCAAAAATATATGTAGCAGCAACTATTAAAAAAATATATTATTTCCTCCCATTCATAGCAGGTAGAAGATAGAAATTTAGTATGAAGAGAACTGACCAAACATACATAAAGAGACATTCCAAGTCTCTTTCTTTTCCATTTACTTTCTTTTAATTTTTTTCCCTCTTATTCTATATAAATAAATCTTATATGATAGTAAAAATTAGATCATTTACACAAAACTTTCTAATAACTAAAGAAGTTATTTGAAAATTTAATTCAATTAATGGAGACCATCAATTAAATATATAAAAGAGCACATGAAAAAAATTACAACGTTGGAGGGCCATGGCATCCCAATGTCCCCACTTCATTTGATTCATACAAGTCTTATTATATTACAATTACTTTATATAACTATGTCTTATACTGTTATTTTTAACTACAAAATTATCTTTTCTTTTTCTTAAAAAAAAAAAACTTAATCTCAATTGAAAGCTGACCCCCATTTTATAGGATTTTTTTTAAAAAAATATATATCAATCACTTTGTAAAAGAAAAATGACAATTACACAAAATAAAATATATGCATAATATAAAACATTTAAAAAAATGCATCCAAAGTGTTATTAATTGGTATATAAAAAGTATTCAAAGTTCCTCTAAAGTGAACATATCTATAAGGTAAATAAATATAAATGTATTAATTCTTAAATTATTTAGTAAGTTAATATTATAATATATTTTAGATTAAATAAAAAATATATATACTCTTATTTACTTACTTTATAAATAAACATACGTTATAAGAACTTTTTCCAAACAGTATATATGAATAGATGCATGTATATGTGTAAATATCATTACTTTTTCCACAGTACAAAATTGTTTTCTAAATTATACTAAATTTAGGCAATCAGGACTAGTCACCGCAACCAATCTAACATTTTCTCTCGGTCTCTCATCAGAAGTCGCCATAAACATGTTCAATAAACACCAAGGATGAACCAATGGAGTTCTTGTTTCAGGCAGGGATATCTATTTAACGAAATATTAAACCAAATGACCCATGCTCAAAATAGCATAGCAGTGTCGCAAAATCTTCTTCTCCTACTTAGATGGCAATTTTGCTTCAGTTGCATCGTTAAATGTCATATCTAGCCGAAGAATTTTCTAAATAGGAGGGAAATCTATGTTGTCAAGATCCATTCCTCGAACCAAAGAAGTGTCTACCTTCTTTCAGATTACTCAGAGAAATCAGAAATGCCATTTGTGTCATTAACATTGTTCTGCAAAAAAGTTAAAATGTGGGTACTTTTACACACCTCCATTACATTATAACCACATTGTTGGCCACATTTAGAGCTTGCTTTGCCATGTTGTGTCAATATTATTGCCATGTTGTCTCACTGTATATATTCTGGTTGCCAAATGCCTTATTGTCATTAAAGCTAATTTATTAATCTAATTGCATTGCTTATTTAACTAGAAGTATGATTGGCCATATATAACACATTACCTTATCCCAAAACTATATTAAAGTTCTCCTATTTTTTGTACCCAAGAAAATAAAAATAAGTTCTCCTATTTTATTTCCTCTGTTTCTAGAGATGAAATATGTACATACTACTTGTGGACTATTGAAAGCACATCAACTTAAGAGAGGCTTCTCTGCATCAAACTCACTCTCTAAGCCATCTCCATCTGGGTAGCCTTCTTTCCCTTTGGCCCAAAGCACAAAGTAGAGCCCAGTGAACATGAGGACCATACCCGCAAAGCTGCAATGCAGTATTGTACTGACGAATAAGATACTGTAGTTGGGAATATGATTTGAGAAATAAGGGCAAATTACACATTACTCTCCATGAACTTCATTTGGTAACACATAACCTAATATATGAACTATGATAAAAGAAAATGTAAATATATGTTTTCTGTCAATTTTAAAAGTGGGAATATGCAAGTGAGAAGTACGCGATCTCTTTTAACTCAATTTCTCAAACACAACTGTCAAATTTAATAAAAAAAATACAAATTTATACTTTTTACCATAGTTTAGGGGATTATATATTATAAAATGAAATTCATGTATAAAAGTTGAAAATGGGTTAAACTAGAGGGGATAAGGCGTAATTTACACAAAAATCAATAGATAGGAATCTTATCAAGGTACCTTCCAATATTAATGGTGTCTCCTAGGGTAACATAGGAGAAAATGACAGAGCAGACTGTGCCGACGGGGCTGAACATTGAGACCAAGACTGGCCCTCTCTTCTTAAGTGCCCAACCATTGAGGCTTAGGCATATTCCATTCACAGCACCTGCCTGTGCATTTAGAATTTATGCCTTTAATATCAAATTACCCAAGTCAATGATAATATAATTTTTTTTTTTTTGCATACATAACGATTCAAACCCAAATTGAAGCCCTTAAAAGCTAGATTATACAATTCACATGCTAAACTAAGTATCATCAAAGTGTACTTATTTTATGACAGTCAAAACAAATAAACATATAATCAATAGAAAAAGAAGAAGACTAGTTGAAATTACCAGAAGAGAATAGGCAATCAGATCTCCGACACTCACAAGTGGCCAACCAGTTTTGATTTCGTGATCTTCAAGTAACTGAGCTGTTGCAGTCATGAAAGCCCCGAAAAGGGATGTTATTGCGCACAAGGAAATTGGTGCAGGAAAATCTCCTAGAGTAAAAGCCTGCAAGAACCACAAATTTTGTTGAGTAACAAAATTTAATGTAACCTGTTTGTGTCTTCATTCCTACTAAAGTTACCTGCAGGACAATGTTGCTTGACAATATGAAGACTGCAGCCATGAGATAGAGGCAACCGATTATCTTCTGTCTGTCAAACATAACATCTGGCGGTGGAGATAATTGAACTGTTCCCCCTTTAGCAGGCGAAGTAGTAGAAATGCTTTGCATCATGCTCATTGTGAGAGCCCCTAGGATACAAAACAACGTACCAATGATTTTTACTTTACTATATGTGCAGCATAAGTTGACTTTTTCCAGCCTGCCTAGCATAAAAATTTTCATTAGCAAATGGAAATGCTATATAAAGAATACCATATTCATATACAATCTTACATCTATTTTTATACCATTGAATTTATACATTTATTGTCACTTAATATCTCTTGATATGTTCAAGTGCTTTTTTTTCCCTCCTTTCCCTTAAACATGTGAAATTTTGGGGTACATAATAAGTGCATCATCCTCTGCAATAAACCCTTTATCCCCTGGTGTTACCAGTTACCACATTCACCCTTTGGCCGTAAGTAATGATTTAGAGAAATATTGAAATTATCAAGCCCATGTAAAAATAGATTATATTACCGAAAAGTCCATGCGATGATGAAGATAAGACCTGGGCCAAGGTTTGGCATGGCAGTTCCCATTGCTGGCGAGGTAAGATTGATCCCTTTAAGGAACAAAGACTGGAACAAAGTTACCCTGCATACCATGGTACCAACGTTCAAGAGAAGAAAACGGTAAACTAGTATTGCCTTCTTATATATAGGTAAATATATTAGAAATTAGAAACCCAAAAAACGAAAAAAGGAAACAGTGAAAAAACAAAAAAAAATATTTGCAAATATCAGAACCACTAATAGAGAGGATTATTAATGCTATAAATTGTACAAACAATAAAATTATGGAATGTTGTGTGGTTTGAGAAGTTTTCTTTCTTCGATTAAGGATAAATAATTGACAACTACAAGATTTCATTTGGGTGAAACCATAACATGCAATTAAACTAATTAAGCAATAGAAAGGAAAAGCAGAAGAATCAAAAACATTATAGGCCACTTGAACGAAGTTCAGCTAATTAGAAGGTGGAGTGACAATCAGAAGTTATTGCAAGAATTATTTTTCCTTCTAATACATCCTTTTTTCTTTAACCTTTCTCTATTTCTTCCTGGTTCACAGTAAGAAGCTATACTTTTTGGATTTGGACCCTGTCATTTTTGTTAAGAACATTAATAGATTCATCATTACTTGTCCACCAATCTACTAGTTTTACGCAAGAGTAATGCTATATAGTCAGAAAAAATTAGCCAAAATTTTGACACAATTCTAGATTTGAGGATGGTTGTTGCATAGAATAACATAGAATGTACTATTTATCCATTTAAGAGTCAACAAGCATATTTCTCTAAAAAATTCTAGCAAATTTTTTTTTACTATCTAAGGTTTTTCTTTACACAAAAAAGAATTTGTGTCTATTAACTCTTAATTTCCTTAAAATAGTACCTATCTTCATTATAAAGGGATAACATAAGCCTTACTCTGAATAAGTGGATTAGCACAAAGTACGGGTGTTTTCTCTTAGAAGTTTGAACAAGGATAATTTTGGTGCTTGACCCAAGTAAGATTGTCTTCAGAGAGATCCTAGGGATCAGATATTCCTTAAAATCCATGGTAATGTATCCGCCTTCAACATTTGCAGTGCTCTTAATTTCCTTCTCATAACTAGGATTCAAAAACCCAGAATCCCTATGAAACTTACCTGGTGGATTACCAAAAAGTGAACTCAAGATTCTACAAATTCATAAACTATTTCCACGTCCAAATTAAAAAAAAAAAAAAGAAATTTGATACATGAAAGCATTAAACAAAAATAAGGGATTTGAAAAATTCATCTAATTCTATGATCTATCGTTCATCATTTTTTTAGACACAAATAAAAAAAAAAGAATCATAAGAAAAAAAAAGAGAATTTAATGAAAAGGAAATTAAGGAAATTAAGGACATAGTTATGAGATTTCCTTACCCTCCAAATGAAAGCAACAGTATCTGTATAAGCAACTTGAAACTGAGTTTCTTGGGCCATTTACTCCTGCAACAGATACATACCACCATGAAATTTATCTTAAAACAACTCCCATCCCAAACAGACAATAGAAAGTAAAAAAATTCACTAGGAGGAACAGAGAGAAATAGAGAGAGGGACCTTTCATAAAAAAAGGCAAAGGGGAGGAGAAAAAGGAATGTAGCAAAGGAAGCGAAAATGACAATGGTAAGGGAGTTGAGGCCCAAAGACATAAGATAACTCAACAGCACAGCATTCCCTGCGTAAACAAATTGCACCCCTATCAACCCTCCAATTATTGATACATCTTCCATCATTCCACCATCCATTGTCATCTTTTCTTCCAAACAAATTAAACTTTGATCAAAATGCCTCTTTACTCTTCTTCTGTCCGTTACCAAGAGAGGATATATTACAACCCTATCCTCTCTTCATTCTCTTCTGCCTTTTGTGTCCTCTTTTTCAATTTCCTTCCTTGTGTTTAGAAACTAATTGCATTCGTTGGTTTTAGAAAAAAGAAAAAAAGGTGGTAGATACGTATTATATTTATATGTGGTAACTGCTTTCTCCTTCTGCATATGACCCTTACGATGAAATCTGTGTTAGAACTGAGCTAACCTTCATGTTTGTCTTCTCTACAAGTCTTCACCTGCTTCTTCGCTTGACACGAAATCCATCTTGACCCTATTAAGATATTGGCTGCCTACCAACCCTTCCTCTCTCTCTCTCTCTCTGATTTGACTTGTTTTGTTCTCCTTTGCCAGATATAATTAGTGGGATTTAGTTAACGTTTGAAATGCTTTTTTGCTACATCTAAATCTAGATTCTTTCTTAAAAATAGAGAAGGATTGTCCTTCACATTTTGTTTTTGTTTTGTTTTAAAGAGAATTTTAACTACTCTGATTTTAATAGGTGCTTCAAAATTGCATTTATTAAAATAACTTTTTTTTAATCGTTATGGTCAAAAAGTCATCCAATTTTTTAAGAAGAGTAAATGTTTAAATTAATATTTTAAATATAAATCAAATTAAATTATTCTTTTAAAAATATAAGTATTATTAAAAGAATAATAATTATTTTTTAAAATATCTTATATTCAATAAATAAAAGACTAATATCTCATATAATATTGACATATTACGAAGATAAATAATATGTATGCAAAGTATACATTTACATAAATCAATAATTGACAATTGTTAATATATAGCTTTGCATATCTCAATTATCGATTCATGTGTTATTATAAATTTTGTTTACCAAAAATTTTCTCTTTTAATCGCGTAAAATAACTGTTTATTTTTTTAATAATTATATGTCAACAAAAGCATTTTCAAAAAAGAAAATGAGTGAGAAAAAGAGAAAATAAAATATTATCTCAAAAAAAGAAGAGAAAAATTATAATAATATTTACGCATCAAATTTTTTATATCATTCTTATATTTTTTTAGATATTAAAATAAATTAAACACATACTCTAATATATTTTTTCTATTTTTTATTAAAATAAATAAAATATAAAAATAATATAAAAACCGTTCTCATTTCCAATGACCGATTGAATGCGCATTCAAGAACGGTGGCAAGTGAATTTGACAAATGTACATCATGCAGGCATGCAATTTTGTCTTGTTGCCAGCACGATAGTTTCACCATCCTACTGCTACACTCTACACTGTGGCAGGAGAGATTATTGCAAATTTTTAGATCAAAATAAATGTATAAATTTGGTTATATCTTATTAAAATTTTTTAAATAATTTTTTTAATATTTAATAAAAAAATACTAAATAAAAAATAAATATATTCAATTTTTAGAAATATAAAATATTATTTATTTAATAACTAAAAATTTAATAAAAAGATTAATTAAAAGGATTTAGAATTATTTTAAATATTTGCTTCAAAATAGATCTCAATCATTAACTTAAAACTTATGGAAGTTGATTTAAAATTAATGATAAAAATGCTTAACATACATCTATTATAATCCAAGACTATGCTATAATTTTTCTTGTGACAGAGTGTCATGGTAAGTGAGTAGTGACTAATTGGTAACAGTCAAACAGATGAGAATATACGTCGTTAAAAAGAGTTTCGCATTCTTATGTCATGAGTTGGAATTTTTTTTTTATCACACGTCATAACTTTGTTCTTTTGATTGTGGGAAGAATTTATTCCCACTCTTATTTTTTTATTGTTATTCTTTTTAACTTTTTTTTAAAATATATTTTATTAAATAATTGTGTCAAACTAATAGTTTATTGGTACTCTTATACATATCTAATTTTATTAATAATTATAATTAATTTTTCTATACAAAATCACTTCTTAATTACAATATTAGCCGTTTTATTTTAAATTAATGTGCCCTCCCCTCAACTCTAATTTGTTGTCTTTGTCACGTGCATGCTTAATCATAATGCAGAATGATTTGAATAACAAAAAGTTTTAGTTTCTTTAGGTCTTCCTAAACATCGGTACACAATTGATATATCCCATTCTATGGAAACGTTTTCAATACTCTTGATGGTGTTTAGAGCATGAATGCTCTGTGTATCTCCATCGTTGATATTATGTATAAATTAATTAATGGTTCATATTTTTTTATTGGAAACTGAGATTACATGTATCATTTCTATTTCTCTTTCTCTTTCATATTTTTTTTTCACGCTGCTTCCCAAGTCAACACTCCCACCTTTTGGTTTGTCTGCCACATTGGAAGCGCCCCTTCATCACCACTATTTTCATTTACGGCATCCTTTTTGCCTTCTCTCCTGTGCCTCTCGTTTTTGCCGCCCTATCCGCATCCATCGGGTCCAGGTTCAAGTTCTCGGCAATGACGATTAAGTCAGGTCTAGAGGTGTACCTCATGACAGTGCTGAGCATGGGTTTCGTGGTCTTCGTTGCGGAGGCCAGTGGCAATTTTTGCACTTCCAATTTCTCAACACAAACCAGAAACACCATGCATCTCTACCAAAAACCAATGACCACTGCAAAGACCCATAAAATTCTTAGACCGAAAAATACAAGCTGTGTGGAGATTTATGTTAGTGACTTTGGTGGTTGCGTGACTCGCGTGCCGACGGTAACACGAAGCTCGGTGGCTTGGTGGTGCTGGTGGTGACAGTGATGCTAGTCTGGGTTGCGTGGTGCACAACGATGGTGGCTCGAGATTCGACTTGGTGGCTGGCCTCTGTTATGTGTTTGTATGATTTATGATGTGCAAGGTATATGAGTTTTGGGACTGAGCTGGGAATTGAAGGTTATGGTTTAGTGATTTTGTGTTTTGACTTTGAGTTTGGGTCGTTGGTTGGTTTATCAGTAGTATTTCTCTTCAGTGCTGCAAGCTCTTGTGCATTGACATCATTCTGCAAATAAATGAGAATGTAAAATATGACATTATAAGCAATACAAAACAAGAAAAAATCAAAATGAAAATAATCACTCAATTTAAACTTCAACCAATAAAAAAGCATACCTTTGCTCTAACAACATTACTCACATGTCTATAACACAACCCCGGCGGAGAAGAAGGAAGAGGGGAAAGAAGGAAAAATCAATTGAGAAAATAAAAATTATGGAACCCACATCAATTTTTTTTTTAAAAGATAAACTGAAATAAAAAAAATGGGACGTACATCAAATTAAAAAGAAAAAAAAAACTTGGAGTAACCTGTTATCACAGGTAAATTACCTTGGAGTATTGATGTTCAAATTCTTGTTAAGTGTATTATAAATGACTCCTCCCGTTCTATATTCACAAATTCATTAGTCTTAATTCTTTTGTCCTAGTTCCTATTTTTTCTTCACTAGTGTCAGGGAACCTGTGCAACAATATTATTCTAACCCCAGAAGCACAACACAACCACTCTTTACTCTTGTTTAGAACATAACATTTGCTTCTTTGTGCACCCTTTTTCTTGATCGTTGTTTGGTTGGAGCTATAGTTTTCAGCGATGATGCTTATGCTTTACTACACAAGGCCAGTTTTGTATGTAACCTTGGATATATTAATAATGGATTCAAGTGCCGAATGGAAGATTCTTGTTGGGCATCATACAATTACAAGCATAGGGCACTATGGTGACACCAAAAATCTAGAGCTTATACAGTAGCTCCTGCCAATCCTTGAAGTCATCTCATATGTTAGCCAAACACAGAAATCCTATGGAAGCTAGTGAAGGATATGGTAAATCCTTTATACTGACAAAATTTAACGATAAAATTGATGGCAAACAGATGTTGACATGCACATTAATCAGCATGACTATTTATTAATTATTAGGAATATATAAGTAGCACTTTTTTTTTACCTACTTGATAGATAAGAGATTAATTTCTCGAGATACAATCAAATTTATAAGATTTCTCATAACGATATTATTTTCATACATATAAATTCTGAAATCGAACTCATAATTACATGCTTGAAAGACTTGAGCCTCTTCCACTCGAATTAGAACATGTTAATAGCACATATAAATAGCACTAGCAACTAGGAGTGAAAATAAGCCAGGCACTCCGTTGGAGGCTTATGGTTTAGCTAACTTATTTAAGGCCTAAGTTGACCTGACTTTTTTAATAAAAATGTCAGGTCAAAGTTTTTTAAAAAACTTATTTAGTTAAATTGATTTGACTTCATGCCTTTAAAAAGGTCTTTTATGCTTAGTAAGTTGGCAAGATATTTAATTATATATATTAATATTTTATATATATATTATAAAATTTTAATATTTATATAATATAATTAATTTAATAAATAATATAATATTTTTAAAAAGTATAATTATGTTAGCCTATATAAAGGTTTAAACCCATTATCCTATCTCGTTAATTTATTTAAAAGATAGGTCTATTGATTTATTTAAATATCTTATTACAAAATAGACATTTAAATAGACTTTCAAATTAGGTCAAACTTTAAAAAAAAAAATCATATCAGACTTTAAAAATTGACCTATATTAAGTAAATAAATCAAGTTCAAGTCTTATATTTGATAAACAAGTCAGATTCGTTTAAAACAAGACTTAGTTTGACCTAACTAATTTCCATTTGACCTTTTTCCATCCCTAAATATCTTATTAACTTAAAATAAAAATTAATTTAAATTGATTAAAAACTCGAAATAAGGTTAATAAACTTTTGACCACTAATAAAGGTTTCTCTCCCGCTGAATCTTTCTCGCTCACACACCCCCTGAATATGTCTCCTGAATATGTTAATAAGGTTTCTCTCCCGCTAAAACTGTTTGTCTCCATTTTTGTTGGAAAAATTATATTAACTTTTCTTATAAGAAAGATAAGTGTAATGATTAAAAAGAAATTAGTATAATATAATGTAAATTTTAAAATAAATTAATATAATGATAATATAAATTTAAAAAAATAGTATAATTTATTAAATTAAAAAATGTTGAATATAATTAAGTTAAATATTAGTGATTTTTTTTTTTCTTTAAAAAAAGATTCGTCTCATACCATGCCGTCGTCTTGTTTGCCTGGGCCAGCTGGCCCATGACTTGCAGTTAAGGTGAATGAGCCAACGGCCCACAACTTCTTTAGTTCAACTTTTTTTAAGAAAAATTATTCTTTTATTTTTTAATTGGCCTTTTTGTCTTTTATTTCCCTCTCCGGAGACAGATGGTGCCGGTGAAGTTGGTGATCTATGCTCTCGCACCTCTTCAGTAGATAATGATCTCTTGCTCCCTCCCCTCCCCCACGCGTAGCTATTTTCCCCTCTCTTATTCGTGTATGGTTGTTTAGATTTAACCCACCCCTATTTGTTTGTACTTTATCGACTGTCTTTGAGGGATTGATGCAATCTGTGTCCATTTCCCCAGTTTTTTAAGTGTAGCTGTAATTTTCGTTTCCCAGTTTGGTTGTTTTTCAATTTTTATGGGGAGGTAGAGATTAGAATGCTGTGATTGTAAATTAACTTTTAGATATAAATAGATAACATTTTCTTTTTCATTTTTATACAAATATACATAGCATTTTAGTTTTTGTATATTGATGCATGTATGGAGGAGACAAAGGTGTCGTTGGACTGTCTCCGGGATTGATAATAAAATAACTGTATAATCTAATCGTCTAATTAAAATATATTTAATTTTATTTAATTTATTCATAAAATTATTTTGTATGTCATATAAATATTATAGTTGTATATAATATAATTTGATATTTTTATATTAATATATAATATAAATATAATATACATATTTTAATGTACATAAAATATTTTTAATATTAAAAATCAAATTTGATAATAAAAAGAATCTAATTTTAATGAACTATTATTGTAAAAAATTATATTATTATCTAATTATATATTGTCATATTACTAAAAATATTTGACTCTTATTACAATTATTTCAAAAATTATTTATGTAATAATATATAATTAATTAATAATATAAAAAAAATTTATACTGAATATATATCAAAATTAAACTATAATAAAAAATAAATGTATTTCAGACATAAATAAAACAAATAAATATGCATAAAATATTTTTTACGGTAAATATGCATAAAATATTAAATTAAAATTATATTGACAGAAACATTAAAAAAAAAAAGACGAGATACAAATGAAATGAAAATAAAAGACACCCGTGAAATTTTCCATGAGATCCGCTCAAATTGGAAGAGAATGAACAAACATGCATGTGATTTAAATTTAGTGTTTTGAAATTAAGAGAGAAAGTGCAAGAAACATGAGAAAATGTAGTAAAATTTAATTTGAGTTAAGTTTTTTTATTTTTCTCACTGCAAATTTTTTTTAATATAATATCACATCATTTAAAAGTTTAACTATAATAGTAATTATTTTATTTTTTACTACTATAATAATACATATTAAATTATAGTATCAAATATTCCACACTCACAATGAATGAAAATTAAGATTAAAATAATTTAATAATTTGTTAAACAGTTGGACCCTCCACAGTAGGGATGGCACTGGGGCGGGCACTCCCATAAAGAATGACCGCAACGTCTTCAAATGCGCATTTATTTCAGTTCTTTATGATCTCATAGATGGAATATTCAACTCTCAGTAGATATTTTTGATATTTTAAAATAAAATTTTAAAAATTATAAAACAAACATAAATAAAATAAATTTTAACATCACATCTACAATTTTGTTTAACAATATAAGATTCTTACAAAATTAAAATATTATTATAAATAACAAACTAAATCTAATTATATTTTATAATAATTAGTTTACATAAATAACTATTATATAAATAGTTATATTTTTTCAACAAGTTTTATCATTATGGATTCATTTAATAAAAATATTATTTTAAAATAATAAAATATATGTATTTTCATCTTATCTCAAAGTTAAAAAGAAAAAAGAATTATAATATATGATATATATTAAATAAAATATATATACTTAAACGGGTTTGCTTGAAAATTATTTCGCATGACGCGTCTTATAATCCTCGCCCCGCCCCCCCATTTATTAAACGATCCATCAAACGCCCGTCATGTAATCCAACTGGTCCATACGACTCCGTTTTCAATACGGATAATTTTGTGCATTGTTCCACATCCACACTTTCACTCCCACAAAAAAATGGTAAGTCTAAGGTACACCTTGGTTTTTAGGGTGTAACATGTACACCTTGTTACAACAGATAAATTGATATATCAATAAAATAAATTGACGGTCGTGATTTAGGATTGGTAACACATGTAATTGAGTTTGCCAAAATGGTAATTTCGTGGAAGAAAAATCATTGTTCCATATAGAGTTTCTTTCTCTTTCTCTTTTTTATCTTTTCATTTACGTGTAAGAGGCCAATCTCAATCCATCGTTAGCATTCCAATTCAGTTTTCATTCGAATATAGAGAGAATACAAGATGCAATTCGTAGGAGTGAAGATTAAATCATTGTGCCGATGGAAGTGAGTTCGAATTTACGGGTTGAGATGCTATCCCTAGCAAGAGAGGAACACGTCGAATACGGCGAAGATGGAGGTGCGAGTTCGCCGCCGCCCAAATCATAGAGGAGCCATATATGCACGTCGTCTTCTTTCGTCGACCCAAGCGAAAATATTGGTTTTTCCAATCTTGTTTGTTCTTGTTTTGGTTGCTCATTACATGCTTAAAAAATGTCTGAACCATTACTCTCTTGAAGATTGCTTCTGCTGATGCTTGTACCATTATTATTTGGTCTCTGTCTTTCCCCTTTATGATGAGTTTGAGTGCAGCTAATCAGAATTTTGAGCAGTGCTACATCGAGGGCCGAAAATGCAAGCAGAAAACATACTAACATCTAACATCTAGAAAACTTAATTAGTACATCATCAGTGATAATATTATATCAACATCTGAAAATATGAAATTGCTACAAAGTTATATCTAATATCTATAAACATTGTATAGAAGTATCAACGTGCAACACATTGTAAAAGATAATTTACATCAGTAGCATAGTAGCCTTTTCTCGCTTATTTCTTTTTCCTTTGTCATAAACTACCAATATACACATGCATCAACCTGGTCTTACTTTGGTCACATTCTTCAACCTTCTTTTAGTAACTAGATGAGGCCTGTCAGACAACCTATGAAACTCGTTGGCCATAGACTCGATAAGTCAATTATTATTTAGCAAAAGAAGAAATTACAAGTTCAATAAAAGTTTAATTGAACTCAACGACCACCAAGGCATACCCTCACTTTGTAAGTCATTTATAAAGGCATTCCATATTTAACTTGAATGCTATTATACTAAAGGTGAGTTTAATTAGTACATTCAGGGACAGAAAATGTGACCTTAGTTGGTTTCTTATTACTTCCTCCTTGTGTTACAATTGTTTGAGCCTTGGGCGTGGTTGTGGGAGAGCTTCAATTCATAGTGCGTTTGGGTCTCATAATAAGATGGAGAGCCTTGAATTTGACTCCTCAATCTATCACAGAAAAAAGAATAGATAACATCTCAATTCTAAAGCTAAGTTGAAGTTTCAATAAATAATAGAATTTAACACAATCACCACCTGCTTAGCTCATTTTAGGAATGACAATCACAATGTTTTTCTATTATTTCCCCATCTTTAAAGCTCTTCCATAGATTCCTTGCAGTGTTGAGTTGAAACTGCAAATCCATTATTTTAGCACCAAGTCCATACTTAAACTATATCCAATTACATTTCATTTTCTTTAGTGAAATGATAGATTTGTTGAATTAATGTGGGTTGGGACAGGTATTATTAGAAAATGAGGAATACATATCATATCAATAAGCTAAAGAAATAGTAATGGTAACCTGATTTAGAATACAAAATTATACGTTTGAGTCGGGTTTGCTGGCTTTCTTTTTGTCCTCTTGGATTCTTACATTGATCCTGAATACAAGGACTATTTGGGTGAGTATTCAAGGCTTTGATAGTTTTATTTTGCAGCCTTTTTTTGTTTTGTTGTCATTCTAAATGGTAATGTGGATTCATTTTTGCTACCAACTTGGGAGTCTGTCTGGCTTTGAGTTCACCACTTTTCTTGCAATTTACCAATGAGTTGGTTGTACAGTTTCCTCTGAGAACTCAGTGATCAATATTTCAATATTTTTCTATTGTTTTATTTTTCTTTTAATAAATGATAAAACAGTCTATGTTGTTATTCTCTTTTTGAATATGTATACAATTAATGTATCATGTGACATAAGCATTTACCTAAATTGTGTTGTATGTGGGTACACCAACATTGTTCCCAATTCCATCTTGATTTAATGATCCTGTGTTGACTTCACTTACCTGCAGGATAGCATTCGGGAAGGAAATTGGTTTGTGTTGAAGTGGAAGGTATACGTTAGAGTTTAGAGTGTAAAATGAACATGTATAGGTGCAATTGAAAGAAGTCAATAGGTTAGACCATATGGGGTGTCAATTGAGAGGTCCACGATAGATTTGGAGTAAGTAAGAGGAAAAGGGGAGACCCACAGGACACTCGAATGTATTGGATATAGTATTCATGGCGAGAGTCAACTGTTGCCATTGATGTTAGTTTTCTTGTAATATTCCTATTTGATTATGTCTCACATTGATTCAAATTCTGGTATAGGAGATTTATTTCAATAAAACTTCAGCTTGTATAATCTTTTCTGGTCCAGTTGCATTATATTATAGACCTGTATTTCACTTTGATTCACACAAACATGTTATTTAACGTTTGGCCATGAAGCAGTGCTTCCATGTAAGAAATAGACCTGTAATTGCAATTAGTATCTCTGCACTTGAAAATGTCCTATCAGCGTTAAGAAGGTGTCACCTTTGAGCAATGTATTAAGTTGGTCCTATTTATAGGACCTATTTTCCGTTTTACTCTGTCTGCGCATGTCCTTAAAAAATTTGCTTATCTACGCATGTCTTTCAAAATTTGCTTCCCACGTGAAGTCCATATGTTGCCCTAATATTTGGCTTTATAAGTGAAAAGACTAAAAACAGGTAACACCACCATTGACATAATGGATCCAATATATTTTCTGACATTGACATTGAGTTAAAGACCAATATGACTATCAAATGATAAATAACTACGTGAATGCTAATATTGCCAGTTCGAAGGGTTAGGCACATTGATGCACACATGTTTGGGTGCACTTTTACGGGTTCCCTAATACCAGAAGCAATATGATATCGAACACAAACAATTTAATAGAAACTTGAGTTCGACTACACCATTCAAAGAAAATAGTTAGATATGGACAACCATTCTCATAATCTCCTGAGCTCTTATATTAAATTACATTATGCATGTCAAATTCATATATCAGGATAGTAGCAAAGTTAATAATCCTTAAACCCACAAATCCAGGTGATATTTCAGAACCAAATTACATACTTCTCCCACATGCAGATACAAAACGGCCTCCTACATGTGTGTTCTTGTCCTGCTGAAGCAAACAAACAAACCATACTTGGTCAATGTCACGTCCAGAATTAATATCCAATACCAGCTACAATAATGCATGACCAAGCAAATTACACAAATTATGATTGGGTTGTGAAAATGCAAATGAGGCAGATATATTTTAACATAGAATTTCACAAGAATAATTAACTTACTGTTGTAATTCATAGCCTAATATATTAAGCAGTTATTAAGTTATAATGACCACTGCACATTGGACATGTACAAATATAGAAAAAAACACACATACATTCACAAAATCATTTCTTTCAAATAGTAATGGATTGATTATATGCACCTTACAATCAACTACCACTTACAAACCCTACCAAATATCCCAAATAATCTTTTCCCTAACCATTTTCAGTTCCCCCTGAAACCCTAAATCTATCTTACACACACATACTTTTGAAAATAAAGGCATATCAAACTCACCGTCAAGCACAATGACGCTTACAAAAGAAAACCACCGATATTACGTGTGACAACAAATCAACGTGGCAATGGTGAAGAACCCTATGATCCATGGTAGAAGCAAGAATATTAAGATCAAATACCATTTTGTTAGAGAAGCTGAAAGAGAGAAGTGAAGCTGATTTAGTGCAAATCAGAAGATCAAGCTGAGATATCCTAACCAAGGCCTTGCCTAAAGCAAGGGTTGAAAAGGTGGCATTGCTCTTTGTGGGCTTTGAGAGTTGGTAATAAAAGTCCCTTACAATGGTTGCCGCATACATTTTTATAGGGAAGGGTAAATGACCTCATCTCATGACTGATAATCATGAAGTTGTTATGGGGTGAGGTCATTTACCCTATCAAGTTACCTCCCTTTCTTTCTTTTATAACTATATCAAGATATTTTAGATGCCTTGGTAAGGCATTTTGAAGACCTTCTAATAGGGTTTAGATGATGCAGTTGGGCTTCATTTATAGGGTCTAGGTACGGTCCAATAATGTTGGGCATTGCTCTTGGTTAAAGCTTATCTGTAATACTGTGCACATAACATAGTTACTACATACTATTTCCATTTTATTCATATTTGAGTATTTAAGTGTACTTGTAAGTCAAACAGGGAAGAATCAATTATGTGGGAAAAAGAAAAGACATCAAAATGGAATTTAGGCCCATTGTAAGCTCAATGTGGAAGATGGACTCACCGAAAAGTTTGGTAATCTCAATCTCTAATTTGGCACCTCTTCATATACACAAAATAATAATTCAGTACTGAAAATGTAAAAAAAAAAAATGCCCTTGTTTCACGCATATTTAGTTTATCACTGGCATTGCAATATTTGAAGTTAAATTAAAAAAATTTAAAACCAAGCACAAAATAGCACCTGCGTATCAGGCCCATTCTCAAATTCTCAGCATAACTTTCCTTATATGAACTTTCATTTGTATCTATGGAAGACTCCAATTCACGGAACTCATCCTCATTTTTGGACTCCGCCCCTCCTGCATCATCTCCTGATATTGCTACAACCCTATCGCAATAGAATAGTTAAACATTGTAAATCTCACAATGAAGAACATTGAGTATTGGATTTCATCGAAGGCCTACCAACAAGTCAAGCTTCTTCCAACGCAATGGAGTCATATTTTAGAAAAAATTCTTCACCGCTTCATTTTATATATATATATATATATATATATATATATATATATATATAGAGGGAGGATCAATTTACACATGTAAGTTGATTTTCTCTTACACTCATTTTCAAATTTGTTAGATCTACTTTCATCTAATGGTTACCTTTAATGAAATACTCTCAACCATTAGATGAAAGTGAAATTAACTTGAAAATAGGTGTAAAAGAAAAACTTACACTTTTTGTATAACGGATCCCTCATATATATATATATATATATATATATATATATATATATATATATATATATATATATATATATATATATATCTCCATGGCTCAATCGGGAGAGTGCTATGAAAAACTATAAAGAAAAAGTGGAATTTGAAAGAAAAACGAAAGATTATACCAAAACAGTAAGATGGAAAACATATAAAAGAAATTAAAAAATTTACCTGCGATAAACAAAAAGAAATAAGAGCGAAACCATCTCAACAAATAGATCGAAAACTTCAAGCATCACATCCATTTGGGAAGAAGATAGGAAAATGAGAAGAAATAGGAATGAGTAGGAAGGAGAAAAAAAGACTCATTGATTTGGTTCGTACTCTCCAGAAAATAGATTGAGGTTTGGGATAGGAAGAGCTGTGTAATGAATGAGGCACAAAAGTGTATATGAGAAGATAACCTAACCATTTTCAGTTCCCCTTTTCTGTAAACCCTAAATCCATCGAACACACACATAATGAAAATAAAGACCTACCAAACTCACCTCCAAGCACTATGACGCACAACAAAAGCCTCTTTAGACTCGTCTAGGCAACGCAACACACTCTAGACCACCACCACTTCCTGTCAATGCGAGCTCCTTTCCAGCGCCGACAATATACCCATCGTCTCTACTATTACATATTTCACTGCAGATGGCGAAGCTTTCACCTTCACGACTCACCCACAGCTTCTTCGGTTGGTTCCAGCTTCGAATAGCAAAAGAAATGGCGTTTTCTTCAATTGATTCTGGGATGGGCCTTTCCTCACTTGATTGGGCAATATTGTATCTGAGGTGGATGCTTCAATTGCAAATGGGGTTTACCTTCACAGTAACTACTGTTACTCAGTAAAATAATGACCGGCTACCAATAAAAAATAACCTTCAATGACAGGTAAGTTCAAAGGTGTACAAAACACCCAAACATCACCGGTGCACAATAGCATCTACCCACAAAGAATAACCGCAACGAGCACTCAAATGCGCACTCATGTTCTTTATTCCCGATCCATCAAATCTTACCAACTCTCATGACTTTTTTTGGTAAATTAACAACCCTCATGACTTATTGCGCCACTTTCCCTCCGTTCTCTTTCATCTAAAGTCCAGACTCCAGATTAAGGCAACTGAAACATATGACTCCGTTTTCAATACAATAACTATTGTGCATTGTTGATCTTTACAAAAAAATAGATCAACGGTACAAATTGGTTACTTGTAACATGTTTGGTTTTTTTTTTAATAGATAAATTTACATAAAAAATTATATAAATTTTAATTATTAATATTTACACACATATTTAAGCTTATATATAAAAAAGTTAAATTAATTTTTTTAATAAATAACTATACATATACAATTTTTTATAAATTTTAATTATTAATATTTACATATATTTACATCTATACACAATCTCAATCAAATTATTATTTTTTAATAAAAATAAATGCACATACAAAAAATTTATATAATTCAATTGTAATATTTACATATACTTAAATTTACACATACACCTAATTAAAAAAATAAAAAAAAAAAAAAAAAACCAATTTTTAAAGATAAAAATGGTTGTTGTGTGTTAAACGCATCCCAAACATATAGGAGTATATATGCTTAACTCTTCAAATCACAGGCAAAAAATTGATGTACAAAAATTTCCTCGCATTGCCTATAGGAATTTTAATGGCAAACGCCAGCCCCAAGAGAGGTCGCACTTAACTACAGGTGACAAAATAAAGAATGCACCACATTTTAGTTTGAAAATAGTAATTACATGTTGTAATAATGTATTCATGTGAGGCTTTGTGCATGAGGGAATATTTTGGATATTTGTGAATATTCATTCGAAAAATATATTTAACATATAATCTAGTATTTATAGGAATTACATAAGATATAAATATAGAAAATAAAGACTTAGTTTAAACACCGATTTAACCTCTCAGACGTCAGCTAGTCTAGGACCAAAATGAAAATCACTAAAAAAAAATACCGCACCCAATTGGCACGGGTATATTTGGGAAAATCCTCCTCCTCCTTCTTCTTGTTCGCTAGAAGTTTCTTTTAACCTTAACCAGGGGAGGTTTACTCCGCCGCCTAGCAAAAACCTCCACCGCATATTCAGCGCTTTTCTTAGCACACTATTTGAGCTGCTTTGTCATATCAATGATACTAGGGCTAAGAGACATGTCGGAGACACCCCCCAAACATAGGGAGCTTTAGTAGAACAATGGTATCCTCAAGAGTCGAGTTAAATTTCCCTCAAGTTGTAACAAAGGAATGAGTATGATTACTCCAGCGCTGCACTATTATGCTCAAGTCATCGAGCCATTTTTTTATTTCAAGAAAAGGGTAAAGATGGATAGAATAAAAAATCTCAACCTTTTTCCAAAACGAAAACAAAAGGAGAGTCATTAGCAAAAACATGGTTTACCCACTTGGCCCAACCACTAGTTTGACCAATTTGAATGGAATAACAGAGAGGCACCTACAAAAATTCTTCTCTAATCAAACAACTATGAAGAAGGGAGGGGCCAATCAGGTGGGAAGGCCAATCGCCGGTAGAATGATAGTGAAGGCGAAGGTCTGAATTAAGGACTGGTTTTGTATCGAGTTTAACTAAGAAAAAGGAGTCACCTGAAAGATGAGGTGTTGTTTTCAAAAGACTGTGATTTGAATTTGAACTTTACGTTTGTCATCCATGTCCTCTTCTTGAGCTCTAAAGGATCAGCTCGAGGAGGAGGCAATCTAACCCAAGCGGCGAACGAGGAATAGGATCCCTAGACGATTTAGTTTCAAAATTGGAAGTTTCTGAATCAGCTAAAGAAGATGAACTTGCCTTGGAGACTGTAAAGCTGCAAAGGGTAAAACCCTAACTAGGATGAATGAGGAAGAATCTGGAACAAAAATGGTTAAATAAGGGATAGAGTTAACCACTAACCATAAAATTAATAAATGTTAAATAGTAAAAAAATTTAATTATGACTCCAAAAGAAAAAAAAAAATGCAACGTGTGATAATGATGTAGACAAAGGAAAATGTGCGAAGCATAATAAAATTAATTTTATTATTCGTTTAATTTTTATATGTTTAATGTTTTTTAGTTTATTCACAAATTTATTTAATATTTTATAAGAATATTACAGTTATATATAAGGTAATTTGATATTTTTTTACATTAATATACGATATAAATATGATATGTGCGTATAAAAATTAGACACAAAACATTTCCTAAGAAATTTTTTAGATAATGCGAAATTAAATTGAAACATAAAATTTTAATTTCAATCTCAATTCTTTCAAAATTAAATTAGTCCAGAATCTTAAATTATATTTGGGGTTACCAAAAATTGATAAGAAATTGTAATTCTAAATTCAATTATAATTTTATTATTTAAAGGTATGATTTAAAACATTAAAAAATTATTTACAAGATTAAAATTAAATAAAAATATTCATACAATAATAATTTTATAATATAATAGTCATATATTTTTTCATAAAGAAATTTTTCATGATTTTTTTTAGAAAAACAAATAGCTATGATAATAATTTTTATATAAATATAAAAGCAATTTTTATATAAATATAGAATCTCAATAAATATGATTGTTCATAAATAAATGTGAAAAGATAAAGATAGAGAAAGAGAGAGATTTTAATTTTTAAGTTATGAAATTAGTAATTCTTAAAGTATATGCTAAGAATTGATAAAGACTTAACTTAGTTATTTTTCAATTCCATGAAATTGGTTTATGGAATTACAATTCTAATTCTACATGACATTTCAAACATAAAAATTAAAATTAAGAAGTCTAATTTCAATTCCAAGCTCTAATTCTATACTCAATTTCAAGAGTCAAACGGACATTGATGAACATAATTAAGTATGCATTTTTAATGAAACTAACATTTCCTTTTAAAGTGTAGGGGGCTAATGTTACCGGAACAATTTCACTCTAACTACTATCTCCTAAAAGGAGCTAAGAAAAGGAAACTAGCTTAACGAACGGTCATTATGAGTTTTGACAACCTAGTGAAAGGTGACCCAAAGGACAACTCATAATGTAACAGTATGGGAACTCATGAGAATTTGATTGGCCTAGAGGGCTTCGAGGCAGAAATAATCTCCTCGAGGTGCTCAAACCTTGGAGCGAGAGACTTCACCAAAAAAGGGAGGATGAAGTGTCTTGGGAATTCAGTTTGCCCAGAACGAGAGAATAGATCCAAAAAATCATTAATACACCTACTTTATGGGTATAAATTGGTTCAGATAACTCGATCAATCTGAACAATCCGAACTGAACCAATTAGATTGGTTTAGGTTTGATTCGAGTATGTTGGTTGGTTCGGAAAAAATACGAACTGAATGAGGCTTAATTGATTTGGTTCTCGGGTTGAAAGTTTCAAACCCGAGAACCAAACTTTCAAACTCGAGAACCAAACTGAACCATATATATATATATATATATGTATGTATTTTTCTAAACTCTGCTATGTCGTTTTGATTTTTGTCTCCCCTCTGCTAGTCTGCTCTGCCTTTCATTTTCATTTTCATTTTGAACCCTAGCCGCTGCATACTAAAATAGCCCATGCCCCTGCCGCCGCTTGACTCTCGTCGCTGCTTGTCACTTAGTAAGTTACCTTCTCTATTAGTTGTGCTAAAATATATTACAATTTGCATACTGTATCCTTTGCTTTTTTATCGAAGACTCTTTTTTCATGAAGTATAATATAGATATGTCCAATAGGAGTATTGTCCAATAGATCAGACATTTATTCCATAGTGTTCTAGTGACTTATATGTCACTTTTGGGCAACAATAATGTTTGTAAGCTTGTATGTGAATAAGTAGTTTCTGTGGTGTCAAGACTTCTTCTATGTTGATTTATCCCATAGTGTTTTGGGAATTGGCCGAGTAAAAACTACTGGAAGCATATGTGATTGGCATATTTGGGAGCCTCTGTTGTCAAAGATTTGTCTCCTGAGTGTCAAGTTTTGTGTTCTTTAGAGGTGAGTTGTACATTGTTTGATTCTATAGAAGAAATCCAAAACATGTTTAATACATTACCCCACATGAAAATATATAAGTCATAGCAAACTCAAAGTTCAAACATTTCGATACTCCTGAAATGAAACCTATTGATATATGCCTAAAAAAAAAGAAAAAAAAAACTAGTAGACCTTAAGTCTTAAACCATTCAATGCCAACAAAGTCCATCATTTAGTAGACCAGAAATTCAAAACTAACACAAATTGTAACCCTATGGACTTCAAATGGATGTGATACATCATCATAGCAAGCATATTCGACCACAATAGAATTTATACATCTAAGATCATGGTCATGGTGAAAAACAACTAATCATGGGGTAGAATTCAAGTAATAAACACCTCAAAAAAATAAAGAAAAAGAAAGATCACATAATTTTGTAATAAGCTTTCAATATGTAAACACCCAGGTAATGGAAACACATTGCCTTTATTTCACTAGTAACCCAGAGTATAGTCAGAAGCATGACACAAGTTTAACATCAAAAACTCAAAGAGGAAAAGAAGACTCTTGCAGCATTTGAAACAAAACAATTAACATATATTCAATGACTCGTCAGAGCTCAACCATACAACGAGCAGTGTAACAGCCTAATATCTGTACCCTAGTATATCTAGCATATACTTGGATAAACAATATCAATTTTGCTACTTCTAACTTAATCATCAACTAATCCATAACATTTAAATAAATCATTATGGAGAGCCATAACTAAAGTTATACATATAAACTTTTACACTTTCAAAGCAAATATAAATTAATACATAAGCGTCGAATTGAAAATCTAAAACTAAACTCTTCTAATCTTCTGCTATCTTCATCTTCTTACCCTCTCACAGGGTCTTTGCCTGCTAACCGTGAAACAAAAAGGGGTAAGAATATAAAAATTCTCAATAATACATATATTCCATGGTATTAAAAATAAATATATAAAACTTAAATATACTTAGGAATTATATTCCGTTCGTTGACATTAAGCCTACTTATTTTTAGTCTGAATATACTAATCCTTAGCCTAGCCTTGAACCTGACATCTTGGGCCTAGCTTTGGACAACTAATCCTTAGCTTCGTCTCGGACCTGACATCCTTGGCTTAGCATCGGATAACTAATCCTTAGCTTCACCTTGTATCTGACATCCTTGACTTAGCTTTGGATAACTAATCCTTTCATGAAACACTCTGGTGTCACCACTTTACTAGGTTTGCCTAACAATGTTCACTACTTAGATAACTAATCATTTCATGAGCCATTCCGGTGTCACCACTTTACTAGGCTTGCCTGGCAATGTTCACTACTTAGATAACTAATCCTTTCATGAAACACTCTGGTATCACCATTTTACTAGGCTTGCCTGACAATGTTCACTACTTAGATAACTAATCCTTTTTAAATAAAGGACCAAACTCTTGCCAACTAGGTCATATGGTACTCAACTATTGCTAACAAGACCCTATGACATTTAACTCTTGTCAACTAGGTACTATGGCATTCAACTATTGCTAAATGGGCGCTATGACATTCAACTATTGCCAACTAAGCATTATGGCGCTCAATTATTATCAACTAAGCCTTATGGTGCTCAACTCTTGTCAACTAGGCCCTATAGTATTCAATTATTATTAACTAAGTACTATGAAATTCAACTATTGGAAACTGGGTGCTATGGCATTCAACTATGGCCAACTAGGCGCTATGGCGAACAACTCTTGCCAACTAGTCTTTATGACGCTCAACTCTTATCAACTAGGCCCTATGGTATTCATTTATTGCTAACTAGGCACTATGACATTCAACTATTGCCAACTGAGCGCAATGACATTCAACTATTGCTAACTAGACGCTATAGCGCTCAACTATTATCAACTAAGTCTTATGACGCTCAACTCTTGCCAACTAGGCCCTATGGTATTCAATTATTACCAATTAGGCATTATGACATTCAACTATTGCCAACTGGGCGCTATGACATTCAATTATTGCCAACTAGGTGCTATGGTGCACAACTCTTGCCAACTAGGCTTTATGGCGCTCAACTCTTGTCAACTAGGCCCTATGGTATTCATTTATTGCCAACTAGGCACTATGGCATTTAACTATTGCCAACTGGGTGCTATGACATTCAACTATTGTCAACTAAGTCTTATGGCACTCAACTATTGTCATCTAAGTCTTATAGCACTCAACTATTGTCAACTAAGCCTTATGGCACTCAACTCTAACTATTAAAAGAGTTACTAGTGTTCATAGGGCTCAAACCATACTCAAAACACCTCAAATCTTGCCTAAAAAGGCTGATTTTCAAGATTGCACCAAATGTGCATCATAATTTCAGAAATTTTGAAATTTTATGAGCATATAGTTTTCTCTCATATATTTCCAATGCCATAAACCTTGCTTCATTTGGCTAAATGTAGCCAAAGTTATGTGACATTCTGCAGAGGCCAAAACAAGGCATTCTTTGATTTACCCTACTTTGACTTGACTTTAAATTGAAACTGGGAACAAACTATAAGTGGAAAAATTCTGAAATTTTACAGGAAAGAAATCTTACATATTAGCTTCAAAATGCCACTAGTCCCATGTCAATACGATATCAGAGCAAGAAATTATGCAATCTGGTTTACTGGCTGCCAGAATGCCTTTTTCTGTAGAATCTGACTTGGATTCAAACAAAAACTGGTATTGATTGGCTTGCTTAAAATTTCTGAAATTTTTACCACATGAAGTCTTATGTCTTAGCTTTCAAATGGCATTAGAATCAAGTGATTCTAATATCTGCAACTCAAGTTATGCAATAAACAGTACATGCTCACTGTTTAGATATTGCTGTTTTCTCACACACACTCAGCACCTTCGGCAGAGCACGGGGAGAGGAGGGACATTCTACGAAATCACATGTCGTAATCGATTACAAGGGTGTTGTAATTGATTACAATACATCCAGATGCATTGTAATCAATTACAAAAGTTGTGTAATCGATTACAAGCTGCCCAAAAACACATTTCGTGGCCCCAGAAGCTTGGTAATCGATTACAAATGCTATGTAATCAATTACACCTTGTAGAAAACCAGAAAAACAACTTTCCTTATGCAACAAACTCATTTCTAATCATACAAACTTGAATTCTAAGTGATTTTTAATACCATTCTAGGCCCCTAAACTTGTTGGAACTCTTTTACAACCTATTAATTCTCTTGGGACATAAATGTAGGTCCAAAATCACCTAACCCCAACCATTCTCCAAATCAATTTCCTATGGATTCTAATGATTGTTTTTGAGTCATAAATAGCTATCTAGCATTCTCTAAGCTTAAACTATCCTAACCTAGTTCTTGGAATCAAGAACCAAGTTAAGAACTTGGATTTGGCTCTCCAAACCCTTATTTTTACTTAAAATCCCAAACTTTATTCAAAAGAATCAAATAGAGAGATGAATAGAAAATCCCTTTACCTCTTGATGGAGATAAAGATCTTGAAGCTTGATCTTCTTGCTCTTGCTTTTCCTTTCCTCCTTCCCTTCTTCCTCTTCCTCTTCTCCCTTTTCTCCCTTTTCTCCCTTTCTCCCTTTCTCTTTCTGTTTTTTTTTTTTCGTTTTCTGGCCTTGAGAAGAAAGAAATAAAGGGTGGAACATAGAGGAAATTAAGAAAAAAGTTTAACTTAAGTTTCTGTGCTGAAACTTATATCTGCTAAGGGTACTTGAATTATGCTAATTCAAGTTTTTCAGCTTCCAACAACTTTAGAATAAATACTAGGATTCATCTAAATTGTCATTTTATTTTTATTCTATATTTTCATATCTGCTGGAGATCAATTCGGTATTAAAAGCACAATCAGTATGCCTAAAAATACCAAACTGACTTCGATTGTTCTCAAATTTTAATTGCACCTTACTTAACTCATTTGTAACTTAGAAACAAGTTATCCATACCTATTTCCCTCAACTTAGCAATTTATGCTACTATTTGAGTCATTTTAGGTTACTTTTCAACTTCTGGGTTGCAACTAAGTACCTAAACAAACTTAATTTGTCACAAAACTTAACTGACATGTTATACAAGTATAATAGTACCTCTGAGACCATATACAAGCCTAACATCTTTTCTCAAGATGTTATAGGCAGCATTACAACAACACTCTTTATGCAATTATATACACTAATACGATCATTCACCATTATTGGTTCAAGCAAAATAAACTAGCTTTCATTGATTAGGATATGTTACCAAAATTCCTGATTCCCTCATGTACTAAGTACTGAGGCTCCTAGTGAGTCTTATTATTTGATGATCAATGTAGTCATGACTAGGATCTTAGCTATACTATGTTTATGGGGCATAACGGATAATCTTCCAAATCCAACTATTCATATTGGCTTTCTTTTCTAGTTTTGAATGACAAGGTAAAAGTAAAAATCATTGGTAAACATTAATATACTTAAATTGAGGCTCTGCAAGAATGCATAACCCATGTGATATGCTATTATCTATGATAAACATCATGTGCTTGCGCTTTAGAAGAAAGATAAGCTATTATGTTTAATGTAATTGGACTTACAGTCTTGCAAAGTTTTGATTGAGTTGACATCTAGCTTGTTCTTCACAAATTGAATTGTTAAACCGATTGGATTATTATAAAAGTTTGATAACTAAACTAGTTTTCAGGCACAACTGCCTGGTTGATCTGGTTTCATACCAAATAAAAATGGAAAGGAAGGAAAACAAACCATCTTTGCATTATAAATATTTGCCTAATTTTGAAGTTTGTACTTTGTAACGTGCTTATTGAGATAAGTAGGTTTGATTCCATTTCTAGAAATTTTTTCATAGATTTATCATGTATTTTTTTACTATGAAAAGTTAATTATTTAATTGATTTTTGTGTAAAAAAAATGGTTAACCCAACCACCCGAACTGAACTAATCCAAAAATGTTCGATTCGATTTAGTTAAGATTTAGTTATCAAAAAACAAAAAAAAAATTGAACCAAACAAAACCAATGGATTTTGATTAGTTCAGGTTTATTTTTCTCCAAGAACCAAACCAAGACTCGATTACACCTCTACCTGCTTAGCCTGAATCCTAACTTTATAATTAAACACTGGGAAACATAATATTAAATGCATGACACTATCAAGATGAAAAAGGCCAGCAACTAAAACCTTAACTAATCAGAATCTAGAGGGTGCATTCCTCAAGGAGCCTTGACAAGTCAACTTTTTTCATAAATACCATTTGTCCCTTCCGAAAAAGATCTGATATATAAATATATCCTTCCACCATGGCCATGCAAGGAAAATATGATGCCCATATCCAACTTGGGCGGACTTCTAATTCCCAATTTACTCTATTTCACCCATCTATAACCCTTTTTCTATGATTGTTCTACCAAGTTCTCATCTAAGCTGACCAATTCAGATTTCCCTCACTCATCTTATTCTAACACATCTATTTTGTTTACAAACCTATTTCATTCCCTTGTAACTCTCTTAAACCAGCATTGAAACATATATATATGGCTAAACACATGTTTAAACACATATTATGAGACAACTATTATCATGGTTCTCCAAATTGTTTAGACGACACATATAAATCATAAAATGTGATTAACATTGGCAATGGCAATGGTTTTGATGATAACAAACAAGAGAAATGATGGTTACGCAAAGATCAAGTCCCAAGGTTCTTCAAGTATAACTTATAGGACTTAGATCTTATGTTAAGGTAGAGAGGAATCACACTAGCTCATCTCTCATTTTCATTCAACTTAAATATCTTTACTAAACTATGTTTTATATTGATCAAGTTTGAAGAAAATGTTTTTAGAAAGGATGAAAACAAAATCATGTTTTATACTTGTGAAAATACTCATCAAGTTTGTGGAAAATGTTTTCAAAAAGGTTGAAAATGATTTAGGAAAGTTTGGTTATGAAATCTTTTAGAAATCTTGTTTTCTTGGTGAGCCATTCTTATATTTTTCTAAGGCTCCTAACTAATTAGGTCATTCCCCTAATTAGTTATTTGGCAAGTCAGTAGCCAATTTCTAAAGCTTCTAACCAATTAGGAACTCTACCTAATTGGTTATTCATCAAGTCAGAACTTATTTTTGTAAATGTCCTAACCGATTCGGAACATTGGCAAATTGATTATTTGTCAAGACAAAGGCATTGCTTCTTCATTTTTAATGGTGCTAACCGATTAGAGGTTTGGACTAATTGGTTAGTGTGATTTCTGGAAGAAACGTGAATTGGCTATTATGATGTCCTAACTGATTAGTGCTTTTACTAATTGGTTAGTATCTTTTTTAAACAAAGCCACGTGAACCACTTTTCTAAATGCCTAACCGATTAGGCAAGTATGCTAATTGGTTATTTGATTCATCAAGAGCCAAAGTCTAATGCTCTGAACCGATTAGGGTCATTCCCTAATTGGTTATTTGACAAATCTGAAACAAACTTCTAAGGCTCCTAACCGATTAGCCAATTCCTCTAATTGGTTATTGAGTGAAAATGTTACGCATGATTCTTTTAAATATCACATAACCGATTAGGCCAATTCTCCTAACCAATTAGGAGAATTCAATAACCAGTTATTGGAGTTGCAAAAAACGAGTTTCAACAGCTCTATTTGAATATTTAATACACCCAACTACTCCCAACCGCTTTTAATTTGTTTTGGGTATAAATCTAAGTTGTTGGGTATCAAAGAAAAGTGGGAGAACAATCTGAAAATCATTCTTGAGCATTAAATTCATATTTCATCATCTATTTCTCCAAAACTCTGTTTTGAGCATCAAAGTGTGAATCCTTAATACTCATAGTTCTTCAATTTGTATTATCTACTCTTTGAGAGAGTTTCTATTGTGAACACCCAATTTTGACTGGACAAAAAAAAGGGACAAAAACTAAAATTAAAAAAATTAAAAAATAGAAAAAAAAAGTAAAAAATAATTAATTTAATTAAAAAAATTGTGGTTCACTTTTCTACCTTTTTTTTTAGCCCAAACAGCATAAGCCTACTTTAACCTAGTTTAAAAAAAAAGGAAAAGAGAAAAATAATTTAAAAAGAAATTAAATAAATAAATAAATAAAGATACTTGGCTTTCCTTTGCTTTCCTCTGGCACTCTCCATTTGTTTTATATGAACTTATTTTCGCTTTTTTTTTGTCTGCTCCTTTTTCTTTTTTGGGCTATGCACATCACCCTTAGCTCTAGCATACACCCCAAGAAGACCAACAATCTTTGAAGGCTCCCACTCACTCATTGGCACTCATGTAGACCACTTTATGCACTCTCATGTTTTTTTACTCACACACACTCAGTAGAGCACAGGGGAGAGGAGGGACATTCTCACATGGGGGGAGGACACTCACATTTTTAAAAACCACTAACTCTAACTCCCACATAGGCACTCACGTACAAGACCAGGGGAACTCATTTTGTTTCCATAACTCTCATACACTCATTCACGTAGAGCAGGAGGGCAGGGGGTTTTTCTTTCATTTTGGATTCTTCACCTTCTTCCCTCATCACCACCACCCCATTTCCACCATCACTACCACGTGACCACTTCCACCTTCACTCACGTTCTCACTCCCACCACCAACCCACCATCCTCCAACCCTCCAAGCTCCATAACCAACCTCCATCATTCACCTCCATAACAACCATCCCACCCTTCAAGCAAATCGTGAACCACCATCTCCACCCTCACCAAAGACACCTCCAGCTCCATAACCACATCACCCCAACGTCCATTTCCATTTCACCACCATACAGCCCACTCATGTTCATCATCTTCCTCACCACCCTCTATGCATTCACGTCCAAACTACTCTCCCAAACAGTGCCTACCATGACCCAACTCGTTTTCTGCCACCCATCATCACCCAGCACCACCGTGAAGCCACTATACCCGCGCAGCTCCATAACCACCCTACGCGTACCCATTAACCTTCACCTCCATGCACCAAAACCGTAAAGGTCCAAGCACGTCACGGTAGCAGCATCTCCACCGTGAACCAATTGAGTTAACTCAGCAAGCAACACCCTTCACCACCTCACCTCCAAGCATCGTCCAACAACCACTCCTCCAAGCCACCATCTCCTCCAAATCGCACCACCCTTACTCGTTCTCCGTCGAGTTCTAACAGCGTTGCTAGCACGCAGATCCGTCGTTGCCCGTGCCTCCAGCAGCTCAGCCGTGATCTTCCACGCAGAGCCACGAAAACTACCAGGCCTTGCGCAGCCACGTTGTCATCCTCCCATGCACGTTCTCCGCCGAGCACCACTGTCGAGCCAAGCCCGATCCTGTGTGTGTGACAGCTCTCCCTGGTTTTGCAGTTTCTCTGCTCTTCTTTTAATTCATATATTGGTTTAGTTTCTTTTTTTATGATATTGTTTTAATGGTTTAGTTTTGTTTGGTTTCTGCAACTTAAGCATTTTTTTCCTTTTTATTTCTTGCAATGGATTGGGTTATTTGCAACCATGGACTATTTTGTTTTGGGCTTGATGGGCTTCAGTGGAAAGGCCAAAGTTTTTGTAAAGAATTTTTTTTTGTTTTTTTGTTTTTTTTGTACATAAGTCATATAAAGAAAAATAAATGGAAACTGATAAAAAAAATAAAAAAATAATTAAATCAATGCAATGACTAATGATGTTGATCGAATAGTAGATATTATCTTCAATGTCGTTTGGATCATAAGAGTTATTTAGTAGTTTTGTGCTATTTAAATCCTGTGCAAGATTGTTTTCTTTCCAAAAATATTTTTCTTAATTAAAATTAATTAACCCACAATTATTTTCTACAGAATTACGTGACTTTGAGTTCTTCATTGCACCTGAGGGTACATAGGAGCAAAATTTTCAGATTCATCAAGCTAAAATTTAATTTTTCACAATTTGGTTATTTCTTTTCTTTTTTCTAAAAAATAAAAAAAAAAAAATAAAAATAAAAAATAAAATAATTACAAAGTATTTTTAATAGGGGTAAAATAAATAAATTTGATATTATCAAGTTTTTGCACAACTGACTTAAGGTACCGTCTTAGGACAGGTGTGATGGGAGTGCAGTGAGATTAAGTTTCCACCCTTCCCTATCCATAACCGACTCCCGAATTCGATTTGGTTCCAAAGACCATTTTCTAAAAAGATTTTTCAATTTTTCCTAAATTTAAATAAAATTGGTGGCGACTCCATATTCATTTTTTAAAATCACGTGAGCTGCTATTTCGCCGCGATCCCAGTCGCGACAGATGGCGACTCCACTGGGGAAACTTGGAGAGTCAAGCCTGTTGTGGTTAGTTGTGTAATTTTTTTTTATAATCTCTATTTATTTATTTTACCCTTTTTATCTTTTTTTTTTTTTATTTGTTTGTAAATAGTTTTTCTTTAATACTTTGGTGTAAATATTTAGTATCGTTATCTTGTGTATATTTTAACTTGTATATATTTTATACTTAATTGTTGAAACCTTAAGATAGATGATTACTGGTTGGTTGTTGTATATATGTTTTGCAAGTTGGGGGGTAAATTTTAGTCTTTTAAAATTTTTGTGCAGGTTTGTATGCTCCCTCACACACGTCACTAACACTTACCTCACACACTTTTTGGGCTCTATACCCGAGTCTGTGCGAACCCGAGGAATAGGAGGAGTCTCAACATTTGTTATTGAGGGGCTTCATGCTCACTTAACATTAGTTGGGACACCACTCAAATTGTTACCAGTATTATGGACTAATCATATTGAGAGAGTTTTTTCCTGTTTGTGATTAATTCATGAATTGGATCCTTATCTTTTGAGATAAGGGCAATTTGGGGACCATGACTTTTAGAGGTCTAGATCTGTCCTAAAAACTTTGCACTGATAGATTGAACATAGTGGCTGTCAAAATTAGGGTCGTGACTTTAAGGAGATCCAACCTTTAAGTTTCACCTGATTAGGGCACAAAAGGAGCATACCTTCTTCTTGATCTATTTATTTCTCATTTCATTCATTCTTGCATTCCTTTAAAAAAAAAAGTCAAAAAAAATACCTCATCTTGCATTTTCTTGTCATTTCCTTGCATTCCAAAATAAAATAAAATAAAAAAATATACATTACATTTTCATAGCATTCTTAGTATTAAAAAAAAATCATGCATTTTCATATCATTCATAACTTGTTTGAAAAAAGAAAAAAAAAACATATGCATCATCTTGCATTTTCAAGGCATTCATAGCATTTTTTTAAAAAAAAAAGAAAAAAGAAAAAAAAAAAAATGTTTTCAAAGTTCATTCATTTCACCTTATGCATTTCATTCATTTCATCTTATGCTTCTCATGCATCTCATTCATTTCATCTCAGTCTTTGTTTTAATAAATCAAATTGGTTCAGGAACCATTTGCACGGTCTAGGAAAGCAGAGACCAATCAAACCTGAGTTCGCGATACCATATCTCAAACCAGAATGACTACAAATAATCCTGAGACAAGGAAAAACTTGAGCAGAGAAATTGATGAAATGACAGGGAGAATGAATGAGATATCTGAGAATCAAGCAAGGATGGAAGCAATATTACAAGATCTGAGGGAGTCTCTCCACTTAATCAGTGGAAATAGAGGTACAAATGGGGTTGGAGAATATGTAAATGTGCCATCAGTAACTGCTTCGATTTTCTCAACTGTAACCTCAGGCATCGCTATGGGGATACGTGAGCAACCACCTCAAATGACATCAATGGTCATGCCTATTGGGGAGGGGTATCGCACCTTGGAAGGAGCTCGTGGTGAAATTCCCGGTTACACTGGCCCTACCTGGGAACAACCTCATGTGTCTGTTCCGGGGCAGGCGACAATGCCTTGCTCTGGAAATAGCCATGTCATGACTGAGAAAGACAAGATGAAAGAAGAGTGGATGAAGAAAATGGAGGAACAAATCAAGACAATCAAGGGCCCCAACGCTTATGGATGTCTAAGAATAGAAGATCTGTGTCCTACCACGAATGTCATAATCCCTAAAGGTTTTAAGATTCCTGATTTTGCTAAGTATGACGGAAGTGGTAACCCTCGGTTTCATTTGATCAGTTATGGAACCAAGATGGTTGTTTGGTCCAAAGATGATAGGTTCCTCATTGGCTTTTTCTACGAGAGTCTTACAGGCCCTGCTTTAGAGCGGTATCTTCAAGTAGACCGCTGTAAGATTTTTCGTTGGACGGAGCTGGCTAATTTATTCATGGATCAATATAAGTTTAATCTGGATACAACTCCTACCTAAGAACAATTGAGCTCAATACAGAAAGGAAGTGAGGAAACCTTCAAGCAGTATGCCCAGAGGTGGAGGGTTCTCGCAGCACAAGTAACCATCGTTGACTCTGACAGAAATGTGTGCATACTTCTTGGGGACTTTGGGAGCTCCATATATTAAGATAATGGTGGGTGTTGTGTATCGAGACTTTGCTGAATTAATAACTTCTGGGAAGAGGATTGAAGTTCTGATAAACGCTGGCAAATTGGCAACCGACAACGATGAAGGTGGTTTTGAAGGAGTTTTCCCCTAGGAAAAGAGAGTGGGAAGTGAGTTACATGCAAAATCAGCAACCTTCACAACTCTATTTTCCACCGTCTCACTCTGTCTATACCAATCGACCTCCAATGATTTAGAACTTCTGAACAGCTGATGATCTGAGGCGTTAATTGATGAGATTGCCATCTTAGACTTTTATCATGATGAACTCATGTAAACTTTCTTGAAGCATTAATATAATGGATTTGCATGGATCTCAGCATACCTTGTTTCTTTTTTCTAAGTTCTTGACACTCAGATTCTTGTCATGTCTTTCTTGTCGTTTTTTTTCTTTCTTTCTTTTCTTGCTTTCTTTGGGTTCGGATCCCATGAGATTCTCGTTCTGGAAAAATTTTGGTAGTCATCAAACCCACGTGTGCAAGTGTTATTTAAAAAAAGCCAAAAAATAATAATAACCAAAAAAGAAAAGGGGAGCAAGGAAGTCATCACTCTGTATGCACTGTCTTTTTGTCTCGAAAATAAATTTTTGAAAATGAGCAATCAAGATTTGAAATAAAAATTGGCCATCTTTCTTTATCTTTTTCAAGAATTCATCTTTTCATCATCTCTTGTTATCCCTTTTTGAGCTTGAAAGTTTTTTTAATTTAACCCTGGATAAGGATCACCCCTACACTAGGGGTTAACACAAAGTGAAAATTGTGTTTTTTGTGAAAAAAAAAAGAAAGAAAATGAAATGAAAAAGGTCACAACAAAGGTGAATTATTGAAGTAAAAAGAAAAGAGGAAGAAATGAAGAATAATAAAAGAAAAGTGTGCTTGAAAGTGCAAAGTCTGTTGATAATGTTTAATTTTGAACAAGGATCCTTAGTCTCATTCAACCCTTAAATGCTTGTTTGAGCCTTATATCCTTCATTTCATAACCACTAACTTTGGCCACGTTACAAGCTTTAAAATGTCCATTCTGATCAATGAAAGATTGCTTTTATTTTCATTAACTTTAACTTTGAGACAAAAGGTTCGTGCTCTTCCGAGTTTTTAATTCCTTGCTCTTATAAAACAAAAAAAGAAGAAAAAGTAAAAAAATAGAAAAAAGAAGAATAGGAGGTACTTACTAGTCCTACACTGAGGCAAATTTCTCTTAGGTTCAATTTGACCTATACTGGGGCAAATTTCTCTTAGGTTCAATTTGGCCTTACACTATGATAAGTTTCTATCCTGTTCAAGTTGACTCCAAATTGGGGCTTTTTTTGTTTGTTTCCCTAGTTTAATTTGACCTACGTTAAGGCAAATCTTTTGGTCATTAGGTCATTTGCCCTATTCAATTCAGTCACAGACTGGGGCAAATTTTCTCTTTAGTTCAATTTGCCTTAATGTGCATGCTCAGCAGAAGAAAATCATTGGCCATAATGTCTAGTAGGCAGATAAAGATCATTTTCATAAAGTTTGAACCAATCGATACTAGGGCAACACCTCTTTGAATCTCACATCATTGTTTGTGTCCATCCTTTGTAAATAATCTTTCTGTGTAGTCAAACTTCTAATTCTAGTTCGGAAGTTGTTCACTTGGTCAATTTCTTTCCTGTTTGTACTTTTGAATCCATGCATGTTTGTTACATAATGCTTCAGGTAAGGTGAACATGAGTACGATACTATGATTTGACCATCTAATGGTAATCTCCTGATGGATAATTTAGATCAAAAAAAGTTTAGAAGTTTTGATTGAAAGGAAAAATGATATCCCAAGGGGTAATTCAAAGGCAAGAGGTACCCGGGCAAAGAAGATATAGAAGTGAGATTTTTGAAGAAAGCACGGAAGAAAAGCATAAAAGTGGATTTAGTTGCATGAGCTTTTTCGAGGAAAGTGCCTGGTTTAAGGAAGTCTTAATTTTGTTAAGAGACTTTGTCAAAGGCCCACGGCCTGATGGTTGTGTCAGAAAGAATTCTGAGTCATTGGTTTGACAGCTCTCATAAGATTCCAAGTCCATGGCCTGATGACTATGTCAAAAGGAATTGCAAGTCCTTTACTTGATGGTTTTACAAAATTTCAGGTTCATGGCCTGATGGTTGTGTCAAAAGAATTTCCAAGTCCTTGGCTTGATGGCTTTACAAAGTTTCAGGTCTATGGCCTGATAAGGAAAAAAGAAATGAAGAAAAAGGAGAAAGCCAAAAAGAAAAGATGGAGAATGAAAGAAAATAAAATGAAGAAAGGAGAAAGGAAGTCAAGAGGATTCCAAGCCAATCGAAGGGTCTGATGAAGAGGAACACGTGAAAAATACATTGATTGGCCAAAGCTTTTCAAGATCGCTAATGGCTCAAAATGAGTTTTGGTAAATAAATGAAAAAATAAAAAAAAAGAAAAAAAAAAAAAAAAAGAAAGAAAGAGCAAGATAGAAAAAATAAGAGAAAAGAAAAGAAAAAAAAAAGAAGTTTTTAATTCCATGATTGACTGACACAAATGTTTTCATGTCATTCATTTTGAGCGCATCGGCTCATTGCATTTTAATTTCTGTTGAGCGCATCGACTTCATGCAGTTTAATTTCTTGAGCGCATCGGCTCCATGCATTTTAAATTTTTTTGAGCGCATTGGCTCATTGCATTTTAATTTCTGTTGAGCGCATCGGCTCCATACAGTTTAATTTCTTGAGCGCATCAGGTCCATGCATTTTAAATTTTTTGAGTGCGTCAGCTCATTGCATTTTATTTTCTGTTAAGCGCATCAGCTCCATGCATTTTAATTTCTATTGAGCGCATCGGCTCCATGCATTTTAAATTTTTTTATCGCATCGGCTCCATGCATTTTATTTTCTGTTGAGCGCATCAGCTCCATGCATTTTAAATTTTTTGAGCGCATCGGCTCATTGCATTTTAATTTCTGTTGAGCGCATCAGCTCCATGCATTTTTAATTTTCTATTGATGCGCTCCATGTATTTTAATTTTCTGTTGAGAGCATCGACTCTTTGTATTTTAAATTCCTATCATTTCTTTGAGCGTGTCGGCTCTTCGCTTTATATTTGTTCTTGCTTTGTTTTGCATTTATCATCTTCTGCATTGCCGGACAAAATTGAAGTTCATGTCTTTACTCATTTCTTACGATGATAATATGAAAACTACAGTTATTCTTATTATCTAGTAAGAAACAAGTAAAGATGGGCAACTGTGAACACTCAATTTTGACCAGACAAAAAAAAAAAGAAACAAAAATGAAAATTTAAAAAAAAAAAGAAAAAAAGCAAAAAATAATTAATTTAATTAAAAAAATTATGGTTCCTTAAAAAAAACTATAGCTTTTTTTAAAAAGAAATTAAATAAATAAATAAATAAAGATACTTGGCTTGTTACTTTCCTCTTTTTTTTTTGTTTTATTCCTTTTTTTATATGAACTCATTTTCGTTTTTTTTTTTGTCTGCTCCTTTTTCTTTTTTGGGCCATACACATCACCCATCGCTTCGCATACACCCCAAAGAAGACTAGAACATCTTTGAAGGCTCCCACTCATTCACTGGCACTCACGTAGACCACTTTGTGCACTCTCACGTTTTTTTACTCTCACACACTCAGTAGAGCACAGGGGAGAGGAGGGGCATTCTCACATGGGGGGAGGACACTCACATTTTTAAAAACCACTAGCTCTCACTCCCAGATAGGCACTCACGTACAAGACTAGGGGAACTCATTTTGTTTCCATAACTCTCATACACTTATTCACGTAGAGCAGGAGGGCAGGGGTCTTTTCTTTCATTTTGGATTCTTCACCTTTTTCCCTCATCACCACCATCCCATTTCCACCATCACTACCACGTGACCACTTCCACCTTCACTCACGTTCTCACTCCCACCACCAACCCACCATCCTCCAACCCTCCAAGCTCCATAACCAAGCTCCACTATTCACCTCCATAACAACCATCCCACCCTTCAAGCAAATCGTGAACCACCATCTCCACCCTCACCAAAGACACCTCCAGCTCCATAACCACATCACCCCAACGTCCATTTCCATTTCACCACCATACAGCCCACTCCTGTTCATCATCTTCCTCACCACCCTCCATGCATTCACGTCTAAACTACTCTCCCAAACCGTGACAACCACGACCCAATGTCATATAAAGATTTTTGTAAAGATTTTTTGTTTTTTTGTTTTTTTTGTACATAAGTCATATAAAGAAAAATAAATGGAAATTGATAAAAACAAAAAATAAAAAAATAATTTGATCAATGCAATGACTAATGATGTTGATTGAATAGCGAATGTTATCTTTAATGTCGTTTGGTTCATAAGGGTTTATTGAGTAGTCTTGTGCTATCTTAAATCCTGTGCAAGATTGTTTTCTTTCCAAAAATATTTTTCTTAATTAAAATTAATCAACCCACAATTATTTTCTATAGAACTACGTGACTTTGAGTTCCTCATTGCACCTGAGGGTACGTAGGAGCATAATTTTCATTCTGTCAAGCCAAAATTTAATTTTTCACAATTTGGTTATTTCTTTTCTTTTTTCTAAAAAAATAAAAAAATAAAAAATAAATAAAAAATAAAATAATTACAAAGTATTTTTAATAGGGGTAAAAAAAATAAATTTGAGATTACCAAGTTTTTACACAACTGACTTAAGGTACCGTCTCAGGACGGGTGTGATGGGGGTGCAGCAGGATTAAGTTTCCACCATTCCCTATCCATAACCGACTCCCGAATCTGATTTGGTTCCAAAGACCATTTTCTAAAAAGGTTTTCCAATTTTTCCTAAATTTAAATAAAATTGGTGGCGACTCCATATTTCATTTTTTAAAATCACGTGAGCTGCTATTTCGCTGCGATCCCGGTCGCGACATCTATCATTCAAACACTTTGCTTATTTTATAAAGGGGTGAGGTATCCCTCTAGTGAAAAAGGGTGAGGTATCCATTATTGTAAAGAAGGTGAGGCATCCTTCAAAGGTTGTAAAGGGGGTGAGGTATCCCTCTAGTGAAAAGGGTGAGGTATCCTTATTTTGAGGCTTAAGCACAAAGGGTAAGATATTCCAAAGTGTGGTGAGTGCTCTATTGTGTAAAGATTTTCAAGCATCAGTTCAAGCTTGAAGTTCAGTGAAAAATCTCGAGTGGTTTGCTTGAGGACTAGACGTAGGTCACAAGGGTTGGCTGAACCAAGATAAATCATTGTGTTTGATTTTCTTAACTCTATCTCTTTACCTTTATGCTTTAATTATATATGCTTAAGTTAAGTTTGATATTTAGCTTTGCTTGAATACTTTCTATCTTGGCTTGTTTATTTGTGAGTAAAGTATTCAATCTATAATAGTTATACATTTGTTATACATGTTCCACTGTATTTAATAATTGAGTGCTTCAAAATGTTTAATTTCTCAAAGTTGCATTAAAATTTGTAATCACCCAATTCACCTCCCTCTTGGGTAATGGTTGCCATGGCTAACAAATGGTATGAGAGCTTCGTGCTCTGTTGAAAGCTTAACTGCTTAGAGTTAAAGATTATTGTTTGTTGGCAACCATTAAAAAGTTTTTCAAAATGGAAGGTTTCTGATGGGATTTAATTATGATTAAAAGTTTTAACCCAAGTGTAGGTTGTCTCAAGTAATAAATTCTCGGGAGTCCGAGGTCGATCCACAGGGAATTGATGAAAGGAAACTAATTAATTGAGGTAAAGAGAAGATTTGTCACAAAATTAAAGATGATATAAGTTGTTTACAATGAAAAGGATTTGCTTGGGTTAGGAGATCCACTCTTGGTAATAAATTAAAAATAAGATTATTTCGTTTTATAACTCAATTGAAATCATGCATAATGAAGATTCCAATCTCATTTAAAGTTTAATCATGTAATCATATTATGATTCCAATAATTATCTACTAATACTTGTAAATGCGTCAAAAAGCATCCAATGTGCCAATCCTATTGTCTACAATGGATCAAGATATTCATTATACAAGAAGAGTTTCTAAATTAATTGGAAACAACATACAATACATATAAAAGTCACATAAAAATATATCTTTTAAATACAAGAAAGAAATAAATCTAACCTCATTTTATTATCAAAGTTTCACTCCTTCACCCAAGCAAGATGAAGATTAATTACACATAAGAAAGAAGAAAAGAAAAAGGAAAAGAAAAACAAAAGAGAGAGAGATTTCTCTCCCGCACTGCAGACCCTTCCTCTCCTGACGCTCCCTATTTATAGAAAATTTGGAGGTTATGCATATGCACAAGAACCTGCATAGTAATACTTAACGATTAAGTATTGCACAAGAATCCTGCATAGTAAAACTTAAGAAAAAGCGTAACGGATGACGTTTTTCTTTTTATTTTATTATTATTTTTATAATAATACTTGAGCAAACGTATACATCCGTGTCTCCTATTTTCTTCATTTTTGAGAAAAGTGGTCTTCATGAAAGTTGTAGGCCTGGATATTTGCTTTAAAATGACTTTAGTCTGAGTCCAAAATCATGCCTAATACTCAAGATATGATCCAATTATTACAGAGTATTTAGGCCCGATTTCAGCTCCTTTGTTCTGACTTCAAAGCCAAATATCACCCATTAGACCTCAGAATCTGACAAAGTGTTCAACATGAAAGTTGTAGGGAATCGTCTTAGCTTTCCTACAAAACCAAAATCACATCAAACAGATATTTGCAACTTAAATTCTAGCCAGTTTACTAAATATTGTCAAAGAAATAATTAAGGTTAATTTATGCAATAATTTGTTTAATGATCCAATTCAGCTTAATATCATAAAATGTGTCAAAATGAACTTAATTAAGCAATTGAACCTTAAGAAGCCTAGTGAGAGGATTATAAAATGTATAAAATATAGTGTTATCAAAATTAATAAACCATCATTCTTTGATGGTGTGCATTTTATTTATTGGAAAGCTAGAATGGAATTGTATATGCAATCGATTGATCTTGATTTGTGGGATGTTGTGCTTGATGGATTTTCTCCTAAACCAAAACAAGATTTGAATGCTTATGACAAAAAATGTTTTTCCTTGAATATTAGAGCAATGCAAATGTTGAGAAATAGTTTTAATAATGATGCTTATGCTAGAATTAAGAATTGCTCTAGTGCTAAAGATATATGGGATGCTCTTGATGCTATTTATCTTGCTAACAATGATTTTGTGCATAAAGTTGTATATAGAATGCAAGAAGAGCAAAAGTCATTGAAGGAAGCTTATCATGAAAAACATCCTAAAGAAGATGTTCTTGAATCCTTGATGGACTAAAATGAGGAAGAGCCAAGTATGCTAGTAATTGAGACTACTTCCTATATGGCTCAAAAGGACTTTGAGGTAAATAATGTTAAACTAGATTATAGTCCTTACTATGATGAGCTACAATGTGTATATGATGAATTGAATGATGGTTTGTTGAATTTAGAAAAGAAAAATTTATCTTGTTTGGAAAATATTTCCTCTATTGAAAATGAAATTGAGTCTTTGAAAAATGAATATGCTTTTCTTGATGAGGAAATGTCTTTGAAATGTGAAACCTTAACTTCTTGTGAAAAGTGCATTGATTTAGAAAATCAAGTTGAGGGCTTATCTTTTGAATTTGTCAAAGCTAATGATTCTAATTGCTTACATTCTATGCTTAATAATGAGAATAAAATTAATATTATTTCACATGAAAATTCAAGCAAGGCTTATGGCAAAAAAAAGTTTAGAAAGTAAAAATAACAAAAGGCTTAAGTTTTCCAAAGATGATTTTCAAAGGACCAAGTCATCATTGAATTCAATTGTTTGTAATTTTTGTGGTCATTTAGGACATATTTCTCACTTGTGCAATTATAGAAGAAATCCTTATATGAGAAATAACATGATGTGGGTTCCTAAAGATCTTAAAGGCTCTACGACTAACATTCAAGGACCTAAGATGAAGTGGGTACCAAAAAGTTCTCTTAGTGTTTCAATTATGCAGAAAATTTCTCAAAAGGATAGACTAATTAGTCAAAGGAAAGAAAAATCATTAAGGAGAATGCTTCCAACGCCCAATAGTAGAAGTTTTGGTCAAAGAAGGAAGATGGCTTCAACCAAAGCTTCTCAAGTACAAAATGTAGAACTTATAAAGTTCAAGACTCCAAAAGAGAAGCAATGGGTAAGGAAAAGAGTTTCCTTGACTACCAAGGCTAAGGTAATCAATAGCTTTTACCTCTTATGCATATCCACTTAAAAAGAAAATTTATATGAGGTATATTCCTTGTAGGCCTTAGATAATGGATAGAATTATGTATACTTGGTAAAATTTGAATATTATGTTTAATACATGATTATGTTCATTCTTATTATACCATAACTAATTATTTTGTTATATATCTTGGTACATAAGGATCTACAATGCTTAGGTATGCTTGCTATGTTTTTGAATTATCTATATACCATGAAAGTGATCATGTTATTGACTATGTGCTTAATGGTAATTGATTATTTGATTTGTTGTGCTCAATTTACATACTATGAAAAAATTGATCTTTATGTGAACATAATGAATTAGTATTCAAAAACTAACATACAAGGACCCAAGAATATTTGGGTACCAAAAGTCAAAAACTGAAGTGTATCATAAGTGTGCTTGAAGGTCAAGAGCTGACTTTGAAATCTTGAAAGTGGCTACTGCAAGTTCAAGACTAGAAAATAATCCAAGCTCTTTTCCTTGTCTTCAAGAAGCTTGGACTGACAACTTTTGGATAAGTGGAGACTTGTGTTATGTTTTTCTAGCTTTATGTTTTGAAAAATGCTTCTACATGTTAATATGCTAGATAAAGTACGCTCTTTGTTTAAAATGAAATGTTTGATGATAATATCCTTGAACTTGGCATATTGGATCAATCATGCATTTAATTTGGACAAATAGCTTTGCTGTATAATGTCCTACTGCACAATATCATAATTTGCTGTATAATTTGACTTTTGCTGCATAATTTAATTCTTTGCCGCATAATTTGTCATGTTATTGCATAATGTGATATTTAGTTGCATAATATGTCATTTACTGCATGATATGTCATTTACTGCATGATATGTCATTTTGATGCATAACTTGTTACTTTGTAGCATAATTTGATACTTTGCTACATTATTGAACTCCATGCATAATTTTCTTATTTTAATCATTTTTTAATCCAATACTGACTTGAGCGTCGGAGTTTTCCTTAAGTTTATTTTGCAGGTGCTTGATCCATGCTTAAGTCTCCCAATCTCAAATCTCAAGCTCTTGTTGTGGAACAATGATTTCTGGTGCCTTTTTTTGTTTAAAAGGAGAATCTGTTATTGACTTGATCCATGGTGTTTAAGAGAATGGAAAATAAGGCAAAGCCATGACGATTCTCAAAAGGGAATAAGTTTGTGTTTTAAGGACTGAATTCTTGAAGAATTTGTTTTGGTTTTGGAAGTCCAATTGGAGCATCCTGGTTCTCTTTGGAACAAAATAATCTTGGTACTTTTGAAGAAGAAAAATCAGCTTTCGAATTGCATATATGGTGGTTTAAGAAATGAAAGTAAGATCAACCTCAAGCTAGCATGAGTCAGTGATTTCTACTATTTTTGAAGAAGACAAATATGAGTTGGCATGCATTTATGGTACTTAAAGTGGATGTCATGAAGGTAAAGGCATGTTGATTATCAAAAATGTCATATGGTTGCTTTATTAAAGGATGAATCTCTGAAGAATTTCTGATTTTTGGAAGTGAAATAATCTGTTAAGAGAAGGAAATAGATCGTTATTTCAGCTAACAGAGGCTCAATCCATTGGAGGATCCACGAAAATAACCTGTTAGGATTATTTCCTAACCGGTTATTGTAGTAAACAGAGGCTTCCTATATTTGAGAGCCACAAAAATAATCCGTTAGGTGCACTCCCTAATTGATTATTATGGCAAACTGTGAGCATATTATTTCATTTTTCTCATCCTAACTAATTACCACGATGCTCTAATCAGTTATTCACACTTACAGAGGCCTCACTTTCTAAACTCTATACCAAGCTAATCGGTTAGCTTATGTCCATAATCAGTTAGCTAATGTCCAACCCGTGACTCACAATTCTGATCTCGTATAAGCTAATCGGTTAGCTCACTTTCCTAACTTGTTATTTGTGCAACCCAGGACCACCTCTTTTAGCTCATATTTGAAAATAACATGTTAGCTCTCTTCCCCAACCGATTATTGCTCCAACCCGTGGCCACCTTCCATTATCTCCACTCACAATAATCGGTTACCCACACTTCCTAACTGAATTACTGGGCTTTCATAAATCACAAAACTGTGATTTCCCCTCACCATTCACGAGCCCAAAACTCCATGGTCATCTTCTTCCTCTAAAAAACACTCACGTTTATGGTGTTGGGCATGATGCCGCTACACAAGAAGAAGAGTTTCCCACAAATGAAGATCGCATCCTAGTTATCCTAGCAAGCATTCAATCCTAGAGTGCGAATCTTCGAGCTTATCAGGAGTATATCATTGGAATCATCTATGACCGTTTCGACAACATTGAGCATTGCCATCCACCACCGGAGGATAATTGGGCTTAGGCATGGATCTCTTTCATTTAGCTAATCTTTCTCTATTTTAGCTATGTTATTATGCTTAACATTCATCTAACCATAATGAATTATCTTTTCGATATATTGCTCATCATCTTAGCTTATAACCTTGCTTAACCATATTATGACTTTGAAATGCTTTTTTTAGTATGACCTAGATATGTGTTAAATGACAATGGTTTTGTATTTAAGGTTATATTGTTGATGAATTATTGTATAGAAATAGTTTTGTGTTACTTCTCTCTTTGTCAAAATCTATATTGTATATCTTTTTTATCATGACAAAAGGGGGATAAGTTGTGTCATTGAGAAATGTAAGGTAAAATAACGAAAGATATATTTTCAAGGGTCTTGGGATTCCAAAACTAAGGGAGAGCTGTGCATCTCTGATTCAATCACCTCTTGAAACATAGAGGGAGTGTAACATCCCGGGACTGCCTGCAGGATTGACGAGTGTCTCCACAAACCAACACGAGTCTTTTCAGCGTGCTTTGTCCTCACTCACACGCATCCTAGGAAACTTCCCAGGAGGTCACCCATCCCACAACTGCTCCAAGTCAAGCATGCTTAACAATGGAATTCTTATGTTCTAGGCTCTCGAAAAGAAGTTGCAACTCATTGATATGTCTACGCCTAATCAATTCCTTTAAGCCATCCTCAACTATGCAGTCCCATACCTGCACAGTCTTTGAATCCCTCTCATTCCGGTGCGTATTCAGTTCATTCATAGGACCCTTCGCCTAGAAGCATGCCAGGAGCCGCTCCTTGTACGTGCTTCTCATGCACCGGCGTCCACTCCCCGCCCTCATCAACCCCGGGACACCACATGGAGAGTAAGTCTCTTACACCTTTTGTAAATTTCAATTTTATTTGAACTAACTCTTTTCTCAATAGTTGTTTGTCATCATCAAAAAGGGGAAAAATGTGATTAGCATTAGCAATGGTAATAGTTTTGATGATAACAAATAAGAGAAGTGATGGTCATGCAAAGATCAAGTCCCAAGGTTCTTCAAGTATAGCTTATAGGACTTATATCTTATGTTAAGGTAGAGAGGAATCACACTAGCTCATCTCTTGTTTTCATTCAACTTAAATCTCTTTACTAAACTATGTTTTATATTGATCAAGTTTGAAGAAAATGTTTTTAGAAAGGATGAAAACAAAATCATATTTTATACTTGTGAAAATACTCTTTACAAAATCAAGTTTATGAAAAATGTTTTTAAAAAGGTTGAAAATGATTTAGGAAAGTTTGGTTATGAAATCTTTTAGAAATCTTGTTTTCTTGGTGATCCATTCTTATATTTTTCTAGGCTCCTAACTAATTAGGTCATTCCCCTAATTAGTTATTTAGCAAGTCAGTAGCCAATTTCTAAAGCTCCTAACCAATTAGGAACTCCACCTAATTGGTTATTCATCAAGTCAGAACATGTTTTTGTAAATGTCCTAATCGATTAAGAACATTGGCTAATTGGTTATTTGTCAAGACAGAGGCATTGCTTCTTCATTTTTAATGGTGCTAACCGATTAGAGGTTTGGACTAATTGGTTAGTGTGATTTCTGGAAGAAACGTGAATTGGCCATTATGATGTCCTAACCGATTAGTGCTTTTACTAATTGGTTAGTATCCTTTTTAAACAAAGCCACGTGAACCACTTTTCTAAATGCCTAACCGATTAGGCAAGTCTGCTAATTGGTTATTTGATTCATCAGGAGCCAAAGTCTAATGATCCTAACCGATTAGGGTCATTCCCTAATTGGTTTTTTGACAAATCTGAAACAAACTTCTAAGGCTCCTAACCGGTTAGCCAATTCCTCTAATTGGTTATTGAGTGAAAATGTTACGCATGATTCTTTTAAATATCACATAACCAATTAGGCCAATTCTCCTAACCAATTAGGAGAATTCAATAACCAGTTATTGGAGTTGCAAAAAATGAGTTTCAACGGCTCTATTTGAATATTTAATACACCCAACCACTCCCAACGGCTCTTAATTTGTTTTGGGTATAAATCTAAGTTGTTGGGCATCACAGAAAAGTGAGAGAATAATCTGAAAATCATTCCTGAGCATTAAATTTGCATTTCATCATCTCTTTCTCCAAAACTCTATTTTGAGCATCAAAATGTGAATCCTTAATACTCATAGTTCTTCAATTTGTATTATCTACTCTTTGAGAGAGTTTCTATCATTCAAACACTTTGCTTATTTTATAAAAGGGGTGAGGTATCCCTCTAGTGAAAAAGGGTGAGGTATCCCTCTAGTGAAAAGGGAAAAGGATGAGGTATCCCTGTTTTGAGGCTCAAACACAAAGGGTAAGGTATCCCAAGGTGTGGTGAGTACTCTATTGTGTAAAGGTTTTCAAGCACCCGTTCAAACTTGAAGTTTAGTGAAAAATCTCGAGTGGTTTGCTTGAGGACTGGACATAGGTCACAAGGGGTGGCTGAACCAAGATAAATCATTGTGTTTGATTTTCTCAACTCTATCTCTTTACCTTTATGCTTTAATTATATATGCTTGAGTTAAGTTTGATATTTAGCTTTGCTTGAATACTTTCTATCTTGGCTTGTTTATTTGTGAGTAAAGTATTCAATCTATAATAGTTATACCTTTGTTATGCATGTTCTGTTGTATTTAATAATTGAGTACTTCAAAATATTTAATTTCTCAAAGTTGCATTAACATTTGTAATCACTCAATTCACCCCTCTCTTGGGTAATGGTTGACATGGCTAACATAAAAGATCCCACTGACATATATAACAACATGCGTATCTCACGTCCTATCCATTCTATCTGGTCAAAAGTAGCAGTGATGTTATCATATAACATTTATTTACTATAGGCATTTTACTCCCCTATCTTTATTTCTTTTTTTCAATGTGGTCCCATATATTTTATTTTTTTCAATTTAGTTCCTTAAGTTTCAAATCGTCAACCAATGTGGTCTGTTGTGATACCTACCTTGTTTGGACGGTTAGTCGGTTGGACAGTTGGCTCATGTATCATTGCTTTTAAAGCTTTAACTCTTGTTTATTTTCAAGGAATTGATTAGCTTATTTTTTAGGCCTAGATTAGTGTACTATAAGTGTACAGTTGTTCCCTAATCCCTATATATACTACCATGTTGTAATCATTCAGTTTGAGGAAAAATACAACATTTTCTACATGGTATCAGAGCAATTATTTCTTAAGACCGCCTCTATTTCTCCTTCACTCTGAAACCTCTGCGTTTCTACTCTACCTTGCCTTGTTAATTGTTTGGCCTTCATTGTCGACAATATCAACCTTTATCGCTAGATATTTATATTCGAAATACTTGAGGCCTTAATTGCCTAGAGATCAAAGATATGGAGAATATTCAATCTTAACAGTCTAGAGGGTCACAAGGTGCATTAACATCATAAGAATTAGGTAGTCTCAACCAAGAAGAGATTGAAAGGGTGAGACCACTCATTAACAACCTTGAGAAGCCTTCAGGTACTTGTTCTTCGACATATTCAGGTAATTTTCCTCTTTCAATTGGACTAAGTGCCTTGGGTACAACCTTTACTAATTCTTGGATTTTAGACTCAGGAGCTTCTGACTGTATGACCCACACATCCAATAATTTTTCCACCTATTTTTCTTATCCAAGCGGTAAGAAAATAGCCACTGCTAATGGGTCTTTGATGATTGTTGCAGGTACAGGGGATGTCAAAATTAGTCCATCAGTGATCTTAAATAATGTTCTTCATGTCTCTAGACTATCCATAAACCTTGTCTCTATGCACTGTGATTTTTTACAACAATTATTGTGTTTTTCAAAACAAGAATTCAGGGAGAATGATTGGACGTGCTAGGGAATAGGATGACCTTTACTACCTTGAAACACCAATACAGAAGAAATTGCACCATTCCTTCAGTTCAGAATCTGTTTCAGTCAATAAAGAAAAGATTTAGCTTTACCACAACAGACTTGGACATCCATCCTTTATAATGATTAAAATTCTTTTCCCCTCCTTGTTTAAAGGTTTAAGTGTTGAAAATTTCTATTGTGAAGTGTGTGACCTTGCTAAACACAAACGTGTACCCTTTCCAATTAGTAATAAATGCAGTTCTGTTCCATTTTACCTCATTCACAATGACATTTGGGGTCCATCTACCATTCTTAATGTTTCTAGGGCAAGATGGTTTGTCTCCTTTATTGATGACTGCACTTGTGTTATTTGGATTGTATTGATCAACACAAATCTAATGTCAATATTGTCCTCCCAAATTTCTGTTCTATGATAAAAAAAATAGTTTAGGGTTACTGTCAAGAGATTTAGATTAGATAATACAAGAGATTATTTTAACCAAACTCTTAACCTTTTTTTTCGGAAAGAATGAATCGTACATGAATCATCTTATGTCAATACTCCACAACAAAACAGGGTAGCAAAAAGGAAAAATGGTGATCTCCTTGAAAAAACTTGATCCCTTATGTTCCAGAAAATGTCCTAAAGTCCTTTTGGGGGGAAGTCATTCTCACAGCCACCCATATTATAAATCGTTTGCCTACTCGAGTTTTGGGATTCAAGAGCCTGATGGATATACTCTCAACTTTCTACCCTGACCTACACATTTCAAATAACCTTGTCCCTGAGATTTTTAAATGTGTTTCTTTTGTTCATGTCCATAGTCAAAATAGAGGAAAACTTGGCTTAAGGGCCCTAAAATATGTCTTTGTGGATTATTCTGCAACCCAGATAGGGTATAATTGCTATCATCCTCCATCAAAGAAATTCTATTTATCAATGGATGTCACATTCCATAAACATGAGCCTTATTTCACTCAACCTTATCTTCAGGGGGAGAATTCAATGGAAGATAAGGAGAATTTTTTGCTGGATTTGGACTTGTCATTGCTGCCAATATCTAAAGACCCTCCTTGCATATTTATGTCCAACCATACCCCTGAAAATTCACTTGAATTTGTACCCAAACCTGAACATGTGCCTATTGTACCTGTGCCTAAAACCGCACTTGAACTCGTGCTTGAAAGACCACAAACACCTGTGCCTGAAAATGCACTTGAACCCGTGCTTGAAATACCACAAACAGACCCTGTTCTTGAATATATGAGATTTGACAAAGGCAAAGTGTTCACAAGGAAGATGATGATCTTCCCGGAACCTGTGCAGACCAAAGAGTCCAACTTGGAACCTTTGAATGAGGTAATAATTTTTAACTCTTCATTACAAAATGAAACTAAACTTCACGTGGATAATGACGATCAAAACCTACCCATAGCCATTAGAAAAAGGAACAATAGAGTACACTAAACAACCATTCTACCCTCTTGCACACTTTATATCCTTCAAAAAATTCTCACCATCACAAATGGCTTTTCTAGCCAGTCTAAATACCATTACCATCCCTACCACCCTATCCGAGGCTTTGTCCAATGAAAAATAGAAACAACCTATGAATGTAAAAATAAAGGCATTAGAAAAGAACAAAACCTGGGAGTTGGTGCAATTATCGATAGTAAAGAAACTTGTGGAGTGTAAATGGGTGTATACAGTGAAGTATATAGCAGATGGGTCAATAGAAAGATATAAGACATGGTTGTTGCCAAAGGGTATACCTAAACCTATGGAATCGATTACCTAGAGACCTTTGCTCTAGGTGTAAAGATGAACGCAGTCAAAGTTTTATTGGAATTAGTAGCTAATTATGGTTAGGACTTATAACAGTTTGATATAAAAAATGCAGTCTTGCATGAAGATCTATAGGAAGAAATCTACATGGAGGTTCCACCTAGCTATGGGAAAACTCTGAATGTCAATACTGTGTGTAAATTGAAGAAGACCTTGTATGACCTTAAGCAATCACCACAGGCGTGGTTTGGAAGATTTGTAAGAGCTATGTTGGCTATAGGATACAAACAAAGCCAAGGAGATCACACACTGTTTATTAAGCACTCTCCTTCAAGGGGAGTTACAACACTCTGAGTGTATGTGGATGACATAATAGTGACAGAAGATAACATTAAGGAGAAACAAGTTCTAAGTCATAGTTTGGCTAAGGAATTTGACATCAAATCACTGGGAAGACTGAAATACTTCATTGGAATTGAGGTTGCTCATTCTAGGTAGGGTATTTTTATCTCCCAACAAAAATATGTTACAGATTTACTCAAAGAAACAGGTAAGACAGCCTGCAAACTAGCAAGCACACCCATAGATCCAAATATGAAACTTGGAATAGTAGAAGGAGATGCTGCAGTAGACAGAGAAATGTTTCAACGTCTGAGATTAATATATTTATCTCACACATAACCAGATATTATATATGCAGTAAGTGTAATCATCCAATTCATGCATAGCCTGAAAGAAGTTCACCTATAAGCAACTCATAGGGTACTATAGTATCTTAAGGGAACACCCTGGAAAGGTATTCTATTTAAGAAAAATGAAGTTTTAGTACTTGAAGCATATACTGATGTTGACTATGCTAGATCACTAATTGATAGAAGATTAATCTTTGGGTATTGTACCTTCCTAGGCGGGAATGTTGTGACATGGAGGAGTAAAAAACAAAATGTGATAGCACAGTCTAGTGCAGAGGTAGAATTTCGAGTTATGACGCAAGGTGTGTGTGAACTACTTTGATTAAATGTATGAAATGTATGGTCATGCTCAAATGAGTCAATATGAGATATTGATCTCATTTGTTATTACTAAGTCTACTCGAGTATCAGGAAACGGAAGATTGAACTATACAAGGGTGACATATTCCATGCCTTGTGTTCAATCTAGATATCTGGACAAAGGGACTAAACTACACGGAAACATTGATCATGGAAAGATTATGTCAAATCATTGACATTCTCATTACTTGGATAACAACGATGTGTTGCTAGATATCACTCACTGCTTGTAATATTAAAATGAGATTTTAATATTACTGCCAACGTCATGAGACAAAGTAGAGTCACACACATAGAGGAGACTAAATTGGAGCAATGTGAATCCAAGTTGGACTGGGATTCCATCGTGGGCCTAACTCATAACAGATGAGTCCAAAAGTTTGCACAACTAACCTTGTTACTGCTTTCACTCACTTAAGACAATCACTATTATAAATAGTACTGCTAAGAGGCTGTCAACGTATAGAGTTTACATAACCCTAGCTGCACCTACAGAAATAGTGAGTAAGAGAGTGACTGGCTTCTCTTCTCTTCGCAATTAGCATAGTGTCAGAGACGTGAGACTCCAATATTGCAGACATTGGACGTTTGTGAGTCTATTTGTGTAGATACTGCAGAGACATCGTCGTTGTTACGATGTTGGTGATTCGTTTTGATCGTATTCATCTGACTTTAAGAGGTAAACTCGAAAAATCACGTATCATGATCTCTTTTTTCACATGGATCCTTGGTGGGAATAATTTTTCTGCCGCATTTTGTTTCCGAAATTCCCAAAAAATAGGGGACGCAGCTTCCTTATAGAATTATGAGCAAGACGTTGGTGTCACAGTTAGATAGAGATGGATGATGCACACAGATTTGAGGCAGGAGGAACATAAAGGTTAATGAGCTCAAACAACCTTTCGACTTTACATCCAGTCACTATGACTTGTCTTGTTCGTGGATCCTGCGCATGACAACTAGAAGAAGAAAATATGACTTCATAACCAAGGTCACATAATTGACGAACAAAAATGAGATTAAAGTTTAATTTAGAAATGAGATATGCATCAGGTAAGTTAAGAGTGAGCAAAGAGACAGAACCCTTATGACTAACATTCATAAGAGATCCATCAACTGTATGTATAGAATGTTCAGTGTCATTAACAGAGAATGATGAAAAAGGCTTAGATGTGGACGTCATATGATTACAGTAAGCAGAGTCAAAGTACCATTTAGTATTACCTAGTGTGGTTGATAAAACAGAAGAGGTATTACTAGAAGTGAATAGTAGACACTTAAGAAGAGACACAAGATCATATGACTTAGAAGAAAAGGCAGCCTCTGGTGTGACTGAAGAACCTGAGGATCCTTTAGCAGCAGTAGTAACAAACACAGACTTAGAAGAACTGGGACAAGGTTGAAACATGTTCTGATCAGACCTTGGAGGACATGTAGAACAATTATCAATCAAGTGTCTTGGAACTTTACAATATATGCAACATCTGGGGGCAGCGAACACAACTGAAGGAGACTTAGCAATATCTAGTTTCTCCATTATATCAAGGAAGAACGTAAAAATTGAACTTTCGAAGTCTTAAATTTAGATCGAAGTCTAGGGTATGGAGTCTGAAATCTAGATCGAAGTCTAGAGTCTGGGGGTCTGAAATCTAGATTGAAGTCTAGAATCTGGAGTCTGGAATCTATGATTAGATCGAGAGTCTAAACTTTCTAACACCAAGTTAGAAACAAAAACAGAGAGACAAATATTGATAAATTTGTGTATATTTTTGAATGAATAAATACAGGAGGGTTAACATCTATTTATACAAAATGGCTGTTATACAGAAAAAAAATATAATTATGTACTAAATCAATTACGATCATCTCTAAAATCAATCATAATTACTCACGCTAACAGGAACAAAAGAGTTTTTGGGAAGTAAACAAGTGAGTTCAAGCTTCATTTGCTTTATTAGGTGTTAGTTTGGAGGGAAAGAGATGATGGAGGCTAACAGTGGATTTTGGTGGTTCACTTCTTTAGAAAAAGAAATTAAGGAGACTAAATGAAACAGTATGTTTTCAGTTATGGTGATGTGTTCAAATCTAAACCATTGATAAAAGTTTAATAAAATTATAAGGTCTAGATTTTTTGAACAAAATCCTCTTCTGAGAGGATCCTTATTCTTTAGATAAATGCTTTTTAAGGAGAGACTTTAACTTCTTCCTTTTTTCTCTAATTTTATTATGTCTACACTCCAAACTCATAAATTTATCCTTACACTTACCATTTTTAGAAAAAAAATAAATAAATCTCCCTCACTTCCTAAAATAGTAGATGTAGAGAGAGTGGTATATGAGTTTGAGGTGTAAAAATAACAAAATTATTTTATTTTATTTTATTTTTTGGGTTCCTCCCGAAGAAACGTCGTCAATAAAGCAAAATGATAATTCTGTGCTTCGTATCGTGTTTCACAATGATATGCCTTCACAAGCACTCAACTTAACATGCCTTTTAAAGAGGGAAAGTATACTTCCATCCCCATTTACTATATCATCAAAGCCAATGGAAGTCTTGGTTAGAAACCTACCTACCTCCCTCGAATCGAAAAATGACGTCTACGGAGGATGCATATACTTCTCAAGAGGTAGACTATTGGAAGAAAGAAATACACAAACTACTAAACAGGGAAGAGTTACATAGGATAGGCAGTGGCAAAGTTTCAGGGCCAAAGATACAAAGGGTTCCAGAGTATATGGGAGCACGGGTGGAGTTTGGAAAATATTATTTGCCCACTTTCATTTCAATTGGTCCAACCCATTTTGCTAAACCTTATGTGGAGCAAGGAGTGCCATACAAGTTTATATGGACAGCAATGTATCTTGAAAACACCAATCAAAACTTTGAAGATTTATTAAACACAATTGAACACTACTTGGGGTTCCAGGAACTTAAGGAGCTATTCGCTTCTAATTGCTGGGCAGAAAAACTACCCAGAAACGTTCTCGGGCCGCTAGAGGATGTTAAAATGAAGAAGACGTACGACCTCTACCATCTTGTGTTGACTGTGGATGGATGTTCAATACTTCAATTGTTAGATAAGTCTGTGGATTCTGATAATGCAGAACAAGAACTCAAGATTAGCATTGATAAGCTTGTACGGGTGCACCAGGATCTGCTTCTCTTGGAGAACCAAATTCCCTACAAAGTGCTCAAGCTCTTATGCAACGATGAAGCCAGGCTAAACAGATGCATGCGCAATTTCCTTCAAATTCATGGTATTGGAGGAGCATCGTCCAGAACAGGAAAGCAAGAGTTTACAGTTGGGGAAGTGTTGCCACTGCCAGAGCACAACGTAAAAGTCGAAGACCAAGAAGTTGACGACCCAGTTCATCTTTTAGACTATCTGCGCAGTGCCCTGTTGAACAGGGAGCTAGGCCAAATCCATAAGGAAATCAAGATCAATCGGAAATCCCTGCATCTCAGAAAATACAGGATCGGGACCATACGGGAACTCAAGGCAGCAGGGATTCGAGTAAGAAAAGATCCTCATAACACGGGTTTCTACCCCAGCTTCATTTCTGGACAACTAAAACTTCCTGAGTTCACTGTGGATGGCTCAACAGCTTTTATTTACCTCAACCTGATAGCGTATGAGATGTGCCCAGACTTTTACAACAACTTAGAGATCAGCTCAAATATAGTATTCCTCAGCTCACTCATTGACCAACCGGAGGACGTAAAGGAGCTCAGGAATGCTGGTATACTTCGCAATGAACTTGCCAATGATAAACAAGTGGCTGATCTCTTTAATTGGATGGACATTGTGTTGGTCCCTGAGACAGCAAGATTCGCTCACATCAGAGACCAGATCGAAGCACATTTTGAGTCCAAACGTGGCAAGATCAAAGTGTTAGGTTGGATGGGGGAGGCCTACAATAACTATTTTCGAACACCATGGACTATCATTGCCTTGTTGGCTGCCACGCTTGGTCTTTCTCTCGCGTTTCTCCAGACCTGGTTTACCATCCACCCTAATTAGGTTCATAGGATCCATTCATCTACTCATTTATTGTTAGGATCGGATCTATTGTATACGAATTTAAGTGTTATTTGAATCCTAATTATCCATTAATGCATTGTGGTTTGAATTTGATTCACCTATGTCCTCATGATGTTAAAGTCGTTAGCTATTTTGCGCTATTTAGTTTCTAAATTTTGTTTCCTGGCTTCGGTTCATCATCGTGCTTTGGGAGAGATCTTTGTCTCCTAAATTTCTCAAATGGCTCCATGATTACCAATTCACTAACGAATTGTCTTTTTTGTCAGTTTTGAATGCTTTGATTAAATTAATCTTTTAGCAGAAAGAGTTGAAATATGGGAAGGTATTCTTTCACGTAACATGTAACAAGATGAACATATTATAAAGAGATAGACATAATTTTTACCATGTATAGATCTATTAATTAAATGAAGAATAAATTATGTATTTATCTATCTAACATGACTCTCTCATGTTATTAAAAAATATAAGAGAAATCTTATCCTTGAAATATTCAATCACTGTTGAATTGATAAATTTATCATTAATAAGAAAAAAATAGTACTTATCACTTACCTTGTTTATCATTGAATATGGCTGAATTAATTTTATCAAATATCTATTCTAAGGCATATCAAGTGGGGGATTCAAATCACATGTCCTCATTCCATGTATCTATCCTTATATCCCCACTAAAATTATACCAACTAGAAATTAATATCCACATCATTTATTTTAAAATTGTAATTTCATTTAACACCATTCTCTTATTCTCATAGTGCACAAATTCATGTCCATATCAATTTTTTTTTCTTCTCCTCTTCCGACGCACCATTGAGGGCCACCGCTTCTTTGAGTGCAGCACGAAATGCTGTCGAGGCATGTTAGCTTGATATATAATAAATTAAGATTATTTATAATTTTGATAATTTAAGATTTTATAAATAATTATGTTATATAAGAAATTTAGCTTTTTATATTTTTATAGATTATATCTATTTTATTTTAAAATTTTAGTTTTAGTGGAATTATATCAAATCTTAAATTTTATCTTTAATTAGTTTAAATTTAATTTGTTTTGTTTAAGAGTTATAAATACATCTCTTACGTACTTTAAAAGTGATTAATTATTATTGATTATCAATTTGAATTATATTTTTATTTTGAGACTGAGTCTCTTGACACTAAATTTTTTTAAAACTTCGATGGCTCTTTATTCCTATTCTCTGTTAGTCCTACATCATAGCTAGACGGTGGTCTTAGGTGCCTGCGATGAGGTCAAAGTTGCTACTGGGGAGGAGTGAGGTTGACATGAGGGCCACAGTTGCCTTGTTGAAGGCAATGGAGGAGTCATTATAATTCGAGAGGTAGTCATGGACGAAGAAGCGGAGGGGCGCTAGCTGTGGTGGGCTTCATGATCTACTCGTTGGTTATGGTGTTCCACCATGGCCAATTTCTCGTTTCTTAGAAAGTTAGAAACTGTTTGCATGAGACTCCTAATTGAGATCGGTGATTATGTTTGGTGAAAACGGAAAAAAAAAAGAGTTTTATGGAAATAAAAAAACAGGGAATTAATTAGGGATGAGAACAACATTAACAGGCATTAACAATGAATTAGGGGCATAACAATATTTAAAATAAATGATGTGGACATTAATTTCCAGTTGGCATAATTTTAGTGGAGGGATAGAAATAAAAATAAAAAATTAAGACAAGTGATTTGAGTCCATCGAGTGAGAGCACTATTTTATTGTAAGAGATAAAATGAATTAATCTTGACTATTGCAGTCATATATGGATACTCACATAATCACTTAAAAAAATTGCTTGACTTTATATTCTAATATTGATTGATTATATATGTATAATTATATTTATTTGTAAGTCTTTTTTGACTTCTCATTTTCAATAATCCACTTTCATCTAATAACTTATTTCATTAAAAGTAAACATTAGCAAAGTGGATCTAACATTCCAAATGTATTCAAAAAAAACTGAGGTTAATAATTATATTTATTTCTCTTGTTCTCACAATAAACTACTCATCTAACTTAATATGCTGCATATCCATTCCATGTATTCAACGTGAGGTTAATTTGTTTCTTAACAACCTTTGTTATTATTATTTTGAAATGTAATTTTTCATGAATGACAGTTTAGGCTCGTCTCACAACCTTTATTATATATACGCTAGGCAGTGTCACATTTACGGGTTTCTTGTCACTTAAAGTTGTTCAATTTGGTTCCAAACTTGGTATATCGGAATTCGACCACATAATCAAAGAAATGAATCTGAAGGACAGCAAGAATGATTGGTTTGTTCCAAACTGGAAACATTTATAAAGCAAGATTCGTATGTTCCATACTTGAAACATCTATAAAGCAAAATGAAGAATCTAATCTATGCTGGGTATCGTGTTTCACGATGATATGCCATCTTAAACATTCAGCATAGAACTTAAAATGCCTTTTAAAGGCAGCAAGTATGCTTCCTTTCCCATTTCTGTTTTCAAAGGAAGTGTTTGGAAATCTACCTATCCGTAATGCATTGAGGAAAACTTTTTTCAAGAACTAGATCACAGTATTTTATTTTTACAGGGAACAAGATGACGGTGTTAGGAAAAAATCCTTCACCTACAAGAAAACAAGCAAATAAACAAGTAAAACAACACAATAAATTTAACGTGGATCGACCTGGTTTATGATCCTCTCAAGTTTTTCTTCTCTCAAGTGGTCAATTGTATGAAAGGAAAATACACAAAAAAAATTATTGGTGGGACCCAGTTATATTTGTGAAATTTCTTTTATAACTTTTGTGTATTTCTCTCTCATACAATTGACCACTTAAGAGGGAGAAAAACTTGAGAAGATCCTGATCCGATTCGACCTTCATTGCTTACGTCCACAACTTCACAAATCAATCTACTAGATTAAAACAATAATTACAATTACCAATATTAAAATATCTCTCACAAACTCTAAACCCCAATACATCTAATTTCACAAAAGTGATATTTTCTCTCAAACCAAGCATTCAAACAAAAAATATCAACACTTTCAAATTTTTTCCACTTTACACAACACCTCAAATGGTGCCTACCAATTTTTTTTAATCTCTCACGTTGTGCTCTCACACACACAGCAAATTTACTTTTTTTCCTACAAATCTTATTTCAGCTCAGCACATAAGCACAAAGACGAATGCCCCAATTTAAAACAGTTCTCAAATGAGCTTAGCTCAAACCCAACACAAGGCATAATCCAATAAATCTCTACCTTGCCTTGCGATTGGAACAAACTACAAATGCCAATAGCAAGTGCCAGTAGGCTTTACCAAAGTATATGCAAATGTTACTTTCTTCTTTGGCATATGCACACGCTCCTCTTTCTTCACATTACTACTTGCTCCACTATGGCCCTTTCTTATCGAAGTATCTCCCATCAATTTGTACAAATTACTATCAGTCTTCTTACCTTTCATTATTACCAAAGAGCCTGTACAAACTTGCATAACTCCACCTCTTATAGAATATTCATATCACAATGTATCAAATCTATCCAAAGAAATCAAATTCCTTCCAAGTGTAGACACATGTCTCACATCACCAAGTGTTTTCACAAAACCATTATGCATCTTAATTTTCACAGTACCTTTTTCCAGCAATATTTAAGCAATTACCATTAGTCAATCTCACTACTTTATCATCACCTGCATTATACGTGTCAAACCATTCCTTCCTTGAACAAACATGATTAGAACAAGCAGAATCTAAAACCCAACAACCATTATAGGCACTTTTGTCTTCTTCAACCATCAATAACTTATTTTCATAACCCAAAGGTTCTTGTACAACAGCTATAGTATTTTCAAACTTCTATTTTCCTTTACTCTTCTCAAATTCTTCCATATCTGCTTTCAGTTTCCTACAATAAAATTTAATATGACTCATCTCTTGACAATAATAGCACTGCTTTTCTCTATAATTCGGCCTTGACATAGAATTTAGTCTTGAATTATCCCTACTAGAAAAGTTGTCACGAGACATACTCCTACCACGATCAGATCTAGCAACCAAAATACCTCCTTCAGACTGAACACCCAGCTTTTTAAATTTTTTATTCTCCAATAATATGATAATCACATCATCTACCTTTAATGTCTATTTTTCAACTAGCAATGTAGTGACTAAACTTTCATAAATGTTTGGAAGAAACGACAACAATAACAAAGTTTTATCCTCACCATCAACTTTCACACCAATGCTGAATAATTGTGTAATCAACTTTGTAAAATAATTCAAGTGATCTCTAATGTCTACACCATCACCCATCTTTAATTGATACAATTCTTTTTGTAAAAACAAATGATTTGTGAGAGACTTAGACATATACATATTTTCTAATTTCTTCCATAAATCAACACCAGAAGTTTTGATGTGTGGATAAAATACACACATCTTGTGCTTGATTTGAGATAGATGTAGGTGTGCTTTGATGGATTTATGCTGGAATTTATGTCACATTTAATCTAATTATCCTTAATATATCATGATTGGTCTTTCTTTATTTTTTTAGGTCCAAAAGAGGTGTTTTGACATGATTCTATGAAGCTTTGGATGGATTCATTACAATAGAGTTGAGCTCAAAATTTATACGGCCAAGATTCGCAGAGTTTTTGACCTTTGCACGATAAAATGAGCATAACTTGAGCTACAGAAGTTGAAACGAGGTGATTTTGGTGTCATTGGAAAGCTAAGAAAAAGATCTACAACCTTCATGAAGATAACTTTTCTAAAAAAATGACGTTTTGAGCAATTTAAGAGTTAGACACGGTCGTGTCTAACTTGGAAAACGCTTCTGTCAAGCTCACACGACCCTGTCTAACTCCAATGAAGCTTCTGACTTTGAGACACGGTCGTGTCTCTTGGACACACAGTCGTGTCTACCCCGAACGTGCAAATTATGTTATTTTTAAGCTCACACAGTCGTGTCGAGCTTAGACACGACCGTGTGATTCTCCCTGACCCGAAAAAAAGGTTGTTTTTACCCAAAACATTATAAATAGGGGCAAACCCTCAAACCTGAGAGAGACCTTTTCTACAGCAGACTTTGAGAGGCAATTTAAAAAGAAGAATTGCTACGAATTCTTGGAGGATGACTACAAAGAGAGGACGACATTTTTGAAGGCTTGAAGATCTTAATCACCGTAAAAGAGGTTTTGATTTCTCTTTTCCTATAGTTTTCTCCTTTATTTGTGTTTCTTTCCATGGATTTGTATCTTGATATGGGTATGTTTGTATTGAAAATGAGTAGCTAAACCCATAGTTAGGGCTATGGGGGATCATGTTTTCCTTATTATTTGGATTTAATTTCTAATTTGATTATGATAATTTCTTTTTGGGTTTATCATATTGCTTGTATTCTTGTCAGAACTTGATCACTTTTAGCATGTGTTAATTCATTATTTGATCAGTGACCATCTGCACTCAATGAGTGGATCTATATGGTAAGCCTAGGATTATATTAGTGAATGACCAAACATCGATTTATCCTACCAATGGAATTGACGGTATGTTAGTTCATCTCTTGAATTGAAGCTTAATGTATTCTTGATTAATTCAACTAAATGATCAAATAGCTGAATTAAATTAGGAATAGAATATTGTTTCATCTATGACCATTGGGATTCAATATCAAATAAGAGAATATTGGCAAAAGAATTACCTTAATCACAATTGAAAGAAAATCTGAATAACTGGATTCAAGTGAACCTTGCGCCCTAATTTCTCTTTTATTGATTTATCTCTACATTATTTGATTGTCCTTTTTCTTCTTCTTTATTGTTATTTAATTTTATTTTGGATTCCTCATACCATTTCGATTGTCTAAATAACAAGAGTTTTACGAACTAGTAATTATCGTTTTTTTCTCGTGAGATCGATAATTGGGACTCAAGTCCTATATTACTTGGCGATATAGTGCACTTGCTCTTAGTGTATTTTACGCGCATCAGGTTTTTAGCACTGTTGCCAAGGAATAAGTTTGGTAATATTAAAGACGTAAAGCTCTAGTTAATTTAGACGATTTTTTTATTTCTTATTTGATTTTTATTTGTTTTTATTTTTGTGTTAATTTTTATATTTTATTTTATTTATTTTTATTTTATTTTTTAATTTAATTTGTTACTTTATCTCTTTGTTTATTTTTCTTGGTTATGCTTACCCGTTCTCAATTTTCTGATTTGACATTTGATCTTGAAATTGAGAAAACAGCTCGCAGGTTAAGGAAGCAAACTTATTTGCAGCTATGACAAAAGATATAAACAGGATGGAGGGACCAAAAATTGAGGGGAATCGTGAAGAACGAGCTACCCCAGCAGAGAAGGCCATGCTTGAGTACTCCATGCCCACTGCTGAATGGAGTATTATAAGGCCAGTTGTAGCGGCTAACAACTTTGAGATCAAGCCGACATTAATTTCAATGATTCAGAGTTCAGTTCAGTTTGGTGGGTTGCCTTCAGATGATCCAAATCAGCATTTGGCTAGGTTCTTGCTATTGTGTGATACTATTAAGTACAATGGGGGTGATAGATGATGCGATCTAATTGTGACTTTTTCCTTTCTCTCTTAGAGACAAAGCGAGTCAATGGCTAATGTCACTACCAAGGGGTTCCATTACCACATGAGATCAATTGACACAATAGTTTATGACTAAGTATTTTCCTCCTTCTAAATCTGCTAAATTAAGAAATGACATATCTTCTTTTGTACTGTTTGACATGGACACTCTCTATAAAGCTTGGGAGCACTTTTAAGAGTTATTGAGGAGATGTCTACACCATAGATTTCCCATATGACAATAGGTTCAGACTTTTTACAATGGTTTGTCTCTTGCAAACCATTCACTTATTGATGTTGTCGCGTGAGGTACAATTTGGAGGAAAACACTTACTAAGAGCTAAGTATTGATTGAAGAAATGGCACTGAATAATTATCAATGGCAAAATGAGCGCCAAATTCCTAAGAAATAAGTAGGTGTACATGTTGTTAACTCTTTTACTGCCATTTTGAGTTAATTGGAAGCTTTGACAAAGAAGGTTAAGACTTTGATGGTGGCAAACAATGCAGCCTCACCAATCATTTGTGACACATGTGGAGGACAGGGTCGTATAAGTTCAGACTGTCAAGTTGGTAGTCATTTTGCGCCCGAGCCTGAAGCAGCAAATTTTGTTGGTAATTCCAATCGGTAACAGTACAATCTTTATGCCAATACGTATAATCCCGGTTGGAGGGATCATCCAAATTTCGAATGAAAAAATTAACAGGGCTATCAGCAGAGCTAGCAAAGAGCTCCACAACCACCTCCAAGTTTCCAAGCACCTGCAGATAAGCCAAGCTTTGAAGATTTAGTAATGAAGTACATGCAGAATTCAGATGCCAGGATAAAAAGCATGGAGACTCAAATCAGTCAGTTGACTACATTGATGACAGCAAGAGCACCAGGGACATTGCCTAGTACTACTGAGATTAATCCAAAGGAAAATTGTAGTGCAATTATCCTAAGAAGTGGCAAGACTCTAGACGGATAGATGAATGAAGCACCTAGCTCATCCAAAATTGTGATACAAAAAAATGATGCTCTTGCAAAAGATCTCTCAATTCCTGATGGCAATAAAGAGAAAGAGGTTGAGAAGAAAGAACCAAAGTGGTAGAGAGCGAAAAAGGATCATGAGCAGAGCATAGTATATGAGTCATTACCATATGCCAAGATCCCATTCCCTCAGAGGCTCAAGAACAATTAGCGAGATAAAGAATTTGCTAAATTCTTGGAAATTTTCAAGAAGTTGCAAATCAACATTCTGTTTCTTGAAGTCATCTCTCAAATGCCTAAGTATGCGAAGTTTTTGAAGGAAATACTTACAAAGAAACGCAAGCTTGAGGAATTCGATACGATATGTCTAAATGAGGAGTGCTCCGCCATTCTTTTGAAGAAGTTACCCCTAAAGTTAAAAGTTCCTGGGAGTTTTACTATTCTTTCCTCTGTTGGTACTTCTTATTTTGAGAAGACATTATGTGATTTGTGTGCTAGTATTAATTTGATGTATTTCTCAATGTTTAAGAAATTAGGAATGCAGGAACCAAAGCCCACCAACATTTCACTACAGTTGGATGATAGATCCTTCACTTACCCTCGCGGTGTGGTGGAAGATGTTTTGGTAAAGGTGGATAAATTTATTTTTCCAGTTGATTTTGTGATTCTAGATATGGAAGAAGATGTTGATATTCCTCTCATTCTTGGAAGACCGTTTCTAACAACTTCAGGAGCCATGATTGATATGCCTCGGGGTGAGCTTATCTTGAGAGTGGATAGAGATTTTGTGACCATAAATGTCTTTAGGGAGGCTAAATCTTTCCTAATGTCAAATCTCTATGCCCCTATCAATATCGTTCAATCTAAAAAGCAAGAAGACTTAGCTATCAAAGACCCCCCATCATTATACCATGTGGATGCTGACCTTCATAAAACTCAAGTTATTGAACTAGAGAAAGGTCCTCATATAATTCATGCTCCATTGCAAATTGGTCATTCATCTGTTGATTGTAAATCACCATGGCCTAGTGGAGTCAAGGCGCAATTGGGACAACCAAGCTCTTCTCAAGTTCAAACTATTGTTGGAAGCAATGCCAAGGTCATTGACAAAGGATGGAAGGACTGCTTTGAAATGAAGAAGTTGTCATCATATTTCTCTTACTTTAAGCCACCTTGATTTATCTGAAAGAGGCAATGTCGAGCTAATGACATTAAACAAGCGCTTCACAAGAGGCAACCTGTGTTTCTTCTTCATATATTTTATTTTCATTATTTTTGTTATTTTTATTGTTATTTCTTTTAGTTGTTACTCATTTGTTTTGAACAAATCTTGTGATTTTTCAAGTTTTGTTGCAGCGCTGACTCTTGTACTTCTCCTCTGTCTGACGTTGTTTCCCTTTTCATCAGGTTGTATTGTTCTTTGCTTTACCCCATTTACTTCTTTTTCTTCTACATTGAGGACAATGTTTATCTTAAGTGTGGAGGGATACTATCTCTGAAAAAAAAAATCTTAATGAACACTTGAGTATTGCTGGCAATCAAGCAGGAATTGCATGTTGATTTCTTGATTTATTCTGAGCTGATAGAGATATGTTTGAGAGGAGAATCCATTGATCATGGGTTGATTTTGCATGAAGCAATCTTGTTCAATTCAGTGAAGTGAAATTTAGCATCTTACTTGAAAATTAGTCATGTCTGCTTGTTTTTGTTTTCTTTATCAACTTTGTCAGAAAGTGAGTTTTGAGCTTTACTGATTGGATTTTCCATAAACAAAATCTTATTTTTCTTCTAAAGTGAGTATTCTCTTGATTGATGTGCGTTAGAACTTGCTTTGATATCTTGTTGAGGCTTTAATGATTCACATGCAGACTTGAATATGATAAAGGCAATTAGGTTTTATTCTTTCTTGACTTTCAGAGTTGTATTGAGAAAATAATCCCTTAGTTGCCTCATTGAGCCTGAAATTGATTTCTTTGAATACCCAATGAAAATAATCAAGTTGAATTCTTTGGAGCATCTAATGCATTGATTGAAAAGTTACTTTTGTCTTCAAGGGTTGATTGATATAAAAACAAAAAAAAATGGAAAGGGAAGAAGAAAGAAAAAATTGTTGGTGAAGAATCATGAGAATATTGGGTTGAAAGTGAAAATTTTATTTATGCTATTATGCTCTATTTGTCATCTTTTCAACTTGATTCTGCTTTGTATTGATTTATCCATGAGCATTCTTTATCCTTATTTATCTTTTTTTTACCTTTATTTATACCCTTGACCCCGTTACAACTAATGGAAGTCCTTTTGATTTTTGTGTTGTATATGAATTTGAAAGTAGAGATGAGATTGATAACTAAGTCTATAGTATTGCATTTTTTAAGAAAAATTTGAGTGATCTCTTTGTCCTTAATCGCTTGAGCGAGGGAAAGATGAGTGTTCTCAATTGGTTAGTAAGGAGAAAAGTTGCAAACTAGACCTAAACCTCTAATTGTTTTAAGTGCTAAATGATCTTGCTGGATTGGATTTGATTGCTGAACTTGAACTTGAATTTTTAAGATTGTGGAATTTTCCTTGATTCTTGTTTCTTGATGTTGAGTTTAATCTTATTTTTTATTCATATTCTTTGCTTGAGGACAAGCAAACCTCAAGTGTGGGGAGTTGATGTGTGGATAAAATACACACATCTTGTGCTTAATTTGAGATGGATTTAGGTGTGCTTTGATTAATTTATGTTGGAATTTAGGTCACATTTAATCTAATTATCCTTAATATCTCATGATTGGTCTTTCTCTATGTTTTTAGGTCCAAAAAAGGTATTTTAATATGATTCGATGAAGCTTTGGATGTATTCATTGCAATGGAGTTGAGTTCGGAATTTATATGGCCAAGATTCGCAGAGTTTTTGACCTTTGTGCGATAAAAAGAGCATAACTTGAGCTACAAAAGTCGAAACGAGGTGATTTTGGTGTAATTGGAAAGTTAAGAAAAATATCTACAACTTTCATGAAGACAACTTTTCTAAAAAATGATGTTTTGAGTGATTTAAGAGTTAGATACGGTCGTATCTAATTTGAAAAATGCTTTTGCCAATCTCACACGGCCCTGTCTAACTCCAATGAAGCTTCTGACTTTGAGACACGACCGTGTCTCTTGGACACACGGTCGTGTCTCCCTCGAACGTGTAAATTACGCTATTTTTAAGCTCACAAGCTTAGACACAGCCGTGTGATTTTCCCTTACGCGAAAAAAAAAGCTTGTTTTTACCCCAAAACATTATAGATAGGGGCAAACCCTCAAACATGAGAGAGACCTTTTCGACGGCAGACTTTGAGAGATAATTTAGAAGAGAGAATTGCTACGAATTCTTGGAAGACGGCTACAAAGAGAGGACAACATTCTTGAAGGCTTGAAGATCTTAGTCATCGTAAAAGGGGTTTTAATTTCTCCTTTCCTATAGTTTTCTCCTTTCTTTGGGTTTCTTTCCATGGATTTGTATCTTGATATAGGTATGTTTGTATTGAACATGAGTAGCTAAACTCATAGCTAGGGCTATGGGAGATCTTGTTTTCCTTATTATTTGGATTTGATTTCTAATTTGATTATGATAATTTCTTTTTGGGTTTATCATATTGCTTGTATTCTTGTCAGAACTTGATCACTTTTGGCATGTGTTAATTCATTGTTTGACCTTTGACCATCCGCACTCAATGAGTGGATCTATATGATAAGCCTAGGAATAGATTAGTGAATAACCAAACATCGATTTATCCTACCAATAGAATTGACGATATGTTAGTTCATCTCTTAAATTGAAGCTTAATGCATTCTTAATTAATTCAACTAAATGACCAAATAAGTGAATTAAATTAAGAATATAATATTATTTCATCTATGACCATTGAGATTCAATAGCAAATAAGAGAATATTGATAAAAGAATTACCTTAATCATAATTGAAAGAAAAACTGAATAACTGGATTCAAGTGAACCTTATGCCCTAGTTTAGCTCTTCTTGATTTATCTCTACATTGTTTGATTGTCATTTTTCTTCTTTATTTGTTATTTAATTTTATTTTGGATTTCTCATACCCTTTTGATTGTCTAAATAACAAAAGAGTTTTATGAAACTAGTAATTATCATTTTTTCCTCGTGGGATCGATAACTGGGACTTAAGTCCTATATTACTTTGCGATAGAGTGCACTTACTCTTAGTGTATTTTAAGTGCATCAAGTTTCATTCAGAACATTGTATTTTACCTTAAGTGTCAGACATAGTCGAATCGTACTAACTGCCTTCATCTCCAGCTCTTCCCATTCTTCATATGTCATCTTCATAGACTTTTTTTTCTTCTCATTTAAAACTTTAATCAGTCCTTACTGCACTAAAATATCTTTCACAATACTCTATCACAAGTTAAAATTCCTCTTGTCATGAAAGAGCTCCACCTCAAATTTACTACTTCTTAAACCTTGCATCTTTGCCATAAAAAAAGACATAAACACCAAAAGCGGGATCGAAACCCGCTCTGATACTAATTGTTGGAAAAAAATCATCCACCAACAAGAAAACGAGCAAATAGACAAGCACAACAGTACAAGAAATTTAACATAGTTTGACCTTTACTGCCTACATCCACGGCTTCACAAATCAATCAATTAGATTAAAACAACAATTACAATCACCAATATTAAAATATCTCTCACAAACTCAAAATCCCAATACATTCAATCTCACAAAAGTGATATTTTCTCTCAAACCAAACATTCAAACAAAAAATACCAACATTTACAATTTGTTTTCACCTCACACAATACCTCAAATGGTGGCTACCATTTTTTTTAATCTCTCACATTGCACTCTGTGTCCTCTCACATACAGCAAATTCACTCTTTTTTCTTCCAAATCTTATTTCGGCACAGCACATAAACACAAAGACGAATACCTCAATTTAAAACTCTTGTCAAATGAGCTTAATTCAAACCCAACACAAGGCATAACTCAATACACAAAATGTTAAAAAGAAACAAATGGCTCATGAATCAATGTGTTATATATATATATATATTTCAATTTAGTGATTGTTACTATTGTTCGAACTATGTTTACAGTGTATGGGGTTAGATCTTTTTATTTAATTTAATGTAGTCCCAACATTTTCTAGTGACTTTTACTAAGTGAAGCCATTCGGTTAATTATGGATAATGTTCAAGTCCGTTGTGTAATTAGTTGAAAAATAACTGCAATCACTTAGGAAGTAGTTATCACTTGATGAGATAGTAATTTATGTAGAGATTCCTTCTTTGATTGAGAGAAGTAGGATTATTATAAATAAGGTACAGAATCAGAAAAAATACCTTTTTCATGTACAATTGATTACTATTGAGTGAAAGTGCTGAGCTCTGTGTGCGCTTCCACGTTACAAGGGACTAAGAGGAACTTGTAAGTGTGCCTATTTCAATTGACAATGACTGGATATAAGTATATAATCCATTTCCTCTCTTCATGAGGATAATTAGATGTTTAAATATTTTACATTTGGTACCAGAGCTATTATAGCCTCCGCCTAGTTATATAGAAAATGTATTCATCTACATATGAATTTTAGTTAGGATGTTGTTACAGAATTTATGAATTTATTCGATTTAAAACATGCTCATGTATCTGGTTCCAGCTTAGGAATTCAATTTGTTCACGAATCATTAATTTGTTAAATCTTTTTATTAGAAATTCATTGAAACAAAATTCAAGTGTAGATGAATCAAATTTATGCTACTTGTTTCTATTAAAAATGTAATTAGCCCTGTTTTAGGAATGCATCTCTTTCTGAAAACCCATTTAAGAACACAAACTATTAGTGCACAGTATTGAACCCATAAATGAAAACAAACTGATCATACAACAAATTAAGGAAAATTTTCTCTTTTCGGGTTAATAAGGATATCGGTAAAGTTGGGTTTTGGCACATGTGCTGGTTCACGAGACTGTTCTTTCAACCTTGAATCGCCTACGGTTATGGAACCATGGCTATTGGCAGTGCGTAGAACACTATTATCAACCTCGTCTTAGCCTAAATAAAGATTAAGGTCAAGGTCACTACCACACCACCAACCAAATTTGACGCATGTGAGGAAGGAGGAAGAAGGCTGAATCAGGTGGAAGGCGATGATGTTGTATTGTTGTTAGTTTAGGGTTTTCTTTTAAAAGTGTTATGGGCTTTAAGCTCGTTTAGCAAGTTAAAAAAATGGGAAGGTGCATGTTCCCATCTTGGGCTTGGCCTACTGTTGGAGCTGCTAAGTAGAAAAATAATTCAACAGTGTTGGGCTGATGAAGTTTGACTTTGAACACGGGACCATACAGATTAGGAGAAGTTGATGAACCAGTAAGCCAACAAATCCTTTCTTGTTTCGTTAAACAGAATTATGTTTAAATCATTAATCTGCTTGAATGACTAGAACAATATGGCATGCAATCTATTTTATCATGTTCGTAGTTTTTATCATTATACTTTAACAAAATAAATAAAATAGGATCAGAGTTAAGCTATCTTGAATTTCCTAATTCCTAAATAAAGATCTGAACCACTTAGTCCACTGCATATTATACTTAAGTAATTTGTACAACTAAAATTAAGAGTAGCCACAGCATGTTATAATTGTACATAAAGAAGATCATATTATACAATAACAACTAAGTCTTTTTTTATTAGGTGGGGTCAGCTACATGAATCAAACGACGTCATTATGTCCTATTATAAACTAAGTCTTTAGAAATGTTATTTAAATCTAAATTTTTTTTAATAGTTTCACCTATAGTCTTTCTTCATCTCTCTCTACTTCTACCTGTTGGACTATCCTCCACTTGATCTACTCTTCTTACCGGAACTTCTAAGGGTCTTCTCCTTACATGTCCAAATCACCTAAGACGAGATTCTACCATCTTTTTCACAATAAGTGCTACCCCCATTTTCTCTCTAACGCAATTTAATTCTATCACTATCTTGTATTGTATGGCCACACATCCAACGCAACATCCTCATCTCTGCGACACTGATCTTATGCTCTTGCTGGCTTTTTACCGCCCAACATTCAGTGCCATATTACATCACAAGCTTTATACCTGTGCGGTAAAATTTACCTTTAAGCTTGAGAGGTACTTTTCTATCACAAATCACTCTTGAAGCACTCCTCCATTTCATCCATCCAGTTTAAATCCTATGATTTACATTTCCCTCTATCTCTCCGTCATTTTGTATGATAGATCCAAGATACCTAAATTGTGTGACTTGTGGTATGGTGTGGTCCCCAATTTTCACCGCTAAGATAGTATTAGCACGCTTCTTACTGAACTTACATTCCATATACTCCGTCTTACTCTTACTTATACGAAAGTCATGTTCTTCTAAAGCTCGTCTCCATAACTCTAGCTTCCCATTTGTTTCTTCTCTCGACTCTCCAACTAAGACTATATCATCTGCAAAAAATATGCATTGTGGCACCGGCTCTTGGATATGCGCAATAAGCACATCCAAGACCAAGTTAAAAAGATATGGAGTCAAAGTTGACCCTTGGTGCAATCCTATAGTTATAGGGAAATCTTCTGTAACCCCCCTTGTGTTCTCACACAAGTTTTACCTTCATCATACATATCTTTGATTGCTCGAATATAAGCGATACGAACTTCTTTCTTCTCCAAAACCTTCCACAAGATCTCTCTCGGTATCCTATCGCATGCTTTTTTCCAGATCAATGAAAACTATATGTAGGTCTTTGTAGAAGATAGATTGCTTCCATGGTTGACCTCCCAAACATAAAACCGATTTGATCATATTATGATTAAATATAATTAAATGTAATTAAATATGTTAGTGTAATTTATCTTTACCCACAGGGAGATAATTGCATATACATATTTAATTAAGGTGGAATATAAAGCTTATTTTATTTCTCAAGTAGCCCATAGGTATTGAGAAATAGAACATTTTCTAGTTTTATCATAAAGGTTATACATTAATTATTGTGTGTTCAAATTTTTACCCACAAAGTGATTTCAATGACACGTTATTCATAAAATGGTGTATATTTCACAATAATATATTACAATATAAGGAATTTAAATTATGAATTTATTTTGTGTTAAAATCTTAGCTCATAGGTAAATTTTGATGACATATTGATTTATAATATAAGGAATTTTTTTATTATGAATCTATTATGTACTAAAATTTTAGTCTATAGGCAGATTTTAATGACATATTGACTATAATGTATAAATCAATGAATATACCATCAAGATTCTATATTGTGTTAAAATCTTAGCTACAGGCAGATTAAATCATGAATCTATATTGTATTAAATCATGAATCTTGAATTTTATTAAGTTATGTAAAGTTCTATGAAACTCTATTTGTTTTGTTTTCTCGTATGTGGTGTATACATTTGGATTGAGAATGACATGCTTTTGGACTTATTGAATAAGCATGAGGCTTATTCATCCAGTTAAATGATATAGTGAGGCTTTTACTAAGAGAAAAATGCATTGTAATACATCAAAAGTAATACTTGTTGTAAGAGAACTTATCGCCATAATTCATGTGATTAAATTTATTGAATATAAGCATAAAGATATTTGTGTTGTGGATATTATGAAGTTTAAGAAAATATTTGGACCAAGTAAAAAAATGTTAGATTTTTTTATTTAACCTAATATGGCCCCAACATTTTCCGGTGATTTTGACCAAGTCAAGTCATTTGGTTAATTATGAATAATGGTCAAGTTTTTATCTAATTAGTTGAAACTACAACCACTTAGGAAGTGGTTATCTCTTGATTAGATAATGATCTTATCTATAAATTTCTTTTCTGATGGAGAAAAGTAAGATCATTATAAATAAGGCACAATCTCTAGTCTAAGTGAGTCAGAAAGAATATCCTACCCATCTATAGTTTACTATAGAATGGAAGAGCTGAGCTCTGTGTGTACGTGTGCTTCCATGTTACAAGAAACTAAAACGGCCTTATAAGTGTGCCTATTTCAATTAACTATGGCTAGAAGTAAGTATCTCAAATCATTTCCTCTCTTCGGATAATTATGATGTTTAGATATTTTACATCCCATGCATACGCTGGATATTGGCGTGGATTGAAGAACTTTTATTTGTTTTAGCCCTCCTTCAGAATTGCAATACGGTCCATAAGTTAATGCCAATATACTTTGAAACCTTCTCTCTATCTCCATCTATTGCTCATTGGGTGTTAGCCAAAAGATTAATTGAAACTAAAATAGCACTTGTGTAATGCACAAGATTATAAAAAAAAAAAATTAAAACAATTAAAAATAATATATGATAATTATTTTATTGATATAAGAAAATATATTCATAATTTTTATAAGTGATTATAAGTGATATAGAAAATTTACGTTGAGGTTTAATTTTTGTTTTTTAGAATGTCAAATATTATGTTTATATATAACATTTTGATAATATTTTAAAAGTTTTAAATTGAAATTCAAAGTATATTGGTGACATAACTTAGAAATAACAATTGTCAAAGTTTTTTTTACATTTTCCTTTAATTTTTTTAATAAGATAATAATAAAATTCAAATTTAAATAATATTGGTGACTCAACTTAGTGTAGCAACTTGAAAGAATTTTATAAATCAAGACTCTTTTTTATATATTATATTAATTGATTGATATTGATTAATTGATGATTGATTATTATTATATTAATAAGATAATACCAATGAAATTTAAATTTAAATTTATAATAAGTTAATTGTGACACAATTTAGAAATAATAATTGTAAGAAATAACTTTGAAATAATTTAAACTTTTTCTTAATTTTTTAAAATAAATAATATTAAAATTTAAATTTAAATTAGATTAATGACCCAATCTATAAATGACTATTGACAAAAAAATTTATATTTTCTTTTAATTCTTTTTTATAAGATAATGATAAAATTCAAATTCAAGTAATATTAGTAGCATAGCATATAGAGTTACCATTTAACAAAATTCTATAAATCAAGACCGCTTTTTATATATTATATATTGAATATTGATGATTTGATTGTTAGAGTTCAAAAAGTTCCGCAAAATGTAAATTTTAAACTTTCATTGAATCTTGAATGTGCTTAACGAGGAATTAAATTTGAGTGAATGATTTTGTGTGAACCAAATTATTTTGAATGCTAATCTACATGCTATCAATTACCAATCAATTAATATAATATATAAAATAGAGTTTTAATTTTATCAAGTAATAATTTTATATTGTACCTTTAATATTATTTGAATTTGCATTTTAGTAAGAAAAATTAAAGGGAAATGCAAAAGTTTTATAGATTGTCATCTATAAGTTGTGTCACCAATGTAATTTGAATTTAGATTTTAATATTATCAATTTAAATAAAAATTAAATAAAAATGTAAATAATTTTAGTATTTTTACATATATCATTTTTAGATTGTGTCATCAATAACTCATTACAAATTTAAATTTAAAGTTCATTGTTATTATTTTATTAATGTAATAATAATGCTTTTATATATATATATATATATATATATATATATATCATTGTTATTTTTTTATAGAATAAAATTATTTTTATTATGATGTCAAACTATACTATACCATACAAATGAAGTTAAAGCCTAAGCGAGTTGATAATAGTGGCAATCCTTAAATCTCCAAATACTCTTTCAACAGTTTTTAAAATTTTTAAAATTTTGTCAAAATTGTATATATAAATTTGATATTTGACATGTTAAAAAATTAAATAAATATTTAAATCTCAATATAAAATTTATGTATCACCCATAATCACTTATGAAAATTATAATTATATTTTTTTATAGTAATAACATAATTATCATGTTATTTTTAAATATGTTTTTATAATCACATGCTTTGTATGAGTGTTATTCTACTTGTATATAAAACACAGTCCATATAAGTTGATCAAATGCCACGTGTCAATAATATATGAGTTTTTTTATCTTCAAAATTTTACTTCGTTCATGCAGTTGTCTCATGAACTAATTCGCCCTATCTTTCATGTGTTTCAATTTTTAAATGTTTGAATTTTGATTTGTTTTACTTCACCAATTCAAATTGATTTCATGAATAATTTCACCAATCATTAATCATTTTTTTGAAGCATTTTTAAATCTATATTTATCATCTAGTATTTAAAATTTGAAAATTGAAGTCCTTGCATACATTATTGTTTCTTATCTTAATATTCTAACTTCTTCTTACCAGATCAAAGTTAATGGTCTTTTTTTTTTTTTTATTTCTCCTCTCCTATAATATATTGTAATAAAGTGCTTCATCCTTTAACAAAAAAAAAAAGTGTTTCATTCATTTTTTTTTTGTTTTAGTTTGATTCTCGAAGGTAGAATTATGAAGACTAACAAGAGAATAAGTCTCTACTTATTTTAATATATATATATAGAGGGGGATCAGTTTACACCAGTGTAAGTCTTTTTTGACTTACACTTATTTTTAACTATGAGATTCACTTTTATCTAATGGTTGAGATTATTTCATTAAAAGTAACCATTAGATAAAAGTGGATCTAACAAGATTAAAAAATGAGTGTAAGTCAAAATAGAACTTCTGTTAAGTATAAGTTGATATTCGCCATATATATATATATATATATATATATATATATATATATAAAAGAAGTGTATCTGGTGTAAAGAAAATGTTCATTGTAAGAAGTGAGATGATTAAATTTGAATCTTGATCATTAAATTTTATATGAATGATCAATATTAGAATGTATAAAAGATAATATAATTAAAGTTTTATCTTTTTTAAGAGAAAATACTTTAATTTATAAGATATGGATGAATATTCATGTGACAAGAAATTCGCGGATTCGCTAGAAAAATTAATTACCAAATTTTCCTACCCAATCCATAGTTAATTAATGAGGGGATAGTGAGGAAATTACGTTCCCTCGCTAAATTTCAGAAAATGGTAGATGAAAGTTTTAGTTGTCAAATTGCTACGGATTAACGACAAATTAGCGACGAAATTGGTCGTCGCTGAATATATTTCTTAGCTAAAACATTTAGCGAGGGAATAATCCCTGGCAAAAATAAGATTAACACTTTAACAGCATGTTATTTTTGCTTCGGATTTAGGGAGGGAATTCCCCCGCCATCACCCTAGTTAAAGCTTTTAATTGTTTTTTTTTTAACCTTTCCTACTCCATTCTAAGTTTCAAATCTTTCGTGCCCTAACCCACCGTAGCTGTGTGCTCCCCAACCCCCACCCGTTGTTCGCCGGCGTCCTTCAAACTCTCAACTGCGATCAGTACGCTAGCTGATTCCTCATATTTTCCTTTCTTTTGTGATTTTATATATATATTTTTTTAATGCGGAAATATTGTTCTTCCTTTCTTGGATACGTATAAGATGTGTCTTTGAGAGGCATTCCAGAGTGTTGAAGTTTATCGCTATCCTCTGAAAATCATTTTCTACATTTTCACTCATAGGATGATAATTTTTTATTCAATCAATAAAATAGGATTCCCTGTATGTATCTGTTGTGAGGGCTGTCATTGTCTTAAGAGTAATTTGATAATTCTGAAATTTGGCTTCAGTCATTTAATTCTACATACTTGCAGGTACGTACGCAAGGAAGTTCAGTGTCTTATCTGCCTATATATATATATATATATATATCTTAAAATAATGTAATTTTGGGTTTGTCTCTTTTATCTTTCTGCTCTTTATTTAAATCTAATTCTCTTTATTTTGTTTTAATTAATCTAATTGTACATTAGCATTTACAGAGATTGTTTATCTTTTTTCTCCTTTTCTTTTCTTGGGTGTTGATTTGTGAATTTGTTGTTCTTGGTTTTGAGTTGTAACGGTTCCAAAAAATTGTGTGTGAGTTTATAATCTGCTTAATTACTATATATGTTTTACTATAGTTTAAAGAATCCAACTGCCTGAGTAGAATGCCCTGCCATTGTATTTATTTCCTTTAGGTAGATCAACATCATGTTCCTACTTTGATGAGGTCCACTTTGGAAAGAAGGGATACTTGGTGATGCTGTAGATGCGTTGAATATATATATGTATATATGGTACAAAGTGGGTGTATGAACTATTATGTGAAGTGAGAGGGGTTCAAATAAATAATAAAAAATCAATTATAATGATGGACAATTGATGCAGATCTAAAAATATATACCAAGTTTAAAAACTGACAGTATGAAGGAATAAATTAAGAAGCTCCTTTTATTCTTTGAAGTATCATATCTTGGGAATTCCTAATTTTAGTATGTATGAATTTTGTATAAATTACTAAACGCCTCTTAGGAAAAAAAACAAAGTGTATATGCATAGACAGCAGCTTGATATTTCAATTGAACCTTCAATTTGATATAAATTACTAAATGCCTTTTGTTATTTCGTTTTCCTGTTTCAAAATAAATTGCTTTTCTTTCTTCTCATGGAATTGAAAAGCCAGAGAGTACATGTGGAATGTAGATAGCAGCAGCGTAGAGCCGTAGACAAAGTGGAGTAAGCTCACATGAGTTGACAATCTGATTAGAGTTTATGTGTGTGTGTGTGTGTGTGTATATATATATATATATATGAGTCAGTGCCACTACCAGAGAGCATTATTAGTTAATAGGAATCATATAATAGCAAAAGAAATTAGATATGTTTTATGATCCTATCTGATTTTGACCACTTATTGTATTCGAAGACTATTAATAACAGTGACCTTTCTTTTTGTCTCTGTTGCTTGTCTCAGTTGTTTGATAGCCCTGATTTTGGCTAAATTGTTAACAGTTTGGGTTGAATTGAACTGCCTTTGTTAGCAGTTCCTTCACCAGTCTTAGTGAACTTAAAAAGGATTATCAGGCTGCTTCGCTTTGAAGGGTCAATACTTCTGAATCCTGATGCCTATGTTTGTGTGCACAATTAAATTTTGCTTTAATTGAAAGTTGGTTTTCGGAAGAAGCAAGGAAAAGGCAAAGAGGCATGTAACAAGTCACCATATATCTGCAAGTGCATGATACTTGTACCGTTTTCTTCTTACAATTTTCATGTAAATGATGATAAAGTAATAGTGCTTTCAAAACTCCAGATCTTTAATGAATTTAATGCTGACATGTGAAAGAACTTTTTTTTTTGTAGCAAACATTAAGCATTGTGCAATTCTTGAAAGGACTAGCTTTTCTATGCTTTTCTTTGACACTTGGCAGATCCATACCTTTTTTATTTTCTTCCTACTTTTTTGGGGTACTGATAATTATTTCATGGGAAATGAGGACAAACAAGTTGCTGTATGTGTTAAACTGTTAATACAAATTTCAGATTCTGTCTTTACAGATAGCTCTCGTTAGCAATTGTAACCTTGCTGCATTGTTATCTATTCTATTTTCTCTTGTCTTGTTTTGGTAGTTCGTAAATTTACACATCGTGAATCAACCTTCATGTCCTATAAGACATCCTCGCAGATCATTAGTAGTATGCATTGGTACAGGGAAAAAAATTGTTTTGAACAGCTTGCTTAAATTATTTTATTCTTTGATCTTGTAGGAAGCAAGTGCCATTCCTTTTGCTGCATTGATAGCTTAGTGACAGGAATCGAAAGAGCTTTCTTTTATCACAACTTCCTGGTAAGTTCATGATATGCGTATGCATAGAGTTATATTTGTCACTTTACTGTAATTTTGGACTGTTTGGTGAGTAAAGCCATAGCTTCCTATTTGAGATTCAATATTAGTGAGCACGTGTACTTTTCAAAATACCATTCATTGTATTGAATCTTGAATTGTCCAAGTCGGACAATTTAGGAACAAACTTTTTCTACACTTAGTTAATAGTTATTCCTTAATTCTCATATTTTATATTTGATGAAATTTTGTTGTGCTACATTCTCTGGGTGCATACTTGATTGTGGTAGATGTCACACCTGGAGACCAATGGGGAATGCTACCGAAATTTCATCAAGTATAAAATGTGTGATTTTTGTGAGTGCTATCAAGGTGTTGAAAAAGTGTCTTCTCAAATGAGATATGACCATACTATATTAAAAGGGAGATGAGGATTTTCGAAATAATTGTATTTATGTGCTAAATCAATTTCAGCAATTATGAGACCCGATCGAAGTTGGATGTTACGAAGAATTGATCCTACTGGCTATGTAAGTGAAGAATTCAAAGATGGAGTTGATGATTTCATTAAGGTTGCTAAAGGAGACCCAACAGTTGCTGATGCATTAAGTCGCATTCCTTGTCCATGTGCAAGATGTAAGAACCATGTTAGGATGGAGTCATTTTGGGTAGAAGCACATCTATATAAGTATGGATTTATGGAGGGTTATGTAAATTGGACCATTCATGGTGAGAACAGATGGGGGGATAGTGGTTCAACATCCATTGTCCATGACAATGAAGTGGAGATGAGGTATCCATACGTGGATATGGTTATGGTTATGGATGCCACAGGTGATAAATTAAATCCAAAAGCTCAGGATTTGGAAAAGGATCCGAATCCTTCAGCTTCGAAGTTTAATGACTTGGTAAGAGACACTGATGAACCTTTATGGGACGGTTGCCATAAGCACACGAAATTGTCAGCTATAACTCAACTCTTGAATTTGAAGTCAGAGTTCAACATGAGTGAGAGTTGTTATGATCAAATGATTGTTGTAATTAAGAGCATACTTCCAGAGTCAAACAGGTTACCCGAAAACTTTTACAAATCGAAGCAAATGGTTAGTGAGTTGGGATTAGGATATGAGAAGAAAGACGCGTGTCCTAATCATTGCATGTTGTATTACAAAGAAAATAGTGACAAGAGAATTTACTCAATTTGCTCAGTATGTGGACATCCACGATTAAAAGCAAAGGCAGCATGTTCAACAAATCAAAAGGATGTGAACTTCATTGTAGGTGTCTTTAAAATTAAAAACTCATTATATTTGTTAAGTTATTGATTTTCTTGATAAAATTTTCTTGATTTGTTGTTTTAGGACTCGTATGACATTGCGATGTCAGAGAAGTATGGAGAAGACTCTTCGAGTTATCCTATGGTTGACCCAGAGGTGTGGTTGGATGGAATAGGTTCTAAAAAGAAAGGACGGGTCGATGACATGGGTAACAACTTGGATACTGGCATTCATGACTCTAAGCATGGTTCATCCTCTAGGGCCCCAGGTCCTCCTTGCACTACACCTTTGACACAAGTAAACATAACTGAAGTTGTAAATGAAGCGATAGCCTCCTTTGTCAAGACGCAATTGAAGCCTATGTTGGTGTCCAACCTATCTAGGATCTTGCAAACAGGAAATATTGCGTCACAGGCACCACCGCAAGGCAAAGTAGTTGGGAAGGGTTTAGAGGATGATGATGATGACAGTGCAAACTAAGATTGATTACTTGTGCTTTTATTCCTTTTTTCATAGGATATCTTTTGAACTATTTGTATAACTTTGAACTATTCGTAGGACTTCTTTTGAACTATTTGTATAACTTTGGGTTATACTATTTGTATAACTGTTTTATTGCTTTGCATAAATTTATTTGCTTGATTTCTCTTTTGATTGAGATGTTTATACAAGTATAAATTGGATAATAAAAATGATCTTTTTTAAATTTTATTTTGATTAGATGCAGTATTGCTACAGATTTGTAGAGGAGTAGATGTGAGAGATTTGCAAATTATGAACTAATTAGCAACGGAATAGTTTAGAATTACCTAGAGAAAACCTACTATTTGTCAGTTGATAACTATGGATTAGCTACAGATTGGCTTCGTATTAGTTTTGCATTAGTTTCGCATTTGCGACCAAATAGCAAGGGATTGCCTTTTGTTTGTGAATGTGATAGCTAAAGATTACCTTCAACTAGCGCATTTTGAGTATTAGCTTCGCATTAGCGATGTAATAGTAAGGGATTGCCTTTTGTTTGCAAATGTGATAGCTACAGATTACCTTCAACTAGCGCATTTTGAGTCCAAGCTAGGTTGGATGGGACAGGCCTATAATGCCTATTTTCGATCGCCACAGATCGTCATTGGCTTGTTGGCTGCCACACTTGGCCTTTGTCTCATGTTTATCCAAACCTGGTTTGCCATGCTCCCTAAATGTCCATAGGATCCATACACAAGATCACTAATTTATTATCACGATCTATTTTATATGCATAATGTAAGTGATCATATGAACGTAATTTGTATTTGAATCCTAAATTCCTAATTAGCCATTAATGCGTAATTTGTGGTTTGAATTTGATTCTCCTATGTTCTCATGATGTTGAAATTGTTAGCTATTGCGCAACTTAATTTGAGATTAATTTTGATACATTATTAATGTAAAATTTTTACATTATTATTCAGTCTGTATTGACACATCATTTGATAAATTTGATTATGTTAATAATTATATGAGGTGTCAAACTAATTAAATGACTTGACAACACATCATTAGATGTAAGTGTAAAAATTTATTATATTGACAGTGCATCAAAATTAAATTCATTTAGTTTCTAAATTTTGATCTTGACTTGGGCATATCATTTTGCTTTAAGTGAAATCGTATGTCTCCTAAATTTCTCAAAAGACTCCATGATTACCTATGCACTAACGGATTATCTTTTTGTCTATTTTGAATGATTTCATTAACTTAAATTTTTTATTGAATGAGTTACATATCCATTCACTATATTGATGAATACTACTTATCACTTTATCTTATTTATCATTGAATCTGGCTGAATTAATTGAAAAAATGCTAGAGAACTAGAGTCTTTATCAAAATTATTTTGCTAATATGTGGCATGCTTGTTGACACTTAAATACTTGAGTGGTCCTTATCATATTATTCCATCCAACAACTACATTTATATTCTATCAAAATTTTGGTTACTTTTTGTAGTTGTTTTATTAAATTCTGTCAAAATTCAAGCTAGCATTGCTCGAGTTAATTTTATTAAATAACATTAACTTAATTTTTTTATTGAATGAGTAAACATATCCATTCACTATTAAATTGATGAATACTACTTATCACTTTATCTTATTTATCATTGAATCTGACTGAATTAATTGAAAAAATGCTAGAAAACTTGAGTCTTTATCAAAATTATTTTGCTAATATGTGATATGCTTGTTGACACTTAAATGGTTGAGTGGTCCTTACCATATTTTTTCATCCAACAACTACATTTATATTCTATCAAAATTCTGGTTACTTTATTGTAGTTGTTTTATTAAATTATGTCAAAATTCAAGCTAGCATTGCTCGAGTTAATTTTATTAAATAACCATTCTATATATTAAGCATATCCTTAATTTGTTTCTTAACACTTTTTTTTTTTGTGACATGTTTGTTGACACTTAAATGGTTGAGTGGTCCTTACCATATTATTCCGTCCAACAGCTACATTTATATTTTATCAAAATTCTGGTTACTCTATTGTAGTTGTTTTATTAAATTCTGTCAAAATTCAAGCTAGCATTGCTCAAGTTAATTTTATTAAATAACCATTCCATATATTGAGCATATCCTTAATTTGTTTCTTAACACTTTTTTTTTGGTGCACTGTTTCTTAACAATTATTATTATTTTATTATTATTATTATTATTATTATTATTATTATTATTATTATTATTATTATTATTATTATTATTATTATTATTTGTAACGTAGTTTTTCGGTGAATGACAATTTTTGTTTTTCTGAGATGGCGTAATGAATCATATTGTTAATTTTATATTAGACGTTTTATATGCTAGGTTGTGTAACATTTACGGGTTTCTTGTCGCCTAAAAGATAATTCTATGCTTGCTATCGTGTTCCACGATAATATGCTATCATAAACATTCAACATAAAACTTACAATGCTTTTTAAAGGTAAAAGTATGCTTACTTTCCCATTTATTCTCCAAGGAAGTCTTGGGAAACCCACCTATCCGTAACGCATTGAAGAATGCCTTGACGAAGAATAAAAGGATTGTTTGGTTTCTATATTATCTGTTTTCATTTTCATAAGAAACATAAAATGAGAGAGAAAATATGTTTGGTTGGTTATTCCATTTTCACTTTGAAATGGAGCTCACATTTTCGGAAATTTTGGAAACAAGAAAATCGCGTTTTCAACATTTCCCAAAACGCACGGTGGCAACTTTGTAATTTTCAACACATCTTTTCCTTTATTTTTTATATCATTTCTTCTCTTCCTGAACCTTGTACCTCAGATTTTACCAGCCACCACACACAAATCCGACAGTCACAACATCACCAACCACCTCTCTCTACTCATCCCCTTCTTTCCCAACCACGCCATTTTCCCCTTCCCCTTCCCCTTGTCTCCCAGCCACGTCATTACATCGTTGTTGATCCCAAGGACACCATCAGCAGCGCGTGCTACTAGGATGACCTCCTCAAGGAGGGTTATGGCATGGCCACCGTGAGACCCTTAAAAACTGGAGACAATTTTTCAAAGCAAACATGTTTTCAAATTATGGTAATATTGAAAATGAAAACTATTCTCTAAAAATGAAAATAAAAAAGGAAAACAGGAAATGTTTTCTAAAACCAAACGCCACCTAGGTTCGGAATATGTTAAAAAGAAACCATTGTCATGAAAAATTGGACGGGCTAGTCAAACCAGTTTAACCTGAATAGGTTCTTAGGCTAGCGCAATCAAGTTTCAATAGGGTGGCCAAGAATCGATATCAGACCCGCTAAACCGACACCAAGCCAATAAAAAACGTGTGCAAACCGGAACAGGCACTCAATTTTTTCTACTTAAGATCCATCAATGCTTACCATCCCTTGTGACTTCTAGTGCTACTTTCCATCCACTCTACTTGATACATCTCCGGGCTAATCTCTAAATCAGAAAACCGTGAGATGGACGAAGATTTCCTCGCATTGCCAATAGGAATTTTAATGGCAAACACCTGCCCCATGTGGTGTCGCACTTAACTTAGATGACAAAATAAAGAATGTACCACACTTTAGTTTGAAAATAGTAACTACATGTCGTGATCATGTATTCATGTAATGCTTTGTGCACGAGGGAATATTTTGGATATACGTCGATATTCATTCGAAGAATATATTTAATATCTAGTATTTATAGGCATTAGATAAGATATAAATATAGAAAATAAAGGCTCCGTAAATACCGATTTAACCTGAGAGTCAGTCTAGTCTAGGTGCCGCAAACAGCAGAGTATGCCCAGGGGTAGGGTCATTAGCCAAGGCACTTGCCCTTCCTGACCCCTTCCCCTTTTGACCTAACCACCATTCCCACAATCCCACCTCAGCAGCTGTCCATCTTCCCTCGATTATACTTGACCATGATTTCTTCATGAACCTCTTATAATATAAGAGCTGGAGGAATCAGTTAAAACAGGCACTCAACATGATTGGGGTAAGTACGTATAATGTTGGTAGGTGTGGACAGTCCCTAGTTCTAATTATGCAAATGAAAGAATATAAAAATTAGGGCGAGTAACTTTTATTCAGCCAAAAACCATTTTCTCAGCCTGAAAGAATTACAGCGAATACAGCCGCTTTCTGGGTATAGATAGACACAATCACAAATCCAAACTTACAAACGTAAAAGGCTTTCTTCAATCTCTCTTCTAGCAGGTCACCTTGGAACTGATAGACCAAGCTCTAAAACAAATAAAACAAAGGCTCAATTAGTAACATGCTTGAGTAGAATACCCTAAATACAGCAAAGAGCCAAATACTGAAGAACAACAACTTTAAACAAGAGAAACTCCTACATAAGTGCAGTTGCAATGATGCCATGGTACAAGGAAGAAGTACAATGGTTAATGCGTAATCTGAAAATTATAAGCTCCGTTCATATGGCATTTGTACAATTTGCTTCAGAATAACATATATATGGCTAAACGCATGTTTAAGCCTAAATTATGAGACTGCTATTATCTACGTTTCTCCAAACTGTTCAGATGGCAAAGATAAAAGATCCCACCTTAAGAACAGCATGCATGTCTCACGTCCCATCAATTCCATCTGGTGAAAGTAGCAGTTATGTTATCATATTATACTTATTTACTATAAAAGGATCATTCAAGATATTATAAATTTTAAGGCAAATATTTGCATCCAAAAGTCTGGTTGGCTGCCATAACAGTCCTTAATTATCTATTCAACTTTCAACACCCAGTGCACTCCTAATTTCAATTTCCCTACGTACCACTGCAAGGCCTTTCCTTTATATTTTCTAATATATCCCCACTGGTAAACCATTGGTGGAAAATTTATACCAACAAATCATTGTTAACACAGAAAGACATATTAAATCAGTACCACTCAGTCTGACCATCTTGTTACATACTTGTTTTATAAATTTGAAGATTTTGTATAAAATTACAGATATGTTATTTGTTAAGGGGTAGGTAGAGTATAATAGATTGAGGTACTGAATTGAACTCAATAGCAAAGCTTTATATATGGTTCTCTTAAGAAACCTTACGGTACTTCAAGCTCACACCACCATACCAGAATAATTATGTAGGACAAATGGATGGAAGAAATATAGAGATTAATGCAGTGAGACATCAACTGAAATAGATCACTAACAAAATACTCATCCAGTTTTTCAATAATACATCATGTTTGCTGCTTGTATAGAAGAAAAAACAGTAAGATTAGGGATTTTTTAAAAAGAAATCACCAGACCACACTAACAAAGAACAATTGATAACACTGACAAGTAGAATATTACTTAAAGCCATTAGTTGGGAAACATTAAGAGATGGGAAAGAGAAAGAAATGAAAAAATGAAAATTGTCAATGAATCTCGACATGAATAGATAGATTAACTTCACCAATTTCATTCCTCTTACTTTCTTTTCCCTCCTCTTTTCATTTCCCAAACAAAAGAAAAGAGAAGGTCATTATTCCACAGGAAATCCATTCAGACTTCCAAATAACTGTAGAAACCGCCAGTAGAACTTTTTTAAGACAATCGAAAAGGTAGATCTATTCTAATATTGCTGTAGAGATTATTAAATGTTAAAAGAACGCTTATTTTTTCATACTTGATAATGAAGCAGTAGGCCATAATTGGCTGGTCCCGCAATCCCAATTAACTATGTGCCTGCAGGAACCAAATTTTACAGTTAGTTGACATCAAAACTCCCACTTAAAGCACTTTCACTTCATACTCACAGCCTCCAAATTGTTTTATCCACAAAACCTGCCTAGCCAAGCCACAATGCCCATTCTATAAACTAGAGGCAACTAGACCATATGAGGCTGTCTGAAACACTCTTAAACGCTTGAGATATTCTTGTGTAGCCACAATGCATGTTGAGATTGTGCTATAGACCAATAAGAGTATCCATTGGTTTAACAAAGTCTACACGGCGAAACCCAAATTTGAAAATGCCAAAACCCAATGTAATTTCCTATTGACTAAGTGCACAAAGCATCAAATTCATCAAAGAATTTTCCTAAACATTCTCTATACCCCCTTTCCTTTTTTCAGTGAATTCTCTATACCCCTTTTTCAAGTAACTACTATTAACTCACCAGCATCATCAAGAGGCCTAAAGTTGCACAAATTTAACAAGAAGCAGTAATTCCAGTGAGCAAAATACCAATGCATTGGACCCTTAACCTTAATAAAACAAATCGATAAAACTTATTCTGGATATCACAACCACAATTTCGGGTAAATTAGCAATTTAGTCCCTGAAATTATTTTACACTTACAGTTTAGTCCCTGAATTTATTATTGTGTGAGTTACTAAAGTGAGATACAAAGGGGTCTGAGTTGATATAAGTTTTATAAACCCACGACTAACTCGTACACATAATTAAATTCAAAAACTAAATTGCCAAAGAACAATAATTTTAGGGACTAAGTTGCTCACTTACTGCCACAATTTCTATAATCGAGTTTGTTTGTTCCCATTTCAAAAGCTTATTCAGTGCATTCAAACGTGGCAAAACAAACAAAATCCATAGAGAAAACTCAATGCAAGAAGCAAGGAAGCTACTCACACTTTTGTTAAGAATTTTGAAAAAGAAAGTATTAGAGGCCGGGAGAGGTGCAGCAGAGAGTACCCTGAGAAAGCGCTCGGCAGCTCCGGGAGGTTGTGCTCAGGCACGACGTCATTCTCGCTACCGCCACCGCGCTGTGCAGTGGCAACATCGAATGTACGCACCCCAGTTCCGGTGCAATCCTGCAAGTCACCAACGACAACAACAGAAGGGAACAAAATTGAAACTTTTAAGGGTTAGTAGATGTTTAATTTTGATTCATTTTTAGGAAAAAGGAAAATAATTTTTTTTTTCAAAAGCTCGCTATTTTGATTATAAGCTGTATTGAACATAAAATAAACTAATTTAAACACACACTTTATATTTAGGAACAGAAATGAACTTCATAGGATAAATGGAACAGGAATGGGAACCTGGTTAAGAAGGATCGGCGAAGAGGAGCAGAGGTGGTGGCTGGTTTGGAGAAAGAAGAAGCGCGAATGTTGGATTTGACGGCAGATTTTATGGACGAAATCAATGTTCTTTGCGCGATTCTGCTGCACGCTGAAGCCATTGACGAATCAGATCAGAGGAACAATAACAGCGCAGTGCTAGGGTTTAGGGTTTTGCGTTCATCGTTAGACTTCGATTGTGTTTGCTTTTTTGAAATTGAAGAATGTTGGGCCTAGTAGAGTGAGGTTGCTGTGCCTTCTAATGGGCTGGGCCTTGGCTGTTTTGGTTGTATCTTCGGATTAATTTCAGTTTACACATTTTACCATAGTTATATAATTCAAACAGAAGATTAATTGCGTCAACAAATCAATGATTTGACTGTGAATCAAATGATTGAACTAAAACATTAGGATAAATAATAAATATTTTGTTTAAAAAATATTATATAAAAAATTATCTTATATAAAAAATACTACATAAAAGATACATCATATGAAAAAGTACTAATAATATAATCAAATTAGCAATAATTATCTAGTTTTACTTTTTAAAATTAAATTTGTTAAATAATAATATAAATTAAAAAATTGAAAAAAATATTCAAAAAAACATGTGATTTAATGATAAAATGTATTTTTTTAAAAAGATCTTTAAGGACTATATTCAAATCTTAAAATATCTTTTTGAAACTTAAAATAAAACAAAAATATAAAAATCCAAATCAACCTATCCATGAAGATTATCGAGTCACTCAAGTTTGACTTATTTGTTGAGAAAACTTGTTGTGGCTAAGAATCAAATTGACTCAGAGGCTAAGTCATTTTTCAGTCAGTCGATCCAATTCGTATAACTATGCATTTTAATTTTGGTGGATTAAGATCCTTTCATGTTTCTTACTAACATGAAATAATCGTATTATAAGAGAAAAAAGACATAAATTCAAAATTAATAGACTTTACATAAATAATGATGGATCCTACTATAATTATTTTTGGTGTCTTTCTCTCTCATAAGTCATAACATGACCCTCTTATATTAGCAAGTAGCATAAGAAGATCTTGATTGTTTTTCTGCAATGAAGTGTGAAGTTCAAATGGTTACATCCACATTTTCAAATCTCAAAAAATAAAATTCACACATGAACCAAAATTTAGAATGAATCATCTTATGTTATTTTTTACATGACAATGTTATATAGAAGTGAGAGAAAAATACAAAAATATTTTGTTAGTATGGTCAGTCAAAACTTGTGATATTTTTTTTTATAATTTTTGTATTTATTTTTCTTCTACACATAATTTTATTATGTAAAAAATTATACGAGAAGATTGATTTCGGATAAAGGAAATGCTTTTATTCGAAATGATTGATATATTTTGGGTGTAGATATTATATATCTCATATATTAATCATATATTAACGTTTTCATTGAATACGTATATAATATATGAACATTTTTAATTTTGGTGCTGTAATGAGTCCCCTAAATCTCAATGTACTTCTTCCGCGCCTTTAATTAAACAAATAGAAATCTGATAGTCGTTGAATAAGTACAAAAGCAATTGCATTAATTAACTATATTCAGCGGTTGAAACTTGAAAGTATGGGTTGCACTATTTTAAGGACATGACATGACAACTGCAGAAATGCCTCAAGATTCAAACAAGGATTTATTTGCTTGTTAATTACTCATTAGTCAGTGACCTACTATTAACTATAATCCATGCAAAGTAGATTAATTAATTATTAAATTCCTCTAAATCGCCATATCTACAACTGACACTGAAAGATAATAGACTTAATTGTTTCTTTTGACGATGAAGGGTTGGGGTGGTTGGAAGAAATGGAATGGATAGAAAAGGGAAGAAAAATTAGTAAAAAGAATGAAAAAGCACTTTGTTGCAGTGGGTCATAAAATCTGGGACCCGTTTATGATACTGGCTAACCTCTTGACATAATCATAAATATGAGAATGAGAAAAAAACAGAGATCAATCTAACAAGTTTATAGGCAAGCTATATTACCCCCAAAATCAAAGCTTATAGCCTATGGGCAACCTATTATTATAGATCACAATACTCAAACCATTAGTCTATGTTCTTTTGCATTGATGCCTAGTCTTGCCAAAATTGGTTGTCATTTGTCATATACACTTTGTTGTTTCTGTTCTTCCGGATCCGGTGTAAAATTATAGCAAACTCAATGCTTTCGGACGAAAGATGTTATTGTAACTTGGTCCATCACTCCAACATATCATGTTGTTATAATTACTTAAATAAATTAAGGAAGTAATATGATTTTTAATTATAATATTTTTTCATTAAGGTGTATTCGTATAAATATTTTTTTTTAAATAAAAAAATCTCATGATCAACATCAAAATTCTTCTCAATTAAAGAAATAAATAATTAAGACTTGTTTAATAAAAAATTGAGATAAACTTAAAAGAATCTTACAATAAATCTTAGTTTACGTCTTAAAAATTTAATTTATCATTCAAATAATAGAAATAATGTAGGAAGAAAATAAACATAGTAATTGTTAGGAAAAACTAAGCTAAGCGAAAGCAAAAATATTTCTCCCCAATTATGCAGATAAATTAGCACTATAAATACTTCTTATAACAACATATCAACCATACAAAATAACGAATCTCAACAATGACAATGATTGAAAAATAAATATCAAAAACACTACAATTTTAACGTAAAAAATTTCTCAGTATAAAGAAAAAAAACCACGAAATCAAGTCTAGCAAAAACTTCTACTAATAAGGCAATGTATACATAAATCAATCCTCTTAGTAGCATTAGGGAATATTACAATTAACAATACATTACCAAATAAGTTGATCAACCAAGCAACAAGAGAAAAACTCCACAAAAGTGAGTATCATAGATCTACCAAAATAGAAGGTGAAACAACAAATAAAATAAACCAAAATGTTGCTCTCAACACTAGGAACAACATACTAAAACTTCATAAGAAATGGTAAGAGTTTGCTCGTCTAATGTTGAATTTAAAGAGACCAAAAGCTTCATTTTCTTCTTCTCCATGGACTGCACCCTCACTCTCTGTTTCTATCCTTTTCTTTTCACTCTCTCATTGTAGCTTTTTTGTGGCTTCCTTTTTAAGTTATTTCAAATTGTTTTTAGTTTATTTTTTTTATTGGTTAACCATGGGCACCACTTAGGAAGGACCTACCTAACAAATCTTCCCCTTTCGACTCCAGTGGGGAGGTGCTCTCCACCAAGCCTGTTTTCTTTCTGCAAGACATTAACTTTGTCATAGGCAAGGTCTTAGTCATCATTTATGAGCGATTGTTATTAGAATAGATCTTGTTAAGTAAAAACAACTTCATCTCTAGTGCTTCCGGTGTCCAATGATACCACACCTCTACGTGCTTTGACCTGGAATGAAAGGTTGAGTTCTTGGTAAGATGGATGACACTTTGACTGTCACAAAATAACACAAACTTCTCTTTCTTGAAACCCAACTCTTGTAAGAATTTATGCATCCACAAAAGTTCTTTAGAAGCTTCAGTATTAAGAATATACTCAACCTCTGTGATAGATAAAGCAACACATTTCTATAGTTTAGATTGCCAAGACACTGTTCCCCTTACAAAAGTCATCAAGTACCCAGAAGTATATTTCCTATAATCAATGCCATCAGTCATGTTTGCATTTGTGTAGCCATCTAACATAGGCTGACCACTCCCAAAGCATAAACAAACTCTAGAAATACCTCTAAGATACATGATGATCCACTTCATTGCTTGCTAGTGTTCTTTACCAAGATTAGAGAGAAAATGACTAAACACCAACATCATAAGCAATATCCATCCTTGTGCATACCATAACATACATCAAGTTACCAATTGTGGATGGATAAGGAACCTTCTTCATCTTTTCTTTGTCTTTTTCACTTGTAGGACATTATTGTGAACGCAATTTATAATGACCTGCAAGTAGAGTACTAACAAGTTTGGAATTACCTCATGTTGAACCTCTCTAATACCTTCTCATGTATCTTTACTGAGATAATCACAATTTTTCATTCTTCCTATAACGAGTAATTCTTATGTCAAGGATTTACTTTGCAGAGCCTAAGTCCTTTATGGCAAGGGACTTGCTCAACTCTTTCTTCAAATTCTTAATTTTTTTAGTGTCATGATCAACAATCAACATGTCATCCACATATAGCAAAAGATTAATAAAATCACTATAAGAACATTTTTTAACAAATACACAATGATATGAAGTAGTTTTGCTATACACATAATCTTTCATGAAAGAATCAAACTTATTGTACCCCCGCTTGAGTCCATACAAGTTTTTATTCAATAACAAGTTTGGAATTGCCCTTTTAATTTTAAATTTTGTTTTTTAAGGATTTTTATTTTTCTTACATACTACAACTTTAAATCGACTTTTATTTTAGTTGATTATTGAAATATACATTTTTTTTTATGATGTGTTAGAATGGTCGAATTTTATCTTTCTTTCTAAATTTTTAACTATCAATTTCATATCACTTGAAAATGTGTGAGGTGTGTTATTGAATTTGTTATCATTTTATATAAGTTGTGAAAAAATTAGAATAACTCTAAATCTTCCTAACCAATTTTTTAATAATTTCCTTAATTATTAAATGGATAAAGTATTAATTGTGTTTTATGTTTCTACTACATTAAATGTATTTATTTTTTATTTTAATTTTTTATATTATAAGTGCTAAAAAACATATTAAAAATATATTTTAAGAAGATATAATAAAACTCTTTACTATACCTTTTTGTTCTCCTTGTTAATAATTATGAAATTATGTTATTGGAAATATATTCCCCGAGAATTTTTAATTACTCAATTTTTGAATTTATCACTTGATTTATTTATCAAAGATTATGTCTATAAATGATAAACATTAAATATCATGAAATAAAATTTTATTAAATAATTTATTCAAGTGTAATCCGGTAATTTCTCTTACTATCAATTGCCATTTGCCAGTCCATACTACACAAAACTAGCTATCGAACTTTTTAATAAAAAAGTGCATACATTTATTTACCCAAGAAGAAAAAATACAGACATTTATCGTACCAATTGGAGCATGTTAGGCTGCATCAATTTCATGGCACGTCAACCAGTCTAAGCGAAATGAATTTAAATATTTTTAGCATATAATCTTAAATACAATTTCAAAAATTATATGTATTTAAAATAATATTGTTAAAAAAAGTTATTGTTTAAATTTTTTTTATAATACTTTAAGAGATTAATCTATTACTTATTAATTAAAAAATATTCTAACAAAATAATTATAGCACGTCAACACGATGCTTTGTCTAAGAAAAATACCTCATGAATTAGTACTACTATTAGTGTATTATTACATAAATTTCATCAATTTTTTAAGTGTTTTTTATTCGATAAGTAAGAGAGTAATATTTTAAGATATGATCAAATATTTAAGTAGTAATTTCTTTTAATGATATTATTTTTATATACATAAATTTGAATCAAACTTAAGATCACATGTTTAAAAATTAAGTTTATTCTACTCAAACTAATACATATTAATAAATATCATCATTTATTATTAGATTGCTCTCAATTTAGTTTGTGTTTTGATATGTTTCAGTGTAATTTTAGACTTTGTTTTTGATACATGGTTATTGAAAAGATGTTTATACTATTAATTAATTATACATTATTTTATATGTAACTTTGTTTTAGATCACAAGATATTTTATAGATTTAGCTTATTTGAACCATCAATAAAATTAATTATAATATGATCGTGTGATCACAAAGGTTATGCAATCTCTTCTTAAGATTTGCTTTTATGATATTTGAATTCGATCATATATATTACTTTTGATATAATTATTATGAGAATCAAACATTTATTATGACGTAACAATATATGATTAAATGATAGTATAAAATTTTTTTACACTTGCATTCAAATTAAATTTGTAATTTCAAGGGATGTTTGGTTTATTTTATTTTTATTTTTTTAATTTTTAGTTGATATTTCATTCATATAATTATGAAAAAATAAAATAAAATAAAATAAAATGTCCATGTAGTGAACATTTTATGCACGTTTAAACATGGATAAAAAATAAAATTATTTTGTTTATTATTAATAAAAATACACTAATTAAAAATAAAAATAAACCAAATACTCTTTTTAAGTTTCTAATAATCTTTCCACACTAATGAGTGAACCGTAAATTTGGATTTATATGTTTATCTATTTAACAAATTATAACATAAACCAAACATCATTTCAAATTAGAAATTAATTAGAGGTAATATTTGAAGATTTTTGTTGGATTAGTTCCACTTAATCACAGTCCTTTTATAAGTGTTCCACCAATCCATACCCCATAGCCATAACTCCAATTCGAAACACAATATTACTAGTGACACATAGTTAGACTTACATTTTATATATATTTATTTATGTGGTAGAATTAAAATAAAATTAGACAGTAAATAAAATAAGCATAGTTATAATTAAATAATAAAAATTATAGAATTATAAAGTGTTATAAATAAAAATGTGTGTAAATAACTTTTTAGAGAATACTTTTATAAGAGAGACAAATAAGATAAGCTTATCATATCTTATCTAATATGATTATGATAAATTAATCACATACATCCACCAGGATAGAAAGTATGATATATTTTAAATATAAAATAATTAAAGTATAATAAAATATAACATGGTTACCAAAAATATATATAATAAATATAAAATATTTAAAATAATAAAATACTAATAATTAATTTTAAAAATTATTTTTATTTTATCTCAAGGCTAATTTTAAAAACTGAAAAATATAAAATTATTCTAATAATTTAACTATATGTAAAGTAAAAACTAAAAATGAATATTTAAAATTATAAAAAATTAATTTAAGTTAAACAATATTTTCAAAATTTTAAAAATTATATGTAATTATCATAAGGATAAATTTGTCTTTTTATATAATTTTAAAAAATTAAAATTATAAAAAAATAAAATCAAATAAAATATGAAAACATTCCAAATAAAAAAGAAAAATTTTAAAATCATACTAAAATTATAATGTTATCCTGTGTTATCTGGTGACAATATAAGATAACAACTTATCCTCGTAAATTTCTCTTCTTTATCATACATCCACCACCACCAAACGAAATTTTTAAAGAGAATGACAATATGATCAGAGGCCAAACACATACATCCACCATGAGAATTATATAATACATGAAATACAAAGATATGCTAACCAAAAAAATGAAATACGAAAAGATAAAAATAGAAAAACAAAAAAATAATTTAATTTACTTTAATGTAAGAGCTTCATATAAAGTGCGTTTATTTATGTTTTTTAAGAAGGAAAGTATTTTTTATTATAAAAAATAGTTTTAAAATACAGATATATGTTTTGATAAGATTTTTTTAAAAAAAGTAGAATTAAAAAAAAATACAATTTTCTGTTTTTTTTAAAGCATGAATGTGTTGCTTTTTAAAATAATTAATTATAGAGAGATGTAATAAAAGAAAGTAAAAAATATTTTTTAAAATTGTATCTAAACATACAACAACTTCAACCTTTCATAAAAATCTCTAAAAAAATCATTTATACTATCTTATAATAATTTTTTTAAAGCTTACCTAAACACACTCATAATTACATGTTGTATGGAATATGACTTTAAAGTTATTATTATTAGTTCATAAAAAAAGTTACTATTTTATAACCAAACCTTTTAAATATTATACTAGTACATAATTAAATGATAACAGACAAAATTAAAAATAGATTAAAAATTAAATCTTTTAAAAAATATTAAAGTTTGTTTTCCAATTCTAGTTTATACTTAATTTTGATAAATTATAACTGCAAAACATGTGCTATCAAATAATAATTAAAAAAATTTGTCAACAATAATAACTAATTGAAAATATAAACTCTTTTAATGATGAATTGCAGTAATTTACGAATCAAAACTAAATTTCAGAGTCAGCACTTAAGGTGGTGCTTAGTTTGTGATATGAGTGTTCAAAACTTGATATGTCTTAATGATTCTTTCTATCTTAAAATTAATTTAAATTTGTTCAAATTTTATAAATTAAATTTAATATATTTTCGAGTTGAGATAAGATTATATTTTTTGTTATCTTAACTCGACTCCACGTTAATTATATTTTAAAATTTATAATTTTTGTAATAATTAATGATAAATAATAAATTTTTTAATTAAAATTAATATTTTTTATATAACATTATAATTATTTAAGTTGATATAAGTTATTTTGAAATATATGATAACATATTATAAATTTTTAATTTTTTACTTTTATAATTTAATTATGCAAAATGCTTATATTTATATAATTTATTTATTACCGAATCAATCTAATCTTCACTTCATCATTGTTAAACCATGATCGGCCGGCCAAAGTCCAAAAATTTAAGCCGATCAAAATATTTGATCAAAATTAGAATAAAATAAACTCATCCCAACATGTATTATGAATACTCCTACTTTGTGAGTGATTCCGTGCTCCTTTAAAGCACTTGCTTCTCTTTTCCAGCGTCATTCACTCATGTCATGTAATTCCATATTTTGTCATTTTCTTCTCTTTCTCTCTCCAAATTTCATTAATGACTAACAAAACCAGATTATTATCGCATTATGGTTCATCCACTCATCTCAATTCTCAGCTAACTGTTCCCTTCGTTCGTATTCTGAGTCTAAACTACTACTATTACTATCTACGACAACCTCAAAATAGAAGAACTAATAATAATAACAAAAAAAAAACAATTTTCATTTGGGAAAAGGAAGAAAATAAAACTCTGTTTGGAAAGTCTCCTCATCCGTATGCTCACTCACTTCCACTTTCACACTCACAATCCAATATAAACATAAATGCACATTGATTCTCATTCATGATAAAATAATTCTAAAAAAAAAACCCTAAAAATTAGGGCTCCTCCAAAAAATGTGGGTACTTTTATATCCACATTAGCTTGCATTCTTTCACTCTCAAAACTGCACCTTTACTAATTGTTAATCTAAAAACTGCACCTTTACTGCACTGCACTGCCTCAGTCCCCATTGGGGTTTGAGAATTTCGAATTGAGAGCGAATCAACAATGCGATGACGTTTTTGTGACCCCAAAATCCAAATGGGTGTGGCCAAAGCGTGGAGGTTCAGCTTGTTATCGACGAACCTGGCTGTGTTAAAACACCCCAATGCGAAGCACGTGTGTTGGAGATCCACCACCACCGCGAAGCCCATTTCGTGGTCGTTGGTTTGCGGGTTGATGCTATTCGGGTTGGGTCTCATTTCCCTTTTAACGGGTCATATGGCTTCTGATCTTGAATGGTATTCTCAACGATTCGTCCACCGCACTTTCTACTCCACACTGGTTCGTAATCTTTCTATGCAATACACTTATGTTATTATTATTATTATTTATGTTGCCAATGTGGTGTCAAGTATTATTTGCTCTAGTTTTGTAATTTGTATGTTACTAAAGATGTAGTATAATTGATGTGAATCTTTGTAATGTAGGATGGAAGTGATCGTGCGCCAATTGATATTTGGAAATCACATTATTCTAAGTACTACTATGGATGCAAAGAAAGGGGACGTAGTTTTGCTCGTAAGTTAATTCACCAACACCACCTTGTGTTTCTCGTTTGATAGCTGACAAGTGACAACGATATACTATTGAAATGTATGTTCTTTCATGAATTATTCAGTTTTTCCCTGTTCCAAAACTTGAGCCATTGCCATTTTCTAGTGTTAATGTTACTGCCTCTAACCAATTTTTTTTATAAATAAGTTCTGTATAAGCCAGAGTATAAATCTTTTTATATGATGTTCTGATATATGAAGATTTATAAGATAATGGTAATTTTAGATAATTATAATTGCAGAGCCTTGTAAGTCTCCATGTTGCTATGTGCTGTTATTACTTTTCCTCTATTGTCAAATTTCTTTTCTGGTTTGGGCTAGATGACATCAGTAGGTTCGCTAGAGATCATTCCAAATTTTCCTTGAGGTTTGTGTGCTTCAGAGATCCTACCCCTCTCTCCTTAACCTGCTCTTGAACCTCAGAATATACATTTTGGGATAGTTTGGCAAGATTAGGAAAGCAGTCCATGATGCCAAAGACCAAGAAGGCAGAAGAGACTGTTTACTTACTGGGTGTTGTGATGATTTAGCTGATTTCTTCTGTACTTCTGGTGTTTTTATGGTATACAAGTACTGTGTACTGATTCTGAGTATACAAGTACTGTGTACTTCATATTCTTTACATAACTCTTGGGTGCTGTACTAGAGTTCAGAAGCTCTCTTCTATTACCATAAATTCATAGGTTTGTTGTGTTGGCTAGCAGTAGAAGTGATTCTACTTTGATAGTTGTGGAAAAGTGATAGGCATCCACCCATGACAAGGGTGTACTTTAAGAATGGTAGGAGGGAAAGCAGGGAATCTGTCCCTTGCAATCACACAGTCAGTAGGGAGAGCATGAGTCAGTAAGGAAAGGAAGGGGATTCTAATTGTTACCACATGCCCACTTGGCAAGTTGTGTATGGTTAGGTTGTTAGTGGGAGTGGAGAGAGTAATGAGGGGCAGCAAGGAGCATTTATAGCTAGTGAGAGTGGAGAGTAAAAAGGGGGCAGCCAGAAGCATTTATAGCTAGTGGGAGTGGAGAGTAAAGAGGGGGCAGCAAGGAGCATTTACAGTTAGTGGGAATTGAGAGAATAAAGAGGGGGCACCAATTAGCATTTAACTAAGGGGGTTATGGCAAAGGACAAAACTTAGCTCAAGTTCCTTATATTTTTTCTATCCAATTCTCAAATCAAACAATGGCATGTGAATTTTTTTCCAACTAACCACCATTTAGTAGTGTTAAGTGTGTATTGATGAGTTGGAAAAAAATTCACATGTCATTGTTTGATTTGAGAACTGGATAGAAAGAATATAAGAAACTTGATCTAAGTTTTGTCCTATGGCAAATGAATAGGCACTTAGTGGAGGGAATAAGTAGGGAAGTGGAGGAGGGGAGAAGGCATCCAGTCATTTGAGTAAGGAAATGGGGGCTTTTGGGCAGGGAGGATAGCAAATCCTCAAAGATCTACAGGTGTTCTATCTTATTTTTCTGCTTTTCAGTTTAATCAAGAGGGGACCTTCCCTATTGTAAGGAGCTAGGCTCCATTGTTTCTTTCTCAGTAATACAGGTTCCTATCAAAAAGCATTTTAGATTTGGTGTTTTGTATATGGTATAGTATTATGGATATCAATTTCTTCCACATTACTTGTGGCACAGCTGAAGAGTTAGCAAAAATTTAACGATTTGCCCTTTTTTTAGCTCTATGCTAAATCATCTTCATACATATGTATTAAGTTCAATTGAAAGGGGTATTGTCCTTGAAAATTTTTATTGTGTCTTGAACACTCGTTTCTCTTTAGGATGTTTTATTTACGGTGCCTTATGTGACTTGTGAACAAATTGAAGGTTTCCATCTTATATTTTGTTTTACTTCTACACAAATGCATTCCTTAAGATTGGGCTGAACTATATACTTACTTTTCCACATGTCACTTTCTATATTATTTTGGTAACTGGATAACTAGCTGCTGTACGCGAGCGCATGTCAAATGGCTACTTGCTTATTGCAACGAGTGGAGGACTGAACCAACAAAGAACTGGGGTAAGTAGGACATAACTTATGTCACATAAGTTTTGTGATATGCTATATTGTCATTGTTACACTGTAAGAATTTTCTATAAGATTTACTAGTCACTGGTTTGATGATCAATTACATCTTTATGTATGGAAAAGGATTAGTGCGTTTGGTGGTCCTGGTTGCTCTCCTACTGATTAAAATCATGAAAAAATCAGAGCAATTTTCTCTTAGTAATAGCTAATTGATTCTGTTTCAGTTATTTTCAGAGAATATGATGCTTTGGTTAGGTTCTCCTTTGTAGTCATGCAGATAATTTTCTTCTTTTTTTAATAAAATTAATAGGTTCTTTCTGTGGAAGTGACAATCATGTTATTGCCTCCAGATAACGGATGCTGTTATTGTTGCACGAATTCTTAATGCTACACTAGTTCTACCTCAGTTGGATCATCATTCTTTTTGGAAGGATGACAGGTAATCTGGAGATCCTATCGTACATTCATTATACTTGGATTAGAGTTGATGAGAAGAAAGTTAACAGTTGTTCATGTAATAAAAACTCTTGTTTGAATACAGTGACTTTGTCAATATTTTCGATGTTAATTGGTTCATTACTTATCTCGCAAAAGATATTACTATTGTTAAAAGAGTTCCTGATAAGGTCATGCGGTCAATGGAGAAACCCCCATATACAATCCGTGTCCCAAGGAAATCAGACCCTGAATATTATCTTGATCAAGTTTTGCCAATACTCTTGAGACGACGGGTAAGGCCTCTTATTATGATTGATACATGTTTGAAATTTCTTAATTATTTCACTAGAAGATGTTTTGATTCTGTAAATGGCTGTCATAAACATTATTAACTGGTTAATGTCAGTTTGGATAATTCCCTTGTAAATTTGGCTGTGGTGATAACTGACTTTTGCTAGATTTAGCAGGTTGTGCAATTGACAAAGTTTGACTATAGACTTGCAAATAACCTTGATGATGAGCTACAAAAATTACGTTGCCGTGTTAATTATCATGCTTTGAGATTTACAAAACCTATACGAGAACTTGGTCAAAGAATTGTTATGAGAATGCGAAAGATGGCAAACCGTTTTATAGCAGTCCATTTGAGGTTTGTTCAATGAATCTGATGTATAAAGTTTAAATTCAACTTCCATCTTAAGCAAAGTGGTCTGGGTTGGCAACGCAATTACTTAATTTTCATAGATCTGAGAACTGGTTTTCTTTCCTTTGCTATCTCTCACTCTTACTCTCTCCTAATTACATATACGCTGTCTATGTATTATCTTTTCTTATCCTTTTTAATCTTTTCACTCATCCCAATCTGGTGATTTTGCCTTTCCCTTTTTCACAACTCCTTTATGATTTTATGAAATTGATTGTAATTATTTGAACAATTTAAAAATGTATTTTCCGATGCAACTTAATAATAAAAATATATCAGGTTTGAACCATGGCAATTGCCTCTTTAAAATGTTTGGATTCTCATAATTCATGTTGATTTATGGCAGGTTTGAACCAGATATGCTGGCCTTTTCAGGTTGTTATTTTGGAGGGGGTGAAAAGGAAAGACATGAGCTTGGTGAAATCAGAAAAAGGTGGACAACATTGCCTGTAAGACTGCAATCCTCTGACTTCTAATGATAAAATCTTGTCATTTCAACTGGCAGGATGATGAGTTGATGACATTTTGTTCATTTTTCACCCATGTGCTGAAGTCCTGAAGGAGTTAAAACTAGTTATTTTGGTGCTGATATCAAATGAACGAGCTATTACTTCATGTGATAATACAGGATTTGAGCCCTGATGGAGAGCGGAAGCGTGGGAAATGTCCTCTTACTCCTCACGAAGTGGGTTTGATGCTGCGAGCACTTGGTTTTACAAATGACACATACCTCTATGTTGCATCAGGAGAAATATATGGTGGGGATGAGACCATGCAGCCTCTCAAAGATCTTTTCCCCAACATCTATACAAAGGAGATGCTTGCTGAGGAAGAGCTGAAACCATTTCTTCCATTCTCTTCCCGTCTTGCTGCTATTGACTACATTGTTTGTGATGAAAGCAATGTATTTGTCACTAACAACAATGGTAACATGGCTAAGATTCTTGCTGGTCGAAGGTAAGAATGTATAACTTTGTTCTGATGTCATCTTGTTGTTCTTCCTTCTTGTTTCAAAAAATAATACAAATACCAATTTATAAAGGAATAAACATATCTTGAAATAGAATAGCTAGAGTCATAATTATGACTATTCTGTTATGTAATGTAGGCATTATTTTGCATTATTTACTCTTGAATTATATGCAAAATAGTTGGAAGAGCTGTGTGATTCTCCTTGGATTTAGAAAGCTTGGTATAATTTATTCTGTCCTTATTCACTTGCAGTCTTGTAGGAGGATTTTATACTATAAGGCCCCTCTTGAGCCTTGAACTTAAAAAAATGTGGAAAGATAGTGAATAAGAAAAAACAGAGTTAGGATATAGATTGAGTTAAAAATGGTGTGGACTTATATTAGTCTTCACTCTTCAAATGTCAGTGAGATCTATCTTTTTTTCTTTCACTTTTCTTTCTTCTGTTGATTATTCTACAAGCCTTTTAAGATGTAAGCTCTCATGGCTTATACAATGTTGGAAAACAGTTGTTTTATTAAAAAAAAAGTCGGGAAACAGTTGATTTTGTAAAAAGCACAACAATTTGCATGTTTGTTGTCATTTGGAGTTAGTCCAGGAATAGAGATAGAGCATATATCTTAAAGTTCTAAGGGAATTTGAGGTTGTATAATATGAAGTTCTTAGACCATGATTTTTGCAAGATTAATTTGTATGCTTTAGGCCAACAATGCCATTTACAAATATCATTCCGAGTCTGGTGTAGACCTTAGACACCTTCACTTCATTAAAAATGGAAAAGCATGTTGAAAAGCCAAATCTTATGTGGCGTGGATGTTAGAATAGGTAGGTAACATTTTAGCAAATACTTGCAAGATTTAAACAACAACACTAATATTCTAGCATTTAAGCTATATTTAATTATTCTATTACTAATCTTCAGTCAATTTTGTTTTTTTCCTTTGAGTTAGTAATCCAGGAGATTTCAGTTTTTCCACTTACTATTATATAAGAGGGTCTTAATCTTGTAACCATTTTTTTTTTTTGGAAAAACCAATGAGTTGATTACGGTTTTCTTTTCCTAAAGAAAGTATTGTCCTGTGTTTGCATTGGTCCCTCATTTATAAACAGAAAATTGAAGATTTGATGCAATAGCACTTTGCATCAGGATCTGTTCAGTTTTTGTGCACAGTGCTGTTGTGGGTTATAATTGCTTTTAATCACTACTACTTATTTTTCCCAACCTCTTATTTTTTGGTTGATGTGGAGAGTGCTAGGAGCTTGATGAGTAATATTACTATATTAACTTTCTTGCTGATTTCATTTTGTATATAATAGGAGGTATATGGGTCACAAAAGAACCATTAGACCAAATGCAAAGAAGCTTAGCGCGCTGTTCATGGAAAGGCATCAGATGGACTGGGATACCTTTGCCAGAAAGGTTAAGGCATGCCAAAGAGGATTCATGGGAGAGCCAGATGAGATGAGACCTGGACGAGGAGAGTTTCATGAATATCCGACTACTTGTGTGTGTGAGAAACCATTTATGGATCAAGAACTGAGCGAAGATGGATACCGGCCCCCTAAACTCGCAGCTAAAAACATGACAGGGAAAGTAGACTCCACAGTGAATGAAGGAAATGAAGAGAGTATTCTACTACTGAAGGCGAAGCCAAGTGGGATAAGGGCCAGCACGTGATAAAGATGAGTTACTTAGGACTACAGCGTGGTTATTGGGTGGAACAAAAAAAAAAAACAAAATTGTCCGGAGTGCTTGTTGACAGCTTCATTGTCAATTGAAATGCGTTGCAAATGCAAATGTTAATAGATATGCCTAGTGTAGATTCTATGTAAGCTCTTTTATAGTTGGTGTTTTTTTTTTGCATTAAAATTGTTAAAAAGTTTTCTCCCAGGTTGTTTCTTACTAATTTTTTGGTTACACTTTCTTACTAGTTTATTACCGTAAATTAATAGATTGGCCGCTGACTTTATTAGTCATTATCCCAGGTATGGCCTAGAAGTGAAAATTCTCGGAAGTTATCTCAAGTTAAACTAGAAAATAATTGATTAATGCAAATTAATGAATAGATTCACATATGTGATACATGATTCATCGATTATATAACTTAATTACTTGCAATTGATCAAGTCTTCAATTCTTCCAAGTTCAGCATCTTGACTCAGTTTAACTTTTAATGAATTTTCCAATATAAGATCCAGCCGTCTATCATTTTTTGTCCCAACGTTTGTCCACCTAAGCTTACCGCAGAGACATGCCGACACTAAGCGCATAGGAGAAAATGGGGGTGGAGCGGGAGAAAGGTACAAGTCGATACCCAAAGAGGCGGTGGTGCATGGCGTTGCTATTTGATCATACCAGCAACCCTCTACAAACCAGTCAACATGGATAAATAAATTCCATATACAGCCTACAGTGCCATAAGACCTAGGGGGGATCAAATCATATTGTAAATACGATTAAATCAACATGAACATCTCTAATGGACTAGTCTGCCTAAACCCAAGGAAGTAAGAATTTCCATTCCTATGTTCCCTATTATAAAATAAAATATACACATTTATGCTGAGTATGTCGGTCATCCAGTAATGATTGGTCTTTCAACTGAACGGCATCATTGCACCTCCTCCATTCAACCCTGGTTATTACCTGTTACATTCAATCGATAAGTTGAAATGTATTTACTCACCAAGTAACAAGAGCAGGCAACTCACTCAAAAAAGTAGAATTATAGATACAGATTCTCACCCCTAGAAGCATTACGATTCTGGTTTTTGTTACCCTTTTCATGTGAACCAGAAGGAATCTTTGAGATAATTAAAGAGCTCTGCAATCCTTCTAATAGCTGCCACCCGAGTCAACCACATCAGGCTCAAAACAAAAGGCAAACATATATAAAAAAATATTTTTTTACAGGTCAGACATTAAAAATGCCTCATTTTCATTTTTAGAAAAAGAGAAAAATTAATATATTAGAATCAACTATGAACAATCATTTTCAGTTATAGAAAGGCAGGCATATACTTACTCTTGATGTTGGCTGGATCCTGCGATTGGATCTACGAGGCTCAATGACTTCAGATGTTGATTTCACTGGATTTCCATTTAAAGCCTTCTCCACCTCAACCTTACCCAACTTTCTACCAGCAGGCGCAAGTTTTCCTTTACTTGCCCTTGATGTGGATGTCTTTTTAGAAGGATGAGAATCAGTTGAAGTTGCGAGCGATGAATACAAGATTGGTCCCCCTACAGCTCCAGTGGTTCCAGAATAGGATGCTTTCTCCACCTGATTTTCACTCTCAGATGCATTCTTAAAATGACTTGAAGAATCCTTGATCCTTCCTGTACGACTTGTCAGATCATTGGTATGAGAGTTTGATGAAGGGTTTTCTTTTGGTGGGATCACTCTACCCAAAACACCCAATGGCTTCAAAGACTTAAAGGTCTTGAGCTTGGAGTCAGCTCCTAGTTTCTCCTTGGTATCATTTTTGGAACTATTTTTCCATCCACGTGATCCTGAACCTTGAGGCATCAAGAAATTTGCTAGCTTAACTGAATCATTTCCATCATTAATCTTACTTGTCCCATCTGCGACATAATGCTTGCTTACTTCCATAAATTTCCTTTTCTTACCAGGTTTAGGAACACCGAAAATCACTCTTGATCCTTCTTTTTGAAGACCAGTCCTCACCATTCTGTGTGTATCAGGTTTATTTTCATTCTTGCTGTTCTTACCAATGTTAAACACTTTATCATTTTCAGTCAAATTAAGTAACTTCAACTCGCTGGGGTTTGCCGACTCTACAGCATCAATACCTTTTGACATCTTGTTTTTCCCTTTTACCTCTACTGCCGGACTACCCAGTTTAGGTCGTTTTTCATGCGGTGTATCTCCCTGCATGCAAAATTTACAACTCAGCACAGACAGGCATCAAGTTAAAACATCAGAAGAAGCTGCAAACAAATTACCTCACAGGTAGAACTATCATTTGCTCCCACCTTGGAAGACTCAATCCATTTCCCATCCTTCCAAATAAGGGATGGACGGAGATGCCAAGCTCTGACAACTGATGTTTCTCCACTAGCTGCAGAGAACCAATTGGATTATGTATTTCCAAGAAGCAGGTTCTATACATTGGTAAGCACAAAATAAATTAATGTTAAATCAAATAATGTACATACCTGGAAATTGAACAGTTAATGTTGTTTCATCTTTCTTGTTCTTATCTGTGATAACTCCTTCCTGCCACCTGATAAAAAAAACTAACAAATGTAAGATAACTGCAACAGTAAAATATAGGTGTAATGCACAGAACGTAAAACTATGATAAAGGGAAATACACAGAAGTACTGCAGCATAATGAAATTGCAGAAATAAAAATAATGATGCTGCAAAACCAAATAGCAAGAAAACATCACTAATTAGCCAAGCTTTGAAGCTTTGAAGCTTGTGTAAGAAAAGCTAATATCAAGACAAGTTGAATCTGTAAGATCTTTTTGTGTACTTTTCTCCGGAAGGAACTGAAGTGCAATTATAGTCTATAGATGCTATTTATTGGTGATATCTGAAAAACATTCCTCAGAATGGTGGGTACTGTGTATCAAAGGTTATAATAAAAAACAATTATTCCTGTGCTTTGAGTATAATGAATCCTATCAGTGCAATAAAAATTCATTCCCTTCTGCAAATTTCTTGATCCGTATCTGAACTAAATAATAAACCCGTAAAAAAAGTTGCTCATATCAACGATCAAAACAATTTATACCAGCTGCATGTTTGGTTTTGATTAATTTTAAGAGAAATATCGCTTTTTTTTAAAAGCTCTGAATAAGATTTTGATTATAAGTTGTTTTGAACACAAAATAAGCTAATCCAAAAAAATATATTTAGTTACTTCATTTAAGTGAAGAAAAAAAATCTGGAAATAAACCACTTCCCCTGTATCTGTTGGATTTGTGTCAAACGAATAAAACCTTAAATGAATGCAATAGAAAGTATCACAGAAAAAAACCTCTTAAAACATACTATATAGTATATAACTAAATATAAAGTTATAAACATTAGTTTCTACCTCCTTGTCATCCCCTGAAAACTATAGATAACTATACCTTTCTTGTATCCATGCATCAACTCTATCCCCAACAGACCAAGTATAATCTACCATATTTGATCTTCGTCTCTTCCTTGTTCCTTCATTATGCAAACGAGTAAGAGGACGAGCAGTGCGAATTCTGGGGGGTTTATCCCCTTCACCTTCAAGTGAAACCCATTCCTTTAAAGGCCCTGCACCTAGAAAAAAACGAATTTTTCTTTTTCTTATTCACAATGAAAGAAAATACACAATTGTATAATATCTTCATTTGAAATGACTAGTTATTCGTTAGCATCCAAGATGCACATGCATAGGAGACAAGGTGAACATCATATAAACACAATTTTATTAAGTTTCAAATTCAAAATATTAAATTTACTTTCAAAGCCTCAATTAGGAATTGATGTATTAAATCTATGACAAAAACCTTAAGAAAAATACCAGAAATAGAGTTATATAATTTGATCTAATAGCTTTTACATTCCAATGTTCTCCTCTAGTTCTAGAAGAGTCCTGAATGTACATACAATAAGCCCAAGTCCATTGGCTCTTGCATGAATGGGAAAAAAATTGGTAAACAATGTCATGTAGTTTTTCTCACTGGTTAAGTAGTTAATAAGATATTTCATTCTCATCAAAGAACAAGCATGCATAAGCTTGACCAACCTTCATCAGCTACAAGCACACTGTAGCCTACATAAGCTTTACCATCCTTCAAACTCAATATATTGGCAGTGAACCATGCTGCTTTAAGTCCTCCTCCATCTTTGAAAACCTGATACATATGATTGCTTCAGTTAGCTAGGAAAAAAATCTAATTTAAAAGAAACACATTACTTTTCCAAATTGTAAAGAATGCATGTAATTTTAATTAAAAACTAGGACCTAATCATTACCAAAGTTGTTATGACAACAATAAAAGCCCATGGGTATTAATCTTGCTACTTTAACTAAATCAGCTAAAAAAAAGCAAAGAATTCATGAAAACAACCTCTACAAGTGAGCCCTCCTTCATGTTATTTTCCTCCAGATTTTCAGATCCATTACCAACAGTGAAAGAAGCTTCAGTCTCAGATTCAGGAAGCACATCAACCGGATTGACCAAATCGGAAACCTTGCGGTCCTTTAGTCCTTTAGAGCTCTTTTCATTGATGTTAATAGAAGGGGAAATGCCATCAATGGATCTCATAGGGTCATGTGATCTCTCATTATGCACCTTAGGAAAAGGTGATTTCTCACTTGCAACAATCTGCTTCCCCATTTCATCAGATGAAATATCTCTGTTACATGTATGAGAAGTCTCCAGTCTGTCTCCAACATTGTCAACGTTCACCAGACCTCTGGTCACGTCTTTCAATACCCCAACTTGCTGGGAAGACTCTCGGGCTCCATTCCAACAACCCTCTGGACCAGCTTCTACCAAGTCCGTTAATGGCAAAGGACCACCCATAGTTACAATATTTCCAGCCTGTGATACAGCTTCTGCTGCCAGCTCAGCAGCCTTCACAATAGCATCCATATTTTCAGCTCGTTTTCTGGCAGCTGAAGCAGCTTCCACTCTCCTTCTAGCAGCCTCCTTTGCAACGACAATAATAGAGCTAGAGCTATTGGTTCCATTAGCACCCTTCAAGATGGAAGCAGGGGTTGCCTTTCCCAAGTTACCCATACCCTCAGAAAGAGAAATTTGGCAAGAATTCTCAGAATCAGATAAAACCAATGCTTCATCAGCCATCAATTTTGCTTGCAACGCAGCATTTGATGCAACATTGGCAGCTGCAGCTGCTGCCTTTGCAACAGCAGCAGCAGCTGCAACTGCAACTGCAGCAGAAGCTAATATGGCCTCAATATCTGACACTAATCCAGAATTTTTTTGCTTATCCAACTGTTTCCATATCTCCAGGCTATGATTCACAGCAGCAGCAGAAAGAGCAGAAGCTTCCTCTGCATTTACCCTAGCCTCCTTAACTTTCGAAAGAGACTCGTCCGATAGAATCCTCTTCTCAACATTCCAGTCACTTTTGTGGTAATCAGCAAGAGATAGAGGTGATACAGACACAACTGATTTTTCAACAGTAGCTACGGGCACATTCCCAGCAGGGGTTGCAATCGCAACAGCAGTAGATATATTGCTACTGACACCAGGAGTCGCTTCTAGTTGAGACTGCGATTGCAAAGCCTTCTGGCCAAGATCCTTAGACACCATAACCTTTTTTCTTTTTTTGGGCTTTGGATCTGAAGAATGCTGAGCATGCGATACTGTTATATTGTTTGTATCAAGCAGAGGGGTAGTTGATACAAAGATACTTTGTAGAACAGCACTAGAAGCTGGCAGACCAGGTGGAACATTCTTTATACCAGAGGAAGGAGGCACAGAAGTTCCTTTGGCTGTACTTAACTTACTTGTATCTGTAACAGGTGATGCAGAAAGATGGGAACTGTTATCAGGTGCAGGAGTAGGAGAAGCAATCCATGGTCCACGAAGGGGGGCTTGGGATATCCAAGATGTGTTATGTCCAAGAAAGCTTCTCAGAGGAGGAGTTTGATATGGATGCAAAGAAGTAAGTGCTTGGGTATAATCCACAACAGAACCTCTTGCAAGGGCGTTGGATTGCAGGGAATCACAAGAGGGAGTTGGTAGACTCCAAAGGGGAGATGAAGGGGGTATTAAAGCATTTACAATTGTTGGAGTAGCCTTGCTGCTGGCTTGGCCAAGTGGTGAAGAGATAGCTTTTCCTTGAAGTGCACTTTGCTTAACTGCTAGATCAGTGGCTCTTGGACCTGCAGATCTCAATTCTCAAGAGTTACACAGTCAAATCAGAGAAAAAACTAAACACATTAGAAACTATATATATCACAAGAGATACCAGATCGTGATTGCAGAGGTGTTTCTGGGTTAATGGGATGAGATTTTTGACCATGCTGCCTTTCCATGCAGGGACGCCAGGCATTTTCCCACAAGCTCCTTCCACCATCTAAAAACACAATTTCTAGGAACTCAATATTTGGTTATGAACAAATAAGAGAAAAAAGTATGCAAGGGGTTCATGATTAAAAATAAAACCTGGGCCCCCAAAAGCTGATATCATATGCACCTCATCAGGAACTGTGCCTTGACTGCAGCAACATCAATAAGAGATAATTGGCACAATGATTATCATACTGGAAAGTGTAGAACATTTCAAGCTGCCTAAACAAAATACTATCTCATGAAGATACACTTGTGCCTTGACTTCAGATAGCATAGTGATTGAATGAGCACGGAATAGGTCTACGGTTCAACACACAAATTAAAACTGAAAGCCTAACAATAAAACTGGCCAAGATTTTCCCATTTTTCAGTTAACCATGGGGGAGTGAGAGTGTTAGGGGTAAGGTATTTATGTGGTAGGGAATGGATGTAAAAGCACTTGATTCATAAGCACGTGTGCACATCACATCTATGTAGCATCCATAATAATTAAACAAAATACAACATAACCAACATTTGAACTCACATCAAAGTTAATACCAAAAAAAAAAAAAAACTCACATCAAAGCTCCATAGACAAAGATCTGTGCACGCAGTTGTACTTGCTGAATATCCGTGAAAGGCTGTTGAAACAGAATGGGTGGAGAAGCAGAAGTGTTCAAATCTGGGAGGCTAGATGTTGAAGCATTTAAAAGAGCAAATGGCTTTGTACTGATGGAATCAATGTGCCCATACTGCTGCACCTCGTTGGAGTGCATCAGCTGGAAACCGGGAGATGGGGTCAGAGACACACTAGTTGATCTATCCCCTCTTTCTGACTGTCTTGCCGGAGTTTTTTCTTTCACATGACTTCCTTTTCTAGAAGATTCCTTTCCAGCTGTCTTATTAGATGCGCGCCTAGTTTTGCGCTCAGGTGTACCTTTAGAAACACTACATGCTACCTCACCATCAGATATTTGTGGACACCCATGGGAGATATTTCCTGCAATTTTGGTTTTTGCAGTACCTAGCCCAGAAGCCAATGGAGATTCCTCCACAACCTTCAATAATAAGGAATTGGAGGAGGAAAAAGAATAAAATAAGTCTATTGGATCATTTTATAATGAAAACTACAGAATATATCTTACAGTGAATCTTTCAAGAAGCCCCCTTGCACGTTCAGGGGGAAACTAAATCTGGAAATATAAGCAACACAGAGAATAACATTCAGACAACAGTGCCTTTAGACTTGGATTATGAACTGCAACAAGAATTACCGTCAATGCTTTGTTGGCTGCAGTAACAGGAACTGGTTGCCTCTTGCCAACATCTTTTCCTTTTGTGGTCAAATCTGCAATATCTTTTTTGGACAAATTTGCCACTGGATTTACCTCAGGAGTTAAGCTTCTCTCATCTTTAGATGCATCATTCCCCTTAGGATCATAAGCAGTAGTCAACGTATTTGTCACATCCCTATTTATGAACTCAGAAACTGAAGGGTTCAGATTACCAGAAGCCTTAACATGATTCCCATCCTTTTTAGTTTCAGGAGGGCTTCCAAATGTAATAGAGGGACCGCAAGTATTATCGGTAGGATAGGCAGGAGACCCTCCAGTCTCATGCAACTCAATGTGAGAATTAGGTAAACGAGCAGAAGACACGGAACCTTCATTTGCAAATAAAATGTCACCTACAAAATTCATCTTGTAATAGGTATGGAAACATTTGAATAAATGTTAAGACAAAAAGAACATAAGATGTACATTACAATTTTAACCCATTCAGCACATTTTAACCCATTCAGCACGTAGTTCACACATATTATATCCAACAATTCTACCACCATAAGATGGGGTAATTCTAAAGCAGGACAGGACAAACTGGTACAAAATATTTTCCATGGTTCCACCCAGTAGTTCACTACTGCCTTTGCTATGTAAGGACAGAACCAGACGAAACAAGAATAGACAGGGTAGATCGAATGTAGACTAGAAAAGTAGACAAATAACCATGAAGAAGACGCCACAATCATATGCACTAAGCAGAGACCATTAGTAAGGGTGCCATGCTTACAATGACAACTAGAAAAAAACAAAGGGATGGGGTGATAAAGAGTAAATATGGCCATCATCAGACTAGATTAAAGATTACCTGATATTTTTGAGGGTGACCTGTGATGATTCTCTTTTATTGCCTCCTTGTCATCATTAATAAAAGGAACTGCGACTTCATCACCCTGTTTCTCTGTTGATTCACATAGAAGTGGAGACACGCCAACCTCTTTTGTGCACTCCTGATTAACCTTATCACTTAGTGTTCCTTGAGGTTCACCAATCTTTTCAGTAGCAGTAGTCCCTAGATTCTGCAGACAATTGCTTACTGTCTCGCATAACAGTTGTCTAGAAGTGTCAGAAAAATTATGTTTTTCAGTCCCAGTAACAGGACAAGGAGCAATTTCCTGTTCGGAAGACCCAACAGGTGTAGATATGCTTGCTTCCTCAGCTACTTGGGCTTCAGAGTCTTCCTTTTCATCAAAAGAAGCAGACCCAACAAGTGTCGTCCTTTGAATTTCATTGTGATCTGTAACTTCATGTGTGGACGCTCTGCTAAGAGGAGGTGGAACATCTACTATCTCACAGGAAGTTGAACTAATATTTTCTGATATAAATTGTGAAGCCGAAAAATAAGATGAAAAATAAACCTTGGAGTTAAACCCTATAATGAGTTAGATCTTATCTTATATAAACTAGCTTTATTTTCTGAAGTAATTATAACATACCTGAATTATTGACAGGCATGACATCAACTGATACTGTGGAAGTTGTTATCTCAGTTTCCATGCTACCTGCACTAAGAGATGATGAACCAAATCCCTTATCAACAGGATGGGATTGGTCAACATCACAATGCATTTGGCTAGAATCAGAAGGGACCTTTTTACTCTCTTGGTCATTGACAGAAACATCTTTACAAAAATTTTCATCATCACCCTGTCTGTCAGCTTCATTGTTTTCATATAATTGAGTTGCCTCACCCAAAATGCAAGATTTTGTAGAAGCCAGCACACTGAAACTCGAAAAACCTCCAGCCCTGCTATCACTATTTCCTTCGCTAACAGTAGAAATGTCATTGTCCACCACAGCAAACATATATGCCTCTGACTTACTTAACAAAATCTCTGTATCCATGTGATGACCAGTGTTCAATAACTCCTTTTCCTCAGAAACACTGCTCTCACCATATGTCTTCTCAACGGTATCCACATTCTGCTGGAAATTAGGACAAGTCCCATAATGGGAATTACTGACCTCAACTACTTCTCCCTTAGAATTAGAATCATCATTAATTGTAACCTTTGACAAGTCACAGGTATTTAGTGCAGACTGATCATCCATTACTGCATCTTTAATCAAGATTGCATCTTCACTTGCATTGCCCTGAGGCAGATCTCTGAAACATGTACCTTCACTGCATCTTTCTGCTTTCTGCAAGTCAGAAATACCATCAGATACCATCCCCAAGGAGTCCTCTAAACTACTTACCCCAGTCTCAAGGACCTCAGCTACGTTCTCACTTTCCAAAGCTTCTTTCACAGGGATTGAAGAAAGAGGTTTATCAGTATGTTGTGCTTCACCCCCAACTGTATTTCCATTCAAAGTTTGAGTGTCTACATCAGAATCTTTGTTTATCACAGAAGATTCCAAATCTTGCTTATTAGTTTGTATTTGTAAAGAACTTTGCTCCTCCTCACCCATACCAACTACTTGATCTTGCACATTTTGAATGTTTAAGACATCACAAGTAGAAGAGATATTCTGTGTAGAAGCTGCAGTAATATTAGTTTTCACCCCAGAAGTAGATGAGTCATCTTCAGTTTTTTTGTCAAGAGAACCATCACCCACAGTCTCAACTTTTCTTTTGTTTGTATCGTTATTTTTGCCATCAGTAAAGAGACTACCCCCAGACACAGGCAAGTCAATATTCCTGTGGATATCTTGTGGTAGATGGTGACTTGAACTTCCATCAATGGATAATTCACTTCCATGACCTTGGGAAACTCCAGCCAGAGACAGCTTCATTTTGACATTCTCCTTAGATCCAGACAAGTTTTCATGCACACAACCAGGTGGCTGTAAATCTATAACATCATCTTTAAATTCATTTTTATCATCAGGTTTTGGATTGGGCTCCATTTGCTTAGCTAAGCATGCCAGTTCATCGCAGGTATCAGATTCCTGTGTGACAGTTTGTCTAGGAATAAATTCTTCCTGTCCAACAGATTTTAATAGCATTTCAACAGATTCTGAGGAAGTGGCCTCAGACCAAACATTGTTATGCCTTGATATAGAGCAAGATTCAGCTGCAGTTGAACTGAACTCTATGCCACTACTCCCCCGGGAGTATGCGTCAATCCACTGGTTATCTTCGTTGCTTTCAATGCCAAGGAAAACTTCTGTTTCAACCAAACTATCAAATCTTAAATGCCCTTGAAGGCTTTCATCAAAATCAAACTTGGGAAGAGCATATGGCCTTAATACTGGAGGAAATTTGGTGCTCCCTTCACCAGCTAAATGAAGATTCTGGCTTTGAAAATCATTGTCATCATAATCCATGGGTGTATCCCTAAAACAAATAAACATATTAGAATAAGAGAAACAACTAGAAAAGTGTGCTTATACTTGATATAAATATATTCAAAAATAGATAGACACATGTGCTTATAGACAAATACAGAAGGAAACAGAAGTGTGCACTGAACATAGGATCCACCACATAGACATATGCATCTATCAACATACACACAGACACACAAATACATAGAAATTCAAATTAAAATGTTGCATAACGAACAACCCAAAGTAGTTAATGGCAGAACGCGATGCAGCGTGGAGCGGCCACCCCCAAAAACACTATAAGAGCATAGCAGATCATGGAGCGGCAGCTACCGCGAAGACAGCAGCTAAAAATACTTAAAAAATGTGTAAAACACACAAATTAATAATCCTAATAGTTTTAAAATTTTGTACCATAAACAAATTAACAATAAACAAAGTTTCAACACTCAAAATTCAAGAAAAATCCATCATTCACATTTGTCAAAGTGTTCTAAAAAACTTACTAATAAGTCTTAAAAGCATAACCAAATAAGCAAAATAAAAAATAAAGATAGTTATTACTAAAGAAGGACACTGATGTCAATGACATTAAAAAGGGAGAGTTATGCCAATTATTAAAGAAAAAGGACAGTGACATGTTTTCATTTCTGAAAAGGTTTTCTACTTAGAAAAAAAATTATTAAAAAAAAGAGTTCACATTAGGACACAAGAAACAGAGCTGCGCATTAACAGTGCAAAACAGAATAGAGGAAGAAGGCTTCTTCAAGAAACAGCCATTGAAACGGAGCTGAACAACCACGGTGGTGCATGGAGTAAATTCTGGCGATGGGAGTTTGGGTTTCAGCTGGATGCGCTATGGGTTCTCCAATCTAGAGCCTAGACCTCTGCCTGACCAAACCTAAACCGGAAATCCTAACAGCAGCTGCTATGGCCACCACTCATGTCAGCAAAGGGCTGCAATCGCTGTTATGCTAAAACGTTCCACCACAAACATCTGGGAGCGGGGGAACTCCCTCACTTGCATGCATAATATTTCATTAATTATGATGCTGGAATTCTCTTCCAATGACGGATGGCAGTGAGTGTCCGATCATCCCGCCCCACCCCACTCCAGCACAACAGCAGCCACTCTGACCGCTAATCTCACTTTGGAACAACCACCCCATATGAAGCAGGGTAACATATAGCCTCAATTTACCAAAGTGGAAAACAACTTGATCATTTAAACACTTGGCCATTACATAATTCAAAATATCAAGCTAATTCAAAAATTACCTAAAATAGCTGAAATAAAGAAAAACTAAATATCATATTCATTCATATAACAAATAACTTAGGTGCCCCTATGGTAATATATCTATCTAATCTACAACTAACTGATACACTTCGAATGACACCGGTTGGGGGTGCAGGCCGGGAGGGGGGGGAGTGGCGAACAGCTCAATGTCTTGGGTTTAGTGACAGTCTACTTATCTGGGAATGCTGTTTCGAAAAGTATAATGTGGCGAAAAAAGGTGCATACGATAGGTATAAATAACCAAAAACGTCGAAGTGGTTTCAATCTCATACATTACACAGATGGATTAACACAACCATCATGCAGTACAAAAGCTTCTTCTGCATAGTGCCATAGTAGCACTCAGGTTGTAACCCTTCGCAGCTTCTTTTTGTCACCTATTTTATTAAAAAAACAGTGCTATATGTCACGAAAGTTTTTACACGAAATCACTCACGAATGGCTTGTATAACTAACTTTCCATTGTTTTTGTTAACCAAAATGTAATAAATAAGAGAAAAAAAGGTGACCGTTTGTTAGATATCATGCCACATCATTCATAAGGACTTTCGTAGAAAGTGTTTCGTGACAAATAGCATTATTCTTATTAAAAAGATGACAGCTTTAAAAACCATTAAAAATAATAATTGTAATCAATAGCTCAGTAAACTCTGTTATTGTGTCTCAAGTTTCAATTAAAAGAAGTCTACGGTCGGTTTATACTTTTACACACAGCACGAATCTTCCCAGCAACCGTATTCCTCAACAACACATCCTTACAAGTTAAAACCTTCCGAAATAATTTACACACAGAGATTAACCACCTTGTTAAATCAAAAGCAGCCCTAGAACAATTTTCTCAGCGTCAATTAGCCAGGCCGGGCGGTTAGAAAGAAAGCAAACATTTTCAAAAACAAGAACTCATTATTTCAAAGCAAACGAAGCCAAAGTAAACCTTTTTTCGAAACAAAAACTGTAAACAAAGCCAAAGCAAATTATTTTGAAAACAGAAGTCACCATTTCAAAGCAAACCAAGCCTAATCACACTAAAAAATATATACATATGAAAACCCTATATCACAAAAAAGTTGGACATGAAGAGTACCAGAAGAAGAAAGTCTAAAGACGCTACCTCCCTCCATCCGGCGAGGAAATCCAGCCCCTTTGATCTCTCACCTATTCCCCAATCGTGCACTCATCTACTGCATCAACCACAACAATAACAACAGATTCTTTGTGAGTAGTGTAACCTCAACCATGCAAAACAATCAACAATAACAACGTCGATGAAACCTCGCCGGAGACCAGAGACTCACCGGTGAGTTCGAGTTCCGGCGGATCGAAATAGGGTTCCGGTGACGAAAGAGAATGATAGAGAGAATGGTAAGAGAAAAAGCTGAAACGAAACCAAGACGCAAAGTCTGTGTGATACTTTCAGTTTCACACTGGATTTTTATTTTTTTTATTTTGTTCTCCTTTCCTTTTTAATTCTTCCTGGCTGAGAAAAAGCCATTCTGATTTTTCCTTTTTTGTTTTTTTTTTCCAACGCAGAGAAAATACTCAAAATAAATAGATGTCGAAATTGAAAAGATGGGTTTAGAGGTGTTAAATACAATCCAAATTCCAAACTCAAAATTAAATTAAATTGAAAAATTGATTTTTTATTTTTTAAAAATTTAATTAATTTTAATTTTGATTTTTAAAATCGATTTGATCAATTCAAACTTATTAATATTATATAATATATTTATTTATTATTAAACTTATATTTTTATTTATAATAATTTTACTTTTTTACATATTTCTTATTTTATATAATTAAATATTATTTAATTATGTGAAATAAAATATTTGTATTTTATATTTCTTTTTATTTTTTAATAGATTAAATTAAATTATTTTTAACTCACAAAATTATATATTTAAAAAATTTTGATTAAAAATTAATTTAATTCAAACTGGTATAAATATATTTGAATTGATACAATTTATAAAAAGTAATCAGTCTAATTCAATATGATTTAAATTGATATAAATAACATTATTTAAATTAATTAATTTTTTTATTTAAAATTAATTTAAATTGTACGAACTGCTATAAGTGAGTTTGTTCATAAATACTTGAGAATTACATCCAACAATGTAACGAAGGAAAAATTGATTTAAATTTTATTATGTAACTAGCAAGTAGTTGGAACAATGCATGGTTTTTTATTTATATAAATTTTAATGTTTTTAAATTATATTTTATTAAAAAATTTGATGTGTTTTGATTTGATTTAGTAAGTTTAGAAATAAAAAATTAATTATGTAAATTTAAAAATTAATTAAGTAAATTTAATTTATAATTGATATGAAGAATAAATATGATAAATGAGAATAAATAGAGAAAATAAAAAATTAACATAAAAAAATAATTAACATAAGAAAAAGACACGTGGTATAAGAAAAAAAAATCATAAAAATAATATTTTATTCTCAAAGAAAATGAAAGTACAATAAAAAAAGATATCTCGTTATAAAAAATGAGTATTTTCATTTATAAGATTGGAATCAATATTTTAATTTTATGTATTTATATGTTTTATTTTGAGTAAATAAATAAATACAGTACTTTTAAAATTACATAAAAAATTATAAAGAGAACAGGAGTGGGACACGTGGGGGCCTTTGATTTGCACAAGGAAAGTATCTAAGCTTAAAATAGGAAAACCGATGCGGTAAATCATGGAACGAAGTAACAGAAATATATAATTGATTTTTCTTTGAGATGAAAATACATAATTGATTTAATTATCAAATTAATTTTAGTATTAATTATCAACGACAACTGTACAAGAAAGTGTTGACAGTTGTACCCAAAATTAAAAAATAAAAAATAGTGTTAACATGTACACTGGTTACTTGGTTAATTAATTAGTAAATATTTAATGACTGCGGACATGGTTACATAGATAAAATTAGGTGTGAGATCACATCTGATTACTATGATGGTGTATATATATAATTTGAATAATAGTTTAATTTTAATACACTTTTTTTATACTATCACTTAACAAAATATTGTTACATTATTCAATAAATTTAATATTCAGATAAGTTTTAATTCTTTAAAAGTTGCAACACGTTATTAGATAGTAGTATAAAATTTTTTTATACTAACAATTTATTAAAATTAAAATCAAATAATAATAGTGAGATCTAAATTTGTACATATAGATACTTTTAATTTAAAAAACTAATTACACGTAATCTTTAACATTATATCTCTCACATTTGTTTGTAAATGTATAAAAAATAAAATAAATTTTATTATAATAAAATAATAAAAGTGATATTTGAGTAAATATGTGTATATTATATTATTTTTTTAATTTTAAGGGCAATGATGCATATTCACATTATAATAAATTTAAAGACATGTTTAAATTAAATTACTTTTAAAATAATAATTACTTATTTTTTAATTTTTTTCTTAAAACATGTTAAATTATAAGTTATTTTTAATATGAAATAAATTCATCTAAATACATATTTAATCAGAATTTTGAATAAATCTAGATTTAAGAGAAAACGACAACAAATAAAAGTCCAAAATCATATTTTAGATGGACACGTGGTCAGAGACTCAGAGCAACTCATAGGAAGTATCGAAGATGGCAACAAAAAGTTATCCCTAAGATCACCGTGGTCTTACTGTCTTTCAGGAAGAACCTTTTGCTTTGGTCATATAGCTTTTTTTTTCTTTTTTTTTTTTAAACTTTTGGTCATATACTTCAGCATAAATTATACTGAGCTAGAGATCATAATATTTTATATTTTATATAACATAATAATGCGCTACTCTTTGGTTTTACTTTTATAATGATAGTGACTTCCTTTTAACAATTAGCTGTTAATATTATTTTTGGTAAAAACAATTAGTTGTTAATATTTAATTTCATGTTTTATTTAATTTAAATATAATATAAAAATAAATTTTAATTATATTTATATTTTAAGTAAGTAAAACACAAATAAATATTAACTACTAATTTAGTAAAGATTATCGTAACTCACAAAAATAGATTAAAAAAACTCTTTTTAATTATTAATATATCTATGTTAAATTAATAATAAGGACTAGATTTATAATCCGTGAGTGTTCCACGGTGCATTAAAAAATTAATAATAATGTGTGATTATTTTTTAAGTTAAATTTTAAAATATTGTTAATATAATTTTTTTATATTATCAACTAATTATATATCACTACATATGTAATTTTTAAAATAATTATTATAAAAATTAAATATTTTTTATAATATAATAATATATAATTAAATAATAGTATAAAAAAATTACACTAACAATACACTTAAGTTAAATCCTTATTTGTTTATATATATATATATATATATATATATATATATATAAACTTCAATTCCTTCACGTTTAATTAATTATTAAGTTCAACTTGTTCACGAGGAAGAAATAAAATTGTATAAATCAAAATAATAAGCATAAGATGTAATAAAATAATTTTATGTGTCCAATAAAAAATAAAATAAATTTATGTAATGAAATAAAAAAATATATAGATATAAGATGGTTTTTTTTTTTTTTATGTCTCAACTATAAAAAAATTATAGTTATCACACTCATCCCATTTCTTGCATTTCGCGCCTTCTCTTTATATTTGGTATTAGAAAAATTAAATTCTTGAAAGCCCAAAAGAAAGTGTACAAGGAGCACTCACAAAGCTAGTGGGTCCCACACACTTGGGGAGGTCCACATAATTTTGTAAGTGCCATTTGCACTTTCCTCTAGGATTTGAGCTATAATGTTGCTGTAAAGATAAAAATTAAGCTTAAATATATTTTTAATCATTCTAAATATTATGATATTTTATTTTAATCTCACATTTTTGAAAGTTTATAATTTTAGTCCATCGAAAATTTAATTGTTTCCCAAGTCATTCTTCTGTTAGTGTATATTAGAAATAGTCGTTAAATGCTGACATGGAGGTTGATATAATCGTTATAAACATTCTATGTGTATATTAAATACGTTGACCTGATCATCTTCTCAATGAATATGTGATCCCCAATTTTGAACTATAACCCTAACTCCTTTGTTGTTAAGAATCCTCTACGAGAAACCATGTCAGGTGCTTCTCAATCATCGACGAGGTCAAGGACGGGTCGAAATCATAAATTATGTCAATGTGGGGAGAGGACATTAAGGCTTACCTTGGGCACGAATGACAATCCAGGTAGAAAGTTATGGCGATGCCCTAATTAGAAGGTATTGTCCTCCTTACCTTTGATGCAATGTTGGCTTGTTTGCACTCATTTCTTGTTTCTCTGTTGGCTTAGTGTTCTCACTTGCCCTTTGTTTCTAGGTTTTTTGTTAAAATGCAAGATATTATAAATATTTTCAGTGGGTGAGTGAGTATGAGTACGAGGATGAGGATGATCCTATTGAAGAATTGGTGAATACTCAAAGGAGAAGATTTTTGAAGCTTGAATAGAGGATTTGGGTGCATAAAAGAAGGAGCAGAAGATGGATGTGATGTAGTTTTCTGTCATGAGCTGTTTGTATTGTTGGTTGGGTGATATTGTTTTTAGGTTTGATTTAGGTTATATATACAGAGTATAGCATTATGTATTAGGGTTTAGGAATTATGTAATGGTTGTAGTTTTAGTCAGGTTTAATGGCATTGTATGCGGACGATTTGATGTATCTATTAAAACCAAATGAAATGAATTTGTTTGAGCCAAAAACAATGATTTGCATCTCTGGCTTCTTATAATGAAATCAAAAAACAAATAGATTTAAAGTTGATCAATGCACATAAGACATATTTGAAGTTGAGCAATTCAAATGTGAATTTGCATAGTTCACATATTGCAATTGAAATTAGAATTGAAATCAGAACCAACTGGATGTGCTTGAACATATCAAAACATAGCTTCACTCATTTAGATTGTCAAACCAAAACAAGTTCATTACATTATACGTACCAAGTACTAAGATGGGACCAATCTCCTAAAAAACAAGACTAAGCTCATTACATCATATAATGTTATACCAAGTTCAAGTTTCAACCAACATCTCCAAAATAAAAAACAAAAAACAGTGATCATAATCCATTTTAATTCATCTTGCTATCCAAAAACATAAACTATATTATATATTCCTAGAATATTGCAAATAGGTAGGATGACTATTAGAGATCAACTGCTACATTCTTCATGTTGTTGGCCATAGAATCTCTTGCAACAAACAACCTAGACTGTGTAACAACTTTTTTTTATCATTCCAAGCCCATGGCATTTCTCCAATAATATAAACAGACGTGCCTAACCTTCTTTTTATTTGCTTTCTTATGATTCCAGTTGATTGCATAGTTGCCTCACTGCCTTGACCTTCAGTTGGTTGAACTGTGTCCCCAGTGTTTGCAGTTTTAGGTGGTTGGTTGGTGGTCCCAATCACTGCATTAACACGGTGTTAGCTTGGTATTGGTTAGTTGTTGGTCTCATTCACTGTAGTTGCACTGGTTTGGCTTGATATTGGTTGGTTGCTAGCCTCATTCACTACATTTGCATCACTTTCAGTTGCACTTGGTTGTTGTGAGCTAGAGTGACTCTAACTTTTTTCCATTGGTTCATTTGTAACAACAACATTGTTTGAGGCCCTGTTGTGGTGTTGTTTCTTCCTTTTGTCCTTCCTCCTCTGTCTTTTCCTCTTGTACCCCTTCCTCGTCTCCATGTCATGCCTCCCTACATGGTAATCATGGTAATGCATCAATAATTTAAGTAAGCACATATATAATCACAAAAGGATTCATAAAGTGTTACTTACACTAACTATGTCTTGTGGGTTTATGTCCTACCTTGGTATTGAATTTGCACTAGTTTCAGTTACAGTTGGTTGTTGTGAGCATAGTTGATTAGGATCCATTTCCATTGGTACATTTGCAACAACAGCAACATAGGTTAAGGATCATGTCGTGGTGCTTCCACCTCTTGCCCTTCCTTCTCTGCCCTTTCCTCTTGTACCCTTTCCTCCCCTCCCCCCCCATGCCTCCCTACATGATAATCATGATAATGCATAAATAATTTAATTAAGCACATGTAATCACAAAAGAATTCAAAAAATGACACTTACATTAACTATGTCCTGTGGAATTATGTCTTGCCTTAGTATTGTGTCCTGATGTGGCATGTGGCATGTGGGATTGTGTCCTGCCCTAGTATTGTGTCCTATTTTGGAATCGTGTTTTGTTGTGGGACTCTGCCTTGTGACTCTTGATTTGGCACTAAGTCTTTCTAACAATACCTTGAATTATGCATTGTAATGCTTACTGAATACTTGTTTTGTATCTCTGCAATAATCTCAAACAACTTAGCCTCTATTAAGCCTCTGACTTCGTCAATAACTTTTTCAGCTACCCAAGTTAATTTGGCATTCTTATTTTTAAAGACTTTGTTGTAGGTATGTTTTTCAACTAATGTGTTCAATCAGAAGGTGCTTGTCTTGTCAACCATACTAACCAATGCAACAAACTTGCATTTTCCTTGGCATCTGACTCTGACCTCTTCATAATATTTTTCTAAAATCATAGTTGCTTACCAGTCAATACAACATGCTCTTGGATTGCTTTTTTAAATTATTTTCTTGAACCAAATTCCATCCCAAGTTAGAATACGAAATCCTTGGACATTTCTTCCTTTCTATTCCTAATGTATCTTAGTTTCCTATCCCCATCTAGGTCAGACTTAGAATGTATGCTCTCCAATTCCTCATTCTCATATTCCTCCTCAATTTCTTCTTTGTCAGCCTCCTTTACAATTGCTAAATCCCTCCTTGTTTGTTCTCTCACACACTCAGAAATCGTTTTCTGAGATGGTATTGTAGTTTCAGGATAGGCTTGAGGTAAGGGTGGAGATGGTATTACAATTTCAAGATAGAGTGGATGTGGGGGTGTAAATGGTATTGCAGTTTCGGGATTGGGTGAAAGTGCATTTTCTGTTTCAGGATGAGGTTAGGATGGTATTTGGTTTGCAGTGATAAGTTTCCTCCTAATGGGTTGCTTTTTCTTGGCTGTTGTATGTTTGATTCTTGGCCTAGACTTGCCTTCAACAGTCTTCCCAACCTCCAAACTACCCTTATAAACAACAACATTACCTTCACTGAGGCTAACCTGGTTAGGCCCATTTGAACTTGAACTCTGACCAGGCCCATTTTGCACAACCTCACTTTCCACAAGCCCAACAACAATATAATGTTCAAAATAATCTCCACTCTTCTCTCTTTCTTCTTCATAATCATCAAAATGAACCTTTGCAACACTATTATATGAGCTTTGGTTACCATCATCCTCTGAAGACTGAGCATTAGTGTTAGGCCCACTACTATTCCCTTCCACAACCTCATGTTCAACATGCAACTCCACAACTTTGTCATAGGTTGCTAAAGCATAATTTGCCAAGTCTATAACATGAGTGTCCAAACTCATTGCTCTTAGCCTATGACTTAAGATCTTTCCAGGAATGAAGTACCATAATTTGTAATTTCTTGAGTATCCATACTTACTTGCTAAGTCTATTGCTTCAAAATAGGACCATTTGTCCACTTCAACAACAACTACAAATATCTTTGCATTTTCATACTTCATCTTAGGAGCATAGACAAACCTGCCATTATAATGTATATGCAGGTAAAAATCATCCGTTGCTACAATTAGACACGCACAACAAACACAATGCAAAGGCATGTCCAAACCGGTTTGAAATTTAGCAAATGCACAAAAAAAAAGATGTGCACAAAACCCTAAACCCATGAAGTATCATAATAACATATGCACAAGACCCTAAAGCAACACATATCAAAATAAAATACGCACAAAACCCTTAACCCACATGCATCTTTCAATTGTGGTCTCCCATAGTGGATCACTTGTATATGACCAAACAAAAACAACATAAACATCAATTGGGACATTACCTGCAACTCCCACCACCAGAGCTACAAAGATTCATGCTTTCCATTGCCAAATTGCTATGGATAATCCTCGATTTCAACTTCCTTCAACGGCAATTTCACATAGAAATTTTTTTATGATTTCAGACAATAGAGAAATATGAGTGTTTGGAAAGTGACAAGATTTTTAGATACTAATCCTAACTTTAATGTTCTTGTAACGTGGGAATAGACCAATTTTCTCCTCCCATTCCCAAATAATCCGTATATGATGTTTCTTATCTACATAGACTATCTTTGGCCAAGTTATATAGCACGTAAGATAATACATCGCTGCATTGTCTTTCACATATGCATTTAATGTCTATTTCAAAATGGCAAGCTAACATAAAGATGACTTGGGAAGCAACTAAATTTTTGGAGAACAAAAATTATAAACTTTGAAAAATAAAGGATTAAAATAAAAATTCACAATATTTAAAGGGATAAAAAATATATTTAAACCTAAAAATTACAAGACATAATAGTTAGACAGATTATAAGGAGACTGACGCAATGCCATGCACTCCATTAATTACTTTATAACATATTTATCTAATACTGGTCACATGCTATCATTTATGAATGCAAAGTTTTTATTATTGCTTGTCATAAGTTTTTTGATGTCGGTTAAAATATTGGTATTAAAAAAGTTAATAAAATACTATTTTCATCCATCACCGTTAAACGAAATAGCAATTAAGTATATTGTCTATTTTGTCGATATCAATTGTCCCTTTAATCTATCAGTTGCTCAGATAAGCAAAACGATGATAAAGTGCCATACATGCTGACTCATCAGTTCAATTTTACTCATAAAAACTGTTTTTTTATGAAAAAAATAGACACGTAAAAACTTTGTGCTGAAGATTCACAGTTTGCATTGTACTTCACTTTTTTTTTCTTTTCTTTCAGGACTTAATAGGACTTGACTATTTTATTGTATGTAAATTCAAATCCCTGAGTGGGCTCATTCATATTTCTTTTTTATTATTATTAGCACCTCTTTATAATTATTTTTAACTTATATTTTCTTTATCATCTTTAAGTGATTTTATTTTAAAAATTAAATTTTTCATTTACACTTTTTATATTTTTTTTTTATATATTCTTGATTAATTTTATCTTTTTATTTTTTTTAACTTTATAGTTGTTCTGGATTGGATTACGAGTCCATAGAATTGAAGCAATCTGATCTGCTAAGCTAGTACCTAGATGTACAGTGCGTGCAAAACAACTCACACATCAGACGTAACGATAAAAACAAATCCTGATAACGTACAATGTGTAATTCACAGTTTTCACGTATCTCGTACAAGTGGATGAATAAGGACAAAGGGATAGTAGCCTCCACGATCCTGTCTCCATAACAATGTCTCCCACAATCGTGTTGCCATAATATTAGGTAGCAACATTTGGTACGCACTAAATGCTCAGACACCACATTCCCTAAAATGCTTATATAAATACAGTAAGTAAGAGACAATGTATGCCCTAATTCCATCACATTACCTTCTTTCTACAGCTACTGACTTGAGCGTCGAAGTACCTTTTGCAGGTACCCACCCCCTCGCTTTATTATTGCAATTCTTGCGCCTTGAAGGAATCCACAATCTCCTACCTCTCCAGGTAACTCTCAAAACCTAGTTCTGAACATTGTCGTCGTCTGTGAGGAATGATAAATTTCTACTACCAACACCACCTTTAAAACTCCCCATACCACCACCACCATGGTGAACACAAGAAGAAGACAAACATCAACTAACCAGAATATGCGTAACCTTCCTTCTTCAAACTGTTGCCCAACGTCTAACCCTACGACCCAGAATCCAGACAGGACAGGCAGGATAATTCTTTCACTGGAGAGAATCTTCCCCCTCCTTCCTAGAGGATTCTGGTAAGGCATCGCCTTAACCCTTAGAAAGCACCTTATGGTGAAGCTGAGCAGCGGGTATTGGCTCTGCAACGCCTTAGTGACCGAGAGAAAAATGAAGTTCAATCCCGTTGGGGTATGATTGATCACCAGGAGCTGTCTAGAGCAAAATTGCTCTCCTTGGTTAAACTCCAAGATGAGAGGATTCACCATCAAGATGAAAGAATATATAACTTGGAGAGGGTTGCTAACTTGGGCAACGAAGCAGAGAACCATTTCTTAGTGAGGAACTATGAAAATAGAAGAGATCAATACAGGTGCGATGACCGTCAACCAAAGAACTTCAGGATCACGGATCCCAGTCATTAGCCAGAATATATCTATACAAGAGAGCAGGCACATGCAGTAAGGGACACGGTGTCACAAAACCAACAATTCTCCAACAAACTAATAACATATAAGATCCCCAAGTGCTTTAAGTATCTATCCAATATCAAAACTTATAATGGGACCACAGATCCTCAGGAACATGTGGATACTTACATGTTCGCACTCTTGTTTGTTGGAGGAGATGACTTTCTTATGTGCCACGTTTTTCCTTTGTCTTTAAAGAAAGTCGTCCTGAGATGGTTCACCACTTTACTTCCGAGATCCGTGGATAACTGGGGAGACCTGTCCTCGAGGTTTTTGCTACACTTCACTACTAACAAAGTGCAGCCTAAATCAATTTCATGTCTCTCCCAAATAAGGCAAGGAAAAAAAAAGTCTCTATGGGACTTTATATCTCAGTTTAACAAGGAAATCATAATTATGTCTAACTGGGATGAGAGACTCGGATTGTTCTACATCAGGGAAGAACTTCATCCGGGACAATTTTCTTTCTCATTAGCAAAGAAGTAGCCCAAGACCATGGATGAGTTCTGAGCCTGCGTTGATAAATATATTAATGTCGAAGACGTTCTCTGAGCCAAGAAGCATCTTGACAAATAAGATGCTAAGTCGAGGTCCAGAGAGCAACCAATTCAACATGGGACGAATCTGAGGCCCCCCCAAGGGGAAGTATGACAATTATACTCCCCTCAACGCACCACGGGTCTGATCTACCAGGAAATTATGAACACAGAGCTCCGGGATGTACTTAGGGCTCCCCCCTAAAGAAGCTTATATGGAGAAATACATCCAAGTACTGTGAATGACATGATGGTCCCGGTCACACACGGAGGAATGTACTAACCTCCGAGATGCTATTGAGTCCCTCATCCGGGACGACTATTTGGGCCGATATGTTTGGAAGACCCAGAACAACTAGATAAGGGGTCATTATAGAAATAAAGCTATAGCCCCCGGAGTCCCTTACCTTCCTTGCAAAGAAGACGTTCTCTGATAAGAAATGACAACCCTGACCCACGCTCACCTCGGGATAAAGTCTACGATCAAGATAGGGCGCAACCACGAGACAACGACAAGGAGAATAATCACCACCACGAAGTAACTCACACAATCATGTAATACTTTGTAATCGTTACTTTTGTTGTATAATGAATATCATTGTATATTAGTAAATTGGTGTTTCTTTATGACTAATGTCTTATCTCGAAGCCAACACCTCGGCTGCGACCACTGGTCCATGGATACTCTGGTTCGTCAACATCTACAACCAATATCTTTACAGTGACCTCGAGTCCACAGATACTTAGGCCTGTCGCAACCCACAAGGTCACCGCACCTTGGTGAAGTCCGAGGAATACAAGGTTCGAAATGATCAACTATTCTGACATCTCTACATAACGGCCAAATTGGGGAATCCACTTGAACACCCTCCAAGGTCAAACAAAACATTCAAAGGTTTTCACCCGTACCTATTTGAGCCTGACCTTAACCCCAAAAACCTACCATAGTTTACAGAAATTAAGCTTATTTTTACTTGACAGTCAGACATGGGAATCCACTTGAACACCCTCTGGGTCAAGCAACACATTCAAGGGTTCTCACTCATACCCTTATGACCTAACCTTAACTCATAAACCCATTAGAGTTTCTTAGGATCGTGGACCTTACACCCAAAGCCTTTTGTTTCATATGCATTAAACGAACCCAACCACCGAGATTCGAGCTTTGGACTCATCCTAGCTGGGAAAAATGAGTGTTCGTCAATCTGAAAAAAATAGCAACCGAAGTCGAGTATTAGATCCATCTCGGTAACTTACACACCAAGATCGAGTGTCAAACCCACCTCGACAAACTCAAAATAATCGTCGAGATTGAGCGTTTGACTCATCTCGGCAAATGAAGCATACAACAGAAAGTAAAATATTCAGAAGAAAAGCAAGTTTTACTACTCATATTCTAAACATCATCAACCTTATAAGAAGAGTCTGCAAGTTATCCTCGTGCAAAGATTGCCCTTTTGAAGGAAGTCAAAAGGGTAACCTGGTCAAATAATGATGATTAAATACTGACCACAACCACCTCAATAGTTCCTCAAGGAGCAGAAACCTATAAATTGCTTTGATGAAAAGGTGGACACATAAGGAAAACCAATAAGATAGCTTGGGAAGATAATGATAACCACCAAACGTTGATCACAGCCACCCCAACGGTTCCTCAAGATGTGAGCAATCACCTCTTCCTGATCAACCGCCTCCTACCTGATCAATGTGAGAAGAAGGCTTCACTACCTTACACTTCCTAAACACCTTTGCGCATCTAAGACATGGTGACAATAAGGGGAGTAGAGGAAGAAAGGTAATAAAACTCCTCCAGACCTCAGAGGAGCTATAAACAGAAGCCTTAAGCCTTTCTAGTAGAAGCGAGACCCTGCTTCGCTACTACATATGTCTAGAACAAATGTCTTCTGCTGCTGAGAGATGTGTTGAACAAGCCACACAAAGCAGTTACTTGGCCCTCACTAGATCATTATTCTTGAAAAGAAAGGTAGAAATATGTAGGATAAAGGAACACTCAAGAGTTTGAGGAAGAAGGGGAATATGGTCTTATAAGGGGATATGACTCTCCATACATCCATAAAAGGCAAAAAAGGAGCTCTTCTCCAAAAAAAAGATCCACTCTCAACCACAACTAGAAAACGAAAGAAACAAGTGACAACTTCACTGCAAACATTCCTTATTTATATAAAGAATAATGCATTTTGATTGGCTCATGAAAAGACAAAATGACTACATGTTTAAGGTCACGTTTAATTGTTCCTTCCTTGTGATTGCCCACTAAGGCAATGGGCAGTTGAGAAACAGAACAGAAACTGCTATCATATTTAAATAACCTTAATTCTCAATAAATTCAAAGCAAGTTCTCCAAGCAAGCACAAACATCTACAAATTACAGAGCAAAGGTTGGTAAAAGGACACTAGATTCATAGTCTTGCCACAGAGATCGAGTGTCAGACCCATCCCAATGAATTACGCTAGCAAAATTACTTAAGTGTAAAGTCAACATCGAGGCTGAGCGTTAGACCCATCTCGATGATGCAAAAGCAAAAACTCAACAAGTGTGAAAGGGGCACCAAGATTGAGCATTGGACTCATCTTGGCAAAAAGTGCAGGCATCATTATAAAAGAACAAGCATTAGAAAAATAAAATGTTTGAGGTCGGGACTTGTCCAAATACATAAATGATGCCCCACGCAGGGGGCAAGAAAAAATAAAAACTTAGATGTTAGAAAATGAGGCTTTATCCTTCCGAAGTCTCTACCGCCACCTTAGTTTGTGCCCCCTCGATTTGTGCCACCTCAGTCTACACTGCCTCGGCCACAACTATACTGGTCCCTTCTTGCCTAACCTTTGATGTCGCTTCCATCATTTCCTCGTCTTCCACCCTGGAATCCTCTTAGTCATCTGGGGCAACTCTCTAAGCAACCATATCCACAATGCGACCATCCTAGACTTTTTTCAGAGTGCCGACCTCTTATTCGTTTAGATTAGGGTTAAGAAGACAAAGTTAATTGAGGGCATTCTCAGAAGTCTCCTCCACAGATGTTGACCAATCATCTACTGTTTGGTCAAGTTCACCCTTTAGGCGTTTATATTAAACTCAGGCACTGGTGAAGACAGACTCGGTCGAGGCCAGATTCTTCTTCAGTACATTCTCTCGAGTTGTTACCTGACTAAGTTGAGCTTGAAGGTCATCGACCTCAACAACCTTGACCCAGAGTGTCTCCACCTTGGCAACTTGAGCCCAAAGGGAAGGGACCTCGACAACATCTGCAAAAAGGTGGGCAATCTCAGCCTGGAGTTTGTCTAGTTCGGAGGTGTGTGACTTGAGCTGCTTATCCTTCTAGTTTGCATCCACGATGACCTGAGTGAGTTTCTTATCCTTCTCGGCAAAGTCTAACTCAAGTTTCTGCTTTTTACCCTGAAGAGTATTGAGCTCTCTCTCCAAACATGTCACCTCCCGAATGGACCCACAAGCCCCCTTTGCAAATCGAAGGGTCGAGCTGACGTGTAAGCTTCGAAGTTGGGCCTCACGAAGGATCTCCTCCACATCACGCTCAGTCAGCACCTCAGTCTCGATGAGGCTCAACAAGTAACCATCAATAAAGCGCACAAGGTTGACCCCTTGAGTCCATACTGATCCTGGTGGAAAGAGATGCAGAGCCACCCCAAACCTTGGAGCATCCGCAAACCCCGAACCAACTAGAAGCTCGCCTAATTTAAGCTCCTCAGAAATGCTCTTGATTACTGGCCTCTTCCCCCTATCATCCTTACTACTCTCAGCTTTCCTTTTCTGGGGTCACAACGGTAGCACAATAGAGTTCAGTTCAATATCTCGAACCCTAGCAACATGGGGAGGTGGAGAGACCACCACGACCACAACAAAGGGCACCACACTACTTGAAGGTATTACCCTTTAAGCAATTACTAGGGCCCAAGATCTTGACGCCTCACTGCTTCTAGCTGCCAACCTCTCAGCCAGGTGTCGAAGTTTAGACAGTGGAGCCATGCCTTCTGCAAGCAAAAAAGAGAAGTGTTACAACACTTAGGGAAATTCATGCAAGAAAGAAAGTACAAAAGGAAAACATGCAGGACGAGATACCTAGCATGACCTTTACAGAATCAGTGGGCTCATCTAAGATATCCTTACAAGAGATGACCCATTTCTCCATAGCCCAATCAATCAAGAACTCTAAGACCCAAGCCTCAGAAGAAAGGACCTCGGAACCTAGAGAGAAGTCTTTTTTAAACTTTTTGAAAAACTCTTGGTAGAGCTTGAAGATTGCGCGCCCACTCTATACCAGTAGTGTGACTCATCCTTTAGTTTGGTTGCTTCCAGAGGTCGTCAACCTAGGGAAAAGGAAAAAGAAAGATTTGACCGAGGATGACTACTCAAAGACTTGGTAAACCAACTCGAATGACCAGACAAATCACCAAGCATTCAGATGAAGTTGTGTGGGCACTACCCGCAGGTGATTGAGAATGCCCATCTTGAAATTAGTAAACAATAGACACACCCCAATATTGGTAAAGAGAGCATCGTACATATACATGAAGTGCTTGTCTTTCCTACGGGTTGAGCATACCCTCTCTTCCTCCGATGGGTGCCGGATCGCAAAGTCCCAATCTCTGAGTCCCTCCACAGTTAGCTGTAAGTACTATTGCTTCTCCAGGATGTCTTTTGTCGTCCTCGAGCGGAAGAAGTGCTCATAACCTCCTGGTCCACCCACTGGTATCTGTTGACATCTCAGAGAAAGACGAGCTTCTTCTGCTCTACAAGTATATCCCTCCCCCTCTCCACAGGTGTAGCCCTTTGGGTTTGCACCATACCTGTAGAGGACGCACCCGAGTCAGATTTAGAAGAATCACATATGGAAGAATCGTTCATGCCTATCATTGTCATCATAAGTTTAGAAAGTAGACATGATGACCTATGCCTTGCCAGTTCACTGGCTTGGTCCACCCTCCAAAGTGCCTCCAAGATCCTCATCCTAGTCAAGGGATTCAGAGCCTCATCAAAATCCCTACTATGGCTGAGGCGATGAAGACAAATGAGGACTCAAGACCTCCACTCACGAGCCACTATTCTGCACTATCTTCTCACTCATAGACATTTCCCCCCACATAATAACTTAAAGGAAAGGGCAAAAATTGAAAGGGTGAAACGAGAAGTACCTTGAATTTTAGTAGGAAGAAGTCTCTGAAAGGTCTCTGAAATGTGAAGAAGTGCTTAAAAAGTCTTGCTGAGAAAACCTTGAATCACCAACGACCACTACTAAGGTGCTAGAAATCGCCTAAATTGGGGGAGAGGAAAATCTGGAGTGCGAGAATAAGCAAAGAGTGGGAAGGGCTAAATGGTGCGTGCAAAAGATACACTAAGAGCAAGTGCACTCTATCGCCAAGTAATATAGGACTTTTGAGTCCAAGTTATCGATCCCACGAGGAATAAATGATAATTACTAAAATTGTAAAACTCTTATGTTATTTAGACAATCGAAAGTATTTGCAAGATCCAAATTAAAAATAGAAAGCTAACAAAGAAAATAAAGAACAATTAAATAAAGAAAAGATAAACAAGATAGAGAGATGCTAGAGCATAAGGTTCACTTGAGTTTAATTATATAGATTTTCTTTCAAATATAAACAAGTAATTCTTTTGCCAATATTCCCTTATTTGCTATTGAATCCCAATGGTCATGGTGAAACAATATTTTATTCTTAATTTAACCCACCTATTTGGTCATTTAGTTGAATTAATCAAGAATGCATTAAGCTTTTATTCAAGAGATGAATCAACATACCATTAATTCCATTGGTAGGAAAAATTGATGTTTGGTCATTCACCAATATAGTCCTAGGCTTAAAATATAGATCCACTCATTGAGTGCGGATGGTCACCACATCAAACAATGAATTAATAAATGTCAAAAGTGATCAGGTTATGACAAGAATAAAAGCAATATAATAAACCCATAAAGAAATTACCATTATTATATTAGAAATCAAATCCACATAATTATAAACTCAAGATCCCCCATAGCTCTAGCTATGAGTTTAGCCACTCATATTCAATACAAACATACTCATAATAAGATTCAAATCCATGGAAAGAAAACCAAAGAAAGGAGAAAAACTAGAGAAAAAAAAGAGATCAAAACCCCATTGTAGAGATCCAGATCTTCAAGCCTCCAAGAGATCCTCCATTTTAAGCCTTCCTCCCTTTAGATCTGCCTCTCCAAACCTCTCCTTATGGACAAATTAAGTAAAAATTACAAAGAAAAGTAAAAATAGATGAAAAACTAGCTTGAGAGCTTCCTCCTGCTCTCCCCACTTTTCGTCCCTCTGCTGCTGCGCTCAATTTATAGACTTTTCGAGTGAACAGTACTCACACGGCCGTGTCTAATTGAGACATGGCCGTGCTTGTGACATCATTGCTTACGCAGCTTGTTTAACCATTAAGGAAAGGAGACACGGCCGTGCTTGTTTTAGACACGGCCGTGTCTCATTAAAATAACGTGAAATTCGCTCAGAAAACGCGTCCGCACAAGAAAATCCCGTGAGTGAACAGTCTCACACGGCCGTGTGTCTAAATTAGACACGGCCGTGTCTCCATCAAAAGTCATCCAAAAACGCGTAAAAACAGTAGATCCGTGAGTGAACAGGTGCTCACACGGCCGTGCTCATTTTAGGCACGGCCGTGCTTAAATTCCAGAAGCTTTCCCAAGGTTAGACACGGCCGTGTGAGGGTCCAGGAATGCGAAATTTCATTTTTAGGGGAGACACGGCCGTGCTTGGATTAGGCACGGCCGTGTCTCCAAGTCAGAAGCTTTAGATCAGTTAGACATGGCCGTGTCTCATTGACAGAAGCTTTTCATGAGTTAGACACGGCCGTGTCTAACTCTTTAATAGCTCAAAACGTCATTTTTTGAATAAGTGCCCTTCATGAAAGTTGTAGATCTTTTTCTTAGCTTTCCAGGGACACCTAATTCACTTCTTTTCGACCTCTGTAGCTCAAGATATGCTCATTTTATTGTACAAAGGTCAAAAACTCTACAAATCTTAGCCGTATAAATTCGAGAAATTTCAACCTCCATCAAGCAGAAAAGATCCATCCAAAGCTTCATAGAACCATGTCAAAACACCACTTTTGGACCTAAAAACATAGAGGAAGACCAATCATGAGATATCAAGGATAAATAGATTAAATGTGACATAAATTCTAACATAAATCAATCAAAGCGCCACAATTTATCCAATTTAGGGTTATAAAATATAGACTTATCACTAAACCTCACCCCTATTTATAGGCATGAAAACTCACATCGAATCGTTGCCATCAATTGGGGAAGACACGTCTTTTTATTTGAAGCGCCTCATCATGACGCCTTTCTAGTTTTGAAACTAAAAAACGACTGATCATGACACTAAAAACCCCAAACGAAAACTTCCACTGTTCTTCAACCACGTGACACACTATTTCTGAACGAAAGTATCCGAAAATACAAGACACAAAACGTTCAAAATTGAAGCAGCATGTGACGTTCCAGAACACTTAACCTGAATCAAGGACTCTTAAGAAGCCACCATGATGTAACAACACCCCGAACCTCAGTCCAAATCTGGGAGAAATGATATAAGATCCCTCTAACTACACATGGGGATAACTTATTACATATCTCAGACAATAAAACAATGACGTAAGTGGAACGATCCAACCAGGATCCTAGTCTTGCTCATTAACCCCGAGAGCATACTATATGACATCACGGACGTCGCCCCTTTGGGAAAAACATTACGAGATCCAACATCGACATTACAACTTGAATCCCTTTGTCCATCGTGTGCCGTGTGCTTTAGATAAATTCGTATCTCGACACTTTGTTGTCTAACCAAAATGCCAAGCTGAGGGGCAACTATTCTAGACCAGGTCACAGATCCATAGAACTAGAGCAACCTGACCCATCAAGTTGCCACCTAGATGTACAGTGCGCATGAAACAACCCACACATCATGTGTAACGACATGAAGAAATCATGATCGTATCCCGTACTAGCGGGTGAATAAGGACAAAGGGATAGCCGCCTCCACGACCATGCCTATACAATCCTATCTCCTATGATCGTGTCGCTACGATCCTAGGTAGCAGCATTCGGTACTCATTGAATGCTCAGATACCACATATCCTAAAACACTCATATAAATACAATAATCAATAGAGATAAGGTATGTCTTAATTTCATTGCACACTACCCTTATTGCGCAGCTATTGACTTAAGCGTCGGGATGCCTTTTGTAGGTACCCACCCCTCGTTCCATTACTGCAGTTGTTGCGTCTCGGAGGAATACATCATCTCCTATCTCTTCAGGTAACTCTCAGAACCCAGTTTTGAACAATAGTTTTTTTTTTGGTGTTATAGTTTTTCTTTTAGATTAAGGCTAATGTTTATTTTTTAAAAAAAAAACTGGTATAGTTTAATATTCTCTTAATAATCATTATTTATACCGCTAGTAACTAATATTAATAATTATAATACTATTTTCATTTTTTTAAATAATTAAAAGTATTATTTGGACTGTCATTAAAATTAAATCATATTTATTCATGATAAATTACATATTTAAGTTATAATGGACATCATTATAGTTTTAAAATTTAGACATTTTTTTATTATTACAATAAAATACAATTTAAAGAATTTCTTATACTATCAAATAAAAAATTCTCTAGAAATACTTTAAGAACTAAAGGTATTTTTAGATGAGCAAAACTTAACGCTAATATTTGACTCTAACTTTTGCTTCCAATCCCATTTAATCTCTCTCTATTTGTTTTTTCTAACCTCATTTAATTGAGTTAATAAACACATGGAGGGAGATTAAATGAAATTGGAGGCAAAGGTTAGAGTCAAGTTTTGTTCTTTTAAAATTATCAATTTTCATTACTATTAATATTAAGGTTTTATAATGTTTCTTTAGTAAAAAAAAAGTTTATCTAATTAAGTTAATAGTTTAAAATATTATCAAACAAAATTTCTATTCTTTTATACAAATTTATTGAAAACGTTGAGGCTCCAAATGCTAACATGCCTATTTAAAATTAAATAGTATTAAAATTAATTATTAAATTAATTATTGATTTATTGTATCAATGAATATTTGACAGCTCAAATATTAAATTTAATTTACACTTTTTCTAATTAGTGTTATGCTTGGTTTTAAATTAAAAATAAGAATAAATTGTCATTAAAATAAGTCAAATATATAAATCATTGAATATAATGAACTTTTTTTTCAAAGTAATATTGGTTAGAGTAATATCATTTTTTTTGTGTAACGAGTAATATCATTTTTTTGTGTGTAACAAGTAATATCATATTTTACTAATGTGTTATAGTTAAATTATATTGAAGTGATTAAAAAAAAAACTCAAAGCTAATAGTGAGAGAGAAAACAAATGGAATATAATAATAAATTTGATGAGCACAAAAAAGCATTAAATTTGATAATTAAAAAATAAAACTATTAGTTAAGGTTAGTTTAGGAAATTAAACTTAAAAACAATAACAAAATATTCTAACAATATTTTTTCTCTACACTGTTTTTTACATCTATGCCACATCACGACAAATTCACTGGTTTTTGTTTTTGTTTTTTGTGTACTTTTGTCTTTTTTTTTTCTGAAAATAATATCGTTGGAATATATTTCCTCTTAGGCATTTGACAATATTATGAGAAACTAGTGAAATATTATTAATTGAAATTTATAGAATTTTTTATATATACAACTATCTATAAAAAAAGTGATTTGACTGGGTGTGTGTGTGTGGACCTAAGTATATGTAAATATTATTAGTTGAATTTTATAGAGTTTCTTATATGTACAGCTATCTATGAAAAAAAAAAAAGTGATCCAAGTTTCCTATGTATAGGCTTGATTGTGTGGGTGAATATTTTCCTTTTTTTTATATCAAATTGGGTGTGTGTGCAGACCTAAATGTATGTGAATATCACTCGTTGAAATCTATAAAGTTTTTTTTGTATATACAATTATCTATGAAAAAAAAAGTGTGATATAACTTTCCTATGCGTAGACATGAGTGTGTAAATATTATTTAAAATTTCTTATATGAAAGTTATAAGGTGTGATATATATATATTGTGATTACTGTTTAAAAGTTGTACACTTGTTAGAAGGTGTGCGACTAGATTTATGAGAATATACAAAGACCTTAGGAAGAATAGGTATCTAAGGCAAGCAAAGATCACATTATGTTACAATGTACACGAAATTTCTTTAGGCACCTATAATTAACTTCCTCGCTTCCTCAAACCAGTTATGCTCCATTACTCATAAAACAATCTCTTCCAAGCAGTTAGATGTCATACCCACCATGGCTTGTCTATTATATCCTTGGAGAACTTGTACCGGAACCTAGAACTGTAAGGCAACCATTCTATGATCTGAGATGGCTTTTTGCTGGATTTACGATCAAGGCACTTCTGTATTGAATCATGCAGCTTCTTGTCAACACTTTCCATGACCCATCCAAGGAGATCATCTAAGCTTATTGATGCTTCTCTAGAAAATCTTTCCACCAATTTTGGGAGAAAAACTTTTCTTGACTTCTTCACAATTACATTTGCTTGAAGAAACTCTCTCTTGGCAATATTCAGTTCTTCTCTCATATTTGATGCTGAATAAACTTTGAGCTGCAGCATAGGAATGTGTAACAACAAAATTCTTGATCAACTCCTTAAAATCTGGGTATCAGAGAGCAGGGTATAGATGCAAACTTAAGGAATGATAAATTACTATCAGATTTCTGCAGCAATAGTTCACAACATGGTATCTTACATTCTTCATAAATAAATGACCTTGAAATTCAATTAGTGCAGCAGAGAAAAGCAGCAATGGCTCATGGAGAACACAAAGCTGGCGAAAATTTCTCTAGTTAAAATTATTTGCCAAATTGGAAAATGCAATATTTAATCTTTCGAATACGTCATTTGAAAAACCACCAGTAAAATGACACTAATGATTCTACATTCATCTTCAGATAGCGTCCATAAGAAAGCATTATTTTAGGGTTTGAGCTCAATGATGTTACACTGACGAGGGATTTGGGTAGTTTGCTTGAGGTTATAAATTCAAACCTTTGTGCCGCTATAATAATAATAAAAAATAATGGATCCCATCCACAGCTGTCTATCTTTTGCACTACCAAACTACATAGTGAAGAAAAACCCAAACCAAAAACCAGAAAGTGAAATCAGTATGATTTACTCAGCCCATCAGTATCTGTTGGAGATGATGGGTTGTTTTACCACTTCCATAAATTATGGTAAATCAGTATCTGTTGTAGATTGAAGTTGTTATTGTTAGTAAGGAGAAGTAATCAGTAGGATAAATGCTTAGTAGTATGTTATGATGCATGATAATAGGATATACTTCTTTTATAGATACTGCTAATGCTAGTAAATAATAGGTTCTGACATGGTCCGAAAGAGTAGTTCAGGATAAAACAGGGTATATATCTATTTTATGGTTGTGAACTTTATCTACTAATCAGCAATGCATATCATAGTTTTCAAATATTGATGTACCTATGTCAAAAATATAATTTTTTTTTTTATGAATTTGTGTGAACATATCCTAGCCATATAGTTTATAACTTCTCTAATTTCCATATCCGTGTCATGTTGTAACCTTACTGTACTTCATATCTGTGCTTCATATTTACATCAGCAATGAACTAGATGTGGGCTCGTAGCATTAGTTAAGTCCCACTCCCACGTAACTAACATCACATTTTCCCAGTGATATTTGAACTGCACTTTCATGGCAAAAAGTATATGAGAGAAAAATTACCACAGGATCTGACAAGGCTCCAGTACAAAGGGCAAAGCAGACAAGGGGTTCGGAATCAATAAGACCCAATTTTGAACTGATAAGTTGTCTTTCTTCACCACTTTTCTTCCTCAGGACAGCAGACACAATGCTTTCAAGCCACTGTATTTGATAAAACAACAGATAAAAAGAATAATTAGATGAAACATGTGATTCTGCCCTAGCATCAAAATTAGATGTCAGAAAATTTACTTTGATTTTTCTTTTGAAAAAGAATTTACAGCATAATATGAGAAAAAAAATTAAAGGTTTTAATAACTGTCCAAGCATCTCACTTACGAAAAAGAATAATACTGATTACTGTCTTATAGTCTTCTCATTCCAGTGAAGAAGCAAAGTCTATAGCATGGGTGATTATTGAATCACATAGCTGTGCCTTACCAATTTAATGTTGCCACATATATTCAAATTCAAATGGATAAAATAACATAAGATTGGAAGCAGCAGATGCAAATCATATGAAGAATCAATTATTTGTAACCCTTGACATGCCTAAACAGAAAAAATGAGGTGGGAAGTTTCATAGTTGGACATTTTAGCCCATCAATGCATTCCACCATTTGAATGAGTCCATAAACATACCAAGACTTTGTATGTATTAAGAGTTGTTCATATTTTTGAATGAGGTTAAGGTGAGTACCCGTCCAATGCGGGGTGTTTGGAAGCAAAATAACATTTGTTTTATGGCATTTGCACTTATGATATGACCGCCAATGTTGTAAGCAGCCTGCACTATATAATTGTACCCGTCAATTGATAATATGTATGATGTCTCATAAAAAAGAGGTATGATATCAAGAAAGAAAATTATACCAATGCGAAAATGGAAGAGGTAAAAGTGTAGAACATAATTTATGGTAAAATAAGCTACTTCTGAATGCAAGAGAGAAGGGTTGTTTTCTTTCTCCTCCTTTTTTTTTGTGCGTGTGTTTAAAGAAAGGAAAAAAAAAATAGTTGTTATTCCCTGCAAAGGTGGCAGTTTCTTATAATTCGATGGATTCAAAGATTTGTTGGTAATTAGAAATAAATAAGTTATTTGGTCACGTTCTTGGTCTGGGCTAAGAGAATCAGAGAAATTTGGAGAAAGTATAGACCTTCCAAAGTTTTCCCACCTGGTGAGAAAAGGCTTTTGTTGTTGTTGTATAGAACTTCCAAAGTTCAATAACGTTCTTAAAAGTGTTAGATATTCTCTGAAAAATATTTTCCCAAAAGTCATAAAACCTTTGAGAATTTGCTTCTGACCCAAGACAATATACAATTAAATTTAAAAAAAAAAGTGAACTACCTTGTGAAACAAGGCCAACCTCCTGAGAGAGCCCTGGGGAATTCCATATGCTAAATATACCTGTCAACGGCAGAACAAAGTTATGTGTGCTTAAAATCGGTAAAACAAAATCATTGTTGGTCATGTGACTATTACATGCATCACAAGAGCGTTGTGCACATTGATCCAGAATGCAATTTGTGTATCGCATTCCATTTGACTGACATTCACCCGTTCCAGTTGTTCAACAAGAACTCTGAATGTAAAGAGATAAAAAAAACTGTGTCAAGTCAACAGTTTAATAATAAGAAATCTAGTGCTAGAACAGAAGTACTATTACAGTATAAATTATGGAATACTTAAACAACTAAATTAAAAGTATAATAGAATGTAAACTGTAAATAACTCAAGCTATGATTATACAAAACCCAATAAAGATATAATAGAATGTAACTGTAAATAAGTCATGCTATGATTATCAAAGAACTCCAAGTCGCTAAATTTCCAGACAAGGAAATAATTTGAAGGTTCATCACTGCCTTCAGATTCTTTATGGATATGCACCTCAATAATATTTGAACTTCACTAATATTTTTAACATTTCATTTGAAATTATCATACTTAAAGAACCAACCTGTAGCTGTTGATGGCATAAGAAGCATAAGAAGCATGAGAAGAATGACGTTTGCGAGTATATATCCAAGATATTTCAACTGCTGATTTGCAAGACCATTCTTGATAATCTCCAATACCATGTCTAGGCTGTCTAGCATTAGTGGATGACCTCGAAAATAATGGTGAGCCACTGTTTTCAGCATTTACAGAGGTTGCATTACGAAGCCAACAATATACAGTGGCCATGCACCTCACCATTTCCTCAGAAAGCTTGCTTGGACACTGGTATAGATGGTCTTTCAAAGTACGCAATATTGGACTTTTCTCCATTGTAGAAAACTTTTCATGAGCCTGACATATGATTGAGATGAAATGTTAGGTAGGACAAACATCACATTATTTGGATGCACGCAAGCAAGTTTTTTTTTTGGTACATAAGAAAATAAAACAAAAAAGAACAAACTAAACTCTAAAGAAAGAAATACTCATAGCATGAAGAAGAAAGTCCAGGTTTGGAGGAGACAAAGCCCAGAACTTGAATCTCTCATCATGCTTTGATCCGTCCTTCGCAAACCAGTCAGCACAGGCATTACCCTCCTTCAAAGTATGCTCCAACTTGACATCCCACTCTCTGGCTATCAAAAGCTTAATATCCTCAATAATACAAGCATATTTATGGAACAAGTCAGTATCCTTATAGATTAGTCGGAGAGCCTCTTGAGAATCAGAATGGCACAAGTATTCTAATCCCCTGATCCCAAGCAAGTCGTAATGTTGTCTCAATAGCCACAAGTTCAGCTTGGAGATTAGTCGTTATGCCAATAAAACTAGAAAAGCCACACACCCACTCACCGTCACTGTTTCTTATCAAACCTCCGCAACCAGCCCTCCTTGGGTTGCCTAGCAAGCTACCATCCACATTGAGTTTATAAAAATTACAAGGAGGTTTCTCCCACCTCGCCAGGCGAATGTTCTGTTGGCTCTTGATACCGGTGCACTCATTCGAATTTTGAATATCTTCCAACATCCTGCTTATATTTCTTGTTGTGTCATGATCATTACGGGTATTAGCAGAAAAGAGCTCGTCGTTCCTATTACGCCAGATCCACCATAAACGAGCAAGGAACACACTGGAGGTTGTCCCAAAGATAAAAGCACAAATTCATTCCTTCACGCAAGATGACAAAAAAAGTGGTGAAGAGGATATACCCAAGAGGTCCCAGATTTTACGCGTATTAGGGCAGTCACGAAGGCAATGCAAAACATCTTCCAGAGGACAAGCACACCGTCCACCAGACGAGTCTAGAGTTAGGTTTCTCCGTGCTCGCATAGCTCCAGTGGGGAGAGCCTCATGCCATATTAACCTGAGGAAAAAACGCACTTTCTCAGGAGCTTGAAACCTCCAAATCCAACACCAGTTCTCGTGCACAGGCACATGATCATTATCGCGGTGGAGAAGCCATGCATACCCCGACTTTACTAAGTACCTGCTAGACGTTTCAGCAGCCCAAACCAGAAGATCCTGAACCTGACAATGAAAAGACATGGGCGTAGCATGGATTAAAGGGACAAGCCTTGAAGGAATCACAGTGACCAATGTATCCAGCTGCCAAGTGTGATTCGCAAAAATGTCATAGATCTGTGTGAGGTCCAGCCAATTTCGGTGGCTTAAAGTCAAAAGGGAAGGAGGAAATTATTTGCAAAATTTCGGTGGATGCTTTAGAAAAGAGACAATTATTTTGTCAACAATTGCAGCCGTGTTTTGGTGGCAGTTGGACGGTAAGATGCTGAATTAATAACAATGCAGCATTAGTTCTCTATAAATAGAGAGCAATTCTTCATCCAAAAACACACCGAAGCATAAGCAACTTCTTGAGATAAGTGAGACATCTTCCTCACAAAGAGAAAAATAGAGAGAGAGCCTCATAGATAATTTCTGAAGAGAAAAAAATAATGAGCCAATTTGTGAGAGTTCTATTCACAAATTGAAAATATAATATTATTGTATTTTTGTAATCCCATTATTGTTATAGTAGAAGTTTAAGTAGCCTATGGGTCCCGTGATTTTTTTCTTTGCTCACATTGAGTAGGTTTTCCACGCTAAAATTTTCTGGTGTTATTACACTTATGTTACGTTTTCGCTTAATGTCTATTTTGAGTTTACAGAAGATGGAAATGGTGCTGACATTTCCTAACAGTGGTATCAAAGCTCACCTGGTTGTTAATCCCATAAAAAAATTCTTACTATGTTTTATGGTTGCAGCATTAACTGATTTTTCACATCAGAAAAGATTTTATTGGGATCACTATCAACTGAAAATTTTATCAATAGCTTGTCTGGTTAGGGGGAGCTATTATCCTGTGTAATTCAAGATGGAGGGTTCTGTCACTCATGATGGAGATATGTTTAAGCTAACTGCTAAAAATTACTCCTATTGGAAGCCGATGATGGAAAACCACTTATACTGTAAGGATTTGTATGAGCCAATTACCTAGAAGGATAAATCGGAAGAAAAGATCGACAAAGATTGAGAGCTCCTGAATCAGAAGGCAGTAGCTATGATCTGCAAATACATTGATCGCAATTTGTTCGAGTATGTATTAACTTATACAAATGCGTATGAGTTGTGGACGAAACTTGAATCCTTAATTCAAAAGAAGACACCCAGAAACAAAGCCCACCTTGTCAGACGGTTGGTAAAGTTGGAGTATATGGATGATCAAAACATGATCGAACATCTGAACACCTTCAAAGGTATTGTGAATCAATTGATGAAGGCAGAAATGAAGATAGATGATGAGTTACAGACTCTTTTACTTCTTAATTCTCTACCTGAGTTGGGACACTCTAGTTGTCACTTTCAACAATTCTACTCCAGACGAAAAATTTAGCATAAATTCTATTACAGACAGTTTGCTTAATGAAAAGTCAAGACGGAGGGAAAGAGGCTTGAATAACCAGTTTGAAGCCAACATTGTTGAAAATAAAGGAAGAAGTAAGAATTGTGAAAAAGGAGGTCGTGGAAAATCACAAGGTAAATCCAAATCTCGCACTAGACGAAATTGTTATTATTGTGGCAAACTAGGCCACAGAAAGTCTGAGTGTAAATTCTTAAAGAGAGATCAACAGACTGAAACAGTCCATCCTGACCAAATAGACCCAAAGAAGAAAAAGGAAGAAGGAACCACTACTGCAGTGGCCTCGAATGATGAGAACATATTTCTTGTCAGAGAGGAAAATTATCTAAATGTTGCATCTAATGACTGCATTTGGATAATTGACTCTGGAGTATCCTTCCAAGTAACTCCTCATGAAGAATTCTTCTCATCATACCAAAAAGTAGACTTTGGTATGGTGAAGATGGGAAATCATGTCACAACCAAGATTGTTGGCATTAGTGAAGTAACTCTGATTACTGAGAATAGAAACAAACTTGTACTGAAAGAGGTAAGACATGTTCCAGACATGCGTTAAACCTTATCTCAGTAAGAAAGTTAGATGAAGTTGGGATGATAAATCAATTTGGTATTAGTAGATGGAAGCTCGCCAGAGGAAGCATGATTGTTGCTTGTGGAAAGAAGGAAGGCTCCTTGTATATCATGCAAGGAAAGATATACAAGGGAGAGACCAATGTTGCTCAAGACGCAACCAAAGAATTATGGCACAGACGACTAGGCCAAATGAGCGAGAAAGGTTTGGAGATTCTCGCAAAAGATCATCTTCCAAACATAAAGGGGCAGCCACTTGAATCCTATGAAGACTGTCTAGCAGGCAAACAACACAGAGTATCTTTCCGAAGATCAGATGATGCAAGAAGAAGAAAGCAGATTCTGGATCTTGTTCATTTAGACGTCTGCTCAACGTTTGAAAGGTCCCTTGGTGGTGCTTAATACTTTGTTACATTCATTGATGATCACTCTAGGAAGGTATGGGTGTATCCATTAAAGACGAAAGATTAAGTTCTTTAAGCTTTCAAGGAATTCCATGCTTCTGCAGAACGAGCATCTAGAAGAAAGTTGAAATGCTTGAGAACTGATAGCGACGAAGAATATAGAGGTCCATTTGAAGCATACTGTAAAGCTCATGGGATAAGACATGAGAAGGTACCTCCCAAGACTCCTCAGATGAATAGAGTAGCTGAAAAGATGAACAGAACGATTGCAGAAAAAGTCAGAAGCATGTTTTCTCAAGCAAAACTTCACAAGTCATTCTGGGGCGAAGCGGTAAGAATTGCAGTTGATCTGATAAATTTGTCTCCTTCAAGACCTTTAAATGGAGAGATTCCAGATGAAGTATGGTCTGGAAAAAAAGCCTCCTATGGTCACTTAAGAGTCTTTGGGAGCAGGACATTTGTCCACATTCCTAAAGATGAAAGAGCTAAACTTGATGCTAAGACAAAAGAGTGCATATACCTTGGTTCACCAAGAGATGAACTTGGTTTCAGATTATGGGATCCTGCAAACAAAAAGATTATTCGAAGTAGAGATGTGGTATTCTATGAAGACTAGACGATCCAGGACATTCAACAATCTAAGAAGTCAAAGACCCTTGTGATACATAATTCAGGGGGAGAGAATCCTCAAAAGAATGATAAACCTAATCAGACAATACAACCTCATCAGATGGAGCAACCTGATTAAACAGAACAACCTGACCAGACAAAACAAAGTCAGATAATGTAGGGAGAACAGATGATGGAGACTGATCAGACAGAAGAAGAACCTCAAGTAAGATGATCAACGAGAATCAGATAACTATCAAGAAAGTATATCTCAGATGATTATGTTATTCTCACTGATGATAGGGAACCTCAAAGCTTCATGGAAGCCATTGAGACAGACGATAAGGAGAAATGAATGCAAGCCATGGAAGAAGAAATACAGTCCTTAAAGGAGAATCAAACGTATGACCTTGTGAAATTACCCCATGGAAGAAAGATGATGAAGAACAAGTGGGTGTTCAAGCTCAAGATTGAAGAGAATAGCCCAAACCCTAGATACAAAGCACGAATAGTAATGAAAGGGTGCAATCAGAAGAAAGGTATAGATTTTAAAAAAATCTTCTCACTAGTGGTGAAGATGACATCCATTAGAGCAATCCTTGGTTTAGCTGCTAAACTAGACTTGGAAATAGAACAACTTGATGTCAAAACAACATTCTTACATGGAGACCTAGAGGAAGAAATTTACATAGAGTAACCTGAAAGTTTTGCAGAACCAGGTAAAGAACACCTTGTGTGCTGCCTGAAGAAAAGCCTTTATGGTCTGAAGTAAGCTCCAAGGCAATGGTACAAGAAGTTCGATCTCTTCATGGCCCAACATAATTTCAAGAAAACCTCCGTGTGGGGAAGGGTAACATCTCCTTCCGGTTTGATAAGTGGCTTGATGTGGATAAACTTTGTGAACAGGTTTCATTTGTTGATATTCAGGATACTCACATACAGATTATTGGGAAATGTCAGCATCATTTCCATCTTCTGTGAATTCAAAATAGGCACTAAGTAGAAACGTAAAATAAGTGTAATAACAACAAAAAATTTTAGCATGGAAAATCTACTCAATATGAGCAAAAAAAAATCACAGGACCCATAGGCCACTTAAACTTTCACTATAACAATAATGAGATTACAAAAATATAATAATATTATATTTTCAATTTGTGGATAGAACTTTCACAAATTGACTCATTATTTTTCTCTCTTCAAAAATTCTCTATGAGACTCTCTCTATTTTTCTTTCACTATTTTTCTCTCTATGTGGAGGATGTCTCACTTCTTTTAAGAAGTTGCTTCTGTTTCGGTGTATTTTTGGATGAAGAATTGCTCTCTATTTATAGAGAGCCAATGCTGCATTATTATTAATTCAGCATCTTACCGTCCAACTACCACCAAAACACGGCTGCAATTGTTGACAAAACAATTGCCTCTTTTCTAAAACATCCACCGAAATTTTGCAAACAATTTTCTCCTTCCCTTTTGACTTTAAGCCACCAAAATTAGCTGGACCTCACAATTCTCCCCCTCAAGCCATTGGGGAAATATCCTTGGATTAATTCGGGATTGATGCTAAGCCTGCAACTTCTTGACAAAATTCTAACTTCTCTTTTGGTAGAGCTTTTGTCATCATATCTGTCCTGTTGTCATTAGTGTGGATTTTCTCAACCTGCAGCAGTTTACTTTCTAACACATTACAGATCCAGTGATACCTCACGTCGATGTGTTTCGACCTTGAATGAAATGTCGAGTTCTTGTTGAGATGAATTGCGTTCTAACTGTCACAATAGAGAACATAACTTTCTTAAGTCTGGCCTAACTCTTGCAGGAACTTCTTCATCCGCAGAATCTCCTTACAACCTTCAGTAATTGCAATGTATTCTACTTCTATGGTGCTCAAAGCAATGCACTTTTGTAGTCATGATTGCCATGATACAGCTCCCCCTGCAAAAGTAATCAAATATCCAGATATATATTTTCTTGAATCTACATCCCCTGCCATATCTGCATCTGCATACCCAGTGAGCATTAGATTTCTATTACCAAAACACAAGCACCTTTTGGCAGTTTCTTTCAAATACCTTAGTATCCATTTCACAGCATTCCAATGCTCATTTCCTAGATTCGATAGGAATCTACTTACAACTCTTACTGCATAAGCAATGTTTGGTCTTGTGCAAACCATTGCATACATAAGGCTAGCCACAGCAGAAGAATAGGACACCTCGTTCATTTCTTCTTTTTCTTCTTCATTCCCTGGACATTGCGTCTTGCTTAGTTTAAGATGACTAAGTAACAGAACATGCACAGGTTTGACATTATGCATGTTGAACCTTTCAAGAACTTTCTTGATATAGTCTTCTTGTGACATCCACAGCATTCTTCTAGAACGATCTCTAATGATTTTTATTTCAAGAATCTTCTTTACTGCACCCAAATCTTTCATGGCAAAAGATTTACTCAATGCCTTCTTGAGAGCAACTATCTTTGTCTTATCTTTCCCAACAATCAGCATATCATCAACATACAATAGAAGTATGATGGATTCGCCATTCTCATCCTTGAAGGCAGCAATGGCCTTGGTAATGGATTTCCAAGTATACGAGTCTCTGTTCCTAGCCACAACAGAAGGAAGAGGAGAGCCGACAGGTACTTGCTGGTCAAGAGTTGCATCCATAACTTCTCTTGTGTACAGGAAAGGCACTAGACTAACTTGCCTAGCAAAGCCAAGTTACAAAGACGAGCTCTTCGGATTCCTTGTCCTCCCATCTTCCTTGGTTGAGTCACCACATCCTATTTAACCATGGGAAAGCTTCATGTCTGATTTGGAGTATTTTGCCAAAGGAACCTACGGACTATAACATCAATGGTTTCACAAATACCTCGGGGTATCCATATCACCTGCATCGTGTAACTTAGTATAGCATTTAGGACGGACTTGATTAGCGTAAGGCGGCCAGCCTTATTCAGAAGCAAAGTCTTCCAACCCGCCAAACGTGATTGAAGTTTTTCTACTATATGGGCAAAATCTTGTTTCGTAACTCTTCCTTTCAGCAAAGGGAAGCCAAGGTACTTGCCAAGATTAGTAGTGAATCTAATAGAGGAGATGGATGTGAACTTGTCACATTTCCTTCAAGACACATTTCTTGAACTCAATGCTTTGGACATTTCAAGATTTACTCTTAACCCAGAAGCAAGGGAAAAATCACGAAGGACATTAGTAAGAAGTCGAACCTGTGCAGCTTTGGCTTTGATAAATAACAAACAATCGTCCACAAAAAACAGATGCGGGATAGAAGGTCCCCTCTTAGAAATTTTCACTAGAAGCCAATTCCCAGAGTTAACTTTTTTCGATATCAATAGAGCAAGTTTCTCCATACACAACACAAATAAATATAGAGAGTGTGGGTCTCCCTGCCGGAGCCTTCTATTGGGAGCAAAAACAGGCAACCTGACTCTATTCCAAACCATAGACAGGGTCGACGAGGTCACACAGTGCATGATTAATGATGGGATATAATTATATTTAAAAGTTTCAACCCAAGTGTAGGTTGTCTCAAGTAATAAATTCTCGGGAGTCCGAGGTCGATCCACAGGGAATTGATGAAGGAAAACTAATTAATTGAGGTAAAGAGAAGATGTGTCACAAGATTAAAGGTGATATAAGTTGTTTTCAATGAAAAAGATTTGCTTGGGTTAGGAGATCCACTCTTGGTAATAAATTAAAGATAAGATTATTTCGTTTTATAACTCAATTGAAATCATGCATAATGAAGATTCCAATCGGAAGATTTAACATTCAAAGTTCCATCATGTAATCATATTATGGTTCCAATAATTATCTACTAATACTTGTAAATCGTCAAAAGCATCCAATGTGCCAATCCTATTGTCTACAATGGATCAAGATATTCATTATACAAGAAGAGTATCCAAATTAATTGGAAACAACATATAATACATATAAAAGTCACATAAAAATATATCATTTAAAGCACAAGAAAGAAATAAATCTAACCTCATTTTATTACCAAAAGTTTCACTCTTTCACCCAAGCAAGATGAAGATTAATTACACATAAGAAAGAAGAAAAGAAAAAGAAAAGAAAAAGGAAAAGAAAAACAAAGGAGAGAGAGAGAGAATTTCTCTCCTTCCACCGGCCTCCTTCCCTCTGCCTGACGCTCCCTATTTATAGAAAATTTGGAGGTTACTGTGCATATGCACAACATATCTGCATAGTAATACTTAACGATTAAGTATTGCACAGTAACCTGCATAGTAAAACTTAAGAAAAACGTAACGGATGACGTTTTTCTTTTTATTTTATTATTATTTTTATAATAATACTTGAGCAAACGTATACATCTGTGTCTCCTATTTTCTTCATTTTTGAGAAAAGTGGTCTTCATGAAAGTTGTAAGCCTGGATATTTGCTTTAAAATGGCTTTGGTCTGAGTCCAAAATCATGCCTAAAACTCAAGATATGATCCAATTATTGCAGAGTATTTAGGCCCGGTTTCAACTCCTTTGTTCTGACTTCAAAGCCAAATATCACCCATTAGACCTTAGAATCTGACAAAGTGTTCAACATGAAAGTTGTAGGGAATCGTCTTAGCTTTCCTACAAAACCAAAATCACATCAAACAGATATTTGCAACTTAAATTCTAGCCAGTTTACTAAATATTGCCAAAGAGATAATTAAAGTTAATTTATGCGAATAATTTGTTTAATGATCCAATTCAAATTAATATCATAAAATGTATCAAAATGAACTTAATTAAGCTTAATTGAACCTTAAGAAGCCTAGTGAGAGGATTATAAAATGTATAAAATATAGTGTTATCAAATTCCCCACACTTAACTTTTTGCACTCCAAGGCAAAACACAAAAACAAAAACCAAAGAAAAACAACACAGACTCAAAACTAAAGACTCTAAAGGATTTAATGACTCAAGAAGAGTAACCAAATATTCAAGGGATCAAAACAATCATGAGGTAACATATCTTCACATCTCAAACTAACAAGCAAAGAAACTTCAGTTGAAAAGAATGAATCAAGAATGATAGATCCTCACAGAATTCACTTTCAATCTCTCAAGTGTTTAAAAAGGTAAGTATTTCACTCTATTCAACTCATGAATAATTGCACTACTATAAGCTTGTTTATCTTCTACTTCTCCGCTACTCAGAACACATACACACACAAATCATGAGGACTTTATTCAAGGTTGTAATGAGACCATGGTAAAGGAGAGGGAATTAATATGGATATAAGAAGTTAAAACCAAAGAGAATAAAAGAGCATTATGTTACAATTAGAGTGGAGAAAATGTTTGAGAACATTCAGTCTAACTTTCCCAAGATTTTCTTAATTCTTTCTCTATTTGTTTTTTTTTTATAAAGGGCATTGACCAATATTTGACTAATATTTCGTTAAAGATCAATTGGTAGGTTGAATTCATTGTTAGGCTTGAACATTCTCCTTCTATTCCTGTTATTTCGAAGAATTTGCTGGCCAATTTTTTTTTTTTTGGAATACTTGCACATATACCCCCACACTTGTTCAAGAAACTCATTCGACAACAAAGCCAATGCTCTCTTATTCCCTAAAGGCTGGGTTAGAACATGGTTTTTCATTTAAGGCACATAATGAGTTAGAAACAAAGAATGATCCAATAAGCTCAAAGGGGTTAAGCAAGGAAAATACGCAGGTTGGCTATTTAGTCAAAGTAGTTAATTCAAGAAAAAAATGCCTCAATCATGTTTATGTATACATGTGAAAAAGTAGCTTCAAAAGAATCAAAGTAAGTTCTAGAGTAACAATTCCATGAGTGAAAAATCACACAAGAAAGAAGAGAATGATACAGATGTTCAATCCATTCATCGATAGGCTCAAAATCTCACAAGGCATATATCCATCATTCTCAATCCACAAAAATTTCAACATCCATAACCAAGCATGTGATGTTTAAGAAAGAAAACAATTTACTCAATCATGCAAATTTCCCTGAATCTGAATTGCTACTTCTACACAAACTAGGTATCTACCCCAATCTAGATGCGTCTCAAGAGTAAAATTACCACCACAGCAAAATTTACTCCTTACTCTGCCATCCCTAACTGGTTTAGCTATTAATAAATTGCTGACAGACATATAAATACATTAATAAACACACTTCCTAAAAAAAAAATTTTTTAAACAATTTTTTTTTCAAACAATTTTTTTTTGTAACAATTTTTTTTTACATAATTATTCACATAACAATTATTTCACACTATCCTTCCCCCAACTGAGATCACAACATTGTCCTCAATGTTAAAATTTAGAAAGGTAAAGGATAGAAGATATAGTACTGTTGTTGCAATTACTGAAAAGAGAAACCTCACATAAATTTAAACAGAAACAAAGTATGACCAAAGATTGAAATTATTTAAACAGATGGAGTGTCTTGACTGACTTCTTTTTCTTCTTGCTTCTCGCAACATTTCCTTCGGACCACTTCTTGCTCTTTTTTTTTTAAATAATTTTTTTTTGTTGGCCGATACTATTTACATCCCCATACAAAGGCTCAAAATCTGGGAGGCACTTAAGCCGACTCAATAAAAATACAAACGAAATACTAAAAACTTACCTTAGCTTTGGTAGACAGGATCTTCTACCAAAGTCTCGACTACATCTGGATCTTTGAACTCAAGTTATGGCTTCAACGCTGACCATTTACCTTCCTCCAATTTAATTTCATGAGAAACAGACAGGGGACGACCACATTTTTATCGGGAAAACTCCAACCTTTATTAAACAACTCCTTAAACTTTGGATTCCATCCTGAGTGTCATGATCCCTGAGTTAAATAAAGGTTAGTACAATTATCAAATACATTAGATGGATTACTAATAAAATTAAACTCGGAATTAACAAGAAGATTCTCAAGGGATAAAAATCAAAGGTTGTAGAAAGTCCACCTTGTCTCCATGATTGAGTCAATCATGTATGTATGGTGACCTTTGTCATTATTTTCTTCTGCTTAACAGGACTTTTTGTCACCCCAGGTTCCTTGGGTAACTTGACATCACTACTATCGTGATTCTTTTCCACATCCTCGAGCTCATTCACACTCAAGGACTTAATCATTCTAGACACTTGGCTCTTTATCTCTTTGCTTTCTTCAACAACATCTTTGGGATTTAGTTGAGGTTGAGAAGAAAATTTTTCTTTCGTGAATGGTGAATCGAGAAATGCAAGTTTAGCAAAATGTCTTTTATGTCAATCATGGTTTGAGTGTTTTGTTCATTAATGGCATCTTGCTTTTCTATAAATGCATGCAAAAGTTCCTTCAAGGTTTTTCCTATATGGTGGGATATAAGGTCATATCCTTGAGAATTTTGAGAATCTTGTTGTGTCGAGGAGGTGGTGGTTGCGTAAATTGTGTTTGATTATTATTTCTCCAACTGAAATTGGGTGATTTCTCCATCCCTTGATTGTAAGAATTTGAAAAAAGAAGAGGTGAATGACTTTTTAAAATTGTTCATTGCATTTACTTGCTTCACGCACAACTTCTTTAAAAATAGGAATATTAGGACATTCATTTGTGAAGTGTCAATTCATCACAAATGTCACAAATTTCTTCATTTTATTGCATTTGATTTCTTTTACTTTTCCTAATTCTATGGCTTCAATTTTTCGAACCAAACTAATGCAATCCTAGCATTTAGATCTTCTTCTTGACTAAGATTATATTTTTCTTTATTAGCATTTGCAAGGTTAGATCTCATTAAATTTCTAGAAATATTAGTATCATGCCAAGAGATTGAGAATTTTCAAATAGAACCTCAAATAATCTAAATAATCTAAAGCTTCATTAGGTTCTTTATCAAGAAACTCTCCATTACACATCATTTCCAAAAATTGTTTAGTTTCAGGTGTTAAACCTTCATAAAAGAAGCTTATAGTTATTTATTTTTCAAAACCATGATGTGGCAGAATTTAACAAATCTTTAAAACGTTCCCAACTTTGAAAATACGCTTCATTTGAATTTTGGGAAAAATTTTGGATTTGTCTTTTCAAAGCATTGGTTTTATGTGTTGGAAAAAATTCTTTAAAAACTCACCTTGCATTCTTTAGTACGTACAATTGATCTTGGTTTCAAAGTGTTAAACCAAGTTTTTTTTTTATCTTTCAAAGAAAAAGGAAGCTAAGCTGTTTAAACAAAATAATCTCTTGAGTGTAATTTTTATCATTGAAAGCAAACAAACTTCCTCAAATTCTTTTAGATGTAAATATGAATTTTCAGATTCTAAACCAATGAAAATTTGGAAGTAAAGAAATCATCTTAGATTAAAAATCTAAAATTGTTAGCATTAGTTGGGAAGACAAAACATGATGGATTAGAATTTCGAGGTGGATGCAAATATGCGCGCATAGTTCAGAATGGTTGATTTCTTTGTTCATCATGTATACTTTCAAATTCAGTCCATTGTGTTTAATTGTGTGTGATTGTGATTCAAATAAATCAATATATAAATTACTTGGATTAATTTTAACCAAACAATGAGAATTTAAATCATGATACTGGAATTAAGCGTAAACACATAAATAACTAAAAATAAACAAAAATAATGTCAATAATGTCTTGTGGTGTCGTCTTCATTGACCATTAAATATAAACAAGGATGTGGTATAAACCAACCACCCAAAAAAAATAAATAAAAAGAAAAAAAAAATGGTGTGGTAGAAACCAACCACCCAAAAATAAAAAAAAAAATAATAAATAAAAATACAAAAATTAAAATGCGAGAAAAATAAATGACAGAATTTAAAAGTTAGATTAGTAAAATAAATGACAATGGAATTTAAAAGTTAGATTAAAAAATAAATGACAAAATTAAAAGTTAGAAAGTTAGTAAGCATAAAGCGTAAATAATAATAATAATAGCGTAAATAAAAAAAAAATGTTTACAAAGATGGGGTAATAAACCAACCACCAAATAAAAGCAAAAAAATACAAAAAATAAATTACAGGAAATTAAAAAGGAGGAGTTACTTTTGAGTTAGACGTGCGTAAAAATAAAAGGGAGAATTAACCCCACCGTAAAAAAAAAAAAACAAAAGGGAGAATTCCCACCCAGTTAATATATACAAAAAGGTTAATTTTTTTTATTTTTTAATTTTTTTATTTTTTTACTATTCACTATCACTATTTACTTTTTACTATGTACTATTTACTATTTACTATTTACTTTTTACTTTTTACTATTCACTATTTACTATTTATGTTACTATTTATATTACTATTCACACTATTCACACACAAAAAAAATATTAGTTAGTTAAGTAAATAAATAAATAAAAATGAAAAGAGTAGAGGAGGAATATATACTGCGATAGTGAAATTTACTTACAGAAAGAAACCTCAATATATTAAGCTTCAAATCAATTCCAGAATGACGCAAAAAAACTTCGATGGGATATAATTATATTTAAAAGTTTCAACCTGAGTGTAGGTTATGCCAGTAATAAATTCTTAGAAAAATTCAAATCGTCACATGAAATTGATGAAGGAAAACTAATTAATTGAGGTAAAGAGAAGATGTGTCACAAGATTAAAGGTGATATAAGTTGTTTTCAATGAAAAGATTTCTTGGGTTAGGAGATCCACTTTCTTGGTAATAAATTAAAGATAAGATTATTTCGTTTTATAACTCAATTGAAATCACGATAATGAAGATTCCAATCGGAAGATTTAACATTCAAAGTTCCATCATGTAATCATATTATGGTTCCCAATAATTATCTACTAATACTTGTAAATCGTCAAAAGATCCAACGCGTCAATCCTATTTGTCTACAATGGGATCAAGATATTCATTATACAAGAAGAGTATCCAAATTAATTGGAAACAACATATAATACATATAAAAGTCACATAAAAATATATCATTTAAAGCACAAGAAAGAAATAAATCTAACCTCATTTTATTACCAAAAGTTTCACTCTTTCACCCAAGCAAGATGAAGATTAATTACACATAAGAAAGAAGAAAAGAAAAAGAAAAGAAAAAGGAAAAGAAAAACAAAGGAGAGAGAGAGAGAATTTCTCTCCTTCCACCGCCTCTTTCCCTCTGCCTGACGCTCCCTATTTATAGAAAATTTGGAGGTTACTGTGCATATGCACAGTAACCTGCATAGTAATACTTAACGATTAAGTATTGCACAATAACCTGCATAGTAAAACTTAAGAAAAACGTAACGGATGACGTTTTTCTTTTTATTTTATTATTATTTTTATAATAATACTTGAAAATGCCGTATACATCCGTGTCTCCTATTTTCTTCATTTTTGAGAAAAGTGGTCTTCATGAAAGTTGTAAGCCTGGATATTTGCTTTAAAATGGCTTTGGTCTGAGTCCAAAATCATGCCTAAAACTCAAGATATGATCCAATTATTGCAGAGTATTTAGTAGCGGTTTTTCCTTTGTTCTGACTTCAAAGCCAAATATCACCCATTAGACCTTAGAATCGACAAAGTGTTCAACATGAAAGTTGTAGGGAATCGTCTTAGCTTTCCTACAAAACCAAAATCACATCAAACAGATATTTGCAACTTAAATTCTAGCCAGTTTACTAAATATTGCCAAAGAGATAATTAAAGTTAATTTATGCAATAATTTGTTTAATGATCCAATTCAGCTTAATATCATAAAATGTATCAAAATGAACTTAATTAAGCTTAATTGAACCTTAAGAAGCCTAGTGAGAGGATTATAAAATGTATAAAATATAGTGTTATCAAATTCCCCACACTTAACTTTTACAGACTCCCGGCAAACACAAAAGACAAAAACCAAAGAAAAACAACACAGACTCAAAAACTAAAGACTCTAAAGGATTTAATGACTCAAGAAGAGTAACCAAATATTCAAGGGATCAAAACAATCATGAGGTAACATATCTTCACATCTCAAACTAACAAGCAAAGAAACTTCAGTTGAAAAGAATGAATCAAGAATGATAGATCCTCACAGAATTCACTTTCAATCTCTCAAGTGTTTAAAAAGGTAAGTATTTCACTCTATTCAACTCATGAATAATTGCACTACTATAAGCTTGTTTATCTTCTACTTCTCCGCTACTCAGAACACATACACACACAAATCATGAGGACTTTATTCAAGGTTGTAATGAGACCATGGTAAAGGAGAGGGAATTAATATGGATATAAGAAGTTAAAACCAAAGAGAATAAAAGAAGCATTATGTTACAATTAGAGTGGAGAAAATGTTTGAGAACATTCAATCTAACTTTCCCAAGATTTTCTTAATTCTTTCTCTATTTGTTTTTTTTTCCATAAAGGGCATTGACCAATATTTGACTAATATTTCGTTAAAGATCAATTGGTAGGTTGAATTCATTGTTAGGCTTGAACATTCTCCTTCTATTCCTGTTATTTCGAAGAATTTGCTGGCCAATTTTTTTTTTTTTGGAATACTTGCACATATACCCCCACACTTGTTCAAGAAACTCATTCGACAACAAAGCCAATGCTCTCTTATTCCCTAAGGCTGGGTTAGAACATGGTTTTTCATTTAAGGCACATAATGAGTTAGAAACAAAGAATGATCCAATAAGCTCAAAGGGGTTAAGCAAGGGAAAATACGCAAGGTTGGCTATTTAGTCAAAGTAGTTAATTCAAGAAAAAAAATGCCTCAATCATGTTTATGTATACATGTGAAAAAGTAGCTTCAAAAAGAATCAAAGTAAGTTCTAGAGTAACAATTCCATGAGTGAAAAATCACACAAGAAAGAAGAGAATGGTACAGATGTTCAATCCATTCATCGATAGGCTCAAAATCTCACAAGGCATATATCCATCATTCTCAATCCACAAAAATTTCAACATCCATAACCAAGCATGTGATGTTTAAGAAAGAAAACAATTTACTCAATCATGCAAATTTCCCTGAATCTGAATTGCTACTTCTACACAAACTAGGTATCTACCCCAATCTAGATGCGTCTCAAGAGTAAAATTACCACCACAGCAAAATTTACTCCTTACTCTGCCATCCCTAACTGGTTTAGCTATTAATAAATTGTTGACAGACATATAAATACATTAATAAACACACTTCCTAAAAAAAATTTTTTTAAACAATTTTTTTTTTCAAACAAATTTTTTTTTGTAACAATTTTTTTTTTACATAATTATTCACATAACAATTATTTCACACTATCCTTCCCCCCAACCAGATCACAACATTGTCCTCAATGTTAAAATTTAGAAAGGTAAAGGATAGAAGATAGTACCTGTTGTTGCAATTACTGAAAAGAGAAACCTCACATAAATTTAAACAGAAACAAAGTATGACCAAAGATTGAAATTATTTAAACAGATGGAGTGTCTTGACTGACTTCTTTTTCTTACTGCTTCTCGCAACATTTCCTTCGGACCACTTCTTGCTCTTTTTTTTTTTAAATCATTTTTTTTTTGTTGGCCGATACTATTTACATCCCCATACAAAGGCTCCGAAATCTGGGAGGCACTTAAGCCGACTCAATAAAAATACAAACGAAATACTAAAAACTTACCTTAGCTTTGGTAGACAGGATCTTCTACCAAAGTCTCGACTACATCTGGATCTTTGAACTCAAGTTATGGCTTCAACTGCTGACCATTTACCTTCCTCCAATTTAATTTCATGAGAACAGACCAGGGGACGACCACATTTTTTATCAGGAAAACTCCAACCTTTATTAAACAACTCCTTAAACTTTGGATTCCATCCTCTAGTGTCATGATCCTGAGTTAAATAAAGGTTAGTACAATTATCAAATACATTAGATGGATTACTAATAAAATTAAACTCAGAATTAACAAGAAGATTCTCAAGGGGATAAAAATCAAAGGTTGTAGAAAGTCCCTTCTCCATGATTGAGTCAATCATGTATGTATGGTGACCTTTGTCATTATTTTCTGGCTTAACAGGACTTTTTGTCACCCCAGGTTCCTTGGGTAACTTGACATCACTACTATCGTGATTCTTTTCCACATCCTCGAGCTCATTCACACTCAAGGACTTAATCATTCTAGACACTTGGCTCTTTATCTCTTTGCTTTCTTCAACAACATCTTTGGGATTTAGTTGAGGTTGAGAAGAAAATTTTTCTTTCTCGTGAATGGTGAATCGAAAAATTACACTTTGAAGCAAGTTTAAGCAAAAAAACTTGTTTTTATGTCAATCATGGTTTGAGTGTTTTGTTCATTAATGGCATCTTGCTTTTCTATAAATCAATGCAAAGTTCCTTCAAGGTTTTTCATATGGTGGGATATAAGGTCATATCCTCGAGAATTTTGAGAATCTTGTTGTGTCATGAAACCAAACGAGGAGGTGGTGGTTGCATAAATTGTGTTTGATTATTATTTCTCCAATGAAAATTCGAATTGATTTCTCCATCCCTGGATTGTAAGAATTTGAAAAAGAAGAGGTGAATGACTTTTTAAAATTGTTCAAATTGCATTTACTTTGCTTCTTTCATTACGCACAACTTCTTTAAAAATAGGAATATTAGGACATTCATTTGTGAAGTGTCTTGAATCATCACAAATGTCACAAATTTCTTCATTTTGCATGATTTGATTTCTTTTTACTTTTCCTAATTCTATGGCTTTTTTTCGAACCAAACTAGCAATCCTAGATTTAGATCTTCTTCTTGACTAAGATTATATTTTTCTTTATTAAGCATTTGCAAGGTTAGATCTCATTAAATTTCTAAATATTAGTATCATGCCAAGATTGAGAATTTTCATGATTAAAAAGCAAGATGCCTAAATAATCTAAAGCTTCATTGGGTTCTTTATCAAGAAACTCTCCATTACACATCATTTCCAAAATTGTTTAGTTTCAGGTGTTAAACCTTCATAAAAGAAAAGCTTATAGTTAGAATGCTTATTTTTCAAAACCATGATGTGGGCAAGAATTTAACAAATCTTTAAAACGTTCCCAACTTTGAAAATACGCTTCATTTGAATTTTGGGAAAAATTTTGGATTTGTCTTTTTTTAAAGATTGGTTTTATGTGTTGGAAAAAAATTTCTTTAAAAACTCACCTTGCATTTCTTGCCATACTTAATTGATCTTGGTTTCAAAGTGTTAAACCAAGTTTTTCGCTTTATCTTTCAAAGAAAAAAACCATCACATCAAACAGCAGATTTAAACAAAATAATCTCTTCAAAGAGTAATTTTTATCATTGAAAGCAAAACAAACTTCCTCAAATTCTTTTAGATGTAAATATGAATTTTCAGATTCTAAACCATGAAAATTTGGAAGTAAAGATAATCATCACACTTAAATCTAAAATTGTTAGCATTAGTTGGGAAGACAAAACATGATGATTAGAATTTGAGGTGGATGCAAATATGCAAATGCGTAGTTCGCAATGGTTGATTTCTTTGTTAATCATATATTTTCAAATTATACAAATTGTGTTAATTGTGTGTGATTGTGATTCAAATAAATCAATATATAAATTACTTAGGATTAATTTTAACCAAACAACCTTAATTTAAATCATGATACTAATTAAGCGTAAACACATAAATAACTAAAAATAAACAAAAATAATGTCAAATTTGAGCAGTGTCACCCACCATTAATTAAATATAAACAAGGATGTGGTATAAACCAACCACCCAAAAAAATAAATAAAAAATAAAAAAAAAATGGTGTGGTAGAAACCAACCACCCAAAAATAAAAAAAAAATATAATAAATAAAAATACAAAAATTAAAATGCGAGAAAAATAAATGATGAATTTAAAAGTTAGATTAAGAAAAATAAATAAAGTGAATTTAAAAGTTAGATTGCGTAAAATAAATGACGAGAAATTAAAAGTTAGAAAGTTAGTAAGCGTAAAGCGTAAATAATAATAATAATAAGCGTAAATAAAAAAAAAAATTAAGTTTTACAAAAACCATGGGGTAATAAACCAACCACCAAATAAAAGCAAAAAAATACAAAAAATAAATTACAGGAAATTAAAAAGGAGGAAGCTTTTACCCAATTCAGTTAGTACGTAAAAATAGCAATAGAGTCGAACATTACAAATAAAAGGAGAATTAACCCCACCGTAAAAAAAAAAAATAAAAGGAGAATTACCCCATTTGAGTTAATATATACAAAAGGTTAATTTTTTTTATTTTTAATTTTTTTTATTTTTTTACTATTCACTATCACTATTTACTTTTTACTATGTACTATTTACTATTTACTTTTACTTTTTACTTTTTACTATTCACTATTTACTATTTATGTTACTGTTTATATTACTATTCACACTATTCACACACACAAAAAAAATACTAGTTAGTTCGTTAGTAAATAAATAAATAAAAATAAAAAGAGTAGAGGAGGAATATACCTGATAGTGAAATTTACTTACAGAAAGAGAACCTCAATATATTAGAACTTCAAATCAATTAAAATTTGATCTAATGCGCCTAAAAACTCGATGGGATATAATTATATTTAAAAGTTTCAACCAAGTGTAGGTTGTCTTCCCAGTCTAATATGTCCTCAAGTAATAAATTACCTATTAGAGAATCGGCGCCGATCCATGAGGAATTGATGAAGGAAAAAACAATTAATTGAGGTAAAGAGAAGATGTGTACAAGAATTAAAGGTGATATAAGTTGTTTTTCAATGAAAAAATATTTGCTTTTTGGGTTAGGAGATCCACTTTCTTGGTAATAAATTAAAGATAAGATTATTTCGTTTTATAACTTCAATTGAAATCACGCGTAATGAAGATTCCAATCGGAAGATTTAACATTCAAAGTTCCATCACGTAATCATATTATGGTTCCAATAATTATCTACTAATACTTGTAAATCGTCAAAAGATCCAATGTAAATCCTATCATGCTTAATCACAATGGATCAAGATATTCATTATACAAGAAGAGTATCCAAATTAATTGGAAACAACATATAATACATATAAAAGTCACATAAAAATATATCATCAGCGCACAAGAAATAAATCTAACCTCATTTTATTACCAAAAGTTTCACTCTTTCACCCAAGAAATGAAGATTAATTACACAAGAGTATAAGAAAAAGAAAAAGAAAAAGAAAAAAAAAGGAAAAGAAAAACAAAGGAGAGAGAGAGAATTTCTCTCCTTCCACCTACCTTTCCTCCTCTGCAAAATTTGCCTCTATATTTATAGAAAATTTGGAGTTACTCACCGTATATCCACAAGATAAGCATAACCAAATACTTAACGATTAAGTATTGCGATGCAACTGCATAAGAAAAACTTAAGAAAAACGTAACGGATGACGTTTTTCTTTTTATTTTATTATTATTTTTATAATAATACTCTAAGAAATGCGTTGCATATTATACATCTCTGTGCTATTATTTTCTTCATTTTTGAGAAAAGTGGTCTTAATGAAAGTTAACACATGTAAGCTCTGGATATTTGCTTTAAAATGGCTTTGGCTACATGAGTCCAAAATCATGCCTAAAACTCAAGATATGATCCAATTATTGCATCTAGAGTAGTATTTGGCAAGGTTCAACTCCTTTGTTCTGACTTCAAAGCCAAATATCACCCATTAGACCTTAGAATCGACACAAAGTGTTCAACATGAAAGTTGTAGAGGAATCGTCTTAGCTTTCCTACAAAACCAAAATCACATCAAACAGATATTTGCAACTTAAATTCTAGCCAGGTTTACTAAATATTGCCAAAGAGATAATTAAAGTTAATTTATGCAATAATTTGTTTAATGATCCAATTCAAATTAATATCATAAAATGTATCAAAATGAACTTAATTAAGCTTAATTGAACCTTAAGAAGCCTAGTGAGAGGATTATAAAATGTATAAAATATAGTGTTATCAAATTCCCCACACTTAACTTTTTTTGCACTCCCAAGGCAAAACACAAAAGACAAAAACCAAAGAAAAACAACACAGACTCAAAAACTAAAGACTCTAAGGATTTAATGACTCAAGAAGAGTAACCAAATATTCAGGGATCAAAACAATCATGAGGTAACATATCTTCACATCTCAAACTAACAAGCAAAGAAACTTCAGTTGAAAAGAATGAATCAAGAATGATAGATCCTCACAGAATTCACTTTCAATCTCTCAAGTGTTTAAAAAGGTAAGTATTTCACTCTATTCAACTCATGAATAATTGCACTACTATAAGCTTGTTTATCTTCTACTTCTCTACTCAGAACACATACACACACAAATCATGAGGACTTTATTCAAGGTTGTAATGAGACCATGGTAAAGGAGAGGGAATTAATATGGATATAAGAAGTTAAAACCAAAGAGAATAAAAGAGCATTATGTTACAATTAGAGTGGAGAAAATGTTTGAGAACATTCAGTCTAACTTTCCCAAGATTTTCTTAATTCTTTCTCTATTTGTTTTTTTTTTATAAAGGGCATTGACCAATATTTGACTAATATTTCGTTAAAGATCAATTGGTAGGTTGAATTCATTGTTAGGCTTGAACATTCTCCTTCTATTCCTGTTATTTCGAAGAATTTGCTGGCCAATTTTTTTTTTTTTGGAATACTTGCACATATACCCCCACACTTGTTCAAGAAACTCATTCGACAACAAAGCCAATGCTCTCTTATTCCCTAAGGCTGGGTTAGAACATGGTTTTTCATTTAAGGCACATAATGAGTTAGAAACAAAGAATGATCCAATAAGCTCAAAGGGGTTAAGCAAGGGAAAATACGCAAGGTTGGCTATTTAGTCAAAGTAGTTAATTCAAGAAAAAAAATGCCTCAATCATGTTTATGTATACATGTGAAAAAGTAGCTTCAAAAAGAATCAAAGTAAGTTCTAGAGTAAGAATTCCATGAGTGAAAAATCACACAAGAAAGAAGAGAATGGTAATGGATGTTCAATCCATTCATCGATAGGCTCAAAATCTCACAAGGCATATATCCATCATTCTCAATCCAAAAAATTTCAACATCCATAACCAAGCATGTGATGTTTAAGAAAGAAAACAATTTACTCAATCATGCAAATTTCCTGAATCAATTGCTACTTCTACACAAACTAGGTATCTACCCCAATCTAGATGCGTCTCAAGAGTAAAATTACCACCACAAAGAAAATTTACTCCTTACTCGCCATCCCTAACTGGTTTAGCTATTAATAAATTGTTGACAGACATATAAATACATTAATAAACACACTTCCTAAAAAAAAAATTTTTTAAACAATTTTTTTTTCAAACAATTTTTTTTTGTAACAATTTTTTTTTACATAATTATTCACATAACAATTATTTCACACTATCCTTCCCCCCAACCAGATCACAACATTGTCCTCAATGTTAAAATTTAGAAAGGTAAAGGATAGAAGATAGTACCTGTTGTTGCAATTACTGAAAAGAGAAACCTCACATAAATTTAAACAGAAACAAAGTATGACCAAAGATTGAAATTATTTAAACAGATGGAGTGTCTTGACTGACTTCTTTTTCTTACTGCTTCTCAACATTTCCTTCTGACCACTTCTTGCTCTTTTTTTTTTTTAAATCATTTTTTTTGTTGGGCCGATACTATTTACATCCCCATACAAAGGCTCCGAAATCTGGGAGGCACTTAAGCCGACTCAATAAAAATACAAACGAAATACTAAAAACTTACCTTAGCTTTGGTAGACAGGATCTTCTACCAAAGTCTCGACTACATCTGGATCTTTGAACTCAAGTTATGGCTTCAACTCGCTGACCATTTACCTTCCTCCAATTTAATTTCATGAGAACAGAACAGGGGGACGACCACATTTTTTATCGGAAAACTCCAACCTTTATTAAACAACTCCTTAAACTTTGGATTCCATCCCTGAGTGTCATGATCCTGAGTTAAATAAAGGTTAGTACAATTATCAAATATATTAGATGGATTACTAATAAAATTAAACTCAGAATTAACAAGAAGATTCTCAAGGGATAAAAATCAAAGGTTGTAGAAAGTCCTTCTCCATGATTGAGTCAATCATGTATGTATGGTGACCTTTGTCATTATTTTCTGGCTTAACAGGACTTTTTGTCACCCCAGGTTCCTTGGGTAACTTGACATCACTACTATCGTGATTCTTTTCCACATCCTCGAGCTCATTCACACTCAAGGACTTAATCATTCTAGACACTTGGCTCTTTATCTCTTTGCTTTCTTCAACAACATCTTTGGGATTTAGTTGAGGTTGAGAAGAAAATTTTTCTTTCTCGTGAATGGTGAATGCAGAAGCAAGTTTAGCAAGAGTGTCTTTTATGTCAATCATGGTTTGAGTGTTTTGTTCATTAATGGCATCTTGCTTTTCTATAAATGCATGCAAAGTTCCTTCAAGGTTTTTCCTATATGGTGGGATATAAGGTGCATATCCTTGAGAATTTTGAGAATCTTGTTGTGTCTGAGGAGGTGGTGGTTGCATAAATTGTGTTTGATTATTATTTCTCCAACTGAAATTCGGGTGATTTCTCCATCCTGGATTGTAAGAATTTGAAAAAAGAAGAGGTGAATGACTTTTTAAAATTGTTCATTGCATTTACTTGCTCATGCACAACTTCTTTAAAAATAGGAATATTAGGACATTCATTTGTGAAGTGTCCTAATTCATCACAAATGTCACAAATTTCTTCATTTTCTTTGATTTGATTTCTTTTACTTTTCCTAATTCTATGGCTTCAATTTTTCGAACCAAACTAGCAATCCTAGCATTTAGATCTTCTTCTTGACTAAGATTATATTTTTCTTTATTAGCATTTGCAAGGTTAGATCTCATTAAATTTCTAGAAATATTAGTATCATGCCAAGATTGAGAATTTTCAATTAACTGGTCTAAATAATCTAAAGCTTCATTAGGTTCTTTATCAAGAAACTCTCCATTACACATCATTTCCAAAAATTGTTTAGTTTCGGTGTTAAACCTTCATAAAAGAAGAATAGTTATTTTTTTCAAAACCATGATGTGAAGTAAAGAATTTAACAAATCTTTAAAACGTTCCCAACTTTGAAAATACGCTTTCATTTGAATTTTGGGAAAAATTTTGGATTTGTCTTTTCAAAGCGTTGGTTTTATGTGTTGGAAAAAATTTCTTTAAAAACTCACCTTGCATTTCTTGCCAGTATGCTAAATTGATCTTGGTTTCAAAGTGTTAAACCAAGTTTTTGCTTTATCTTTCAAAGAAAAAGGAAACAGTTTAAACAAAATAATCTCTTCAGTGTAATTTTTATCATTGAAAGCAAAACAAACTTCCTCAAATTCTTTTAGATGTAAATATGAATTTTCAGATTCTAAACCATGAAAATTTGGAAGTAAAGAAATCATACCCTAGAACAAATCTAAAATTGTTAGCATTAGTTGGGAAGACAAAACACGCATGTGATGGGTAGAATTTGAGGTGGATGCAAATATCATGCGCGCATAGTTCGCAATGGTTGATTTCTTTGTTCATCATGTATACTTTCAAATTCAAATTGTGTTAATTGTGTGTGATTGTGATTCAAATAAATCAATATATAAATTACTAGGATTAATTTTAACCAAACAACCAGAAATTTAAATCATGATACCAATTAAGCATAAACACATAAATAACTAAAAATAAACAAAAATAATGTCTGTTTGGCGGTATCACCCACCATTAAATATAAACAAGGATGTGGTATAAACCAACCACCAAAAAAAATAAATAAAAAGAAAAAAAATGGTGTGGTAGAAACCAACCACCCAAAAATAAAAAAAAAATAATAAATAAAAATACAAAAATTAAAATGCAGAAAAAATAAATGATGAAATTTAAAAGTTAGATTACAGTAAAATAAATAATGAAATTTAAAAAGTTAGATTACAGTAAAATAAATGACGATTTAAATTAAAAGTTAGAAAGTTAGTAAGCGTAAAGCGTAAATAATAATAATAATAAGCGTAAATAAAAAAAAAATGTTTACAAAGATGGGGTAATAAACCAACCACCAAATAAAAGCAAAAAAATACAAAAAATAAATTACAGGAAATTAAAAAGGAGAGTTACCCCCACTGAGTTAGTACGTAAAAATAAAAGGGAGAATTAACCCCACCGTAAAAAAAAATAAAAGGGAGAATTACCCCCACTGAGTTAATATATACAAAAGGTTAATTTTTTTTATTTTTTAATTTTTTTTATTTTTTTACTATTCACTATCACTATTTACTTTTTACTATGTACTATTTACTATTTACTATTTACTTTTTACTTTTTACTATTCACTATTTACTATTTATGTTACTATTTATATTACTATTCACACTATTCACACACACAAAAAAAAATACTAGTTAGTTCGTTAGTAAATAAATAAATAAAAATGAAAAGAGTAGAGGAGGAATATACCTGATAGTGAAATTTACTTACAGAAAGAGAACCTCAATATATTAGAACTTCAAATCAATTCACCAAAGAACAAAAAAACTCGATGGGATGATATAATTATATTTAAAAGTTTCAACCGAGTGTAGGTTGTCCGAGTAATAAATTCTCGGGAGTCAGGAGTCGATCCATGAGGAATTGATGAAGGAAAACTAATTAATTGAGGTAAAGAGAAGATGTGTCACAAGATTAAAGGTGATATAAGTTGTTTTCAATGAAAAAGATTTCTTGGGTTAGGAGATCCACTCTTGGTAATAAATTAAAGATAAGATTATTTCGTTTTATAACTCAATTGAAATCACGATGCGTAATGAAGATTCCAATCGGAAGATTTAACATTCAAAGTTCCATCATGTAATCATATTATGGTTCCAATAATTATCTACTAATACTTGTAAATCGTCAAAAGCATCCAATGTCTAATCCTATGTTATCTGATGGATCAAGATATTCATTATACTGAAGAAAGTATCCAAATTAATTGGAAACAACATATAATACATATAAAAGTCACATAAAAATATATCATTTAAAGCACAAGAAAGAAATAAATCTAACCTCATTTTATTACCAAAAGTTTCACTCTTTCACCCAAGCAAGATGAAGATTAATTACACATAAGAAAGAAGAAAAGAAAAAGAAAAGAAAAAGGAAAAGAAAAACAAAGGAGAGAGAGAGAGAATTTCTCTCCTTCCACCGGCCTCCTTCCCTCTGCCTGACGCTCCCTATTTATAGAAAATTTGGAGGTTACTGTGCATGCGCGCATAGCATACCGCATAAGAATACTTAACGATTAAGTATTGCGCAAGAACCTGCATAGTAAAACTTAAGAAAAACGTAACGGATGACGTTTTTCTTTTTATTTTATTATTATTTTTATAATAATACTTGAAAACGTATACATCTGTGTCTCCTATTTTCTTCATTTTTGAGAAAAGTGGTCTTCATGAAAGTTGTAAGCCGGATATTTGCTTTAAAATGGCTTTGGTCTGAGTCCAAAATCATGCCTAAAACTCAAGATATGATCCAATTATTGCAGAGTATTTAGTAGGTTTCAACTCCTTTGTTCGACTTCAAAGCCAAATATCACCCATTAGACCTTAGAATCGACAAAGTGTTCAACATGAAAGTTGTAGGGAATCGTCTTAGCTTTCCTACAAAACCAAAATCACATCAAACAGATATTTGCAACTTAAATTCTAGCCAGTTTACTAAATATTGCCAAAGAGATAATTAAAGTTAATTTATGCAATAATTTGTTTAATGATCCAATTCAGCTTAATATCATAAAATGTATCAAAATGAACTTAATTAAGCTTAATTGAACCTTAAGAAGCCTAGTGAGAGGATTATAAAATGTATAAAATATAGTGTTATCAATTAACCTGATAGTGTCATTCGAGAATCCAAACTCTTGTAAGGTGGTGCAAAGGAAATCCTAATCCACTCTATCATACGTTTTCTCAAGGTCCACCTTAAACAGCAAGATACCCGTTTTGCCTTTGGCATGATGCATGTAGTGCATAATTTTCTGTGCGATGATGGCATTTTCAAAAGTTCCCCTACCTGGTATAAAACTACTCTGGAGGGATCCTACAATCTCATCCAAATAGTGTCTTAACCTATTAACTAGAACCTTTTTTTCAAGCTTAAAGACCACATTACACAAGCTGATTAGTCTGAACTCTTTGAAACGAGTAGGGGGCTCAATTTTAAGAATAAGAACAACCAAAGCCTCAGCAAGCTTAGGATTGAAGGTACCAGTCGCAAATGCATCCTTCACCATTCTCCAAATATCATCTCCTATTGTATCCCAATACTTTTTGAAGAAGAAATGCTGAAACCCATTCGGGCCAGGCACCTTGTAAGAGTGCATACCATAAAGAGCCTCACAAACTTCTTCTTTAACCACTGGATTTAATAAATCATTACATGCCTGAGTGCTAAGTTATGGGATAGTAGCAATCCTTATGAGATTGGGCTTGTATGTATCATTAGAGCAAAAAATTGATTTGAAGTAATTTTGGCCCTTTCTTTGCAAGGTCTCATCATCAGTACACCAAGTATCATCAAGGAACAACCCATTAATACGATTTCTGCGGCGATGAATAATGGTTTGTGCATAGAAAAACTTTGTATTCTGGTCGCCAAATTTCACCCACTTCTCACGAGATTTTTGGAACCACAGAAGCTCTTCACGTTTCAAAACCTCTTGATACTCATTTTGCAAAAGACGCTCAAAACGGAGAAGATTATGTGAAAAATCAGTCTCAAGCTGTTGCTGAATGCCCCTTAATCTCGATTCAATGAAACATTTCTTACTAAAAATATTCCCAAAGGTCTCTGTATTAAATTTGATGGATGCGTCTTGAACCAACTTCAATTTATTGGCAATAACTTGACTAGTAGAGCTCCAAGTCTGATCAACCAATATGTGATAGTCTGGGTGTAAAGACTAAGCAACAACAAATCTGAACGGACGGACATCTTTGTATGGTAAGACTCCACCACAACGAAGCAAAATAGGATGATGATCCGAGTAGCACCTGCACAAGTGTTCGACAAACGCCTCCAAGAATTTCACTCTCTAATCACAATCAGCTACACCTCGATCCAATCTTTTAGACACCTGGTTTTGCCCCCTGCAATTTCGTGTCCACGTAAGTGGGCTGCAATCAATTGTGACATTTTGTTTTGCTAAAAACGAGCTAATATTATGATTTATTTTATGATACTTAAGCCCACTAATAACATGATTAATTACTAATGGGCTTTGGACACTTAATATTGATATGTGTGGGAGACAGTGTGGGCCTAACCACTAGGCCCATAATGGGAGTTGCCTAGGGTTAATAAATAGCATGGCTAGGTCCCCTTTGCCGTCACGTTTTGAGATTGCTCTCTAGGTTTGCCCCATTGAAAACTTAGAATTTGGAGTGAGTGATCAGACGAAGGAAGACTTGGCTTTTTGTTCCAAGGATACGTGCAACACAGAAGCAATTCCCAGTTCAATCAAATCATGTCTTCAACAAGTAAGTTATTAAATCAGTGTTCTAATTTCATATAAAGTGTCTTTTTTGGTATGTTTTCCTACATTTGGTATCAAAACTAGTTTTATATGATTTAGGACCTGATTGTTAATTATCATGTGTTTGATTTCAATTGAATGGATACATACATGAACATAATATTTTTTTTAAAATTCCGATTTGCTACTGGATGTTCTGCAATTATTTTTTTGTTGATTGTCATTGTTGCGACCTTGCTGTGTGCGGCTTTAATTGATAATTGCTTGAGTCTGGTTATGAATTATTTGAGATTGGAATTGCTGTATATATTAAATTGGATCCTAAAATTAACATGCTTTAATAATCCTTTAAGACTGTTTGAGTACAAAACATGTTGGGAAACCTAATACATGGTTCTGAGCAAGAGAAGATGATGATTCCTGTGTAAGAGTTGTTATGGATTGCTATGAGTCGTTACCGCCAAAGTGGAGCCACTTGTATTAGTTCATGGCAGTCTCTTTGTAATTGAGGAATGCTTTTAACCATTGCATGTAGTTACCTGCCCAAAAGGGGTTATTGTGTGTAGTGATTGAAAGTTGATTTAAGATAGAGTTATTGGGGAATATATTGGGCTAAAGGGACTTGTCTGCCCAAAGGAGACAACTTTCTAAACCCAGTGTATACTCATGGATTAACCCATCTGAGGTTTTAGCCCAGGTTATGACCTTGGTTTGTGCATTCTGCCCAAAGGAGAATGTGCTATAATATTGGCCTCATTGTGATAGCTTGTTTGCATTTTGAGCTATATATTGCCTTGTAATATGTGCTAATGCATTCCTGTTTTGACTTAACAGTGAACTTTTCTGTGAACAATTGTTCTGTTTCTATTGAGATCCTGAATGGATCAAATTATGGGAAATGGAAGCAAGATTTGGAATTCTCTTTAGGAATTGTTGATCTTGATTTAGCTTTGCGCGAAGACAAGTCTATGATCAATGAGAATAGCACGCCTGAACAGAAGGAACTTTTGGCTAAGTGGGAGAGGTCTGACAGGTTGAGTCTGATTGCTATCAAGAGGACCGTCTCTGAACATCTTTTGAGTGATCTTCTAGATAAAGGGACAGCTAAGGGGTTCCTCACCGCTCTAGGAGAGAGGTACCAAGTATCTGACAATGCTAAGTCCAGATGTCTAATGAAACAGTTAACAGACATGAGATATAACAACATTGGGGGCGTAAGGAAATTCATTATGAAGATGGTTCACATCCAAACCAAACTAAAAGCCCACCAAATTGACCTTAATGAAAAATTCATTGTTGAACATGCCCTAAACTGCCTACTTGCTGATTTCACACAAATTAAAACTGCCCACAATACCATTGGTGAGAAATGGAATATGAATAACCTCATTACCAAATGTGCTGCTGAAGAAGAGAAACTTAAGAAAGAAAAGAGTGACATAGCCTTATTATCTGTCCATGGCAAACCCACTTCTGGTAAGGGAAATTGGAAATATACAAAGAGTGCATCTAATGCTTTTCATAGATATTGAGGTTCGAGGAAACCAGGTACGAGTTAGCATCACAATGTAGGAGGTCCTCAACCAGCTATCTTTAAGAAGAGTATTTGGTGCTTTTGGTGTAAGGAGAAGGGGCATAAGAAAACTGATTGCAGTAAGTTCAAGGCTTGGTTAGAGAACAAGCATAAATCAGGAGGTAATAACTTAGCTTTTGTCTGTCTTGAGTCTAATCTAGTTGATGTTTCTATGAATTCTTGGTGGCTTGATAGTGGTTCCACAACTTATATTGTGTGTCTTTACAGGGGTTCAGAAATCTGAGGGAGCCCAGTCCGAGGGAAAGCAAGTTAAGGGTAGGAAATGATCTAAAAGTCTTTGTAGAGAAAGTAGGATATCTCAGCCTAGTTTTAGATTCTAGTTTTAAATTAATTTTGAAGGATACTTTTTATGTACCCTCTTTTAGGAGAAATTTGATTTCCATTTCTTGTTTAGACAGACTTGGTTTCAATTTTACTTTTGGTGATAGGAAAATAAATATGATGTTGAACTCCCAAATTATTGGTTATGGATCTTTAGTGGATGGTTTATATAAATTATCTTTGGCTTCTGATAATATTTCTTCATCTTTAGTTGTTGAGAATTCAGTTGCTAAAAAGTCTAAAGTTAAGGAAAAATCCTTTATGTTGTGGCACAAGCTCTTAGGTCACATTTCTAAGGAAAGGGTTTAGAGGTTGACAAAGACAAATATTCTACCTTCCTTGAATTTTGATGATTTGGATACTTGTGTGGATTGCATTAGGGGAAAGTTTACTAAGACCAAAAAGGTAGGTGCAACTAGAAGTTCAGATCTCTTAGAGATCATTCATATAGATATTAGTGGACCCCTGATTTCTATAATTTGTGGTAACAGATTTTTCATTACATTCATTGATGATTTTTCCCGATATGACTATCTTTATTTGATTAAAGAAAAATCTGAAGCACTTGAGAAATTTAAAATTTTTAAAACTGAAGTGGAAAAACAATTGGGAAAAATAATCAAGATTGTAAGATCTGACCGTGGTGAAGAGTATTATGGTAAATATGGTGTCGCGGGGTAACATATGAGACCATTTGCTTTATACTTACAGGATTGTGGAATAGTTCCACAATACACCATACCTGGGAGTCCTGAACGAAATGGTGTAGCCGAAAGGTGCAACAAGACACTTAAAGATATGATAAGAAGCATGATGAGTCGATATAACTTGCCAGAATATCTATGGGGTGAAGCCTTGAAAACAACCCTTTATATTCTCAACAGAGTTCCCAGTAAATTCGTTCCCAAAACTCCTTTTGAACTCTGGACAGGAAGAAAACCTAGCCTGAACCATCTTCGAGTCTGGGGTTCCCTAGCTGAGGTCAAAATTTATAATCCCTTGCAGAAAAAGACTAATCCTAAGACGAGTCGTTGCTTTTTCATTGGATATCCGGATCGCGCTAAAGGATACAGGTTCTTCTATCCTGGTAAGGGGAGTAGAATTATAAAGTCTATGAATGCTAAATTTCTGGAGCTTGATGTAGCAGATCCTATTGTTTGACCCAATGTGACTGATGTTCTTTCACCTGAGACCGTTTCTTTGTTATTACATGTTCTTGTTGATAGTATTCTAACATTTGAGACTAGGGTCTCAATTGTTCCAGTGGAGACCGAGGTTCAGACTAAGGATATAGCTGGCTCTCAGAATGATGATATGCTTGATCCTCCTGCTGTGGTTGAGCTTCCACAACCCATTAAGCCAGTTGCACATATTCCCTTAAGGAGGTCAGCTAGACAGAGGCAACCAGGTATAAGTGATGAGTTTATGGTCTATCTCAGTGAGGATCCATATGACATTGGGGATATTATTGATCCGAAGAACTATCAGGAAGTTGTATCTTGTTCACAGTCCAAAATATGGAAACGTACGATGAATGAAGAGATGCAGTCTATGTCAGTTAATGATGTATGGGAGCTTGTTGAGTTGCCTGAGAATTATAAGGCAATTGGTTGTAAATGGATTTTCAAAACAAAGAAAGATTCAAAGGGTAACGTTGAGAGATTTAAGGCCAAACTAGTGGCAAAAGGTTTTACGTAGAAGGAGGGCATTGACTTTATTGAGACATTTTCACCTGTATCAACAAAGGATTCCTTTAGGATCATAATGGCTCTCGTAACTCACTTTGATTTGGAGTTGCACCAAATGGATGTGAATACTGCTTTTCTGAATGGTGATTTGAGTAAGACAGTATACATGCAGCAACCTGAGGGTTTCCATATTGGTGGTAATGAGGACCTGGTCTGTAAACTGAAGAGGTCAATTTATGGCTTGAAACAAGCTTCCAGGCAGTGGTACCTGAAATTTGATAAGGTGGTGACTTCTATGGGGTTTGAAGAGAATAAGATTGATCAATGTATATATCTTAAAGTCAGTGGGAGCAAATTTATCTTTCTTGTGCTATACGTGGATGATATATTGTTGGCTTCTAATGACCTTTGCATGCTGCGTGAGACAAAACAGATGTTGACTAGATCTTTTGACATGAAAGACATTGGTGAGGCTTCTTTTGTGTTGGGAATTGAGATTCACAGAGATAGATCACACCATATACTCGGGTTATCTCAAAAGGCCTACATCGACAGAGTCTTAGAGAGATTCAATATGTGGAGCTGTAAACCTGGAGATGTTCCGGTCGTCAAAGGTGACAAATTCAACAAGGATCAATGTCCTAAGAATGAGATTGAGCAAGTAGAAATGAACGATAGACCTTTTGGTAGTGCTTTAGGCAGTCTCATGTATGCTCAAGTATGCACTAGGCCTGACATCGCTTTCATAGTTGGCGTTCTTGGTAGATACCAGTCAAACCCTAGGAATGATCATTGGATAGCTGCTAAGAAGGTAATAAGGTATTTGCAGAGGACCAAAGAGTATATGCTTGTCTATAGGAGAGTCGACAACTTGGAGAGTGGGGTACACAGATTCAGATCTTAGTGGGTGCCCTGATGATAGGAAATCGACTTCTGGGTACATCTTTATGATGGCTGGGGGTGCGATATCCTGGAAGAGCAAGAAACAAACTCTTGTTGCCTCTTCTACTATGTAAGCAGAGTTCATTGCTTGCTTTGCTGCTGCTACTCATGCCATTTGGTTGAGGAATCTTGTGACGGGACTTCGCATTATGGACTCCATTGCTAGGCCACTTAGGATTTTCTGTGACAACAGTGCTGCAGTGTTCTATACAAAGAACAATAAGAATTCTAGTGGTTCTAAGCACTTGGAGCTGAAGTACCTGATTGTTAGAGATCTTGTGAAAGATGGTTCTATAGTGGTAAAGCATATTGACATAGATTCCATGTTGGCTGATCCCTTAACCAAGGGACTTCGGCCCGTTGTTTTCAAAAGATATGTTGAGAACATGGGCATTGTGAGTTCTTTTCATGTGTTTGGTTAGTGGGAGCTTTAGTTTTATGTTATTTCCTTTTTTCTGTTGTTGGATTCTTATTTTGAATTTTAGGAAATAATGTATTGATGACATTTTATATTTGATTTGATGAAATAAATGATGAGATGAATTTTATTATAATATTTTTAATGTGTATATCAAATGTGAAATTGTTAAAGCTTGGTGTCGTTAGGACTATTGTGCCCGTAGTTGATACCGATTTGGAGCTGAGGCATGATGGTTTAGTGATAAACCATGTAATTTCTTTGGCTTCTATGCATTTGAGAGAAATTAAGGACTGACAAAGAAAATAATGGTATGACTATTTAATCACGTTGGCATGTCATTTTCTTGCCACACTCCACATTCATGACTAGTCGACAGAATCGGTGATATTTGTAATCATGGAAGGTGTTGCATCAATAAGGGATGCAATTACCACCATGATTCGGTGTTATATGGCTTTTGTTAGATGAAGTTTTAATTAGGTGTTGTATCTTGGGATCATATGTGTTGTGGCTACAATATGCTATTAGTTCGAGAGTCGTTTTCAAAATGTTTTTCAAAATTAAAAATACACAATTGATTTTGCCCAAGTGAGAGAATGTTAGAATTTTCCTATAAATTCTAGTGGGCTGCAATCAATTGTGACATTTTGTTTTGCTAAAAACAAGCTAATATTATGATTCATTCCATGATATTTAAGCCCACTAATAACGTGATTAATTACTAATGGGCTTTGGACAGTTAATATTGATGTGGGTGAGAGACAGTGTGGGTCTAACCACTAGGCCCATAATGGGAGGTGCCTAGGGTTAATAAATAACGTGACTAGGTCTCCTTTACCGTCACGTTTTGAGATTGCTCTCTAGGTTTGTCCCATTGAAAACTTAGAATTTGGAGTGAATGATCAGGCGAAGGAAGACTTAGCTTTTCGTTCTAAGGATATGTGCAACAGATAAGCAATTCCTAATTTAATCAAATCATGTCTTCAACAAGTAAATTATTAAATCGGTGTTCTAATTTCATATAAAGTGTGCCTTTCTTAGTATGTTTTCCTACACTTTCTACCCGTACCCCCAGATCCACTAAGTTGCACTGTTCAAGTACCTCTGAAAATTTCAAAGCACGCGAGAGAACAAAGGCTCCCCCCATGACCTCCGAAGGAAGTAAAATTTCATTAAAGTCACCTATCAAGAGCCACGGCATATGTATTTGAGATCTCAACTGCATAAGATGGTCCCAAAGTAGACAACGTGCAACAAGAGTTGGGCTTGCATAAATAGCAGAACAGAACCACTCTTTCTGAGCCAGACCAATTTTAACTGTTATCGACTGGTTAGACTGATCAAAAACACTATACTTGTACCCACCTTGAGCTGCAAGAACCCAAATGCCACCTGCATGGCCACGGGCTTCCTCAATTATGATAGCATTATAACCCAACTGTTGCCAAAACCGTTCCACCTTAGCAAAGACAACATGAGGTTCCAAAACGAAAAACAGACTCGGTCTGTAACTCGTCACCAAATGACAGACCTGTCTCTTAGCTTCACTATTAGCAGCCCCCCCGCCCCCCCTGATATTCCAGGAGAGGATAGACATATCCTTAAACTCAATCATAGACAAAAATCAGGGAGCTTATGTCTTATGAAACTGCCACATCATCTTGAGTGCCAGTGAATAAGTGAAACAGACCAGTTATACCAGTTCATGCAGCCTAATGGAGGTGACCTGGCAGCATATCAATCTGCTACGTCATCTTGAGGTGAGCATCTAGTATTTGAACCCAGTGTCTAGAGCAACAACCACTTGCTTGCATCTTTATTAGTACAGTAGTTTCCAATAAATATATTTATAATACTGTTATACCTTAACGCTAACAAAATCATAAATACTTAATAGATATAAAAACTAATCTTAGAATACATTTTTAAACATAAATTAAGAAAAAAGTTTTGATAAGCAAAAATTTGTTTTTTTTTTCACGAAAACATAAGAAGTTCAATATTAATGAAATATCGAAATAATCATATACAAGGTATATAACAATTTTGAAATATTTAGTGTTCCTAAAATCGATATATCTACCGATTTTGAACTCAGGTAGTACAATGAAAAATATTTGTATTAATTACTTTCTAATAATTTCCTATAATTAATTGTATTTAATAATATTTGTCATATCTTAAAAAATATAATTTTAAAATTTTGGTTTGACCATGATTCAATGCCAATCAAAACCAGTAATCACTAAATCATGAACCGCTAGCCTTTCTGGTTTAATAACCAATCCAGTTTTTATAACATTGCTTGTGCAACCTCTCACATATTACACGGTAAATTTTAATTTATGGCACAAGTTTTACATTTGGGTTTGGGCCAAATGCTATCCATGCAAAGGAAACAAGCAATGCGTACAACTTTTATTGGTACAGAAGCAATGCATACAACTATACAAATAAATAAAAGAAAATAAATATCAATATATCCTACCTTGGTGGAAGCAGAACAAGTCTTCTCAAAATAAATGTTGCCTTTGTCACCTGATAAAGGAGCATGACTAGACCCAAAGATTCTATTCCTCAAGTCATTATTAGAAATCAGAGCTTGCAGGGGTCGCAGCGGGAACTTTTTTGATGAACAGAATGCACTGGCAATTATACTAGGATGCTTCCTGGGTTCATGCCTTGTATGAGCGGTTGAAGCAACGCCAGAGTTTTGTTCAGAAGGTGGCTGGCTGACACACTGTTCAAAAATACTCCTGTACAGAGAAAGTACATGCTGCTCACGGCTTGTAACCTCTTCTTCGAGTAACTCAATTTCAGCAATCAAGTCTTTTGTCTGACAAAAAGGAGGGAAAATGGAAGAAATAGTTATTATTTTCCACAAAACAAACACTTGTGGCCATGTTACATGAGCCATATTACACGTGCGTTATAGATTTTAAATAAATGACATAGACAGAACCTTCATGGCCATGTCGCACATCCAATCAAACTGTACTATCTAACTACAAAGTGAAGAGTCCATTTTGGTTATCATCAAACTAGGATCCTTTACATGAGAATCAACTTTTCTTTTCTTTTCTTTTCTTTTCTTTTTTTAAATGAATAAGAGTTTAAGGGGATGGGAGATTATCCGTTCTAAGGTCAAGGCATACTACGAGCTTCAGAGAATGCTTACAGTAATATTTACATATGACCTATCCATAAAGGACCACTAACAGGATTCAAACTCAAGACCTTTTTATCGACCTTGTTTAATCCTGAGAGTTGAGCCAACCAACAATGGCTGATAATCAACTTCTCTAGTCCTGACAATCCATAGTTGTGCCTTAGACTTCTGTCACAAGACTATAACACATACAATAGAATTACATATTATAGTTGTCAAGAACCAAATTGACCCAAAAGTTAAACCTGTTAGGTTGAGGCCCAAGACCAAGAAAGGTTAATATCTCTAACAGCTTAAAGTGTAAACACAGCACATGGTCAATCAGATCTTATACTAAATATATAATTTAATTGGAATAATGGTGGCAGCAATGATCAAATTTCTTACCATTTGGTCATAGAAGCTTTGATACCATGTTAAAAACCAAATCATTCCGAAAGTTTAAAATGTTAGGTGGAGGCCCAGGATTGATTTTTGCCTTCTAAAATAGTTAAGCTGACGAGGACATTAGGACGCTATTTACAGTAGAATAAGGAATGTTATCAGAATTCAGAAAGTGATCAGTTACAGTATCATTTTATAATAGGAATCGGGATTGTTCAGTAATGCAGTTTTAGTTATCATCTTAGTTCTTATATGAATCCTTAACTCGAAATAGTGTAAAAGTGAAATTTGGGATTGAAAGTCCTCGCTTGAGACGCAATAGAGGGATTTACTAATATGAAACGCAGCCACATTTAATGTTTAGACTGCTAAATATTTTTTGTTTTCAATTTCAATTTTTTTTTTTTTTGCTTTCTATAGTAGTTTTAAATTTAGAAGGGTTTTAAAAATCTTTTTTAGTTGGCTTAAATAAATTTAAACACATTTCTATATGTCCAACAATTACCAACTACCATGTTCACATGTGACTTTTATTCATTAATATCTCTTATTATTTCTTTTGTTGTATGCCCCTTCATGGGTTTATTTACAATTTTTCAAAAGTTAAACCCAAGTCTCTGTTTGAAAAAAATAAAACAATTGAAATCTCAGGACATTAACATCCAAAACACGTTCTTCCCAGTTTCCATCGCCATTTCATGTTCAGCTTCATACACCACCGTTTTTGGGTTTTATTTTTTGAAGCTTAAGATGACCGAAAATTAAAGAGCAAGATGTTGGAGAAGATCAGGTTGCCATGAAAACCTTCATTGTGAGAACATGGAGGGAAAAAAAAAAAGACTGATTTTGCAGACACACCTCTTTTATTTTAACTCATATTTCTTCACATATATTATATGAATGTGTTATAAAACAAGTTTGAAAGTGAATCCATGCTCTATAAAAGATTAAAACAGATAGAAACTCAAGCTTCTAATGCTAACAACAATGGAGGAAAATCAGTGGACAAATTTTACATTTTTTAATATTTTACAGATTTTTCATTATGAAAATTACGCGAGACATTCTTAAATCAAGTCTAAAAAAAATCCTTGAAATTTATTAAAATACTGTTAAAATGAAAAAATCAAACTCCGGTTGTACCACCTGATTTCCACAAAAACGAGTCAAAGATCCACCCATCCGAAAAAAGATGATTCATTGGAATTCTCACACCCATCAATTTTAGAGCTGATAAAATGAGTTTAACCCATTATTTTTAAGTGGGTTGAGTTTAATGTATGAATTCATTTTTATTTTTTAACCTGCACAACCTGTCTCGCTTAACCCGCGTGTGGGATGGATGATGGATCAACCTGTTGAGTTATTAATTTTTTTTTTTGAAATATTTTCATTTTATTTTTTTAATTCTTTTTTTTATTTATTTTTTTAATTTTTTCCTTTCTATTTCAGATGCATCCACTCTTTTTATAAGTGAGGATCATGACTCACTATTTTTGTATCTCATTTTATAATATTTTTTTATTTTTTTATCCCAAAATTTTCATTTTATCATTTATACAGGTTCAACTCACCAACCTATCCTAAAACAACGTAGGTTGACTTTTCTAACCCATTTTTTTAAAACGGGTCAACCCAACTTGTCCTGCATTTTGACAGGTTGAAATAATACGGGACGGGACAGGTTGACCCGTTTTGCCACCTTACTTGTATCCATTATTTTCTAAGATGACTCTTACGATCATTTAACAAAATATAAAATTTAAGATAACTTCAACTTGAAATGGCCATGTGTTTAAATTTATTTGGATCAACTAAGAAGGATTTTTAAAACCCTTCCAAATTAACTGAGCAGGGGAGGAGGAGTCTATTGGATAAATCTGGAACAGCTATTAGAACTTAAAACACGAATATCAAATTACCTGAGCAGCAAAGTGCCTGCGTCCAGGAGATAAAGTACTTGAGGCTCGGCCCATTGCCCTCTCAAGAAGAATGCGCATAGATTTCTCCTGCTGCAGGCGTAATTGTAGCTGCTCAAGCTGCAAATCAGTATAGGAGGGCATCAATCAAATACTAAGCTGTGGCCATTCTGCAGGAAAATAAGAAACTACACCATCTGGAGTTGTCTATTCAGAATTCATAGTCCTGCATGTTACGTCCCAGGTATTCTCATGGAAGAGATAAAATACAAAAGATTCATCCCCAAAACAGGCAAACAATATGGTATCTTGAGCTTTGCTTATCTTCATATGATTATTATCTAGGGTTCTTTTTCCATTGTGATTTCTTGAGCTAAAGATGATTCTAAAAATCTGCTTGCTTCTGTAATTCTACAATAAAATACTTTCATAATCTTTTCCTGTGAAGAGATTATGCTAAATTTATTCTAGAAACACATAACTTCTTATTAGTAAGTTCCATGATGATATCATCAATTTCTTTTCCCCTTGTAAATAGGGCTCCTGTGGCTTTGACCCCTTCGTTGGTTTTTTCCCCGACTTCTCAGTTTAAACTTTTGTTATGCATCAAAACTTGGAAAGGGAAAAAAAAAAAATTCAAATTTCGCAACCAATTTTACTGGGGGGAATATGCAACCAAAATATGTGAAAACCAAGAAGCACAACCTCAATCAAGGTCATCTTAGCATGTGGAAACTCAAACAGGATTGTTGACAACAAATGTTGAAGTTAAGAATCTAGAGGTCCAGAGATACGTTCTATTTGTACAACAACATAAGAGATAAGAGCTTACATCTTTTTCTAAGGATGCTCTATGACTTGAAAAGGTATTCTTGTTTGTACAAGTGACATTATCATGCGAAGGACTTTGTAACCTAGAATCCCTCACTGAAGGTGATGATACCTGTTCAAGTAATGGTAAAACCAGGGAATTATCTTCTGAAGCACATTCAAAATTATGATATAAGGCCTACACAGTGCATGTTGTAATGCAATCATTGTTTCTTAAGAAGAATTATGAGATATGATTTGAAAAGTTAAAGATCAAATTTAAATTGTAGTCTCACAAGAGAATCATTCTGGTCTTTCTCAAAGGGGTGCGAAGCTCCACCTCTTGTGATTTTCAGGTTCCTGTCAGAAGCACTGAAAAGTGCAGGAAAAAATAAAAAATAAAGCATACTCCGTGTCACAAAGTGAATCAGCTGAAGATAATAACTGCAATGTGTTTAAAGAAACAAGATCAACATTTTCTAGAAAATATCCCAGACCAAGTTTTCCAATTGTCAGAAAAAAACTCTTCTTTCACTAATATATTCAACCAGAGCCTATCAGCCAACATTTACTAGCCAAACTTGTTACTTTAAAAAGAAGGGAAGTTAATAATCAAGGAAAACCTACGAAGTAAATTGAACCCCAGATACTAAAAGCCTCAATTTCACATCCAAAGTTTTCATCCACTCATCCTCCACTTTACATTTTTCCATAATGTTCTTAGAATTGAAAAAGAAAGCAAAATTTAAATTTCCACCGAAAAAACTCACAACATCAACCACAATTGAACATTTTTTAAAATTAGAAAAAAAAAAGACCTCCTAGTACGCCTGTGTTGAGGTTGGACAGTTTGGCATGGTTGAGAATCATCATGATCCTCATAGCCACCTGCTTCTGCGTGACACTCTTGTTCAAACTCACCCATTATTATTAATTCTCAGCTATTCTAGAAAGTACATAAAGGATTGCATAGTGATCAAATCACGCAGCGGAACAATATAATAGCAATCTAAACATGATCGTTTTGTGTTTAAATTTATTCTAGCACTATAAAGATAAATTTATAAATACCTAGTTGAAGATCGTTGATACTTTAAAATTTTCTTCGATTGTACGAAGACTCTATGCGTATCCACACCGAGACCAATCCTTTGCTATCAAACCCTTTGAAAAATGAAACTTATACAATAATTTGAAAATAAATAATCAGAGCAGAAAAACAATTTTTCTGTTTAGTATATATCAATATATATCTCTCTTGTTCACTTTCTCTGAGAAAAAGAAAAATCAATTTCCCTTTGTTGCACATCTCCTTAAATAGCCATAATATTGATGTTAACGTATAGCAGCACGTTTGCTACTTGGAGCAGTAGCACGTCTTGCTACGTGCTTGCTTGGACGTGCACCAACTACTTGGAGCAGCACATTGTTGCTTGGACGTGTAGCAGCATGTTGCTACGTGCTTGGAGTAGCACATATTGGAACTTGGACATGCAGCAGGAGAACGTGCTACACGTTTGCTATGGTGTAAGTCCAACAATAGCAACTACGCGCTTGCTTGTAGTTGGAATAAGTCCAACTAAAAAAAATCTCACGTCCAACTATTAGCGAATGTGTGCTTGGAGTTGTTTGGACTTGCAGCCACTAACAAAGTCCAAACATGGTGCAGTACTTCTAAATTCATATCTAATAGAATGTAAAAGTCCAACATGCATCACTTTTTGGTGTCTAAACATCATCACAATATTCCAAATATTATATATATATATATATATATATATATATATATCCCAAATATCATATATTTCAAATATTAGGAAACTTTGATTTTTCTATTCCAAATAGAATTTTTCAGATAATTGTATCATATATTAATTATATTATATATTAATTATATTTTAAGTGCTAACAAAGAATATAATAATATTCCACTTGAATCAAAACTATTTATTTGATTAAATTAAATTCTCTAATTTAATTTATCAAATAATAAATTAAATAATCTTTTAGCAAAGATTGGAACACTCGTTAGTGTGTGACCCCATAGGTTTAGTACTAAGCTGGTAGTAAATTAGTCGAACTAAATTACTAATCAAGGTTGGTGTCTAGCAACATTCCTTAACGACCGGATAACATGAAGTAATATATTTTACTCTTCAAGAATCTTTAGAAGAATAATGCAATATTTCCTTACATCGTTTCAACTCTGAGTTAACCTTAGAGTATGGTATAATTGTCAAACTCTAATAAGTAAACCTTTAGAATTATAACCAACTAGTGAATGACTTAAGAAACTCATTTCTTCATTCATATTGCCTTGGCCAAGGTCTTAATTTTGTTGTTATAATCATGGAGCTCAAACTCATTACCAAGAGTTGATGGATTCCTTCTTGATATATCATTAATCTTACAAGTATTTAGTCATACTCAATATCCATTCAACTAGCGCCCTAGGCATTAGGTGTTCGGAATCAAAGTATAACAAGTAGCTTGTTGATTACTATGATAATCTCAGGTTAAAGGAAAAACTTACATCATGTCCTTCATGAGAATATCCTATTGACAGATTAACGGTAATATAAACCATTAGGAATTCTTAATTGAGTCAGTTCAATGATCATATCTCCATATGTATCATCTATATATGTGAATTAATAAATAATATTTATTAATCTCTATCCAATAGAGACAATCACATATATATTGATCTACCCGAATTATTAATGTTATATTCTCAATAATCCTACGATCAAGAACACTTTAGATTAAATTATAAAAAACTTGTCTCTTATTATCATGATCTCTATCATGATGACAAGTGCATAAATTTAATCAAAGACTTTGTCATATTAAATAAATAATTAAATAATGAATATGACAAATAAAACCAACATAAACTGAATGTCATGTTATTTATCAAAATAAAATAATTACAATGTGTTCTAAAAAATTACACAATAAATTGAATCTAGGCCAGACCAATTATTCCTAACAATCTCCCACTTGCACTAGAGTCAATCTCTTATGTATTTCATTCCCAATTCTCACTTGTGCTTGTCAAACTCCTTAACACCAAGTGCTTTAGTGGATGGGTCTGCTGCATTTTTTTTCCTTTTTTTGTCAACCTTTTGAATCTTAATGTCTCCACGTTCAATGATTTCTCAACAGAGTCTGGCTGATATCAGCTTGTTACACCCAGTGCATAAGCAATATCAAGACGCATATAAGTCATGGTATACATGATAGCTCCCACTGCATTTGCATATGGTATTCTATTCATGCATTCTCTCTCTTCAAGGGTTTTAGGACTATCCTCCTTACTGAGAGAAATTCCAGTGCCTATCAATAGATGGTCTCTTTTGGAATTTTTCATGTTATACCTCTTTAAGATGGTATCAATGTACATAGACTGTGAATGTCCAAGCAACTTTTTAGATTTATCCCTATAAATCTTTAATTGCAAAATATAGGTTGCTTTTCCCAAATCTTTCATGGAGAACTGTTCAGAAAGTCAAATTTTTGTACTTTGCAATGCTGGTACATCATTTATTATGAGTAATATGTCATCAACATACAACACCAAGAAAATAATTGTGCTCCCACTAAATACTTTATAAATGTAAGGCTCCTCGTCACATCTAATGAAATCAAACTTTTCGATTGTCTTGTTGAAGCAGATATTTCAACTTCTAGAAGTTTGCTTTAATCCATAAATGGATCGTTGTAGCTTGCAAACTTTATTATGATCAGATGAGGACGTGAAACCATCAGGTTGTATCACATACACTTCCTCTTCGAGCTTACCATTTAGGAAAGCAGTTTTCACATCCATTTGTCATATTTCATAATCATAGTATGCAGCTATAACAAGTAGAATCCGAATTGATTTGAGCATTGCCACTGGAGAGAAGGTTTCATCATAATCTATTCCCTCTTTTTAACGATATCCCTTGGCAACAAGATGGGCTTTAGAGGTCTCCACCTTTCCATCCACTCCAATCTTTTTCTTGACAACCCATTTATAACCAATAGGCTTTATATCCTTTGAAGTTTCAACTAAAGTCTACACTTTGCTGATCTTCATGGATTCCATTTCAGATTCCATGACTTCTTGCCATTTCTTGTAGTCAGAACTTTGCATAGAGTTTATTTGTTGCAATATCTTGACATAGGTCGAACATCCCCAAACTCTAATGTGCTTGTGACTTGGCTTAAGAGGTTTCCATATCTCATATGGTGTTGTAGAGACTGACTTTGTGAGAACTTTATTAACAAATATACTGCTGTTTCTAAAGCATATCCCCATAAATTCATTGGAAGATCAGTGAACCCCATCATGGATCTTATCATATCTAATAAGGTTCGATTCCTTCTTTCAGATACACCATTGTGTTGTGATGTTCCTAGAGGTGTCCACTGTGATTGAATTCCATTTTCATTTAGATAATCAAGAAAATTGTCATTAAGATATTCTCCTCCTCTGTCGGATCTGAGTATCTTGATACTCTTACCAAGTTGTTTCTCAACTTTACTATGAAATCTTTTGAACATTTCAAATGACTCGGATTTGTATTTCATAAGATACACAAAGCCAAATCTAGACATATCATCAGTGAAGGTGATGAAATAAGAATATCCTCCTTTGGCTTGAATTTTCATAGGCTCACAAACATCTGTGTGAATTAGTCCCAATAATTCAGAAGCTCACTCTCCGTTTTCGGTAAACGGAGATTTGACCATTTTTCCTTTGAGACAAGATTCACAAGTTGTATATGATTCATAATCATAATGGTCAAGGTAACCTTCCTTATGCAACTTGTTAATTGTTTTCTCTCCTAAATGACCAAGTCTACAATGCCAAAGGTATGTGCGATTTACTTGATTGTCTCTTTCTCTTTTAAGACTAGAAACATGCATAATCGATTTTACATTCACATCAGGTAAGACATAAATACCATGTTGGAGATAGTCATTCACATATAAATCATCATTATGATAAATTAAGCAAATGTTATTATTGAAACAATACGAAAACCACGCTTGTCTAACATAGAAATTGAAATAACATTCGAAACAAATTTCGGAACGTAATAACAATTCTCCAACACCAATATTTTGCTAGTAGGTATTTTTAAAGAAATTGATCCTACAACTAGGGCTGCAACATTTGCACCATTCCCAACTTGAAGATTAACTTCTCCTTTCTTCAACCTTCTACTGATTTGTAGTCCTTGCAACATATTGCAGATATTAAAACTACTATTGGTATCTAATACCTACATTGAAGAATCAGTAACAGTTAAAGAAATCATGAAAATATTTTTTATTAAAGTCTCACCTTGTTTCTTTTCTTTCAGAGAAGCAAGATACTTCTTGCAATTTCTCTTCCAATGACCTTTTTCCTTACAAAAGAAACATTCAGCATTTTCTTTGTCAATAGGGACAGTTATGGCAGACTTATCGATCACATCGATAAGTTTTTCATACATAAGAGTAATTCTTAAATTACAGTACCAATCATCATACTTGGCTCCAACCAGTTTGCTATTATCAAGAATGTAGCGCAATCATAAAGAAGACATGTTGAGAAATCTAAAACAAGAAAAGAAAATATAAGAACACATTTATCATAAAGATATGGACTTTTATTCAGATGATATTTCCACTAACTACATTACTATAAAGGTAGTTTCAGAAATCTCTATTTCTTTTAGTGGAGTTAAGAAATCCCTTAAAATATATATAAATGAGCCCCCTGGTAGTCAAGTTGTTTCTCATGCATGTATATTTTAAAGTAGATAATTTTGTATCACATATAATTTAAAATAAAAAATTCCACACCATATAGTTCCCTGGTAGTCAGGTCATTCCTATTAGTATTAATGAATTAACCTTTATACACCCCAGGTAGTCCAGGCGTTTTGTATAAATTAATTCCTTTATGTAAATGCATCACATGTAATAAATATTTTTTTATTTTATTTTATCCTTTAAACCACAAAACTCCTGGTTGTCAGGCCGCTCTTTGTGAACAAGGAATACATAAAATTATACAAAAATGATATAACTGAGATCATATTTTATCATATAAAATTTTCAAAAGAAAATCACAGAGATCATATTACAAGTAGTCTAACTCACAATTGGAATTAACAAACCAATGGTATGCTTCAAGAATACTAACACACAAATTCATAAATATAATTTGTCATCTTACGCGTAAAAATTAGCCATGAATAAATCATTATATCACTTATAAATTAAATTCATGAAAGTACTGTATAATTCCAAATTATACTTAAGCACATGAGTGAACAGTGCACACAACAATTATGCACAAAAGACATCACAAGAAAATAATTCATTATTTAAAAAATTGCCTGTACATAACAAATTCATGCTAATTTTAGTAATATAATTTAAACACAAATAACCAGGCTTTGATACCACTGAAGGATTGCATAGTGATCAAATCACATAACGGAACAACATAATAGTAATCCAAACATGATCGTTTTGTATTTAAATTTATTCTAGCACTATAAAGATAAATTTATAAATACCTGGCTGAAGATCGTTGATACTTTAAAATTTTCTTCGATTGTACGATGACTCTATGCGTATCCACACCGAGACCAATCATTTGCTATCAAACCCTTTGAAAAATAGAACTTATACAATAATCTGAAAATAAAGAATCAGAGCAGAAAAACAATTTTTCTATTTAGTATATATCAATATATATCTCTCTTGTTCACTTTCTCTGAGAAAAAGAAAAATCGATTTCCCTTTGCTGCACATCTCCTTAAATAGCCATAATATTGGTGTTAACGTGCAACAACACGTTTGCTACTTGGCGCAGTAACACGTCTTGCTACGTGCTTGCTTGGACTTGCTCCAACTACTTGGACCAGCACATTGCTGCTTGGACGTGTAGCAGCACATTGCTACGTGCTTGGAGCAGCACATATTGGAACTTGGACATGCAGCAGGAGAACGTGCTACACGTTTGCTGTGGTGTAAGTCCAACAATAGCAGCTACGTGCTTGCTTGTAGTTGGAATAAGTCCAACTAAAAAAAATCTCACGTCCAACTATTGGCGAACGTGTGCTTGGGGATTTTTGGACTTGCAGCCACTAACAAAGTCCAAACGTGGTGCAGTACTTCTAAATTCATATCTAATAGAATGTAAAAGTCCAACGTGCAACACTTTTTAGTGTCTAAACATCATCATAATATTCCAAATATTATATATATATATATATATATATATATATAGGGGGATCGATTCACCAAAGTATAAGTCTTCTTTCGGATTTTGATTTTGACTTACACTCATTTTCAATCGTTACATCCACTTTCATCTAATGGTTGAGATTATTTTATTAAAAGTAACCATTAGATAAAAGTAGATCTAACGGTTAAAAATGAGTGTAAGTCAAAAAAGACTTACTGTATAATGGAATTTGATTCTTATATATATATATATATATATATATATATATATATATCCCAAATATCATATATTTCAAATATTAGGAAACTTTGATTTTTCTATTCCAAATTGAATTTTTCAGATAATTGTATCATATATTAATTATATTCTAAGTGCTAGCAAAGAATATAATAATATTCTTCTTGGATCAAAACTATTTATTTGATTAAATTAAATTCTCTAATTTAATTTATCAAATAATAAATTAAATAATCCTTTAGCAAAGATTGAAACACTCATTAGTGTGTAACCCCATAGGTTCAATACTAAGCCGGTAGTAAATTAGTCGAACTAAATTACTAATCAAGGTTGGTGTCTAGCAACACTCCTTAACGACTGGATAACATGAAGTAATATATTTTACTCTTCAAGAACCTTTAGAAGAATAATGTAATATTTCCTTCCATCGTTCTAGCTCTGAGTTAACCTTAGAGTATGGTATAATTGTCAAACTCTAATAAGTAAACCTTTAGAATTATAACCAACTAGTGAATGACTTAAGAAACTCATTTCTTCATTCATATTGTCTTGGCCAAGGTCTTAATTTTGTTGTTATAATCATGGAGCTCAAACTCATTACCAAGAGTTGATGGATTCTTTTTTGATATATCATTAATCCTACAAGTATTTAGTCATACCCAATATCCATTCAACTAGCGCCCTAGGGCATTAGGTGTTCGGAATCAAAGTATAACAAGTAGCTTGTTGATTACTATGATAATCTCAGGTTAAAGGAAAAACTTACATCATGTTCTTCATGAGAATATCCTATTAACAGATTAACGGTAATATAAATCATTAGGAATTCTCAATTGAATCAGTTCAATGATCATATCTCTATATGCATCATCTATATATGTGAATTAATAAATAAGATCTATTAATCTCTATCCAATGGAGACAAATCACGTATATATTGATTTATCCAGATTATTAATGTCCTATTCTCAATAATCCTACGATCAAGAACACTTTAGATTAAATTATAAAAAATTTGTCTCTTATTATCATGATATCTATCATGATGACAATTGCATAAATTTAATTAAGGACCTTGTCATATTAAATAAATAATTAAATAATGAATATGACAAATAAAACCAACATAAATTGAATGTCATGTTATTTATCAAAATAAAATAATTACAATGTGTTCTAAAAAATTACACAATAGATTAGATTTAGGACAGACCAATTATTCCTAACAACACACGCATTCTTCTTCTTCTTCACTCGAGTTTAAGACTGAGTGGTATCAAGGGACCAAGTTTGAACTTGACATAAATGACAACCCAAAAACCAAAAGAAGTACCTAAATCTATGGTGCACTGAGAAAGGGAGAATGTGGTGGGCCTCAAATAATTGAAAAAATATAAGCAAAGCAAGCTTTCACAGGAGGAATAATAGTAATAATAATAATATAATTGAATCGAATTCATGGTTTTTTGAAGAAGAATATTAAATGTTGAATTTTTTGTGTTGTATTTATATATATATTTTTTTCAAAGAGGGGAAGAAAGTGAAGTAAATAGCAGTGGGTTACCGAAAGAGTGCGGCATGTAATTGAACTGGAAGGGTATTGGGTCGTTGGGTGCATTCAATGTTTGGATTTAATTCATTCACTCATTGATCATTAATCATTAATCATTAATCATTAATCATTAATCTCTTTCTCTTAGTACTAGTAGCTTGAACGGAGACGGAGAGTGAGTGTTAACATTTCTAGTTGAGTTTGGTTTTCAAACGCAAGTTTCAGTTCCGATCCATTCAGTTCGATTCTGTTCGAGTTTAATTCACCTGCCAATTTGTTACTGTTAGCGCTTCCAATTCTCTCTTTTTTTCCCGCTTTCTGAACCCGCTCAAAAACGTTGAGGATATTTTTTTCTTTTTGGTACAACAACGTTGAGGATATGAATCAGAGTAGGGATGACAAAATTATTCGTACTCGCGGAGATCTATAGAGATTATTCATGACAGGGTAGGAGATGGATACTAGTTTAATAAATGAGGGCAGGGACAAGGATTATAGTATCTGTCCCATTGGTGTAGTCATCATAAAAATCATTATAGTATTTTTTTATTTAATATATCATATATTATGATTTTTTTTCTCTTTTTAACTTTGAGATGAGATGAAAAATATATTTTTATTTTTCAAAATGAATTTTTATTGAATGAGCCTATAATGATAAAATTTGTTGAAAAAATATATATACTATTTATGTAATAATTATTTATGTAAACCGATTATTACAAAATATAATTAAATTTAGTTTATTATTTATAATATTCTTTTAATTTTATAAGAATTTTGCTGCGAGTAAATTTTCACAATTAGATTGTTGAACAAAGTTGTAGTATATGATGTTAAAATTTATTTTATTTATGTTTTTTTTGTAACTTTTAAGATTTTATTTTAAATTATTAATTACCTGCAGATACTTATGGATATCCCGTTTACATTGAAAATCATAAATGAAATACTTCACGACGAAGCGAGGCGGGGGTAGGAGCGGAGGAAGCACTACCCACCCCGCCCCGCCCCATTGTCATCCCTAAATCAGAGAGTATAGTGAGGCTCACAACACAAATATGAAAATTAATTATGTTATCCAAAAAAAAAAAAAGACTAAGCCGTACTTGCAAACAGTGCATATACCCATTTTCATACTTCATCTAATATCATTCATCATACTAACTTTTTCTTATCACTTTTTCTAATATCAAAATCACACTTTTAAAAAGGGTATAGTGTATAAATCTCTGGCCTCTAAAAAAGGTGTAAGATTATCTTTTTCCATAATAAAGTGAGGCTAATAAATATGAAAAATTAATTATGTACTATGACAAAGTTTAAATTTGATATAAATTTTAGACTAAACCCTTATTTAATTCTTCTAAATATATGTTATTACTTTGCTTTTTTAAAGATTTTTAATATCAAATTAATCTCTTAATACCAACATGGGTAGGGAAGTTCAAATCTAAGATCCAAAAATTAATTATTAGGAGGCTTCTTAATCACGATAATGCTCGATTGTTAGTTTCATAATAATGCCTATAAGAATATTTGGTCAAAGTAAAAAAAAAATAATCTCTCAATTATAAAAATTGATATCAACTTGGTTCTCTTAAAAATTTGACTTCATTTTAATCTTTCAATCATAAAAAAATTATATCCATTTAATCCCTTAATCATACGAATCTGAAATCAATTTAGTCCTTCATTTATTAAAAGAAAGAGTAAATAATAAAATTGCTGCTCCAAATATTTCTCTCCCTTTGTGGTGTCTTCCATTTCTATGTAGTATTTTCTCTCTCTTTGTGGTGATTTGATTCTCTCTTGTTGGGTTTTCCTCACGAGGCTCCACTAGTATCTTTCGACGTCAGTCTTCTCCATTCTCTTTCTTGTTTTTTTTTTGTGTGGTTTTTTTCAAATAAATTGATCATGATCTATAGATTTGAGGAGTTTGATTTTAAAATTTTCAAAGATGCCTTCTATTATGGTAGATCTGAATAAGAAAAATATTGGTGCAAGGAAGAAACTTTTTTAGCAAGATCAAGATACCCTAAGGGTCCGTTTGGATAATAGAATTAGAATTGCAGTTCAAAATTTTAATTTTAATTTCAATTCCATCAAAATTAGAATTGACTCAGAATCTTAAATTATATATTTGAGTTGTGCAAAGAATTAGGACACAAAATTGAAATTCTAAATTCAAGTCCAATTCAATGGTTTGGATGTATGATCCAAAAGTTCTCTCTCTCTCTCTCTCTCTCTCTCTCTCTATATATATATATATATATATATATATATATATATATATATATGTATATATAAAGTAAAATTTAAAAAATTTACATTAGAATTTTATTTAACATTAAATATATGAATATTTACTATATTTTTTATTTTTTCTCAAATTTAATTTTAACTTCATCAACAAATAATAACTACAAAGTTTCATTGCAAAATAAATAAATTTGTCCCATAAAGTGAAGATACATTGTTCATATCACACATGAAACTTCAAACATAAACAACATCCACTTCACAACCTAACTTAAAAATAAATCCAAAATTAAATGTCTTCTTCAAAAAAAAATTCTAAGACCAGATATATTATCAATTTTATTAATTATTGATTTGCATCAAGATCCATAATTTTCTAAGTATAGCAGGAAGAGCCTTAAATGATTCATACTTTCTTGCACCACTAGTAAGAACATCGTAAGCTCGGAGTAATTCTAGTTCTTCTAAATCTAAAATTTTAGAAAGTTTAGCGAATATTTTTTCAACGCTTGCTTTAATAGGATCATGTGGATAAGCTTTACTGGTAGTGTTAGCCATATAAGTAACAACAATTGCAAGTGTGTCACCAGAGCGATTTCTCTTTCTTTGAAGATTTTGATTCAATATAGAAGAAGTTAGTTGCTTAGCCGAAGTTGATATAGATTCAGGTGTATCATAAATTGTCTCTTCAATAATATTTAAATTGACATTGTTTGTAACACCCCAAAATTTCCAATCTCTTAAACAGTAATTTTGACAGTTAACAGAATTTCACTATTTAGTAATTTCTGGATACTGTAAAATTATTTTGAATATTTCGTCAAAGATATTTGATCGTTTTGAGTGATTTACTTTCAGGTGTCGGAAAATAAAAATTTTCGGTAGGGTAAAACGTTAAAGTAATTTAATTTTTACCGTTAGGTAATTATTTTACGTGTCGATTTAATTTTTATAATGTTTTCTAATATTTGTGATTTTTGTGGATGATTATAAATTTTTTTGACTGTATGTGGGCCCATGTGATACTATGTGGGCCCAGGTGACCTTACGTGGGCCCAGGTGGGTCCCGCAAAGTAAAAATTTTTTTTACGCATAGAAAAATTTGTACTTGTTTAGACGGAGACAGGGATCTTACTAAACCGAATCAAAACAGTTTTAAAAATTTCTTATCTTGTATTTTATCTTTGTATTTAATTATCGGATGATAAAAATACAATAAAAATATTATTTGTAGGATACTGAGAATAAATATTATATTGCGTAGTCAACAAAGAGAGCTTGACTTGATTTATACCTGACATGGATGAGAATCTTATTTGAATATTAACCATTGATTTAATCAAAGGTTAAGAAACAAACTTAATAAAGCGCTTGATAATAACCATTGATTTAATCAATGGTGTGAGAATAAGCATTGGTTAGGAAGACTTTGATATCAACCATAGATGTAATCAAAGGTGTAGAATTGGTCTTGAAAAGTGATAAAGACCATTAATAACCATTGGATTTAGATAATCAAGGGTGGAGATTTAATCTTAAAAAGTAACAAAGACCATTTATGACCATTGGATGTTAATTTAATCAATGGTGAATATTTAATCTTAAAAAGTGACAAAGACTAATTATAACCTTTGGATTAAAAAAAGTTTGAAGGAGCAATCTTGGCCATTAATTTTGAGACACATCCAATGACTATAATTTAAAGGAGAAAGATCCAATGGCCTAGATTAAGTCTTCTAACCTACTTAAATCTACCTAAATCCTAACCATTGAATTAATCAATGGCTAGGAATGCACAAATAATGGTGGATTGAAATTTGTCACATTTTGAATGCATAATGAAGAGGAAAGGGATGGTTTTGGAAAAACTTTTTTAGAAGCATGAAAATGCAATGCCTTATGTCATTATTAAGTGGTTTTGGTCAATTATGTATTATTCTTGAATTATTTGCACTCTTTGAAGAAGCATGGAGGGGGGGGCTACGGTTTTGAAGGAGTTTAAGTGTGTAGAAAAAGTTGAAGACCATTATCACTCATTATTGATCATTCTTGATCATTCCAAAAACCAAAAACACTTAAAAATTTCTCTCATTCTCCTTCTCTAAGCTCACGGTCATGGCACCTAAGAACACCTCCATCACTCTTTAATTTCATCCAACCAGTTTCTTGAATCCTTACCTTATTCTAAACAACTTTCGTGTTGAAGGTTTCTTCAAAATCCAACATCTAATACTTCAAATCCAAGCTTCAAGATTCTACCAAAAATGGTAAATTTCATATTTCTTCTTCTAATCTTCTAGTTTTGATTTTCTAAGCCATGATTGAAATTGAACCATGGTTTACCTATTTCTACACTTGTTATTGATTTTAACATTTGTTTGTAATTTTTTAGGAATTTTCCATGGAGATCCATGAAATTGGTGGAAGAAAAACTAAGTGTTTTCACTTCATTCTTTGTCTTAACCAAATCTAAGAAGCTTTTCTCTCACAAAAATAAAAAATTCTATCTTTGTTCTTTAAGATACACCATTCGGTCATACTACCTAAAACCACCATCCAAGCTCTTTTAATTTCATCCAACTCTAGATCTTGAATCTCCATGATATTCTAAGAACTTTCATGTTGGAGATTTTCTCTAAATCATTCATCTTCAACCTTGTTCTTCAAGCTAAAGATTGAAGCTTTAATGGTGAAGTTTGGTACTTTTCACTTTTCTTTTGATTTTCAAAGTTCTAAACCATGTTTGATCCATGGTTCCTCTTAATCAAGCTTGATATGTTAATTAACTTGTGTTTTGTTTTGTATTTGAAAGCTCTTGGTGGTGAAGGACTTGGAAAAAGAAACAAATCAAAAAGCTTTGGAGGATCTTCAAGAGGTAAGAGGGGATCCATCTCACCAACCAAGCATGGTGGTGAGAGATGATATTTTATTTGATGGATGTGGAATCCATGTGAGGATTCATATCCATGGTCATGTAATTAATTTGTGGGTGTTTATGAGCTTTGATTAATTTTCTATGCTTGATATGCTTTGCATGATTTTATAGCTTTGATGATATCTTGGAATCTTTATACATGCTTTTATGGCTTTGATGGTATGCTTTATATTATTTATGATGAAATATATATGTATATGCCATGACTTAATGATGGAAAGGAAATCAATTTTTGGTTCCAATGACCAAAGAGATGGCTACGGTTTTGTTACCCAAAATTAGGGTATATGTTGAAATTTTTCAAGAATAAGAAAATTGATTCGTTTAAATGAAAAATTGTGAAGAGGAGAAAGTGAATTCTCTTGATTCTAAAGGTTATGGAATTTTCGGTTAAGACACCTCAACATAGGTGTTTGTAACTTAATAATTTTTTTTTTAATGGAAGAATAAAATTGATTGATTTGAAAAGCATGAAAAATATACAAAGGAATTATTTTTCAAGAGAACATGAACATGGTTTTAGAAGAATTTTTATTGATTTATTTTGTGTAAAAAGATCCTAAGTATTTTTCTAAACATGAGTTTTGAATGAAACAACGACGTTGATTTGAACGATTTGCAAAGAAAGTAAAAAACGAATTTGAATAAATGGGTTTGGTTTTATGACCATCGGTATTTTGATTTTTTTTTTTGAAAACAAAGATTTTAATGGTTTTGTTTGTGTAAAATCCTATCAACTTAGAAAGAAAGAATGTTTTCATGACTTCAATAGTCATGCTCATGTTTTTGAAGACTTGAAATGTCTTGATTTTATGAATAAGTTTCCAAAATGAAACTCACTTTGTTTTCAAAGAGATTTGATTTTAATACAAAAGTTTGGAAAGCGTTAGAAATTTTAAAGTTAAAAACATTGATTAAAATCAATGGAATTGTGAATTTGTGAAATAAATTATGAAAAAGGATTTTTTCTTGAATAAGCAAAATATATTAAATGAAGTAGAGAGTTAAATTATTTTGAGAAAGATGGGTTTTGGAAATGATTTGGGAAAAATGAAAAATATAATAATTTAATATTTTCTAACATATGAATATTCTTTGGGTTTGGAGAGTGATTTTGTGAAATATATTTTGGAAATGTTTTCTTAAAAGAAAATGTGGAAAATGACATTAGAAAGCGATATTGAGTTTTTTTTGAAAGTCAAAATAATATTTTGGAATATTGAGGTATATTTTACGTAGTTTTCAAAATGATGTTTAGAATATTAAAGAATATTTTTCGTATTGGAAAAATAGGGAAATTATGAAATGTATTGCGAAAAGGATTTTCTTGAATGAATAACATGAAATATAATATTAGAAGTTATATTATTTTGAGAAAAAAAAAAAAGAATTTTTGAAGGTTAAGAAATATTTTACGTAATGAAATTGTGATGAAAATGTTTTATGTATCTTAAAAACGTGATTTTTAAGTTACGTGATATGGTAAAATATTTCTACGTATTTTAAATACGTTGAAATATTTACTACGCTGATTTGAATTACGTTTAAATATTTTACGTAATTTGAATTACTTATTGAAAAATCACTACGTGATGGAAAAGTGATGAATTATTTTTACGTAATTGTGAAAATAGCGAAAAATCATTATGTGATTTGGAAAGTGTTTTAAATATTTTGAGAATGATAGAAAATGATTTACGTGAGGCTTAAAAGAATGATTTTTAAATTACGCATTTTGAAACAAAAAAAAAATATTAGGGGATTTGATAAACGTATATTTTTTTTTTGTTTGAGAAAAACGTTGAAAAAATTAGTGCGTGATTTAAAATAACTGATAAGAGTTGCAAATAGGCATTTAAAAAAAAAAATCTCAAATAATACGAAGTGTTATACGGTATTGAGAAAATATAGCGAAATGTTTCGAATTTTGAAACGTAAAAAAGTGTTACGATATTTTGAAAACATAATAAAAGCGTTTTGGAAAAAATGGCTAAAAAAGTTATAATTTTGATAAAAACACGACGAAACCCTTTTATAACTATGAAAATGTGATAACATGATTTTTTTGTTTAAATACAAATTATGATTCTCTTTAAAGCCTGTGATTGGTATTATACCAAAATTGGTATTTGGTGCATTATACATGCATTGGAATGGTCCGATGAGGACTAGATATAAGATTATTTGGAGAAAGCACACCTCTTGGCGGGTCTCGATATAAAAGTGTAGGTCAACTTTGGTTGACTCTTAAAGGCATCGGGTGCGGGTTTAATCTTTCAATGGACGGTGAAAAAACTCTATCATTTAATCCGTAGGTTAGAATCTAAAATCAATTTAGACACACATGATCCTGACCGAGACAAATTCTTAATCAAATCTGATAAAGATTTCTCTCCCTTTGTGTATATCTTTTTGTAGATGTTCAAAAATCAAAATGAGGATTATAGCTCGTGGTTGAGGCATGTGGTCCACTAGTAAATCTTTTCGATCATTTCTCCACTCTTTTTAGCTCCATGGGTAGGAAATTGAGTCTTGTGTACATAGATAAAGTTTGAACATTTATATCTCAAAGATGTGATGTATATTAATTGAGGAATATTATTGGTATGAAGAAATTGTTTTGAATACTTGGATGATGATGATGATAATCTTTGAAGGCATTATCATAATTGTTGTTTATGATAATTGAATTGATATATGATTGGATGATGATAATTGATTAATGTTGATAGCATGATTTTAATATTTGTATCGTGTGATAACCATAATGATGATGGCATGATTGTAATTATGATATTGTTGTTTGTGTTATCTCCAAAAGTTCTCTCTGTTCTCTCTCTGTAGGTGATCTCTCCTCTCTTGTTATATTGTTTTTATATATATATTATTAAAATTATACGGTAGAAGGAACAGTTTTCTTTAACATTAAATATGACAAATACCTACTATGTTTGGAGACAACATCGAGACTGACCTTCATCAACAAATTGAAACGGAAAAGATGTTTGAGGACAAGGAACAAACATAGAATAAATGTACGTGCTTCAAGATGGACATTCAATGAACAACATCCACATTAGGGACAACAATAAAAAGTGGACATTCATGATTGTTGGGAGCGGTGTTGTCAAGAGTAGAGTTATATGTATCAAGTTTGATACGGGAGAAGGAACAAGTATGTTAAGTTTTCAAGTATAGCGGGAAGAGCCTTAAATGTTACTTTCTTGCACTATTAAGTAGGAACATCGTAATGGGTTTGCTTAATTCTGGAAAAAGAAAGAACAAAAAGTCGACAATTTATATTTCTTTTAAATTGCTGCGTCAATATTGAATAATGAGTAATTGAAATATGATTACCTAATATTTTCATATAAATTTACGTGTCAAGTGTGAAAGGAATTTTTTCTTTGAAGATTTTTTCATAATTCAAACTTGTGTGAACTTCTTTTCAGATTATGAGTCGGGAGTCGGAAAATGTGATGCCCTAGAGAGGGTGTTACATTGTTTGTATCCACTTCTTGTTCAATCTCTTTCATGGCTTCAACACCAGTCTCAACACTATCTCCTGTAACATGATCTTGTCCACAAATAGTAGCTAAATCTTCTCAATTTTTAATCTGTTTGTATCTATAACTACTTGCTTCTGAATGAGACTGAAAATAAATATACCAAGTAATACTATTTACGTATAAATATTAATATTAAAAAAAAGTAAAGAAACCAAGCTCAAGTTTAATACCTTGACATAATCTTCCAAAACTTGATCGTTGTGAACCTTCACCATATTGCGATCTCAATCCCAACCAAAGTCGCTAGTGCCAAGCATGTTAGTAATGATAGCACAATGTTTATCCCAAGTTTTAAGGCGAGACATAATGTTGTCCTTGGTGATTACAACATTGCATTTTTCCATGCCATTTATAGCTACAGTATATGCAACTGATTTCCATCCATTAGGTACCTGATTTCCCAAGTTATGTTGTTCAACTAGAATACTTGTAAGAACACAATCCATATCCTTTGCCCATTTTAGATATGACTTGGGATAATATAATCGTCTCAAAAGCATTTTTCTTTCCAAGTCATTGTCATTCTCCACTCTTAACTCTCTAGGTATGAATCCTTCATTATACCACGAAGCTATTGCGGCTACAGTAATAGCAACTCCCTCTAAAATTAATTTTCTTTTTTTTGCTTGTCTCATATCTTCACTGGTTGATGAATTAGTTTCTAATATTCTTCCTGACATCTAAAAATTCAGCCATAAAGCAAATGAATAATAATATAGCTAAGCAAATGAATTAAAGAAGATATTATCAATCTTTATTGCATTGAACTAAAAGAAGATATTTCTATAGAAATGGATATAATATCTTTGCATCTAATTGGCTTTTTGATATATCAGGCAACTACAATTGGAGGCTAGGAGGCAAGCTTGGTAACAGATTATGTACTAAAGGTAATACTAAAATGAGGTTCTCTCATGCTTTAAAGTTCTAAGTTTCTTAAGATTATCTATGAAGTGAAGCCACATGGTATTTATTTACTTTAAAATTTTGCAGATTTTGGGGCTGGATATAGTGCTGATACTATGATGGGGGATGAAATGTTGCGTGGGTTAAGCCCAACAACCAGCAATGCAGCACAGCTAAACAAATACATCATCAAACCAAAAGCACGCATGTTGAAGACTAAATGACATAACACGAACTCCTAGACATGTTAATTAATCAGAATCCACACAACAAACAACTCCTAAAAATGCCTTAGCTGTAAACAAATCAAGTTTGAAAACTTTCCTATTTTTTTTATCCCTTCGTCAGATACTTTATATGTGCAGATTCATTGACTTGAGATTTATAAATATATCATATCTATCCAATTTCATTGGCCAACATTCAATATTGTTCAGATTCATAAATTATGCAGCCAAGCATACATATGTGGTACAAGCATTCCAATAATTCACTCACCAAAAAGACAATCGCTAATAAAGTTAACTTGTTGCTGTAAAAAAAAAAAGTTAACATGTCTAGTTATTCCCATAATGACACACCAGCAAAAAAAAATATTATTGTATGGTAATCATAAATACAGACTAATCCAAACTAAAATCACAGAAAATAATACTAATTCAATTCCCTGAGGCTAGTCAAATCACCAAATGTCTCTAGAAGTTCATTAAGGTCACTGAAGTTACCAAACAACTCATAAATGGCACATAACAGGGAACAAAAAAGGAGGTCTTTTGGAGTGAGTTACTGTTCATTTTTTGGTTTTTTTGGGGGGGAAGGGGAGGGGGCACATGATAAGGCTTCGAGGAAAATGAAGAAAAGGGGAACTAGAAGAAGTAGTGCAATCCTTGTTCTTTTCAACTCATAGCCCAAAGGTCATGCTCATGCTATAGCTTTTTCCAGTCTTAATAATCATAACATTTTAGTGTTGGATTTGTTTTATTCTTGAATTCATTACTCACAAAAATGAAGCTATCATCACAATTTGTTTTAATTTTTATTTTTATTTTCTAAATGTTGAAATGCAACTTTTCAGATTGTGAACTCTCTCAGGCAATATGTTCACATTCTTAATGGAACCGCAGTTATCTCGCTACTCCAGCCAACACTTGAGACTTAAGAACTTTTTGATGACATTATTCTTATATCTGAAATGACGCGTGACCCTCTCCCTCTCCTACTATTACGAGCATCTCTCCGTCTTTGAATTATATTCTGATTCTTATTGAACCCGACATCCCAACAACAAATCTTGAAAACATCGTTGCTCTCTCTCTCTCTTATCAAAGCAGATCAACCCGAAAAACAAAGATAGTAGAGATCATTCATATCTTATCAAAGCTGCTGGTTGCTCGTCTTTAAAGAGGATGGAGTGGAGCAGGAGAGCTACTGGTTGCACGTCTTTGAAGAAGATGAAGTGGAGCAGGAGAGGCACCAGATAGTCTTTTCGTTTTTCGACTTCGAACACAAATTTAATTCTGAGTGGAATTGACAATTTTTGAGATATGAGCTAAGAATTGATAACGAGTTGAATTAGTTATTTTTAAATTTAATAGAATTGTGATTTGTAATTATGATTTTAATTCAAAAAAGATTTTTCAACATAAAAATTAAAATTAATAAGTTTAATTTCAATTTCAAATGTCAATTCCATGCTCAATTCTAGACGTGAAACGGGAGGAAATTTCCATAAACTCACCCAGTAGCTATCTAGATAAAAAGATTACAGTTGGACAGCCAGGGGATGGAGGATTTTGATTTAGTAGAGAAACTAAAGGACCAGCTCTAGCCAAAGCATCAGCATCTGCTGCAGACAAAATTTCCACATCTTCTAGACCTATCTGTCTCTTAATCAAGTCCAAGTTTTCCTGAAGAACCTCAATTTCTCCAAAAGGTAATCTCAAATCCAGCGCTTGGGCCCAGAGTTTAACTGCTTCATCCCTCCTAAACTTCAAGAAAGCCATACAGTGCTTTTGGATTTGTTTAAAACTGGAAGATTGGCCTGCAGAACTCTGTCCTCTTTCGTAAAGCCTCCAATATCTCAGATTCAGAATAAAGCGCAAAAGTACCAGTTTCTTTATCATACTTGCTCAGAAGAATCCTTAGGTATTCAGCTTTCCAACCATCAAACTGTTCCTTCACATAGACCAAGCGTGCAATCTCTTTTGTGAGCCTGAGAATAGCAGCATTTGCAGTCTCAAACATGAAATTGGCATCACCATTCATCAATGCCATCACCAGCATCAGACTAAGAGAACCGTGTAGCATCAATGGCCTGACGTAATGTCCTGAAATTTCCAGTGGACTTGGACATTTTCTCTGAATTGAGCATTATGTGGCCATTGCACCTAAATCCGCGGGGCCAGTGATGCTTGGACATAATTGCAGTATGGTTGTAAATGCAGAAGGTAAGTTGATTCTGAATGAGATCCTTGCCAGAAACACGGAGGTCAAAGGGATTCCAATACTCAAACTCCATTGTTTTTTTTTTTTTGGGGGATAAATTGGCGGTTTGAAGTTGGAGTATTATTGCTGCTTTTTGGGGATGGTGGTGCTGCTTTTTGGAGCTGGATTTTTTAATTCCTCTAAGTCAAAATCCTACTCACCTACTCTCTCTCGCAGTGGCCAATCTTTATCATCTCTAGCTACGGAGGACTACAATGGTTACCATGGGTAAGGTGGTGTTGTTTTAGTCTCTCTTATTGCCAAGCAAATATTGCTACAAATTTCTAAGCTTTCTTTCTTTTTTAAATTTTTTTCTTTGAAATTGTTGATTGATTGCTGTTACTGAAAATCTTGCAAGTTTGGAGGCTCAGGAGCTGTTTGATGAAATGTCGAATAGGAATATAGCTGTTTGGAAATTTGAGGACATTCAGGTTGAGCTTGAGGTGACTCTCTTCTTCCCCATTTCTTCTGTTTTTTTTTTTTTCCTGGTTGTTCTAAGTGAATTTGTAGCTAAATTTCACTATTGAGGCAATTTTTACTCTTTGCTAATTCGATTTATTTATTTTTACTATTGTCTATTACTATCTATTTCAAAATGGCTTTCCACGCTATTCATTGCAGCATTCCTCTCCCTCATGCTTTTCTTGATGTTTTCTCTGTCTTCAGCTCTTCTTAGCTGAGAAGAAATGGTTCTCACTACCTTCCTGTTTTTCCATACTCTATCTCTAGAGTTCACCGAGATCTTACTGTTGTTCCTGGCAATTTATCATCCCTGAAATCAGTACCTTCGTCATTTTTCTCCCTTATAATGATTATAATCTTAATTTTGGAGACAACTAATTGTTCTGAATTTATACATTGGTTCTGCTTAAGTTATTCTTTTCTTCAGTTTTATAGATGCCAAACAACATAGAAGGATATTAGAAGATGACTGCTCCGTTTTTTCATTTTCTTTTAATTTCTTACTAGAAAATGGATATTTTGAAAATGTATTCCATTTTATGAAAGGTTGGAGTTATTTCAGGTTACATTAACTTTAAAACATGTTCCACATCCCATTACCAATTTGGCACTTAAGACTGATTATACAACTTTAACGTCATTTTTTCTAGTTGTTATCTTTGATGGATAAGCTTCCAAGAGTCAGTTTGGGATCCCCTTAAAATTGGTGTCACTTCCATCATCCTTATTCTTAATTGGGCGCCATACTATCCTTGAAAATAGCAATAATGGTTTCACCTAAACTCATTAATCCTATATTCCTATTGTATCGTCAGATTAGCTTCATATATTGATGTCCTTCTCCCTCTTAAAGAGACTTCCTGGATTCCAAGCATATTCATAAAAAATGTCAGTGTAAAAGTGGATGCAAAAATAAGATTTAATTATTATAATTAAATGTGGATGGTAATATACTAGACCTAAACATAGTATAAAAGTGGATGCAAAAATATTCGGGATTAAGTATAATAATTAAAAATAAGATTTAATTTAAATATATTGTTAGTATAATTTTTTTTATATTGTCATCCAATCACATATTATTACATCATAAAAAATGTTTGACTCACAATAACTTTTTTAAAAATCACATATATAGTAATATATGATTAATTGATAGTGTTAAAAACCTTACACTAAAAGTATATTAAAATTAAACTCTTAAAAATAATAAAAGATTGTATATTCTTTTAAGTAAATTAGCAAGTATTTTGTGTATTACACATGTTTTTTTAAAATTTGGGTAGAATCTAAAAAATATATTAAAAGAAAAAATGTTTAAAATTACAAAGGAGATGTACATAATTAATTTAAATTTTTAAAAGAAAATTTGAATTTAAAATTTAAAAGAAGAAAAATTAAGAATGATATATATCATTCTTTGAAAGAGACTAGAGTAGAAAATTAAGCTACTCCAAAAAAATATGTACTATATATAATTTAATGATGATTTCTCTAGTAGAAATCATCTAATTTAATACATGGGGATGAATTAATAAAAAAGTATATCCAAATTGTAGGCAACACTACTTGATTATGATTAAAAAAAACTTTGTATAGTTTTATCTCTAATTTAATATATAACAGTGAATTAATGAAAAAAAGTGTACCCAATTTGTACGTATCACCATTTTATTATGATAAAAAAGAAAAAAACTCTTCACCGTTGTATCATTCACGAGAGTTCTGTTATCGATATAGCTGGCCCTTGTATGAATTGAATCGGATTGGTCGATTTGCAAATTTGCAAATTGGTCCTTAAGCTGGTTTAGTTCTTGTTTGTAATGATTTTTCGTAGTGAATTGGTTAAATCTAGATAACTTGGTGAATTGTTTGGATAAGTTGACTTAGTTAACTCAATTTTTTTTTTTTCAATTGAACATAATTTCTAATAGATCCTGATATGAAATGTATTTTATTACTAAATTATATATTTTTATTGAGTGATGTATTAGTTTTTAATTTTATATATATTATTATCAAACCATTAAGTTATGATTATTATTAGTTAAGAAGTATATTTTTAATATAATATTTTTTATTTAATATTTTTTAATATAATATTTTTAATATAAAAAAATTGTATAATTTTTAAAAAATATTTCCTTTGTCTCGATTTTCTAACTCAATCTTGACCAACAATCGAATCATTGACTCAGTAATTTAGTCATGAGACAAAATTAACCTTCTTCCTGAATTATATAACTGTTAACTCTTATATACATAAATAACATAAACCGTGATCTTATCCATTCATTTTCTCTTTCTTTCTCTCTCTCTTTTCTGTTAAAAAAAAATTAACAATTCCTTTTTGTGAATAACTGAATTTGTAATATCTGCATTGACAAAGTCTGTGTCAATATTTTTTTCCTATTGAAAATATTTTTCCATTACTCCAAATTTTTAGAATATATATATATTAAAAACATGAAACAAACAAAACGGCATGTCGTCGAATAGATCACATAACATAGAGAAATTTTTAGATTCTTTTAAAGTATTACATTACTCTAATAAAATTGTAATACATAATTATTTATAATATTAGATTGATATTTAAATATTTTTAAATTAAATCTAAATGGTTATAAACTTACTTAACGTAATACTCTAAGAATATATTAAATTTTTTCCATGGCATGGGTGGGTTACTATTGTATAATGATAGAGTGTGGAAGAGGAAAAAATCTAAAAAATTCTGAGAATATTACACTAATCCACTAAAAATGTAATATGTAACATCAAATAATTATCCATACAACTAGATTAAAAATAATATTAGAATTTTTCCATGGCATGGGTGGGCTACTATTGTATAATAATAGGGTGTGAAAGAGGAGAAATTCTTGAAAATTCTGATAATATTACACTAATCCACTAAAAAACATAACATTTAACATCAAATAGCAATCTATACTACTAGATTATAAATAAAATATTATTTAATTAATTAATTTGAACAATTATAAAACTGGTGAGAATATTACTCTGAAAGTATTTAAATATTTTTCGTGGAAGAGAGAGAGAGAGTGCGCTATGTAGCTTCAACGTCTGGACACGAGCCACCAAGGTGCTGGGTGTGGGTGGTTGAACTCGAACGTTGCGCTACAGAGAGAGAGAGAGAGAGAATGGTCGTGGTCCGAAGAGTCCCTTCCATGCTTATGGGATTGGGCAACAGGAACATGTGTTTCAAATCTTTGGATCCCCCAATCCCATCATCCTCCCTCACCAATGGAATCCACGTCTTTCATTGCCCTGTAAGTCACCCCTCACACATTCCATTCTCCTCCTTCTACCTTGTACAACTTGTGCTTTTCCAATTCTATGAATGAACTGTGTCGGTTGGTTACGAGGGTGTGGTGTGGTGTCGGAATGGGGTTAGGAATTGAATTGGTTTTGTCAATAAATAATAATAGGATGCGGTCGGGATTGTAGCCAAGCTATCGGATTGTATTGCCTCTAGAGGTGGGAACATTCTCGCTGCCGATGTTTTTGTTCCTCAAAATAAACAAGTCTTCTACTCTAGAAGGTAGCTACTACTAGTCTCATTGTCTCTCTGTCTTTCTTGTTTGTATGCATTCCATTTCCATCTGCACACACCAATCTCTTATCAACTAACTTTCCCAAAAAGCTTAAGCTGTTCCACAATCAATCTTATCTTTATTGCTTGGTTATCAATTTTTCATTCACGCGTGTTAATTTGTTGGGTTGCTAATAATGTTAAGTATTTAAGCCTTGCAAGGAAGCGTAAATTAAAAGGGTTCTCTTTCTTCACTATGGTTACTGCTGAATCACTTCCAATCCATTTGAATGGGTATATGCAAACAGTGACTGAAAGTTGCATTTATCATTGCAGTGATTTTGTTTTTGATCCTGTCAAATGGCCACGGGCGCAAATGGAGGAGGATTTCCTAAAGCTTTCACAAACATTCAATGCAATGAGATCTGTCGTAAGGGTGCCAGCTGTAGATCCTAAATATAAGATAGCTGTTCTCGCATCAAAGCAGGTTTGCATTATTATCACTCTTGTGATGTTTTCTTATAGATAGGTAGATATAGATATAGATATATGTTGAAGCTTTCTTTCTTTTGCTGCAGGACCATTGCCTGGTTGATTTGTTACATGGATGGCAGGATGGAAGGCTCCCAGTGGATATCACTTGTGTAATAAGGTGAAATTTCAGAAATAACACCACTAAATTGATTTATGTATCATTTATTTATTTATTGTTAATTGTCTTCTATTTTGCAATTAACAGTAACCATCATCGAGCTTCAAACACCCATGTGATTCGTTTTCTTGAAAGGCATGGTATTCCTTATCATTATTTAAACACAACCAAAGAAAATAAAAGAGAAGGGGAGATATTGGAGCTGGTTCAGAATACTGATTTTTTAGTGCTTGCGAGGTATATGCAGGTAAACAACTAATTGGAATCCATGTTCTCTGTATGTCTATTATATTTCTAAGATTTAAAAGAATGAGATTATGGTAATTGGCTTAATTCTTGAAATTTGGATGCCTTTTTTGGAAGAACTGCCTCTTCTCTGCCTCTACAAGTTTTGAAAATCTGAGAGTAATTTATAATTATCTTCTATTGCATATCAATGTTAATATAATTTGATATTGTTGAATGAGAGAAAAGGAAGAGAGACATATGATGAAACCGCGTGCTTCAACTACACGACGGAGAGCTGTATATATAAAGCTATGATAATAAATACAAGGATTAGGGTTATGATCTGATTAGCCTATACAAGGAAACTACATAAATACAAAAGATATACAAAAGATATTTACACGTTTTCAATACTCCCCCTCAAGCTGGAGCATATAAGTCATATGTACCAAGCTTGTTACAAATATAGTTTATTCGAGGACCTCTCAAAGACTTATGAAAACATCTGCCAATTGATCATTTGAATTGACGAAGCTAGTGGTGATGTCTCCAGACAAGATCTTTTCTCTGATAAAGTGACAGTCTATCTCAATGTGTTTGGTCCTCTCATGAAATACTGGATTGGAAGCGATATGCAAAGCAACTTGATTATCACAAATAAGAGTCATTTGCATAACGTTTCCAAACTGAAGCTCTTTAAGAAGCTGTTTTAACCAAATGAGCTCGCAAGTAGCTGAGGCCATGGCTCGATATTCTGCTTCGGCACTTGATCTGGCAACCACATTTTGTTTCTTACTTTTCCAGGAAATCAGATTACCCCCAATGGATACACAATAACCAGAAGTAGATCTCCTATCAATCGGAGAACCAACCCAATCAGCATCTGAGTACCCTACAATCTGAGTGTGTCCTTTGTCTTCATAGATAAGGCCTTTTCCTGGAGCTCCCTTAATATAGCTGAGAATACGAATCACTGCATCCCAATGCCCTTCACAAGGTGAGTTTAGAAATTGGCTCACTACACTCACCGCAAAGGAGATATCTGGACGGAGTAACAATAAGATAGTTAAGTTTTCCAACCAATCGTCTATATCTTCCTTTGGTGCTGAAAGTGGCTCCCCCTGATCCGGTAAAAGTCTAACATTGGGATCCATAGGGGTGTCAACCAGCTTTGCATTCAATAGTCCTGTTTCCTCAAGAATGTCCATAGCATACTTCCTTTGTGAGATTACTATGTCATCCTTGGATTGTGCCACTTCAATTCCCAAGAAATAACGAAGTTTGCCAAGATCTTTGGTCTGAAAGTGATGATAGAGGTGCTGTTTTATCTGAGTTATACCTTGGTGATCACTGCCGGTGATAACAATGTCGTCCACATACACAATCAAATAGATACTCGACCTCGGTGTATGGCGATAGAAAACAGTGGTCGGCCTCACTCACTGAGTCATACCAAACTCGTTGCACAACAATACTGAATCTACCAAACCAAGCCCGGGGAGATTGTTTGAGACCATACAAGGACTTGTGTAGACGACACACGAGGCCAGAAGACTCCCCCTGAGCAACAAACCCGGGAGGTTGCTCCATGTAGACTTCTTCTTCTAGATCACCATGAAGAAAAGCATTCTTGATATCCAGCTGATGAAGGGACCAATGGTGAATAGCAGCCATAGACAGAAAAAGGCGAACAGAAGCCATCTTCGCCACTGGGGAGAAAGTGTCGCCATAATCCAAACCAAATATCTGGGTATACCGTTTTGCCACCAAACGAGCCTTTAGGCAATCAAGAATGCCATCAGGGCCAACCTTGACCGTATAAATCCACCGGCAACCAACAACAGACTTCCCAGGAGGAAGAGGAACAAGTGCCCAAGTACCACTGCTCTGAAGTGCACACATTTCATCAATCATTGCTTGTCGCCACCCAGGATGAGATAAAACTTCACCTAGAGATTTAGGAATAGATACAGAAGACAAGGTGGAAAGGCAAGCATAATGCAATAAAGAAAGGCGATGGTAACTGAGATTAACATAGTGAGGAGAAGGGTTACGAGTGGATCTAATACCTTTTCGAAGAGTAATGGGAAGGTCTGACGCAGGAGGCAGTGTCGGAGCTGGTAAAGGAGGTGGTGCTGGATGAGAGTCCAAAGGAGCTTCAGTAATCTCTACAACCTCTGATGGTGGTGGTGGTAGTGGTGGTGACTGTGGCCGACGACGATAAACCTAGAGAGGGCCAGTAGTAGGGACCGGGGCACCAATAGGAGAAGGTGGTGATGGAGCAGGGTCAACAGGGACAAGAGGAGGAAAAGTAGGGAGGACCTCAGTGATGGGTGGAAGAGGCGGTCAGGAGACTCAAAGAAGGGAACAGACTCGAAGAATGTGACATCGGCAGAGACTAGATAACGCTTAAGAGTGGGTGAAAAACACATATAACCCTTTTGAGACCGATGGTAACCAAGAAAAACACATTTGATGGAGCGAGCAGACAGTTTGTCAAGATCGGGAGTGATATTATGGACAAAACATGTTGACCCGAAGACACGAGGCGGAAGAGAGTGGAGGGGTAGGTGAGGGAACAAAATAGAATGGGGGACTCGGTTATCAAGAACAGAAGAGGGCATACGATTAATCAAATAGCAAGCAGTGAGAACCGCATCGCCCCAAAAACGAAAGGGAACATGACCATGGTATAAAAGGGTCCGAGTTGTTTCAATAAGATGTCTATTTTTGCGCTCAGCAACCCCATTTTGTTGAGGGGTATAGGCACATGATGTTTGGTGAAGAACGCCATGAGATGCCATAAAAGTTTGAAAATTGTGAGACAAAAATTCACGGGCATTGTCACTACGCAAAATACGAATCGGAACACCAAACTGAGTTTTGATTTCATTATAAAAGGTCTGAAAAATTGAAAATAACTCTGATCTATTTTTCATTAAAAATAACCAAGTACACCGAGAATAATCATCAATGAAAGTAACAAAGTATTTTGACCCAAAAGTAGATGCAATACGACTAGGACCCCAAATATCAGAATGAACTAAAGCAAAAGGAGACGCAACTCGACGACACACTCTATTGGGAAACGAACTACGGGTGTGTTTCCCAAGTTGACAAGACTCACAAGGTAAAGTGGATAACTTAGAAAAAGTTGGCACCATTTGTTGTAACTTGGTAAGACTAGGATGACCCAACTGAGCATGGATGGTGAGAGGGGAATCTGTAACAGAGCACACACGAGAGGTGGCAGTGAGCTGGTAAAGGCCATTAGACTCACATCCGGCGCCAATCATCCGTCCCGAACTCCGGTCCTGCAAAATGACAGAGTCTTTAGTGAAACTAATGCGACAATCTAAAGAACGGGTCAAACGACTAATAGAAAGTAAATTAAAAGGACAACCAGGGACATAAAGAACAGAATCAACAGACAGAGAAGGGAGGGGATGGACAGTGCCAATCCCTTCGGGTTGTGTTTGGGAACCATTTGCTAAAGTAATTATAGGTAAATAGCCAGAGTTAGAGAATTTGGAGAAAAGACGTTTATTACCAGAGATATGGTCAGATGCACCAGAGTCAAGTACCCAAGGACCTAATGGTAGAGATTGAGAGAGACAAGCAAATGCATTACCAGTGTGCTCAACAGATGCAGTAGAGTTAGAAGCCTGTTGTTGCTCAAACCATTTCAGAAAATCTGCATAGGCTGCCGGAGATGGGGTCGGTAGAGCAGAAGACTCAGGTAAATCAGGTACAGTGGCTTGGACAATATTGACAGCCCGTGGAGGACGGCCATTTTTGGTCCAACAACGATCCTCAGTATGACCCAACCTGTTACAGAATGTACACTTCGGACGAGGTCTACCCGAGGTGCCAGGACGAGAACGACCACGATTGGCACTTTGGGAGACGATGGCAGAAGCATCAACTAGAGCCGGAGCTAGGACAGAACCAGAGGGTTGCTTCGCTAGGACCCGAAGCAAAGAAGACCAAGCTGAAGACAGAGTGGGAACTGTAGGCGAACCCAAATCTGATCACGATTAGCAGAATATTCTGGAGGTAACCCATACAAGGCCATGAGCATGAAAAAGGTGCTACGTTGCTCGAGTTCTTGTGCAGGGGTAGCAGCAGGAGGTAGCAACTCATTGAAATCATGCAGAGCACCATAAACCTTACCCAAGTAAGCAGACATAGGTCCATCAAACTGACGTGGAGCAATAATACTCATGAGATTGTGACAAACCCTATATAATCGCTGAGTGTTATTAGTGTAAAGAACCTTGGCTTGTTCCCAAATTAAAGCACAAGTGGTCTGCGCACAGAAGATCTGCTTGAGAGAGGAGTGAATGGTGGACTTGATTACAACGCATAACTGTTTATCAATTTTCTTCCACCTGAGTTGTTCCTCCGAAGGTATAGAGTTAAGGTCTGTGGTGAGTTGGTCTTCATAGCCTTGAATTTCAAGCCATAACTTGATGTCTGAAGCCCAAGTATCATAATTGCTGCCATCTAATTTATCAGTAGAGAGAGGGGTATGGAGGTAACTTGTGAAAACAGGAGGCTCAGCCTTGGGTTGATCTTTAGAGCCATCTGGAGAGGTAGAACTTGCCATAGGTCAGAATCTAAGGGGTAAAAGTGGAAGACACAAGATACCTGAAAAATCCAACGCAAGAAAACAAGGATCTGAGGGCAGATCGGCGTAGAGGAGGCCAAGACGAGTTAGACGAGAGGAACGGCGGCCGGAGGGGCGGCCGGACGCGTCGTCAGCACAGGAAAACAAGCCACGCGGTGGCTGGGTGGCTGCGGTGAATGGCGGCGAGTGGGGGTGCGTTACGGCGCCGAGGGGGCCGGGGGTCGGCCGGTCGGGAGGAGGAGGTTCCAACGGTGTGGTCGGCGGCCGGACGGCGGATGGCGGTGGCGGGCGGCGAACGAGGGAGAAAAGCGGCGCCGGAAAGACGTCACCGCAAGGGAGAAAGGTCGACAAACCTAGGAAGGAAACATGGTTGGTCGGAAAAATTTTCACCTGAGGGCGCGTGGACCCACCGGGTATGCGCGGTTCTAGGGTTGCCTCTCTTTAGGCTCTAGATACCATTTTGAATGAGAGAAAAGGAAGAAGACATATGATGAAGCGGCGAACTGGGGAGGTGTATATATAGAACTTGCCATAGGTCAGAATCTAAGGGGTAAAAGTGGAAGACACAAGATACCTGAAAAATCCAACGCAAGAAAACAAGGATCTGAGGGCAGATCGGCGTAGGGAGGCCAAGCCGAGTTAGGAGAGGAACGGCGGCGGAGGTTCGGCAAAAACAAGCCACGTGGTGGGCGGGTGGGCGCGGTGAATGGCGGCGAGCGGGGGTGCGTTACGGCGGCGTTGGCGGGCTTCGGGGGCGGCCGGGGAGGAGGAGGTTCCAACGGTGTGGTCGCGGCCGGAAAGTAGGCGGCGGATGGCGGTGGCAAGGGAGAAAGGTCGACAAAGACGTCAACGCAAGGGAGAAACACAAACCGGAAGGGAAACATGGTTGGTCGGAAAAATTTTCACCGGAGGGCAGTGGACCCACCGGGTATGCGCGGTTCTAGGGTTGCCTCTCTTTAGGCTCTAGATACCATTTTGAATGAGAGAAAAGGAAGAGAGACATATGATGAAACTGCGTGCTTCAACTACACGACGGAGAGCTGTATATATAGAGCTATGATAATAAATACAAGGATTAGGGTTATGATTTGATTAGCCTATACAAGGAAACTACATAAATACAAAAGATATTTACACGTTTTCAACAGATATTATTGAACTATTGATACTTACAGCATTGATTTATTTGTACAGATATTATCTGGAAACTTTTTAAGGAGCTATGGAAACGATATAATTAACATTCACCATGGCCTGTTGCCATCATTCAAGGGTGGTAATCCATCTAAACAGGTTGGTCTTCCTGCACTTTCACGGGTTACACTGTTGCCACTTTTAACTATTTGTTATGTGCGCTTTGTGATTCCTTTCTACATGTGTATATATCTTTAATATGCTAGATTATTTTGGCAGGCCTTTGATGCAGGTGTTAAATTAATTGGTGCAACAAGTCACTTTGTGACTGAAGAACTTGATGCTGGACCCATAATTGAACAAATGGTGAACATAAACTTTTTTCATATATGTTTCTCTTTTGCTTACATTTAATTGTTTCCTTTATAATAAAATGTGAATGATAATGTTGATCTGAATTGATTATAGGTGATGATAGACATTAGCTAGTTTGATGCCATTTGTTAATGGTGTTTTCTTTACCTTTATATTTTAATTGATGCTGGAGATTAAGATATATTTGCCAGGGCAATATTTCTGCATCTGCTTTCTGATCCCATTAAGATGGGGTGTACAAAATGTACGTGCAACTGGCATGATATATGTCCCAGTTGGTCTTGCATTTTTATGAGTCTCCTCTGAAACGTTTTTTGGTATGCCTCAACTTTTTCGTGTAAAGAAACATATTTTGTGCTAGCTAAATCGCAATGTTAACTTCACTTTATTATTGTCATGCAAGATTTATGTTTTTGAGGGTTGATTTCCCCGTAGATGTTCTTACTTAAAATTTTGGTGTTTTCTTGTGCTAAAAAAAAGGGCACTTACATTTACCGTGTTAAGATTCATCAGCTCCCATCCCGTTGAGAAAATAGAAATAGATACTGCTGCAGAAGAATCTGTTTACTACTATGTCTTAGTGTTATACTATTCACTGTAACTTTTTGCTGCGTCCTTGGCTTCTATTGATTATTATTTATTAGATTTAGTAAATTAAGCACGCAGAAATTGTGCAGATGCATGATATATCCTATACTTAATGGACAGCCTCAAGTATGGCTTGATCCTTTCTAGGGGTAAAATGGTTGAATCTCATATGCAGGTTGAGAGAGTTTCCCACAGAGATAACTTGCACAGCTTTGTGCAGAAATCAGAAAACCTTGAGAAACAATGCCTTTCAAAGGCTATCAGATCTTATTGTGAGCTTCGAGTATTACCTTATGAAGAAAAGAAGACTGTTGTATTTTGACGGGAAACATAATGCACCTGTATTATGTATTAGCATTGAAATATAATGCACCAAAATAGGGTGCATCTGTATTAGCATTCAATCATTTACTTGGAAAGTTCACATAATATCCTAGTTGCAAAAAATGAGCATAAAAAGAAGACTGAACTTGATTCATTTGGGCCTTAACACATTGATCATGACTCTGATTATCCCTCGCCATCTCTGTATGCCTTCTCCGAACATGTTGTATGTTGTTATTATACTAAGAGAAGACAATTGCTTCTCACATAGGATCATAATACTGTGACACTAAACTGAGGAAAAACAAATAGCTAAAAAAAACTCAAAATACCTAATAATTTTAGTTTTACCATCAAGCCAACCTTATATTTTTCCCTATTTCTTCCTTAAAAAGGTACCTAACAAAAAAAGAGAAAGAAAAGAAATGGGGAACAAATTGAGGTTAAAATTATTTTTGATTTTGTTTGGTTAGAAAGTGTATCCTGACTTTTCCACATTGTATACTAATTTTGTTTTGTTTTAGAAGTTAGTGCTATGCAACAATGGTAAAATAATTTGATCTCGTTCACTAGCAAACATAAAAGAAAAATATGACGTGCTTTATAAAATCAACCATGTTCAGCTAGTAAGAAGTACAAGAACAAAAGAAAAGAACATACTTCATTTTGGGAATTGATATATCGACAAAAAGAGACTTTTATTGTTTTTGGTACAAAAGAGTTTTTATTTGTGGCTATAATTGAATTGTAGAAGAAAATTGATATGTTGAAGAAAAGAGTTTTCCAAATCTATTATCTATCATAGATGACGACAAGAGGGAGCTTCAAGAGGTTGAGATGACAACTTCATGCTTCAGTTTTTATATATTACTAGCCTTTTACCTCAGGCTTTGTGTTCTGCGATTGCATATTAATATTTGTAGTTAATATTTTAAAAGTTGAAATTTTATTATAATATTATGTTAGGTGATAATTAAAAGTTGAAAAAATATGTTTAGGCATATAAATCAAGTCTATGAAGTTACATAAAAAAAATTACTTGATACATTCTATTTAAAACTCTGTTACCTGAAGAGACAAGAGAAGGTGGATTCTTTCGTAGCGCACCAGCAACAACAATGAAACGAAAGGATGAATACTTACAAAAGACACTTTAAAATTCAAGTTAGTATGTGCGTAAGGAGTGTAGAGCGCGTATTGGGAATTAAGTCGTACTTTTTTCATCTTAATAAATGTATATATATGAACGTTTTAGAGTGTGAGGAATCTGAACATTCACTGCGTATTGAATGTTGCTACCTAGAATCATGAAAACCGTTATTCCTTATCATTATTCTCGTGTTTATACATGACATGATTATGATTGATTTCTGTTTAGGAAGTTACACTTAATAAATAAGTTGCCTCTCACACACAGTAACATCTGGATGCTAAGTTAGCTGGTCAAGGTTACTCCAAATCTATAGACCCATAACTTGATCCAGAACAAATTCAAGCAACCTTAAAAATTTAGATAACATGAAATTATTGAGAAAAAGCTTAATCACTAAAAATAAAATAAAATTTATATGATTTGGTATATGAAATGAGGAGTTGCCATCAAATTCTCTAAAATAAGTTATTTCAAAGATTAATTATATAAAAACAGCAAACCTATTTCAGATTTTTGGTGTATGTGGAAAAATTGTAAATTATTTTTTTTTAATTTTAATATAACTGCTTTATTGTTATTGGTTGATGTTTCTCATGCGAATGGAATTGGAATGCTAGTGGTCATGAAAGTTGAAACATTCAAGAATTGGAATAAGTGTTTAAAGTGAGCTGAGTTAAGTCTAGTTTAAACTCAACTCATTTATAAATAAGTTTATTTTCTTGACTTAAACTTGACACACTTTAAGCTCACGAGGTATTCGAGCATAATGAGTCAATATTGAGTCTTGTATTGACTATTTTAGGCTTCATGAGTTAAGACTAAATTTTTAACTTAATAAAATCTATATTTCTTTTTTTTGCATATATTCAATTAAAAAATAACATCGTCAAACCAAAAATAAAATTAAATGTTAATATAGATTAAATTATATCATTGTTATTATTATTATAAAAAATTATACATATTTATATATTAAGTTAATTCACGAGTTAATGAGTCGAACATATAAAAATTTAAACTCAACTCATTTATAAACAAATTAAAATTTTTAACTCATTAAATTATTAACAAAACAAGCCTTCGAGCTGGAATGAAAATAGACATGAAACAGTAACAAAAAATGTAGCATACAATTGGATTATTGAAAAATCGACGACAGACGTGAGAGATATGTTTGAAAATCCACGTCAGCACTTGAGAGATCCATATCATATTTATTTGCATGAATCCACGGACTTGAGATTTCTTGGAAGCATTTGCTTGCAAGAGTCTGCAAACCTCTTTATTGTTGTTTGTTGATTTTTCGTGCGGATGGAAATGGAGTGCCACTAGTCATGAAACATCCCAGAGCTAAAATGCAATGTCATGGGGGCAGCAATAAAAAATGTTGCATGCGATGGAATTATTTTAAAAGCTAATATGGCATGTGAGCTAATGTTTAAAAAATTGAATCGAACCCAGTTCGACCAAAAAATTGGTGAACTAATCATAAGTTTAGTCCATATAATTCATAAAATTGGTTTGTCAGATAATCGATTGAATTGGTCAAAAATTAGTAGTAAATCAGTTCAAATCGATTTTATTTAAAAAAATTAAACTCATTTTTTTGTTAATAAATTTTTAATTTATTCAAAAATAAATTTTGAATCAAATAGAGACTTAATGCTAAGTTACAAAAATCTATATATAAAGTCCAAGAAAAACATAAGAAGATTTGCCTTTCTCTTACTTTTGATATAGGTGGTTGTAAGTGTGACATTCTCTTAATTTTTATATATGTTATGCACTTAAATAATTCACTTATTGTACAATATGAGAATTTAAAATACTAGGTAACATAAAATGAAATATTAGTATGTTAATTTATTACTTAATATATTATATAATATTAAAATATATATTTAATTATCACCGGTTTGACCATGGTTTAATCACAATTTAACCAATAAATCTTAAATCAATGTCTTTACTAGTTCAATAATTAATCCAATTTTAAAATATTGATTAATAGTTCATATTAATGCTTAAGTGATTCACATTAGTACTTAAGAGATCCACGTTACTTATTTGTAATAGTTGACATGAGTATTTAAAATTACTTGAAAGCATTTGCTTGTTGATGACTCCACAAAATAGAGTTATTTTAGCCTAAAGTTGAATAGAAGTAAGATTGCTAAGTCTAAAATTCTCCTTAATTCATGAAAAATTGTGCTTATTTTCATACATTTTTGTCGTACTCAATTATAAGCCAATGCACTTTGTCTAATTGCATTTCATGAAGTTAATGGATTCATTTTAATGCTTTAATAAAAAAAAACTCATGAATTGATGTGAATTTGTAAGTTTCAATAGGACAAAAAGGACTTTGAAGAAGGACTATGAAGGAAAACTATATGGAACTAAGCATAAAAGAATTCAAAGAAAGCACTGAAAGAACAATTCTAGCCTATATGTATAAAAGCAAGCCTGTTTGCACTAAAAATCAGAGAAACTCACGCATGTATGTAGAGAGATCAAGCATAGGCGTGGGTGCAAGTGTTGGAATTGACCAAGGAAGCAAAGCAATCTACGTATGTATGTAGAAAATCACATATATGCTTGGAAAATGTCCAATAACCAGAGAAAGTCACGTATCTATATGAAATTCCGCATATAGGCGTGGAAAGTTCTCTACATTTCTATGTAGGATTCTACATCTATGCGTGAAAGTGCATATGCGAAGTGCACCAAAGATCAGAGACTTTCAAGCATATGCGTGGAAACTCTACATTTATACATAGATGGAATTCAACAAATGAGTGCATGGAAACAGAGAATTCCATGTTTATGCATAGAATTTCTACATAGGTGTGTGGCTTGGAGCATGAATCTCACGTGATCACACTATAAAAAGCTCCCAACAACAATTTTATGCACTTTGGTGGATTTTTCATAACTAGTTTCTCTCTCATCTTTGTTTTCTCTCATTTTGCACCATTTTTTTTAGAGTTTGGAGTTTCAACTCAAATATTCAAGTGAAGATCATTATCATCATCATCATGGATCTATGGATTTACTTTCTGTCTTTCCTTCTTCTCTTTATTTTCTTCCATAGGTAACTAAATCTCTCAAAGCTAGGGGAGCTATAGGTTGATCCAAACTTGATGTAATTGGATCTTGATGTTAATTTATGTTCGTTTCTTCTTAATTGAATATCAATATTTATTCTTAATGTTTCTATGACTTGATTACTTATAAATTGAATTGTTCAATAATTAGTGGATTGAGAATTTCCTTTTTATTGCTTGTTTCTTGTGATTGATGCCATGATCTAGCAATATCTAGGGATAGGTTTTTTTGATTGTGTGATTTTCTTGGGAATCCCATGCTTAATCCTTCTAATTACATGAATTAACTAAGTAATTTAGGTAATTAAGAGAGGATTATCTCACCAAGGATTTATGTTTTAATCAATTAAATTAGTTTTTGCCATTAGTTAATAGTTTCAAACTAGATTAATATGGATTCAATAAATTAAGTAAATGTTAAGTGAAATCAATTCTTAACACTTTTACCTACTTGATTTTAACTAAAGATCTTATCTTTCTAAAATCCCAAAACCATTGGTCTTTGTTTATTTTGTGATTTTTATGTAAATTATATGTTTTTCATCTAAATTAGTAGTTTAGATAATAATTCAACTTGTAAAATTAGTAATTAATAGCATAATTTATGTGGAACAATACTTTTTCACTTACTTTATTACTTTTATAATTTAATATAATTATCAACTTTGCAACACTTGTAAAAATATACTATAATTATATATATAGATAAATAGCTTCACGCCTTCACTACCATCTTGCATACAAGTTATGATAATAATATTTTAATACCATTTCATCTTCCAACAGAACGCATAATTCTATTATGTATTATAAAATTTATTGGATTTTAACTTAAGAAAATAAATTTGTTTATTAAGAAATTCACCGCGCGACTTGATTAGTTAGCAACTTAGGATTGCCTATGCCCTTTGGGACTTTGGTAGTTCAGGTAGGGCTATTACACAGGTCAGTTTAACTCATTTAAGCTTGACGTGTTTATCTTGTGAGTTAAATGAGTTGAATAAAATATGTTAATTTAAATAAATTAGTATTTTACCAACTTCACTTGTATAATGGCAGTCTGGCGAGCTTAAACTGGCTATTTGCTTTTTATTTTTTATGTTTTAGAATTCTTATTTTAAAATTAATATATCATTGTATACAATTAGAATCACAATGTTAAAATAAAATAAAAATTCAAATGTTCGTTTCAAAATAAAAGTAAATTCTAAATTAAGGATATATTAAATTTATAAAATCAAATTCAAAATTCATATTCTTAGTAATTAAAAAAATAAATAAACAAATTAACAAGTCAATCCGTAGATCAAATGAACCAACTCATTTAAATCATAAACTAAACAAGCCAAGCTAAAATTATATTAATTTAAAAGTGTCAATAATTTTAAAATTCAACCTACTTAATTTTAGAGATAAACAAGCCAACCCAATGAATTTGGCCCATTTTGATGGTCCTTAAGTACTGGATCAAGGGCTCATTCCGAAATGTTTTTTTTATGACAAAAAAAATTGGATTGTTACTATCTGGAGTTTGTACAAGGCGGCTGGCCCATGTTTTTTAAACAGATGAAGACAAATTTTTAAAAGCGTAAAAGATCATGTGATATTTAAACAAATGACCTACACTTGTAATGTTTGTCGGAAAAATCTAACATGAACCACTTCAGATTATGATTTTTTAATTATTAATTTATTATTAAAATAAATTAATAATCAATATTAAAATATTAAATTTTATAAATTTTAATTATTAATATTTAGATTCATATAAAAATTTAATCAAATCTTTTTATGAATTATATATACAAAAAATTTATAAATTTTAATTAATAATTTTTATATATATTTAGATATATATATAAATACTGTCAATTAAAAAAAAGTAATCTATCAATGGACCCAAACAAATTGAGTTCATGATAGACTCCTCAATGTTTGTCAGTTTGTTTTATAGGCTAACTGATATCGTTTGGATTATTTTCAATAATATTTTTTTATACATCCCAATTTAATGCTTCTTAAAATATTATATATTTGTGTGTGTGGAGGTGAATATTATCATATATTATAGGTAAAGTTAAAATAAATAAATCATAAATAGATGTGAGTAAGATGCCATTTAGGTACTATATTCTGAGTATTTATATAACATAACTCTTTAATTTTTAAGGTTGCGTTTGATGTACTTGATATTATAAAGGCTGATAGTATATGATAGTAGAATAAGAGCAGATAATATAAAGAACCTGATAACTTCTTATACTATCAGTCATTTGATATACAATAAAATAAATAACTTGATAATATATTAATTATTTATAATGACTATGCTACAATTTCTCTTAAACAACACAATAACAACTAGATCACCAAATACACACATTCAAGCCCCTATTTTTGCAATGAATTTTGCGATATCCTCCTACAAGTTCCTTATAATAATCCTCCTAATACTAAATGAAAAAAGTATTAAATAAAAAAATAAATGCATATAATGTCTTGAAAATATAAAAAATATTCAATACTTTCTTCATTTAGTAACTAGCGTGATTAGTAGGAGGATTGGGTAATAAGATTTAAAATTATTCTTTTGCAATAACACAATCACTCAAGAATCCTAATCATCAACAATAGAAACCAATAAACTCCAGCCTCCAGTAGCAAAAACAAATCAAACACCCACATCATTTCATCACAAATAACCCAAAACTACCATCCACCAAATCTCCAACCAAGACAAAATATCTATATAAAAAAAAAAAAAAATTACAAACACCATTGTTTTCATCCTACTAAACCGAAACGTAGAAACTCCATCCCTACTCTTGCAATCAACCCATATCTTAAACCCAGAAATATAGCCACCGTCGTTCATGCAACCATCATTGTCCAAGCTTGAGCCACCAAGTTGTCTCCAAACCTCCACGACATCACCACCCATGGGAAATCACCCGAACCATATCCAAAGCCCTCATCAAAGAACAATCCAAACTAACCTTCCTCAACTTGCCATAGCCTCCACCTTCTTCGAAACCCCATCCACGAACCTATCACCACTCTACTTAGTTGTCAGCCACCCAACCAATAAAGTGCGCCACCCCCCCCCCCCCGCTCAAGTCGTCTACCACATGCTATTGTGTGACCGCATTGCTCTGATGCTCTGTTCCACGCTCATCACCACGACCCTAGCAGTCAGATCTCACCAGCCACTAAACCATTGTGACCCACACCCCACGAGCCACCTCTACCGACTTGTCGTCACGCTCTTTGCTACAGCTCGGCGTCGAAGCACAAGTTGTCAGCCACCACGACCCATCACCGGACAGGCGCGCAATGGTTCAGCAACGACTCGACAGTGGTCTAGCAATGGCTTGGCAGTGGTCTAGTTAAAGCAACAATGGAAAATGGTGAGACTTTATAGTGATAAAGATGAAGTTGATGATATGATATGAATAAAAATCCTATCAGATCTTATTCTATATTAGGGAAAGGGATAGAGTAATCAACTTATAATATGATAAAATGTCTTGAACTGATTTTATTATATTATAGTTGCACCAAATATTAAATAAATCTTAATAGTATTAATTTATATTATCAAATCTTTTTTATACGATGCACCAAACATAATCTCTAAGTGCTACCATTTATCTTGATCTCTTTTGTAATGAAAATTCTAGTGACCAAAAAAAAAATTGTCTCTCTCACTTCAAAGTAACTGAAATTAATGCACAATTGACCGCCAACAAAACATTAATGCACAAATAACTTTTTCTAAAGTAATTATGCACAAATAAATAAATATTTTTTTGAATAACTTTTTTGTATGTCATAAATTATTTAGTATATATTAAAAAAATATTCATTTGAATGTTTCATCAATGTAAAAATTATTTTACACTATTATTTAATCATATATTATCATATCATAAAAAATATTTAATTCTCAAAATAATTAATTTAAAAATCACATATATAAGTAAAAAATTATACAATGAAAATACGTTAAAAGTAGTCAGCCTCGCCTCTTCTTATATGTTTCTAAAAAATTAATGATATGCATTAATACATACTACCAAAGGCCAGATTTTATCTTCATCCAATATCAAATCTTACTTTGATTGTTTTACCTTATTTTAACCCATTATTCCTTTTTCACATGTGGGTATAATGAGCCTTTTTTCAATTTTTTTAAACAAAAAAGTTGATTAATAAAACAATGAATTTAATTTTGATGGATTATAAGTATAATTTTTTTATATTGTCATATAATCATGCATTATTACATCATTAAAAATATTTTATTATCAAAACAATTGTTTTAAAAGTCATACATGCAGTAATATCTAATTAGTTGACAATGTAAAAAACTTTATAATGATAATGCATCAAAATTAAATTTTAAAACTATTATGGTATTTTTTTTCCTTTAGTTACAAAGTATTAGATTAAATGCTTATAACTAGGTCAAAAATTATAAATTATAACAAGGGTGTAATTTTATTTCTTAAAGTTTTTTTCCCCACTTTTAGTTACAAAGTGTTGGATCAAGCATTTATTATTAAGTTGAAAGCTATATATCTTATGATAAAGATGTAAGATATAAAGATGTAATTTTATTTCTTAAAAGTTAACTCGATCAAACATTAAGAATATACACTCATTATAGGTACAATAAGTCAAGATGTTACGTCTTCCAATTCTAAAAGAGACATTAACAAAATAAAGCCAACACAAAGGATATCACCACTTGGTTTTGGGAGGGAAAAAATAGGTGAGATTTAAATTTGGGAAATTTAAATTCAGGATCAAATAGTGCTAAAATATGTTGCACATAATTGTGATAGTTCAACACCCATCTTTCACAATTTTTGTTAATTAGGTAATCAAAAATAATTACATAGTTTTTTTATTTATTTTTAAGCTAGCCTCTCACATTTTTTTTGAAAAAAAAAACCCTTTTCCTTTAAAAAAAATGATCCTCACCCTTTTCACCTAATAATCATAGGACAAAACACACGTAAAGTTATTTAAGTATTTGTAATATTGTTCTCTAATAAAAATATAATATAATTTTATTTTTTACCACTTCATTATTACTTTTTAAGTTTTCCTTGATGGACAGTAAAAAATACATACATACTTTATTTTTGTTGAAAAATAACACTATAAACACCTAAATAACTTAATCTAAGTTTTTTTCAAATGAAATGTAATTCAAACTTCGAATTTGAATTTAACTCACTCTCCTTTTTATTTTCCAAACTATATATAAAGCTTTATGAGCATTGTTGCTATACATTACGAACTAATTTCGTGAAATCTATCACGAACAAGTCGTGGCATTCAATTACACGCTCCTTTCCTTCTTTTAATAAATAAAAAAGTTAGAAAAAAAATGAAAAAAATATTCAATTTTGCTCGGGTTAAAAAAATATAAATAAAAAAGTAAAAAATTGATTTCTTTTGAAATAAAAAAAAAAGAGAAGAAATTTTACAATTGCATTCTTGTTTTCTTTACTTGTTGGATCCATCTGTGTCATTCAAAATAATTTAACAAAACTAAGTTTAATTAGTAGTTGAAATGCAATCAACATCCCATTATCCCATTGTCAAGTTTGTCACGTTTTTGTATGTCTGCAATCCAAGGCTCAATGAAAAAGACATGAAAATGGTAAATTGGCAAAGATAGAAACTTGGAGAAAGTCCCAATCCAAAGAAAATTCATGAAAGTAGAAACTGAGCTAGAAAAGAATAGCCACCCTATCTGCTACCTAAACTTACTGGCGGTGGTGGAGGATCCAATTCTATAAGTGTCTATAAGAAGAGAACACAGAACACATGGAAGGGGTGTAAAAACTAAAAACGCATAGGAGAAGAAGAGATAACAAAAGAAAACTTCATTTCTGTATTGCTTCAAAATGATAAAAGAATCTAAAAACTTCATTTCTGTATTGCTTCAAAATGATAAAAGAATCTAAAAACTTCTCTACAAAGAATTGCCTCACCACTATATATATACAATTGGTGTATGGCTAAAATAGAAAACTAAAACTAACACAACTAACCTCCTAACTAACTATGTTGACGTGTAATAACTAATTTGTATAAATACAATTAACACCTCTTCGCAAGCTAGAATGTATGTTGAGCATTCCTAGCTTGATATCAAAACTAACAAAAAGACTTGGGTGTAATGGTTTGGTAAAAACATCGGCAACCTGTTCCTTGGAGGAAATGGGAAGTAAGTGAAGATTTCTAGCTTGAACTTTGTCCCTTACAACGTGATAGTCGATCTCGATATGTTTGATCATTTCGTGAATGACTGGGTTTGCAGCTATATGAAGTGCAGATCGATTATCACAATATATTACTACTGGAGAAGGCTGTGGAATTTGAAGATCATGTAGGAGGTAGAGGAGCCATTGAGCTTCGCAAGTAGTTTGTGCTAAGGTACGGTACTCTGCTTCAGAGGATGATCTAGAGACTATGGATTGCTTCTTGCTCTTCCAAGACACCAAAGAGGAACCAAGGAAAAAACAAAAGCTAGTTGTAGATCTTCTAGAATCTGGGCAGGCTGCCCAATCACTATCACAAAAACCCTTAAGCACAAGAGAAGAAGTAGTACTGAAAAATAGTCCTTTTCTAGGGCTGCCTTTGATGAACTTGAGGACTCGCATGGCTGCTTGAAGGTGAATATCAGATGGGGCAGCCAAGAATTGGCTCAATTTGCCAACAGCAAAGGCAATTTCAGGTCTGGTGTGTGTTAGATATAATAATTTGCCAATAAGTCTTCTATAGAGTGAAGCATCGGGTAGAGGAGTGCCAGATTTTGCATGCAACTTAAGAGCAGGGTCCATAGGGGTAGTGACTGGTTTGGAACCCAGCAGACCAGCATCTTGAATAAGGTCCAATGCATATTTTCTTTGGCAAATTGAAATCCCTATTTTGTTGCGAGCTACTTCAAAACCTAAAAAATATTTCAAAGCTCCAAGATCCTTGATACTAAACTTGGAATCAAGGGACTGTTTGACAAAGTCAATCTCAGCAGAATCATTTCCAGCCAACACCAAATCATCAACATAAATGAGGATGACAGTGAATCCAGTGGCAATGGATTTGGTTAGCAAAGAGTAGTCTGATTTTGATTGAACATAACCAAAAGCAAGAAATGACCATGGTATTGCAACGGTCCCAAGCAGAAAAGGTTCGATCATCTTCAGTAAGTTTCGGAAGAGAGCCATTTACGAACTTGAGTTTGTTTTTGGAACGTAGAGCAACGGACATTGAACGAGACCATGCTTGATAGTTCTCATTCGTCAATGGAGGTGAAACGAGCGTAATTCCTGAAGTGTCACTCGGATGCAAAAAGAAAGGATCTAGCATATCCTGTTGATAGCTTCGATGAGATACAAAACCACCATTAGAGGTTCCATTGATACGATTAACATTGGGAGATCCACTAGAATTGGGAATATCAACGTTGATGATGGAATCATCGACAGAAGGATCCATGAAGGAAAATTGGGAAAAACAATTGTATTCAAGAATCAAAAGATTTCAATGGCGGAAGAAGTTTCAAGAAAAATCTGATACCATGTAGAAACTAAAAGCGCATAGGAGAAGAAGCGATAACAAAAGAAAACTTCATTTCTGTATTGCTTCAAAATGATAAAAGAATCTAAAAACTTCTCTACAATTAGTGTACGGCTAAAATAGAAAACTGAAACTAACACAACTAACTTCTTAACTAACTATGTTGACGTGTAATAACTAATTTGTATATGAGCAATGCTATATCCCACGAACTAATTTCGTGAAAAACAATACGAATAGACAAATAACCAATCAAGTTGTGTTAAAAAAATCAGTTATAAATTTTTTTTTTTAAAAAAAATAAACATTTAACAAAACGCAAGTTATTTTGTTCGTTCGTGAACCGTTTCACGAATTTGATTTCGTGGGAAACGTCATTTCCCTTTGTATAAATACAATTAACAAGGGGCTCAACAATTTTGAGAACAATTGATTTACTGAGGAAAGAAAAACTCGTCCACCATCACCACTATCCAAAACAACCTCCATAACCAACCACCACAAAACCACTATCAACACAAGCCACCTTCATCTTCAACCTCCACCACACATAATCACCTCACCTTCATCAATCTCATCACCACTCCACATCAAATCGTGACCCACTCCAACAGTAACCACATCCAACCTCACCACCATATTCACTCAAACAATCACGCAGCCACCACGCTCCATAGCCATTACAGCCTAAACCGAGACCTCCAGCCACTCCTTCGTGTTCACCCCCCAAACACCATAATGCAGCCATAGCTACAACTCCACCCAAAAACTCAGATCTGGGCAGCCACAACGCACTGCGCAACACTACCGTCACGGTCAGTACCTCGACCCGCCAGCAGCACCGTCCAGCCACGTTGTCCTCTCCGCACTCCTCTGCGAACTGCACCAGCCAGCACCCGTCGTCCAAACCCGACTTCCCGTCACCGTAGTGCCGCGCAATCCGAAAACCGCCTAGCATGATTCGCGATGTGCGATCCGCCAAGCCCAGATCTGGCAACCCCGCAACCGTGAACGCCGGAACCTTCGAACCTCTGTTGTCGTCTCTGCACGCGTCGCCCACCGTTGTCGCAATCCACGCTCCTTCGCGTGCCCCCTTTAGTTGGTTTTCTTTTAACTCTTCTTGAAACCAGAAGCATCTTTCGTTTCTTCTTCTTTTTGGTTCCTATTTTTCTAAAAAATAAAGTTTTGTTTATCTGGTTAAAACAAAAAAACAAAAAACAAAAAAAGCTATTAGATAGACTTGGACTAAGAGTTTTGCTGAAATTAGTAACATGGGCTAAGGTATCATCCATTTGATAATGAGTTTAAAAACAAAACGAAAAAAATAATAAAAAAAGGTTAAGTTTTGTACGTTTAAAAAAAATTAAAATTATTTTCTTTTTCCTTGTTGATTGTAACGATGTTATGTTTACCTTATTATCTGTTTATGCTTATTTTACTTATAAGCATATTTATGTTAATTACATTGTTAATACTCTTTTTTTAGTTTTTGATCTTACAATTTTTTTAAGGAAAAATAAAATAATTAAATCCTGATGAGAAGAATAAAATGAGATTAGTTGAGTTGTGAACTTGTTGATCCTGTAACTTTTATAATCATTTGAGTTGTGACAACTTGATGATTCTTTTTTTAAATATTAAAAAAATTAATAAAATGAGATTAATTGAGTTGTGACAGCTTCTTAATCTTATAATTTTTAGACTCATCTAAGTTGTGACAACTTGATGATTCATTCTTTTAAAAAACATAAGAAAAAAAATCAAATGAATTTTTAAAACAAAACGATATTTTTTAAAAAATTAAAAACAATTAATTCACAATCGTTTTTTAAAGAACTACGTGATTTTAAATTTTTATTCTTGTTTCGAAGATACGTATGAGTAGGATCATTATTCTGTCAAGCCAAAATTAAATATTTATAACTTAGCTGTTAATTTCTTTTTATGTTTTAAAAAAAGATAAAATAAATATTTTCAAAAGTTATAAAAAAAGTTATACAATTGACTCAAGGTACCGTTTCAAAACGAGTGTATTACGAGAATATTATAAAATTAAATTTTTATTATTTTTTATGCATAATCGACTCTTAAATTTAATTTGATTTTAAAAATTATTTTTTTATTTTTTTTTAATAAAAATAAAATTAATGACAATTCTTAAATTTTTTAATTTAAATCGTTTTTCTGTCGCCATACCGGACGACACTTATAAACCCCATCAGACGTTCGTATCATTTCACGCATAAATGTTTCGTACCATCCATCATTTCCCAGGTTCAATATATATGCCTAATTCTATTGATGCTGTCCACGGGTGAGCAGAGCACTAGCAGCCATTTTCTCTAGTGGCTTCCCATAAACATGAAGGGGACTTCAACCAAGTTGGCTTTCTTGACGATCTTCTTTGTCCTTGCATCTGGTTCTTCTCTCTCCTTCTCGTTTGTTTTAAATTAAGAGAAAGAGTACTCAAAAAAATTGATATGCTTTGTTGGCCGCAGGTTTACCATTCAAAAGGATGATAGGATTAGGAGCACAAGCCCAAACTTATAAATGCAAAACTGATGCAGATTGTGAAAGACAGTGTGATCCCAGAGGCTGCTTGAAGAACTGCCTTGAGTTGCCTAGTATATGCGTCAATGGCCTATGTGCCTGCCCCTTTGGCCCAGAACACTCTGCTACCAAAATCCTGCCAAATTCAACTTGCAGCCTTGATGGCGATTGCTCAAACCTATGTCCTTCTGACTGCAACATTAGAAGCTGCCTTAAGGGCAAGTGTCAATGCGGGTGTCATGGATGAGGAAGCATACTCCTCTTATTTTTACTTCATCTGGTCATCCAACTTAGTTTGTTTGCAAATGTGTGATGTCTATGAGACTATGAACTAAACTGCATATCAAATTACATTAGTAGAATTTCTTTACTAATTACTTTGCTTGTACACCAAATAATTAATGTCATAGTATAAGATTTAATTCAATTGTATATATCCCATTTAATATATATATATATATATATATATACAAATGACAAATGAACATTAATGAACATTATTATATATATATATATATATAACATGACAAATGAAGTTAATGAACATTATTGCTTTACTTCTGTATCTTAGTGTTACAGCCGTCATAAGAGTACAGAGATGTTTGAAAAAAATGTATCTTTGTTATTCATAATTTATTTTATAATTAACAAAATTATTATTTTTTTATTTTTGACTTTTGTAAACTAAATTATATCAAATATTTGAAATCATGGTTTGATGGCAACTTGTGGGGGAGTTATTAGAAATTCCTCTGGTGGTTTTATTTCGGCGTTCTCCTGCAACCTTGGTACTTGCTCTATAACGCAGCAGAGTGTTCGGGTCTCCTTTATGGGATTGAACTGGCCATCTCTTTGAATATTACAAAGCGTATGACTGAGGCTGATTTGCAAGCTTACATTGCACCGGTTTACCAGTATCCGGTACAAATATGGGTATGAAATATGAAAATTTTAAAATTAAGGTATAGATACGCGCGTGAGTATATATATATATATATATAATAATAATAATAAAATAAAATAAAATATGACAACATAACATAAAAATTAAAATATATAAATTTTAATATAAAACATAAAAATGAGCTTAAATTGTCCAATCAAACAACATCCATAATAAGAAACTACAATACTTAAATTATCTAACATGACAACATCTAAACATGACCATAAAAATCAAACTCTAGCAGTGTCAAACTCATCATTTCCTTTTCCATCATTAATGAAAAGAAACAACCTCAAAATATGGTTCATCAAGAGAGAGACTAGCAACTTCAAAAATCACAAACCCTTCAAATAGATCTCATTCATCTATACCAATATCTCACGTTTTGGTCTCACCCTCATTACAGTTCTTACTTTTTCTTAATAGGAGTCGAAGATTTGTGTGAACAAAAACTAAATCTTCAGCTCTCTTGGGATTTAACCTATTTCTTTTCATGGAATGGATAAAAAAAATATGTGCTACAATTCCTTTCACAAAAAGAGGAAGAGCAAGATTGTGGAAGGAGCTTCAAGGCAATGGATTAAAGTTTGGGGAGCGAAACTCTATACATGACTCATTATTCCTTTGGTTTCAAGTTTCACCTATCTTGCAAGCAATCAAATTGGCCAAGTTCTTCTTCAGCACTGGAGAATTTAACAAACTCCGTAGTTGCATCTAGCCTTTCTCCCTAAACAAATCTCATTGTCCCTATGTGGGGGAACTCGATTTGGAGCTTCCTCAAGCCATTGTCTGCAATAATATCTATTATACAAAATATAAATTATGATTACTATAAAACGAAAACCAAATTTCATCTAAGAAAAAGTAAAAGAAGCTAGAGCTTGGAAGTTAATTAAATTTACCTAGGATTAAGTGAATGAGCCAAGCAATGAAGTGATGTGCAAATTTTAGTCCACCTATCAATTAGGATGTTATACACCACTGCATAGAAGGAAGAATGTTGATTCAACTCTTTGTCCTCATGTTGATAGATTGCTAGTTTCACTTGCTCAATCATATAATCTCATTGTTCATAAACCAAATGAAGGTTTTGTTTATTGGTGTCACAAGAATGAAGCATTTCATAGATAAACTTTGTAAAACTTAGAATATAATCAACTTTATACCACCAAAGGTCATTTAAAATTGTTTCTTTCACAAAGGTAACCTTTTGAACATCATATTCTCTATAGTGAGACCATTATTCATTAATGACCATAGATTGGAGACCATGCTTAATGGTTTTCAACCTTTTAAGCATTATAATGGTGGAGGCTAATCTAGTCTCAGCAATAGCAAGTAGCTTCAAATGCACAAATTGATTAAATATGGCTAGCCTCATGGAATGATTTATGATAAAATTTCTAATGAAAAAGGCATCATCAGCAATAGCATTAATCCAGTGACACTCGACATAACCACTCTCATTATTTGGTGTATTCTTAAGTGCACATATATTTTTCAAAGCAAGATTCAAGGTGTGCACCACACACGATGTCCAAAAGACATAAGGATGAATTGACTCAACAATAGATCAGTAATGATATGCATAACATTTTGTTGTCCAACCTTATTAATGGTGGACAAAATCAAATTAGTAATGTAATGCTTGTCCTTATACTCACTTGAGCCATCAATCGCCTTCAAGAACATAGGTCCTGAATCCAAGGCAGCCATGAAGTTAATCAATGATCTTCTTTGTGCATTAGTCTAACCACCAGCCAATATACTCACCTTTTTTTGGCCAAGTGTCTTTGATAAGTTGAAGTAACTTCAATATGTGGGCTTTTTCTCTTTGCAACATTGTAGTTCTTATAGCATTATAAATGGGTGGAAGATAACTCGAGATAGTAATGTTTGCAGCATATGTGAATGAGCTAACAAAATAAGGATTTATAGCCATATTGAATGGCAAACCAGCAGAATAAAAAAGTCTAACTATTTCACAAAACAGATGATTATTTGCCTCATTATTAAATGTCTTTCCTATTGCTCCTTCACTAGCACTTCTTCTCCTGCTTCCATCAAAAGACATATCACCTCTAGGTGGGTTCAAACTTGTAGTTCCAATAGGTAAAGGAACTTGCACTGGCGTTGTCTTTTTAGCAGCCTCTCTTTCTAATTGTTTCATTTATTGAAGATACTCATTAATCACAGTTGTACATACACTAACCTTATTTTCTTTTTCCCTTAAAAGATGATACCTTACTCTAAAATAAGATCTCTTGTAAGTTCCATAACAAAAAATGCATTTCCAACTTGCATTCCCCCTCCCGTTTTTTTTGCTTTGCAACACAATTGCATAAGCCCAAATGGGATAACAATTTTTAGCTATTCTAGTTGTATATTTACTAGTACCACTACCAGACCCAACACTAGTAGAGCCTTGTGAAAACATCTGTAAATTAACATAACTCAAACATATTTCAAAATAAGTGACAAGTTGCCAAATTGAGAACACAAATGACAAATAAACAAAGAACACTTTCAGATGACAAAATGACAACTCAAGAATACTACCTCAGAATTTGAAAAATGAGAATCAAACATATGCAAAAAAAGAAGAAGCAGAATCACATAATCAGAATCACACAATGAGACAAATAGAGAACAAATGCATATATTTGGCAAAATCGAGAAGTGTATGCAAGAAGAGGTAGCTGACTGAGGGTCTTGTCGAATTGAGATGAGGTAGCTGAGAGGAAGGAACTGACTAGGGTTCTGCTGAATTGAGAGGAGTCAGTTGACTGGGTCGAGAACGACCATCAATGGGGTTGCCAGAGTTCGTCGCGAACTCGTGATCCCGTCACGAATTCGCTAATCCGTCGCAAACTCGGCCCCATAGCGAGACCGATGAGGTTTTGGTGCCATGAGATTTCTAGATTTCTGCTACCATGAGATCGTTGGGCCAAGGTCGAGATCGATAGAGTTATCGCATGGTGCTTATAGGTCAAAATCGAGATAGCAATTAGGGGTCCAATGAGAGAAGATGGGGGTGGGAATGCAGAATATGTGTTCACCAGACCAAAATGGGATTGTTTTCCCCAAAAAAGTTGAGTGAGTCGTACCTAATTTCTCTCAAGTCGTACCTAAGCCATATCCACCCTTTGAAGTCGTACCTTAGTCGTACCAAAAAAAATTCAAAAAAAAAAATTAGGTACATGTGCGCCTTCCTGATAGGAGTACTCATGCTTTAGAGCTTGCAAGTAGCCATCAATTTTGCTCTCAGGGCTTGTGATCATTGCCACCCACATTTCCCTTGGTTCCAGAATATTATGGCTAAGATTTCCTACTTTGAGGATGTTCGGTGGCGCCATAATCTTCATGAAGCCAACTCTTGTGTTGATGCCATTGTAGACCATGACCATAAACTTGATATTAGTGTTCATATCTTCCACGAAATGCCTCCTTTTTTTTTATCTGCCTTTGTATTTTGATTTAGTAGGGATTGGTTTTTGTATAGGATGTTCTGCCTGATCTTGGTTTGGGTCTTTGACCCCTTTACCTTAGCAAAAAGAAAAAAAGAAGATGATGAAAATAATATGTTATACATGCCAAATAAGGTTCAATAAATCTAGACACTTTCATAAAATGAGTAAATTTTGGAGTAAGATGAGTTAGGCCAAAGGATAAGTATAATGGGCTTGGATCTAGGAATTGGGTCACAACAACAAACATTCTTCATTTTATTATTTTTCTTAAAAAAAAACTTTTCTCTCTATATTTTTAATTTAAATATTTGTTTATGCCTAGACAAAACCGATTCACATCCTCTATGTTGATATACTTGTTAGATTTGCTTTTCAGATCATCCAGGTTCACGGGGGACTTCTTAGAAAGTGAGGAGATGAAGGGCCCTAGGCAGAGTCCTACCATAATTGCATACATGGCTATCGCCTTGTTGAGATCATTGATATGCAACACTTCTTTATTGAACCTTCATGTAATCTTAGAGTGATTTGTCATGTCCTTGCCTGAAGTTGATGAAGTTGGTCAAAGCCTTCGGGTATACCTTGCTAGTAGTGAAGTTTAAAAGGAACTTGGTGGCAAGCTTTTCGAACCCATTCACGGATCTCAGAGGCAAGGAGGAGAACCACTCCAATGTGGCTTTCTTGAGGATTCTTGGGAAAACACAACACATGATATGGATGGTACTCCCCATAAGATGCATAGATGAGGTAAAAGAATCCAAATGCTCATGGGAATCCAAATTATAGTCATATGGGTTGATATTGGTGAGAATCTTGAATCCCAGGGGGCGTAAGACTTCCATAATCTTGAATCCTTAGAACTCAGAAGCCATGGATTACTCAACAGAGTAGTTATTGTTTGGTTTAGCCTCGACTCACGGTGTAGGAATCCTCTTTGGTTGTGCACATTCTGTGCTCTAGGATTGTTTCCAATAACTCTCCGGATGGACTATTCTATGGAGCACCACATCTGTATGCTTTGCATGCGAACTTTGGTGAGAATTTCTTGGTAGGTTGGGTCTCGCTGTTCAGGTTCTTCCACTGGGGGTGGTTGAGCCGCATCATGAGGTTAGGTTTCTGGTGGGGTAGGACCTGCACTACAGATTGCAAGTGGTTATCCGGTGCATGTGATGGAGGAAGAAGACCATCATTTTGTTCATGATTGATAATATTCGTGAAAAAGGATTCATGAGGGAGGCTTCCTCTCTGTCCTATGGCGGACCTTGCTTTGTAGAAATATTCTTTCTTGTGTTAAGGTTTCGCCTCGACTTGTAGGCCAAGATTTCTCCTTGGTTTCTGCTCGTTCTGTATTTTGGGATTGTTTTCTGCTCTGCATGCGAACTTTGGTGAGAAGCTCTTGGTAGGTTGGGTCCCATTGTGTGGGTTCCTCCATTAGGGGTAGTTGAGCCGGATCATGAGGTTGAGTTTTTAGTGGTGGTGGGACCCACACTACAGATTGTAGGCAGTTATCCGATGCGCGTGGTGGAGGAAGAAGGCCTTCGTCCTTGTCATGATTAATAGTATTCATGAGGGAGCCTCATCTTCGTCCTACAACGGATCTTGGTTCATAGCAATCTTCTTTCTTGTATTGACTATGGTGGGGATGGAATTATAGTCTAATACTTTCCATGGACGACACCAATGTTCTGAACTAGAACCAAGAAAAGCACACCTGGTCCGATTCAATAAGGTTGAATATGGTGGCTCTTTCTTGTACTACGACAGAGTGGGGAGTAATATACCTACAAGGTACTCTAACGTTCAAGTTATGATTTATATTAAGAGAATAGAATGTATAAAAAAAAATGCATACCTGAGTAGCTAAATCATGTATTTATAACACATGGTTGCTTGGAAAGGAGATAATATCTATGTGATAGGGTTCCCCTATTATTAAGTATCTTGATAGTTACGGGGATTTGATATCTATTTATCATCATTAAATAGAGACTTTGTTAAGATATGTTTATAAGATAGATTGTTTAGCCGATTTGGGCCGTAGCAGCTTAAGGTAGGCATATGCCTGATAACTTGGCCTTCTTTTATTAGATCCAGTTTCCAAGATATTGGTCAATAACAAATTAATATAAAATCTTACCATTAAATGCATAAATTCTTATATTTTTATATCAAATAATATATATTTTTTTTTTATACTTATCTAATATTATTAATTATATATATTTTTTTTATTTTTTTTTACTCAATCATATCATTAAAAATTATGTAAATAATACTTTCACTCTTAAAAAAATATAGAATGATTATTTTCCCAAATGGATAAAGTTAGAGATATTATTGTTATTAAAAACATTTAATAATACCATTAAATACCTAAGGTAAAGGAATTAATAAAAAACTATTAAAATAAATATAATAATAATAACATTTTCCAAAGTCAAATTAATTTACAATATTTTATCTATCTGCAGTTAAAATTATTATTTAAATATTCTTAAATATATCACAATGTCTAAGAATGAATATAATATTAATAACCTTATAATAAATACTTCTTTCACCAAATACATTTCTTATATATATATATATATATATATATATATATAGGAAGGATCAAATTACACCAGTATAAGTCTTTTTTAACTTACATTCATTTTCAATCATTAGATTCAATTTCATCTAATGGTTACTTTTAATGAAATTATTTCAACCATTAGATGAAAGTGAATCTAATGGTTGAAAATAAGTGTAAATCGAAAAACTTACAACTGATATAATAATCCTCCTTCATATATATATATATATATATATATTATATATATATATATATATATATATATATATATATATATATATATATATACATATCTAGAATAGAGGATATAATTATTGTAGAGGGTAAGAGAAGCGAATCTTAACCATAATAAATAGATGGTCTTAAAAGTTACTTAAAGGTCTATAACTATTAAAAAAAGTCACATACATTTATGTTCTAATATATATATAAGATCTAATAACAAAATTCGTCTCTTCTGATAAATACACCTTTAACCTGATACACTCCCTATATATATATATATTCTATTAACAACGTCCAGGGGTGAATATCGTGCTAGCAACCTTTTTCACTATTGGCTACCCAAAAACATGAAGGGAACTTCAACCAAGTTAGCTTTCTTGATGATCTTCTTTATCCTTGCATCTGGTTGGTCTCTTCCCTCTCGTTTGTATTTCTGTGTTTTTTTTGTGGGTACATTCCCTCTCATTTGATTGATATACTTTTGGGCCGCAGGTTTATCATTCAGACGGATGATAGGATTAGGAGCACAAGCCCAAACTTCTAATAAATGCAAAACTGATGCAGATTGTGAAACAGTGTGATCCCAGTGGCTGCTTGAAGAATTGGCTAGAGTGGCCTAGTAAATGCAATAATGGCCAATGTGCTTGCCCCTTTGGTGATAATCCACATTACGTTGCTGGCAGAACCCTCGTAAACGCAACTTGCACCCTCGATGGCGATTGCTCAAGCCTCTGTCCTCCTGTATGCAGCATTAAATTCTGCAGTGAGGGAAAGTGTGAATGTGGGTGTCATGGATGAGGAAGAATACTCCTTTTATTTTTATTCCATCTGGCTATCTAACCCTGTTTATTTGCAAAAGTGTAATGTCTATGTGACTATAAACTAAACTGCATATCAAATCACATTACAATAATTTCTTATGCTAATTGCTTTGCTTTTAATAATTACATATTGTAAGATTTAATTTATTTAAATATATATAACAATAATAACCAAAATATTTTCTCACTGCATAAATCAAATGATGTCATTATATTATATCATAAATCAAATTTTTTGAGTGATGATTAGATCTAAATTATTTTTAATAATTTTACCTTTAATTTTTTTAGTTTTTTTCTATTTCTAAATATTATTGGACTATCTTAAATTTAATCAATTCTTTTAATTGAGACTTTTGTTGATCTTCTTCTTATATTTCTAAATCATCTTAGCTTAGATATAGCTCTCAATCTTTTTTTTTTTTTCAATAAGTGTTACTCTTTTTTTTCCTTTTAACCTTTGTTATCAATTTTATCTTTTTTTTATATACCTATTAATTTGACACAACATTTTCATTTCTGCTATACTTATCTCGTGATATTGTTGATACTTAACTTCATATTATTTAGCACCATACAACATTGTTAATCTAGTGATTGGGCAGGAAAATTAATTAAATGTATACATTAAAAAAATTGAATGGTTATGAACTTTTGACAAATGAAGTTTACCCTCATTATTGCTTCACTTTTGTATCTAGCGTTACAGCCGTCAATACGTCATAAAAGTACAGGCGTTTGGCAAAATTTTATATCTCATAGAGCTTGTTTGATAACAATTTTTTTTGTCAAATTTTTTTTATGGGTTAAAAAGTTATTTTTTTTATTAAAATAATATTTGGATAAAATTGTTTAAAGTGATAAAAAGTTTTTTTTATAAGTTAAAAAGCTTTTTTTCATAATTTTTAGATTTATATGTTTAGATTAGATGTAAAAACTTGATTATTTAAATAATTAATTATAATAAAATTAATTTTATATTTGAATATATTAGTTAAAAAATAATTTTAAAATAATTTATTTTATTTAGATGATATAAAAAAATTATTTTTATGTATTAAATTATCAAAAAAAATATAAAATAATTAAAAAATTTTATTGAAGATAAAATAATATTTATATCTTAAAAATTTTAAAATAATTTATAATCAAAAATTAAAAATTTCAAATTTCAAACTTATGACAAAATTTTTTATAATACATTAAATTTTATGTAAAAATTATTTATGAAAATTTCAAACATCTTGTGAATAATAAAAAAATTGTTTGTCAAAATTTAAGTTGCTGACAAAGGGAAAAAATCCCAAACACCCTCTACTCTTCTAGACACATATACATGAGAAGTTTTTATGTACTTTCGAAGCATTACACCAATAAAGTGAAGGAGTTATGTTGTGGCTTAGCCACATAGATATATTTGAGAGGTTCAGTAAAATAGATTCAAATCTAAAATTAATTTTTTTAAGGTGGAACCCATCAACTGTTACATATATTCGGGAAATCCATGATGCTTTTTATCAAGGCTTTCTAACAATTTTCCTAATAAAATTATAATGCGTCATATAATATAATCATATAAGACGTTAGATTAAGTATAGAATATTATTAAATCAGGTCTAAAAAGTAAAAAAATTATTCAGAGTATTACTATTAAAATATTTTAGAATTTCTCCATATATGCACAACCAATCATATGTTGGTGCTAATTATACTGAAAAATTCCGGAGAACGCTCCATTGCTTCAACAGAGGTGACTCAACGAAGTAGACTCGAATCGATCCCGTCAAATAGAGGCTATAGTGCTTTCAAAACGAGTAGGGTTGGATCATTTTTTATTTGATATTTTATTAGCTCGATTTAATTTTACGCCAATTATAAATCAGTTTACTAGTCCACTATATATATTTTTTTAAGATAGAACAAATTTATTTTTTTAAGAAATAAAAAAAAATAAATGAAAAAAATAAAAAAAATATTTTATCAACAACCCCATTTTTCTCCTTCACCTCGGTTGTCTTGTATGAGTTGTGTTTTCCTTTCCTTTCTCCATATGTGATCTTTTCTTCTCTTTTTGAAATTTGATGAGTGTTTGGAAAAAGTCTCTCATCCCATCACTTTTTTTTTTCTTTTCATTTCTTTCCTATTTCCTCTTTAATGTGTTGCATTAAATGCATTGCAACCTTTAAATTTTTTTTCTTCTTCATTTATATATTTTGTTTTTTTTAGTCATAAAAAAATTTAATCGGGCTGTCAAGTTGACCAAGTTCGAATTCACGCAAGACTAATTTGAGATGGACATTATCAAATTATTTTTAATTTGTATTTATTTTTCTTAATCCAACTTACATATTTTATCAGATTATCTGAATTGATCTATTAAATTTAACTTATTTTAACGATTCTATTGTCAAATCATTTCTGCTGGTGGAGTTTACTATTGCACTTGAACTCTAGAAGACCTTGGATTGTTTTGAAGCCAAATTAGAGGATAAGACTCTTTTAAAATAATTTTGTTTTTAAATTAAGTAATTAAGAATATATTTATTATTAAATTTTAATAGATTAAAAATTTTATATACTTCAAATTAAATTATAAACATATATATATTTATTTATTTATTTTAAAATAAATTTATTTTAATTTTTTAAAAAAAAATAGAACTCCTCCTACGCTTCCCTTTCTTTTCTATATAGCCATGCATTATCTTTATCGTTATCGTACACTCCATGAACCACACTTAAAAAAATGTTAATCTTCAAACACTTTATGTGAATGTTAGTATCTTTAACTGTTTTTTAGACAAAAAAAAAATTCCTATTATTTTTACTGATAAACTTAAATAACTATTTTTAATTAAGTAATTAAATCAACAAATCTTTCTCTTTCCTAATTAATAAATGCTTAATAAACCTTTTTCTCTCATATTAATTAGTACCCTCATAAATGATTCTCTCTCATAATAATTACCAAAATTAATATCTTTTAACTCTAAATTTTTTACGTTATTTTTTACTGACATCATTTTTTATACTATTCTCGTATCGTTGATCACATCACTTTCTCTTAATCACTTTTTTCATTTAGTTATAACTATTAAAAATATGATAAAAAATAATATGAGATTATTATTTTTCAATATTTTTTCTCTTAATATTATCTTTTATAAAAAATAATAATATAATCACAAATATAATTTAAAATTAACTAATTTTTAAAATCCCCGTTAATATTTTTCTTTAAAAACTAGTGTTATGATTTTCTTTTAAAAAAGTCATGTTATATAACTTAAAAAATCACATTAGTTAACTTTAAAAAAATCACTTTAATATTAGATAACTTAAAACATAAAAGCACGTTACACATTTTCTTTAAAATAATATTGTATTATAGTTTTTGTAAATATTAAATTGATGTTTCTCTACTAATTCAATATTATATTTTTTTAAAAAAAAACATGTTTCACTTTTTGTTAAATGAATTATTGTGTTTTTATTTTAAAAATGTACGTAAATCAGTGTTTATTTTCTGTTTAAGTTTATTTTAATATATTATTATTTTAAAATAAATAATAATGAAATAGAAAGATTTAAGAAGTTAGTGGTATTAGGAGTGAGAAAGTTAGTGGTATTAGCATTGAGAAATAAAAATAAGGTTAGTTTGAGTTATACCACGGATACTTGCTAAGGAATTCAAATAGAAAGTCTTGCATAAAAAGTAGAGTTTTTTTAATTCTCTATGTACTAAATGCTCAAATTTTCATGCAGAACTTTTTGTTTTAGATCCTTAACAATTGTCCTAGCAAAACCCTATTAGTTTTTATAAGAGAAAATTCATGAGGTTAACACTTAATATGATAGAGAAAAAAAGTATTGAAAGATTTATTAAGCATTTATTAGAAAAGAGAAAGATTTGTTGATTTAATTATAGAAAATTTTAAACACTTAAATAGACATAGTGTGTGTTTGGTAAGAATTAAATTAATTTTTTTGGAAAAAACTATTTTAACAATGTTTAATTATATTTAACAAAATTAATTTTAGTTTTGACATAAAATTTAATGCAAAATAAAAGTTTTTTTTTTTTTCATAATGCTAATATTGAAACTTATGATTTTATCTTATAGATTATTCTTACACTTTGAAATATAAATATCATTTTGTCCTCAATTAAATAATTTTTTTAGTCATTCTATACTTATTTTGGTAATTTATTACATAAAAAAAATTCTTTTTTATACTATTCAAACAAAACAGATTAACTTAAAATCGTCTTTCAGCTAACATATCCAAACATAAAAATGAATTGATTATAATCAATTATAACAAAAAGTTTTTATACAGTAATCGATTATTGAAATAATCAAAATTTTCACAGCTGAACAAACACATACATAATCATTTAAGTTGATTAGCATAAGACAACAGGGATTCTTTTGTTGATAAAAAGAGTGAATGATGCTAATCTTCACCCGAAGTGTTAAAGATTAGCATTCCATACACACACACATACATTAATGATCAAGATTAAAAGTTACTTAAAAATTATTTAAAAGTTAAAAAAGTCACATACATTTATGTTCTAATCTTAACTCTTTACTATTTATGTAAATTTACTCCTCTCATCTCTTACATTCACTCATTCCACTAAATAAGATTATATATATATATATATATATATATATATATATATATATATATATAAATGTGTCGTCATTCCACTAATATTAAAGAAGTTTGTCTCTTATAATTTATGTGAAAGCTATTTTTAAAAAATTTAAAACTAGATTGTATTGAAATATAACGTTATTCCACTAATAATACTTTCCTTCTATTTACTTTTGTGTTAAATGTTAAGTTTTATGTGTCTAAATCTTTGACATTGATATAAAAAAAAATTAATTTGAATGTATCGTTAGTTAAAAGTTTTGTCATGTCATAAAAAATGTTTAACTTTCACAATAACTACTTTAAAGAACAGAACGAAATAAGCGAAAAATGACTGAAAGGGAAAATGGAAGAAATGAAATAAAATTATATTTTTTTATTTGAAAGATTAATTAAAAAACATAGTGAAACTCTATTATTTTATTTGGAAGTTAAATAAAAAAGGCATGAAACATAATGTAAAATATTTATTTTTAAGGTTGTAATTAAGTTTATCCCTCCAATTTCACCATTATTTTGAGAGAACAAAAAATTGGTATTTGAAGGAAAGAGTGGAGGAAACATTCTCCTTGAGTTCATTTTTCTTCTTATCTATTATTAAAGTTCAAAACCAGGGAGATTATACCATTTCCTCTCATTTCTTTCCCCTCCCTTTCATTTCCTATCATCCAAATATAGTATAAAAGTCATATATGTGATAATGTATGATTGATTGATAATGTAAAAAAAATTACATTGATAGTGTATCAAAATTAAATTAAATACATTTAGGAAAATATAATGTTATTCTACTAATTTGAAGTTTTATAATGTTATTCAACTACTCACAAAAGATGGGTTGAAGTGATAAGCAACCTCAACCCACTAAGATGGTGACGCAAGTTTAAATATCAGAGAAGTAGTTTTTGTGTAAATATCAGTTTAGTGTTATGAGTAGTCAAAATGAATCGAACTTATAGAGATACTACAAGATCTTATAAAAACAATAACATTATTCTACTAAAAAAATCAGTTTTGCGGTTTAGACGTAAATAACTAAATCCATTAATAATGTTATATTTTTAATTTTTATATATTAATATTATATTTTAAAATAAGAATTAGAGTTAATAATATTATATTTTTTCTTTATTAAAGTTATATATTTTTTATTTTCTTTTTTATTAATATTAGTATTTAATGTTCTCTCTATTAAATTAGATGATTGTGTTTAGAATAAAATAACACAACTATCTATGACTTTAAAGATGTTTTAAGAAAGAAGATAGTAGGTTTTTAGTCTAAAATAAAATGTGGAGATTGCTATCTTCTACATGAAAGTGTGAGAATTAACAATCCCCAATATAAAGTAAATATGCATTTAACTTTGTGAAGCAAGATGAATCGATGATTCTATTAAGTATTAGTAAGTATTAATTATTATTATTATTATTATTATTATTATTATTATCATCAAAATGTGAAAGAAACTTTAAAAAGTAATTAATGATACTATATATTGTTAAATATTAACTATCAAATTTTTTAAAACATAATTTTTGATGTACCATTATTGTAAAATGAGAAATGCTTAAATGAATCATCTCAAATATATTTTAACTTATTAAATGATGTAACAACACCTTGTTGAATGTCAGAATAAAATATTTTTATACTAAAAATGCATTAACACTAAATACAATTGGATGGTGTTATAACACAATTTATTTTGTGCTTAAAAACCATTTTATCCTAGTTTAAAAAAAATAAATTATCCTATATTTGATTATAAATAATTTTAAAAGTCAAATAAGTTAACTTAAACATATACCATTTTTTTTCGTTAAACTCATAATAATTAAAAGTATCGTATTTAAAACAATCCTCTACAACGCACGCACATAAAATAACTATATATTAGGAAAATTTCCTTGAAAAATAATTAATAATATCATTAAGAGTTTAAACTTGATCACAGATAGTGTAAAACTTCTTAAATGAATTAAAAATAAGATATTATCATTAAATGCATAGAACTTAGTGATATTATTATCATTATGAATACATTTAATAATATCATTAAATGAAAAGGTAAAAGTGTTAATAAAGAAACTATTAAATAAAATATAATATAATAACATTTAACATATTTAAAATTAATTTTCAACATTCTATTTATTTACATTTAAGAATTGTTATTTAAAAGTATTTTGTAAAATTAATTTATTTAAAATAATAATTAAATATAATAGTTTTTTAATATATATTATAAATATAAATTATAGATGACAAAACTTAACTTCAATTCAAGTTAAAGAAAATCCTTTAACTCTTTCTAATTTTATGCCACGTGTCTATTTATTAAAGAGAAATGATTTATCCTTTTATTACAATCTTTTTATTAATCTTCCTAATTATTAAATAAAGAAAATATTAAATATTTTTTATATTCCTCAAGATATTAATGCATTTATTTTTTCATTTAATATTTTCTTCATTTAATATTAAGATGATTATTAAGATAATTGGGTAAGATAATATAACATTACTTTTATTAAATTTTTATTTATTTCAACTTCATTAATTTAATAAAATAAATATATGACATAAAATTAGAGAAAGTTAAAGACTTTTTTTCAACTTGAATTGGAATCAAGTTTTTTCCAATTATAAAATAGCACGGCTAAAATAACTAGTTGTATAATGTAATCTAATATTCGGATTTGAATTTAATTCACCTCTTTTTTTATTAAACATATCTCAGGCATGAATGAATATATATCTATGACTATATATATGCCTAATTCTATTAATGTTGTCCAGAGGTGAACGTAGTGCTAGCAGCCTTTTTCACTATTGACTACCCAAAAACATGAAGGCTTTCTTGATGATCTTCTTTATCTTTGCATCTGGTTGGTCTCTCAGCTCTCGTTTGTATTTCTATGTTTTTTTTTTTTGTGGTTTTTGGTTTTTTTGATACAGTGCCTCTTTTGATTGATATACTTTCTTGGCCGCAGGTTTGCCATTCATAAGGATGATGGGATTAGAAGCACAAGCCCAAACTTTTTATCAATGCCAAACTGATGCAGATTGTGAAAGACAGTGTGATCCCAATGGCTGCCTGATGTGGCTCGAGTTGCCTAGTACATGCTACAATGGCCAATGTGCGTGCCCCTTTGGCCCAGCACATTACGTTGCTACCAGAATTCTCATAAACTCAACTTGTACCCATGATGTCGATTGCTCAAACCTCTGTCCTTCTTTCTGCAACATTAAAAGCTGCCTTGAGCAGGGCAAGTGTGAATGTGGTTGTGAAGCATGAGGACGAAGAATCCTCCTTTTATTTTTATTGCATCTGGCTCTATCCAACTTAGTTTCTTCGCAAAAGTGTAATGTCTTTGAGACTATGAACTAAATAAACTACATATCAAATTACAATACAAGAATTTCTTTGCTAATTACTTTCTTCTTCAGCTAATTGTTAGAATATATTGTGGAATTAATTAATTATCTAATTAAAGAAGTAATCTTGAGTTATTATTTGATATTATAATATTTTTAAATTTATTTCTTTATTTAATTAAAATTATGAGTCTACTATTAATATATAAAAAATAAGATTATTATATTTATCTTTTATATCACATTACATCAGATCATATTATCATCACATTGTTTTTATAAATAATATTATCATATAATTGTCTTTTCTCTCTTTTTCTTATTTTCTAACTATAAACTTAGGTTATCTCTCTCTTTTTCTTATTTCTTAATCATAAACTTAATTCTTCAATATTAATAATTCCATATTATAAAATTTAATTCAATTAAATATATTCATTAAAAAAATTGAATGGTTATGAACTTGACAAAATGAAGTTAAGAAACATTATTGCTTTACTTCTGTATCTCAGTGGGACAGGCGTCGAGCAAAATTTGAAGTCACATATACATGAGATAGATGTATCAAAACGGGCCAGTCTTATGAAGGTTGTGAGTTAGGTCAGTATTTTTTTTGTAATTTTTTATCACTTAAAAAAATTTATTCTTATATTTTAATACTTTTTTTTTCTTTTGCATATTTTAAATCTCATCAAATGTCCAATAAATTTATTTTTGTGATCAAAATATTAATTTGTATTAAAAAAATAAGAACAAAATCTTTATATATCATATAAATTATATAATAATACTAATATGTGTGTGTCTAAATGAAATATGTTCAAATCTCTTAAGTATAAAGTCTTGAAATTTAATTTTTAAGATTTATGTATATAAAAATAATACTATTTAAATAATATTTACTTAGGTGTTTAATCATACCTATCAAGATATTAGTCTTTCATATATTAGATAAAAGATACTCTGAGAAATCAAATAAAAAAAAATAATAATATCTTAATTTAAAATTAAACTTTGAACTTGCAGTTTGGGTTAAAATTCATTTTTGTATCAATTTTTTTGCCCCTATTTTATCAGATGGCTAGCATATTAGAGTTACCCATTTTAACACTTATAATGTGAGCTTCTTATATACTCTTGAAGTGTTATACCAGTCTAACGAAAATATAACGTTACACTATGAATATATAGGTGATTTCATCAAATATAAAATATATTATTAAATTATTAGATCTGAATGTTAAAAAACTCCCAAATTATTTTTAGAATTTCTCCGTATACACAATTAATCATATGCCGGTGCTAATACTAAAAAATTCCAGAGAACGCTCTGTTGCTTCAACAGAATTGACTCGACGAAGTAGATTCTCTATCCCATCAACCCATTTCTGCTTGTGGAGTGTACTCTTGCACTTGAACTCTAGAAGACCTTGTGCTGTTTTGAGGCCAAAGTAGAACTCCTCTGATGCTTCCCTTTCTTTTCTATATGGCCATGCACCATCTTTATCACAGACTCCATAAACCACACCTAGTACAATATGTATTACAATTAATGGAAGTTGGAGAATACCAAACTCCAAAAGCTTAGAGCCAAAAGGGAAAACAGAAACTTCTTGATGCCTAAATCAAGGAAAATAAAGGTTTTTATAATGCCAAACTGCCAATAGATAGTTGTACAAAGGTGGGTGTGCGGTTGTTAGATTTTTTAGTGTTGAAAGCGCTTACATTTGTTCTTTTTAGAGAAGGCTCCACCAACGTGCTTGCTTTTGATCTTAATTTTGACCTGAACAAAAAGAGAATTAAAAATTCAGATAAATCTACTCCTTAATCTCTGTGAATTAACTTCCATCACATGATTATTTTATTTGTTTAATCTCGGATTTAATTTAGCATATACCTGACATTTCTTGTTGTTGTAAACAGAGACATGCTTCCATCGTAATGCACCTGAAAAAGTAAAGCAGCCTTAGAAATAATGATAATCAAATGCAATGCAGTGAATTCTTATTTATTGATCATGCACTATAGTGTATGTGTCTTCCATTTAAATATATCTAGTTCTTTAAAATTAAAACATGGCTATAATAGAAAATGTCTTCACAATTACCTTTTCCTGTGAGCTGCAACAAATCTCCCACACATGGAGGATGGTGTTCCCACATCTGACCCTCAAAAGCAGGAAGCCAATGAGTCTGTGTTATTCCCCTATCATAGGGGCTTATGGATGCATTCCTCTTTGCTTCTTTTGGCAATCTTGCTCTTAGAGCTGCTTCTCCTCGCAAAGCTGATTTTGAAGGGTTAAAAAAAGAATGTAGCCACGAATAATCAATAGATCATTTTTTAATTAAGACCTTTTGAATAAAGACTGGTTGAACTCAATGAGAATCAAACTAAGATAAGATAAAAAAATAATTGAAATATAAAATAAAGCTAACTAAAGCTATGTCTTAGAATCATGGAACTATATTATTTCTATCCTTATCAATTTTCTATAAGAACTCTTACAAACATTTTCCAAGTTAACAAGCTTAGCAAGTAAGTACCTGTGGCAGCTGCAGCAGTAAGAGTCATTAGATCACCTGGGGTTTGAATATCAACCGCAGACTTTACAGTAGAGGCCACACGGTCATGATCAGCTCCGGCTAGTTCAGCCATTTCAATGCAATACGATGCCAGGAGTTGTGTGGCTGAAGCCAGAGCGAAATTCAACTTTGAACGAGAGCTACTAGAGTCCTCTGCTGCAGCCACAGCAGCCAAGGCTGAAGCTAGTCCAGCAATGGACACAGCAGAATGCACACGAGCATTTTCTAGACGTGTCCGATCTTTCTTCTTTACCGTGATATTAGCATTTCCATGCTGCTTCTGATGAAACCATTTTCCAATGGTACCCATCATTCGACAATTAGCAGAAGGTATGATCTTGCCTGTCTGCAAAAGAAGAGTTGAAAACTTAGAACAAGCAAACCACGAAATAATACATGTTTTTTATGCACTTGTGATTGTGAATTTCAATGTTGTTCGTTTATACTTTATATTTATCATGTGGACTAGCTAGAAATCATCCGGTAACATTGGTTACATAAATATTTAAAAAAAAAAAAGAAACACTAGTTCCACATCTATGAGAAACACAACACTTCACGTATGTGGTATGTGACATAATACTAACTATAATCACGTGATGTAAACTGTGCAGATGTGAGATGATATATGTATAAGGAAATGTACTAAAATTTTTTATTACTCAATAATCATTCAGATATTTTGGCAGATGATAAGAATATGAGATTCAATCAATTGTTGATGCAAATGGGCATTGCGTGATGGGAAGGGGAAAGTAGGAGGAAGATGGCTTACAACTAGTTGAGGTGCCAAAACAGCTTCGGGCAAGGTGTGTGGATTCTTATCATGGAAAGTTTGCTTTTGTTTTTCTAGAAGAGCTTTCGAAATTTCCGAAGCAGAGAGACTCCATGACCTTGATAAGAACTCCATAGGCTCATGTGGTGTCGGTGGCTGAGGTATGGCTGGTAACGATGAGACCAGTTTGAGTTCATCATTTTCCTGCACATCCTCTAATTCTAACCCATGCCACGAACCAAATTTCCAAGGTAGAAAGAAACCACCTTCCATTTTGGCTTCTATCAATCTGTCCCAGACAAATGAAATACTGAATGCTCAAAGCACTTCAAATCGTTATATATATATGCTTTTGTACAATAGCTGTTACATTATAGGCACGCAACACACGACCCAAGAAGCAAAAAAAAAAAAAAAGGTTAGTTCTGATAGATTTACACAGAAGCAAAAAAAGTAAAGGCAATAGTTTGGTGTGATTTGAAAGTACCGGCTAAGAAGTTGCTTATGGACTTCCTGGTACTGTTTGTACAGAACAGCAACAGATAAGTACTTCCAATATCCTTGGCAAACCGTGCCTAATTTTCCAAAATCTCAATTAAATTGATCATCTAAAAGAATAAATGAGAAAATCCAATAATGACTTCAACACAATCATAGCAAACTTCACCCAATTAAGGCCTATACAAACTTCAAAGGCAGAATATTTAATTTAAAAAATAAAATTAAAAAGAACTACAGAGAGAGAGAAAGAAACCTGCTTTGCTGAGCTTCTAACCTCAACAGAAGCTTTTGACCAAGCTACCTCCTTTGCGACCAACTTCAGTTACAAGTATATAAGAGAGAGTTTAGAAGCAGTGAGGCAAAATAGATTACAGGAACACTGATCTAAATCTTGTGCTTTGAACCACCATGAATTCAGGCTGAAGTTAATTAAAAGTATCGGAGACAGTCCGGTATTCACGAAGCTCAACAAACAAAGTATACTATATAATTAAGGAAACATAGTCCTGTATAACCGGGTTTTGGTTTGTTGGACTCATGCTTAGCACTGTTGTCGATGATAGAAACATTTTTATTAGTGTTATTATTTTAAAATTATGGTCATGGATATTTGGATGTGTCATTTTAGAATGTGGGCAGGTAGGTACCTTCGGTTGTTGGAAATTGGAATAAAGTGTGTGCAGTGCAGTGCAGGACCAGCCATTCCATTCCAATAGCCCTGCATGGACCTTGGACTGGACGGCGATAGGGGCGGTTTTGTTATTGTCCATTTACTAATTCCCAGCTTCCTGTGACAGTAACCCTTGCAATTCATGCGTTGTGTGACAAACTAGTCAACAGACATAAATATCTTTAGGTAGTGAGTTTCGTTTTCAGAATAAGGAAAAATTAAGCTTAATATATAGCCTTAAAATAAGTTTATTGTGGTTAAATTAAAATTTTGGTTCTTTCGTTTACACTTATTTTTAATTAAGTCTCTATAAATTTTTTTTATTTTAAATTAATCTTCACATTTACAAAAAAAATTAAAATAATATTCATTATTAATTTTTGTTATAATATCGTTATAATATCAAATGGGAATCTTCTCTTATTAACAAAAAATTAATTTTCATATAATTTGTGCAATAAAAAGTTAAAAAAAATTGCACATACCACATGCAGTATGCACAAAATTATGTGTTAAAATGAACAAAATCTTCTCCTGTTTGTGAATAAGCGGAGAGAATCTAGATCCATAATATTATTAGTTGACTAATAAAGTAAATATTTTTTTATCTAATAAAATTTTTTTTTTAGATGCTCATTTTATCTGTAAAACATCAGATAAGGTATTTATTCATTATAGTGGTTGCTTATTTTTCTTTGTAAATATTCTTTTGTTCAATAAATATTCTTTTAAATGTTTTTAATTTCTTAATAAGATGTCTAATATGAATTAAATTAATTATACTAAAATGAAAATTAACAACATAAACTATTTTAAAAATATTTATAAATGTGAGAATCGATTTAAAAAGAAAAAATTATAAGGACAAAATTAAAGATGAGTATAAATCATAAATGCCAAATCTTTAATTTAATCGTTTTTAATTTAAAACAAAAAAACAAACCAGAATAGTTATTCAAACGGCACAAGTTTTTTTTTTTTTCAAGAATTTCACTTGGGCCATGTTACTTACATTTTTCCTCCACATATCAAGTCTTAAACTTCATTTTAAAAAAATTATAGATAAACTTCTCATATTAATTTTCATATAAATTATAGGATTTAATTTTAATGTAATGTTAGTCATTGAGATTTTTTTATATTATCATTCAATCATGTATTAATAAATTATTTAAAAAAATGACTATCTCAACCATTATTTGAGAAATATAATTTTTTAATGATATACCAATATATAATTAGACGAAAATGTAAAAAACTCTAGATTAAATTTAAACTCTACCTAAATTTTCAGCTCCTATTTTAAAGGTACAATAGAATAAAGGTGGAAGAATCAACAGCTACTGTTTGTGCAAGAGAAAATTAACGAAAAACACTCTGCTTGTCCTTGAGTTGAGACAAGATTGATACATTTGCACATGGGTCCAATATGATTTGGATAAAAAAAATAACAATTGTTTGCTTCGATATGTTACTATCCTTCGTAATGCTATTTAAAACCGAGGATTCCACACGAATCCAACACGGAAACAAAAGCAACCATAATATAGCGGAAACGGATCCTCTCCTGTCCTGTTATTTGTAAAACATAGAAGTTATAGATACTTTATGTGGTAAGAAAAAAATTATACATACCGCATGTAATATAAAAGTTTCAAAGTATATTTTTTATCAATAGAATTTTCTCTTATTTTTTACAAACAAAAAATGATCCTAATCCTAATATAGCAGTGTAGCTGAACGGTCGGAGGAGAAAAAATATAAATAAATATGCATTTTACTTGCGTGTGTAATCTGTTTGGTAGTTCTCAAACCCTCATGGGATAACATAATGGAGGTGGGTCAATTCTATTATAGACCCTACTATTTAGGTACATGATGCACTAATTGATTTTATTTATAATAACAATTTTTTTTTTAGTTTCATGTTTTTTTTTGTCACACCCCACTCTCACCCTCAGCATCACCCTTAGATCTCAGATCTTAGATCTTGCATCACCTCCATCCAAACCCTACCTAACTGCATCTCTCTAACCAACCCGAAGGCATCCTCCACCTTGACGATGCTGAAAAATTCCACCACAAGTTCAGCTTCTCTCGCGGCCGCAAGGCCTCCCCCGAACTCGTCCTCCACCTTGACGACGCTGGAAAACTCTACCTTGAGCTTGGCTTCCCCTGTGGTCTCTCGCACCTTCCAGTGCCATCCTCTCCTCTTCCAAACCTACCACAAAGAAAAGTTTCACCCAAAAAAAAAATAAAAATAAGAATAGATTGTGGACCCACAACATGGTGTATGTTGCATTGCGATTTTCTTCTTCTCGGTCAGCGGTGGTTGCAGAGGAGCACGCCTTCATGAACTCCATGGAACTCAACCACGTTGATAAAGTTCAAAAATTGTGGATGATGTTTGCCAAAAAGCATATCCCTTTGAGCAAGACTGACACTATAGGTTGCAGGAAAATGGGTTCCAGGTTGCTAGAATATGACTGGACATGAGTAACCTGTAATAGTAGATATTTTTGGGTAAAGTTGAGGTTAAAGATAGAAGGATGTGCCCAAAAGCAGTTTCAAATCTTGTGTTTGAGGTTGAAGATGGAAGGATGATTATGGTGTTGGGTCCCCTCCGATGCTGCCTGCTTCGCCGACTCTGTCACGACCCTACGGCGTCGCTCACATCCCCTCCGTCATGATGGAAAGTGGTTAAGAAGGTTGTTATGAATTAATTGTAACCATTAATAATATAACAAGTGTAAATTAATGATTGAGATGAATGGTACATTATGCACCCTAATTTGTAAGGTGCATAATAGAATTGTCAAGTGGAGATAAAGTGTGTCTCTCATAATAAGACGTCAATCTCTGATAAACTTTATAGGGGAAGGGTCGTACGATATCTCTCTCAACTTACAAGGACTTTAACTATGGAGCAAACCTTACCCATCCATAACATGTATCAGTAACTATCCCAACTCCATTTTGTACATATATATACCAAAAAAAGTTTGGCAGTTTTGAATTAATAGTTCACATGAATTTTCCCATCTGGTATCGTTAATTATTTTCCCCATAAATTGTATGAGCATCTTTCGTAATGCTTTTTTTCATAAATAACTTTTTTTTTGGTTAAAAAAGTTGCTTTGATAGTGTTATAACATATTTAATAAAATCAGTTTCAATTATTACGTGAAATTTAATATATTATAATTTTTTTATAATATTAAAATTTTAAATTTTATGATTATAAATTATAAATTAATTCTTATATTTTAAAATATAAATATTATTTTGTTTTCAATTAAATAATTTTTTAATTATTTTATATCTTATTTTAGTAATTTAATACATAAAAATAATATTTTATATTATCCAAACAAAATAAATTAACTTAAAATTAATTTTTAACTAACATATCTAAATATAAAATTGATTCTATTATAATCGATTATAAAAAAAAATATACAATAATTAATTCTACTTTGTACAAATAGAAAGCAAACTGATCAATAATAGTAAAAAAAAAAAACTAATCAATAATAAATTAGGACTCCTCATTTTCTGTTTCTAAATTAGGTCAATGCACATGTATGTATATTTTTTCCTTGCTTTATTAGAATTTATCTAATAAATACTTAGGACATTTGTTAAAGAATGAACAAATATAATATACTTGACGAAGATAAATTTTTGCATAAATCTAAAGCATTAAAATTAGGTACATTAAGTTAATTACAAAATTGATTATGATAGATTATAATAATTAATTGTTAATTAATTGTAATTATTATCTCATAATTAATGATATGATTGACTTGGTATACTTAATTTGGGTGTGTCAAATTTATGTAAATATTTCTCTTAAATGAAAAGTAAAACATTCAATGTATTGAAAACTTAAAAAATCTTATTTTTTATTAAATATTTTCTATTTTTGATTTTTTAACAAGTGGACTTAAAATACTTGACAAACTTTTTTTAACTGAAATTTCTATAACACAATCATGTGTAATCATTCTGCTTATTGTACCAAAAAAAAATGCATTATACTTATAAATTTAATTTTGATACATTTTCAGTTGAAAATATTTTATACAATATGTAATGATATATTGTCACATTATTTAATAAATTTGACATTTAATATAATTAATATATTCAGATTTCTAATTAATATTTTATACATATATCTAATTAATATATGTAATACATATGTGTAATCATCTGATTGCATCTAAAAATATCTCAAAAACTTATACAAGCTTTCGAACTTCGCAGCATACTCACTTACTGACATCAACCCCTATCGCAGGCCAAGGAATTCCATCTCTTTAGCATGTCTAACACTAGCTGGGAAATACTTTCCTAGAAATCTTTGCTTAAAAAGTTCTTATGTTACAATTCTACCTTCAGCTTCTATTAACCTTTGGGCTCCTGCCCACCAATCTTCACCATCACCAACCAGCACAAAGGTCGCATAAGTGATTTATTATGAGTGGCAGAAACACGATTTCACTTTATAGTGACCCTGATGATGGTAATGGGAATTGAAACTTATCTCTTCCCACAGACAACGACAATGTTTTGAACGGGTTTTAGATGATTACTTGAATAACGTTGACAAAGGTGGTTTCCTTTGATGCACGGTAGTTGCGACGATGATGAAAGGGGGTAGGTACTTATAAAAGGTACTCCGACGTTCAAGTTAGACTGTGCACAATGTTGGTAGTGTTTGGAATTAGATGCATAACTTTACTACTTTGTGTGATATTTAAAGGAGCGTCTTGGTTAATAAGAATTATAGTTAAATCTGAATTAAATATTGTTAATTAGGATAAAAATTCAATGAGATTGTTCTCTCTTGTAACTAACTCCTATATTTATGAGTAATATAATTAATTTTTTTTATCTATAAGGGATTCTGTAAGAGATTTACTTCTCATAAATAGGTAGATTTAATTATTTAATAACACTCATAAATATCTGAGATCCAATTCTAGTGAGTCAGATTGCTCACGAACCACTAATCCAAAACCCAATCCAGAAGAGTACCTATAGCCACACATTTTGCTTCCAGCCTTTTCTTGACAAGAACTAGGTTTTGTAGATTCTCAGTAAAAAGTGCTTGGTTTTGGGAGGAGCTTGTAATTTCCAAAGCTTCGACCAAACTTCAGTGTTTTTGTCAGAATTTGAAAGCCTAACTGAAGAGTTATTTAGGTCATTTACCTTAATAAAATGATATGTTGTTTGTAACCTGTAATCTTTATCTTTTGATTAACCCTAAATGAATTTGTTTGAATGGGGTAGATGGGTTAGGGGAATGCCTATAATTTGGAATGCTTCAAAAGGTATGAAAATTGATTTCACCAAGTCTTAATTTCATTTTCTCATGTCACTATCTATTAACTATGTCACTATTGTGTCGAAAGTTAGGTTGTTCAGGGGGGACTAGGCCATGTGACCATTTTACTTTATGAGCCACCTGTTTGACCAAATTTGGATGCTCAAGCCATCACCTACCCTCCAATATCCATCTCTTTCCAAAACCCATTTTGCATTGTAAATGCTTCTCCATGCATAGCTTGGGATGTACTTGAGGGAAGCTTTGAGAAAAGTTTGCCTTGGAAAGTATTTAGCTTTCAGAACTTTTGCGATAAGAGAATCCGAATTGGACAAAATACTCCAACCTTACTTTTCTAGTAGGGCTAAGTTAAAAGCTAAAAAACTCCTTAACCCCATGCCACCACATTTCTTTGGCTCACAAATAGAATGCCAGTTAACCCAATGGATCATTATGTAATTTGGAATAACTTGAGCTATGACTTTCACCAAAATCTAGCTATCATAGATTCAATTTTGTTGCACAAATCATGGGCAGTAGTAAATAGCTCATTATGTAATTTGGAATAGCTTGAGTTACGACTTTAACCAAGACTTCTTTACCCGCTTTTGAAAACATCATTTTCTTCTAACCTTTGAGTTTCTTTTATACTTTATTCTGAACAAATTCAAATACCTGCTTCTTAGTGTTAGGAAAGAAAATGAGTGCGTACACAGCAGAAGCAACAACACACAAATGGGCAATAAAACCTTTCTCACTTGAAAGTACCTGTGAGGAGCAAAATATGTAGCCAATAAAAAATATCCACTAAAAGATATATCCAAGAATGTACAAAAACAAATAGGCAAAGAGAACATACATAATTTTAACGTGGAAAACTCATTCAATGTGAGAAGTAAAAATCACATAACCTAATCCAGAATAATCTCCACTATAAAAATCAATGAGTACAGCAAAGTGTCTCCCAATAAATAAAGATATCACAACAGCCCCTACTCACTACTAAAAAAGTGGAAATCAACAAAGCAACAAAGCTCAAAACCCACAAAGGGGTACAAACAGCCCAACAAGTAGAGATGGAGAAATAAGAATTTGACCGTACAAGTAGAAGCTCACAATGCAAGGAACAACATACTAAAAAATCATCCAGATCGGACCACAAATGATTACCCAATATGAACACACAAGATCAATACTGAAACTTTTTTACTTCTCTCTTACGCGGCGCCGTTCACGAAGAAGCAGAAAACGTGAACTACAAAGTGTGTTGCCTTTTGCTTTTTAAAAAGTGTGTTGCCTTTTGCTTTTTAAAAAGCCCTATTCTCTTCTCTCTCTTTTTAACATTAAGGTAATGACCCACTTGGGTTGGACCCATACAACAAACTCCCCTCTCCAACTCAAGTGGAGGCAGATGCCAAACCGGTAACCAAATGACAATCTTCAAACTTCCTCCTCGGTAAAGTCTTTGTCAATATGTTTGAACCATTATCATCAGTATGAATCTTCTCAAGTTTTAACAACTTAGAGTCCAGAACATCACATATCTAATGCTACCTCACATCAATATATTTCGATCTACCATGAAACGTAGGATTCTTACCAAGATGAATAACATTCTAACTATCATAAAACAAAACATACCTCTCCTGAGTAAAACCAAGTTCATGCACAAAATTTTTCATCCAAAGTAACTCCTCATAAGCATCAGTAATAGCAATGAACTCAGCCTCGGTAGTAGACAATGCAACACACTTTTGCAACCTAGATTGTCAAGTCACAACTCCCCCTACAAAGGTAATCAAATAACCAGAAGTAGACTTTCTAGAGTCAACATCTCCTGCCAAGTTTGAATCTATACAACCACAAAGAACAAGTTTTCAATTCCAAAACAGAGCTTCAAACTAGAAGTGCCCTGGAGATATCTCAATATCCACTTCATAGCTTTCCAATGCTTTCTACCAAGATTGGAAAGAAAACGACTAACCACACCAACTGCATGAGATATATTAAGCCTTGTACAAACCATTGCATACATCAAACTTCCTACTGCATATGCATAAGGAACACGTTGCATGTCTTGTTTCTCTTTATCACTAGAAGGAGCTTGTCTAGTGCTAAGCCTAACATGTAAAACAAGAGGTGTGCTTACAACTTTAGCTTTATCCAAGTGAAACTGTTGAAACACTTTTCCAATGTACTTCTCTTGAGATAACCACAACTTCTTGGGCACTCTATCACGAGTAATCTGCATGCTAAGAATCTGTTTTGTTAGTCCTAAGTCTTTCATTGCAAAAGACTTACTAAGCTTTTTTGTCAGCCTATCAATTCTAGAAGAATTATGACTAATAATCAATATATCATCAGCATAGAGCAATAAAATGATGAACTCATTATCAGAAAATTTCTGCACAAACACACAATGATCAGAAGTAATCTTCTTGAAACCTTCTTGAAATATAACAGACTCAAACTTCTTGTACCATTGCCTCGGGGCTTGTTTCAAGCCATACAAACTTTTCTTTAACTTGCAGACATAATTTTCTTTACCTTTCATCACAAAACCCTCAGGTTGCTCTATGTAATTCTCCTCCTCCAAATCACCATGAAGGAAAGCAGTTTTCACATCCATATGCTGAACCTCTAAATCAAGAGTGGCTGCCAAACCAAGAACAACTCGGACAGAAGACAATTTAATAATTAGTGAGAAAATCTCCTCAAAATCAATCCCTCTTTTTCTGACTGTAACTTTTGACAACTAATCTAGCTTTGTATCCCGAAGTGGAAGTATTATCATCATTCTTCGACCTGTATGGTTGTCAAGCAAAGATCTCATCTCATCATTCATCGCTGCAACTCATTCTACCTTCTGCTCACTCTCCATAGCCTCTTTGTAGTACTCAGGTTCTCCCCCGTCAGTGAGGAGCACATATTCATCGTATGAGTAACGGGTAGAGGGAATAAGATGTCTGGAAGACCTTCTAAGTGAAACAACAAGTTCATCAATAACCTCATGAGCAAGAGCATCTACCTCATCAGCAACATTATCAACAACATCCTCAACCTGATAACCCTGAATATGATTATGCACATCATCATGATTGCCAAAGTCATCTACATCAGGCATATGAAGCTCAGGAACTGGATTAATATCAACCAAACCATCAATACTTGGAAACTCTGACTTCTTTGCCTTATCAATATCTTTAATGGACTGATCCTCCATGAAAATAATATCACGACTTCTAACAAGCTTTTTCTCAACTGGATTATGCAACCTATAGCCAAATTCATCATGACCATAACCAATGAAGATGCACTGCCTAGTCTTGACATCCAACTTGGAGCTCTCATCTTTGGGCACATGTATAAATGCTCTACACCCAAAGACATGTAAGTGATCATAGGAAACATCCTTTCCATACCACACCCTGTTAGAAACATCAACCTGTAAAGCAACAGTAGGAGATAAATTAATAACATGTGCAACAGTATATAAAGCTCACCCCAAAAAGATCCAGGTAACTTTGCTTCAGAAAGCAAACATCTAACTCTCTCCATCAATGTCTTGTTCATTCTTTTTGCTAGGCCATTAAGTTGAGGAGTCTTAAGGGGCATCTTCTGGTATCTAATACCCTGTTGTCTACAGTACTCATCAAATGGTCCACAATATTCATCATTATTATTAGTGCGAACACATTTCAGTTTCTTCCTTGTTTTTCTCTCAACAGAAGCCTGAAACTGCTTAAAGACACGAAGCACCTGGTCCTTAGTCTTCAAGGCATAAACCCAAAGTTTCCTTGAATGATCATCAATAAAAGTCACAAAGTAAAGCGCACCACCAGATGCTCTAGTCTTCATAGGACCACAAAGATCTGAATGCACCAACTCAAGCACCTCTAATTTCTTAGAAGAAGGATGACTCTTGAAAAATACTCTATTCTACTTCCCAGCCAAATAATGAGCACACTTTTCCAAACTTGCACATTTCAAACCTGAAAGTAGATTCCTTTCGACTAAAGTATCAAGTCCCTTCTCACTAATATGGCTAAGTCTCTTGTGTCATAACTTTGACTGGTTATCACACTCAACTATATTAGTAGCATCAACAGAAACTGAAGCCTTGGTCTAATACAAACTTGAACACTTCTTTCATGTGCCATAACCAAAGAACCCTTAAAGAGTTTCCATTGTCCACTACCAAAGGTACTAAAATAGTCATCATTATCAAAAACACTAGCAAAAATCATATACAAATGGATGTCTGGTACATGTCTAACATTCTTCAAAATTAACTTTGTCCCATTACTGGTTTCCAAACAAACATTGCCTCATCTTTGACATACCATCATTACCCATCTTCAAAACCCCATAATCACTAGGAGTATAAGATGTGAAGAAATCCTTCCTAGATGTCACATGAAAATTGACACCACTATCAACAACCTAGCTGGTCTCATCACAAGCAACATTAATCAAATTTTCATCACAGATAATCACAAGATCTCCTCCAGTAGTGGTGACAACACAATCATCATTGTCATTATCTTTCTTTTGTTGCTTGCCATTGTTACCCTTGTTCTCCTTTTTCCATTGGTAGCAGAACCTTTGGACATGCCCCTCTTTACCACAATATTGACACTCAAGATTTTTTTATTTAGACCTTGATTTGCTTCTACTCTTGCCTTTTCCTCTATTGCCTTGTCCCTGATCCCTCTCAATGCTTCTCCCCCTGTTTTCAATAACCAAGACATCTGACTGTGAAGAGGACGCTTGCTGAGTTCGTCGTCTGACTTCTTCATTTAAAACAGCAGTCTTTACATAATTCATGGTCACAATATCTCCAGGAGCAGAACTAGTCAAAGTGACTCTGAGATTTTCCCAAGAATCAGGTAAAATATTAAGCAACCAAAGTCCCAAAATTTCATCTTCAAATTTTACACTCATGTTGGACAACTGGTCAAAGCATTCATGAAAATCACTCAAGTGATCAGAAATAAAACTACCATCCTTGTAACTCAAGTTCATGGCCTGCTTCAATAAAAATAATTTATTGTTCCCAGATTTAAAGGCATATAAGGTCTCAAGCTTATCCCACAAAGTTCTGGCATGTGAATCATTAGCAATATGATTCAAAACATTATCATTTACCCATTGCCGAATAAAATCACAAACCATCTCATGCTCAAAAGCCCAATCTTCATCAGATTTAGCCTCAGGTTTTGTAGTAACAAATACTGGTAAATGTAATTTTTTCACAAATAATAAATCTTTTATCTTTTCTTTCCACTTGTAGTAATTTGTGTCATTCAAACTAATTATTCTACTATAATTTGGCTCTATCATTCAATCAAGCAAGTAAACAAATAAATTTCTCTGATGTCAGCTGTTGGGAAAGAAAAAGAGTGTGTACACAGCGGAAGCAATAACACACAAATAGACAATAAAAATTTTTCCACTCGAAGGAACCTATGAGGAGCAAAATATACAGTGATCCAAAATATTCACCGAAAGGTATATCTAAGAATGCACAAAAATAAATAGACAAAGAAAACACACACAATTTTAACGTGGAAAACTCGCTCAATGTGAGAAGTAAAAACCATGGGACCTAATCCAAAAAAATATCCACTATAAAAATTAATGAGTACAACAAAGTGTCTCCCAATAAATAAGGATATTACAATGGCTCCTACTCACTACCAACAAAGTGGAAATCAACAAAATAACAAAGTTTAAAATCCACAAAGGAGTCCAACAAGTAGAGATAGAGAAAAAAAAATATGATCATACAAGTAGAAGCTCACAATACAAGGAACAACATATTAAAAAATTATTCAGATCAGATCACAAATAACTATCCAATTTGAATACGCAAGATTAACACAAAACTTTTTCTCTTATCTCTCACGCGACGCCGTTCACGAAGAAGCAAAAAACGTGAACTACAAAGTGTGCTGCCTTTTGTTTTTTAAAAAACCCTATTCTCTTCTTCTTCTTTTTTAACATTAAGGAATGAGCCCACTTGGGTTGAACCCATACAACACTTAGAGCGTCCCACAAAGGTTGGGAAACCCAAGTATATGGAATGCTTTTCCATTGGCTTAATACTCATCCATCCTTGGACATTTGTTTGTCTCTTTGTTGGAACGTTTTGGCTGAATGAAAGCTCCAATTTATCCAGGTTGATGAGCTGACCAGAAGATCGCTTATAGGAATTGAGGATTTTCAACACTTCTTCCACTTCTTTCTTGTTGGCTTTGGTGAATAAAATATTATCATCTGTAAAGAAAACGTGGGAGATCTTAGGCACAGATCTGGAAATTTTGATACCATGCAATACTCTTCACTCTTGGGCTCTCAGTATAAGATCAGATAGAACCTCAACACACAATATAAAAAGATAGGGCGATAAGAGACTACCTTGTCTAAGACCTCTGCCCGAGTTAAAAGATTCACAAGGATACCGATTTAGAAGCACAAAGAGGGAGACCGATCAGACACATCTGAGAATAAGATTTACCCAATGACCCGAGAATCTTATAGCTAATAGCTGAAGAACATGCTCCAGAAACGTCAATGCTATTCTATTATATGCTTTTGTCATGTATAGCTTCACCCATGTATCGCGATTTTCCTTTTTCCTTCTTCCTCATATAGTGGAATGTATTAAATGCTATCAATGCATTGTGTGTAACTAATCTTCCTAGGACGAAAACACTTTGAAATTCTCCAACCAGTTTTGGGAGTACCAATTTTAATCCATTTGCTATTGTCTGTTGGCAATTTTCATAATAATATTGCACAGGGAGATTGGACGAAAATCTTTTGTGTAGGCTGGATTGCAGACATGTCCATTTGACAATAAGTTGATAAGACAAAAATGAGTATTAGTACAAGTCATGTATCCTTTCCTTTTTTTTTCCAATAAAGCAAAATTACGCAAAAGTCAATTTGAATTATAATTGTTCGTGAAAGTAACAGGCATAATCTTTCGAAGAGCCATCTAACAATTGGTCCAGTTAGGCTAACGTTGCGCCATTTGTAGTGCGTGGATGTTATTATTGAGGCTATCATGCATGTTAGGCACATAATTGATCATGTGACTCTGCCATTGTATTATGAACAGTTGGAAGTACAAGACATACATCTCGAACCAAAATAACTGAAAATTACTTCTAACCAACCATATATTGGCATCCATATATCCAGATTCAAGCTCATATGTATGGCATATACATCATAAGGCATCCCACTTTCCATTCCTGATAGAACCAAAAGCTTCACGTGGCCCCAAAATTTGTATAGCACGAATATGATATATTCCATTAGAGTAAAGGAATTGGCCACACAACTTTGACGCATAGATCTAATATTAAAAACTAAATATTTCATAAGATTGAATCTCCGCCATAGCCACATGCAAACCAATTTTAGGTACGAGCCATTCAGGTGCACTATTTAGAAGAGCGATGTCATTTGTATAACTTGACATTGACAAAAAATTATATAAACTCAATTATTCATCAATTGATCAGTTTTTTCTTTTTTTTACGTGCATAACCAGTGCATTAACTTTAACATATTTTTATCGTCAAATAAAAAAACTTTAACAATTATTTTTCTGTAAAAATATTGTGTGAAGTTTGCACAATTAAGTTTGTGAGAGTACCATATTATTCTAATTAAAAGTTGGGCTATGTGCAGGGCTTTAATTGAGAGGCCCTTGATTGGTATTCTACGTAGGAAAATGATCGCATATCGTACACCAATTTTTGGTTAACAACATGTATTGTGTGGATGAAAATGCAAGTTAACTTAGTTTGTAAAATTTCTTGCAAGTAAATGTAAGCAGGGACGAATTAAGGAAAGAATGGTACGGGGGCTAAAATAAATGTTGAATAAATAATAATTGAAAATAATTTTATTTTCTTAAATAGAATGCATAAATTTATATTGAATCACATTAAAGTTAAATTTATATTGAATCAATTATTAACTTTTATTGAATCATATTAACTTTTTACATATAATTTAATGGCATTATACACTATTTTCTTTTATATACCAAAAAGTTATCTATCTAATTTTTCATTTATATAAAACATGTAAATGCCGGAATAAAAATTTTAAATATTAAATATGAATTAAACAAAAATTATCATATACTACTAATTAAATATTGGACCAGTGGGTGACTAAAGCTCCCACTTACCTCCATAGGATCCATCCTTGAATACAAGGACTTTGAATCAAATCATGCTTTTACCCTTTCTATTGCACAATGTGTGAGGTTAGTCACTTACTCTTGCTCGTTGAAATCTATATTAAATTTTTCAAAATAACTATCTATGGCAATAGTGTAAAAATAATAATATGTAAATATTATTATTGCTCTACCTATAGACTATATCCAATCTGCAGTGTCACGAGAAATCTAGAATAAACCAAGAGGCTGAGGAAACGTCATGGAGGAGCATTTATAAAACATGTACACAGATCGTGAGAAAGTAGATTTTCTACTTGAAGCGGAAATAAGCATTAAAACCCTGAAGATTATCAATCCGTGTAAACTACTCTTCTGCATTGGCATCCTAGCTAGTGATGGGAGAAAGCGAAAGCGAAAGTGAAATGCATTGTCTGCCACGGCGAAGCTCGTTTGGCATGCATCTTCCACTCACCAAAGTCAAGAAACATATCCACATATAGATTCCTTTTTCAACTCGCTACTTCCATGTGTTGAGATATTTTTTGCTACTAATTATTAATTTGATATTTGATTTAAATTTAGTTTAATTTGTTTTAGCGATTAAGTTGTTTTAGTTATTACTAAAGTAATATTTTTTAGTAGTAAGAGGTTAACTCTTTAGATAGATAGGCTCTAAGATAGGATAAATTGGTGTAAAAAAAATGGCATAATCTGAAAGATTGTTTGTGAGATTCTTCATAATTTATAAGAGAAAATGTGTAAAGATTCTTCATAGTCATTACTTTTCCTGCATAGATGTTTTGTTTGATGGTGAAAAATAATTTTCTCTCTCCCGTAGGTGTAACATTTGCTGAACCACATAATTACCAACTAGTTAGTCATTCGTGTATTTCATCAGATTTTTTTAAATATTTAATTTTTGTTTAGATTACAATTTAGAGATTTAATTTTCAATATGTTATACGAATATAGCATGTTATGAATTAAACTATTTGAAGTGATAACATTTTATTTTAAAATTATAGAGAAACAAAGAAAAGGATAAATTTTTTAAATTAGTCCAACTATGTGTAAAAGTATTGTTCGTTTAATTGTTGACTTTTAGAAATAAGTTTTTTTTTATAAATTCTAAAAATAAGTAAATTCTTTTAATAGTTAAATAAATAATAATAAACTTTATCCTAAAAAGAATTGAGATGAGAAATATTTATGTATAGTCAATTAAGAAGACAATGAAGAATGGAGATTTGAGATGTAAAAGGAATTGTATATAATCAATTAAGAAGATAACGTGACTAACTAAGAAATAAAATACATAAATAGATTTATTTACTCTCAAGATAAAATAAATATACTTTAAGGAAGGAGATAGTATAAAAAAGAATAGGTTATTTTCAAAAGAGAGTACTCAAATTTATCATATAAGGATGGATAATTGATTTATTATTTTATTGATTTTTTAAAATGATTACTATCATGTTTTTTTTTTTTTTGAGTATGTGATGTGTATCATGTTTAGTTGATAAAATAACTTTTTAATAATTTTTTTACTACTTAATAAAAAAATATTAAATAAAAAAATAAATGTGAATTATATCTTAAAAATATAAAAAATATTAATATTTTTTATTTAATAAAAAAAATTAAAATTATTCTTAATTTTTTGTTTGTCAGAGAATTATTCTTAATTATTAAAGTTACTACCACGAACAGTAATAATTGGGCTCACATAACATAAACAGATCAATGCTTCATGTGCAAGGCTTTCACATTTGGGTTGCTCAAAGTCGCCTCATTCAAACCTCAGAGTACCTCACATGCTCGGTGACAAACTACCAATGTTACAGGCTTTTACTATTCTTGATCACCACCTCTTAGCCCAAGTTCATGAGTGACCACATGCTACACTTTTGGGTTGAAAAAAGTTCGGCCCAATACAAAGAACGATAGACCCCAAAACAAAATGAATGGGGCCAACCTGTAAAATAACCAAAGTACAGGATTAATAAACAATTAACTAAAAAAAGAAAATAAAAATGGGGAAAATGCCACCGTAATTGATGAATGTCACCACCGATTTCATTTCATTTAGAGGAGAAAGGAAGCAAAAATTTTCGGGTCAGTGGAGCAAACAAAACCACACTTACTAGTGTTAACGTTTTCTGTTTCCGACTTTCCTCGATATGCCTGTAAGTTCTTCCCCCCATCAATCTCGTTCGGATCGGATCATCAAGATCAATATGTATTTTTTTTTTTTAAGGGTTTTCAATTTTCATCATGACATGTTTATGAATTTCGGATTCTGAGTTGGGATATTGTGAAAATGAATGTGATGGATATGGATATGGATATGGATGCAGATGAGGACGTTGGTAGAGGTGGAGCCACCAAGCCCACTGAGATACTTGATGGGAGCGGCGGTTATGATGATCGGAGTGGTGTTACCTGTGGGTTACATGATGTTCCGTAACAAGCGCGTTCCTTCCTCTTCTTCTTACTCCAAACAGACGTAGGTAGTCTACCTTTACAATTTCCCTACAAATATTCTAATCTAATCTACTTTCCCCACTTACGATTCCTTACTTTAGATCTGAAATAATTAGAACATGATTCTCTGCTTTTTAGAGGCAATGGATTCAAATTTAGGAATATTGGAAGATATTGAGGGGTGCTAAGTTTGATTGGGACTAATCCTGATGAGCCTGTGTTGTTGCTATTTCAGGAACAAGGTTTTGATTTAGAGACATGTTGATGGTGATGACGTGAGAAGGCTCTGATTTAGTGGATTTAGATTTGCAGTTGTTATGTTTGGAGGAGGTGATTGATAACTGGATTTAACAGATCTATCGTTAGTTCAAATTGTAAATGCATTGAGATCCCAAATCTCCTAAGTTGTTGTTCACCTGATTCTGAACTCATGTATAAATGCATTTTTCTGAACTTGACTTTGGCAGTAATCCTTCAAATTATGAAATGGCAATTCTAATTTCTTGTATCTAATCCCTTAGTAACTGGTTATCAGTAGATTTCATATAAAGGTATCTCCTGTCGTTGAAGGATTTATAGGTATCCTGTGTAATTGTAAGAAATGGTAGTTAAATTTTTGTTCTAATAAAGCTCGAAACTAGTCTTGATTAATGTATAAAGTAGTAACTGTTTTTTGCAGTATGTGGCATATTAACAAGACTAGTTATGATAATTTTAGTAGGAATGTGTTTTCAAGGGTTTGCATTACCCATGTAAACTGATCAAATCCTACCGTGGTAAAGTTGACTGCAAGCTATACTTTGCAATCGGATATACATCAAGGTGTTGTTGGACAAACTGTAAAAAACATGAAAGTGGAAAGCAGTGCTATCTCTTGGCTTTCAAGTTGGTGATGATGGAGTATATTTGACATTAAGATGTGTTTAAGAGGTTTGTTTCTTAGTAATTATGATATGCTAATATGAAGATTTTATACATTTTTGCTTTTGAGCTTTATTTGAGCACATCATGTGAACATATTAGCTGCCTCTCTATAGGACCCAATCCTGCTCATGCTTGAGCTATGAATATGAAGTATGAGTCCTCCAAATATCATACTGCATGCATATATTGTCTGTATTAAGTACTGGTACGTTTTGGGTGTTTTGGGGTAGTTCTCGGTTATCAGCATGGCATAAGCAGTGCTTTAAAAATTGGACTGAACTGTCCGATTGAACTAGTTGGACCATGAATGGGTCATATCTCCGGTTCAATCATGATTTAATCACAAATTTAGTTGGTTGAATTAATCGAATCATTTGGTTCAATGTCCGGGTCGGTTTTTAAAACATTAGGCACAAGTCACAAATTTTTTTAAATACAAAAATATAAGGAATTTTAAACACAAGTCAAAAAGAGGTACTGTAGTATGAATTAATATGGAATAGTTCATGTCAAAGTAATGAATTAATATAGGCAAATATCATATATGATGAACTAATATAGAGAGGAATACCCCCCCACACAAAATCTTGAAAGGGGTACTATTTGCTGTTGATGGTAAATCTCAGTCGAGGCTTAGACTTGTATACACATCCGGTCTAAACAGATTAACACAATGCATTATTCTCAGTTTTGTTAGAATGTGAAGGTTAGGATGAGATGAAAATGCAAGAATGTTCCAATCAGCTGGTTAATGTACCTGATGATAGTGTCCATGCTTTATGTAAACCACACAGTAAAAAGGCCTCTCATTGAAGGAAAGACTGTCATACGTTACATTCAGTTTCTGTCGCAAAAATATATTGCAGATACATTAATTTTGTTGGGCCTCTGATTAACGCAAAACAATCATACGCATTTTAAGAGAAAAGTTACCATTTCGGCTATTACCTAGGAATTACCAATAGAAAATGCAGGCTTCTAGAATTCCCTAAATTCATGTGTTCAAATCTCCTCTTGGCAAGTTAGTCTCGCTTAGGGTTGTTCATTGGTTTAGATCATTTCTGATGAACTTGGAAATCCAACCAAATCAATTAAATTGGTTTGGATAATCGGGTTACACTGAGTCAAATTTGATAGAAATCAATCTCTATTAATTTAGTTATCGGATTTGTGATTTTGAACTTAATAACTTGATGACTTAACCTGATGAGTCGATTTAAGCATTATTTTAAAAAAGAATTTATCCTTAATTCTCTATGATGTGTGTTTTGTTATCTTAAGAGACATTTTCCTTTCCTAATTTCTCATTTGAAAAGCCACTCTAAAAATCAGAAGGCCAAAATCTCAAACATAGTGGTAGTTATATTGACAGTATAGTTCTAAAATATTAGAATTTGCTCTTCTTCTATTTTTTGTCCAAAGAAGATGAATGACCTGATGGTCCAAATCGAATCAATTCGATTTTTGAGTTGGCCAGTAAAATTTTCACAAATCTAAACTAAATTGAATCAATTAAATTTGATTAATCTGGATTTTTTTCTTTTCAAATCCAAACCAATCTGACCCATGAACAATCTTACTTGGTGGTTATCCTTCTTAAGGAAATCCCTTGGCGTTCAATGACTACCTGTGAGTACCTTTTATATGAAAAAATCCTGTGAGTGAATACCCTGAAGGCAATATTTTAGGTAGGTCTCTACCTGCCTTTGGAGATCCCAAAGCATGTTATTGGTGTCTTGACCGGTAGTATTGGAGTAACTTATCTTTACTATTATTTTCTTTAAAAAAAAATGCAGGCTTCTGAACTACGCAAGCATTGAAAGTTGAAATACAAAATTTGCATGTTATGTAGTTCAAACCACTCTCAAGTCAAGTTTCCTACTGCATAAAATATTGATAAATTTAAAATGATAATAAGAACCATACAGAAAGAGAATAAGGGCCCATCTCTGAAAAAAAAAAAAACTTTCACTCCACTAATAAACAGCTCCACAATATTTAATGCCATCTGCCCTCTTTCACCGTTACCTGAGGGTCATTAGACCTATCTAATAAAGGTGTAATCAAATGTTGTTGAAAACATCTCATGGACCTTGAACCTGCTAACTACTCCACGGACATTAACAATGCCGCATGATTAAACGTGTGTACAAAATTCTGAAGCCTTATCGAGCAGTCAGTGAGAATCACCTAGCGTTCTCAAGAAAACCAGACAGCTCAAAAAGTGTACAAAATTCTGCATGTCTTTGCTTGGTACCAAATTTAACAAGAGCTCCTTCAAATTCTTCATGGTAGAAAATGAATTGTTATTTTTTATTTGAAAAAGAAAAAGAAAAGGAATTTTCTCATGAAAAGAAAAGTCATTACGGTACCATCAGCCCCTTATCATAGTTATTGAAATGGTCTTGATTTCTATAACTGCCGGCTTGCTAAGTCATAAGTTTATAGTAGTCTGAAGCAATTTTTTGGTGGAATCTGGAACCCGTTTAAAGTTTAAACCCTTCAAGCCCTACCTGAAATACTCAAATGATAGTAACAAATATCGATTATCATATGCCGCGTGATAACAATTTTAAGGGTAAACGCATTATGAAGGTATAGGAGTTAATTTGAGTGGACTAACAGATAAATATATCAATATGTGATCTCCCTGTTTTTTTTTGTTCTTAGGAGGTTACTCACACTCTTTATGTGTGGGATTAATTTTTATTTGAATTATTGAAGTTATTGTTAAGTTAAAACTTACTTACTAGAGCTACTAACCAATTCTCGTTTAAATACAAAATACTTACAACCAAATGAAGTTAGTGAATAGTGGCAGAAGGCAATTAGAAATACATCATAAAATTACCATGATGTTGTAGGGTCCCAAACTTTTGGAGAAGCTAATGAACCTCCACCGTGGTCCCTTGCTCTATCTATGCATAAATTAAATTTACATTAAATCAATATAAGAATATCTCTAAAATTCAATGGATAAAATTGAACGAAATGGATAATTGAAATGAATATGGAAAAGCAAATGCATTGACAACTCTATTGTCGATTTTAGATCCATTTATTAATTTAAAAAATTATTGTTTAGTGTCACATTATTATTTTGTGTAAATTATTTAATTATTATTTATATAATATAACAAATATAATTGTGTAGAGTGATTGTTTCCTTAATATTTTTACTATCTAAATTTTCTGTAAAAATGGGTATTTACAATAATTATCATAATTTATTTTCATTATAAAAAAACATCTTTTAAATTCATTGAAAGAATAATATTACATTTGCACAATTACACACAAATCACCTTATAATTACACAAATTTTATCCCTTGATTATAATCAATAATTTTATTTTCTACGTATTTATATTTTGATTTTGTTACCTCAACATATGTGAAGAGATGATACTCATACGAGATGTGTACGTCAAGAAAAAGATCTTTTCACGTGTGTTTTTCACATGACATGATTATGTGAGAGAAAGGAAAATGAAATAGATTAAAAAAAAAAAGAAAGATAATATTCTATAGTTGAAGAAAGAAGGTGTGAAATATTGGTGACTTCTTGTCGGATAATGAAATGAAATATAATCTCCTCTAATAATCATTCCAAAGCCGCAGAGGCAGAGTTGTTTGTAGTGTGAGATTGGAGTTGAAGAGGTGCTCTTACCAGTTAGTCTTAGAAGAATCAGAATCGATGGCTGTTGCTGTTGGTGATGGTATTGTAAAGTACGGAATCATAGGGGTGGGAATGATGGGAAGGGAGCATCTCATCAACTTGCACCATCTTCGCACCGAAGGCGTCGTGGTCGTCGCTATAGCTGATCCTCACCTTCCCTCACAGCAACTCACCCTCGACTTAGCACACTCCTTTAGTTGCCCTCTCAAGGTACCAGTACCACACCACCCTGCCTCCTCTTTCTTTCTTTTTTTTTCTTTGTTTTCTAATTTATTCTCTTTTAACGAATTTACCTCTTTATTAATTTTCTCTTAATTTATCATTATTGTTATTATTGTTGTTGTTGAGAAATTTAATAAGGATGCTCGTGTAGTTGGATCATTGTGTTAGTAGAATGTTGTTATTGATGAGGTTTGATTTGAAAACATCATCAGCATTATTCTTATTTTGCTGATAGTTTACTTAGGCAGACAGTATTTCATAGTAAGGTGAATGACCTTAAAAGTTATGAAGGTCTTCTCAGGTCACAAGGAGCTGTTGGACAGTGGACTGTGTGATGTTTTGGTGGTATCCACTCCTAACATGACCCATTACAGAATTCTAATGGACATCATCAATCATCCCAAACCCCATCATGTACTGGTGGAAAAACCATTGTGCACCACAGTCTCTCACTGCAAAGAGGTTTGTCATTCATTCCATATAATTGTTCCTGCTTATAGCTTAACTTTTACAATGTAATATTGTAATTTTACAAACAGAAAATGAGTGGTCTTCATAGAATTTTTTTTATTTTTTTGAACTTTTTATATCTTCTTCATTGTGCTTTCCATCAAGAATGGAGATATCAACTATACTTTTGGCATTGCCTTTACAATTACTGCGTGGCAGCAGAGTTCATATATTAGCTGTATGACTCCATAAATAAGTCAAGCATGCTGCAAAAATTGCATAAACTGTTTTTCCTTTAGCAAATGAGTAGTTTATATTGTTATAGATGGATGTCTTACCATTGGCCAGGGGAGGTCATGAATGTCTAACTCCAGCAACCTGTGCTTTTTTGCACTTAAATACTTACTGTCATCGTGACGGAGAAAGCACAAACCACTTCTATCGTTTTCTTCCCTTTTCAATCAACATGCAGGATATGTGGACATAATGCGTTTTTTATTATAATTGGAAGTCTTGATTAGGTAGCAGATATTGAATTATGCTGTTTGTTCCTTTGATAAGTATGTGGTAATGCACTAATTTATTGCCCTTATGTGCTTGGATTAGGTTGTCCATGCTGCTAGAAAGAGACCAGATATATTGGTACAAGTTGGACTGGAATATAGATACATGCCACCTGTTGCAAAACTGATAGAAATAGTCAAGGGAGGAAGCCTCGGACATGTCAGAATGGTAGCAATTCGGGAGCACCGGTTTCCTTTCTTGGTTAAGGTTAGATTTTATACAAATCGAGTTTACATGTTTCGGTTCTAGTAGCAAGTAAGCTGAAAAGTGATATTTGTCATAGGTGAACAATTGGAATCGGTTCAATGCTAACTCAGGGGGCACTCTGGTAGAGAAGTGTTGCCACTTCTTCGATCTGATGAGGCTGTTTGTTGGTGCAAATCCTGTTCGTGTGATGGCTTCTGGAGCTATTGATGTTAATCACAAGGATGAAATATATGATGGAAAGGTAGATTAGATGCTGCACTTGTAGTTACATTGATACCAAGATTCATCAATCTTTATGGTAGCCTATATGATTCCTTGATTAATACTGATTTAATCTCTGTATAATGTTCTTCAAAACCGAAAAGTTAATATGCACTGAGCTTGGTTTCAGTTATTCAATAACAATGCATAATCCCTTGAATCAATAAGGCATTTCAAACCTTATAGTCTTACAAATGTATAATGTGTAACCTGTTTATAAGACTGAGCATAAGTCTTCTTCCTTAATAATGAATGCAATAATCCTGAAGAACCATTAAATTAAAATCTCAACCTGTTATAAAAAAATACATTTAGTAATGTATATTTATGCACCCATCACTCGCAAGCTCAGGAGGATGTAAGCGCTTTATACGTGGTTACTTTAAAGATTTGGTTAAACAGAGTTGAGGTTCCCTGGTGTTTGTGCTTTGTTGGTGAACAACTACTGAATACTGATTATGACTTTTTGCTATATGAAGATTATGGTCTATTCTATTTTAAAAGGTTCAGAACTTAGGACTTCAGTTCTTATTGTCACAGTTCTAAGTGGAATATATTTGCTTTTGTGTGAAAACTGTAATTGCCATTGGGTTTTTCTATAAGCTTTGTTGTTTTATATTATTATTGCTATTCACAAGTTTACTTTGGGCAGGTGCCAGATATCATTGACAATGCATATGTTATAGTTGAATTTGACAATGGTTCTCGAGGAATGCTTGACCTTTGTATGTTTGCTGAAGGGAGTAAAAATGAGCAAGAAATATCTGTTATTGGTGATGTTGGGAAGGTAAAATTCTCCCCCTTTCAGCCACTCACTGTACTTATTATCTTTAATTGTATTTGTTGTGGTAACCTCCTGATTAAGATACATTTGAGGTTGATCAATTATGCTGTTGTTTGACATTTCAATGATAGGGTGCATGATTTAAAACTAGAATAAACATGCTTCCTGTCTTTCTTGCATGACAGTTTCTTTCATGAGTAAATGTCAAGATGGTTACTATTCTTTGCATCTCAATTTAAATAATTTTTAACAGGGAGAGGCCTTTGTTCCTGAGATTGTTGTACGGTTTGGTACACGAGAGGCGGGGCGAGACGGTGTCCAGACTTTGAAAGCTGAGGATCACCGGATAAAGTGGGTAGCTTCTCTTTTTGTTAAATATTTCATCAATTAACTAAGCTTTGAGGTGGTGAAATGAATTTAAAGTGGATCTTATTATTATGAAAACTCTTCTGTGATTTGTATTTTTTTTGGCTTCTACAGATATGATGGGTTACACCATGGTTCTAGCTATCTGGAACACCTTAACTTCTTGTCTTCAATTAGGACCAAAGGTGAAAAGGCTCCTGCTGTAGATCTGCAAGATGGATTAATATCTGTTGCTATGGGAGTTGCAGCACAGCTCTCCATAGAATATGGCCGATTTGTTACTATTGAGGAAGTTATAGATGAGCTTTAAAATTGAGGGTATTCGAACTTGGAAGTGGAAGTAATTGTCGTCTCCGTTATCTTCTTTGATACAGGGATGTTGTACCTACTATCACTATCTAATGAAGAAGTACTAAATAGTTTGTGAAATTTACGTTTATTCCACCTAAATTTTAGTCCATTGGTAAGTTCAGCTCCTCTGTTTTATGCAATTTATTTTCTGTAAACTGAAACAGCGAAATGTCTGTAAGTCTTAAAGCCAAAAATAAACATGCTCTAATCTCTTCTTTTCATTGAGTTTTAGCTCCTTTTTTCTTTTTTGGCCTTGGGGAAAAATTGCATCATTGTTCCGTTATATGTGAGCATGACATCTATTATACGGTTGGAGTCAGGATTGCTTCACTGAAAGCAGAAATGTATTCATATAAAGATAAAGATAACAAGAAATATTATATAATAGATGTTATGTCCATAGAAAAGTGAATTCCCAAAGTTATTTATATGTTGAATCTTTGTTATCTGGAAACTACGTCTGCTTGGAAAGGGTTGAAGTCCATTGACTTCACTTCTGTATATTTTGACCACCTTTATAAATGCAGTTTATTCAAATCCTCGTTGGATTGTCTGGTATGGTAAATCTAGTTGTTATGACTAGGTTTGCAGTACTCTTCCAATCCCTACTAATTTTTCCAGGCAGTTATTTTCTTTTTCGCCATTCTAATCTAATAGTAGTAGACATTGAAAGTTAGTTTCGATTGAAAATGGGCTTTGATTTTGAACAAATATTTGCGATCCTAAATTTGAAACAACTCAGATTGTATAGCAATACTTATTACCAAACATTAGAAGAAATGGTGTCTAGAATTACCATGGCACGAGATCTGGCATGATGAAGACTGCAACAAAACAAAGAAATAAATTCTGGCATTTAGTCAAAACAGTTACATAATTAATAATTTGATCTCCCCTATTTTACCACTAAAGAGATTCGGGGGAAAAAATAAAAGGTTCAGGTGTTCAAAACTAAACGATTTCCAAAGTCAAAACTCAAAACATCACATTACGCACTCCAGGTAGTATTCAGAAAATGAAGCAACATAAAATAACAGCAGCAAAATCAGCGGTAGCGACGAAGGGAAAGGGTGTTGTTTCTCTTCCAGGTTGCCCTGCGAGATGGACGTGCTTTGTGGTACAGATGTCCTCTGCCCCGTAAACCCCTGTTGCTTTTCCCAGCAGAAGTGAGGCCACGCAGCTCCCTGTGTTTGTGAACTGGATTGCAAAGCCAATTGATCCTTGGATCATTTCTGATAGCACTGTGGGCAACATCCACCAGAATGATCTCATAATATTTGTAAGTTGAGTCCTGTAACACAATAACAATAGCGTTAGACCAATCAACCTGCGATTCATAACCAGGTTTCACTTTCAACAATGATATGATAACTAACCTCATTCACCCAGTAAGAATTCAGGACCCTGAGGCCACCCAGCTTCCGTCCAGCTCGCTCCTCAGCAACTGACCTCTTGCTCCGCTGAAATTTCAGTTGGGTAACACCTTGATTTGTAGGCTTCCCATAGACAATACCTTTGGGAACTGGTCTCTTCCGGCCACCCCTCCGAACACGAACACGGTAAACCACATAACCCTGGAATGTTATAATCATAATCAAGATTAGATCATAACAAATGAAGCAAGGCACGGCATCTCTACAAGTCTACAAGAGCATGCACAGTTGATACATAATGGAGAAAAGCACAAGTAAATGAACACCTATGAGATAACACAATTTATGCACTTATCTAGTAACAATTAACAAAGATAGTGGAAAAAAATGTGTCGCATCAAAGACAAAAGCAAATTTGGTAAGACAGGAAATTTACTTGGTCAGATGATCGACTGTTCCTTTTACTATATAGCTGGTCTCAGGAAGCATCCAATCATTGTACATATGCAATTTCCACAATAGAGAATGCACATGCATCCGGACACTGCTTAACCAGCACTAGTCATAAACTTCATAGAAATTAGCTCACTCAATTATGCTTTATTCACATGGTTTGTTTCATCATAATTCTGACAGTGTGCCAAGCAGCTATGTCAATTTTTCATAAACAACTAAAATAAGAAATGAACTACATATTATTCTCACTGCTTGGCAATTGGGGGTTGCCAGCTAATATGCACCAAGTAAAATATGACCAAAAAAAAAAGTAAAATCACCAAATAACTGATACAACACTCACAGAACACAATGGCAACAAAATTACGAGGAGAATAAACACAAAAAAATTAACCTTTAAAAAATCATGTCAAGCATACAAAAGGTTCTTCACCTGCTTAGCCTTATAACCCAAGCGACGAGCCTTGTCGGGGCGAGTAGGCCTTGTCAAACGGACAATAGAAGGTTGCTGACGATACTCCCAGCACCTCACCCGCTGCAAGAACCTCAGGACATCAGACTGCTTTTTGCGCCAAAGCTCCGAAACATACTTGTAGGCACCTATTGCCACACAAAACCAACACACTAAGAATTTACATATATGCATCAAATTCTCCCCTTTCCAACACTATTGCAACATGATTTCACTAAACAGTTATATACATCATCATTTACAGCCTAATGAATAAACCATGATCATGTCTTTCAAAAACTACGTAGGAATAAGTGTCAAAACGCCTCTACACTACATAACCCACGAATGCTTCATATCTCATTTTGATACTGGGAAAAAAGTTGTGCTAAAACTTGATCCGTATTTAACTTATCAAATATAAAGATAGTGACATCAATCAAAACGATGATGACACCAAAATCCAATATGAAACTAAAAAGAAAAAACAGTATTTTGTTCACCAAAAATGGAACGAAACAAAGCATACGCTGAATCACGAGATCAAAACCAACACATTGTTGGTGGAGAAAAGATGGAGAGAGAATTACCCATGGTGCAGGAGACGGCGGAAACGCGCAGTTGCAGTGAGCGAGTGTAGTTAGGGTTTGAACAGAAGCTCCTCTTAAAATTTATAGAGCCGAGGCAGCAATGCTCAAATGACTAGATCTGAGCCCTACGTTTTATTTGCATGATACCTTGTTTTCATATACATATTTACTTAACATATTCTTATTGCATATAATTTTTTTATATTTTATTTAATATTATTTATTATATTTATTTTTTTATTATTTTTTTCAATCATATATTCTTAAAAAATATGTATATAATCATCTTTTTTCCTTCTTTGTAACAAAATTTTTTTTGTGTTAAATTAAAATTTTAATACTATATTTTATATTCATTTTTAATTTAATTTTTTATATTTTTATTTAAATAAGTCCTTGTACTTGTAAAAAATTTAAAATAATTTCTATTATTAACTTTTGTTATAACATTATTATAATACTATCAATTAGTTAATAAAATAAGTATTTTTTAATCTAATATAGGTTCTTTTAAAAGTTTATGTTCTTTGTAAAAGACAAATAAATATTCTTTTATTTTAGTAAATATTTATTTTTTAATAGGTATTTTTTTATCTAATAAGTATACTTTTATTTTAATAAGTATTTATTTTTTTAAATAAGTATTTTTTTGTCCAATAAACATTCTTTCATATACATTTTTTACTTTGTAAAAAGTTTAATAGGAATTAAATTAACATTGTTAGAACAAAAATTAACGATATGAATTATTTTAAATTTTTTAAAAAAATATTAGGATCAAATTAAAAATAAATATAAAATATAAAAATTGTAATTCAACTCTTTCTTTTTATTCGTTTGTAATGGGTATTTTGAACTTTTAAATTTGGTTAAGTCTTTAAACTTTTAAAAATAATCAAATAGACTCTTATATTTATTAAGTAAGTTAAAATTAGCTATTATGTGACTTACATGTGTAAATTAATACATATGATAGTCTTTAATTAGCCCATATTACTTTTTTAAAAAATTATTTAATTAGCCCATATGATAGTCTTTCTATTTTTTTTCATTTTCATAAAATATAAAGTAATAAATAATTTACAAATAAATTAAATTAAAGGAGCAAAAACTTTTAATTTTTTTAGCTTAATATGAATAAATTATAAACTAGCATATGTATATCAATGTGTGTTGGTTCGAGTGGAAGTGACTTGGGTTCCTTAAACATATGGTATTAAGTTTCATATCGAAATTCATGTGTATCACTTATCGAGAGTAGGATATTATGGAAAATTAAAAAAATATCATATGTATTAATGTATTAATAATTAATACAGTCATATGGTTTGTTTATATGTTTATGATAGTTTAAGGACATTTCATCTGAAATTAAAAGTCCATGGTGACTATTTTTTCCTAATATATAATGGTTCCTTCTAAATAGGGCAGTTAATGAGGTAGGTCAGCTTGTGAGCCTATTTGCAACTTGATTTATTAATAACTCAATGAAGTAATTTTTTTAATTCATTTACATATAATATAGTTACTTTTTTATAATAATAATAATAATAATAATAATTAATAATTTAATTTAACATATATGAGCATGTAATTTTATTTTTTTACTACATTATTTTTTAACAAAATATATGTAAAAAAATTTATTGAGTTACAAATATGAACCTAACTCATTGAACTTAAAAGGTTTAATTTAAAACAAGTAATGACAGAGTCACATATTGTTAAGTGTTTGCACCGGTACTTGTTGAGACATGATAGAAAACTATTATTTATCATATTCTTGATTTTCACTTTTATTAGCATAACATTTTTAAAGTTAAAAATAAAAATTATAAGATAGAGGCTAACTGTATCTTATAGTTTGAGGATCAAATACAGATACGTATCCACTATCCATAAACATTTGGGTAGAGTCACAAAAAATATAGTCATAATGGCTAGAAAATGTTAAACATACACCTCTTTTAGAGGTGTATGCACTGTTGACACTATTTTTAAATGTGTGTGATTTAGTGAGAGAAAATGATAAGAAAAAATATGTATGATGAATGATATTAGGAGGAGTGTAAAAAGTGATATGAGAGAAAAATGAATAAGGATATCATTGTTGATAATGGCTATTTCAATAGCATCATCCCAAATGACTATACAAATTCAATTCATTATTTCAGAATAAAAATTAGAATAAAAGGAAAGAGGTATATAGGATGGGAAAAAAATGCAATTGTAGTTTTTTTTTTATTTTAAACACAATTTTTTTCTTTATTTCAACCTTTTGATTGAAAGAAACGAGGGTTCAAGAATTGTAAGGAGTCTTGAATAGAATAACTAAATTACAAAAAAAAAAAACCATTAAAAGACTACTTGTAAATATTTCAAATATTTTGTAGAGATATTTTATAATTCTTGTAAATATTTAGATATTTTAAAAGTTAGGTAAAAGAATGTTCTAGTACCTCATTCTTATATTTACTTGACTACATCTCCACCCTCCACTACACTCTATTGAGGAGGTGGAACAATTATAAATACTTGAGACCCTATCAGGCCAAATTATAGAGAATTTTTACACTTACTTCCAAATCAATTTTTTCACCATAGTGTCACAAATAAAAAGGCTTAATATTGACTTATTAAGCTCAAACAGCTTGTGAGCTTAATGTGAATTAGGCCTAAGCTAAAAAAATATGCTTGATTTCTTATTGAGCTAAGCATTAGTTAGACCTTATTCGATTTAGTTCGACTCATTTTTAGCATATCTTGAAATATAATTACTCTTTATTAAGAATGAACTTCTCAAGTTCCTACAATTTGGGGCTTGACAAACTTCAAAAGATTATAAATCTAACACCCTTATCGAAAAGCACGTAGCAAAGAGATAAGTTGTCCATCATGAGTAAGAGCAAAAATGCACAATTGCAAGCTCCTCTAACCTTTATAGAGGTCAAACCAACACATGCTTAGATGAATGTATATGAGCCGTACATGTTAATTTGAGTGATGGTTCTTTCTTATCCTATGTTTGGATGTTTTTTTATTAACGGAACGGAATAGGCGGGAATGGATTGGAAAGGAAATGAATGAAACATAGTTTCTCTCCTCTTTGTTTGGAAGATTCATTAACGGAACAGAACGAAACATGTGTTCCCCCTATTCCACCTCAATTTTGGGGGGAACAAAAATTGGGCATTTGGGGAGAAGAGGGGGGAATGATTCCTCTTGTGTTCCATTTCGTTCCTATGCATTTTAAAACTCCTAAACACAAAAAATTATTTCTATTCTCCTCATTTCCTTTTTGTTCCCCTCTTTACCTATCATCCAAACATAGCGTTAATGATCTTCTCCTTTACACTTAGGCTTATTTTGTGTTATGTGTAATAACTCTAAGGGTCCGTTTGGATAGCGGAATTGAAATTGAAATATAGAATTTTAATTTCAATCTCAATTTTAATTCTTTCAGAATTAGAATTAGTCCAAAATCTTAAATTTTATGTTTGGGGTTGTCAAAAAATTAAAATAAGAAATTATAATTCTAAATTCAATTATAATTTTATTATTTAAAGGTATGGTATAAAACATTAAAAAATTATTTATAAAATTAAAATTAATAAAAATATTCATACAATAATATTTTTATAATATAATAGTCATATTTTTTATAAAAAATTTTCCATTAATTTTTTTAGAAAAAATAAATAGCTATTATGATAATTTTTATATAAATATAAAAATAATTTTCTATATAAATATAAAATCTCAATAAATATAATTGTTGATAAATAAATGCGGAGAGAGAGAAAGAGTTTAATTTTTTAAGTTATAAAATTAGTAATTCTTAAGGTATATGATAAGAATTGAGAAATGCTTAACTTAATTGTTTTTCAATTCCATAAAATTGGTTTATAGAATTACAATTCCAATTCTAAATGATATTCCAAACATAAAAATTAGAATTCAAAGGTCTAATTCTAATTCTAATTCCAAACTCTAATTTCATTCTCAATTTCAAGAGTCAAACTGATACAAATGGTCCGTTTGAATAGCGAAATTGAAATTAAAACATAAAATTTTAATTTCAATATCAATTATTTCAGAATTAAAATTAGTTCAAAATCTTAAATTTTATATTTGGGGTTGTCAAAAAATTAAGATAAGAAATTATACTTATAAATTTAATTATAATTTTATTATTTAAAGGTATGGTCTAAAACATTAAACAATTATTTATAAAATTAAAATTAATAAAAATATTCATACAATAATATTTTTATAATATAATAGTCATATTTTTTTATAAAAAAATTTCCATGAATTATTTTTAGCAAAAAAATAGCTATTATAATAATTTTTACATAAAATAAAAATAATTTTTTATATAAATATAAAATCTCAATAAATTTGATTGTTCATAAATAAATATGGAGAGAGAGAGAGAGAGAAAGTTTAATTTTTAAGTTATGAAATTAGTAATTCTTAAGGTATATGCTAAGAATTGAAAAATGTTTAACTTAGTTGTTTTTCAATTCTATAAAATTAGTTTATGGAATTATAATTTCAATTTTAAATGACATTCCAAACATAAAAATTGAAATTCAGATGTCCAATTCTAATTCCAAATTCTAATTTTATACTCAATTTCAATAATCAAACAGATACCAAGAAATAATAAATTTAAATCAAAGCCCATGAAAAAGGTTTCGCTTTTACTTTTATTTTTTAATTTACTAATGAATGCAAAGAATTAAAATACAAACCAGTTTTATTATCCTATGTTGCAAGGAATGTTTTAAAAATTAATCTATAATCGAGTTTTTAATTTAACGGATAAATATTTAATACATATTTTAATTAGTTTATCTTTCTTGTCTTTGAGTTAACTTTTGTGTTAATCAAGATTAAGTAATAAATTTGGCCCATTTAATCTTAATGACACACTCTTCATATCATTTAGAGGAATTAATTAATTCAAACATAGTTTCACTCTTATTAAGTGTAATAAAGAGGCTAATATTTAAAATTTAATAATTATATCATTCGATATTAAAATTTTTATTTGTGGTAGTATTAGTTGTGTAATTAGAGTAAAAAGATTTATTTTAACATATTAAGTAACCTTTTTTAAAATTAAGAAAATATATATTTTCCCTTTTGTGATTTTTTTCAATTATATTAATTGTTAGCAAAAAAAAGTTATTTATTCACAAAATTGATGATTAAAAGTTTAATTAATTGTTTTTCAATATAACATTAGTAGTATTTTTTAATTGCCTGTCAAGGCAATTTTACTATATAAATAGATATATATTATTAAATAAGGATATTGTTAAACTCCACACTTATGTAGAGGTTACTAACCTCCACATTTTATTTTAGACAAAAAAAACTAAAATCTTTATTGATATAATAACTTAGTCTTTAGAGGATTTTAGTAACTTAAGATTATCGAATTTAATAAAGAAAGAGAATAGTAATACATATTTTAATGATGAGAGATAATTTTTATTTTCTTATTAAATAAAAAAAGATTAAAAAAAAGTGTTCTAAACTAGGTTTCGAGTTAGCAATTCATGTGCAATTCGGCCTATTAGAATTAGATCTCAGATATTTATGTACGCTCTTAAATAAGTAAATATACTTATTTATGCGGAGCAAATTTCTCACATAATCATTCATAAATAAGAAAATCAATTATGTCCCTCATAAATAGAGGAATCAGTTATAAAATATAATAATCTCATTGAATTTTTATCTCAATTAATAACATTTAATGTAGATTAAACTATGATTTTTATTAACCAAAATGCTCTTATAAATGCTACATAAGGTAGCAAAAATATGTACTCTAATTTCAAACACTACTTACCTTATGCATAGTCTAACTTGAGCGTCAAAATGTTTTTTGCAGATACCCACCCACTCGTATTACCGTCACAACCACATGCATCAAAGGAAACCACTTTTGTCAACCTTATTCAGGTATTCATCTGAATCTCGTTCAGAACAAAAAATAAATTTAATTATTTTACAAAAATAAAATTACATTTACATAAAAAAAATTACATGATTTTTCTTGGTACATAAATTTATAATATAATTTTATAAAATATAAATAGTTTTTATTTATTTAAATATAAGAATTTAATTTTGATATACTATTAGTGTAAAAGATTTTACACTATTATTTAATCATGCATTGTCACATTTTTTTAAAATATTTGACTCTTACAATAATTATATCAAAAGTCTCTCAAATATTTGACTCTTACTATAATTATATCAAAAGACTCTTAAATTATAATTGATAGTATAAAAAACTTTACATTAACTATGCATCAAAACTAAACTCATATATAAATCAATAAAAACCACTTATGTCGTTATTTTTAAATTGTTTTATATGCTTTTCTACTTTCTTTTAAATGTCTAACGTGTTCAACTTTTTAAAATGATTTTATATGTTTTTTTTAAATTATTTTATAAGCTTCATTCACTTTTATATCCTTTTTTAATTTAATAAATACACATTAAATATTTTAATATACTTTAATATATACTAAATTTAATAACTAAAAATTAATAAATACAATTATTAATAAAGTCAGATTCTTTTTCTTCGTTAAATCATAATTTAAATACTGTCTTTCTTCATTAAAGTTTGTCTTTACTATTTTCTTTTTCATTAAATGAGTTAATTTGAATAATTACATCAAAAAAATATATAAGAGTTTTTGTCCAAAACAAAATGTGAAAGTTAGTACCATTTGTAACATCCCAGAAATCATGTTAGGCTTATAATTAGTTACAAAAGTAATATATTACTTGTTTAGTATAAAAGTGAAATTTTGTGACAAATTGAATTAGTTTAGGTACTTTGTTGCAATACAAAGTGTGAAAAACGGCTTAAAATGACCCACAAAGTGGCATAAGTTGCTAGGTTAAAGCAAACAAATTTAGATAATTTGTTTCTAGGTCACAAATGAGGTAAGTAAGATGTTGTTAAAGTTTTAAGACAATCAGAGTTGATTTAGTATTTTTAGGCATATTGATTGTGTTTTTAATACCTGATTGACCTCCAACAGATATGGAAAAGTAAGATATCAGTGAAACAATAATTTTGATGAATCTTAATATTTATTTCAAAGTTGTTGGAAGTAAAAAAACTTGAATTAACATAATTCAAGTGTCCTTAGCAGATACAAGTTCCAGTATGGTTTTAGGGGCAAAATGGATTTTTCCTCCATTTTCTCTATTAACTCTCGGTTGAGAGGAGAAAGAGAAGCAGAAAACGAAAAGAAAGAAAACGGAGAAGAGAGAAAAGGGGGAACCGAAGAGGGAAAAGAAGAGAAGAGAAGAGGAAGGACTCAAGTAAGAGGATCCAAGGCAAGATTCAAGAGCAAGAGTAAAGCTTCAAGATCAAGGCTTGAAGATCATTATTCAAGCAAGAGGTAGGGGATTCTATTCATCTTTTCTTATTGTTCATCATGGATGAACATAGGGTTCATGAATGAAAACAAGGATTTGGGAAGCCAAATCAATGTTTTTGACTTGGTTCTTGATTTCAAGGACTAGGTTAGTATGTATTCAGCTTAGTGAGTACTAGATAGCCATGTATGGCTCAAGATCAATCATTAGGGTTCATAAAAGAGGAACTTTGTGATGGTTGGAGTTTAGGGGGTTTAGGACCTAAATCTATGCCTAAGTGAATCAATAGGTTGTATGAAAGTTATAACAAGTTTAGGGGCTTAGATTGGTGCTAAAAATGACCTAGGAACCAAGTTTAGATTATTGGAAGTTAAGTTAGAATCAATGGAATAGTAAGAGCAATATGCAGAATTCTGTAGAATTGTTGTTATGCATGGAGCGCTTAGGCGCTGGGTTACGAGCGCTCAGGCGCTCAAAGGCCAGAAAGTGATACGTGCATCAGTGCACTGAGCGCTTAGGCGCTTCGCGAAGAGCGCTCAGGCGCTCAATCAACGCTCAGGCGCTGAAGTATGGACGCTTAGGCGTCCAGAACAGAGTTGAACATATAATTTTTATGTAGAATTGAGTCATTCCAATGATTCCAGTTTCTTGTTTATGCCTTCTTGAGTGGGTTGAGACTCCATAAAAGAGTAAGTCTTAGTGAGAAGGATTGACTTGCATACAAGGGAATATAGAGGAGGAAGTTGTGTAATTCTTTAAGTAAGGATTATCATAAATCAAAGTTTAGATCATAAGTGACAAAGTGTTACTCATATATCACAAGAGAGGTGATGAGAGAGAGTTAAGAAACTAGTTGGGAATAGTAGAATGTCATAGTACCTTATTGGCAAGAGTTAAGGGCCAAGGTGTCGAGTTAACAAAGTTAAGTGTTATAAACCCTAGTTAGCAAGGGTGAATGCCATAGTACGTGAAGAACTCTCAAAGAGTGAAAGAGAGTTAGTAATGCAAAGATAGTAGTGTAGTAAGTCCAGTTGACATTGGTTAAATGTCGTAGTGCATGAAGTGCTCTCACAGAGAAGAGGTAGAGTTAGTAATGCAAAGATAGACTTAGTATGAGGTTATGTGGTGGTTATGTTAGAGGTAGGACATAACTCCGCATTTACACACACATCACACTTCACATACACTTGCTATCCCTAGAGAACAGGTAGTGGAGGCATCCACTCAGTTATGGTGGCGATATCCACCTAGTTAAGGTAGACTACTTGGTGATCTACGGGTGTAGGAGGTCAGGTGTTGTGGTAACAGACTTCGTTCCTAAAAGTAGGCTATAAGGGGTCACACGTTATCATGGCAGAATTCCTCTGCGCTTAGGGGGAATAGTTAAATATTCATGACATTGCACCCACACCAACATACACTTTTCTTTGAACATAAACATACATCATTCCATCATTGCATTATTTAAAATTTTGTTTGGATTGAATATATTTGTGTGATTGTTGTTTATGTGTTGTTTGGTGCCTTTAGTGACAGCTGCATGGGCAATTGTCTGGTCGATGATCTCAAATGATTGTATGGGCGGTTGTTTGATATCATCGTGGTTTCGGTTATCAGAACAGAAGCATAGTTTGCTAAAAAACGTTATATAAAGAGAGAGTTGTAATTATTTCTTATGTAGGAAGTATTAGTTCAGTTGGGTTTATTCATTGTGAATGTTTAAACTGCTAGTTTTGGTATACTTATACTGAGAAATGTGATTTCTCACCCCGTTGTTGCCAAGTAAATCCATGTGGATGTTCATTCAAAGACAAGAAGAAGAAGTATGAAGACAAAGATAGTTTTTATACTTTCTAGTTTAAAGTTTGTATTTATTTACATGTTTTTAGTTTGTTCAGGAAGTTTATATATACAATAAGCCATTTAGTGGCAATGTTATATGTATAACTTTTAGTTTTTCGCAAGGCTCTCCATTATTATTTGTTTAAATGATATGTATTAGTATTATGTTAAGTTAGAAGTAGCATAACTAATACTGCTTATCTAGATATATTTCGATATACTAGGTTACCGGTATTAGGGTGTTATACCATCCACATGAAGATTCGGGATGTTGAGACTGCTCCTCCTAGCAATGTGTTTTTGCAAATTCGAATCTTTGACATTGTAGAAATCTCTCAATTGCTCAATTCAAACTTACTTATCACTTGAGCAGCTTTTAATATAAGTATTAAATGTAAATCACAAATTTTTAAATTTTTAATGCATTAAAAACTTTTTTTTATTTATTATTTTTTATTTCTTAACAAGTATGAGTTAGACAAACCCATAAGTTAGGGTTCGTTTGGAGGTGTTGTTTATTATACACCCTGCAAAATAAAGGTGCATGATACACTTTGAATCATAGCAATTGATTTAATATTAGATAAAATCAATGGCACAAAAAAATTACCTAAAACTGCAGTTGATGGTGTAAAAAAAAAAAGGTGTCCTCCTCGCTGCCCTACCCTACTCCTTCGACAACCTTATTCTTTCTCCGAAACACTCCTTCTCCACTGCCCTCTCCTACTTCCCCACCCTTGCTAGCTGTCTTTCCATTGACCTCGTCGGCTACGTCCACATCCACTGCAACGACGCCTGTGCCGACTTCATCCACGCCAAGGCCAAGCACCTCACCATCAACTCTGTCCTTAACCCAACCCATGTTGATGTCCCCTCTAGCTTCAAGGAGTTCTTCGCCTATGACATGACCATCTCCTACTCCGGCCACCACAATCCCCTCAGCGTCGTCCAGGTCACCGAGCTCGCTGACGGCGTCTTCATCAGCTACACCGTCAACCATGTTGTTGTCGACAACACCTCCTTCTGGCACTTCTTCAACACCTTCGCCGCCACCTGCAAGGCCGATGACAGCGCCAAGAAGAAGATCTCCAGGTCCCCAGACTTCACCCATGACACTCTCTTAAACTCCATTGTCGTCCTCGTCATCCCCGTTAGTGGCCACGCCCTCACCTTCGCTGCGACAACCCCCTTAGGGAGTGCGTCTTCTACTTCAACACTCCTCAACCACGGCAGAGAAGGAGTGGTGGCGGTGAAGGATAGGTTTGAAAAAAATAATATCAGGAGAAAAAAAATAATTGGTTGGACAAGAAATTACCTGTTGTTGGCTGTAGGCCAGCATCCTGCCTTGGCAAAGCTCAGGTGAAGTCGGAGTCAGATCGAACCGTGGTGTTTGCTTATGGGCTTAAGTAGAAAGAGTTGCGCCCTGACTAATAGTTATAATTTTTTGTCTAGTGGTAAGCGTTCGATCCAACAAGTGGTATCAGAACTAAGGTCACAGGTTCGATTCCCGGAAATGCACGGACTGTTGGAGGCAGATACTGGGAGGGGGATTGTTGGCTGTAAGCCAGCATCCTGCCTTGGCAAGGCTCAAGTGGGATCGGAGTCAGATCGAACCGTGGCACTTGCTGATGGGCTTAAGTAGAAAGAGTTGCGCCTTGACTAATAGTTATAGTTTTTGGTCTAGTGATAAGCGCTCGATCCAACACCTGTAATTACAGGTAATTTCTTAAGGTGTATAGTACACCATAGCCTAGCAAGGTGTATAATAGCATCACTCTCCGTTTGAATAATAGAATTGGAATTGAAACTGAAACATATAATCTTAATTTCAATCCCAATTCTTTTAAAATTAGAATTGGTCTAAAATCTTAAATTTTATATTTGGTTGTCAAAGAATTAGGATAAGAAATTATAATTCTAAATTCAATTATAATTTTATTATTTAATGGTATGATCTAAAATATTAAAAAATATTTATAAAATTAAAATTAATAAAAATATTCATATAATAATATTTTTATAATATAATAGTCATATTTTTTTCATAAAGAAAATTTTCATGAATTTTTTTAAATAACTATTATAATAATTTTTATATAAATATAAAAATAATTTTTTATATAAATATAAAACTCAATAAATATGATTGTTCATAAATAAATGTGAAGAGAGAGAGAGAGAAAAAAAAAAAATTTAATTTTTAAGTTATGAAATTAATAATTCTTAAGATATAGACTAAGAATTAAAAAATATTTAACTTAGTTATTTTTTAATTTTATGAAATTAATTTATTGAATTATAATTCTAATTTTAAATATAAAAATTAAAATTAAAATATCTAATTTTAATTTTAAATTTGAATTTTATATTCAATTCCAAAAAACAACATGTGAAGAATGAAGTAAATTTTAATTTTTATATTTAATTTTATATTCAATTCCAAAAACCAAACAACGGTGAAGAATGAAGTAAGCTAAAAATACATGCGTTCTGAATGAAATTCAATCTAATACAATATATATATATATGACTTTTTTTCATGACTTTTTATTTTTTTTCATCAAAGCAACTGACAAAATAACACCTATCAAACCATTGTCATTCCAGCCGGACGACTTTTAGGCTGATTCAGTTTTTGGTCATAAATAGGTTTTCTCAGCAATTCAGATTTTTATTTTTATTTTAAATATATTTTAAGATTCAGAAAGATAATTTGTAAAATTTAAATATGATACTTAAAAAATTCTTTTGATGAAATATATTTTACCATTAAATCACTTGAATAATGTTCTTAATTTTTTAATTTATATTATTATTTAACAAATTTAATTTAAAAAATTAAAGCTAAATAATTATTATTGTTAATTTAATTACATTATTAGTAATTTTTTTATATGATATATTTTTCATATAATATTTTTTAAAAAATCATAATTTGTCCTAATTTTCTGATTCAACTACTTAATCCATAATCAAACTGTTAATCCGTTGATTTAATCTTCTAATCCAATCAATCTCTAATTCAGATTATATAATTATGTATCAAACAAAAGTTTATTTTACCTGGTTATAGTAAATAAAAATATGTAGCTGAAGAATAAGCATTTTTAAATTCTATAAAATTAGTGCAGCTAAACACTTAACTAATTGATGTAAACAAAGTAACAAACTAACTAGAAATTTTAGAAACAAAAGCAAGCTGGTATATTTTAATATATGAAAATTGAAAACAATGTTGAATCAAAATTAGCAAATTAAAAAAGAGACAATAAATCAGAAGCAAAACAAAAAACAGATTCATTGATTTGAATGAAACAGACATAATTTTACAGGGTAAAATTATTGAAAATTGATCTCGTCACAAGAAGTTACACATAAATTCCTTCCAACAAGTTTATTTTAATTAAACTTTGGAACAGTGCAGTTCAGTCGGTGATGAGATTACACTGCAAGTAATCCAATCCGGTGGGTCCCAGCACCAGTTGCAGTCGAGTCCCCCTTCTCGTCGAGGAGTAAAGTCAATGGCTGGGCACAACTCTTCTCAAATTTCCTTCACTCCAAAATTCTTACCTATGCTTGCGCTCCCTCGTTCCTCTCGAATGCCTTCCTTCCTCCTCCCAATCCGCGGAGGCCGGCGGCGGCGGAGGAGATGGCTCGTACCTGGACGGCCTCCTTTTGAAATGCCGCTCGTCGTCGCTAGATTCGTAATCGGCGATGGCGTTACTCTTCCTTCCTTCGTAGTAGCCATTGGACACCGCCTTGAGAGACGCCGCGGAGGCAGCACTGGCACTGGATGCGGCTGCTTCGGTTGTGGAAGAAGGAGCGGAGACCTTTCTCTTCTTAGTGACTTCCTCCTCAGCCGGGAAGCTTATGCGGGAGAAGACGCTGGCCTTCTGCTTGCGATCCGCAGCTGCTGCTGCCGCCAATGTTGCCGCTGTGGCGGATGAGGTTTTGGTGACTGGTTCGGAGGACATTCTGGATGAGGATTCTGATCGGTGATGGCGGTGATGATGGTGCCGCTCTTGGTCATAGTCGCGATCTCTGTCTCGATCGCGGTCTCGGTGGTCGTGATCATAGTCACGTTCGCGGTCGCGATCGGAGTGGTGCTCGGATTTTCTTTTAGCAGGACGTGAAGGTTCCAACTCACGTGGAGGAGATCTAGATCTATCTGGCGACAACCGTTCCGAACGGTGACGGGGGGGATGGTACTCGCTACTCGACGACGGTGGAACTGACTTCTGCACCAAAATAGAATCGGCAACTGTTAGGGTCATTTACTAGAAAAGAAAAAAAGAAACAACAATTTTATATTTATTTTAATTTTAATTTTTTTAATTTTTTTTCTTGCATTACCCTTTTTACACCACAGCAAGGATATCATCACAATGACCCATTAATTAAAATTAAAATAACTATAAATGCAGGAACATAGTTAGGCTGCGAATACCGACTTTAATTTCTATTTATATTTACTTATATATTTATACTGACATAGGAAAGAAATATGATAAAATGCTATTTTTTGGGCAGTAAATTATATGTCAAAAAGGCAACTTAAAAATCACCAAGAGGACAATTTTAAAAGGTGCATTTTATGCTCTTTTTTTAAAGGGTGCAAGCGTATAAATTTTGAAGTTTAGGTGTACGACATGTATGGTCTTCATGTTTTTCGCACTATCTGTGCTTTCTAGTTATTCGAAAATCACATTTTCGAAAACTGTCGCTATAAATTTGCCCAGTTCCTGCCATTTACTCAAGATTAATCATTTTTTGAGCTTCCAGAAGAAATAGAATAGAATTAATAATTCTAACCAAGTCACAATAACTCCACTTAGAAATCATGGAAGCAACCAAGCTAAACAAGAAGACCAGCACGCTAACGCACACGATTAGTTTGTTCTGTTAGTTGAAGATAGAAAGCAGCACAAATACTCGTTTGGAGTTTTTATTTTATTTTTTATTTTTTTTGCATGACTGAGAGTAGCCCAAGCCCACTCATGTTCCCACAGTTAAACAAACCTGTCGGGCCCTGAGAATCATTACCTTTTATCTAAATTCTACACCCTGTTCCCCTTTCAATTTATTGAATGTTTTATTTTTATTAAAAACTTTTTATTTTAATTTTTTTAATACTTGTTAAAAAAAATATAATTATAATTAAACTTAAAAGGGAGGGGGAATCTTCTAAAAAAAAATTTAAAAAAAGGGGGAAAAAGAAAAAAGGAAGATTCTTCAACCAAATATTACAATGGACCATTTGTTACCCACCAAAAGGTGGATTTACGATATGTGACAAGAATCATGCACATATCTACAAAACAAAATTCAGGGGACTAGCTGTGCCCAGGCCTAGGGCATTAAGGCACCCCCAACACTCGCTGCTAATTCAACGAAACATTTGTTTCCAGAAAATAAAATATACCACAAGATCCTTTAGCTGCCCCTTGAATGAGATTCTCAGTCAAATCTCCCACTGGGTATCACTCGTTGTAACTTCCCAAATAAAAATTATCAAATTACCACAGCCCTAAATAATGATATAATGATGGCACAAAGAAGCATATTTTGATTTTATGTTCAAACCTGTCACTACTAATATTCTATTCTTACCCATTATCTATTTAGAGAAAGACTAATTTAGGAGACCCACATTCCAGATATTAGTTATTAGTTATTACAAACATGCTGTACAACTTCCACATTCAAAATCAAATATCCAAAATTTAGGAATCTCAAAACTTGATGAACCAATTTACTCCACCCTCATCAGTAAACATTAATTACCAACAGGAAAACCAGAACAAGCAGAACAGTCAATCATGATCTTGGATGAATCGACAAAAACTTGACAGTTCACCCAACTACAGACTCACAAAAAATGCTTCAAATCGCAAAGATAAACCTAAAGTGTTAAATGATTTAAATCTGTTTTATGGTTCAAAGCATATCCATATTCCATAAACCATAGTCTGAATAAATGATAACGAAAGAGGCTCTGACCCTTCGAGCATGAATATTTAATAATAGCATTGCACCATTATCATGTAGTGCAGCAATGCAGCTCTATCTACTACTTGGTTATCACCATTTTCTTTAAATCCACTTTAAACCAATTGGTTGCTGTTGATCACAGAAACATGGTGAGATATGTGGGCGTTGTGTCCTCAACCATTTCATGATCAACCAGATTATCACTTGATAAACAAATCTTATCAACAAATGAAGCCAAAACAATTAATTGCCAAAGACTACTATAACTTAAAAAACCACAACAATAAGTGGGATTATCTACTGCAATCAGTGTTCTTTTGCAAGCTTGAGGTTTCTGGCCAAGCTTTTGGTAGAAAAACCCAAAAAAGTAAATGGCACATAAAAATCCACAGAAAAATAAGGGGAAATTAAGACAATAAAAAGCACATACAGTTTTTGATTTCATTGAAGAACCATCCCCAACACTGCTCACTTCCCTACCAAACTCTCGATCTCTGGAGAAGTCCCTGTTCCATGAAGGAAATAAGCTCATTAACAAACAATGAGAAACAAAATACAGAGATAAGTCAAAGAGAACTACAAACAATTAAAAGCAACAAGAACCATGATAACATTGGTCATCCATTCATAACATGTTTCCTCTGATAATTAAAAAATTTGGCAAATAAATTCATGAAACAATAACAAGGAAGAATATATCTTATGTAAAGCAGTGTTCTGCAATTATTTTAGCAAAATTCACAACATACTACCCTTATCCTTTATTAAGAAGGGAAAAAGGAGGGTAATAACTTCACACTAGAAATTATAAATTTCCAAATAAAACCCTAATCTCACACTGACAGGAAACAAAAATATTTTATAACGTTAATGTAACACACTGATGTAGTACTAAAGATATGCAGGAGGTTGAGTCTTCATACAAAAAGAAAAAAGGATTCAGATGCCAGAAGTTTACAGTGGTACCAAATATTTGACTTATAATTTAAAAGTGATTCAAACTTATTAACCACGCATATCAGAACATGACATAGCCTCCCAAGAGTGGTTCCATTTGTACCTTTCACTCCGTCTCTCATTTTCACGCTTCCTCCTCAGATCAGCTTTCCGAGCTTCGAACTCCTCTCGACTCATAACCGGAGGTGGAGCATTCATCCCCATACTGAACTCAGCAAGATCCCTAAACACATCCAAAATTATATTATAATTTGGCTGTCTAAAGAACAATGTATCTACATACACAATCAGACAAACATGCAACCACGTTCACTACAAATCTACACTTTATAGCCCTCAAAAGCCCACCCTCGGCAGCACCAACAAGACATAATGCCCTGGGCATGTTTGTGTGTGTGTGTGCACACGTGTGTGCATGAGAGAGAGAGAGAGAGAAGGGGGGAGGGGATAGCAGGTGAAGTGCCAAATTTTGATTTTCGAAAAAATACTATTACACACCTATGAGGTGGAACAACAGGCATCATGTAACCCTGCATGCCAAAGGGGTCTTGAGGAAGACCACTAGCAAATGGCATGTCCAAGGGGCCCAGACCATAACCCATCATTTGCATTGGACCAGCATACGGTGCCATAAATCCATCCATACAAGGTTGCATGCCATTCCAGTACGAATTATAGCCAGGAGGTGGGCCCATTGGCATCATATAGTTCTCAGCCACAAGGTCGTGTGGGGTTTTCCAGTGCAAATCTGCAAGATAAATAAAAAAATTGAAATTATTACAAATAATATAGAGGTAAAATAAAAGCCTCTGCATTGTCTTTCAGTCCTCATCCACTAAATGTTCCAGTAGTATGCAGAACCAGATCTAGAATAAAAATTACAGATATATGTCGTCATAGACTTGAGCAAAGATAAAGGGTGGAGACAGAGCAGCAGATTTACCATTTGTAGGCAAACGGACTTTCTTCTTTTTCTTTTTCTTTCCTGAATAGTTAAAAAATCAAATGAGATTGTCCTCAACAGAAAATCAACACATAAGACAGATTTATGCTGGTCCAAGCATTAAGCATAGGTGCCTCATTATCTTCCAATTATTATGAAATCTTTATGAAGCACACACACACACACACATAACTCCACAAGGTATAGCAGCAATCTACATTACCTGCCTCAGAAGGAACCAACTTTTGCTGCACTTCTTCCTCGACCAGTTGAGCACTCCCTTGTGAGGCTGGTTCCTTTACACTCATTGACTCATGAGTAGCTTCAGATACATCAGTAGCTCTGGTGATCCTTACTTGCTCTGATGTCTGCTGTGGAGCAGAAACAGCCTTTCTATTATCAGCTGTTTCCTGTATACTTGTTCCTTTATTAACAGGTGAGACCTTTGGTTCTCCCTTAGACGCAACAGACGAGGTTGGAGATGGAATCTTTGGCTGCGGACAGCGAGCAGACTCCATATCTGAAAAATCAAAATCAGGGAAACAAACAATGTACATATTGACAAATTGTTAACCAATAATAGTCCTAGCAAGAGTCACATCATAATAGTTTCAATAACCTTGAACTTGAAAAGTGCTCCCAGCATTTTCAGTACTGCTGTTGCCTGACTCTAATATACGATTAATAGTATCTCTTAGGGTCTTATTTGGTAAAAGATCATCTGCAAGAATATTTGTTGCACCACATACGCACATGGACTTGGAGATTATATAGTCCCTAATACCTGAAAATAATTTTCAGAATGATATCACATTTAAACATCTAAAATGTTCTGTGCTTGCTTAATGAGGAAGTATAAACTAGAGAAACTTAAGTATGATACTCAAATTCTGAAAACCATGAATACCATAGATGCATGAAAAACATACATTTGTCACAAAAGCTTTTAAAACAACACTTGCTTGTCAGTACAGCATCTTTCATCACATCACTGCACAAGGGGCAGTGGAGCTCAGGTGGTAGATCCCCAACAGAACGTGTTGATGGCAACCCTTCTATTTCTTTCTCAAAAGCAGCCCTGTTTGCAAGGAAAAGGTGAAACTCCATTTCATGCCTACACATGACAAAATGGACAAGCAGAATCAAAAGATGTACTCACTCATTTGGCTTCAAGACAGCTACTGAACCATTTGGTAAAGCATAGGAACCTTGTGGGTTTACCATCAGCATGGATCTTGGAATACCAGTAGGTTGCTTGACTCTTTTGATGTCATAATTTGGATCACCATTTGTAGGGCAGTGCTGAATAAAATGTCCTAAACAAAAGTGAGAAGAAATAAGTAAGCTAAGCACACTAGCATTGTTATCCAGCAATTTGCAAGCACGGCAGAGGGAGATTAAAAATATCAAAAACATTAACATACCAGGCACCTTGCATCTGTGACATACATAGCCTTGTGGAGGTGTTTTCCGCTCCAACCCTGCCAGACCTCAGCAAGTAAATAAAGCATTAGTTCATCAACCAACATATAAATATTTGTATTCAAAGCAGCAAGTCACTCAAAAATGTATAGAATAGGTAAAGAGAATCACCAAAACCACGTCCACCCCCCATCCGTCCACCCATACCCCTTCCAAAACCTCTACCAGTGCCAAAATCCGAACCTTGACTGCATGCCAAAAAAATTCAACATAAAATATCGTAAAGCCAAAAAAAGTGTTTTCCTCACCAAAACAAAAGCACAATTGGTATGTGGAATTAAATCTTCTGCAGGAATATGGTAGGGGAAAAAATGGAACTAGTAGTCCAGTAGAGGTCCTGATTCAAGAGATGAGGAATCCCCATTTCCTCCTGAAGAGATGGTAATGCCCATTCTTGCAGGCTGGAAAGAATTAGTATTTGATTTGTTTCCTTATTTATATTCATTATAGTTATCATTCCATTCTATGCTTATTCCATGCACCAAACAACACACCTAAAGAAAGGAGGATACTCAGCTCACCGTTGCCAATCCAAGGCTGGAGTATCAATCAAGGCCTTAATCTTACTGTCTTCATCAGCTTTGTTAGTTGGAGGACCCTCTGGAATTAAGTTGCTTGATTGGACAGGTAGTACATCAGGAATTGAATACAAATCATTGCCAAATTCATCCCAATCTGAATCCTCAGGCTGTCAAGTTGTATGAAATGCTCAACTTCCTAGGGAATGCAGCTGAATTGTTTAATCAAAAACCAAAATGAAAAGAACGAAGGGACTTACATATTTCATGGCAGATGCATCATCAGCTGGTAAGCTACTGTTTTCAGGTTCAGTTTCCACCACCTTATTTTCCACCTTTTGCCTGCAAAAAGCAAAAGACAGTTGCAACTCAAAAACACAGAATTTATCTCACAAATGAACAATGCAGTTTCTGGGGAAAATTGTGCCACTATGTTATGGAGAATATCGACAAGAAAATGACGAATTGATGACCACCCATTTTAAAGAACTTACATACATAATGCATGATCAGTGGTGAAAAATCCAACAACAGTAATGAGATTCAAGGTTTGAGATAGTACTCTAGTTCAGTAACAATTGGTAAACGTGGCCGTCCTGGAACCCGACGAATTAACACGGAGGTATTTTTAGGAATCAACATTGCTTCATCAAGATATTCTGAAATTCCAAAGAGACAGCAACTATAAAACACTATATATGCTATTCATGAAGCCAAATATATGAACTACCATACTAGAATCTCGCAAAGTTGGGCGCCTGAACTTCCTACAACTAGATTGCACCCTAACTACATCTCAATATCCTGGCCAACATTCTATGCCTTCTAATTTAAAGTATTTTCTCTTTTTTTTATGTGGGGGGTAGGAGGGTTTAAAATTCGAATCAAACCTATTTCAATTTATAATAATTGATAGGACTAGTAAAAATTTGTACTTTTAAGAGGTTCATGATAAATACTGTAAGTTTAACCATGAAACCCCTCCTCAAAGCTAAAGAAATTGTGTAAGGTAAAATTTGTACTTTGAGGGACTAAATTGATGTCAATTAAGCACCGAATTGAAAGCCAAAACCACACACTCATGTTATCGCCCCAAAACCACAATTTGAAGACAATAGTTACTTTAATCAAAATCAGAACCAACCTTCATTGGTCTGGGCGTTGGTGACCACGAGGTCGAAATCAGTACCCCTCCCTAAATGCTTGGATTCAAATATTTTTTCTTTCAATGTACCAACAGAGATGAAAGGACCGTCCATGGGAATTGAATCATAATCTCTTGCACTTTTAAATTTATAATACACCGCCATGGTATATTTCTCTTTCTATCTATAAGAAAAAGATTAACACCAAAGCAATAACAAAAACACGATAATCAAAAAGGGCCTTTGAAATATATTAAAAAATGGCCCTGATATTAAAACTCCAAACAAAATCAAACAGTACAATATATCCAAATCCAAGCTCTTTTTTTTTTCTTCTCTTTTCTATTTTTTTCCTCCACTTGCAAATTACTAAGGTTAAGGTCGAACAAATCGAACCACCGCGACGATGAGAACACTCCTAAAATTCTTGATCGCGAGCAACCAGATGCTGAGTCTTCATCTTTGTCATAAAACCTGAGCGCATTCAGAATCCAGAGAATTGAGATTCCGTCAGATCGTCCTCGGAACAATCAGTGTGAAAATCGGTCGAATCAGAACCCGGCAAGCCCTCTCAAAATAGAAACCGCAAGAAGCCACAGCAACAGTTAGGGCTGAGTGGCGTCTGTAACCGAATCGAAGGGGAACGAGATTTGTTCCTTCGGTAATCGACTCAACCCGATGAACCACGAGGTGACTGTATATTGAGATTTGGAGCGAACCTATCTGAACGGCGGCGATCGAAGCTTCAAACGAGAATCGCGAACTCAGGACCTTGAAATCGCGAACCTTCTCTTCAAATCTGAAGCGATTGGGAGAACGGCGAAGCGAATCAAAGATCGTTTGTGAAAAATTAGAGAGATTGTTAGAGCGTATCGAGAGGCATAGGAGGTAACGGGAATAATTAGGTTTAGGGTTGGGAAAGTTTGGGTGAGAGAGAGAGAGAGAGAGAAGCAGAAGTAGAAGAAGGAGCAAAGAGGGAGGTGTAGTGTGGGATTTAGGGATTCCCAGACAAGACTTAAAAAATGCGTGGTTTTTGTAACAACTTGTATGGATGGATTACTTGCTCTGCACGAGTGGACATGACTTTTACTCGCTGTTTTACGCGCGTTTTGGACACCCTCTCCCGCTGTGAAAACCCAAAACTCAACTAATGTGGATTCTTCTATTTGTTTCGTATTCGTATGGTGCCACCGCCTTTTTTTTTTTTTTTTGTTTCCTAAATAAATTATCTCATCTCTTCACTATTGGTGGGGTAAAGGTATTTTAAATTTAAAATATTGTAAATTAAAAGTAATTTGATTTATTAAAAAAATAAAAATGAAATAAAAAATAAAAATATTTCATTTTATATGTTTTAAATAATATTTGATAATATAAAATAAGATAAATGTATAAAAAATTAAAATTATTATAAATAAAAATATAAATTTCATAACAAATAATAATGTGAATTGATTTGGATTGGTTTTAAAAATCAAAATCGAAAATTGATCCAATCTAATATATTTTTAAAAAATCAAACAAAATAAAATTAATTTTATTTAATTTTAATTAGATTTTTATTTTTCAGTTTTGTTTTCAATTTGAACACTCTTATGATTAAGTACATTTTGAGACATTTTTAAACTTGATTTACACATCAAACTAATGGGTTGGGCTGAGTCAAGAAATTTTTTTTCTTCAACTCGACTCAACCCAACCTACTCAAAAGTGGGTTAAGTTGAGTCTAACTCATAAGTTCAACATACACTTTTAAAAAATTACTAAAATAAATATTAAAATACAAAATTTAAAATTGGTTACATATAATACATCTTAATTAAAAATAATATAAGTCTCAAATAAATTAAAAAGTTACATAACTAGTTTTACACAAACAAAAAAAGTCTCAAAAAAATTAAATAAACCTAACAAATCTTACTAAATTAACATAAGTCTAAAATAAATTAAAATAAGTTAACAAGTCCTAAAAGTCATAAACAATAAACCATATTAGCCAATTGAAGTTAATGTTATCAATAGCATATTGACATAATTATTTACTTCATTCTTAATTTTCTCAGAATGTTTTTTGTCATCTAAACTATTCATTAGATTTTCATCGCAATAGTTTGTTATATGCTTTATGAGTTTCTCATGTTTATTTTCTTAAATGTAACCACAATGCATACACTTAAATTTAATTAACACTGCAAAAAAGTCAAAGGAAATCAAACTAAAATGTCACTAGCTAAATGGCTTTTATAAAAAAAATTAAAAAATACTTGGATAGGTTGAGTTTGTGTGAGTTGACATTTTCTAAATCCGATACCTGACTCGTACCTTGCGAGTTAAAGTATTTTTCGAGCTTGACCCAACCCGTGGACATAATTCAACCTGCATTTTGTTGCAGGTTAGATTAGGTCAAAACCAACAAATTCGTAAGTTAATCCAACCCGTAAGATACTCATATTAGGGGTATTCAAAGCTCAACTCGTTCTAATGACTCATCTTGGCTCAAAGTTAATTTGAACAGGTTCGGGTTCTATGAATTGGACTCAGTGTATTTTCGGGTTGGGTTAGGTCATGCTTCAAGTTATTCTAACTTAACTTGGTGTTATAAAATACTTTAAAACTTATAAGTTTTTGACAATTAGTGATAAATAATAAAACTTTTTAACTTAAATTAATGTTTTTTGCATAACATTATAATATATTTATGTTGATATAAACTATTTCGAAATATATATTATAAAACACCACATATTTTTAGTTTCTTACTTCTAAAATTTATGACTTAGCTATACAAAAGTTTATATTTGTACAATTTATTTTATTATCGAGTTAACCTAATCTTGACCCAATTATTTGTCAGATCATGATCAAGTCGAGTCAAAGTCCAAATAATTGATCCGATCCAAATATTAAGTCGAATTCGAGTCATGATAAACTCGTTCAAACTCACCTCATGAACACCATAACTTATACTCTTCGCTTTTGTAAAATATTAAATAGTCTTTAAATAATATACTTTCTCAACATTACAACAAAGTTCATCAAAATGATAACAAAGTAATTATTTATTTTTTTCTAATAAATTTACTCATTATTAATTATTAGTAAGTTAGTTTAAGTTTAATCTTAATTTTTTTAATAATATTAAGTTAATTTTTCATATAAAAATAAAATGAATTTAAGTTAGTTTTAAAGTTTAATCTAATAATATATTTATATATTTATATTGATATGTCTATTTTACTCCAAGAACTATTTTATATTATATGTATGTTTAAAAAATGATAATTGTATTCTTTTTTATATTTTATTTTCTTTATTGAGTTTTTCTATTCAACAACTACTAAATAAAGAAATTTTCAAATATTTTATCTATGCAAGACATGAAATATTAAAATGATCATCATAGTATATTGTTACTAATAAAGATGACATTAGGTATTTGCAGAAAATCCATCGTCACGGCTGCAAAAATTTTCCTCTATTTCACGTCATATGCTAAATAAATGTATATTTTACGCCTAATTTAAAACACACAACATGAAATATATCATCATACATGATACATATATACATATTAGCAATTTAACATGAAAAAAATATCATTTTACACTTTTTTAAAGATATAAATACTGTTAACATATTTTTTAAAAGTGTCAAATTTAATAAAAAAAATAATGTAAAAAATATGTAAAATAAATAATATTAAATAAAATTTGAAAAAAAAATACACTATTTAATATAAGATTATCAGATTTGACATTTGTAAGCTTATAAACTATTAAGTGTATGAAAGATTTTCTTTGTATAATGAAAAATTTCGATTTGTCTATTGATTGTAAAAATTAATTCGGTTGTTGCTTCTCCAATCTTATAAACTTATTATAATAAAATTGATCAATTTTAATTATATGAAATATATAGTTATATTTGTTATCAACTGATATGTAATATAATTCCCATTTTATACATCCGGACCTTTATGACTTACACCTGACTATTTTTTAAAATTATTTCAAAATAATATTATAAAAAAGCTGAATAATATAATCCACTATTCATAGGAACGGCAAAATCGAGGAATAATAAAAAATAAATTCTATTTGTAATAAGAGACAAGATACCAATATGACTTAACAACTTTTTTTTTTGGCAGAGAGGATCTGCCAACAAGATTACAAGAACACAAGAACCTCGTTATTAGCCCAGGAATCCAAGGCGTTTAAATTTTTTTTCCCTATCCCTCCTTCCTTTCTAGTATCTATAATGGTAAAACGGGAGAAAAATTAAAATACCAAAAGAAAACAAAAAGTGAATTTCATACATCTGTCAATATTAATGAAGATACAATGACAACATACGCCAGAAAAAAGAAAACGGCAATCTGTATGAAAAACTTTGGATTTTCCCTCATGTTTGGGGATGTCACTGCCCTGAAAAGCGGAAAATGAATTACATAAAAAATCATTTAAGGAAGAAAAAACAAAAGCATGCAAACACAGGACGTAGTGGGAAGAGAAGTTAAAGTAAAGTCCATTAGTTATTCAACTGACATTCTGATTTCATTTTGTAACCCAAGCATAATGTTACCTAGCAATTCGCTGAGAGAATCGATGAAAAGGTAAACTTTGTATGAACACAATGCCTGGTCCTGTTAGAAGAGCTGTCACTGCATTGTCACCCTGCAATTTCGAAATCACAATCATATACACCAAATTCTTGGGGAAAAAAAATTAAGATGCATGTTGAAAGAAAGCTATGGCATGAAGATTAAGGGTGGCATGGTGGTCCCTAAATGGATATTTACTAATGTGGTGTGTAGAAAAGGTGGTTGCATCATCCCAGTTATTACAGCGTAATCAACTGCCAACCACTGAGGATCTTGTTGGTTTAATAACGTAAACTTCCAATTTTTGCCACCATATGTGCACAAATAATAATAAAGTAAAGACCTTGAATCGAATCCTACCATTATCAGGGAGGAAGGGGTTTAGGGAAGGGAGAGAATTAACTCCCTTAGAGTAACCCACGCAATTTACAAAATGCATACTTAAAATAAGCTCACTAGCCACAATGACAACATAAATGTCAGAAGAATATTAGCAACACACTCTTTTAGACATTTCTTTTAACACTTACTTTATTATTGGTGCACCTCATATACTAAAAAAAATTATTAGGAGAGAGATACTAATAACACTTGCTTTTAGACCAATAGTAAAATAAGTGTTAAAAGGAGTGTTCAAAAGAGTGTGTTGCTAGTATTTCTCTAAATGTAAAGCATGAAATACTATCAGACACTATTTACTAACGGGAACATAAAAAAGCTTTAGAAATAGAAGCTACTTACTCCAAACATTGTCCTTCTTGCAAGACCATTATATTTTATTTGGATATTAATTGTAGTTGTCACAGCAACAATGCAAGAAACATCAACAGCTAGAACTTCACCAATCTCAAGATTTTTCTGTACAACTAACAATAAACAGAATCCAAGAGAGTGCCCCAGTGAGAAATAATAAAGGACTACAGAGATCTCTTATCCAAATAAATAAATAAAGGAGTATAGAGATAAAGAAAATTGAAAACATCCAAAAGTAGACCTTAATCAAGAATAACATTTAAAAGTTAGAAGATGAATTGGGAAGGAGGAAAGAGTTACAATGAAAAAAAAAAAGTAATAGCTTTTCAAGTATGCATGTATTAGTCAAGAAAAGTATACCAGATCCACCCGCTAGTATGAATGCAAGCCCTTGGCCAGATAGCTTCTGCCTCAAAAATCCCTAAAATAATACAAACGTGGTCTTAGAGAAATAATATGGAGATATGCATGATAAAGAGACTTCATTCCACATTTCCTTTCCAATAGAAAACCTCTTATTTTGAAAGAAATGTGGTTATAATAAATTTTATTAGTGACTTTGAGGAAAATTATAATAAATTACTCAAAAATAAAAGTAATGTGCTTTATTTGGACTATGAGGTGGTGGATTATATGGTAGAACCGCACAATAACTAAAAGCAAAGAGATAAAATGGTAAAGTGATTTGTTTATTGGTTTCTTTTTCCATTTAACATGGATATGAATACATCATATTCATGCAAATACGCCCCAAAAAAGATTGTTTCTGAACAAGAACTTGTGCATAAGTCACACCAAGACCCACCATTAGACAAGTAATATATCCTAAGAACATCTTGCATGTCTGTAATATCTTTTGGTACAAACAACACTTCAATGTAGACATTGCATCCTACACAGATTGCAACATCTTGGAGTGCAAGAACAATTGTCCATTTTAAGTAATGTATCAAAGAAAATAATATTAATAAAACCAAACTAAGATTGCTTGTCAGGCAAGTGATACCAAGACAATAAAAATAATAGGAAACATCCCAATTATCTCACCTCAGCACCAGCAACAACATTACGTCCCCTCTGATCAACTATGTTGAAGACCTTCACATCATTGACAGAGCAAAGAAATGCATCTGGCTACAGAAAATTCAAAAAGTGGTTATGCTGCTGTATTCTGGTCCTCGGATTTAAAAAGAAAAATCAACAACAGTAAGCTCATAGAAATCAAATTTTATTTAAAATCACTCTGAGAAAACATTATTCAAACATGCAAATTGAACACCAATTGCAAACAAATTAGTTATACCTGACACAAAATCTCTCCATTAAACATTGCCAAATCAATCTGTATTTGAATCAGACACATATAAAGAGGACTTCAGTCAGATGAATCCAAATATATGTTTCAGATGATGAATTTGAAGACTTAAAACCAATATTTTAACAACTGAACCGGAGAGTGAACCGGCGAAACCTCTGGGTCATGATTCGATTGGTTCAACCGGCTAAATTTGTGGTTGAACTGTGATTGAACCATGGTTGAACCAGATATTGTTCGAACCAGAGACATGGTCATGGTCCAACCAGTTCAACCGGCCAGTTCAGTCCAATTTTTAAAACATTGCTTAAAACAAGAGGAGTAACAATGCATTATTTAAATAATTTGGAGATGCATGTAAGCACAAACCGGGAGAATTCTAGCAAAAGAAGGTGCAGCAATTCCAACAAATCCATCACTTGGACCAGAATTGCGAAGAATAATGCTAGTTATAGTTTTGCCAAATAACCACTGCCATATGCCTACTTCATTTTCTGGAAGGTAGGCATTTTCCATTTCAATGGATCCAGACATAAAGCACATGGAACCTACAATTACAGTAGCGTAGAGATTCAATTAAAATATTGATAGGTGTGATCCACAAATTCCAACTATAAGTTATGTATGCATAGAGACACAAATGTGTGTGTTTTATTGGTGTGGATATATATAAGATATCACGATGAAGACTACTAGGAAAACACCAAAAGAAATCATCTGCACATCCCCACTCACACTAAGGTTAGGCATCTGGCTTCTACTTAGTGCAAAGCACATGGTCTTTTTATAGGAGCAAAATTTGTTGAGAGAATGGATAGCTTTGCTTCATTGATGTTTTCCTTGTTTTCTATTGTTTGTTTCCTTCTCTTTTTTTTCCCTTTTTTAAGGAGGAACTCTTATCCTCCTAACTCTTGGTAATCATCTTCTCTTTGTAATAATGAATTTCTTCTTTTATTAAAAAAAAAGAAAAGAAAAAAAAGATAGACATCAGGACACATACTTGACCTAAGTCTTCATTGCAATATTCATTATTGTCTATAGAAATCATGTTTGAATCAATATAATATTGAAGCATATAATCAGTATTCACAGTTCAAAATGACACAGCACAAAACTGTCATCCGAAGTCTGCAGAGAAAGATCATCAGTGAAAAAGATTCAAGACCCATAAAAGTGCCCAACAACTTACCAGGCCTTGCAATAATTTTTTCTTGTGGCTTCAACATTATCTGTATTGCAAGAACCAAATCAAGAATGATGTTACACAGTTGTGGATAATATAAAAGAAAGGTAAAAAAATCTGATATTTTAAACACAGGATGTACATATACCTGGACCACCTGAGCTTCGCCCCCTAAAATCTGAAAAGGTATGATTGCATCTTGCGGACTCTAAACAGCATAACATGAAATAATTCATCATAAGACAATGAAGTATATTTGATAAGAGCAAATGAACGCTGTAGAATGTCAAGCATTTTTCTTTTTTCTTTTTTTTTTTATAGAATCCTATCCCATAATAAGTTGAGGGGCATTGAGACACCCTTAACAAACAATGCTAGAAATCAGAGATCATAAGCAAATATATGAATCAAAATACAAAGAAAATTTTCGTTTTTCTTAAATTTGTATGTTAGGATTACTAATCAGCTGTTCCCTTTCTCTTGCATCTGCTTTGCTCCTTATTTGGAAGGTTAACTTCTCCTTGTCTCCTTATCCCCCTCACCCTAAGAAAGGCAGCTCTTTTACTGAGAACAGTATGCATGGAAAAAAAAGTGACCAGTTCTAACATTCTTCAAAACTACACCAAACATGTAAGTTCCAAGGGCCAAAGGAGCAAATTATCATGATCCTGAGCTCAAACTAAATTTTGTTGATCATACAGAGAAGCTACCTCATCAAACTAACTAACATCAACCATGATTGCAAAAACTTAGCAATGTATAAGGGAAAAACAAATCAATCTTTAGGAAGACTCCAATTTCACAAAATATGAACCTAGCTGAAAAGGTCATTAATGCAGAAAACATCTAATTTTAGTATTCAAATTCACGTATGCTGTTCTAGATTCTAAGAAAGCAAATGATTGAAACCAAGGAAAGTTTTAAACTAAATATTTTCTATAAAGGGCAAAGTGATGCAAGTACCTGATAAACGTAAGGCTGAAAAGGCGTCGAGAAAAATGGTGCAGCCATGGCCGAGTCACAGGGATTATTTCAAAGTTACCAAAGATAAATGGCCTGTTTAGAACCAAATCCACATAGAATTCAATTGAATATTAATTATAGAATTCATTTGAATTCTATTATATAATAAATCCTCATGTTTGAAACAAATCTCAAAATTCATGGAATTCAATTGAAGTTTGCTGTTCAGATAGCATTTTAAACTAATGGAATTCATTTTAAAAATTATCATACAATAATAACCTTCAACATATTCAAACATTGGCCCATATGTAAGTTTTAAGTCCATGAAAACATAATGTTACAATTGATACAGGGATTCAACTAATCAATCAATTATTCAACTTCAATATTACTAAAGGGGCATTTATCTTTATCTTAAATTTATGAATGTAAAGTAGACAAGTTTATGACATGGATCAAAGATATGATTGTGTTAATGAAGACTTGATTTATGATAGGGTACAATGGTGTCGTTTGATCCATGTAGCCGACCCCACTTAGTAGGAAAAATCTTAGTTGTTGTTGTTGTTGTTGTAAAGTAGACAAGTTTAATTCCAATGCTAGCCATTATCTTTTTTGTTAAACAAAATTTAAAACACAATTGCCAAATTCAGGCTTCAGCATCAAATAGAAGTTACCTAAGATCTATTCACCTGCATATCAAACTAAGAGTTTCCTTTATCTTTTTCCTATCAACTTATCATTCCCCATTCATCAGAGGCATCAAAAGAGGCATTTCCCCTCCCCCCCCCCCCACTCCCCCAAAAGGCTCCCAAGCAGAAATCTTCACAAGTTATTTTTCAATCTATTGCCATTTTGACAGATTGAGATACCCAAGTGGAATGAGCAAAATAAAGTAAATTAGAGCTTCAATTGCACAGCATTGTGCTGATGACTTGGGAAGTTGGGGAGGACAGATGGGAGCAAAACCTAATAATCATTGAAATACAAAACCACACGATAACATAACCAGCCTGCAACGTGCAGTTTGAGGACTTTCAAACGTAATACAACTCCGTAGACAATTGAAACCCCTAGATCCCAAAAGTGGCTTCTTATTATACGGTATAGTCCACTGACCGACTTGAGCACTTAGATCTCATTTTCTTCTCTGATTATTAGAGGTAAGGTACCAATTAATAGATAGAACGTGGATGCACACTTACCCTTTGTGGTGAAGAAGTTAAACCCAGATGCATAACCAGAATTATTATATGGTGAAAACTAAAGATGTACCTGATTCAACTAGCCAAATGAGAGGAAGCCCAATATTGTGCCTTTGTAGTTGCTGCAGCACCTCTAAATGGAACACCTACTCTCAATTAAATCCTTGAAGAGGAAAAAAAATCATAGCAGTATAAGATAAAACCCCATTGAAAATGATTGATAATGGAAGGTTATAGACAACTAAAAAAATAAGAGAAATAAATGTAATTGAATATTACAGTAATAAATCTCAAAACTCAAATTGCAACTTCTCTTGCATAATAATAACTTGCTGAATAATAATCGGTACCGAATGGAAAATAATCTCTGATCTGGTTGATCAATCGATTCCCATGCGCGAGCTAATCTGATTCAGAAGTTGATACGACGTTGGTTTATTTGGGGGTTCTGGTATATTATCTTGTTTTTTTTTTTTTGGGTGGGTGGTTGTATGTATTTGTTTGTTGTTGCAATTTGTTGGACTATATACCTGTGTTTCTTTCTGACATGGCTTATTCCTATTGGCCAGCATGACTGTTATGATATGGCTTATTCCTATTGGCTAGCTTGCTCAAATACTGATTAACAGTCCTAGTGCTGCATTTTAAAAGAATAAAATATAGGATTAAAAATAGTTATAAAATACAAGATCATGAATAATAAATAAAGGTAATTAATTACATATTATTATGCATGATATTCTTTGGTTTACAAATTTGTATGTATCTCTCTTTTTTATTATTTATAAAGCAAAATTTATAGAAGTTATATATTAAAGGATTTAATTTAAATATATTATCAGTATAAAAAAATACTATTATTTAATGATATATAATTAATTATGCCATTAAAAATATTTAATTTTTATAATATTTATCTTAAAAATTATACATATAATAATATATAATTAATTAATAATATAAAAAATTATACTAATAATTTATTAAAATTAAACTCTACATCAAGTAAAAATAGTAAATATAAATTTTTTAATCAAAAAATGATTACAGACATATAAATAATATTTCAAATATGAAATATAATATAATATAATATAATATAATATAATATACAATTTCTAAATTAAAAAAATATCGAATGTAATGATATAAGCACTAACTCTTCGTAAAATCACCAACATGTGATATTTAGTGTAATGAAGTGAATGAAATGTGATGGAGATATGTTTTATTATTTAATTATATTAAAAAATAATAAAATAAGATAAAAATAAATTAAATGAATTTTATTTTATTTCATAAAAATTATTAATTTTTTTTTAATTTAAAAAATATGAGATAAAATTATTTTTTTAATATAAATATTATTTTATTTTATAAAAAATTATTAACTTCTAAAATAATAAAATAATTATTTTATTTTATTTTAAAATATTTAAATAATAAAATAATATTTTTTATTCTATCTCATCTAATCTCATCATATTTTATTCTATTTCATTTTATCACTTACTAAATATTCATTCATAACTTATTATCAACCTTAATAAATTTCTCTCTTTTTACTGCGAGTGGAAGCATTCTTGGAGCGTCCTCCTCGTGAGGCCAGCAACGTAAGTTGCTTCATACGTTTCACACGTGTCCTTTAAATTAGCTGTGTCAGGTTGCTTTATACTTTAACAAGTTTCAACTCTCCCTCTCTCTTTCTTTATGCTTTTATGCTTCTCCCGTGCTCAAGGAAAAAGTTCAAATTTCAAATTTTGAATCATGCATGAAGTTTTCTTTTCATTTATTATTTGGTTCTCCTAAAATCCCCAATATCGATCTCTATCATTTGCTTTTCTTCAAATTTTGGTTTCAAAATGAGTGTTTTCATAAGATATGCTATCTGCTGTTCTGATATCTTTTTTATTTTTCTGAAAAATCAAACCATGCTTGTCTTTCTGAGCTCTCTCACTCATTGTTGCTTAAGGTGACTCTATTCTTTCGCCAGATATATATTTCTTCTTCTTCAATTGCATATATGGGTCATTCTCTTTGCTTAAACAAGCCTTGGATGTGTTATCACTTTTCAGGGAGCATAGATCTGGTGGACACAGACAGAGAGAAACACATCAGAGAAGTTAGAAGTTGGTCCTTTTAAATGGCGAAGGTGTTTGGATTGGAAAGTGAACCAGTGGTGGTTTCGTTGACTCCTTCGAAAAAGAGAGAGTATCGTGTCATCAATCGCCTCCAAGAGGGCAAGCGCCCTTTATACGCCGTCGTTTTCAACTTTATCGACTCCCGCTACCTCAACGTTTTCGCCACTGTCTGTGGCAATAGGGTAGGTTTTTTTCTGTTTGAAACCTTATTGACCATCATTTGGTGGAACTATATGAATAATATATGAATAGAGAATGCCTTAATTGATTATAATGGTTTATCTTCTTAATTGATTAGGTTACTGTTTATCAATGCCTTAAAGGAGGAGTTTCTTGCAATCTTATGTAGATTAAGTCAAGACTGCTGTTTATGTAATATTTTTTTTATTTTTTTATTAAGAATTTGTTGTTTCCGCAGCTTTGAGCTTTATTATTATTATTATAGAAAACTACTTCAAGTTTCATGTTTTTCTGTAGACCAGAAGGATGAATCTTTTTACATAGTGAGCTGGGCATGCAATGTTGATGGCACCCCATTTGTAGTGGCCGGAGGAATCAACGGTATAATCCGAGTCATTGATGCTGGCACTGAGAAGATACACAAGGTATTTCACAACAGTCAAGGATTGTTCTTTTTTACGAAAATGAACCCGTGATGGTAACAATAATGATAGTTGTTGATTAGTCTACTTGAAGCAGAGGAACCAGATAATTATATATTTTTATATTTAGTGTTCGTTTTTAATTTAGAGTTTTGTGGGAAGTATTAGCAAGCTGAATGTCTTAAAGTTATTTTTTAATATGTATTAGTTATATAATTCTTGTTGCTCCCTGACAAGATGCCGTTTTGTCTGTAGAGTTTTGTTTGTTAAATTAAATATTACATTTGACGAATTTATTAGTTTAATAAGTAATTAATAAATTAATTTTTTATTAGATAAAAAAATGATAATTTTATAATTATAATAACTGTTAATTTAATAAAAGTTAATAATATTTAAAAAATAATTTTTATATAAAATTCAAAGTCTTGTTTCTGGTTGTAAAATGTTTTCTTCTTCTCTCATTATTATTAAAGTAAAAGAAGAGGATAAAAAAGATAAAAAAATAAAAAGTGAGTTTTTGAAATTTTTTAACACTTTTAAAATATAATTCGCTAAAAGTTAATGTGTTCATATAATTTTATTTGTGAGAATTATAATTTTAAATTTTTTATGTTTTAATGATTTTTATTATTAAAATTATTAAAAAATTACATTGATGATGATTTATTATTTTTTATTGATTTTTTTTTTTTTAATTTGTATGACTCCTAATTGTAAAAATTGAGGATGAGAATTTTTTATTATGTTATTTTACTGTACTGTGTGAGTTAATTTTATGACAAATTATTGATTGAAACTTGGTTTTCGCTGCACATCACGTCTCCACACTTTGTCTGAGACAAAGTACTTATTGTTTTTGTAAATTACATCACATCTCTGCAAATCAACGAAAACTCAACGACTTCAAGTTTCAATCACGTCTCTGCACATATTTATTATACTATATGATTATTTTTGTACTTAGATGATACATCATAGCTCTAGTTTTTTTAATCAAAATTAGTTTCCAACTTGGATGATATTATGTTTGCAATATTGTAAGAAAACAATCATATAATATAATAAACACGTATAAGTACGAAAACAATCATATAGTATAGAAAACAATCATGGAGACGCGATGTATGAGATGTGCAGTTTTGATTAAAAAAAAATGAAAACGTGATGTATCATTTAAGTTCGAAAACAATCATATAATATAATAAACATGTGCAGAGACATGATTGAAACTTGAAGTCGTTCATCTATTGAAACTTTAAGTTGTTGACATGACATAATGGAGAGAGTTGAACAATATTGCAAACAAGCACTGACATGCGGAGATGTGAGGACAACGACAAGATTAAGTTTCAATTAACAAACAATTAATAGCTTTATACATAAAAATTAAAATTGCATATTTGATAATGAACTCGTGAAATTATGTCTCTAATATTATTTTCAAACATCACATTGCTGTCTGCAATATTAGAGACGTGATCTCACGAGTTTATTATTAAATATGTAGTTTTAATTTTTATGCATAATGCTATTAATTTGGGATGATATTATGTGAGATTTATGAATTAATAAAATGATCAAATCTTTAAATTAATTTAATTCTAAATTGTATAAAAGTTATTCATTCAATTACCCAAAGAATAGATATTGTGAATGACATGATGATTATTTGTGTATAGGTAAATTGAAGTTCATTACTATAAAGCATTTATAGATTGCTCAAAGGTTGATTAACTGTCTTTACAATAAATAAATATGATTGTTGATAGTGTAAATGTACTATTAGTTTCATTTATATATTCAAAAATAATAAATATTTTTAGTTAGTACATATATAATTCCCAAATAATGTTAAATTTGTTAGCATTATTATGTTTTGTTGTATGTTGATGTATCACCCAAAGATAAATATTGATATACATTGACATACAATAAATAAATATGATTGTTGGTAGTGTAAATGCACTATTAGTTTTATTTATATATCCAAAGATAATAAATATTTTTAGTTAGTGCATGTATCATTGTCAAATAATGTTAAATTTGTTAGCATTATTATGTTTTGTTGTTGTATGTGGATATATCACCCAAAGGTAAATATTGATATACATTAAATGTTTAAGTAATTTATTGTCTGAATCTATATAGTATGTTAATTTATAACTCAAAGTATTAATGTTAAACATGTGATCATTGCAGTATCTGTCCCTATTTTTTAAATTTGTTTCCTTCGTCTGTTCCAGTCTTTAATGATTTAAACTTCTCTGATTGGAGTGAACAAGTCTAATTTCACCTTTGTGCAATGGATCTTGATTTGACACTCCAAGTTGAGAAGTTTGCTACTATTACTATTGCTAGTAACAATGAAGAGAAAACTCATTATAAGGCTTGAGAAATGTCAAATAGATTGAGCCTGATGTTTATGCGAATGAGCATAGCAAATAACATCAAGTCAGTTCTTCCCAAAACTAAAAGTGTTAAAGAATTCACGAGTTTTGTGGAAGAGCGTTCTCAAAATGTTGACAAGTCTTTTGTTGAGACATTAATGAATATTTTAACCATCATGAAATTTGATGGTTCTTATACTATGCATGAGCACGTTATTGAAATGACAAATATTGTAGCAAGACCTAAGTCATTGGGAATGGAAGTAGATGATAATTTCCTTGTGTAGTTTATTCTAAACTCATTACTGCTTGAGTATAGTTCATTACAAATGAATTATAATACTATGAAAGATAAATAGAATGCGCATGAATTGTATAGTATGTTAATTCAAGAAGAAGTTAGACTTAAGAATCAAGGAACTCACTCTATCTATTATGTGAATGAGCTAGAAAGAAAGCTTAAAAGAAACATGAAAAGGGAAAAGAACTATTAAAAATTGATGAATTCTTTGTTAAAATCTAGAAGAAAGAGTCAAACAATAATAGATGTCATTTATGTGAGAAATTTGGACATTTCAGAAGGATTGTCTAAGGCGTAAGGTTTGGTTCAAAAAGAAAGGTAAGTTTAATGTTTATGTATGTTTGGAATCAAATTTAACTGAAATTTTTCATAATATTTGGTGGATTGATTTTGGATATATAACTCATATTTTTAATACGATGCAGGGATTCTTTACAATCAAAATCATAAGCTCAAATGAGAATTTTGCCAATGAAGGTTCTAGTGGAAGGTGTCGAGACTTACTGTTTAATTTTAGATGCTGGACATCATTTAGATTTATTTGAAACTTTTTATATACATAATATTTTTAGGAATTTAGTTTCTTTGTCTAAACTTGATGTTACTAGATACCTTTTTAGAATTGGTAATGAATGTTTTAGTTTGTATAAACATACTTATATGATTGGTTTTAGTATACTTTGTGATAGTTTATATAAATTAAATCTTGATAATTTATATGTTAAAACTCTTATGACCTTGCATCATAATGTTGACACTAAATATAGTTTGGTGAATGAATGTTCTGTTTATTTGTGGTATAAACGTTAATGTCACATTTCTAAAAAGAGAATGAAAATGTTGGTAAAGAATGACATTCTTTCAGATTTGGATTTCATTAACACTTAATTCAGCTCGACTCACTTCCACTTCTAATGGCATGTATTAGATTAGGTTCAGGTTAATATTTTACAAAGTAGACGTAAACTTATTTAGGAAAAACCTAACTTGACATATTTCTACCCCTAATGGCAATGTGGATACCCTAGCCAAAGGCCAAAAAATAAAAAATAATAATAATAACTAAACATTTGATAGTATAAGAGATTAGTTGCTTTTTTTATACAATCAAGCCTTATCTAAGAGTGTTAAAATGGACTCAGCCCGGATAACCTAATAAAATGGGCAAAATAGGTAAAAAAAATTGATAAAAAAATAAATTTGGGTTTGACTCAGCCAGCCTGATTTTGGCTGGCCTAACGGAGCCAACTTGCAGTGGGCCAAGTGGACCTACAAGCTTGATATTTAATTTTTAATTAGAATATTATTATGTAATTTATATGATATATAAAGATTTTATTCTTTTTTTTAATTTAAATGAATATTTTTATCACAAAAATAATTTATTTGATGTTTGATGGGATTTAAGTTATGAAAAAAAATGTTGAAACATAAGAATAAAAGTGTTAATTTTTTTTTTTTAAAAAAACATATAATGCGAGTTGGCGAGCTAGGCCGACCCAATTGCAGCTCACATAAGGTCGAGTTGTGCGAGTAATTTACCAAATTGCAATGTTTTGACGTTTTTAACTCGATTTGACCTGAATTAAAATATAATTGATCTGATACGGATAAACTTAAAAAGACTAAACCGACTTGTTTTAATACCTCTAATCTTATCTATCAAATAGGGTCCATCGAATGAACCCAATAAAGAACCTGTAATAATAGGTTTTAATTTATTAGATGGTACAATTGTGTATTTGTTAATTAGTTATGTTAATATTAGTTTTTTAAGTTTAGTGGTTTTTCACCTTTTCCAGGAGCCTTTCTAGCAACCATCGTCTCCAATTTTTTTTTTTTTTCAGTTTAGTGCTTTTTCACCTTCTCCAGAACCTCCTTTGACAGCCACTGTCTCCACCATTTAGCCACTCTTACCATTATTTAGCCACTTCGTCACCATCTCAAACATGCCCTCAAGGGCAGCTGCAGTTGATAGCTTCAATCCAACCTCTACCATTCACTACTTAGCCACTCTTACCACCATGAAAAGAACCCTTGAAACCGTCAACAACACTGGACAACTGATACCCACAACCACCTTGTCTTCTTCAAGTTGTTGTAGTGCCACTAACTCTGGCGTCTGAACACAAAAGTAGAACTCATCAACTAAATCTAGAAGCACCTGCTGACAACCTCACCTATCACCACACCAGCGATGAAGACGACTCACGAAGGAGGCTAGAACACCACGATGACATGCCTCAATGTCTCACCGTTATATATATGGACTCGTACTAAGGTCGCACCTCACCATTGCAGACTCGCGGATCTGGGCTTGCATAGTCCAAATCACACACAACTAAGGCATTGCAATTGCACCTCACCATGCAACGATGCACCTCACAGCATCTTGTGGTGGCTGGTTGGATGTTGGTCGTTGGCCGTTGGCATCCAATAGAGATTGGGCTTTGCAATGACGAAACTGAACCATTTTGTCAAGTGGGTTTCAACGTGATGCCCCCTTAAAACGTATTCTTGGACAAATTCTTTACCAAAATGGTGACTAAGTTATGACAGTTGTAGTTGCTCTAAAGTAGTTGATAAAATCACCAGAGTGGTGAACTATACCGAAGGGTACTCTGAAGTGTTGGGACATGTGGAGTCATTTTCATAAATAACCTTGTTTTCAAGGACTAATTTGAAATTCAAACTCTTCTATTGTTAATTTGCTACCTAATAAGCACATGAGCGATCCACACTGTTCATCTAATATGCACATAATCCAACGACTAATTTAAAATGTCCATCGATGAACCCTAACACAAGCGGTTCATGGTAATTGGCACTATAGTGATTTGATGTCCTTGAAAATTGGAAAAAATATATAATTTTTTTAAATTTTGATCTTTTTTACAAATTATTATTACAATTTTAAAATTTTTTTAATTAATTTTTAAATTTTAATTAATATTTTAATAGATTATTATGTTTAATTTGAATTTATTAATTTACTAATAATAATATTGTATAATATCATTTTTTTGTATTAATATTAATTAAGAATTATTTATTAATTTATTTATTAAAATTTGATTTTAAATATTTTTTTTCCTTACAAAATAAAATAAACAAATTTGTTTTTTAAAATAAATTTGTTTTTTATTTTTTTAAAAAAATATATTTAAAATTAAATTTTAATAAATAAATTAATAAATAATTTTTAATTAATATAAATACAAATAAAATGATATCATATAATTTTATTGTTAGTGAATTAATAAATTTAAATTAAACATAAAGATATATTAAAATATTAATTAAAATTTATAAACTAATTAAAAAAATTTTAAAATTCATATTAATAATTTAAAAAAAAATCAAAATTTAGAAGAGTTACATACTTTTTTTCTTTGAAATTGGTCCATTGAAACTTCTGCAAGAAGCACCAAAATTATTTGCGAGGCATAAGTGCGACAAGTCTGGTCCCTCGTTAGAATTTGTTGAATTGAAACTTTGTTATTCTTTTTTGGTATTTCTTATACTTTTCCAATATTTTTTTAATTTAATCTTTAATTTTTTTAAAAAAAACTCTGCTACAATGTTTACTGGAGCTCCATAGCATAGATTGTGCTTAGACAGTGTAATAGGTGGCGCAACCATCCCACCTATTACTCTATTAGGACTAAAAAAATTTGGACTCTTTAAATTTTTTTCTTAAGAAGATATATTAAATAAAGTTACTAAATTGGTCCCTAAAAGATTTCACTCAAGTCATAGTAACCTTTTGAGTAATTTTACTTGACTCCATAGTCTGATAAATCATTCCATCATACAAGTTAGTCTAATTATTATGTGGTCTCCGTTTTAATTAACACAATTACTAATATGACACATGAAGCGTCTTAGTAATAATAATATGCACGGTGGTATGTTAATATTGGAAAAAGATAATTGTATATTATTTTTAGTAATATATGTATTATTTATATTTTTTAAAAAATGTAATTGAATGAAAGAAAATAAAAAAAAATATGTATAATAAATAATATTAAATAAAATATAAAAATAAGTATATATATTATTTGTAAAAAATATAATAGTTAATCAAGATTGAAAAGTGAGTAGTATTAATCTTCAAAAGATTAAAAAGTAAGTCATACTCATTCCTTTGCAAGTATAAATTATATATTCATTTCTATCAAAATGCACAACTAAGCATTTACTATAGTAATCAGTCTTTTCCCCTTTTTATCTCCTTCACCAAACAAAAACTAAATAAACCAAACAAAAAAAATAAAAAAAAAAATTACATACAATTGTACTAAAAAATGCAACAAAATGTGAATCCATATCCATATATACTGTAATAAATGAATGAAGCACATTCCTTTGCCTAGAAAAGTAGCCTGTGGTCTATCTTCATGTCTTTATTTGCGAAAATGGAAATTATTGGTAGAATAACATGCAATTCTTATATGTAAAGCTAAGTCTTTGTCTCCTTTCGGTGAATTTAAAGCTAAGTCTTGCTTATCATTATTATTTTGCGCGAGTTGGGGGATGGAGGTTATTTGTAAAGCTCAGTCTGAAAAAGACCAATTCCAAGGACTCAAATCATTAGGATCTATGACTTCAGGATTAGAACATCCAAATCTGATATGAAATTTCGTATTAGTAAAAAAGAAAAAAAAAAAACTGTTGATAACACATTTCTTCTGATTATATTTTTTATGATGATAATAACATAATACGTAGAATAATTAGATAATATTTCAAAAGGTATAATTATTAATTTTAATGATAATAATAATAATAATGTTACTGTCCAACTTCTAAAATATTAAATAAAAAATATTAATAATACATTCTTTTACACACTTTTTTAATATTTAATTTATTATTAATTTAAAAATAAATATTGTTAATATTTTTTTAATAATTTTTTCAAGTATATAAAATAAATTAATAATAAAATAAGTGTTAAAAAATATTTAAAAAATTATATTACTCAAATTATTCTAAATATAAATAAGAAGAAAAATAAGGAGTGAAAGAAAAAAAAAAAAAAAAGAGAATGGAAAAAGAAAAGTTGAATGCAGAGTGTGGATGCAACTTGCAATAAGGGGTTGTTATGTTCTTCTTGGTTTGGTAATGGTAAAAAAAAACTACCAAAAACATAGGCTAACAGTTAGGAGGTTATGAAAGCGAGGGCTGTACCCTGTTTGTGTTACCGTTCACATATTACAGAGCCGTTACCGTCAGCGTCATCATTTCTGTGGTGTAGACTATAGACTGCCGCGCGTGATCAATGGAGGTTATCAGATTCAGATCCATCGTCTGAACTGAACCAGGTACGCTACGGTTATCACTTATCATGTGTATTCATTGAAACTCCCGATTTGCTATTCATGCACAATATTATTTATCTTCACCTGATTCAACCCTTGAAAAATAAGTTCATGAATCAGCTTCTGAGAACTATTTGTTTAGCTAAATATTTATCATAGGCTTTTATTACTCATGTACAACTTATGCTTGTTCCCTTGTGTCCATTGTATTATTAGACCTCTGAGCTCAACTCACTTACTATAATGGTCCTATCTGAAACGGGACAGAGGAAAGTCTTTCTATTTTTAGAAAGTCTCCCTCCATTCCCCCTTCCCTTCACATGCCTATGCATATCAAGGGAAATTGCATCATATTATAATTCAGTCATATTATAATTAGAATATTAGCCCTGGTTTGAATTTTTGTTGTATAACCATATATGATATACCAAACATTTAGATTCTGGTAGCATTTTAATTACATAGCCAAGATACTGTATGAAAGTACAGTGACCAGTTAGCACTCATAGACAAGTACTCGGGCTAGAACTGAATTTGGCTTTTTCCTTGTCAAAATTATCTACAAGAAAGAATTTATCAGATTGCCACTAAATACCAATTATAGTATCACATTTAATGGCCAATAGTGTTACATAGTGTCATCTAGCTTGTCTATTGTGAAATTTATTTGTTTTTCTCCCTCTTTGATGCCATACCTATTTACTACTTGATTATTTGTGCAGACTTATTATTTGCAGTTAATAATTGATCTTGTTTCTTCCTTACATTCCATGGATTTCAGTTTTGAAGTTGCGAAATTGAAAATTTCAGCGAAATAAGAGTTAGATTTTGGTCTTGTCAAGCTCCAAAGTGTATTTGTAGTGGTGCTGCCATGCACCCACATATTCAAATTATCCCTGTGGCGTTGAGAAATGAGGAGATTTGTAGAATGGCATGCTCAGTTTATGGTCACTAGGGCGTGTTCTGATATTTTATTAGTTGGGTTGTATATATTGTATAATGAGATGGAAAAAGGCTTTTCAGCAAACTGCTTTTATCCTGTTGAGAGAACTAGTATGGCGTTGCTTTGGGTACAAAATTGATTGGCGCAGATTGCTTCTTCTTGTGGCTATTTTGACAGTATCTGGTATTGTATCTCAGATGCTTGTACATAGTTATCTACCAAACAATTGGTTCCTTTCTCCTTATGAAACTGATTCATCTTACCAATCCTTGAATAGCACCGTACAGTCAAATGAATTTCTCAAAGAGGCAAGATTTCAACAGGTTCACCTCAGTCTTCATAACCCTTTTATTTTACCTAATTCATCTAACAAGTTAGTCCCATCAGTCTCCGTTGAGCCAGAGAGAGTGGAAGCCCAACAAAGGAAGTATTCCGTATCTGGGAGTAAAAAGGACAAAAAGCATGCTGATACAACAAAAATTACAACACCTTCACCCCCTCATGGGCTTGCTCCTTCTCACAAGCAGGTAGAAGTTGATGAGACTTAAAACTTACTTCTTTCTTTTTTTTAAGTATGACAAGGAGAGGCGTCACCAATAATTTACTGGATATATATATCTCAGAGACACATATGGTTGTTGCAACCAAATGAGGCCCTTGTGTATGCAAAGAAAGAGATTGATCATGCCCCTTCAGTTACTGAAGATCCTGATCTCTATGCTCCTTTATTTATGAACGTTTCTGTTTTCAAAAGGTATTTAGATTTTTTTTTACTGTGCATACTTATTCATCTTCTTGTTACTGAATGCCATGAATTGCAGATGTTGGTTATTGATTTCTCTACAATTTTTTAGAGGATTAAATTTTTTTTATTGGTAACATGCTTGAACAAATTTAGTTTTGCATAATAAGCTTTTATCATTTTGAAACTGAATATTGATGTTGTTGATGTTAAATTTTGTTGAGAATGTAATCCACTTCTTGTGACATTTTTTTTTCTTCTATGTTGGGGAGGGGAGGGTAAGCTTTTTCTTATATGTTGAATATTATTGTCGACAGTAATGATTAAATGTATCATTGGGAATTATAGGAGTTAATGTTCCTAGGAAATTAGAGTCATAGGAAATAGCTTATTCTTTCTTGTAAATGTAACACTATATTTATTTCTTAGTCTATATATATATCAGAGTGCTGAGTGCTAAAAACTCAAGCAATTCACCAAATTTGTGTTCAATCCCTAAGACATGTCAGTTTTCTTTAGATGGTATTAGAACTTCTGATCTAGGAGTCTCTGTTGTTTACACTGCCATAAGCCTTCATTGCTGATCAAACTAGCCTTCATCGCTGGGTTCAGTGCCTTCATCGCATGCTCGTGACTGTGACATAGCCCAGTCCATTTCCCGCACCCAAGTCACCAAAGCAAGGATGCCCATCGTCACCCAAACCTTCGACTGCTCCAAGAGCCTTGTAGCCATCGTTGCCATCGTCACCAGCCTTCATCACGTGCCTGCACGCGCACGTCCACTTGCCGACGCATATAAGCCATGTGCCACTGTCCAGGACTCCGTTCTCCTCGCTAGTGGTCCCATTCTGTTTGCCGGCGTCTCCGGCTCCTGTTCAACGGTGACCATGTCGGACAACAAGACTACCAAAGGCATCTCACAGTCCAGCACGACACAACCCACACCTTTGAATCCCAATGATCTCTTGGTCTTGCACCCCACCTATCGCCTTAATGGAAAAAATTACTTGTAGTGGGCCTAGGTCATCTGTACTACCCTTAAGGGCCGTTGGATGTTAAACCACATTGAAGGGACTGCTCCTGAGAAGGATGACCCACAATTTGAAACATGGGATGATGAGGACTCTCTTATTATGACATAGCTCTGGAACTCCATGACTCCCGAAGTTAGCAGGAACTGTATGTTCCTTCCTTCTTCCCACGAAATTTGTGACAATCTTCGCCAAACTTTCTCTATGAAACAGGACATCGCCACTTGCTACAAGTTGAAGACAAAAAATTTTGCTACCAAACAAGGAGCACTCTCGATTACAGATTATTATGGGTCCCTTAATGGCCTGTGGATTGAGCTGGATCAATACCAGAATCTAAAAATGGAGTGTAGCAAGGATGCTTCCACGTTGACTAATTTTGTTGAAAGGGATCGGATCTTTGAGTTCCTCTCCGATCTGAATTTTGATTTCTGAGTATGACCATATTCGGGTTCAGATTCTGGGCAAGGAGAAACTGCCCTCACTATTTGAGGTGTTCTACATTGTTCGGGGAAAGGAAAGTCGTAAGGCTATCATGCTTGATGACAAGCCCATTGGTGGGTCAGCCTTGGCAATGGGCAAGACGACTAAACCAGACTCTTCTTCTTCCTCTTCTAGGCCTAACCGCGAGAGTCGCTGGTGCACCTATTGTAAGAAATCTGATCACACCAAGGAGAACTGCTTCAAACTCTATGGGAAGGACCAAGTTTTTAGCCACACAGGAGGGTTCAAGGGTATGCAACACAGCCAGGCAAATGTGACCACTTCGAATTCCATGACTGTAGGTGAAGACTCAAAGGTGGGAGATGAAGTTTCAGCCCTTAGTAAAATTGAGTTGGAGCATCTATGGACTCTTATTGACTCTCTCAGTAAGCCTTCTGGCTCTTGTTCTCTGGCCATGACTGGTAAGAATTTATGTTCCCAATCCTTTAATGCTTCTAGTTTGTTCTTGAGGATTTGTGGATTATTGACTTTGGTGCGACTGACCATATGATCTTTTATTCTCCACATTTTTTATCTTATCAACCCTATTCTAGTAAGCATCATATAATCGTAGTTGATGGCTCTTATACCTCAGTTACGGGTTCTGGTACTATTGAACTCCATCCTTCCCTCCACTTAAAAATGTGCTCCATGTTCCTAAACTTTCCAATAATCTTATTTCCGTTCACAAGCTTACCAAAGACAAAAATTGTGCATTAACCTTTTTGCATTCTCATTGTGTCTTTCAGGATCTTGTCACGGGGAGGACGATTGGAGTTGTTAAGGAATAGGGAGGGTTGTACTGTCTCCTCAATATGCGAGCTGAAGGTGGTCCTGGTCAGAAGTTGCTACTTTCCTGTCATTAGTCCAGTTCTGAGTCTCTACTTTCCTGTCATTAGTCTAGTTCTGAGTCTCTTAATTCTCAAATTTGGCTACAGCATAAGCGTCTTGGACATTCTCCTTTTACTTTACTTAAGTCTATGTTTCCATCTTTACTTTTGAAAGAGTTTGTTGAGTCTTTTCCTTGTGATATTTGTGAGTTTGCTAAACACAGTCGTGTAACTTTCTCTCCCAGTTCTAATAAAAGTGTTGAGCCTTTTGCCCTTATTCACTCTGATGTTTGGGGTCCTGCATCTATTTTTAATATTTCTGACATAAAATGGTTTGTTTCATTCATTGATGATTGTGCTAGAGTAACTTGGCTTTTCCTAATGAAAGACAAATTTGAAGTGTCCCGATTGTTTGTTCAGTTTTATCATATGGTTCAAACACAATTTGGAAAATTCATTAAACGTTTGCGTTCTGATAATGGTAAGGAGTATATCAATCAAAATGTCTCTAAATTTATTAAAGAGCATGGTATTGTTCATGAACTCACATGTATTGATACTCCTCATCAAAATAGTGTTGCAGAAAGGAAAAATCGTCATTTACTTGAAATTACTAAAGCTTTACTATTCCAACTGTTTATTCCTAGCTCATACTGGGGAGAAGTTGTTTTAACTACTGCTTATTTGATCAATCGGTTACCATCTCGTGTTCTTGGTAATGTAAGTCCTGTCCAACTCATGACATCTTACTTTCCTTCAATTCCTATTATGCAGAGTCTATAGTCTTGTGTCTTTGGTTGTGTGGCATTTGTTCATGTACATCGCCAGCATCGCAACAAACTTAATCCTCGTGCTGTCAAATGTGTTTTCCTGGGTTATGCTCTTGACAAGAAGGGGTACAAATGCTTTCACCCTTCGAGTCGTCGTTTTTTCATTTTCATGGATGTCACTTTTCATGAAGAGGAGTCTTTCTTTACTCGTCTTCAGCTTCAGAGGGAGAACATTCCGGAAGCTGAGTCTTTATTTCCCGAGTGCTCCTTTCCTTTACTGTCTGACTTTACACAGGAATTAGCATCTTCTTCTGGTACCCCACCTGAACCAGCTAAGGTCAAGGCCAAGGCCAGCACACCAATATTGGTGTATCAAAGGAGGGGAAAACCCAAACTAGCCCAATAGCAACTTCAGACATCCGAACCTACGATAAGTACTAAAGATACTAGTCCTCATGTTTCTAAAATTGATAACATTCCTTTGAATAATTATGAACCTGACCCAGATGACTTACCAATTGCATTGAGGAAAAGGAAAAGATCTTGTACCAAGTACCCTATTTCTCAATTTGTCTCTTCAAAAAATATTTCTTTGCAGCACTAGAGTTTCATTTCAGCCATTGATTCTATCATAATCCCAACATCAGTACAAGAAGCATTGAAGGATAAGAACTGGGTTCAAGCCATGAATGAGGAGATGATTGCATTGGAAAAGAATGGAACATGGGAGATTGTTGAGAGACCAGGAGACAAAAGACTTGTGGGGTGCAGATGGATGTATACTTTGAAATATCTGTCTGATGGTAAACTAGATCGGTATAAAGCAAGGTTAGTTGCAAAAGAATACATTCAGACTTATGGAATTGACTATGAGGAGACATTTGCTCCAGTAGCAAAAATGAACACTTTGAGAATCTTACTCTCCCTTGCTGCTCACTTTGGGTGGAAATTACACCAGTTTGATATTAAAAATGTTTTTCTCAATTGAGACTTAGCGGAGGAAGTTTATATGGAGATTCTCACCGGATATGATTTCACGAGTGGAAGGAACAAGGTGTGTAGGTTAAAAAAGGATTTATACAGGTTGAAGAAATCTCTCCGTGCTTGGTTTGGAAGATTCCCAAAGACAATGGTGTCCCTGGGATACAAAGTCAAGGTGATCATACTCTTTTTTTAAACATTCAAAAGAAGGTAAACTTACTGTTCTACTAGTGTATGTCATTATATCAAGTGATGACTTAGTCGAGAAGCAACTCCTAAAGGAGAAATTAGCAGCTGAGTTTGAAATGAAAGATCTTGGAAGGCTAAAGTACTTCCTTGGGATTGAAGTTGCCTACTCCAAGCAAGGTATCTTCATTTCTCAAAGGAAATGCGTCCTAGATCTTCTCAAAGAGACTAGAAAGCTCGGGTGTAAAGCTACTGGTGTACCCATTGAGCAGAATCACAAAATAGGAAATGATGAAGAGAGTCCCAAGGTTGATAGATCTCAATATCAAAGGTTAGTAGGGAAATTGATATACCTGGTAGACCAGATCTAGCATATGTTGTCAGTATTGTTAGCCAGTTCATGCATGACCCGAGGGTAAGACACATCCAGGCCGTGTATCGAATTCTACAGTATTTTAAAACCACACCTGGAAGAAGATTACTATATAGAAAGGGTGGAAGTCCATCCATGGAAGTTTACACAAATGCTGACTATGCAGGTTCAATTATTGACAGGAGGTCAACATCAGGTTATTGTATGTTTCTGGGTGGAAATCTAGTAACATGGAGGAGTAAAAAACAGAATGTGGTTGCTCGGTTAAGTGCAGAGGTTGAGTTTCGAGCTATGGCACAAGGAGCTTGTGAGTTGTTATGGATGAAGATCATATTAGATGACCTGAGAATAAAGTATGAAACTCCTATGAAACTGTTTTGTGACAACAAATCAGCCATTAGCATTGTGCATAATCCGGTTCAACATGACAGGACGAAACACATTGAGATAGACTGACACTTTATCAAGAAGAAATTGGATTGTGGACTAATAATCACAACATATGTTCCTTCAGGATATCAGTTGGCAGATGTATTAACTAAGAGACTACCTAGAGAGCGTTTTCAGGAGCTTACTGGCAAGTTGAGAATGATAGATATCTATTCACCAAGGACTACCCAGATATCTATTATTGTCGACAATAATGATTAAATGTATCATTGGGAATTATAGGAATTAATGTTCCTAGGAAATCAGAGTCATAGGTGATGGAAATAGTGTAATGATTAAATGTATCATTGGCAATTATAAGAGTTAATGTTCCTAGGAAATCAAAGTCATAGGAAATAGTTGATTCTTTCTTGTAAATGCAATCCTATATTTATTTCCTAGTGTATATATATGTCAGAGTGCTGAGTGCTAAAAACTCAAGCAATTCACCAAATCTGTGTTCAATCTCTAAGACTTATCAGTTTTCTCCAGATTATACCCTTTAAAACTCCTTATATTTTACTCAATGTGGGCTGATGGCTGTTTTTTGTGTGACTAGAGGTGTCTATAAAACACCATTCCTTAAATTATTCAATAAAAGCAAGAAAGAAACAAATAGTTTCTGTCTAAATCCCTCTTCCATGAATATCTAATCATCTGTGTTAGAGAACCATTCGGCTTAAAGCAGTTTTAACAACATACTGTACTCTTTCATGTAAAACCTCATTGAACTTGGAAAAGTGTAGAAGGCATAAATTCATCATAGAATCTGAAGACTGAGGCAAGAAGGCTTTAACTTTAGATCACTTTGCCAACTACCTTGTCAAAGAACCACTCAGCCTAAATTTTAAGTTATTACAATTATTACTCTAATAATAACTATAAATCCTTTAAAAGGGAAGTTAAAGAGGTGATTTTCAGCAGTTACATTAATGACTATGGTAAACCTCTTTTTATCTAGTAAATATTCTAATTTCAGTATCTTCTAAGGCAGCTGTAGACTGTTGGATGCAGTTACTTCATTGTTTTTCTATAATCATCTCCACCAAAATTTCCAGTTTTTAAGGAAGTTAAGATTGAAAATTGAATGGTGTGTTCTGGGCCTTTATATCTATTGTATTAAACAGCAGCATAATGTACATTGTTTGAAGATGTGGGAAGCTAGTTGTGTAACTTGTCAGCTATAATCTCTGTGTTTCATTATTTTTCTGATGGCATCATGCATATGCAATAACTGAGTATTAATGTCCCAGTGCTCATTTTCAACCCCCACCCCTCAAAAAAAAAAAATTGTACTCATTGTAACTCGTAAATAATGCTCTTCACAACTCTTCAGTTCACGATTACCAATTTAGAACATTTGCCGGTATGAATATGTCGCGAAGCTTGGCAATTGGCTGCTGATTATGCCTTTGGATTGTACTGCACCTTTGGTATGTGAATAGCTTCATTTATTGTGTTAAAAACCTTCTTGAAGCAATATTGTGCCTCAATTTCAGGAGCTATGAATTGATGGAAATGATACTTAAAGTTTATATATATCGCGATGGAGCAAGGCCCATTTTTCATAGACCTTTCCTTAAGGGAATCTATGCTTCTGAAGGATGGTTTATGAAGTTAATGGAGGAAAATAAGCAATTTGTCACCAAGGATCCTGAGAAGGCTCACTTATTTTATCTGCCATACAGTGCACGCCAAATGGAGTTGACACTCTATGTGCCTGGGTCACATAATTTGAAACCATTATCAATATTTCTTAGGGACTATATAAACCAGATTGCTGCAAAGTATCCATTCTGGAATCGCACACATGGGTCAGACCATTTCCTTGTTGCTTGCCATGACTGGGTATGGGGCATGTGTCTTTGTTCCATAGAATTTGTTGATTCTGATAATTTGATTTTGCTAAGATTGATAATTGTTTGAGTGTATTAGGATTTTTAATTCTTATTTTTGCATGCTTTGCATAGATTATATGGAAAAGTGAAAATGAATTTCTTAAGTACAATTAACTTTGAAATGGCTTTGATCTAAAAAGATGCACCCATATATTAGATTAAAAAAAAAAACTAATGATGGTATGAGAGACTTTGGCTAGCATGCGCACACGCACACATACACATGATATTATATGTTTGTGTGTGCATGAATGTTACATGGCTTGCAAACATGTTTTCTCATTACCTCCACCCATTTATTTTAATTTAATCTGCACTTCCTCCCTTTCCGGCCCCTCAACAAAAAAAAAGAGGAAGAAATCCTGCCTATTCCCCCCTCTTATTTCACATTCCTCCTTCTGCAATTGGTCAATTCCGTTTTATAAAATCCACTTTCCCTAACTCAACATATCTTTTTTTATAGTCTTCTACTACCTTGCAATAATGCAAGCCTCTATCATGTTGAGCATGAAAGACTGCATCTTGTACTTGTTTTCCTGTGGCTCTCATTTGTTACTTTTTTATTTTTTGGTGAATGTCGAACAACACTTTGGGGAACATTTGTTGTCCTAAAGTTTTCAAAGATATTTCTTTCTTATTGCAATGTGCGCACCCACAAATGTTATTGGTGATTGCAAAAAAAATTATGTACTTATTAACAGTTAAACACCACAAGAATTTGCTTAGAGAAGATTTAAGCTTTTAACAAGAACAAGAACCTTAAGCCAGAACTCTTAACTAGTATTTGTTGAAATATGTCAACCATCTCCATACAGTGTCTGATCATGCTTGTGTAGTTTTCACCCCAAACATATGTTTGGACTTTGGAGGCTCTGCAGCTAATGTGTGGTTGAGATCATATTGACCATATTGGTGTAGGGATTGAGGATCATAGATTTCCCTTTTGCAATAGTCCCTTTTGTGTTATCCATATTGGAACCTGATCAATTGCATTTATGAGTATTACTGTATAGAAGAAGTCATTGTCATTTTTAATGCCTTCTGTTCAAAACTCATCTTTGCAGGGTCCTTATACAGTGTCTGGGCATGAGGAACTACGCAGAAACACCATAAAAGCTCTATGTAATGCTGATCTGTCTGAAGGAGTCTTTATTGCAGGAAGAGATGTTTCCCTGCCAGAAACTAGCATAAGGGCTCCAAGAAGACCTCTTAGATATCTTGGTGGGAATAGAGTATTACTACGTCCAATCCTTGCCTTCTTTGCGGGAAGCATGCATGGGAGAGTGCGTCCCACTCTTCTTAAGTATTGGGGTGGTGAAAAGGATGAAGAAATGAAAATTTACAAGCGTTTACCTCAGAGAGTTTCCCGAAAAATGAATTATATTCAACACATGAAATCAAGTAAATATTGTGTATGTCCAATGGGCTTTGAAGTTAATAGCCCTAGGATTGTTGAAGCGATATATTATGAGTGTGTTCCTGTGATCATTGCAGATAATTTTGTCCTTCCTTTTAGTGAAGTTCTGGACTGGAGTGCTTTTTCTGTGGTGGTGGCAGAGAAGGATATTCCCAGACTGAAGGATATTTTATTGTCCATCCCTATGAAAAAATATCATACAATGCAAAATAATGTGAAGATGGTACAGAAGCATTTCCTTTGGAACCCAAGACCAATCAGATATGATCTGTTTCACATGATTTTGCATTCAATATGGTTCAACAAGCTGAATCAGATTCAAACTCCGCAAACATAGAAATCATTTTGGTATTTATTGTGTTTGTTAAATTTGAATGCGCGAGTCTTCTTTGGATGAGGTATTGGAAAGGACTCAAACATATTCTTGATGGGGATAATGCAGGACTCTGGCAGCCTTTTATTGCTTAACGGTTGGCTTCATGCATAAGAAACTTGATTGTTTTAATTTATTAATTGGTTTGAATACTTGATGTGAGGAACTCTGAAGCTAGGTGGTTGATTCCAAGCCAGGTAATAGTTTTGGAAGATTTCTGGAATGTCATGTTATTATTTTCTGTGTAATGAGTAGTGGCTTTTATTTCCAAACCCACTAACCTTGAACTCTATATTGATTCTTTTGTAGTATAAACTATATAGGGAATATTTTGTTGTATTCCCAGTTACTTTATCTAGATTAAGATTTCAATGTATAATGATTCGTAGAAAGAAATAGAAGGGGAAAAAAAGGAAAAAAAGAAGAACAAAACTTGGATCCAATTCTTTCTCTCCAATCTTACTCTTCAATCCCTTTAATCACCTTTCATTTGTTGCTTCTAATCCTACTTAATTGAGTTAATGGACACATAGAGGATGATTAAAGAGGTTAGAGGGAAGGGTTGAAGGGAAATGGTTAGAACTAAGTTTTGTTCAAAAAAGAAATGTTGCTTTCTATCAGTTCCACTCTATTTTTATTTTCTTCCCTGTCAACCCTCCATGGAGCAAGATTTGTGATAGTATTGAAGTATTCTTTATATTCACTAACCATTGTCACACTACTACGCACATTTTTCTTTTTTTTTAAAAAAAAACAGATCGATCGTTTAATGTCTAAAGCTTCTCTTTAACCAATAGATAACCCATTTATTTCCTACTACACACTGCACTTCATTGCTGCTATTGATCTACATAATACTCATTTCAGAACTTTTTTGGGCTCTCAGGAATCTCATCAAGTTCTAAATACTTGTTCACCCAATCAATCTCAAAGGATCCTTCAGTGGAGAAGTTGAAGAATTCATTCACGTCGAAGCTAACGTCTGCCTTACCACTTCCATTGATAGCATCCTCATTCTCTAACAATGCACTGTCCCCAGTATCCTGGGTGGCAGTTTCTTGTGCCATGGAAGTTTCTGGTTTTTCCTCTTTGTGATTGACTTTTTTGCACAAATGAGAATTCCAATAGTTCTTAATTTCATTGTCTGTTCGTCCCGGAAGCCTCCCAGCTATCAAAGACCACCTAGACAACAAAAAATGTCCATTGTAATAATGTTCATGAAACTCTTAATGTAAAAAAATAGGAAATGATTTGATTTGTAAATCAAATTTAATTAAATTTTGTGTTTGGAATGTTTAAAAATGAGAAATGATTTGATTTTTAAAATCTCATGAATTTCATTTCTTTTGTTTTAGAAATTCTATCAATTTTGATAGGATTTGTTAGGATTTGATTTGATTTGAAATAAATAGACTATTTTACCTTTAGTAACTGTCTCTAACAACCTTTCATAAGGGTTAAAATGTAAAATAATAAAATCAAATCAAATCAATTCTCATTTTAATGAATTCTAAATACAAAATTTGATTTCTAAATCAATTCAAATACTATTTTTTTTTAATGTTCCAAACACAAAATTTAATTTTTAAATCAAATCAATTCAATTCAAATCAAATCAAATCAAATCATTTTTCTTTTTTATTTATTTCAAATACAACGTTATAGTATTTTTCTTCAATTATAATTCTATATGACAAACACATACCTGTTTCCCAGAAGTTTGTGAAGCCTAAGAATCAAATCCTCTTCTTCATTTGATATGTTTCCCCTCTTGATATTGGGTCTCAGATAGTTCAACCATCTCAGCCTGCAACTCTTTCCACATCTATTAAGACCTGCCAAAGCATATAAAACAGGTTAAGAAAAATGCAGCACTTGCTTTGATTTCAAGTTACAATTTTTCTTTTCTTTTCTTTTTTACTTGTAATTAGTATTGGGTTGGAGCTAAAAAACTTGAAAACATATCTCTAACCTGATTTGACTGCAATAATCTTCCACCTCTTTGCGCCATGAATTTCAATGCATTGGGCTAGCTTTCGATCTTCTTCTGAGGTCCATGCCCCTCTGTTCACTGCTTTCTTAGTTGGACCATCATTCATGGGTGCCATGGCTTTTGAAGTTGAGACTGAGAGTATGAGATGGAGTTTGGTTATATGGGAGAGATATTTAAAATTTGAAACAGGGTGGAGTGGTCGGTATGATGCTTAGTTGAAGGGTCAGTGAGTTCAAGCATCTACCCTTCTTAAGAAAGGTTACAAAAATTGGGAAGCCCCACCGACCCACCAGTTATCTTGTTGGTTGGTTCGAGAATGGGAAGTTAAATGAGAAATATTTACATGATCTGGGAGCAAAAAATTTATCTTGCATGCTAGTAAATATGTATCATTTTAGCTATTTAAGTCATCATTGTCTTTTACTTTAACTGGATTTTTAATGTTATAATTGAGATAGTATATAATTAATATTAAAGATAAAAAAAAAATCTTAGTCAGAAAACATTTGAAAATTTATTAAAGTATAGTAGTTTCTTCTTTTACCACTTCTCAACTGCCAATAATTTTATTTATTTATTTTTTGCTTGTATAAAAAATAAATTGCTATGTTTTTTTCTTTTTACGAAGTTGAGAATTATCAATTTGTAATCATGAGTCTCTTTATTTTCTCATCTGTTTTTGGGCTCTATTGTATTGTCAATGTGTGTTGTGTCAGATTCCTTGGTCTCATAAGTCTGCGATTCATGATGAACAAGCGATTTTGGTTGTTCGTAATCGTTTCGTCCATATTTGAAGTAACGGGAATTCCTGCAACTGCAACCTAATGGCATTTCAGATTGATAGATTTTCCCACACATGACTAACACAACACAAGGCTGCGTTTACAGTGCACCATGCCCTGTCATGGAGCGTGCGTATACCTTGTATTTGACCTCTCATTAAAGTAGAAACCTTTAATGAAATTTATGTTAGGTAGTTTCATTAGCATTTTTGGATCTGACCTGCTCGTTAGAGTAGTGAGTTGTGTTGGATTGAAAAAAATTTTTCGCTCAACTCGACTCAATCCAATCCGCTTAAGAGTGAGTTGGATTTGGTTGAACTCATTGGTTCAACATGTTTTTTTCAAAAAAAATTCTTAAAAAAAGTCAAAATACAAAATCTAACAAATTAATATCATAAATCTCAATCTCAAACATAATGAGTCTTAATCTAACAAATTAACACAATAAGTCTCAACCGACTTTACTCAAACATAATAAGTCTCAATTTCAAATAAATTAAACATCATAAATTAATAAGTGCATAACAAATTAATAACTAACAAGACTTATTAAGTCTGGAATAAACTAAATAAAGTTAGTCATAATTCAAACAACAAATTAGTCTAACCAATTGAAGTCAGTATTGTCAAGCATGTCATATGTATTGACATAATCATTGACTTCACTATCTATTTTTTCATATACTCTTTATCATCTAAACGATTCATTGATTTTTTAACACAACTGTCATTTAGATGCGTCGAGAGTTTTATGAACTTATTTTCTTTGTTCACTTTGAGAGTGACACCACAATGCCTACACTTAAACTTGATTAGGACAATAGAAAAATTATTAGAAAACATCCTAAAATGCTACCATGTGCGTTTAGGATTCATAGACATCTCATAGAATTCTGCACGACGACGTGTCCTCCTTTCCTTCATGGTATGCACAATTAACAAGACAATTGTCAAATTGCATACTAATTTAAACTCAACAATGAAATAATAAGTTTATAATAATTAGAAAGTCAATCATTAAACCGCAAACAACTAAAAGAATCAATGTTTAAGACTCACAATTTCTTCTCTAACAGTTGACATATTTAACATACCAAAAAAGTATTAACAATTAGTAATAGACATTTAGTAATTCATTAAACAAATTGAACGAGTTCTATATAACACACTACTAGCTTTAAGTTTCTTAATCTCATCCATCTGAGCTCATAAATCAATAGGTTTCTTAAGAGTCCTCAACTAATTTTGAGTACAAATCAATATCTCAATAGTAGTGTGTTGCAAAGAGCTACGAAAAGGGTCAAGAATTTGCCTTCTAGTACTAAATGCAGACTAAGATGAAATTGTAAAAACAGGAATTGCTAAGATATCATTAGCAATGAATGAAAGAACATGATACTTCTTTGTTTTTTTCTCTCCACCGTGTCAGAATATCAAAACCATCAACATCATCCTCACTTCATTCAGTTTATTTATTTTTTCACAATGGTCATTTAGTCGTGGTTGGAACTGCAGCAAAACGACTTTTTACTATAAAAAAAACGTAAGTGGTCAAGTTTGTGTGAGTTAAACGTATTTCAACCCGCTACCTGATCCACACACTACGAGTTGAAATATTTTTCAATCCAATCCAACTCGTGAACCAAACTCAACCCACATTTTGAGTTGGGTTGGGTCGAAACTCGCGAATTCGCAGATTAAACCGACTCACTAAACACTCCTAATTAAAGGTATTTTGTTATTGTCAACTAGTAATTTTTATTTACAATGTGACCCTAATGTTTATAAATTTAAATATCAGTCCATGTGAAAATTTACTACATCCTACCTAAATTTTAGAGACAAAAATTTGTTGATTCATTCTCGATGAAAGAGAAAACATGGAATAGATCCAACAGCTAATTTGGGAAAAATAACACAGTATCTGGGTGGGATTGCTCCATTGTCTTGCCAAAGGTTAGGATGAGTTCATTTGCATCTAATATTAATCGTTTTTTAAGTGGCTAGCGATGTTCGTGGATTTAAGATGTTGATTGAGGGATAGAGGTTATTGTTGGGAGATAAGATTGTGTTGTGCAAGGGCGTGGATGGGTATTTAGATAGACCATAAAGAACTGTGAGGCGGTTCTGAAACTGGGTGAAGTTGGGTGAATAGGGTTATTGGAGATGGGGTTTTAATGGGAGTGTAGATCTACCCTTGAAGTTGGATGATGGTTTTGAAGACTTCTAATTGGTTGTAGTTTCTGACCAAAAGAAAAAAATTGGTTGTAGTTTTGGATACATAGAAACTGATGTTTGAGCTTCACATGGCAGCTATGTTTGTAATTTACAGTTTATCCAATCAACAGGTTGCCAATAAACAATTCCGTCCGCTGATGTAGTTTTTACCAATATAAACGGCTCCAATTGAAAGAGCTTTGATGCTCCCTCATGACAAGAGAACACTGTAAACACAGCCTAACACAAGCTCCTTAACTCAACTGTTCACTGTTTGTGCGTGATGCCGTACGTTTAATAGTTGTTACCAACTTACCATGAGCATTATCAATTCAATTGTTCTTAGAACTTGAGATATGACTGCTTATTTAATCCTTATATCGTAGTCTCGTAGACATCTTGATATTTGTTGCTTCCTTTTGTGCATGCATTTATTTTAGATGGGGCAATGTAATGAAAGAAAAAGCAAAATGTTCTACCCAAAGTTTCAGCAGAAAATTTCAGGTTCGCTAGTGAGCTGCTGCCACATTTAAAAATCCATGACAGAATGAAAATTTCTGAACTCGCAGCACAGATCACAATCACTCAACGCTATGCCTTTTCAATCACCTGTATCTCATCAAATTTAAATTTTAATTAGTTAAATTAGAGAGTTATCTATTGAACTATGAACCTATCCAATTACATAAACTACGACAACCTGCAATAGTCAGTATGATTGTGCTTCGAAGTAACAGTTTCGTCATCTTTTTTTCAGTAACAGGTTAAGACGGTTTTCACTATTCTATCCTGGGTTTATGGCGTGAGTTTTAATGAAATTTCTCCGAGTCAATCCACATTGGAGTCCTCAATCACATGCTTATAATGGGCAATGAAGTTATTATCCCTGGAAGAAAAGGGGAACCCCTTATTATTAATATTAGGTAGTTAATATTAGGTAGTAACTAGTAAGTTCAAAATTGAATGAAAATATTATCATACTGATCAATGAAAGCTCGAACAAAAAAATAATAATAATTTCCACAATTTTTTGCTAACGACATTGACAAGACGTTAAAGCATTGTTCAAACTTGAGTTTTCCTCTTACACATAACAGTGCCATGTTACAAGAGAAAAACATTGCTTCAAAGAAATGGTAAACCCTCACTCATTAAAATTTCTTTCTTTCTTTTATAACATTGTAATATTCTTGAGATAATTTGATACAAATCTATTATTTTTACCCTTAATTTCTTTAATTGCAGCTTTAATATGAAAATCAGGAATTACATTAGTCGAGCTGCGTTAGTGCGTTAAATCCCTGTTAGGCGAGATCGCAAGTGTAGAACAGTTGCAATAAGCTATTCCCATAACTGCACTCCAAGTGAGTAGAATGCCGGACTGACATTTTTTAGCTACGACACCACTTGTAATTACAGAGGTAGAAACACCTTATGCACAATAACTTGGAAGGAAAAAACTCTCCGTACTTTCTACACTTCTCTATACACTCTATTCGATTTAAATTCTTCCCTACATGCTATGGAAAGCTCGAATGAGTTTCTTCAATATGCTAAAAACAGCATATAAAACCAAAACCATGACGACCTTCTTGGAGGCCAATATCCTTAGGTTCACCTTCAGACCGTATTTTCGCACTAAACCCAGAGAGGCAGCACCCAGAAAAAGAAACCAAGAACCAATGGTACAGAAAAAAACCTTCAGAGCCTCTGAAAGTCCGCATATATGGGCAACATCAGTCGATACCTCCACATATGAACATTTGGAGCATACTTGATTGCTCTCTGCTTGATTCAGTCCAAGACTCTCATTCAACCAATCAGACAACCTAATGAGCACTTTTGCAAACCATGCAATCTCATCATTGGATATGGGGCGCCTCATCCAGTCACCTTTGTATTTAACATCTGCAAACGCATGGTTGCCAGCTCTTCTAGGCTTGAATATCTCATCACGGGATTGTTGACACTGCATTGGTTCTGGAGAGGTTGAAGATGACTTTATAGTGTGTCCATCAAATAAGCACCCCAACTTTGCCTTCAATGAATCTATGCATTGAAGGCTGGGCACAAGATTATCACCAGATATGGCTTGCAACTCAGCTTCTGCACGCAATATAAACAACTGCAGTGACAAAAGACAGGATGAGAACCTAATAAACTATACCATATATATAATGATTACTATAGTTAGAAACACAACACTTCCTATGTCATGCTTCGTTACCAATCTTTACATAACTGGTCCCAAGCCCATATAAAAAGAGAGTACGTTAGGCAGTTTAACAGCCAGACTAATAACTTGTTGAATCTTTTATGATATGGACACATAATTTGATACTGTTGTTGTAATGTAGTTAGAAACACAAATTTATAATGATAACATAAAAAATATAAGACCTGAATAAGCTGTTGTCCGCCATCCTCCCCATCAGCAAACAGTCGCAAATCTTTGTTCCAATTCTCATGCAGGAATGAGCCATCAGCATCAGTCTCACATAAACCATCCTCCCAGTCCTGAAACAACCAGTAATATTCTTTTAAAAATATATATAGATATTAGGTCAAGCCTAGTACTTGATACTCACAAAAGAATTTAATACTGTGCCTAAACTGGGTATGTACCAAAATATTCAAGACATGAGACATCAAAATATACAACCAAGAAAAAAAAAGTGGGTAATTCATAGTAGGTATAGAATCAACTTTTAGGGTGCACGGTTATATTAAAGTGCAAAAAATAACCATTAAATGTAAGATAAATGGAATTGGGAAAACTTTAAAAGCAGGAGAAAAAAATAAACCCACCTGCAACTGTTCACGGATAACAGGAACATATCTGTACAAGTTATTCAACATTGATTTGCCTGATCCAGACTGTCTGGAATGGAAAAGGGTATCCACATTCTTCAAAAGATCAATGAGCTCTTTTGATGATGTCAAGGTGTCTAAAACCTGTAAAAGCAGGGTAAGAAGAGAAAATTCCATTCAGCTAAACATCAAAAGGCTGTTATCACAATAAGATTGCATCAAGCCTCAGAAGTTTACAACTATGAAGCACGGACACGCCGATTATGAGGCGTGTCCGCGTGTCGGACACGTGTCCGTGTCAGACACATGGAAACACCCGTACGACACGTGTCATGTGTGTCCAAATGTGTCCGATTAAAAAAGATTATTTTTTAATTTGGACACGTCTCGACACGCTCGAATACTTCTCGGACATGCTTTCGGACATGCTCGAACACTTCTGACACGATTAGGACACGACTTGAACACAACCCATTAATATTTTCTTAAAAAAACTTAGTTTATGACTAACGTTCAATTAGTAAGTTTGTAGTTCACTCAAGCTCACATGACTAACGTCCCAAGCCACTATTTTCACATACCAGTATTTTAAGTTTTATCTTTTCACACGCCACTATTATACTTTTAAGTTTTATCTTTTCACACGCCACTATTATATTTTTAAGTTTTATCTTTTCAACAATACTATTTTCATCTCTCCTTCTTCTAAAAGTCATCCACTTCGATGTTACAGAAGCTTTCACACTAATATTTCATCTAGTTATTTTTTTATGCATGTACATGTTCCATATTTTTTAAGAGAGGCTTACTAAATAGCAAATATTGGCATATATGACATATATTAAAATATTATAAATCTTCAAGCTTATAAAAATGATATTAATGAATTATGAATTTTTTTCTAAAATTTTGAAATTATATATATATATATATATCTGGTGTCCGTGTCCTACAATTTTTGAAGTTGGTGTGTCCCCGTATCCGTGTCCGTGTCGTGTCCCGTGTCCGTGTCTGTGCTTCATAGGTTTACAATCACAGGGACATTGTTTATACATGATAGCAATAACTAAATGAGATATTACAAAGAGTTGATTGTATTTTTTAACTAAAAAAGTATATGGACAGTCCAACATGAAAAGCAATGCAGACTTTCACTTGGCATGCAGGCAAAGTTTTCAACGATATAAAACCTAAAAAAGACCCCCAAAAAATTGAGAAATACAGTTCTACAAAGATTTAATCCATCATACTTTCTAGTCGTATCATGTTTACCAATTCAGTATTGGAACACAATGTGACTATAAATGTCCATTTGAACATTTAAGCAATTAATGGATATTACAACCATTGAACTAAGAAAATTGTCCATTTTCCTTCTACAAAATTTTAGCTGAACTGATACAGTAAATACCCATTAAATATATGGATAAGTAGATAATATTCTATATCTAAAACCAAAATACTCAGTCAACCGATAATCCAGTGCATCACTTGCTTCAGTAGTAAAGGGTTACAGATAGTTCTAGAAAGCATAGCATTTATAGTGTATACAAATGAGTGTAGTCTGTGGTGTGCAGTTGAGTGCATCAAAGGTAGGTGACCAAATTCTGCTTAGAAACGAATTCCATGGATACAATTATAAATGACTATAGATCAACTGAAAGACAAGTGATTCACTAGAAACTGGAATTACAGGAAGCACCAAGACAAGTATCTTTCAAGAATTAATTCCCTGGTCATATAGGTTTCCCCTATGCATGTCACAGCCAATCAGCCTTAACAATGAAAAAAATAAAGAAAATTGACAAAGACATCCATATCATTCAATAGCCACAATTTAATGCTTATGACATTCCTAGGTTTTTCACAGTCTTCATGTACACAAACTCATGAGCTGGTCGAGCTTCACTTGCTCTGAACTGTAAACATTAGTTTACTACCAGGGAAGTCGGAATGCACATTAGATTCAGTGGTCACTTTTTAAAACCTCAGACTGTCTAGGGACTTTCTAAAATGCAATGACATAAATTCATCATAATAGAAAAACATTCAACAGAACTAGCTAGAGAATACAATGATTCATGTGCAGTTTCAGTTTCCAGCACATGTTCTAAACAGAAACTTCCAGCTATGATGCATGGGTACTCAAAAACGGTTGCTGTACCTGCACCAGGTACATATCCAGTACCGGTACTTATTGGGTACAATGGGTACTTACCCAATACTCACCTAATGAGTAAGTAGCCGATATCACTCAACTACAAGTTGTCAGTCCATGCAAAACACCAAGTTTTGTTGCTAAGTTGTTTAATTTGCAATTAAATGAAACAAACTACAGCTAAACTCCCTTCAAATCATGCACCTTCTTTATATATTTTTGCTTACTTGAAATATTTTATGAAAATTGTGTTTATCTTATGATTTAATTACTTTATTATTTATTTTTTACATTTTTATATAATATATCATGTCGTACCCCTGTACCGGTACCTATAGCAATACCGATACTCGTACCCATATCCATGCAACTTAGACTTCCAGTCACAGGCAAATATCCACCATAAAGCAGTTAGTATATATCAGGCATTTTCACCGCTAAGCCATTCCAAAAATCTAAAAAAATGCCCCCTTTCCGAACCCTAAAATTTACCAAGTAAAGCTTAACTGACCTAAAACTGAAAAATCTGTGAATGCAAAAGAACAAAAGAACATGGTTAAGAAACACACCTTGAGCACCATCTGGACTACAATTTCAACATCACTATGAAGAAACCTGTGAGCAAACCCAATAAAATGCATAACCAAGGAACTGTAGTACAGGTAGTTAGACAGAATATAATCCTGCCAATGTGGCGTAAATCCACCACTTCCAGACACAGAATTTTCCCTTCTTTCATTCGGTCCATTGGTTATGGCATCAAACTCTGCAAAATCATCACCGTTTATCGTCCAAGGCTCAATGTAACTAATCCAAACAGAGAACACCTGAGACACATTCTTCACCGAAACTGCCACGGGGCAAAACAAAAACGTCCTCAACAAGAACCTATACAAAGGCCTCTGCACCCACGGGTTCCAATACCCCGGTCGCACAGAAGGGTACTTGGAAGCCAAATCCTTTGGCTTCGAAGCATCAACCGAACCCACAGCCCTCCACCTAGGACTCCCACAACACTCACCGCCATTCTCACGACCCTGAAACGCGATCACAGTGCTCAAATTCAAGTACCTCACAAACAGTTTCACCACCTCCCCCAACCCAGGAGTCGGCGGCGTCTCTCCCAAAACGGATCGCAACGGAATCGAAACGCCGAGCGATTTGCACAAATTCGCCGGCAACGGCGAGAAATCATTGTCAACAAGCCAAAAATGAATCAAAGTGTTCACCACAAACTCAGCCCTCACGATAACCGTTGCATCAAAACCCAAACCGTAGTGAAGAATCGAACTACGGTAGGGTTGGTGCGCATTCAAATCATAGGTAGGAACAAACGCACGAAGATATGCGTAGAGAAGGCGTATATATAAATTGCACTCGATTTTCTGCTCAATAGAACCGCGTTTGGAGCTGGAAAAACCGGGAATCGAAGAGGTCCAATTCTCTAAGGTGAATTTCTTTGCTCTCTTGACGGAAACTTGATCGGGTAACTCGCTTTTCCCTCGGCAAACGGGGTAATAGGCGAACCAGAAGAAGAAGTATTCGAAGACGTTGAGCTGGATTTGAAAATTGGAACCCTTGGTGATAGTGTCTTCGTTGATTTTACCTTTGAAAAGGGAGGGGCAGAGATCAGAGAGTGCGGCGGTGGTGGTGGAGATGTTGAGGAGGGAGCGGGCCCACTCGGGGAGGCGTTCAGCTGGGAAGACGTATTTGACGAGAGATAAGCGATCGACGGCGGAGATGGAGCCGGCGAGGGGGCCGTGGGGGGAGAGGAGGGAGAAGAGGGCGGCGGCGAGGGCGGAGTCGTTGGAGGTAGTGAGGGTGTGGATCCAGCCGTTGGGGAGGAATGATGGTGGTTGGTAGGGTTGGGATTAGGGTTGGGTTTGGGGTTGGGGTTGGGATTAGGGTAGGGTTGGTCGAAGCCAAAGAGCTTGCATATTAGGGTTGGGAAGGTGAGGGAGAAGAAGTGGCGGGATTGATCGGGTGAATGAGAGTGCAGGAAGGATTGGATGGAGGCGCAGGTGGAGATGATTTGGGAAGGGGTGTTGGAGGCAAGGATTGTGGAGGAGAGTTCCTGGGATTTGGAGAGGGAATCCAGGGTGTAGGAGTGAGGGAGCATGGTAAGGTATGGTGTGGTGAGTGTGAGGTTGTGTGTGTTTTTAGGGTTTTTGGGGAGAGAAGAGAAAGTGAGTAACAGAAACAAAGGAAAAGAGTGAGAGATAGAGAAAAGGAAGGGAAAGGGTTTTTGAATGAGTGTTTGTGGTGACTGGTGAGTGATTGAAAAGTTTTTTTAAAATGAGAGAGGAGGCAACGGCAAATGGCATTGGCGCCCTTTTAAGGCAGAAATCTATACTAATAAAATAGTGACATATTATATAGATTTTTTGATTGAAAATAAAATATTATTAAATTATATTTAAAAAGTTATCATATTATTGAACATAATATTCTCAAGAATTTTCCCATTTAAGGAGAAGAAGAAAAGGAAGTGTATGTGTGCGTGGCAACAATAGGATTCGGTGTGTGTGGTGGAGCCTTTGGATTTTCCTTCATCTTTTCTTTTTTCATTCACAAAAGGTAAGGAAAGCTCTCGAGTTTCTTGCCGCGTGGACTGCTACTGTGACTCTTTTCTTCCATACTCTTGTCTTGTGTGCTTCAAGTGGGTGCCTTACGAAGAAAGAAAAATAATAGTTTTTGGCATTGTCAAGACTCAAGGAGACATTTTTATTTCACGTAAACTTTAGTATTTGGACCAAAGAGACTGAACAGGAGCTGCTGTGTAGATATTTGACTATATGGTGAATAATTGATTATAATTCATTTGCTAAATAATTTAAGCATAGCTCAGCTACCTGCTGATTTAGCAGTAGTCGGTCCCTTATTGATCTTGAATGTAATCTTGTGAGTTACGACTACACTTGCGCTTAAAAGGCCAAAACTCAAGTCTGCCTTTTCTATATCAAGAGTGATTAAAAAACAACTGATAATTGATTTTTTTTTTCCTTCGAAAATTTAAAATACATATATTTTTTTTTCTTTTTCTTTGGGCTTTTATCCCTTTTTTGATTAAAAAAAATCAATGTGTAAATTTTAATGTATATTCTTTTTGGTAAAAAAACTCAATCATTAATATAATATAGAAAATAAAAATACATGACTAAAAATTCAACGATATATCAATCTTAATTGGTAAGCAAAACTTTAATTTTATGTCATATGTCAAATTTTTTATTATGTTAATGTCATGTGTTTTATAAATAAAAAAATTATAACACAATATTGACATATCTGTATACATAGATAACACATATACAAACACAAAAATAATTTTAAAAAAATAAATAAATTCAATCAATCAATTAATATAATAAATAAACATAATCTAAAAAAGAAAGATACATGACTTAAAATTCTGTTATGTGTCAATCCTAACTTGCAAGCAAAGTTCTAAATTCCTGTCATGTGTCAAATTACATACCTATTTTAATGCATTGTGTTTTTGTAAATAAGGAAAAATTACAACACAACATTAACATGTTTGCACACATAGATGATCACTAAAAACCAAATAGCCAATTCAAAAATCATTCAACAAATAAAGAATCAAAAACAAATAAGCATTCAATGTCATGTTTTTAAAGGACAGATGTGGAACGTATAGCAAATAAAGAACCAAAAACAAATAACGATTCAACCCAACTTTAATTAAGCATAAGTTTTGATTCAGACATCAGAATCATTATTATTATATATCAATGCAAAATTCAAGAAGATAGTGTTGTCGTGGCAAAGGATTAACTTGGTTGAGGTCGTTTCAGGCCTAAAAAAATGTCATTTATGCACTGTTTTGGCTTTTTTTCTATTTTTGTCTTAATTTTTTCATTTATTTTGTAATTTGCGGCTCTAATTAGGTTTAGTCACATTTAAATACATTCATTTGTAGTCTTTGAACATCACATTTTGAATAAATATTTTTAAATTTTGAATAAACATTTCTACAATTATCGTTTCAAACATTTTTACCAATTAATATTACTAGGCCTTAAACTTTGCAACAAGTTGATGAGACCTGAAATTGCAACTCTGTCAAAGATACATTTTCTAATAATTATGCTACCAAATATTGCAGATCTTGTTTCTCATAAAGAAATATGATTTAAAATTAAATTTCTTTTCTGTATCAATAATCATACACAAAGATTGAAAAAATATCTACATAGTATAAATAAATGAATTAACATCTATTGTTGTTGTTGTTAATGGTATTGTGTAACGTGTTTAGTTTGTATTTATTTATATGCTTATTCTAATACTTAGTTTCTTAAGTCGTACAAAAGACATGGTTAAAAATGGTATAATTATTGTTGAGATGAGATATTGTTTTTGCCACTACAAATATGCATTGTTGGATAGCAACTTTTTTCCTTATGCTCTTAAATATGCATTGTCGTTTTCTTCTTAATTAAATTACTTTTAATTCTTTTTTGTATTTTATCTGTGTATTGCATGGGTGGAAGAACTAGTTACTTAAAAAGCTTTATCCATTTTGTTCCTTCTTATCTTCTGGGCCTCGACCTAAGGTCTAGAGGGCTTCTCCAAAGAGGCAAAGACCTAAGCACAATGCAGAAGGGAGAAATTATTGCATGCTCCTAGAGCACCACATAGAATTGTACTCACACCATTCATGTCTTGACATTTCAGTCTTTATTAGTGATGGAGCCTACTACTAACTTATATGTTTATTATTTTTATTTTTAAAAAAATAAAAAAAAAGTTGGAATAATAAATATGCAAGTTAGTGGTTGATCTTATCATTGATAAATGCTGAAATGCCAATATTTGAGTGGTATGAACACAATCCTACATGATGCTAACAAAAGATACAATAATTTCTCCGCGAAGGGGTACCGATGACAACATTCCAGTGCCCAAGCTAACAAAGAGAATATGGTTGACAATGGTGTTTTCAAGGTACTAAGGGTGCTTTAGTTGGGATTTTAAGTTAATCCCAGTGATTGTTCCACGAAGGGAATATGAAGAAATGAGGATGGTTCTGGACGGATTTTGAGACTTATGCATGCAACATAATGTTAAGGATTTCACTTGATTATCGTGTTTATTGGCCAAAGATGAGCTCATGCAATAAGGTCGGAGATCTTGTTGATTTAATAATGTGGAACATGTTCTTTGGGCCCTATTTTGGGCCATTATGGTGTTTGGGATTGGTTTAGCTAGTTTGGGCTCATACAATTCACAACCCCCAACTTGGGCTATTGTTGAGGTGATGGTCCGAGCTTACCCAAGCTCATGACTCGTACAGTCCACATCTATAAATTTATTATAAGAAAAAAATTAAAAAAAAATTAGTATCTCACTCTCCTCTTTTTTTTTTTTTAGTCAGCGATCTAACTCTACTTTTGAAACATGGGTTCTAGACTTCTGGGGATGACACCGTGTTCCAGGTGCGAACAACCCAAAAGCTTGTTGGGACAATTTGAGTTTGTTAGATTAACATGAAAAGCAATGTTTTTTTTTTCATGGCCCAAAACAAAAAGAATAACAATATCCTTTGTTTGTTTTAGTACAAAGAGTAACTATGGCTATGTTTAGATATCTAGTAATTAATGGAATGGAATGGGATGTGATGAGATGGGATGGAATGGAATGGGATAAAAGTATCATTTCATTGTTTGGAAAGTAGATGGAATGGTAAGGGTTATAACTTTATTTTTCCTAAATTATCCTTACTGCAAACACATCAATTTTAAGATATGAGGTTAATGTAGTAAAATCATAATTATAATAATAATAAAAAAAGATGAATCCATCCCATAAAAAGCATGATTCCACCCACTTCCATCACATTCCATGTTTTTTTAACATAACTAAATAATGAAACATATCTCTATTACATTCCATTCCTTCCATTCCACTTAATCCCACCAATCCAAACATATTATCCTCTAGTTACAATATATGTTCATGTGTATGTCTTAGATATTTAGTAATTGATGGAATAGAATGTAATGAGATGAGATGAGATGGAATGGAATATGATAAAAGTACTATTCCATTATTTGGATATTTTATGATCGAATGGAGTAAAGTTATCATTCCATTGTTTAGGAAGTTGATGAAATGGTAAGTGTAACACCCCAAATTTCCTATCTCTTAAACAGTAATTTTGACAGTTAACAAAATTTTACTGTTTAGTAATTTCTGTGCACTGTAAAATTATTTTATTTATTTCGTCAGCATATTTGATCGTTTTGAGTAATTTACTCCGTGTTAAGAAAATAATAATTTTCGGGCCGAAAAAATCTACGTAAATTAATTTTTACTGTTTAGTCTTAATTAATTTACGTAATCTGACTTGATATTTGTGAATTTTCTAATTTTTGTGATTTTACGCGTGATTTTGGAATTCTTACTGTTTGTGGGCCCCACAAGGTGTATGTGGCCCCATGTGGCCATACGTGGGCCCAGGTGGGTCCGGCAAAATGAAAAAATTTTCTACGCATAGAAAAAATTGTACTGTTTAGACGGAGACAGGGGATCTTACTAAACCTGAATCCGGAAACAGTTTTAGAAAATTTCTTGTCTTGTTTTTCTTGTATTTAATTATCGGGCGATAAAAATACAGTAAATATATTCTTTCGTGGGGTTTTAGCTGATAGAAAAACAAATATTATATTGTTTAAGTCAACATTGGTGGTTTGGATATCCACCATTGATTTAATTAATGATGGAGACTTGATCTTGATTTAATCAACGGAGGATATTTGATCTTAAAAGTAAATAAGATCATTTATAACCGTTAGATGGAGATTAAATCAATGGTAGAGATTTGGTCTCAAAAAGTGACAAAGACTTCATCATTTTTGAAACTTTCCTTCAAGCAAAGCTCTTAGAAAATTTTCTCTCCTTCTCCTTCTAGCAAGCTCACGGCCAAGCACCATTGATGTGGCTTCCATCACTCTTTAATTTCATCCAACTTAGTTTCTTGAATCCTTACCTTATTCTAAACAACTTTCATATTGAAGATTTCTTCAAAATCCAACATCTAGTACTTCAAATCCAAGCTTCAAGATTCTACCAAAAAAATGGTAAATTTCATATTTCTTCTTCTAATCTTCTAGTTTTGATTTTCTAAGCCCTGATTTAACCATGGTTCACCTATTTCTACACTTGTTATTGATTTTAACATTTGTTTGTAATTTTTTTTTAGGAATTTTTCATGGAGATCCATGAAATTGGTGGAAGGAAAACTAAGTACTTTCACTTCATCCTTTGTCTTAACCAAATCTAAGAAGTTTTTTTATCACAAAAATCAAAAATTTCATCTTTGTTCTTCAAGAGAAACCATTCGGTCAAGACCCCTAAAAACCACTCTCCAATCTCTTTTAATTTCATCCAACCATAGATCTTGAATCTACATGATATTCTAAGCAATTTTCATGTTGGAGATTTTCTCTAAATCATCTATCTTCAACCTTGTTCTTCAAGCTAAAGATTGAAGCTTTAATGGTGAAGTTTGTTACTATTCACTTTTCTTTTGATTTTCAAGGTTCTAACCATGTTTGATCCATGGTTCCTCTTAATCAAGCTTAGTATACTAATTTTTATGTATTTTGTTTTTGTATTTGAGAAGCCCTTGGTGGTGAAGGACTTAGAAAAATAAGCAAAACAAAGAGTTTTTGAGGATCTTCAAGAGGTAAGAGGGAGATCCATCTCACTAACCAAGCATAGTGGTGAGAGATTGTTATATATTTGATGGATGTTGAATCCATGTGAGGATTCATATCCATGGTCATGTAATTAATTTGTGAGTGTTTATGAGCTTTGATTATTTGCCTATGTTTGATATGCTTTGCATGAGTTTATGACTTTGATGGTATACTTATACTATGCATGATTTATTGCTTTTATTATGGTATGCTTATAATATATATTTGAATATGTATGTATATGCCATGATTTGATGATGGAAAAAAATCAATTCTTGGCTCCAATGGCCAAAGAATGACTACGGTTTTGGCACCCAAGGTTAGGGTTCCATGTTGAAATTTTTCAAAAATAAGGGAATTAATTTTTGATCCTTAGAACATGGTGAATTTTGGTCAAGACACCTCAAGATAGGTGTTCACAAAATTAATATTTTCTTGAATGATGAAAATGGATGTTTAGAAAAGTAAGGAAAATAAACAAAGAATTTATTTTTCAAAGAGTACATGAATACGGTTTTAAAAGGATTTTTATTGATTTATTTTGTGTAAAAAGTTTCTAAGTGTTTTACTAAACATGAGATTTAAATGAAAATAGCAATGATAATTTTAAGGATTTGCAAAGAAAGTGAAAAAAGATTTGTAAGGAAAGTAAAAATGAATTTGAACAAATGGGTTTAGTTTTTATGACCATCGATATTTCGGTTTTGAAAACAAAGAATTTTTAATGATTTTGTTTGTGTAAAACCATATCAATTTAGAAGAAAAATATTTGATGGCTTCAATGGCCAAAGACTCTACGATTTTTGGAGGTTGGAATAATTTTGGTTTTATGAAACAAAGTAATTTTAAAGTGGAAACAAAATGTTTGAACAAAATATTTTTGTATAAGGATTTTAGAAAGGGAATCAAAGTATTTTATCCCTTGAGAAATGAACTTTCATATGAAAATGAAAAAGAAAAGTTGCAAGGGTTTGAATCTTAATTTGTTTTGAAGAGAATTGATTTTAGAATTGATTTGAGAAAAATGGAGAATATAATGGTGTTTTGAAAATTTACTAACATATAACTTATTTTCAAGTTTTGAAATACGTTAGAAAATGTTAAGTTTTGAAACGTTGTTTTACATCAATGGAAAAGTGATTTTTGTGAATTATATTTTGAAAAAGAATTTCTTGAGTAAAGAACTATGGAAAAATATTTTCTTGAGTAAGAAAATATATTAAATGAAGTATAAAGTTATATTATTTTGAGAAAAGTTAAAAATGAAATTTTAAAGGTCAAGAAATATTTTCTGTAATGAAATTGTGGTGAAAAATTATTTACGTATCTTAAAAACGTGATTTTTAAGTTATGTGATATGGAAAAATATTTCTATGTGATTTTAAATACGTTGAAATATTTATATGCGATTTGAATTTACGTTTAAATATTTTACGTGATTTGAACTACTATTGATAAATCACTACGTGATTGAATAGCGATAGAATATTTTTTTTTACGCGATTGTGAAAATACGAAAAAAGTGTTTTACAACTATGAAAACGTGATAACATGATTTTCGCTGTTGAAAGTACAATATGATTACTGTTGAACCAGTGTCCATACACTTTGTTTGTGAAAAATGACATATTTGTCTCGTGATTGGATTTGGTGCATTATACATGCACCGGAATGGTCCGATGAGGACTGGATATGGTGATTGCGCTGGAGAAACACACCTCTTGAGTGGGTGCGATATGCGTAGTGTAGGTCACTTGTTGACCTTGGGGCATCGAGTGCGGGTTGCTTACACGGGTGGTTGGTCGCGCTTCTTCCCGTAGGTTAGACCGATGCAACACACCGATGATCCTGACCGAGACACTATTCTTAATCAAGATATGATAAAGACTGTCGTGTATATGCTAGATGTGCAAAAATTGAAATAAGAATTAAAGCACGTGGTCTGAGGCACGTGGTACCGATAGGTCTTTTCGATCATTTCTCCGACCTGAGTTTTAGCTCCATGGAGTAGGAAATCGAGTCCTGTGTACATGCATAATCTGAACACTTATATCTGTATGATATATTAATTGAGGAATATTGGCTATGACAATTGTTTTGAATACTTGGATTGATATATGATTGGATGATGATAGTTGATTAATATTGAATATATTATTGAAAATTTGGTATGATATCCCTGTATGATATTGCTGTTTGTGTTATCTTTGTGCTGCCATGTTAGTATTGGTGTAGGTGATCTCACCTCTTTGTTATGTTGTCTTGCTGTGTCTGTATTGTAAAAATTAAACAGTAGAAAGAATGAGTTGTCTTAGACATAACGGGCGATGGATACTCTGAGATTGGTGACAACAATAAGGAGTGAACATTCAGGACTCGAAGGTGTACAGGCTGACAAAAGAATGATGTAGAACGGATGTCGATCGATGCAACAAGATGGATACACAACAAAATAAGTATGTTACGTTTTAACATTAGTGTTGTACCGTGCTATTAAGTAGGACCCGTCATGGGGTTTGCTACTATTTAAAAAAAAAGAGTCTGTTAATTTTATATTTCTATTTAAATTGTGAAATATTAATTGGTGTCAATATTGCATAATGAATAGTTGAAATATGATTTTCCATATTACCTAATATTTTTAGTAAATTTACGTTTCAGTAAAGAAGAAATTTTAAAACTCATCTTTTTATAACTCAAACCTTGTGTTTCTATACAGATTTTGAGTAAGGAGTCAGACATGTGATACCCTAGGGAGGGTGTTACAGTAAGAGTTATAACTTTATTTTTTTTAAATTACCCTTATTGCAAACACACTAATTTTAGGGTATAAGGTTAATGTAGTAAAATTCCAAGTATAATAATAATAAAAAGATGATTCCATCTCATATTCCCTAAATTTGGAGGGAAGAAAATTAATAATTTTTAGTTAGATGAGATGTAATGCATCCCACCCACTTTCATGCCATTCCATCCTTTTTTAACATAACCAAGCAATGGAACATATCTCTATTCCATTTCATTCCCCTCCATTTCACTCAATCCCACCAATCCAAACACAGCCTATATTTTTTGCTTACACTACAAATGAAGGCCAAAGTCCAAGGTCCAACTGTTAGTGCCAATGTTGGTCTATCTCGAGTATAGTGTTTTTTTTTTCCTTGGGTCTAACCAAAAACAAAATAGTTGTATTTTTAAGCATTTGACTACCTTGCGTCATATTCTTGGGCTGTCCTACGAAGAGCTCAATTGTTAAGGGATTTTTTCTTTATAATTATAACTTAAATTATGAACATATCCTAAGAATTTTCATTGATATGAAGGGGAAAAAATAGTGTTATATTGGGAATGGAATTTTGTTGAACCTTGCAAACTTACAAAACATAAGTAGTTTGATATTACCTCAAATACGCTATGTTGATCTCGCAGTCATGTTGTGTGATTAGTTTTTTTTTATTTTCTTTTTTTGTTTAGGAAGGCTAAAACCACTAGGTTTGTTAAATTTACAATTTTTTTCTCTCTTATAACTTCGTAAAAATCTTTCATGAGCTCCATCATAGACGAAGCTTGGTACTTGTGAGGAAGTGCTCCCCTAAAATTTGTAAAAAAAAAAATTAGCAAGTATTTAAAAAATAAAGACTTTAGTGTCCCTAATGAAAAAATATTACCATCTTCTCCATAGGCAAAGCTAGGTACTTGTGAGGGGGGTGCTCCCATTGAAATTAAAAATAAAAAACTTAACAAGTATTTAAAAGATAAAGACTTTAGTGTCCTTAATGAAAAATATTACCTCCTTCTCCATAAGCAGAGCTATGTACTTGTGAGGGGGAACAGGTGCTCCCTCTGAAATTAGCAAAATAAAACTTAATAAATATTTAAAAAATAAAGACTTTAGTGTCCCTAATGAAAAAATATTATCCCCCATTCTCAATGCCTTGGTGTCTAAACCTAATAAATTGAAGAAATTTTTTTTCAAATTCCCAATCTTCTTACCTACATTGGCAAGACAATAACTTAATAAGAAATTTAAAGTGAAGACATTCTTCTTTCCCAATTGACCAAAGTCATCATTCTTCTTTACCATATGTAATTTTTCCACTCTTATTATGAAACTTTTTAAGTATGGAGCTTCTATTTTTACTTTAAGAAAGTTGTGGAGCTTTTTTATTTATTGTATATTTGTTTTCCTTTTTGTCTCTATTGTTTTTCTCCTCATTAGGTAGTATATTTATTGTTTTTATTATTATTTATCTACTCTTCCATCCACAGTCTCCTTTGTGGGATTAATATTTAGAAATCTCTAGTTGTTGTTCTCTTTATATACCTTTAGTGCTTCTAGTTCTTGTTTTCATGGTTTGAGCTTATTGATATTAAGAATTTTAACTTGTGTAATATAGTTTTATAGATAATTTTAACTTTAGATCGCAAAGGACAATTACAGAAGGTATTTTTTAATTCAACTAACAATATTTAGTTGATATTTATATTTTACATATGCAGGATATTCTTAATAGATTTATATCATAACTTTTTATAATTATTAGTGCTCCTACTAACATCCGAAACTTGACTCCGCCACTGCTTTGCCAATAAAAAAAAATTCATGAGCTGTTAACTAACTCTATGGAATCATTTTTTTTCCTGAGGTGAACTCTATGGAATCTTATGTTAAATATTGAGTTTTGTTTAGAATAGACATTAAGTAAATGAAAAGTTTTGCATGAAAAATAAGGATATGGTGGGTTTAGAATAGAATTCACACAAGATTCAAACCCTAACATTATATGTAAGGTTTGTTGTTGTTGGGCCTATTGTCCTTGCTTCCTACCAAAAAAGTTTGTTGGGGTTGTAGTCAACTTCTACTTCGACCAACCAACCAGAACTAAGTCAATGGAAAATTCAACTTTTCTTTTAGATGGTAGGTTCACTATTTCTTTGGGAAATACTTCTAAAAATTCTCTTACTATATATATATTGTTTATTTCCAGCCCAACCTCTAAATTTAAAGAAGACTAAAGAAGAAACATTTGATCTCTTTCTAAGAGACACTTCTTTACCTGAGTCACATTAAGGAATATGGTATTAGTAGATTTTGGTTCCTTGGGTGGATCATTGAGAAAGTAGGCAAGTTTTTAAAACAATCTAAGATAATATCATTAGTAGAAAATCAGGCCATTCCAATTATGATATCTATGTCAATTAAAGGCAAACAAACAAGGTTCAAAGTGGAAGCTTTTCCTTCAATTAAAATAGGACATTTTAAATAAGCTTGAGAAGTACAAAATTTTTCTCCTGTGGGAGTTAAAACTAACAGATCATAAGACAAGGAAGTTATAGGCAAATTTAACTTATTCACACAATCTATAGATATAAAGGAGTGTGTAGCTCATGAATCAAATAATGTAATTAAGAGAGTATTTTTAAGAAAACATTTACCTTGAATCATATTGGGGGACTAATTTGTCTCTTCTCCGCTTAGAGCAAATACTCTTCCTTTAGTCTGTGATCTGGGTACAAGGTTGTTCACCATCTTCTCGGTGGTACAATCATTGGCAATATGTCCTGGTTTTCCGCATCGGCAACACGCATAACATAGTCTAGAGCCATGGGATTTCCCATAATTGTTGCACACAAGTAGAAATCCACCAGTCTTCACTTGCTTACTCTTTCCGTGGTTTACTCCATTCTTAAAATTATTTTAATTTTGAGCCTCTGCCACCCTTTTTCTTTTTAGGAAGTTCTGACATTCTCTTTCAAATTCCATCTCTAGATAGCTTTTTTCTGCTATCCTACATTTGTTCACTAGAGTAACATAATCTTTTATCCCCAAGGTATACATTTTCTCCCTTATCCTAGGCCTCAAACCCCACTCAAATTTTGTGACTTTCTAGTGGCCATAAGGATTGTTTTTCAAATAGGAAGAAAATTTAGAAAGCACTTCAAATTTGGCCACATACTATCCTATAGTCATATTTCCTTGTCCAAGATGTATGAATTTTGTCTCCTTTTCATTTTTCACATTAACAGGGAAGTACTTATTAAAGAATATGGTTAAAAATTCTTCTCAGGTGATCTCAATTCCTCTAGATTCTAATAAGTTCCTAGCATCTTTCTACAAGTGCTCTGCCTCCCCTTCAAGCATGTAGGTGGCAACTACTACATTTTGGGCATTTGTGCATCCCATGACTATAAAAATCTTTTCTAGCTGCATTACTCCTTTTTCAGCTAGTGCTAGGTCATAATCTCCATGAAAAGATGACGGTTAGACCTTCCTAAATTATGAAAGACCTTAATAATTTAGGTTGGCCACGAGAGCTTCCCTGATAGAATTTCCACTACCTTCACTTGGATGATTATGATTGTAATTATTGTTCTTATCTTCAGTGTCTCGCATGCATTGAAAAATTAAGTTAGTTGACTCTGTCTGGGCCCTGACAACGTCAGTCAATCCTTTCATGACTCCAAATATCCCTGTTAGAGTATTATTTTATGAACTTTGTACTTCTGGAAGTTCTGATGTCATGTAGTCCTATACAACCATGAACAATTCAATATTGAGATGATCAGTCTCAGTATTGCAAAGTTAATGTAGTTATAATTCTATATGGAATGTACAAAATATTAGGAGCAATCATCATGCATAAACTCAACATAGGCAAAAATTCAAGACATAGATATAACTATCTAGCGTCAGAAATTGACGCTCTGATATAAAAAATGTAACCCTTTTAATAAAATTAAATCTAATAGCAAAATTACTAATTAAGGGTATTCTCTTTTATCTCATTATCCATAAAAATTCAATTTTTAGCTAATAAAGTTTTGTATATTTCCAACACTCAGCAGATCAAGAGAAACCAGTTGACAAGTTTTCTAATTGAAACACAAAGTAGAGAAAGATAAGAATTTTACAAATAAAAAAATGTGTTTACAACAACCAAAATTTTGATAAAACCAAGACAGATAAAAATTGAAGAACAATAATCAAAATCAATGGACATTGAAATCATAACAGAAATCGTAATCGAAACAAGAGAAAGAAATAATAATAAGTAAAGAAACGAAATCAGAAGCATAAGTTCTCATTAAAAAAAAAACCTAGCAACAGGCACAAGGATCCTCTAAAGTGAGGATTCTTGTAAAGTGAGCAAGTAAGCCCACATCAACCATTGATAGATGGGCCCACATGGTTGATGTGAGCTTACTTGCTCACTTTATAAGGATCCTCACTTTAGAGTATCCTTATTCCCAAGAACAAAGTCATGATTTTGCTTACATATATCAGAGTCATTATTTAGCCAAAAATATATATATTTCAAATAACTCTAATATATATATATATATATATATATATATATATATATATATATATATATATATATATATATATATATATATATATATATATATCCTCCTTTGGAACTAAAACCCATGCATGGTCTATCTGAATGATGATAACCGTAATGCGTCTCGTGTTAGTCTGAAAACACCATGAACAAAGTGAGAATTGAAAATTCTCAGTAGGAAATAAATAGTTATAAAACACTTGAAAACCCATGGTGAGTTACAGTTGTGTAAAATACATAGAAAATCACATGGCAAACAAAGTATGTGATGATAACATATTTTATACATTAATAAACCCTCATTTTTAGTCATTTACACTCTCTATGTACTTAATTGATTAAGTCTAGTTATGTTTTGTAAGTTTGGACTCAAATAAGACTTAATTGATTTTTTCAGCACTATTTTGGTCTTACGTTGTTTCTGTATTTTGGCCATATCTTGAGTTTTAAATGTCTGATAATTATGAATTTTACCTTGTAGGAAAGATAAGAGAGAGCTCTACAACTTTGATGAAGAGCTCAAAGTCTCAATCAGACATCTAGTAGAGCTAATTGGGCTTGGAAGACAAAACACAAGTTTTGTGTCTGAAACCTGAACAGTGTATAGTAATCATAGCATAATTCGAGTTTGGGCTTATAAAATGGGCTGAAAATTTGGAATCTGAAAGTTAAGATCCATATCTACAACTTTCATGTTGAACACAAAACTTGATTCGGGCTCCTTGATGGTGATATTGGGTCTGAAAGTCAAAATAGAGGTGCAAAAACTGGGCCTGAATATTTTGTAGTAATTGGGTCATATCTTGGGCTGTAGGACGAATTTTTGGGTGATTCTAGAGCCATTGGAAAGCTTAGACAATTTCGTAGAACTTTCATGAAGACCACTTAGCTCAAAAACGACGGAATCAATGAGTTAAGCAATGAATGATTTCAGAGACAAAGAATCTCAATAATCCAGCCACTAATTCAATAATCCAACCACCTAACCAATCATCCAACCACTCCACCCACTAATTCACCTACTCTTAATCATTCTCCTTATCATTTTGTATCCCTACTCTTCTATAAAAGGCACTCAAGTGTTAGGCACTTGGGGTTAGGCTTAGTTTGTACAAGTTGTGGTTATGCTTGTGTATTGTTTTCCTTTGTCGTAATTTTTCTTGTTCTAAATTGAAGCTATGTTCATCTTTCTCTTCTTCTCTCTTTCTTTCTTCTTATCCATGAGTAACTAAATCTTCATCTTGCTTGGGTGAAATAGTGAAGCTCTTGATAATGAAATAAGGTTAGATTATTCTATTTCTTGTGCTTAAATGATATATTATCAATTGGACATTATATGTGTTATATTTTGTTTCCAATCAATTTAGAAACCTTCTTTGTATAATGGAGATCTTGATTTATTGTAGACAATAGGATTGACACAGTGAATGCTTGAACTCATTTACAAATGTTAGTAGATAATTAAAGGAATCATAATATGATTACATATATAATTGAACTTTGAATGTTATATTTTCCGATTGAAACCTCCGTTATGTGTGGATTTCAATTGAGTTAAAAAGAGAAATAATCTTATCTTTAATTTATTACCAAGAGTGGATCTCCTAACCCAAGCAAGCCCTTAAACTCATTTGTGACTTTGTTTTATTACTTTTGGTGTTGTGACAAATCATCTTCTTACCTCAATTAATTTTTCTTCATCAATTCCCTGTGGATCGACCTCGGACTCTCGAGAAATTTACTACTTGAGACAACCTGCACTTGGGTTTGCATCCTTAAATCCCGTAATCAAGTTTTTGGCGCCGTTGCCTGGGACTTGATTTGAAGTTTTGATTTATTGAGGTTCGTTTTCTTTAATAAAATCTATTCTCCCTTCTCCCTCACCAGAGTAAAAGATCGGCTTGCCGATCCTTCGGTTTCTTTACTAACTCACAAACTTTTTAACTATCTAACTCTAACTTACTAACTTGCTAACATACTAACTTTCTAACTTTTATATTTATGTCATTTATTTTTGTTTTTTAATTTCATTTATTTATTTTCGTCATTTTTTTTTCGTCAGTGGGGGTAACTCTCTCCCTTTTATTTTACGCACTAACTTAGTGGGAGAAACTCTCCCTTTTACTTTTTGTTATTTATTTTTTCGTAATCTAACTTAATAAAATAATATTTCTTCTTCTCTTCTCTTTTCGCCGACTCTACTGGTGGGGCTTTGCCTCTCTCCCGATTTTTATATTTTAAATTTACTTTCTCGTACTTTATTTTCTCGTATTTTAATTTCTGCACTTTATTTTTCACACTTTATTTTTATTTTTATTTTTGGGTGGTTGGTTTATTACCCCATCCCGGTTAATATTTAATGGTGGGTGACACCGCCAGCTTGTACATTATTTTTTGTTTATTTATTTATAGTTATTTATGTATTTATGCTTAATTAGTATCATAATTTAAATTCTGGTCGTTTAGTTAAAATTAACCCTGGTACTTTATATATTGACTTGTTTGAATCACAATCACACACAATTGACACAATAGCTGACAATGAAAGTGTACATGATGAACATGAAAATCAACTGTTATCAACCATGCGTGAATATTTGCAACCACCTCGAAGTTCTAGTCCATCATATTTTATCTTTCCACTCAATGCCAATAATTTTAGATTTAAACCAGGTATGATTTCTTTACTTCTTAATTTTCATGGTTTAAAATTTGAAAGTCCATATTTACATCTGAAAGAATTTGAGGAAGTATGTATTACCTTTAATGATCAAAATTACACTGAAGAGATTGTTAAGCTTAAATTGTTTCCTTTTTCTTTAAAAGATAAAGCAAAATCTTAGCTTAACACTTTGAATTCAAGATCAATTAGCACATGGCAAGAAATGCAAGGTGAGTTCTTGAAGAAATTTTTTCCAACACATAAAACCAATGCTATGAAAAGACAAATCTATAATTTTTTTCAAAATTCAAATGAAGCATATTTTCAATGTTGGGAACGATTTAAAGATTTGTTAAATTCTTGCCCACATCATGGTTTTGAAAAATGGCACACTATAAGCTTCTTTTATGAAGGTTTAACTCCTGAAACTAAACAATTTATGAAAACAATGTGCAATGGTGAGTTTCTTGATAAAGAACCTGAGGAAGCTTTAGATTATTTGAACCAGTTGGCTGAAAATTCTCAATCTTGGCATAGTACTAATATTTCTGAAAATTCAATTAGATCTAAACTTGCAAGTGCTAATAAAGGAAACTATCACCTTAATCAAGAGGAAGATCTAAATGCTAGATTTGCCAGTTTGGCTAGAAAAGTTGAAGCCATGGAATTAAGAAAAGAAATTAAATCTGTGCAAAATGAAGAAATTTATGGCATTTGTGAGGATTTAGGACACTCAACACATGAATGTCCTAAAATTCCTGTTTTTAAAGAAGTACATGAGCAGGTAAATGTAATGAATAATTTTAACAAGCCATTTACTTCTTCTTTTTTAGATACATATAATCCGGGATGGAGAAATCACCTGAATTTCAGGTGGAGGAATAATAATCAGTCACAATTCGTGCAACCACCATCTCCTCAGGCACAGCAAGACTCTCAAAATTCTCAAGGATATGCACCTTATGTCCCACCATATAGGAAAAACCTTGAAGAAACACTGCATGCATTCATAGAAAAGCAAGAGACCATTAATAAACAACATAATCAAACCATGATTGACATAAAAGAAACTCTTACCAAACTTACTTCTGCTCTCATCATTCATGAGAAAGGAAAATTTCCTTCTCAACCTCAACCAAATCCCAAGGGTCAGTACAGTCTAAATGAGGGGAGTTCAGAAAACCAACAAATGGACTAAGTCCAGTCAGTGATAACTCTTAGGAGTGGAAAGGTTGTTGAAAAACAAATCCTCAAATCTTGTGAGAAAGAAGATGAGCCAATTCCCCAAGAAAATGAAGAAGTTGACCAAAAAGAGACCAAACTCTCGCCTTCATCCCCATTTCCTCAAGCATTGAAAAATCCAAAGAAATTGGACCATAACACTGGAATTTTTGAAGTTTTGAAACAAGTGAAAATTAATATTCCTCTGTTAGATGCTATCAAACAGATTCCTTCTTATGCCAAATATTTGAAGGACTTGTGCACTTTTAAAAGGAAATTAAATGTGAAAAAGAAAGCATTTTTGGCAGAACAAGTAAGCTCCATTCTTCAAAATAATAATGCGTTGAAATATAAAGACCCTAGTTGTCCGACAGTTTCATGCATTATTGGAGAACATAAAATTGAAAAAGCTTTACTTGATCTTGGTGCTAGTGTCAATTTGCTTCCATATTCAGTTTATCAGCAACTCAACTTAGGTGAGTTAAAACCAACTTCTGTAACTCTTCTACTTGCCGATAGATCAATTAAAATTCCAAAAGGAATAGTGGAAGATGTGTTGGTTCAAGTTGATAAATTCATATATCCTGTGGATTTTATTGTCTTGGATACGGAACCTCTTGTTGATAGTTGCAAGTCAATTCCTGTTATTTTAGACCGTCCATTTTTAGCAACATCAAATAATTTGATAAATTGCAGAAATGGAGTGGTGAAGCTAACATTTGGAAACATGACACTGGATCTCAATGTTTTTAACATGTGCAAGCAACCACAGGAAGTCCTTGATGAAAATGAGGAAGTTAAAGGAATTGAAGCCATTATAGATGATCATCTTTAAAAAGGGAGTTCTTCTGACCCAATACAAGTTTGTTTAATTAATTCATTTGATTTGCTTGATTGTACAGAAGAAATAGAATACAAAGAAAGAAAGCCAAAATTCGAAAAGCTAAAACCCATGAATAATAATGCCCATGAAGAAGTACCCACACCGGAACTAAAGTCATTACCTGCTGGGTTGAAGTACACATTTTTGGGAGAAAAGCAAAGCTTTCCTGTCGTAATTTCCTCGTCTCTTACTGAAGAACAAGAAGGAAAGATGTCGCCTCAATAGACGCACCAAGATAGGAAGAAATTTTTAATAGAGGTGAAAAACTTTTATTGGGATGACCCATACTTGTTCAAACATTATCTTGACCAAATTTTTCAGAGATGCGTGCTCGACAGTGAGGTAGGTAGTGTCATTAAATTTTGTCACTCGGAAGCATGTGGAGGTCACTTTTCTTCAAAGAAAACAGCTGCGAAAATCTTGCAGTGTGGATTTTATTGGCCCACTTTATTTAAAGACTGCTATACTTTTTGCAAAAGTTGTGAAAATTTGTCAAAAGATGGGCTCAATTTCAAAAAGAAACATGATGCCTCTGAATCTTGCAATCATGATGAAGAAAAACTCTACAGTCTTGGGAATCTGACTCTAAAAGACCATGTTTGTCAATTTATAAGAAAATTAGATGAGAAACTTATCCTCGACTCATAGAAGCCGTTTAAGTCGTTACTGGACGTTAAACCAGAGACAGATGTGAGCCATATCCATAATAATTTGTACATATCATCTTCTTCTTCTTCATGTCATCTTTCAAAAAAAAATAAAAATAAATAAATAAAAAAGAAAAAAATGTTTGAACAAGGGCGATCCAAAAGGAGTACCATGACTTTAATTAGTTGTGGAGCCCCAACCTTTGGCTGACCCGTCATTGACTCGGGTGGACCTTTGCACGCTGGTCCTTAAAAAAATTCATGAGTGTCTACTGCACTGGTGACACGTAGTATAAAGATTTGCCACTACTGCACTCACGACGCGCAGTATAAAGATATGCCATGAAAGCTGTACATACAGGTATGTCATCATTTGCTATTATATTTCTTTTATCTTTGTATGATTTTACTATATTTTGATTTTGGACAGACGATCCTTTGAGCAGGGTCCTTCAGGGGTTTGTAGACTTCTTTACCCTGATGGTTTTCTTGAAGTAAAAAAAAAACAAAAAAAAATAAAAAAAACAAAAAAAGATTTTGTGTTCCTTAATTTCAAACTCTTCTAACAACAGCCAACCTGCCCTTATAGGTGCAATTATTACCCTTTCCCTTCTTTTTCCTATTTAAACACTCCACTTTCTCCACTTTCCTCTATCTCAGAATCAATCAAAGGAAATGTGAGAATAGAAATGGAAGGTGTTTCTGTTCGTCAACTTAAAAATGTATGTGTTTTTTGTGGGTCAAGTTATGGGAAGGGTTTAGAGTTTCTAAACGCAGCTAACACTCTTGGTCGATCACTTGCTGCGAGGAATATTCATCTTGTATATGGGGGAGGTTGTCGTAGGTTAATGGGGGTTGTATCACTTGCTGTATATATAGGAGGCAGTCAGGTTTCAGGTGTCATTCCTAAACCTTTAGCTCAACCGAACATCACTGGAAGGACAGATGGAGAAGAAATTCAGGTACCATCTATGCATAGACAAATGAAAAAAATGCTTGACAACTCTGATGCATTCATTGCATTACCAGGTGGTTTTGGTACTTTAGAAGAAATTTTTTAAATTGTCTCTTGGAGCGAACTGAACATCCACCATAAACCCATTGGTTTATTGAATGTTAATAATTTCTTTGATCTTTTGTTATTTTTTCTTGACAAAACTGTGGAACAGAAATTTATCACTCCTTCAGCAAGAAAACTTCTTATCTCTGCTTCCACTATTGATGAGCTCATCGATAAATTAGAAGCTTTTGAGTATGTACCTGATAAGGTATTAGCTCAGATAGATTGGTCAACAAGAAGCAGCGAGGGAAGTAACAAGAAAAGAAAGCCAGATCTGACACTTCATCTTTAATACCTTTGATTTTATTTATCGTACTTTGTTTTTGTTTAAATTGTGTCAGATTTTTCTAACAGGTAATATCTTCTATCCTTTACTCATCTATATTTTAACATTGAGAATAATGTTGTGGTCTAGTTGGGGGGAAGGATAGTTGACTACCAATTTTTTTTTCTTTTCTTTTTGGGGAAGTATGATATGATTGTCATGGACTTATTAAACCAATGAATGATGGCAGAGTAAGGAGTAATTTTACTTCTGAGACGTATCTAAATTGGGAAGTATGTTTAGTGATATGACTATCAAAAACCTATTCATAGTAAAACCAATTAGTGATGGCAGAGTAAGGAGTAAATTTTGGAAACAATTTATTACTCTTGAGACGCATCTTAATTAGTGGCAGAGTAAGGAGTTTTTAGGTAGTAATTAATTAGTATTGATTTGTGAAAGTAACAAAGTTTTTGTCTTTTGATTTCCTTGGAAAGATTCAAGCGAATGCACTCTCACAGCCTTGGAAGTAATTGAAATTCAGGAATCATAGCATGATTGAATAAATTATCTTCTTTCTTAAATTTCACATGCTTGGTTATGGATGTTGAATTGGTGGATAGAGAATGATAGAAATATGCCTTGTGAGATTTTGAGCCTATTGATGAATGGATTGAATATCTGTACCATTCTCTTCTTTCGTGTGTGATTTTCACTCATGGAATTGTTACTCTAGAACTTGCTTTGATATGCATACATTAATATGATTGAGACATTTTGAAATAGCTACTTTGACCAAATAGCCATCCTTGTATATTTTCCATTGTGTAACCCCTTTGAACTTGTTTGATCATTCCTTGTTTTAAGCTCATTTCATCCTTCAAAAAAAGAAAGAAAAAAAAAAGAGAAAAAAAAATGTTTTTACCCAACCTTAGGGAATAAGTGAGCATTGACCTTGTTCTTGAAACAAGTGTGGGGTGTGTGTGCAAAATAATCAAAAAAAAAATTTGACCACCGTTGCAATCAAAGGATTATCAGAATAAAGGTGGATGCTTGGAAACAATAAGAAGAAAAGGAGAATGTTCAAGTCTAACAATGAATTCAATTCACCAATTTGGGATTGATCTTCAACAAAACATTAGTCAAATATTAGTGATTGTCCTTTATGATGAATGTTATCAAACATTTTCTCCACTCTAACTGTACCATAATGCTCTTTTATTCTCTTTGGTATTTATCTTTTCATATCTATATTATCTCCTCTCCTTTACCATGACCCCATTACAACCTTGAATAAAGTCCTCTTGATTTTTGTATGCATGTGTTTTGAGTAGTGGAGAAGTAGAGGATAAGCAAGCTTATGGTAGTTGATAATCACATATTTTATTCATTAATAAACCCTCATTATTAGTCATTTACACTCTTCATGTACTTAATTGACTGAATTTGATTATGTTTTGTAAGTTTGAACTCGAATCGGACTTAATTGATTTTTCAAAGATTATTCGAGTCTTACACTGTTTCTGTATTTTGGCCATATCTTGAGTTCTAAATGTCTGATAATTATGAATTTTACCTTGTAGGAAAGATAAAAGAGAGCTCTACAACTTTGATGAAGAGCTCGAAGTCAAATTCAGACATCTAGTGGAGCTAATTGGGCATGGAAATCAGAATACGGGATTTATGACTGGAACCCGAACAGTGTGTAATAACCAGAACATAATTCGAGTTTGGGCATATAAAATGGGCTGAAAATTTGTAATCTGAAAGTTAAGACCCAGATGTACAACTTTCATGTCAAGTACAAGACTTGATTCGGGCTCCTTGATGGAGATATTGGGTCTGAAAGTCAAAACAGAGGTGCTGAAACTGGTCCTGAGTAGTCTGTAGTAATTGGGTCATATCTTGTGCTGTAGGACGAATTTTTGGGTGCTTCCAGAGCCATTGGAAAGCTTAGACAATTTCCTAGAACTTTCATGAAGACCACTTGGCTCAAAAATGACGAAATCAATGAGTTCAGCAATGAATACTTTCGGAGACAAGGAAGCTCACCTACCAAGTTCACCTACCAAGCTCACCTACCAAGCTCACCTACCAAGCTCACCTACTAATTCCACCTACTAATCTCATCTACCCATCTACTACTACTCTGAATCCTCTATAAAAGGAAGCATGAGGAGAGCTCTAAAAAAAACATACACTTGGTGTTAGAAATAGCTTTTCATAGTTCTTGTATATTTTTCCTTCATTGTAATGGAGAGCTAAGTCACTTCTAGTCAATTCGGGACTCTTGAAGAGATTGTGGCTTGGATTCTTGAGACCTTGGTTATGTAATGTATTTGATTTATATTTGAATTCCTCTTCTCTTCTTCTTCTGTTCTCTTGATCTTGAATGCATGAATGGTGATTCTGTTTGTGTTTGATCTGATTTGATCTTGGTTTAAGATTAAGTATTGTGATGAACTGAAGATTGAGATTTGTGATGAAACTTAGAACTGATTGATCTAAACTAATCACGTAATTGAAGAGGTTAGGTTACTGATTTGTGCCTAGGTTAATTGAATTCGGTGCTTAAATTGACATATATTTACATGAATGGTGCGATTGCAGATTTGTGTTTATCACTTGTCAATTGAATTACGACGATTGTCTAGTATGAATTCGGATCTGATGCGAGAGATCTCGGTTAGATCCAAGTTAACCATTCAAATGTATTTCAGGTGTTTGTTGAAAGGTCTATGATTGAATCCACCCAATCTCGGATAGATTTCTCGAATTGATTGTTCTTTTAATTGTTATTTCTCTTTAAATCCTCATCGCGATCCTTGAACCATCAAAACCCCCTTTTTTCTAACTTTCACTTGATTTGATCAAATTGCATCTACGATCCTTGAGGAGACGATCCGGTGTTGTTCACTATACTACAAGTTTAGGTAATAACTTCGGTTATAATTTTGACCGAGTTCTAGGCTCGTCAAAATTTTGGCGTGGTTGTAGGGAACTCGTAGGTGTAATCTTTTTTCATTTTAAGTAACCTTACTAATTTTTGTTCTTTTTTACCTATTCTAACAGTTATTTTTCATTTACTAACATTGTTCATACCATACTAACGTTTTTATCTTAGCTTTTGAATTTTTCTGATTTAGGAAAGACGGAAAATAGGTGATTACGGGTAACTATTGCAATTTTTAAACTGAACATGCCCAGAATGAGCTAAAACATGATCGGTTGAAGGAAAACAGCCTGATAAACAAGACTCACAGTAAACTGTGAGGTCACCCCTGGTTTTTCGAAATTCTATCATTTAGACCACTTTTTCAATTTTTTATTATTTTTTATTGCATTTTCTAGTTTCATTTTTATGTAGATTTTGTCCTGTGTTGCTCCCATAAATTTTAAAAATGTTTAGATACATTAACTAGATTTATTTTTGCATATTTTGAGTGTTGATTTCATACTAACTCTTTCTTTTTAATTTTTTCTTTTTCTTTCATTATCATTTTGTTGCATTCTGTTGCATTTTAAGGATATAATGGACCATGCATAATGGAGTCAAAACTTGAGGAGTTGACTTCTTTGGTAAGACATATAGTAGTGAGACAACAATCACACTGTGCAGAAGCTACACTTGTGTGTAACATTTATTTTTGTTCATCTCACCCCACATATGCATGCCCTACACTTCAAGATGGCGCTGTTTTTCCAGATCAATTTGTTGCAAAGAAATGGGTTATTTTCCGATGAACCACGCTTCAAAGAAGAAGAATGAGTTATGACCCCTTCTTCAACATATACAACCCTAGCTGGGAATACTTGTCCCGGATCTGGGATATGGCAATACTGGCATCACTACAAAGAATAATCATTTCAATATGAGCACCATTCCAAATAGATAACAAGTCCATCAACCACAAAACATGAGCCTTCATGGGAGGACTTGATGAAAACCCAAATTGAGTTCCAGCGTAAATTTCACTGCCACTATTCAAGATTTAACAACCCAAATTGACCAGTTGACAACCACTGTTAATGAACTGAGATGTCAAGAGTCAAGCCAACTCTTTCCCCAAACAATTCCCAACTCCCTGCATTCTAATTGTCATATTGATTTACATGCAGACTTAGTTGAGGAAACTCATGATGAGTTGTGTCTTTGAATTTCCGATTTAATTGGTTTTGATGATTCTATCAATTGCAACTCATGTATGCTTGATCATGATGGTGATATAAAATGTGTTGTGTGTCTTGAAATTTCTGCATATTTGAAAACTAATGATTCTTTTACGCAAAGATCTAATGATATTGAAGGGTCTATCAACAATGCGGTTGCAGAATCCGAAACACATAGGGAGGTGGAGTTGAAGGCCATTGAGGAATTTTCAAAGAAGGAGGAAAGGCAAAGATATGACAAGAACTTCATCAAGTGGATTTTGTTTTTGGGTCATGGTCCAATATAATCAATGAAAGCAGAATTGCCAAATTACACGTGTTGCATGCCATTGGTGAAGTCAAGGAAATTAAGAAAGACCAATGGGACCCCAATGGGAGCCTTCATGCTTCAAGCTTAACTTGGTCATTACACTTCAACCAATGGGACCCTAGTGAAAGCTATCATGTTGTGTCAACCATAACTTGGTCATCACGTTTCAACCAATGGGATCCTGGTGGAGTCTTTTCACCAACCTCACTTAATAAGACCAATGGACACCATCTCAAGCCGAAAAATGTGGAAGTGGAAGTAATGGGCTTTTACCATCCACATTATAAAGATCACTAAGAAGTGTCCCAACGTCGAGCTAACGACGTTAAACAAGCGCTTATTGGGAGGCAACCCAACTAGATTTGTTTTCAAGATCTTTGGGGATGGTTTTCGCAATCTGAGAAAATAAAAACATACTTCACTTTAAATGGCTGAGTAAGGAGTCAGTAAGTTATACCTTATTGACTCTTGAGACGCATTCTTGTGGCTGGTACATCATGAACTTCTTAATTGTGGAATCTCTTCAGAGATGAACGTAAGTGTTACTGATCTTGGGAATCGACTCTAAAAGACCCGCATTTCCTCTTTAATTTTATATTATTCTAGTCATGTTATTTTGGTTTTACATTTTACTCATTTGTTTTGTGAAGTTTCAGGTTCTGTTGCAGCTTTGATTCTTACGCATCTTTTCTGCTTACCATTATCTCGCCCCTCATCAGGTTGTGTTGCTCTTTTCTTTCCGTTTTATTTATCACTTTCACATTGAGGACAATGTTTATATTAAGTGTGGGGGAGAGATTTTAGCATGTTTCTGTTTCTTTTCGTTTGTTAAAAAAAATTCAAAAAAAAATTCAAAAAAAAAAGAGGTTCATTGCATGAACTGATATGCTTGGTGATGGATGATTGAATTGATGAATTGGGTTTGATGGATGCATACCTTGTGAGATTTTGAGCCTAATGGATGGATTCAACATTTATGCCATTCTCTTCTTTCTTGTGTGATTTTCACTCATGTTAATGACCACTCTAGAACTTGCTTTGATTCTTTTTGAGGCTACATTTCACTTGCATGCATGAACATGATTGAGGCCCTCTTTCTTAGCTAGTTTAACCAAATAGCCAACCTTGTTTTCAATATGATATCAAGCACTCTTTTGACCTCTCGAAAATTCTCTCGATTCCCGCCAACCTTGTATATTTTCCTTTGCTTAACCCCTTTGAGCTTATTTGACCATTCCTTGTTTCTAGCTCATTATGTGCCTTAAATGAAAAATCGTGTTCTTACTTTACCTTAGGGAATAAAAGAACATTAGCCTGGTTAATGGATGAGTTTTTGAACAAGTGTGGGGTGTGTGTACAAAATGGTTGTTGAAAAAAAAAAAAAAAAAAAAAAAAAAAAAAGAAAGAAAGAGTGCCTAGAAAAAAAAATGTATGTTCATATATATAAAAAAAAAAAGAGAGAGAGAGAGAAAAGGATTGGGAAATGAATATGTAAAGGGATATACATTAGAGTTGAGATGAACTTTTATGCTTGTTATTTGAACTCAGCTCTCATTTGCTTTTATTCTCTTTGGTATTTATCTTCTCATATCCATTTTATCCTCTTCTGTTACCTTGACCAAGTCCTCATGATTTGTGTGTGCATGTGTTTTGAGTAGTGGAGAAGTAGAAGATAAGCAAGCTTATGGTAGTGCAATTTTCATGGGTTGAATTGAGTGAAATACCTACCTTTTAAACACTTGAGAGATTGAGAGGGAATCTTGTGAAGATCCATCATTCTTAATTCATTCTTTTCAACGGAAGTTTCCTTGCTTATTGGTTTGAGATGTCAAGAAATGTTACCTCATTTATGCTTTGATCCCTTGAATTTCTTGTTGCTCTTCTTGCTTCATTGAGTCCTTTAGAGTTTTTAATTTTTAAGTTTGTGTCGTTTGTCTTTGTCTTCTAACTTTAGTTTTATATGTTTTGCCCAGGAGTGCAAAAAGCTAAGTGTGGGGAAATTTGATAATCACATATTTTATTCATTAATAAACCCTCATTATTAGTCATTTACACTCTTCATGTACTTAATTGACTGAATTTGATTATGTTTTGTAAGTTTGAACTCGAATCGGACTTAATTGATTTTTCAGCATTATTCGAGTCTTACACTGTTTCTGTATTTTGGCCATATCTTGAGTTCTAAATGTCTGATAATTATGAATTTTACCTTGTAGGAAAGATAAAAGAGAGCTCTACAACTTTGATGAAGAGCTCGAAGTCAAATTCAGACATCTAGTGGAGCTAATTGGGCATGGAAATCAGAATACGGGATTTATGACTGGAACCCGAACAGTGTGTAATAACCAGAACATAATTCGAGTTTGGGCATATAAAATGGGCTGAAAATTTGTAATCTGAAAGTTAAGACCCAGATGTACAACTTTCATGTCAAGCACAAGACTTGATTCAGGCTCCTTGATGGAGATATTGGGTCTGAAAGTCAAAACAGAGGTGCTGAAACTGGTCCTGAGTAGTCTGTAGTAATTGGGTCATATCTTGTGCTGTAGGACGAATTTTTGGGTGCTTCCAGAGCCATTGGAAAGCTTAGACAATTTCCTAGAACTTTCATGAAGACCACTTGGCTCAAAAATGACGAAATCAATGAGTTCAGCAATGAATACTTTCGGAGACAAGGAAGCTCACCTACCAAGTTCACCTACCAAGCTCACCTACCAAGCTCACCTACCAAGCTCACCTACTAATTCCACCTACTAATCTCATCTACCCATCTACTACTACTCTGAATCCTCTATAAAAGGAAGCATGAGGAGAGCTCTAAAAAAACATACACTTGGTGTTAGAAATAGCTTTTCATAGTTCTTGTATATTTTTCCTTCATTGTAATGGAGAGCCAAGTCACTCTAGTCAATTCGGGACTCTTGAAGAGATTGTGGCTTGGATTCTTGAGACCTTGGTTATGTAATGTATTTGATTTATATTTGAATTCCTCTTCTCTTCTTCTTCTCGTTTCTCTTGATCTTGAATGCATGAATGGTGATTCTGTTTGTGTTTGATCCGATTTGATCTTGGTTTAAGATTAAGTATTGTGATGAATCGAAGATTGAGATTTGTGATGAAACTTAGAACTGATTGATCTAAACTAATCACGTAATTGAAGAGGTTAGGTTACTGATTTGTGCCTAGGTTAATTGAATTCGGTGCTTAAATTGACATATATTTACATGAATGGTGCGATTGATTTGTGTTTATCACTTGTCAATTGAATTACGACGATTGTCTAGTATGAATTCGGATCGATGCGAGATCTCGGTTAGATCCAAGTTAACCATTCAAATGTATTTCGGTGTTTGTTGAAAGGTCTATGATTGAATCCACCCAATCTCGGATAGATTTGAATTGATTGTTCTTTTAATTGTTATTTCTCTTTAAATCCTGTCACTGCGATCCTTGAACCATCAAAACCCCCCTTTTTCTAACTTTCACTTGATTTGATCAAATTGCACTACGATCCTTGAGGAGACGATCCGGTGTTGTTCACTATACTACAAGTTTAGGTAATAACTTCGGTTATAATTTTGACTGAGTTCGGCGCTCGTCAGTAGTGCAATTGTTCATGAGTTGGATAGAGTGAAATACTTACCTTTTAAACACTTGAGAAATTGAGAGTGAATTCTGTGAGGATCTATAATTCTTGATTCATTCTTTTCAACTGAAGTTTCCTTGATTGTTGGTTTGAGATGTGAAGAAATATTACCTCATTAATGCTTTGATCCCTTGAATTTCTTGTTTGCTCTTCTTGCTTCATCGAGTCTTTTAGAGTTTTTAGCTTTTGAGTCTGTGTCATTTTTCTTTGTCTCCTAACTTTGGTCTTATGTGTTTTGCCCAGGAGTGCAAAAAACTAAGTGTGGGGGAATTTGATGATCACATATTTTATACATTAATAAACCCTCATTTTTAGTCATTTGCACTCTCTATGTACTTAATTGATTAAGTCTAGTTATGTTTTGTAAGTTTGACCAAATTGACTTAATTGATTTTTTCAGCACTATTTTGGTCTTACGCTATTTCTGTATTTCAGCCATATCTTGAGTTTTAAATGTCTGATAATTATGAATTTTATATTGTAGGAAAGATAAGAGATAGCTCTACAACTTTGATGAAGAGCTCAAAGTCTCAATCAGACATCTAGTAGAGCTAATTGGGCTTAGAAGACAAAACACAAGTTTTGTGTCTGAAACCTGAATAGTGTACAGTAATCAAAGCATAATTCGAGTTTGGGCTTATAAAATGGGCTGGAAATTTGGAATCTGAAAGTTAAGACTCATATCTACAACTTTCATGTTGAACACAAAACTTGATTCGGGCTCCTTGATGGTGATATTGGGTCTAAAAGTCAAAATAAAAGTGCTGAAACTAGGCCTAAACAGTCTGTAGTAATTGGGTCATATCTTGGGATATAGGACGAATTTTTGGGTGATTCTAGAGCCATTGGAAAGCTTAGACAATTTTCTAAAACTTTCATGAAGACCACTTGGCTCAAAAATGACGGAATCAATGAGTTAAGTAATGAATGATTTCAGAGACAAAGAATCTCAATAATCCAACCACTAATTCAATAATCCAACCACCTAACCAATCATCCAACCATTCCACCCACTAATCCACCTACTCTTAATCATTCTCCTTGTCATTTTGTATCCCTACTCTTCTATAAAAGGCACTCAAGTGTTAAGCACTTGGGGTTAGGCTTAGTTTTTACAAGTTGTGGTTATGCTTGTGTATTGTTTTCCTTTGTTATAATTTTTCTTGTTCTAAATTGAAGCTATGTTCATCTTTCTCTTCTTCTCTCTTTCTTTCTTCTTATCCATGAGTAACTAAATCTTCATCTTCCTTGAGTGAAATAGTGGAGCTCTTGATAATGAAATAAGGTTAGATTATTCTATTTCTTGTACTTAAATGATATATTATCAATTGGACATTATATGTGTTATATTTTGTTTCCAATCAATTTAGAAACCTTCTTTGTATAATGGAGATCTTGATTTATTGTAGACAATAGGATTGACACAGTGAATGCTTGAACTCATTTACAAATATTGGTAGATAATTAAAGGAATCATAATATGATTACATATATAATTGAACTTTGAATGTTATATTTTCCGATTGAAACCTCCGTTATGTGTGGATTTCAATTGAGTTAAAAAGAGAAATAATCTTATCTTTAATTTATTACTAAGAGTGGATCTCCTAACCCAAGCAAGCCCTTAAACTCATTTGTGACTTTGTTTTATTACTTTTGGTGTTGTGACAAATCATCTTCTTACCTCAATTAATTTTTCTTCATCAATTCCCTGTGGATCGACCTCGGACTCCCGAGAAATTTACTACTTGAGACAACCTGTACTTGAGTTTGCATCCTTAAATCTCGCAGTCAGTATGACAATAATAAAATAATTCTATCAGCATAACTAAACAAAAGCTAAATAAATCACACAATACAACAATATATACAAACATCAGCAAGTTCCTCAGACATCAGCAAGTTCCAAACTTCAACAAATATTGACAAGCAAGTTCCAAACTTCAACAAATATTGACAAGCAAGTTCCTCATCACAAGGAATCCACCCTTTACTTTTCTTTCCATGTCTACTTGTCTCACATCACATTCGAAGGCATTCACTTCCATAGGGAATCTACCTTATCTCTGGTGTTACTTTAACATCGTGACAATAAAGCCAGACATACCAATACTAACTAAGGCAGGTAACATAAAATGAAATTTATCCCTCTGTCTTCTCAATGGTTAGGTGCAAACTTTTTCTTGAATCACTTGCTTGTCATCACACACAAACAAAATCAATACAAATCACCAATATATCACAATTAAGTTAATCATATACAAGTTTATAGATCATGGCAATTAAATAAAATTCACAAAACTTAGAGTCATTAAATTTAAATGTAAATTCTTGAAGGGACCAACTTTAAAATTAATTTAATAATTCTTTTAAAATTCATATCATAGTCTATCATAGTCCATAGTTTCACAGGTTCTCATCATAGTCCATAATTTGCCCTGGTCCTGTTTGTGCATTCATTGCACAAGAGTCTTTTTCTCACAAAAGTCAATATAGATATCATAAAATTGCTCCCAAGTTAAGGTAAATATAAGAAAGTCCATGTAAATCAAGTACATATGTTACAATAGTTCACTCCTTGCGAAAATCATAAAATGTCATCAAGTCAAGGTAATAATAACTCAATATAATTAAAAATATTTAGTTAACTTAAGTTTTGAATAATATTTTAATTTTTTATAGTTTATTATATTAGTCCCACGAAAGAGTCAACATTCAAATTATAATAACTCTAAATTTTGTCAAATATCATAAGCATTTCAAAACCAAGCAAATATCTAATCTTCATAATCTAACATTACATGTGCATAATAAAATTAACAAGAATAACAATATGCACAAAATACTAAAATAATAAAGCATATACTTGATGCCATGATTTTATTTTTTAAAAAAGAATGTTCAGTTTTTACCTCTTGCAAAATCTTCTTTCTTTTTTTCTCTTTTTTTCTCTCTTTTTCTTTTGTTCTCTTTTTCTCCTTCTTTCCTTCTTTCCTCTTCCTCTCCCTCGGTTACAACACCTCCCTCTCTTCCTCTCTTTATTCCTTTTTCATTTTCATTTCTTTTCCTTTCACTCTTTCTCTCATACAGTTTCTCACTTTGCTATTTCTATATTCATTTTTTTACACTGCAACATTCCAACTTTTTATAGCCATTTGAATGGCTAACTTGTGGTTCTTAAGTGTGCACGTTGCACCTCTTGAATAAGGTGCACATTGCACCTATATATATATTTTTTAAAATAAACTTGTAACACCCCGAAAATTCATTTATTTGATTTTTATGATTTTTATAATTTTTGTGATTTTTGTGAATTATTTAATTTATTTTGATTATTTTAATATTATTTTTTGACTATATGTGTGCTTGAGGCGGTACCGGGAAAATAAAAATTATTTGGAACCGAAAAAATTTCGACTGTTGACGCAGAGCGGGGGGCTTATTAAACCCGAAATCGGACATAGATTTTGAAATTTTTCTTTTTCTGAGATTTTATCTCACAAATAAAATCTAGGTACGTTTTATTATCCATTAAACAACAACTTCTAATTTTGCTAGCAGTAACTTTTGTCCATTGGATAATAGCTTCAGGTAAAGATCTAGATTAATGATTCTAGACACAAGCCTAGTCATCTCCTCCGGATGCTTCTCTTTGTGACTCACCTTGTTTTGAACCAATAACAAGAAAACTTACAAGTTAAGTTTGACGGAAATCCAACTTGGTGGCTATGACTCAAAGTAATGAACCAATGAGAAGAAAGGTTCTAGGACAAGCTTGTAGAAGGAGAAGCTCAAAATGGTTACTCAAGCTTAGAAGACAAAGACAAGTTAGTTACTTAGTCTCTTAACTTCATCCTATCATGTTTTTCAATAAACAAAGTACCAAAATTCTCTCATTTTTCTCTCCTTAGCATTTTCGGCCAAGGCTAAGCTTGGAGGACAAGTTTTTCTCTTAGTTCATCTTATCTTTCTTTCATGAAGCAAAACACAAAACTCTCTCTTTTCTCTCCTTTGAAGGTTTCAGCTAACCCACCTAAAACACCCTCCAATCTTATTTAATTCAAAACAACCCTAAATCTTGAACCTAAACATCATTTCAAGACACTTTCATGTTGTGATCTTCTTCAAATTCATCCATCTTCAACTTTTTACTTCAAGCTTAAGTTTGAAGGTTTCTAGGTGAAGTTCTTAATCTTCACTTCTAATCTTATTTTCAAACTTCTAGACTATAATCTTGATCCACGGTCATCTTGTTTCAAGCCTTAGTTTGTAATATGTGTATGTTTGTTTGTTTTAAGGGTTTGTTTTAGTAGTGGACGTTTACTACAAGGAGACAACAAAAGGGCTTTTTGATCAACATTTAAGGTAAGATGGCGATTAACCTCATCGACCAACTTGGTGGTGAGAAATGGAAATTGTGTTTGTGGGTGAAAATTTTATGTGAGAATTTATTTACTTGATTGTGTAAATCTAATGGTTTATGCTTATTTGATTATGTGTGATTATGGTTTATGCTTGTTTAGTTATGTGTGATTATGGTTTATGCTTGTTTGACTATATGTGATTATATGGCTTTGATAGTATGCATGAAATTGCTATGGTAGGAATTGATGATTTGAAATGTTTTGCATGCTTTGAATCATGTGGGAATGACAATTTTTTTTGTTCCAATGACTATACATGGCTCATGGCCATCTAGCCCGAAAATGGATATCCAAGGCAAAAATATTTTATTGATTTTGAACTTAGATGATTAAGTGACAAGAACATGATTTAAGGATTTACAAGTTGAAAAAGGAAATGAATAAATTTTTTTATCATTGGAAAAGAATTGATTTTCGGTCATGAGAATGGAAATAAGTTTGAAAGATGGTTTGAAATTTAAAGTATTTCATTTAAGAAAGTTTTTAGTAAAGGCAATGGAAAATGATTTTTGAAATATTTTGATTAAATCAAGAATAATGTAGATTTTGTGAAAAACATTAGAAAATATCACTTAGAAGAGATTTGGTAAGAAAACATTGGAAATAAGGTTCAAATTTTATATTAAACATGTAAAGTTTCAAAATTAAGCTTAGAATGTCAATAAATGTTTTACACGATTGAAAAATATTGATAAAACCTTACGGGATTTAAAAACAATGATTTTTGGGTTACGCAATTAAGAAAATGTTTGAAAATTCTTACATGATTGAAAAATGACATAAAAATATTACGCGATTTTGAAAACATAACAAAAATGTTACGCGATTATAAAAACACGATAAAAGTACTACACGATTGAGAAAAATAGCAAATTATTGTTGGGCCGACGTACTGGACCCAGAGAAGTCAGTGGATGATTTAGCCCAGCGGTGGCTTGTTTCTGTGTATTTATGTTATTATTAATTATTAATTCTTTGAGTTATTTGATCATGCATTGTGAAAGTCGTGGGGACTGTGTTTGTTATGGTAATATGCATGGGAGATGAACTTATACCTTAATGCGGGTGCGATTTGTGTAGTGATGGTCAAATGACTGATCTTGGAGACGTCGGGGCGCAGAATTCCACAAATGGCCAGTTAAATAGCGCTACTGTGCTGTGGCAACTGATGCAAATGCACCGACGATCTCAACGAGAATACTATTCATATTCACGATCTGGTGTAGAATGTCTTGTATAAGCCATGATGTGCACGTTGAGAATATTATGGCATTTGATTTGAGGCTGGCGATATACAGACATGTCTTCCGATCATTCTTTCCGATGTTGGTTTTAGCTCCATGGAGTAGGTATCGGTCCATTGTGCATATGCGTAGTCAGTATACATATTGTTGAGGTATGGACAGTATACATATTATTGTGGTATAGTCAGTTTCATGTTATTGTGATATACGTTCGTTGAATTATCTATTAATTAATATCATGATTATACTTATTGTTTTTGTGTTATTTCTGTATTGAATGACATTGTTGTTATTATCGTTTCTTTATTGCCATATTGGTATGTGATGTAAGGAATCTCACCTTTTATTGTATTGTTATGTTTGTTCTGTTTTATATTTATGTTTTATGAATACTGTGATGGCAGCGAGGCAGAATCTTATGGGTTTCCTTAGGATGTAGTTTCATGGACGTACTGACGCATGACGCGTCCATTTGGACCCGGGACACATTCAGTATGTTAGATATATTACCTTGTTTTGGTGTAGGACCCGCCATAGGGTTGCTACTTTTTATATTGATGCTACTATTTACTTGGAGTTTTATATGCCTGTTAGGGAGTTATAGGGTGATCTCCATTACACTCCTAGGGAGGATTCTGAGGTGTCGTCCGCTCAGACTCCCATCCGTAGAGACATGCCCTGACTGGGGAATTTGTCTATTAGGGATCCTAAAGAGGATCGGAAGAAGGATCGAGTGTAGGACCCTTCTCTTTAGGTGTTTGGACTTGGGCCAGGTTTAGTTTCAATATGGTAGTTGTACATATTCTTTTGAGTACGTAAGTTTTAAGTATTTGTGTTGTTAGTAAATCATGTTATGTATATATAAAACGTGTATTATTCAGTTTACTATGTTTTGTGTTATTGATATTTTTTTTTATTAAGTTCATGTGATCAGTAAAAAGAAATTTTAAAATCCGTATATTACAATATTAAATTTGTTATGGCTTGGTTTTAATTTTATCATGTTTTAGTCTGAAATATAATTCCCAAAGAAGGGTGTTATATTATTTGGTATTAGAGCCCAAGTTCGAGTTTGTCGGGTTTGTGGTTAAGTATGTCTTGCTTATGTTGTGTGTTTCTCTATGTTTTGGTTTCCGAAATGAGACAATATTGTTTGAAATGGTTACATTAGATCTTTTGTTAGTAATGTACGTGCTTCAAGACCTCAAGCAAGAGGGAGAGTCTATACCATGAGTGGAGCAGAAGCCTCTCAATCTGAAGATCTAATCAAGGGAGATTGTGCAATAGAAGGTAAGCATTTGACTGTACTGTATGACCTGGGGGCAACCCATTCTTTTATTACCTATAACTGTGTGAATCAATAAAGGTTGTTTCTACCTTCGTTACCATTTAACTTGATTATTTCTGCTCCCACTGCTAAACTTGTTATTACTACTCAAATATGCTTAAATTGTCCTATTATTGTTGGAAACTTCTTGAGTTTGAGGAAGGCGAACTTGTGTTTTTAAGAGTCACGCCCACGACTGGAGTCGGTCATGTTATTAAATCCAGAAAACTCACTCCCAAATTCATCAGACCATATCAAATTCTTCGTCAGATAGGTCTGGTAGCATATCAAATAACTTTACCACATTTTCTTTCTAACCTTCATAATATTTTCCATGTATCGCAATTGTAAAAGTATATACCTGATTCAACCTATGTTATAGCACCAGATACAGTACAAGTAAAATAGAACTTGACCTATGAGATACTTCCTGTTGAGAACAAGGACAAGAAAGTGAAGCGACTCAGACAAAAATAAATTGCCTTAGTGAAGGTAATCTAGAATGATATGACTGAGATGCAACTTGGGAACTATAAGACAAAATGAAAGAGCAATATCTGCATTTGTTCTAAGGTAAGATAATTTCGATGACGAAATTCTTTTTAGAGGGGCGAAGTTGTAATACCCCAAAAATTCATTTATTTGATTTTTAGGATTTTTGTGAATTATTTAATTTATTTTGGTTATTTTAATATTATTTTTGGACTGTATGTGTGCTTGAGCAGGTACCGGAAAAATAAAAAAAATTTCGGGGCCGAAAAAATTTTGACTATTGACACGAGACAGGGGACTTACTAAACCCGAAACTGAAAATAGATTTCAAAATTTTTTTTCTGAGATTTTATCTGACAAAAAAAATCTAAGTACATTTTATTATTCATTGGACAATAACCTCTGATTTTGCTAGCAGTAATCTTTGTTCATTGGATAATAGCTTCCGGTAAAGATCTAGATGGATGATTCTAGACACAAGCCTAGTCATCTCCTTTAGATGCTTCTCTTTGTGACTCACCTTGTTTTGAACCAATGAGAAGAAAGCTTACAAGTTAAGTTTGATGGAAGTCCAACTTGGTGGCTATGACTAAAAGTGATGAACTAATAGGAAGAAAGCTTCAAGGATAAGCTTCTAAAAGGAGAAGTTTAAAATGGTTACTCAAGCTTAGAAGACAAAGACAAGTTAGTTACTTAGTCTCTTAAGTTCATCCTATCATATTTTTCAGGAAACAAAGTACCAAAATCTCTCATTTTTCTCTCCTTAGCATTTTTGGCAAGGCTAAGCTTGGAGGACAAGTTTTTCTCTTAGTTCATCTTATCTTTCTTTCATGAAGCAAAACACAAAACTCTCTCTTTTCTCTCCTTTGAAGGTTTCAGACAACCCACCCAAAACACTCTCCAATCTTGTTTAATTCAAAACAACCCTAAATCTTGAGCCTAAACATCATTTCAAGACACTTTTATGTTATGATCTTCTTCAAATTCATCTATCTTCAACCTTTTTCTTCAAGCTTAAGTTTGAGGGTCTCTAGGTGAAGTTCTTGATCTTCACTTCTAATCTTATTTTCAAAGTTCTAGACCATTATCTTGATCCACGGTCATCTTGTTTCAAGCCTTAGTTTGTAATATATGTATGTTTGTTTGTTTTAAGGGTTTGTTTTAATGGTGGACGTTTACTACAAGGAGGCAACAAAAGGGCTTTTTAATCAACAACTAAGTTAAGAGAGAGATTAACATCATTGACCAACTTAGTGGTGAAAAATGAAATTTGCGTTTGCGGGTGAAAAATCCATGTGAGGATTTATTCACTTAATTGTGTAAATCTAATGGTTTATGCTTGTTTGATTATGTGTGATTATGGTTTATGCTTGTTTGGTTATGTGTGATTATGATTTATGCTTGTTTGACTATATGTGATTATATGGCTTTGATAGTATGCATGAAATTGTTGTGTTAGGAATTGATGATTTGAAATATTTTGCATGCTTTGAATCATGTGGTAATGACAAAAAATTTTGTTCCAATGACTATACATGGCTCATAGCCATCTAGCCCCAAAATGGGTATCCAAGGCAAAAATATTTTATTGATTTTAAACCTAGATGATTAAGTGATAAGAACATGATTTACGGATTTACAAGTTGAAAAAGGAAATGAGTAATTTTTTTTATCATTGGAAAAGAATTGATTTTCGGCCATGAGAATGGAAATAAGTTTGAAAGATGGTTTGAAATTTAAAGTATTTCATTTAATAAAGTTTTTAGTAAAGGCAATGGAAAATGATTTTTGAAATGTTTTGATTAAATCAAGAATAATGTAGATTTTGCGAAAAATATTAGAATATATCACTTAGAGGAGATTTGGTAAGAAAACATTGGAAATAAGGTTCAAATTTTATATTAAATATGGAAAGTTTCAAAATTAAGCTTAGAATGTCAATAAACATTTTACGCGATTGAAAAATATTGATAAAACCTTACGTGATTTAAAAATAATTATTTTTGGGTTACGCGATTAAGAAAATGTTTGAAAATTCTTACGCGATTGAAAAATGACATAAAAATGTAACGCAATTTTGGAAACATAACAAAAATATTACGCAATTGTAAAAACGTGATAAAAGTACTAGGCGATTGAGAAAAATAGCAGATTGTTGTTGGACCGACGTACTAGACTCAGAGAAGTCAGTGGATGATTTAGCCTTATGGTGGCTTGTTTCTATGAAATTATGTTATTATTAATTATTGATTCTTTGAGTCATTTGATCATGCATTGTGAAAGTCGTGGGGACTGTGTTTGTTAAGGCAATATGCATGGGAGATGAACTTACACCTTAGTGCGGGTACGATTTGCGTAGTGATGGCCAAATGGTTGATCTTGGGGACGTCGGGGCGCATAATTCCACAAGTGGCTAGTTGAATAGCGCTACTGTGCCGTGGCAAGTGATGCAAATGCACCGACGATATCGACGAGAACACTATTCCTATTCACAATCTGGTGTAGAATGTCTTGTATAAGCCATGACACTTGATTTGAGGCTGACGATATACAGACATATCTTCCGATCATTCTCTCCGATGTTGGTTTTAGCTCCATGGAGTAGGTGTGAGTTCATTGTGTATATACATAGTCAGTATACATATTGTTGAGGTATGGACAGTATACATATTTTGTGGTATAGTCAGTATTTATGTTATTGAGATATACGTTCGTTGAATTATCTATTAATTGATATCATGATTATACTTGTTGTTTATGTGTTATTTCTATATTGAATGACATTGTTGTTATTATCGTTTCTTTACTACCATATTGGTATGTGATGTAGGGAATTTCACCTTTTTATTGTATTGTTCTGTTTGTTCTATTTTATATTTATGTTTTATGAAGACTGTGATGGCAGCGAAACAGAATATTCTGGGTTTCGTTAGGGTGCAGTTTCATGGAGGCACCGACGCATGACGCATCCATTTGGACACGGGGCACATTCAGTATGTTAGAGATGTTACCTTGTTTTGGTGTAAGACCTGCCATAGGGTTGTTACTTTTTCTGTTGATGTTGTTGTTTACTTGGAGTTTTATATGCCTGTTAGGGTGTTATTGGGTGATCTCCATTACACTCTTAGGAAGGATTCTGAGGTATCGTCTGCTCGGACTCCCGTCCATAGAGACATGCTTCGACTGGGGAATTTGTCTGTTAGGGATTCCGAAGAGGATCCGAAGGAGGATTGGGTGCGAGACCCTTCTCTTCAGGTATTTGGACTTGGGCCATGTTTAGTTTCAATATGGTAGTTGTACATATTCTTTTGAGTACGTAAGTCTTATGTATTTGTGTTGTTAGTAAATCATGTTATGTATATATAAAATGTGTATTATTCAGTTTATTATGTTTTGTGTTATTGAAATTTTTTTGTTAAGTTCATGTGATCAGCAAAATGAAATTTTAAAATTCGTATATTACAATATTAAATCTCTTATGACTTGGTTTTAGTTTGAAATGTAATTCTCAAAGGAGGGTGTTACAAAAGTAATAATTGCTTTTATTAAATATCTCACCTGAATGATTACTAGGATAGATTTTTTGTATTAAAACAATATTTAATTCATAAATATTTTCTTATAAATATCTGTTTAAATATATCTATTAAAATATTTCTAATCTTTTTTATTAATAACAACTATTGTAGAATAAAACTAAATAGAATATTCAAATTAAAGATTATAAATTTTTATTCTTCACAAAAATATTTTACTTAAAAATATGATGTTATTATAATAATAGTAATATTTTTTTATTAGTAACAACTATTGTAGAATAAAACTAAATATAATATTCAAATTAGAGAAAATAAATTTTTATTCTTCATAAAAATATTTTATGAAAAATATGATGTTACAACAACAACAACAACAACAATAATAATAATAATAATAATAATAATAATAATAATAATACTCCTCATATAATAGTCTCTTTTGGGGATAGAGATCATATTTGTATAACTTGGTTCCGAGGTCGACCCGATCAAAAAGTTGGGTCAATGGACTGATCGTGATCGTAGGTCAATCAGTCGAACCAGAAAATTCGGACAAAGAAGTAAATATTTTTAAAAAAATATTACATGAAAATTTACTTGATATAAAATATATTATATTAAACCAAAAATATTACATAAAAAAATATTTTCAAACAAGTAGTAATAATAATCTATTAGTTGCATAATAAATTAAGAAATTGATAATAATATTTAACGGAAACATTATGGTCTAGTGGTAAAATGCACTTTATGACAAAGACCTTCAAGTATGGTGTTTAGATCCTAAAAGTTATATTTTTATTTAGTTTCTATATATATAAAAAAGAAAACGTTGGCCAATTACCACCGGGTCACCTAGGTCAACCCGGCCTGGTTGACCACCAGGTCACCAGGGTCAATCAGAAAAATGATCTAATAGGTTGACCAAATCATCAACTTGGAGCCCGGGTCGCGAGTTTCTCGAGTCGACCGACCGAGCCAATCTGATTTGATCTATACAACTATGATAGAGATGCAACAACCACTGCATAATAATCGTTGGAATACTTGCCCAATCCTGCCTCGCCATGGATGGGTAGCTATGACACTTCGAAGTTTGAAACAACCATAGATTACGGACCTAAAAATGTTGTTTTGTGCAGGGGTGCAATTTATAGGGTTTTGCTAACAAGAGTGGAAGTAGAAAGTTTTAAATGAAAAAATAAATTATTTTTAATTTTCAATATATTAAATCATAATTGGATAATCTAGACCAATAGTCAACCTGATCAGAAGACCGGGTCAACGGGTCAGCGGCTTGATCGCAGGTCAAGCGCTTGAATCAGAAAACTCAGATAAAGAAGCAAATTATAAAAAAAAAAAAATATTATATGAAAAGATATTTTATATAAAAAAATATTATATAAAAATACTATATGAAAAATACTTTATATGAAAAAGTAGTATATAATGTAATCAAATTAACAATGGTAATAATCTAACATTATGTTAAAAAATCAGATGAGTTGGATAATAAAATAAAAGGTTTTGCTAATAGGAAACAAAAATAGAAAGTTTTAAATAAAAACAAAGCATTTAATATAGTCTTTTTAATTTCTAATATATTGAATGCTTTGTTTTCATTTAAAACTTTATACTTTTGCTTTCTTAACAAGTGCCTAAGGGCACTTGTTAGCAAAACCCTAATATAAATTAAAAAAATTGAGAACATAATTCAATAGGAATGTGTGGTTTTTGTAACGCCCCTTTTTGGAGAGGAAACGTCATACCATAATACGAATGAAAACAAAACTATAAACTAAGACCCAGTTTATTATAATATAGATAATAGCATGTTCATTTGTAAACGTATAATAATTTAGTGAATTTTTTTTTTAATAAAAATGATAAAACATAATTACAGTAGAAATTAACATGAGAAGTAAACCATACATTCATACATCACACAAATACATATTTATATCATACTTGTTTAGATACATCATCAGATATACAAAATAAGCAGAAGCTTTACATGTCCCAAAATGATTACACATATACAGCCTACCAAAAAGACAAAACATCAAGTCCCCAAAAAGATTTACAAATAGCCATCAGCGGCTATCAACAGTACCAGCCCCTAAAGCAAATGAGAAGGAACCGTAGTTGGATCCTCCTCAGGGTCTTCCTCGTCAGAGGAAATCCTCATCGGAGCAACCAAGTTACGAGCAGAGGCTCGTGCAAAGGATAAGAACAAATCCTCTTGTGGGGTATAGTAACGATCACCCCACATATCACGAATGAGCAAGTAAAACTCTAAATACAAGTCTGCATTGAAAGTAAAAACAGGCGGATCATGACGACCCCATGCCAGAGACACAGTCACGTCTCCGTGGTAGATGTAGCGATTCATGTTCACGTTGATGTGCCAGCAGTCTGGACTTCCATGAAAAGTCAATCTTACATACCCCAAAAAGCCACGCGGACGGGACGTCATATCCAAACAGGAACTAATCGAAATCAGGCCAGAAGCTAGGGAATTTGTGCACTTCCCCTTCTTCACCGACGTCTTCAGAGAAACACAAAATAAACAGAATAACAGAGATACAGAAAAGAGGTGAGACATCCTACATTCAATACCAATTATGGCAGTAAAGAAACAGAACGACGCAAGACGCCCACATAGCATAACAGGAATAATAATTAGCATCAAGATTCAAATAGTAAACAACTTAACAAATTCAGGCAGTTATAACATCAATAATACAACAGTTCCATCATCATATAAATAAATGCCAAATAATATATTGACTTACTATGCACGTGCACATAGTACCAAAATCCTACTCCATGGAGTTAGACACAAACATCGAAGAGAATGATCAGGGAGACATGTCAGTATCTCACCAGCCTAAAATCAAGTGCTTTCCAGAAAATCAATAGTTTGCGCAACAAGGCTTTATACACGGCATTCTTCACAGGATCACGATATAGGATAGTGTCTCGGTCCGAATCGTCGGTGCGTTTGCATTGGTCTATCCTACGGCCCAAAAGAGCTACCAACTGTCCATTTATGAGACACCCGCACCCCGACGACCCCAAGGTCAACAATATGACCTACAATAGTCTATTCACACCCGCACTAAGGTGTGATTCAACTCCTAGGCATACAACCTTACTTCAACAATGCATGATGACACAATGCATGTTCATGTATATTTAACCATGATATACTTATCTCATAACATGCCACAATTTGGCCAAGTTAAACATCAACAGATTCTTGGTCTCATTCATGGACCCATAACAACACAGTATCAAGTTCTTAAATGTGACAATACACTTTTAAGGTTTATTATGGAATTTCGCTTTAATTTAGCATTTTTTATGAAATCTTTCTCTAGAGGAGTTCTTGCATTTTTATCAAATCTTTTCATTTTAAATCCAATAAGTTCTTTACTCAATTTTTAAATCCAACTCACTTAGGAAAATCATTAAGTTAAATTACCTAACATCTCACTTTCACTCATGTTCTTCCTTTAATCCAAATTGTTCTAAGCTATAGGATAATGTCTTATTCTTTATCCTTTCCATTTTATGAACTTCTAATAAATCTCAACTTTTTCTAATTAACTAAGTCTCTATTCTAACACTACATTTTTGCCATTATTCACCTTAAGAGGCCGTGAACCCCAAGGGAAATAGGGATTTTAAATTTTCATTTCTTCATTAATTATTATTCACTTGATTAGTTATCTTTCCAACTTGTTACAAAATTTTAACCATGAACACCCTATTGGAGGGTGTATAGCCATGAGCCCCAATAATGAGAGCAAGGAACCCTTGCTTCTAATTCATATTTTCAATCCATCAAAATCAATCCAAGATGATCAACATACATAAATACAACCAATAAAACCACATAAGAGGAAATTAATACAAAAATCATTAGAAAAACCATATAACCAAGAGAGCAACCCTAACATGGGTTTCTCACAACCAACACACAAACAAGCCTCCTCCTACCAATAGAGGTTGAAGTGGATAATATCCCTCTTACCAAGAGAAGACACCACAAGAAAGCAAGCTCCTTTGTTCTTGAATTTCGTCCTCCACCAACACATAAACCCTAAGACATCCAAACGCACAAAAATCACAACTAAAGCTTAGAAAAGGAACCCTTGGTCACCTAAGAGATCAAGAATCACGAAAATGAGAAGGAAAAGAGAAAAAGTCATGAACTTTACCTTAAAGTCTCAAACTTTAGAGCTTGAATGGAAGAAGACGAAAATGGTGGATTCAAGAGGTAGTCACAAAAGAGAAAGTGTTCTAGGTAATGACAAAAGGTAGGAAATGAGGTTGGTTGAATGAAAAAGCTTGTATGGCCAACAATGGTGGTCTTCACCATGGAAGAGAGGAGAAAATGGAGAGGAAAGTGAGCTCATTTTTTAGTGTGGCTTCAATAAGAAAGGATGGTCTCTAAAGGAATGTTGTTTCAAGCAAGATGGTTGCTTGAAATCAAGCAAACCATGGAGGAAAATGGTGAGGGTTTGCCGTGGAAGAGGATAAGAGAAGAGGAAGAGAAAATGTGTGAGGGAAAATGAAAGAAAGTGTTAGAAAAATGATGATAGCTTTTGGTGATTTTGAAATTAGAAATGAAAAAGGTGATAAGTGAAAAACCAATTTTTGGCTCCAAAATGGGTCATTGTCGTGGAGTGTGGGAGAGAGAGAGGAGGGAAAATTGTTTCTAGAAGCTTAAGAAAAGTTTTCTTGAGAAGTTTTGTACAAAGTTTCTTTGAGAAACTTTGTTAAATTTTTGCAAAAGTCAACATGATGTGACATAAAGTTGACACTCTTGAAAAGATGACAACCATTTTAATACAAGATATTATCTAATGGATAAATGTTACAGTTAACAGAAATCAACATTTATTGTCTAACGGATAATAAATTGTACGATAATTTTTATTTATCAGATAAAAATCTCAAAAAATACAAACTTTGTAAACTGTGCACGATCTCGGGTTTAGTAAAATCCCTCGTCGACATTTTCACAGTTCAAGGTTTACCAACCTCGAAAAAATATTTTATTTTCTTGACTCTGCTCAGCACGTACGTAAAATGATAAATATATTAAAATATTCAATATTTCTAAAAAAATCTACAAAAATAAAAAATATTATAAAATAACTATTTATTATGAAACAAGGAATTTTCAGGGTGTTATAGTTTTAATGACATAATGCATTTTATCACAAAGGTCATAAGTAACAAATTAAAATTTCATAAGTAACCTTTTTGAAGTTTTATTTTAAAACAAAACTGGATTGAACTGGTCCAGACGGGTCATCTGGTTTTAACCGATTTTGACTAGGTTGATGCCCGTCTTAAGTATGAACCAGACTGGTCTAGAGGTTGGGCCACGGGTTTCCTAATCCAACCAGTCGTATCGATCCAGGTCATATTGCTATGCATTAAATGCTTTATTTTTATTAAAAACTTTTTATTTTAACTTCCTTATAGCACTTGTTAACAAAACCCAAATTTATATAAAAAAATGTTGACATACAATGAGAGAGCCATAAATGTTTATATTTATATGGCATATTATTACTATTAGAAATATATGCCCGAATTATATTTTTTTTTAATCTTGTTTAATATTTAAAAAAGTTATAATAACTTTCTCAACTACAAAATTATAATGAAAAAAAAATTATTGGAGTAATAATACAAACTACATATAACATTACTACAAAATCTAAAAAACTTGTGGCAGCAATAGCTCCCAGTCCTTGTTTTTGGTACTCAGGCCCACAGGCCTTTGGTTGCCCTACCACCCGAGATGCAGCATAGTGTTTTTTTTTTACTGGGGTATGGCTTCCCAAAAAAATTATTTTTATTTTTATTTTTACAAGTAATAATGATATTATTGCACGTTATAGGTTAAAGTGCTCACATTATTTTTAATCAGTTAGGTCTTCCTTGTGCTTTTTGTTTCATACTTATTCAATTTTATAATATTTCCTATTTAATGTGTGTTTGGATTAATCATATAAATTTTAATTATTTTAATAATTAATTATTATATAATCGATTATAATATAATTAATTTTATGTTTAGATATATTAGTTAAAAAGTGATTTTAAAATAATCTATTCTGTTTAGATAGTATAAAAAATTTATTTTTATGCATTAAATTATCACAAAAAAATAAAATGATTAAAAAAATTATTTAATTGAGAATAAAATGATATTTATATCTCAAAACTTTTAAAATAATTTATAATCTAGAATCAATAGTTTCAAGCTTATAAATAAATTGTTATAATGCATTAAATTTCATACAAAAGTTGATAGAGAATTATCCTAACATACCATGGACTATAAAAAAAACTTTTCAGCAAAAAAAAAAAATGTTGATTTAGGAATATAATCCAAACCAAACATACTTAGTTATGTTAAAAGTGAAAGCTTCGTATATTTTTGTAAAGGATGAAAGAATAGTAAAAGGATTCAAGGAATGCATAGTGTCTCATGTTTATAACAAAACAATGCAACAAGAGCAACATAATGGTAAAAAGTTATATTATGGTGATAATATTTTGATTCATTACTTTATTTACTTTCAACTATTTCTTTCAATAGTTCAACGACATTATAACTCTATTTTCTTCAATTATTTTCTTAAAAATTTCTAATTTGACTCAAATAAAACTCTTTTAGTTCCATCGATGCCTACCATTGGGGTGGACCTAAGAGATGCTTCGTTAAAAGGATCCCATGAGAGGTGGATGGGGAGTGGCAATGGGAGGGGTTGAACATGCCCTCACACATAAGGCAACATCGCTCATTAAGTAAATAGTCACTTTGGTCCCTAACAGATTCGTCACCAGTCATTTTTGTTCTTGACAAATGGAAATGTCATACGTAGTCCCTGAGAGTTGAATTTGTCTGTCATGTTGGTTGGTGTGATGTCACAGGCAACTAAAAATAAAACTAATACTCTTAAAGATAAATATAGTAGTGCGAGTAAATATTATTCTCACAGAGAAAATCTAACCTAATTTTATACTACGTGAACGTGGATGAGGGGTTTTAAGTATAACGAAAATAATTTTAAGAAAAATAATTAAGGAACAATTCAAATTAAATTATTGAAATTAATCAAAAGTACAAACATTGATCTAAGTCAACATCCACCATCGAAATTTTACAACTGATCATCGATACAAGTATATATCAATTCACACTTTGAATATTCACTACTAGAACTAGTTTTCTATCTCTCCTTAGGTACAGTTAATTAGAAAACAAGCGATCTAAATAACCCTAACTACTGAACATCCCAAAATAAGCGCTAAAGGTTTACTCTAGTAGCAACTTTAAGAATTCGAGAGATCGATGAAACTAAACAACACAAGCATAAGTGGTTGCATTTAATTTAGTCAAATGTTCTTCCTAAAATCTAATATTTTCTGACGCAGCAAATTATTAAATTTTAGTTACTTCACAAATTAGAGGGATCAAATAATTACATATTTGATATCTAATTTAAAAATAGACTGTAGTGAATAATAAACTAGTAAGCCTCCTAGTAATTAAACGAAACAATCATAAAAATAGTCACAAAAGAATACTCGATACTCAAAGCATAAATTGAACAATAAAAATAAATTAGATCTCATAGTTTTATTGATTCTGAAGTTTCTGTTTCCTTCAACTAATTAAAAACTTAGCCACGCATGACCATAAATGAAAACTTGAAAGAGAAGAGGGAGAAGAGGGAGGAGCGGCATGTAGAAATCTAATTATTACTCCCCCTTTTATCCTTTTTGTATAAGCATTCAAGCCTACCAAATCCTCTATCAAATCTGCTATAAATATCTCCTATAAAATCTCTTATAAATATTCTAAATCTTATCCTAAGATAACAATATACAAATCTAATTAATCAAGGAAAATATTTAAAATAAGATATGATCTTAATATAACTAGGAAAGTTGTATTTTCAGTTGGAATTTTTGTACACCAGATCTGGAAAATTCCAAAAATATACCACGTTCAATTCGTGTATTAAATTTGTAGGCTAAGGAACGTCTCAGATTATGAAACGATATCAAAACTGTCCAAAATCACCCAATTAGCTTCATTTTGCACTTAACGCTTCTATTTGCATCTTAAATCAAAATATAAGAATAATGAGTATATTTAGGTACAAAATAAGTATAAAAGATTAAACATTAAGGGAGAAAAATATGACATTTTGCATTCTCATCATTGGTCTAGGCGTCAAGTTGGGTCCATTTGACTTAACAGAATTAATGATGTGATGCGTTAAGTGCATATGTGGCACTTTGTGGATGCTAACGTGACCACTAGGGGAGTGGGAGCAAGAAAAGATTATGCAATTTTGGTCAAATTGGTCTCTGAATCCCTAATCCCCCCAAATTACCTCAATTTCCCCCCTAATCCAGGAGCTTGCTTTGTTCCTTATCATGTTGTCTATTTTGTCCATTGGTGAGGGAAATCAACTCCCTTTTCTCCATTGTTTGTCACTTGTGTGGAAAATGATGAGTGGTGGAGACTTAGGAAGGTTGAATGGGTCATCCCAAAACCGAAGCTCCTCAGAAGTGGATTGGAGTGGTAGTGTAAGGTGGGTGGATGATGCTCCCCATAACAGGGTACCTCAAATGAGGTTGTGTTTTTATGACATTAGAGTGGTTCGTTTGACTTCAAAAATGATTAGAAATCCTGGTAGATTATACTACATATGCCCATTGAACAAGGTAACATTCTAGGGGTGGTTGTGGGGGTTTAAGGTTCATTTACTTGAATTGATTCTTATTCCCAATTTTGCTGATTGATTTTTGCACAATGCAGTACAAGGATTTGGAATGTGGATATTTTTATTGGGTTGATCAAGCTAATGAGCATGATACACCCAGAACTGATAATGATAATGGTGTACTTGTTATGTTGAAGCTTAACAAGAAGGTTGTGAAGCTGGATAAGGAAATGAGGACAATGAAAATGTGTGCAATTGTACTAGATTTTGTCTAGGTGGTTAGTATGGTAGTAGTTTTAGCTTGAAAGTATATGAGTGACAATATTCGTAGTGTATGTAGTAGAGGCAGTGGGATGGTGAAATGTAATATGGCAATGGTGCCATTTTGTAACTCTAATGGCATTGGCCTAACCTCTGTTATTGTTATGAGTTAATACAACAATTGAAATATATGACAAAAAAGTGAAAGTTTAAAGCAATAAAGTGATCCACAGTAGATCAAAATAAAGTGAAGCTTCATTCATCCATATTCATAATTTATAAATTATCATTGGTGTTATAATAGGTGTATATTAGACACAAAGTCCTAACCCAAAAAATAAAAACATGTATAATACAACCATAAATATAATTGTCATTCATCTTTATAAATAAACATTTGCATCAACCATGACAAAATGAAGATACAATATCCCTAAAATACACCAATGAACACAAAAAATACCTATTAACCCATATTCAATATTAACAAAAAAAACCTATGCTACTAAACAACTATCACTTCAATGCTTGTTTGGTCATGTTGCTCTTCTAAGGCTTGGAGTTGGCATAAATTTCATAAATCTCTTTGTAGTACCCTTGCTTGTTGCTTTCATGGTCTCTTCACTAATAGTTGGAGTTGGATTTAGGCTTAGACTTAGACTTGGAGTTGGAGTTGGAGTAGGATTTGTAGTAGCATCATCATTATTATTCTGAGCATCATTATTCTGCTATTTCCTAACATCTATATTGGCTTTAGTCTTCTTATTTTTCCTTATTGGTTTTGGAAAATCATCCTGCTTGCGTGACTTGTAGTTACGGCCCACATCACCACACCTGAAGCACTTGATATCATCAAAAGCTCTCTTCATCTTGTAGGGATTCATAGGGACTTTTTTTCCATCTTTCCTCATTTGTTTCTTTGGCCTTCCTGCTGACCTCTTCATTGGTGGTGGAGTTAGTCCAATATAAAGAGTGCCCTCATAGTATTCCATTCCTTGAGTTGGTTATATGAAATGTTGATATTTGGCTCTAAAAGAGCCCATTGTTAGCCATGCATTGACATAATCTTCAAGCTTGTGGTTCTTGTATGTTATTGCTATAATAACATGCACGCATGGAATCCTAATTAACTACTAAAATCTACAAGTGCATGTATGTTCATAAACATTGACATCAACCTTTTCTTGCCACTTTTGAACCTTAAACCTCATGTCTTCATGATCACCTGATCACTGTTAGGTCCACCTGTTACTCATAATTTTCTCCTTCTCTAGTCTGCTTTACTGCACAGGAGCTATAGGACTAGTGTAATTGTCATGCTGCCTTTTGATTAATGCCATAGTCCTCATGATGTAGCATTTGATCTCCTCAGCCATCGTCAATATAGGTTTTCCTCTATATTTCACTATGCATTGAAGACCTCACAACTGTTATTGCATAGACTGTCCACCTTAGGCCATTCACTGAAATGTGCCCTACTCTATGTTGCAGGTGGTAGTTTATTAAAGTAGGTCTATGTTTTATCATTAATATTCTTCAGCCTAGCCATAGTTGTGTCAAACTGCACATAAGTAATGGCTCTTGCATATTCCCATAAAAGGTCTCTAGCATCATTATTCTTCCACTTCTTCGTGAAATTCCTCCATAAGTGCATCACCAAGAATCTGTGATGGTCATCAGGCATGACCTTTTGCAATGCTGGTATAAGACCCTTTTAAAACATCTAAACATCCAACATATTATATTAGTCCCTGACTATGATATAAATAATTCAAATTATTCCCTGATCTTTGTACACATTAAGTCATATTAGTCCTTGGCAAGTGGTTGTAAGTATGTTAGTTTACCTTTTGCTAGTCTGAAACAAAGTTATATCCATGTTTTATGTAATTTCCAAGATATTCATGCAATAATATAAGGAACCATTTCCAATTAGCCTAATTCTCAATGTCAACAATAGCATATGCAATGACAAATATGTGATTGTTGATATCTTGGCCATATGCAGACAACATTTGCCCTCCATAGTACCATTTTAAGAAATAACCATCAAGACCTATCATTGAGTTGTACCCTATCTTGAATCCTCTCTTACATCCATTAAGGCATATGTAGAATCTCTCAAATTGAGGTGGGGAATTAGGGATGAAGATGGTATCCATCTTGACAATTAAGTTTGGGTTACTCCTAAGTAGCTCATGATAGTAGTCCTAAAGCTTGGCATAATATTCTTTTTCACTACCTCAATTATTTGTTTGGCCTTCTTCACGCTTCTATATATTTTGGTGTCATCTAGAATGACATTAAATTCTATCTTCATGTAATCAAAAGCTTCATGATGGATAATGATTGGTTGGGATTTAAGTTTACCTTACAGCTTCTCAAACACCCACTCATTATTAGCCAGGTTGTTTTTGAAAACCTTGCTACAAGTGTACTCAATGTAGAAGGTCTTAATATGATAACTCTTAGTAGCAGTGTTGTATGCATAGTAAATATGTCATTTGCAAGTTAGATTAGCACATTTTACCCAGCACCTTGTATTATCATTCTTGATGAACTTCACCTCTTTACTGAGATAGATGTTGAAATCTTTAACCTCTACTTTGAACCTATCTAGTATAGCAAACTCCATACTTAGCTCTAAGTTGACATGTCCAAAATTAACATCATCAACAAACTGTGGGTACAGTAGTTTTCTTCTAACATTGGACACCTCATCATCTGTGGAGATTGGTGAATGTAGTTCTTCAAATTGGTAACCATGGGTGGCCTCTTCTTGGTCACTATTCTAATCATTAGTGGGAGGATGTCCTTGATGTGGTGGTACTGATGCATTACCTTCAAATGGTGGCAGAAAGGGTTTCCATGACTCTTTATCACTTGAATCTTTTCTTTGACTTTGCCTTTTCCTTTGTAGCTTGTCTTCTTTTATATTTTCTCTATACCTTTGCAACTTTTCTTCTTTTGCATCTTATTTTTGCCTTTATTCCTTATCGTTGGCATTTCTTCTTGTTCTTCATCATCAAATTCAAATGGTGTAAGCTTGTAAGGATTGTCTTCAGCACTTTCATAATCATCAGAATACGAGTCCTCATTTTGCCCACCATGGTCAGCATCATATGTATGTGGGGACTAAAGTTGTGTTCTATGTTGTTCCTTTGCTTGTATGTCAGGATAGGGGTTTGATTGTGCAACAAGTTGTGGATTTAGTTCAACAACAAGTTTTGGGTTTGGTTCTCCAATAGGTTGTGGATTTGGTTCAATAACAAGTTTTGGGATTGGTTTTGCATCAGGTTGTGGGACTAGTTCTGGGGTTGGTTCTGCGATTGGTTCTACATCAGATTGTGGGTTTGGTTGTTCTTTCTCAGCTCTTTCCTCCTTACTTTTGTCCTCATTAATTGGGTCCAGTGAAATTACCTCATGAACATCCATATCATTCTCAAAATACAGGTGCATCTTACACTCACTTTCATTCTTTGGGACCACACATAATACACATATTAATCAATTAAGATTTCATATACACAACATTCAGCACAAAACATAATTTATTCAACAAAAAAGGCAACATGGGACAAATAGGGACCACAAAACCTTAGTTTAATTTAATACATTCAACTTCTTTCTATAAAAAACCAGAAAACACAATAGGTTGGGTTCTGCACTTTTCTCTGTAATAAACCGAATCCTTTCGCTAACATGCACATGACCATTGAATGGGATTCCACTCTGACTTGCAAAACGAGATTTCGATTTATAGAAACAAGTTGTTCTGGTGTTTGGATTTGCAGTGTAATCTCTCATAAATGGAAAGGGCGGTTGAAGTTGGAGGGAAAAAATGGTGGGATGGAGACCAGTTATTCCTCTATGCCTTGCTAAATGATGTCGTCTCACCAGGGATTAGGGAACTAGGTGGGAAATCAATTATGTAATGTTTGGTTTAAATATGTTTAATTAGGCTTTACGAATTTTGAGGGGAAAATTAAGGTAATTTAGGGGATTAGGATTTTCAGGGACCAATTTGACCTAAATTGCAGCATCTTTTCTAGCTCCCATTTTGCAAGTGACCACATCAGCATCCACAAAGTGTTACACACGCACTTAACGCTCAACATCATCAATTTCTTTAAGTCAAGCGGACCCAACTTGACGCCTATACCAATGTGACGGATAGAGATTCAACTCCTAGGGACTACGAATGACATTTCCATCTGTCAATGACGAAAATGACTGGTGGTGATTCTGTCAGGGACCAAAGTGACTATTTACTCTCGCTCATTGACTTCCCTCATTTTCTTAAACTTATGTTAGGTGGTTTTTGAACCAATTTGGGCGCATTGACTAAATTTCTTGGTATAGTCAAAGACAGCTTATCAACGTTAAGACTAAAGATTCACAAATATATTGCTTGCAGACAAGCCCCATGTAATTGATATAGCTAAAATTTAAAACAATGATTGTGTGTCCACCCATATATTATATGCTTGTTCACCACTAAACTTAACCATTGAGATTAATGACATTAAAAATTTAAATTTTTTGGAGTGCATGAAATATTTAATTAGTTCATTCTATAACTTGACATCCATAGGATGCTCCCGTCGTTGTGGCAACCAGTCACACTCCCCTTGCCAAATCAGTCAGTAACAGTTTTGGATGTTAACATTGGCAACAGATCTTCTTCTTAAGATATGGTACAACCTTTAATAAGTATGTTGAAGAAATGAGTTTAAGGTTGAAGAATAAGAAAAAGAGAGAAATGTGAGTTTAAGGTTAAAGAATAAGAAAAAGAGAGAAATGAATATAAATTAAGAATATTATTAAAAGATGTGATATTATATTATATGATACGAAAGATAAAATAATAACTTTTATTTATATTTGACTTTATCTTTAATCAAATAAGAAAATAAATTAAAAAATATAATATGATTAAGAAATAACTATTAAGATTTTTTTTTTAATTAGATGATGACTTGATTCTATAATATATTCTAAGAATAAAATAAGATATTTCGAAATATCTTAAGAAATAATAAATATAGTATAAGATATTTATAAATATTCTAACAAAATATGATTTATTAACGAAATATTACCAATAAAAAGTGAATTCATATTTTTTTGAGTCCATGCAATTCAATCTTGCTAATTGGGTTAAGCTTAATTTGCGACGTTTTCCATATTCATTTACTATGAAGTTGTAGGCCAGAGTTAGTTTGTAATCAGTACGTAGCCAATTAGCCAACCATCCATCTCTAGAAATATATGCTCCCTGTATTATTGTATGTGAAAAGAATGTGGCCTCTGATCCAGTGGACAAAAGCGATACCAAAGAACAGCTGTCTTTAGCCTCTCGGTCACTTTCATCGAAAGAGATGGACATGATTATGATTCGCCATCGTGATCAGCATGGCTCCTATTAGCCATTGGTTCACCTGTCAAAATTGCGGAGACCAATTATGCTATCATAAGCCGTTAGAGACAAAGACAAATGTTGAATTATAGAGCCCAAATCGCTACGGTGTTGATCAGCATTTCACTAATTTCATCGAATGGATTGTGTCTCATCATTCAATTAATGTATAGTATGGCTAATCTGACCGAAAACAAAAAGTAATATACCAGTTTTTCCGTGCACATGTGGGGGTGTTCATGAGCCGATTTGTTTTAGATTTAGTGAAAAAATAAATTTAAATTGATTAAATTTAATTAGTTTAGTTTAATTTAATTTTGTAAATTTTGTATTTTTTTTTACTATGATTTAAAATTAGTTTATTTGATTTGGGTTATTGAGTTATTTATTTAAAAACAATTATTAATAGGTTAAAGACAAAGAAAGTAATAAATTAAATATAATAAAATAAATAAATTATTAACTATATATAAATAAAATAAATATGATAATAAAATAATCTTTATTAAAATTAAAGTTATAAAAAATAATAAGCTACACATATACAGGAGAAAAAAAAAAGTGAAGTGCCATGACTTATAAAGATAGATGCTAGGACATAATGATTAATTGGTTGGGTAAGTATTGATAAGTCATCTTATTTTCGAAGAACATTTAAATAAGAAATAAAATAAAAAATTTAATTTATAACTTAATTAAAATGCATAATATAAATAATAGATATTTATAAAAATAAAAATTAAAAATTCATTGGATCATTAATCTGGGATATTAGATTATCGGATTCAAAATAAAAAATCTAAAAATTAAACTAATGAAAAATATTTTTTTATCGAATTTAATCTGTTGTAACATCCCCAAATAAGGGTAAGATCATATCAGAGCGTGACAATTCCCTGCAAAGTTCCAGTAACGTTGGATTCCAAGCTTGTCTTCTAAGTTTGGTCATGTGGGGCTTCGCCTTCTTTTATCGAACTCTTTTTTTATGTGTTGTTTTTTCTTTTCCTTTGTTTTTTCTTTTCCTCTTCTGAACTTTCTCTACACCTAATACTTACAGCTTACAGGCTACATTCTTCTCTGTGTGACTATATATCTTTATATTCTTTAATATACATAGAGTGAATCAATTTATATCAAGATAAAATTTTTTTAATTTATACTTATTTTTAATTATTAGATCTATTTTTATTTAATAATTATTTTTAAAAAAATAATCTCAATCATTAAATGAAAATGAATTTAATGATTAAAAATAAATATAAATAAAAAAAAATTTATATTAATGTAAGTCGATCTCACCTTATGTATATGTATATATATATATTTGCTCTTTAACATAGGACCAAGTGGCCCAAGTCTACTGGGCCCATTATGACTAATGGCCACCGGTTGTGGATATTTTAAACCGAATAATGGTGTCGACAAAAAAAAAAACCGATCAATGGTGTTAACCAAAAAAAAAAAAAGTCAATGCCCGAAACAATTTGGCGTTAAAATCACGGTGCAGAAGTTGTGACTGGATGAATGAAATACCAGTAACATTGATTGCTTTTAGGTCTCACAATGAGTCGAGTTAGGTTTGTTTCAGGCTCAATTTATTAAGAAATTAAACAACTTGGTTCAAGTTTAGTTCATCTTAAAACACATGAGTTGAAATTTTGGATTTGTCACTTTTAAAGAAAATTTTACTTAATCACTATCTTTAAGAGCAATTTGTTACTAAAAAAAAGAAAACACATGAGTTGGTCAAACTCAATGAGCTAAATATTGAACCTTTTATTAATTAAACCTTTTAAGGTGAATGAATTAGACTTGAATTTATAACTCAATAAAATACATATTTTTACATATATTTGTTAAAAAGTAATTTAACCAGATATTTGTAATAAAATTAAATGTTAATATATATATTATATTAAAACTATTATTATTATATATAAAATCAATTCATGAGCTAATAAACTAAACATGTAAAAGCTTAATATTAACTTATTTAACAAACAAACAAAAATTTTAACTAATTAAATTGTTAATGAATCGAGCCGTGTACAATCATCTCAAGCAAACGAAACTCATTGTCAACACTAATTGATTTTATTGACTTTCCTTTGGAAAATTGGAAATTACTAAGATACATATTTTAAAAAAAATGATATTTTGGTGAGTTATTAAATGTTTATTAATTACTAGGTATAGTTTATGTACTTTCAAACACTTAGTTATTATCCAATTTAAGAATGATTTTACTTAATCACTACCCCCGACCCGAAATTACAAGTGCAAATTGTTATACACAAAACAATTATTATTGATCAAATTTATGAAGAATGCTATTTAATAACTATTTTTTGGTAGAATTTAATCATCATTTTAATTACCTAAGGATACATTTTTAAAAAAACATGTACATTTAATATTTTTTAAAATATCAAACCTTGTCTTTTAAATATTTTCTTTTATGTTTAAGTAATTAGAACGATTTTTTAGCTATATCCTTTCTCTCCTTGTTTATATATAAGTGATTACAAATGTGGCAAAAAAAAATGGTTTTGATTTCCGTCAGGAAAATTTTCAACCAACAATATTACTTAATAAAATTGATCAGATAATTAAATAGAAAAAAAATTGTCACAGATTTTATAATTTGTTTTTGGAGCGGTTCAAGTGTCATAAATATGTTATTTTCTTGTAGCGAGGACGAGGACTTTAGTAGTATGTGTAGATCGAACATGACTGAAGGTATTTTATTACCTTTGAATATTATAGTTTAATTAATCTTTTTTTTCTAGATTAATACTAGATTAAATTAAATTTTTTATCTTTATAGTTTATATTTATTTTCAATTTAGTCCCTATAATTTTTTTTTTTAAAATCAACTTTAATACTTACAAATATTTTCAAAGTAGTATCTGTTATTAGTTTTTGTTTCAATACTGTTAATTTAATCCTTACTAAGTATCTTACGAAGAAAAAATTATATTTACAAAAATATTTATCAAACAAAAGAATGTTTATTGAAAAAAAATAAGTATTTATTAGAATAAATAAATATCTTATTTGACATTTTACAAAGAATAAGAACATTTAAAGAAATTATTTTTGAATAAAGAAATATTTATTTTGTTAATCAATCAACAGTTTTATAACGATATTATAATAAAAAATGGTATTTTAATTTTTTTTTGTAAGTGTGAAAATTAATTTTAAAAGAAATTATAAAAACTTTATTAAAAATGAATATAAATTATAAGAATAAAAACTTTAGTTTAACTTTAATATTAGTACTTGGATTGTAAAAAAAAAAAAACTAGTACTTGAATTTTTTTGCTTAGAGAAATAAATTATGATAACTTTGCGTTTCTTTTTCATACTTTTTATTATTTAGTAGATAATAATTGAGTAATTTTAAACTTTTTCTCAACATCTCAAATTGTAACACATAGCCATCCTGAAGAGATTTATTTACATTAACAGTAACCTGTAAAAAGTGTTTAAAGCCAAGTCAATTTCCTTATATATCGACTTTCATCACAAAGCTAAAGCATGATTAGCCAATTTTAACTCGGCCATATCCTCCGTAGAAAGAGAATAAAACTTTATTATTCTTTGGCAAATCATGGTAATTATTACTTCAAAACCTACTTTGGAAATCTATCTCCTTCAACATGCATCTTTATCAAAGTCAAACAGAAAAGAAGAAAAAGAGAGAAAGAAAGAGAATGTGAAACAGTACATTGACAAAAATCCATTGGAAAGACAAGAGAGTGGCTGTTATATTATGCCTTCCAAAATTCTGCTTCTCTGTAATGTAACATGCACATTAAAAAGAATAATTATAAATCTTTTTATCTGATTTTTTTATTTAATTTTTTAATTATTAAATAAAAAAATTTAAATATTTTTTATATTTCTAAAATATTATTAGATGTATTTATTTTTTTATTTAAAATTTTTTATTTAATATTAAAAATAATTTGTAAGAAAATATAGAAAAAAAACAAATAAGGCAAAGGTACTGCCAAACTAGGATGCTTCTCTGTGATTACTTACAACCCTAGCCTTAGTATTAATCACAGGCTGTAAAAATTTAACTGGATAATGTTAGATAACTATAAAGCATAAACACAGCAAATGCACTTTGACGACTATTTTTTTTTATGGAAATAGTGTAGTTTAAAAATTATTTTTTTAAAATAGTGTAAGTCAAAAGTTAATTTTTAAAATAATATAAAATTAACAATGAAATATAACAAGTCATATTTGTCAACATAAATTATAATTAAATATTTTTTTATTTTCTAATAACAAGTCGTGACTTAAAAATATAATTTACTTAATAATAATTTTCTTATTATATTTAGATAAGTCATGTTTTATATTTACGACTTATCTTATAATTTTTTTAATTAAATTTTAGGTAAATTGTGGTTGAAAATTATAAGTTACCCTTTTTTGAAAAAATTAATGAATTCATGACTTGTATTAAGATTTAAAGGTTAAAATTATCTTTTATAACTAAAGTTATGTAGTCTGAATTATATAATATTACTGAATGAATATTTATTCTAATAGTAAGATTAACGATTATAGGACTCATAATTATATAAGGATTATTATATTCATAAATTTCAAAGAACATCAGTATTAAATGAATTACATTGAGAGTTATATAATAACATTTGTCAATTTAAATAAAAAAAAAAAAAGAAGAAAAGTTCATATTAATAAACATAAAAAAATTGTAATAATAAAAAAATATAATTAATAGTTTTAATGAATACCTCTAATAGAAAAAAAATTAAACAATAATAAATTAAATTTGATACAAAATAATAATAATAGAGATATTTAAAAAATACTAAAATATAAAACAATACTAAAAGGATATAGTAAAATTTATAGACATTGATTAAAATTTACTACAAATTGTGAGCGACAACTATAACTTCATATGATATTTAAAAAAAAACAAGTTATATAAGTGAGATATGACTTACATAAATTTTAAAAAAAACTTAAAAATAATAAAAAATAAATACAAATAAGTTATATTTCTTAACTATAATTTATTGTATATTATTTTTTTTGTTTATTCTATTTTAAAAATTAAATTTTGACTTATATTTATATAAAAAAATTGACTTTTAAAATGCTTCGTCATGATAAAAAAAAATCGCACTTTGACATTACCCTTTCGTTAGGGAAACAGACTGGTTGATGGGACTGCCTCTTGAGTTGTCAAAGTTTGGGATGAAGGAGCAGCCTAAACAGAGATTGCCAGGTGGCTACTCATGGTTTAGTTTTGTCAATTCTAATATTTGTCTAATTTTTATATGTTTAATTTTTTTAATTTATTCATAAAATTATTTTATTTCTCATAAAAATATTATAATTATATATACCATAATTTAATATTTTCTTCACATAAATTTATAATAAATATAAATAAATATATTTTTAATTGACACCAAACATTATCCTTAATTTATGACTTGCAATGCCAATAACAATTGAAGGGTTGGCACTTGTCACTGAATGGACTGATCACAAAATGGAGTTACGTGATTTTTGGTAAGAGTGTTTGCAATCGAGTTTGCATCCAATTGGAGTTAAAAATTTGACTCATTCAAATAATATGATTTATATTAATTTAAATTAAATTAAATTTTAAAATTGATTTAATTTAAATATATTATAATCAGTTTAAATTTGATTAATTTAATTGATTTTTAGTAAAAAAATATAAATTTAGAATTTTGTAAATTAAAAATAATTCTGTCATTAAAAAGAAATAACAATAAGAAATAAGAAATAAAAAATAATACATTTAATATGTATAAAATAACATTTAATTAAGAGTCACACACACATATATATATATATAATATGAAAAATTAAATTTATTATATATAAAAATACAAATTTAAATTCAATATAAGAAAAAATTATATAATATTAATTAATTTGAATTTAATTTAATTTATTTTAAAAATTGAAATAAAAAATCAATCTAATCTAATTGATTTTAAAAAATTAAATTAATAAAAATAAATTTATCCAATTTATTAGAATTCAAATTTTTTATTCGATTAAGATTAAATTTGAACATCCCCAATTTTTAGTTAAACATAATCTGATATAAACATTTAAATTATTATTTAATATATATAAAATTGTCAAATATATGGTAAAATTATATCTATGTTGGAAAATATTTTTACACAAGTAAAATTAAAATATCTATGGGATTACTTAATAAATCGGGTCTGACTAAAACTTTCTCATGGAGCCAAAGAAGGGGATTGACCCACATTTTTCACATAAAACTTTCCCTTTTGTATAAAAAAAAAAAATTGCCCCCTTAATAAATTGCCAAAAATTAAAAAAGAAGCTGTCCCCTTAAGATTTTTTTTTAATGAACTCTGTCCCCGTTAGATTTCCGAATAAAGTTACTTGCAGAATTCTCATAATTAATTACGACTATGTCAACGAATGTAGCAAACAGCCACGTGTTTTTCTTTTTCTTTTTTAAAATTTCAATAAAATTTCATTCTTTTTTAGCTGAGAAAAAAAAAATCATTAAAAAACAAAGGACTGACTGCATCGAAAGAAACGTAAATGTCTTTAGAGTGTACACAACTAGACGCACACACGCACTGATCAGTGTTTGAAAGTCTTCTGTGAGTAATTTAACAATCTGATTAGTATAATTAACTAATTAAGAGTTATGGCCTACCTTATATGTACCCAACTTTTGGTAAATTCAAAGTTTGTAAATAGTACTCCGATTTTTAATAATTATATTTTATTTTATATTGTACTTATTTAATTCGTGTGATGTAATAAAATGTTATGATTAAAAAATTAATATTTCGATATTAGAGAAAATAAAGTAATTCTAACTAAATTAAAAGAAGTGTTTGATTTATTTTCTATTTTTATTTTCAATTGATATTTTTTAGTGATAATTATAAAAATATCATATTATTTTATTTTTTTTAATTTTTTTGTAAAAAAATAAAAAAATTTATTTTCACAATTTTCTTTACAAAATTTTAAAATAAGAATTAAGATAAAAATAATAAAATATTTTTATAATTATTAATAAAAACATATCAATTATGAATAATAATAATAAAAAACAAATCAAACATCATATGAATGTTTTAAGTCCTTATTACTTGGTCATAATGTTTTGTCATATATAAACATTTTGGAGGCGAGAGGGGTCGTTGGTCTGGTGCTCGATTAAATTAAGTGTCTAATCTGTAATTAAGTATATATGTGACTATTTTCCTTAAATTTGATAACGTTGAATGCATCCCGATTTCTTTTGGGCCATCAGAGGGGATTTTATGAGAATTTTGAGACTTAGAAAACCGAAAATATAAGCTTTTTATATGTCTTTTTGTTTGCATTCAATATATACTTGCAGTTGCTAAGAGAAATAACTTCATAATGAATTTGTTTCTCTTGTAAAAAAAATGTAGTTTCAAATATCTAACTCATTATTGGTGTTATTGTGATATATAATCAATGAACTTTTATGGGACACACATTTTATCCTATTGAAATTTAAAAAATCTATTCGTTCCTGGATTTTAATTGTTAAAAGTCTACTTTTAATTATGTATTGTTTTCTAACAATATGCAAAATAATGTCATACAATTTTTAAGTTCAAATTTAATTTGAATATTTAAGATTAATTTAAGTAGAAAAAATGAATTAGTCCTTGTTACATGCTCAGTATTTTTTATATTTTTGTAAAAAGATGGATAGTCGTATATATATATATAGACACACACACTTGGTTGAACCATAAAGGTATTTTTTTTTCGTTGTTATACCTAAAAGCTTACTAATTTTTTAAAATAATTCTTCCAAAAACTATATATAGAGAGAGAGACACACACACACACTTGGTTGAACCATAAAGGTTTTTTTTTTCGTTGTTATCCCTGAAAGCGTACTAATTTTTTGAAATAATTATTCCAAGAACCAGGAAGAGTAGTGATCAAAGAAGACTGTATTCCTCGTAAAAAAAAAAGACAGTATTCGCATGTCAGAAAACAATAATTTGATTTATATTTTAATTGATTTTGATTGAGACAATGAAAATGACCAAAATTTCAAATTCCCTTGGACATAGGATGCTTCGATCAGAGTCGCAACGGTCATGTTCATGAGACAACGTGTTTCTACTTTTATTGGCGAAATTTGTGATTATTCTTTTTGGGCTGTAAAATGAATCTAGTGAGGAAATATTTGGTATCTTTCTACTGGATGCTTCAAAGAAGTGGGGGATTATTTGTCAAGTGCAGACAATGAAAGCAATAATTGGCACCCATTTTCAACTAATATTTTACCCCCTTTACCATTGTCATTATTGGGGACTCCAATCCATTTGTATTTTTCTGTCAACATAGCCACGTATGTCAAAATAATGTACATGTGTCATCACGAGCTATTTTTTTCTTCTCGGGCCATCTCCAAGAAATGCCAAAAACCATCCATGCTGCAAATTTTTCACTGTTGTGCTTAAATAAAACAATAATTGCCATAATACGACGGTGATATTGGCATTGATTTGAATGTGGTTATGTATAATTATGATTTTCTTTCTCCTTTTGTTGTGATAAATGATATTTATGATTATTACCTTAGACGTAATATCATAGTTTGCATGGGTGTTAGAACTTGAATTTTTTTTTTCTTTTTCTAAACTGAGTTTTTATTTGCTTATGTTCATAAATTATCAAATGAAATTACATCCAGAAAAAAGAAAGGAGGCGCGATAGGTTTTAGAACGCCTGTTACTTGGGCCGTTGGAGAGCTCTCTCGTGCTTAATACGGTATTACCTACCAAAACTAGTGGAATTCTTTTCTTTCATTTGCCTTACAAACAATGGCATAAAAAAGCTATTCCTTTTTATTTAATAGGGAAAAAATGACAAAAACGAAGAGTTGGATAACGTGTCTGCTCACGCATTGCGAGAAATTCGTACTCTTGAAAATTCTTTTCGTACTCTATTAAATATATTTATAAGTAGATATATGATGTCGAACTTAACATTATTACTGTACATCTACTTTACATCGAGATAAAAGGTAGATTTATCATTTGCACCAAAATGAAACCATGAAGACATCAATATTTTTATTTGTATATCTTTAAGTTTTTAATTAAGTTTTATCCTTAATAGATATTTATATATATATTTTTCTTATCTTAATTCAATTTGTTAAAATCATAATATTTACTATAATATCTTTTTTTTTGTTAAATTAAAATTTTGGTTTATATAATTTATACTTATTTTTAATTTAATCTCTATAATTATTTTTGTTTTAAATCAGTTTTCAAACTTATAAATCTTTTTAAAATAAATCTTGTCAATAATTTTTATTTTAATACTGTTAATTTAATCTCTGTTAAGCATCTTATAGAAAAAAAGAGCATTAAAAAGAATATTTATTATACAAAAGAATATTTATTGAAAAAAATAAATACTTATTATAATGAATAAACACCTTATAATTTGACATTTTGCAGAAAGAAGTAGCATCTAAAGGAATTCTTATTAGATAAAGAAACACATATTTTATTAACAAACTTATGATATTATAACGGTATTATAACATAAATTAATAACGAGGACTATTTTAAATTTTTTTGTAAGTATGAGAATTGATTTTAAAAAAAGAAACCAAAGAAACTTAATTGAAAATGAGTATAAATTATAAAGACCAAAACTTTAATTTAATCAATGCTTAATAAATTTTAAAATAAAACTACTATTTTTAATTTTTATAAAATTTTCTATGGATTACACGAGTAATATATTTATAAATTTTGTTGTTAACTACTACTTCAGTCCCGTTATAACTTTTTTTAAGATTTTTGCACAAGTATTAATATTACTATTAAATAATTCTAAATATAGAGAAATATAATTTGACATAACTTAATTATTTTTTCTTAAAAAATTATAAAAATTAATTAATTATAAATTATGTGTAGTTATTGATTTAGTTGAAATAAAAAATAATAAAGATAAAGTTAAAAAAATTAATTAATATTTTTTTGATATTCTCAAATGAAAATTAATTTGAGATAAAATATTTTTAAAAAAAATAATTATAACGAGACAGAAGAAGTATTATTTTGCTAATAAAAATCTTTTAGTCAAATGAACTTATTTAAGCAATTAATACTTGAAAGAATAATGCATATATATGTGATTCAGATAGTATTGCAGTACTAAATGATTTTGCCCATCTTAGAAGAAAGCATATATATGCTTTTTGTGTGCGTTATTAAAGTATTAGCAACCTGATTTGTATGATTGGTATCTCTTTATTTGTTCTGGTAAAAGTATTAGTGGTATCTTTATTCTGGTGAGAAGAAAAAGATATTCTACCACAACATGCTCCTTAGCTTGATGTGCAACATCAGCTTTGGTCTATGTATATAAGTTACAGCGGGCAAAAAAAAAGGTAAAATTAAGTGGCAAGTTGTCATACTATTATATCCTCACCTTATGATGAGCCTCTCCTTGCAGTTTTAGGTCAAGTGCTTTTCTAGCTAGCTTAATCAGAAAGCAGGTGAACTTAATTAAAAATCAATACAATAATATAAACCAAAATTAAAATTAAAAAGAACTGCCAGCAAAAATTAGGACATAAAATGGACCAATATAATATAATAAACATTAACATTTTAACGATCTGCCAACAAAATTAGGACATAAAATGGACAGAATGTAGTCATCAACACTACGTTATTCTAAATAAGCCAGGAGGAAGCGACAATTAAAATGGAAAAATAAATACCCAGCTGAGTTTTATTCCACACTCACCATATATACATAATTAAACAGGGGAGGATATACAGATGACAGGAAGGTGAGGAAGTTTAGAACCAACTGAGGAAGATGAAGCAGGGCAACTTAAAAACCTTATCTTAAACGATAGTTGCACATTTTTATTTGGTGTAATATTCACATAAATTCTCGCACAAAAAAACTTACCATATTCAGTGGGTTTAGTGAAAGAAGACATCTTTGTGCAATTGGTGCAAAGAAAGAATTCTTGCATACATATAAATGTATCTTACATACACTCATATAAAGTGAGTCTCATAATGAGATAGAATCTACTAATATGAGTGTATGTAAGATACATACATATGTATATAAGAATTTTTCGAGGTGCAAATTTAGTAAATTTTCAAAATTTGTTGATGGACAATTTGCAGTCGGCATCCACCCATGACCCATGACCCATGACCCATGACATATCACGCAATGGACCATGGTAGCTACTATAGGGCTTCAAGGCTCTAGCTAGTGGCTAGAGTGCCCCCAAAAGTGGAAGGAACAAAAGAAAAAGAGGAAAAAGAGGCAGCACAAGCAGCAAAAAAAGGAACTATAGGTTGTCTACTAAGTAAGGTAACTTAGTAAGACTCCCAGAGAAAAGGCTCTTCAAGCCGGAAACTTGAGTCTAGATGTTCAGCTCCGGCTACAAGCCAAGCTGATGAGTAATGAAACTCATCAACACAACAATGATTCAAGTCGAATGAGAGATCAGGAAGGTTCAAGAATGTGTCATCCTCACCCTTCAATGATGAATTTGATGATCCTTGGGTGTGGCTGGAGGAGGATAAGGCTTGGCTCGTCTCAGACTCGACTTCTAATTCCACTTCATGGCTTCGCTCGTGGTGGCAATTTATGGCGGCTGCCTTGGCTGCCGTGGCTTGTATGTCTTTAGGGGAAGTGCTAGCCGGGCGTGGCAGCTCGGCCGCTAATTCGGGGAAATTGAGGTAAGCCGAGCCTCCTTTGATTGCAAGAGCCGCCATGTCATGGGCTCGAGCCGCCATCTCTGGCGTGGGAAAAGTACCAAGCCAAATTCTTGATTTCTTCCTTGGCTCCCTGATTTCTGAGACCCATTTGCCCCATTGACGCATGCGCACTCCTCTATAAGTTGGGTGCTTCCCATCATTGCCACTCTTCACCACTTTCTTCTTCTTCTTCTTCTCATTGTTGTTGTTTCCATCTCTGCCTAATTCTTCTCCTTGCTGAGTTTTCTTCAGGGTGTTAGTGGCTTCTTCTGTGGAGGAGGAGGTGGTGGTGGAGGAGGCAATAATGGTGAAAGAGAAGGAAGTGGTTGGTTGAACTTCACTGTCTATAAGGACACCTTCTTCCATGTCTATTGGGGAGATGGAAGGAGGGGAAGAGCTTTGGCCTTTTAAATAAGAGGTAGGTTGAGCTGTGAGCTACTTATATTAAGTCTTCCACATATTAAAGAAATGGGTCCAAGTGAAAAAGAGAAACAGTTGCTTCTATCTCTTTTCTCTCTCTTTCTTTTTGGCATTTTGATTCAGAGATATAAATCCTTACCACATCTGGCTTAATCAATAATGACCGTGCTCTTTTTTTTTTTTTTAATCTGAATTATGACCATATTCTTATACTAACCAATGATAGATGTTAATATTTCCATCTGAATAAATTAGTTTAATAAAGTCGCCATACCAAAGGCATCAGATTTAGTTTTATATAATTACCAAAATCAAGTCAAGTGTACAACATTTGTAACTATATAAGTACTAAAAGTGGATAAACAGGTAAATCCATTCCGCGCACTAGCTCAACTTGCAACAAGTTAATTATAAACAATCCAGACCAAAATGACTCGCGATATAAATGGACCACTAAAATGGTAAGTCGAGCTCTATCTGCATTAGCCAGTGAGTTCATAGGCTAGCTCATCAATTCATTACTTGTATTTTTCCTCTATGTTTTTCTTTTGTTTATTTTTAGGCTTTTTCTTTTCTTAAAATAAATATTTAGAGTTGTAAACCCTATTTGAACATTTAGATCATTAGAATCATTTGAATTTAAGAGATTTTATTTTTTAATTATTAGACAAGCGAGCTAGTTAAAAAAATTGTTCAAATAGTTTTTTTTTTTTTAAATAAATGTTAAGTGACTCACGAGCTGGCCAGCAAATTAGCAAGCCACAACAGAACTCGTACACTTTCATTTAATCAAAATTGAAAAATACCTAATCTTAACCAGCATTGATTACGAGTTGAATAAATCGATCCCATGATCTGCGACTCATTTACCAAGCTCTATGAAGTACCGTATTAACATTTTTGTTTCCTTAATTCTCTTTATTTCATGCAAATTAAAGGCACTTTTTTGTAGTGATTTTCGTTCATTTCTTGGCGTTACATCATTTTGTACTCGTTGAGATTTTCATTCATTTCTTGGCGTTAAGTCATTTCATCCTCATTGAACTGTCTGATTAATTAGGGGCAATTTTAATACCTCGAGTGGCTCCTGTAAGTGGCATCTCTATTGTATCATCATCATCCTAACGTTTTGAACATTACATGAGATATTAGGTGTCACTCTGTCGACATCTGTGTATTTGTCCTTAGCCCCAAATCAAAAGTGGAGAAAAGAAACAATAAAACAAAAATGGACCGCTTAAGGTCATTTTACATTATTTCACATGTGTCGTATTGGGTCAAAAGCAACGATATTTTTAGTAAGAATAAAGATAGGTGGGCCTTCATTCAAAAAAAATCAAAGGGTGGGCATACATAAAATTGCTTATGTAACCCAAAATCATTGCCTTAAACAAGTGAAATTATAAGGTCATTGCTTAGTACGTATAAGGTCATTGCTTATGTCTAGATAGAACTGACAACTCTAACAGAATAGGTGATGAAACAAGTGAATCTAATGAAATAAACGATGGAAACAATATTTTGATTTTAATATTATGTGAAATTATAATTTAAAATTAATTAATAAAAAAGATATTAAATAGAATAATTTAACAAATATATAAATTACATTTAAAAAATTAACACTAGGATATAAAACTCTGACACTTTACATTTTACCTTTGATTATTCTAATCAATTTAAATAGAATGGGGGTGAAGCAGGTGGCTCGGCCATAATCGATATCACTGAATTTCATATTCTTCGATTATGCTGACCCTGTTAGAACATTCGTTTCTTTTTGGTTGCCTTCTATTATTGTTAACGTTCTGTCTTGGTGTGTGTGTGTGTGTCAACTTATAAAGTGTAGAGGCGAGTACAGTATATCCCAATTTGCTAATTTTGGTTTTTTTTTTGGATTTATTTTATAAGGTAAGAAACCCCTATTGAAAGAAAGCTTCACTAAACTACAAGGTCATTGGTGACTTTTCTTCAATTATTTTTTGTACAACTTTTCTCCAAAAATTTGTTGTGGAGAAATTGGAAGGGTCTGACAATTTTATATCTTAACTGTCAAAGATAATAATGGTACCAAAACATAAGATTACCATATTCATGCTTAGCCATAATACTTAAGATGGTCACACTCATATAGATAGGTTCAACTATAGATCTATAATGAGATTTACCCTGTGCAAATATGTTCATCTTAAGCATTATGCCTAAGAAAAAAAATCCAAAATATCATCCTGTAAAAATAAAAAATAAAAACACTTGTTTTCCTTTGTTTCATTTCTACCTCCCCTAGTCTTCACCTTTGTGTCAAAAGTTTTTCCAGTAAAATACAATACTGTTTTCACTTTAATTCTGATACTGCCCAAATTAACAGATAAGGCGTATTAATTTTTTGGTTAGCGATTCTCTTATTTCGAGTAATGTTATATCTTTTTATTCAATTATTTTAATAATTATTTTAATATTAAATAAAAAAATATTAAATAAAAAATAAATATATTTAATATTTTAAAAATATAAAAATATTTAATATTTTTATTTAATAATTAAAAATTAATAAGAGAAAGAATAAATCATTTCTCAAAAAATATATATATATATATATATATATATATATATATATATATATATATATATATATATATATATATATATATATAAAAACTGGTTCCCTTATTATATATATCCCATAATCTCTACCCCAATTAATAAAATCTTGCTGCCCTACATGAGACCGTACATTATTTAAACTCGCTTATTTGGTTGATGTGACGGACAACTAGTTTTTTTTTTTTTCTTTGATGATAATGTACAACTAGTTATTTAGGGTATATATGATAAAATTCTTCGGAATGTGGAGCCTCTTAGTCACCCTTTTTTTTTTTTTTTTTTTTGGTCCTGAGTCACCTTCTAAATTATAAGAATTCTCATTATAGAATCTAAAATTATAAATATTAGTCATATTAACTTTTTATTTTAAAAAATTAGTATATTAATTTTTAAATATGTAAAAATTGATCATATTAGTCTCTCATATCAACTATTTTTCAATCAAATTAATTTTTACTGGTCCTTACATAAGAACTAATTTAATTAACAAATTACAATTTTAGAAACTAATATATTAATTTTTTAAATTTATAGACTAATATGATAATACTAATAATTCCAGAAACTAAAATAAAGATTGACACAAATTATAATCTATATCAACCACTCTCGTTGTCTTCATATATACTTAACTCAAACTAAAACTACTGTATAATTGGAGTATAGAAAATATATTCCACCCTAATAATACATATTGACCAGAAAATCTAACAGTGTTGTTATGTATTAACACTTCTTTGTGATTTATTCGCACCAATTTATTATTTTTGCTACTTTGGTCAGTGTAGGTCCATTAGTAGTTATAATGACTGCAATTTTCATGAAGATGAATTTAGTTTTAATGGACAGATCTTACACTGCTTCATTAGCATATCACAAATGGTATATAATATAGGTTAAATTAATCTGTAAATCTTAATACTATTAGAAAATTCTTAATTATATTTATATATTTTAAAAGTTTTATAATTGAATCTCTATAATTTTACAAAATTTAAACGGGGTTTTTATCACTTGAACATCGTTAGAAAATTTCTATTGATAGGCAAGATTTATGGACCCAATTAAAAAAATTTTAAAATTATAAGACCTAAAAAGATTGTAATTGGGTTCCTATAATTTTACAAATTTTTAAATGGGTCATTAGATTCAGTTTATCATTAACAGTGCTTTAATGGTAGAGACACAATTAGAAATTCTTAAAATTATAGAGACCTAATTTAAAATCTCTAAATAATATAGTAACCTATAGAATAATTTGACTATAGCATATAACTAGGACTTGGTCTCGTTAATATATTCTTAATTTCAGTGGATTATTGTTTATTTATTAGTAAAATCTACCATCTTTGACGGAAACAAAATTCAGATGGTAAATAAAAATTTTAGTTTCAAATTGTTATATGTTAAAAAAAAAAGTCACTCATGGAAGGAAGAGTTTAATTTTTATGCACGGTAACTATAAATTTTTTTAATATTATTAACTAATTATACATTATCATATATGTGATTTTTGAAGTAATTATTATGTGAGTCAAATATTTTAAAAAACTTGATAATGTATAATTGAATGATTATGTAAATTTTTTTTACAATAATAGTGCATTTAAATTAAATCATAGAAGGAAAGACACATTATTGAAATAGTAAGAAATTTTGTGGATTTTAATTAATGAAGGAGGAAAAGGAAGCCGGAAAAATTAGTTCTCAGGACAGTTTATACTTTAGAGGATTTTTATTTTGGGTGAACATACTTTAGAGGATTAGTGTGTGTCTGGTATATGATGAAAGATGTTTAAGACTTTAGATCCCACAAACACAAATTATTCTTTTTGACTAAAGTATTGCTTGTGGTAGAGTAGCCAATATAAAACACTTTCTTGCGGCTGCTTAATTGTCTTTAATTGTCTCCAATTTTTCTTTTTCTTTTTGGCTTAATTAATTGTCCTCCATTTGCAAATTGCACACGTGATAGTTGTGGGAGATCAGCTGTTAGAGCTTCTACCTCATGAAACACATAAATGTACACATAATATAGAGAGGCATCAGGGATGCTTGCCTGTATCCACTTAGTTTCTGCGGTGCCTAAAAGACCACAAAGCCTGCTTTCTGAATTCTGACCCTCTTTCCCTAAGCTGTACCAAGAAGGTACCATAGAAATTCTCTTCCCTAAGACATCCACAAAAATTTTGCCATAACCCCTTAATGAACCCTATACTTCACGTCTTGACAGCAGTGTTTCCAAAATAGAACCGAACATTAAATTGGTAAAGTCGCTAAATTATAATTGAACCAGTCAAATCGATTTAATTAACACGATCACATATAATTATAGTTTTTTTTTTTTGTGCATGCACATAATTATAGTTTGATGTAAATGTTCAACCAAATGTATAAAAATAATAGATTGTTAGTTGCAAAAAAAACTTTACAAAAGTTTAAATCAATGGATGAAAATTTATTATCAGATCATTTCAGATGCAGACAACATGATTTTGGACTGCTGATCTTTGTATTATGACGTTTCTTTACTTAAAATTTCGGTGCATTAATCTTTTCTCAAAATAATAAACTAAAAGCTATATATTGAGTATGATCTGTTACAAGATAACATGCAGGGTTTATGAACACAACTCATATTTCATCAATTCGTGAATATCCTATTCGTACAAGTTTGGAAATCACAATTTAACCTCGATTTTTTTATTACATTTTTTTCTTATATTATTTTTTATAATACTTATATATTATTGAGATCAACATTCATCTTTTAATATTTTTTTATTTAATCATAATTATCAAAAAATAATATAAAAATAATATAAAAAAAAAGTGATGTGAGAACATTTTTTTATCACAAACCAAAAGGTTTTTTTTTTTTTTTTTGAATAGTTGAAGACTTATCATGATTTAACATTAATATAAGATCAAAGTTTTGTTTTGTAATACGTGACAATAAGATTTCAACTTATAATTTCATTCAAATCATTCAAGTCGACTGATAACCAACCTAAAGGTTTAAAATAAAAAATATTAAGTTGATATGTCTTCGTACAGAAATGCTAAACTCTCAAAAAATAAAAAATTATATCCATATAAAATGGTGGTGACATTTAAGGTGAGCGTCAAACTAGTGTTGGACCATCTAACCATAACAGTTGAATATTATAAAAATTAAATTAATGGCAATTATTGAAAGTGGATTATTTGTTTAACAGGCTAGACATCACTAACCTCTAACCCTCCCAGCAGCCACCGCCGCCACCACCACCAACCTCCAACCAACCAACCCAGCCGCCGCTGCCACAAGCCACCACCACGGCCACCATCTTTCGAGCCTTATCCCGCCGGCGATGATGTTGCTGGCGCTGTTCACCGGCGAGCAACCACCTACAGCGGCTAAAAGACTCCAAAACCAGATCTGAAAACCTTAGCCCCTGCCTTACGTCCTCCACGGCCAGCCACCAACACCTTCAACTCATTGAACCCAAAGCCACCCAAAAAAACAGGTAAAGGAAGATGCAAAAAGAGGTTCTGGCTTTCGTTCAAAACGCAGCCACAGAGGAGGTCAGGAATGAGAAACAGAGGGGCGCGGAGCTGCGGTGCGGGGTCAAACGTGGCTGGTGAGCAGCGTTTCTGGCACTGGACGACGGTTGTTGGTCTGGGCGGCGGTGCGGCTCGCAGCTGGTGGCTGGATCTGGGCGACGATAGAGATTTGCAATTGTAGTTTGTGGTTGCGGCTGACGACGCGGTGGAGGAAGTCGGTGAAGAAGAATCCCACGGCGAAGATGGTGGGTGACGCGGTAACGGAGAAGCTGGCCGAAGTGGAGGCAGGCGGCTTCCCCGATGAGGGTAAAGCCGTGGGTCTGGTGGTGACCTGCTAAAACAAAATGACCTGTTACTATAGGTTAAAATTACAATTATGATTAATTATGTTACGTTTATCGTAATTATAAATAATTATAATAGATGCAATTATAATTATAGTTGCAATACAGTTGAACAGACTACGACAATTTAAAATCATGCCTACAACAACAATAGGTTTAGGATAATAATTCATTTGTGGTACATTAATAAAGTGATCCACTTTAAATGTCATCAAATAAAACCTAAATCCGGTTCTTTCCGTTTTCACCAAATTTTATCCTTAGTTTCTTACACAGTTTTATGATCCAATTCAAACTGATACGACACCTGACTCTTGGTCGAACCAGTTCTACTAGTACACGTATTTTGTAGGTTTGTAAAACATTGTTTGTCCACATTCATGACTAAAAAGAGAGTAAAAGAACACTAATTTTGCCTGCTGGTCCTTCCTACACGCATTTTCTTGGTGGGTTGCAGTGGATGCTCAATAATTGATGGCCGAAACCCTTAATAATGTACCATATATTCTAGTACAAGTAAACGTGGTATCCCCCCCGTCTCTGCTTTTACGATATCCCTTGCAAATCACGCGTTTATGAAAAAGTACGATGGTCCCAGCAAGTTGCAGCAACTCATGCACTTATAGCAGTAAATACTAAACAGTGGTTGCTAATGCTTTCAAGTCAACGGGATATGTGTGTACCATTGGACAGTGGACATGGTTAAAAAATACAAAAAAGCGCAACAAAAGAACAATGGTATTATAACTTAATAGAATGACTATGAAAATTATACTCTTTTTGTTTATTTTTATTTATTTATTTAAGAATATTATTTATCTATTTCAAAAATTAAAAAATTAAAATATTTATTAACCTTTTTTTTTTAATTTTACTATCATCTTTTATTTCTTTATTAAACTATTATTAGAGCATGAGATTGAAAAAAGGAGAAAAATGTGAAATTAATAAAAATAAGATGAGAAAAAATATTAATTAAGTTAAAAAAGAATAATTTAATAATATTAAATTATATTTTATATTATTTAATATATTTAATAACTTTTTAATAAGTATATATTAATTTTAACAGACATATAAAAGCGGGAAGCAACCGATATCCCTCGACATTCCATGAGTAGCATTGTGCAAAAGCTTGCATGCAATTTTGTGATAATACACATGACGGATGTTATTATACTCCATCTCAAGTTTTGGTGTACCATACATCTCTAATTTTTACTTATGATACCTAGTTACTTGATTTCTTTTACTTTTTTTTTTACACATTCATCTTCTCTCCCCTCCACCACCTCCCCTCCGCCTCTCCAACCATTGTCATCCACCACCCACGAGCCATTGCTATTTCCAAAGCATGGACAGTGGACAAGGTGGGTTTGGGTTTGGATCCGAGTGGTTCTGGGCTGTTGGTCACGGTGGACAACGGCAAAGGCTGGTGGCCGGTTTGCATTAGCCAAATCTGGGCTCTGTTCTGCCAGATCAGGGGTGGAGTGGCTGGGCATAGTGGCGCGAGTTAGTCAACGGTGGTTTGTGGCAGAAGGTTGGCTGGATTTGGCTTCTATTTAGCCATTGATCCAAATTTGACCCTCCGCCTCCCCCACTTCCGCCATCCACCCCAGATTTGGCTTCTCACTCCAAAACACTATCTTCTCTTCTCCAAATTTGGGGATGGAGGCCTGGTTCATTTGGTGTCTGTCAAACCACTACCCATACTACCACTCAGATCCGTCCGTGTTGGGTCGTGGGGGAGCAGATGGGAAACAGGGACACCGCGCGAACCACCCATGCCCGAATCCATAGGACTTCCTCTGTTGTCCTCAACAACTGTGAGCCGCCATCCACCCTCTGCCCCTAATATGGCCGAATAGAGCCTAAACCTGGCCACACAAATTGGCCACCTGCCCTTGCCGCCATCCCCGATCTTGTCGGTGGTGGATGATGCATATTAGCACAATGCATACTTGTTAGGTTGTTGTTTTAGGTTGGTGATAGGCAAGCGATGAGGTGTGGGAGCTGGTGGTTTTCTATTTGGGGTTGTGGTGGTTCAGTGGCCATGGAGTTGGACAACAAAGATGGGTGGTGATGTAGGGAGGTTCAGACGGCAGAGCAAAAAGGTCGCAGAGCAAAGTGGTTGTTTCGGTCTGAGAAGCGGTGGGTGGGTCGTGAGGCTGGACCGTCGACGACGGAGTAGGTGAAGGAATAGTGGATATATGCGGCTGTTTGTGGTGCTCCGATGGTGAAGTTGTCACCGATGACTGGAGCAGAGATGGCATCCTAGGGCGTAGGGGGGTTGGCAGCGAAGATGTTGGGTTAGATGGTTAGAGTGGTGGCTCTGACGGCGGTTGGAGTGGTGGTTCTGGTGGCTGGGGCTGGTGGAAGAAGAAAGTGAGAGGAGAATGATGAATGTAACCAGTTTTACAAGTTACAAGTCACCAAATCTAACCATTCATATATTTTAAACATAAATCTATGACTGTCGTTGAAAGGTGTACTATACACCTTACCATGTAAGGTGTATATTAGACGGAGTCTAATACACACACCTATAGATGGTGGGGGAGAGGGGTTACTCAAATATGTGAATAAGGAGCGCTGATAGCTGAAGCTTGGAAACAATTCTATATATCAGATCTTTGCTTATGTGTTTGCGTGTAGTAAGGATATAATAATTCAAAAACATTTATTTTAGTTTATATTACACTTATAACCCAATCTTTTTTATTAGTTTTTTTAAGAGATACTATTATAAATAAGGAATATTTTTTTCTTTAGAGTATTTTTATAATTTTTGAGTATGGGACTAATCCTTTCAAACATAAAAAGATACACAATGACAGACTTACATGTATACGAGTAGAGAGACATGTCCTCACTTAGCTTTATTTTTTATTATTATTTATGATATTTATTTGTCATTTTTATTTTTTTATATTTTTAATTTTATCCTTATATGATAAGTAAATAAATAAATTTGTAATAAAAAATTAAAATTTATGTAACATGATAATTCATACATACATATAATTAAAAATAGATAATATTATTATAATAAAAAGAACATTCAACATAAAAAATAATTATAAATTAATATTTTATCAGTTAATATTAATATATTTTTTATTAATTTTTTTAATACTTTTGTGTTACTTTTACACTCACTGCCTGACATTTCTACGCCCATCCCTAACAATTCAGCTCTCTCCACAAGTGGTATGTTCGAGGCGTACCTTTGATCTCTTCCTGAAAAGATAATTGGCTTACAAACGCGCATTAAGAGATATACTATTATAATCTATAGATAAGGATTATTAAAAAAAATAAAAAATTATGCAACAAACTTTATCCACACAATTGATTTGATTAGTTACTTGTCACTTCAAATGGCTTAATTAACCCATGGAATATCCTCTCTATTATTGATCATCGTTAATGTTAACCCAAAATTCCCTACATATTCTAATTGATGAGCTCCTTAACAGCATAACCACAAGTTCTGTTTATACAAATTGCTTTATTAGATAGTGCTGGTGTTTTGTTCTCTAGAGTGTAGTTCTTCTTTGGCTTCTCATTTTACCAAATAAAATTGCAATAATTAGATAATCATAGTTATATTTGGTTAACAGGATCCACTTGTTCCTACTTTACCTTTAAACTTTTCATTGATGTTATATAGATATATATGTATATATATTTTTTATTTTTTTATATGTGTAATTTTTTATTTTATATGTAAATAAATTAATAAATTTATAGTGATAAAAAATATAACTCATAATATATTATTTTTTATTTTTGACCAGTACTTACATGATTTAATACTTAAGTATACTCATATAGTAATATTTTTTATATTTTAATAGTACTCACGTGAGTTTAGCACCAATATACTCATATCACAAAATTCTGCTGCTCTCACCGTTCTTTATCTCTGCAAACTAGCAGTGAAGGAGGACATTATCTGCTCAGGCTTATTCACATCTACTTTGACCACAGAACGTTTGTCCTTATTGTTTAAATTTTCTGGGTCCGTCACTGATTTAATATATTACTTTGATCAGTTCAATGTTGTCCTTGTACTGTCCTATTAAAAAATTGCCTAAAAATGGTTATCATCAATTTATCGATCCATCAGTTTTGTCTTCTTTTTTTTATTTTGTCAGAGTAAGTTGTTATCTAATGATTAACTTAGGATGAGGATCTTCTTCTGTTTTAGCCAAAATGTTAAGGATGAAAATCATCTTCTGTTAGTCAAAACAGGATATGATCCTATTTTGTCATTTTGGAAAAGATGACAAATAGTTCCCTCCCCTCCCCTCCTCCCACCCTCTAACCACCATGTTTTGTCATTTTTTTCCCAAAATGACAAAATAGGATTCTCTTATTTTGGTCAAATGAAGATGATCCTCATCCATTAAATTACACTTTGGGTTCTTATAATTTTTACTCTTTTTAAATTTAGTCTTTATAATATTTTTTAAAATTAATTCTCATACTTACAAATGTTTTTAAAAATAATTTTTATCATTATTTTTTGTTATAATACCATTAATTTAGAAATTTATAAAAAAATATATTTAAAAGAACATTTATTGACCAAAGAAACGCTTACTAAAAGAGAATCTATGAATAAACAAAAAATATTTAATGAGTTTTCCAACTAATGATGTTATAACAATATTTAACGCCTATTTTTAAAATTTTTTGTAAATATGAAAATTGATTAAAAATATAAAAATTAAATTAAAAATGAGTGAAAATTATAAAAATCAAAATTATAATTTAACCTTGTCCAATACTTCCATCGAATCCAATGATTGAAACTCTTCAATAAACCCATGGTATGGAATATATGTAAATTTGTATAAGTATATAGCTCCCGGACTATATCTTTCGGGTTGGAACGAGGATGAAAAGGGGAAGAGAGAAAATACAGTTGAAAAATAAGTCCTGAGTAACGGAAGACAAAAAGAACCGAAAATAGACTGCTCAACCTAACACAGTAACACGTGCACATGCAAGGAGAAACAGGCCAAACTATTCCGCCAGATGAGTAGGCCTAGTAAGATTTTGTAGCTAAGGCACACTACGCAATGGAGATTAAACTATGATATTAGCCCCAATTATCAATAATGTAATAAATGTTGTTCCAGAAGCACCAAATTGCAAGCTCTTCTCATGAATAACCTTCATGGAAATAAACTTGCTGGCGAATTTGTACTTGTGTGTAATAAAACATGTTTTTTTTTTCATTCCACACAACTTTATTACCGCCTTTAAATCAAAATAGTGTACATAACTATCTTCGGCATCAACAGGCCAGTTATAAAATACTTTTAGAGCCTAGCATTACGAAGTTGTTGCTTCAGCATTGGTCGAATATACTCTTGAAAGCCATCTGGCACAACTGAATCATTCAATGGATCCTTCCATGCCTCCTCGTACAACTTTGGATACACATTTCCATCATAGCGGCCAAGAACAGAACCAAGGTAGTGATCAGTGTAGTTAAACGCATCAACAAGCGCAATTGCATTAGGACGAACCTAACCACACAAATAATCATATCAGTTTCATATAATAAAAACCTAGACACCAGAAGGTGCAATTAGTTGCAATCGCTTAGGACACACCTGGGAATACAAGGACCTCAGCTGCTCATTGGCAAGATAACCCTGTTTGGGAGTGATGCAGCCAGTTGAAAGAAAATCACCCAGATGCTTATGAAGAAGAAACAAAGCATAAATGCTACAAAGACGTTCTAATTGCTGTTTCACACCCTTTCCAGGTATATCTTTCTGCAACTTCTCAATAAATCTGAAAAGCATAAGGTTGGTCAAGTTAAATGCAGAATATGCATGCAAATACTAGCTTCAAGCATAGAAATCTTAAACTAACAATTGAATTGTATGTTTGGTTTGGGCTCCTTTCACTAGAGGCCTCTTCACCCAAAGGACAATCCATCACACAATAGATCAAATACAGACATTATGTGGGACCAGTAAAAATGGGAAGAAGCTCACTTGGAAACAACAATTAACTGGCAATGAGCAACTGCTGCCTCAACTAGATCAGCCGACAGTTCTTGGAAACCTGACATCGAAAATACCATTAGCATTCAACATGATCATATCTGATGATGTTGCATTAATTAAATAGTCACTCACACATACACATGCTCTTAAAAGAATCTTATCTGTGCTTTTCTACGACACAGGTTGATTCAGTCAAGGTAAACCACTTCCCCAGCCCCTAGTACTCCCACAGTCTCCCCCACCAAACACCAAGAAAACAAATCAACCACAAAGGACGAGGATTTAGCTTGTGACTTAAAGAAGGATTAATTCATTTACCCTCTTCAGGGTTGGTAAACTTGCTAAGATTCTGAGCACAGGCAACAGACTTCCTAGCAGCCCTAGCTTCAAATGCTCCCAGCACTACATTAGGCTTCAACCAGTCCTCAGCTGCAAGCAATTAAAATAAGTCTATAATTATAACTCCTAAAGGACAAAGGCATAGTTAGTAATATTATCTGAAACTAAGAGATTTGGATATCAACAGATTAATATGGTTAGAATTTGCAAACTCTCAATCAAATCCAGATTCATTATACCTTTCTGAACATCAGAACGATATTGCATCAATTGTTCCAATCGTCCCATATAAGCTGTTGTACCAATGGGCTTTTTTCCAGAGCCCAACTGAGAAATAGTCTTCATGAGATGCCTTGCAACCTACATGGGATTTTCTAGAAGTTGTCAAACAACCCAAGACCATTCCTCAGTTAATAATATCCAATAAACCTCAGGATGTAATATGAAGCACAGAAATGTAGAAGGGGCACATGAGAAGACTTATGTAGAGCATGAAGACACAGCCACATGGGAGCAGATAAGAATAATTAATGGTGATTATTTAACTTATTTCTATCCTTTTGGGACTTTCTTACTGATATAAATACGATAGACTTGATTGCCCCAAAATCTTAAACCAAAAAGAAAAAAGTATAACTTATCTTAATATTTTTATGGCATCCAATATCAACAAATACAAAGGTTTTACTAAAAAATGCAGATGTTTACAATAATGTATAAGAACACATTGAAAACAAGTAAATAAAATCCCAGCTCTGCACAAGAGGTAAGCTGTCACACTGCAATACTCCTATTTACAGAAGATGAAGAGCTTGATAAAAAGTATATCAATTAATAATACATAATGTGATAGCATATGCTATATTTAACATTTAAGAAACCTGTAATTGCAGCACAAAGTTGTCTCCTTCATATGTGCAGGTAGGAACATAGACTGCAAATAACTCAGGGAGACCACTGCTACAAAGGTAACCGTGGCCACCACATAGTTTACGGCATTCTTCAATTCCATCCTGCAAATTTAAGTGAATTTAACTTTATTTGAACTTCAAAGAATTCAAAGATGTTACAAAGTGAACCCTGTGTATCAGGACACAGTAAAAGGATAATAGCACAATGATAAGATCAGAGACATTTGGACTATTTAAATGAGGAGAATATTACTGATCCTTTCAGTTATCCAACATACAAATAGATGGCAGGCATGAATGATAATAGATTGTACTGTACTGCATTGCAGGAAAAGTAAGATTTTTCTTTAGATGGAATACAGGAAAAGTAAGATGAATATGAATGTATAATTGAGCAAACAAAATATATTAATAACAACATGCTTTGCACCTGGATTTTTAAATTTTACTTTAAATTGACAATGTGTGAGATGCAGGATTTAAATGCAAGAAGAATCATGATCATAAATCTGCACACAATTCATTTAAAAGTTTTATCCTTGATGCTTGATTACATCCATCAATGCCTTCATAATACCAACATGTTTCTAATAACAAAATAAAATGCAAAAAAAAAGAAAAGAAGACAAAAGTAAGAAGATAAAGCAAAAGGCACCCACTACAGAATGGGAGAAAATGAGGTTCAACATATAAATAGGAGTAAAGGGAGGAAGCACAAAAAAGATAATAAATTATTACAGAAAATCTGGCAAGATGACCTGCCACTGCCAGTGTTACTTGTGAGAATCTCAGTAAAGGACTGCATAACATCATATAAAGCGAAAAAATATTCCCCCAGGTGAACAATAGTAAAACCACATTTTAGGTGATATCTAAAGCAGCTAAATAATCAATTAAATTCATCAACTAAAACCAATTTGTAGAGTAATGAACATTAGTAATCAGGAATCACATACAGCAGTCACTGAAGTAGTCAAGGACTTCAACCCTGCAGTGCACGCATGAGCCTCAGGCAATGTTGAAAAATCACTCGCTTGCAATCTTTGCATGACATCCGTATAAAGCCATTTCAACCATTCACCAACAAATCTGAAAGCATATGCAGAAGCTAGCAAAGGGAAGAGCCTAGCTTGCTGTGTTTTGTAATCAATCACCTAGACAGAAACAAATAGCAGAAAGTGAGACACACACTATAGAATAGTTAAAAATCATAAAAGAGATATAGGTCGGAAAGATCAATGACAAGAAAAACAAATGCATTGATCTTAAACTTTTATAAGGACAATGATGAAAACCCAGCCATCCAGTTGTTATTTTGACTGGTCAATATATCTAAATACGCATTTCACTATCATACAATTCATGTACAAGGTGAGTAGGAAACCCATCAACCTTCCATTACAACTTACACAAAACAGCATATGTTAGTATAAAGCATGACTGCTTTGAATCTAGAGAGTCAAGTCAAGATTAAAATATTCATACTGTTGAGACAGAGAAAAGAGAAGCATAGAAATTGTGAAACCGTGTGTTTAAACTACACAATAGAGGCTGAATTATATAGACCTATTACAATAAATACAAAGATCCTAATTACCATAATTACATGATTTGGTTAGCCTATACAATGAATCTACCACTATTTACATAGTTTTCAACACATACTAAATCAGCAGCAACTTCACATCAAAGCAAATTGATTTATTTTTTAATCATATGCTGTAAGTTTGGGTTCAGCCGCCCTTTTAGTTGCTTTCTACAAATTCATTTGTTAAATTTTTTTTAAAAAAAATTCCAGTAGCATATCTCAATAAAATAAGACTGCTCCAGCAACCACGCATCAACAGAGGGTTTTAAAGCTTACCTGTGTTTCAAGACCTCCATCATGCGACCCAAACTGTCTTCGAACAGCACTATATCTTGTAGCAATGCAAACTGCTCGCGATAAAGCAATTGATGCATCAGATACAATTGTTTGTCTCACATATACCATAGTACCATAAACTAATTGTCGCGGAACACTGGATTGTACATATTTTCCTTCTCTTGTAACCTGTGAAACCCTGGTAGATTTAAAAAACAAACAGTCATCCACTGAATCTATTGATATAAACAGATAAGCACGCTGTGCAATTGAAAATGAGTTTAAAAAAAGTCAGGTTACTATATGCTTATCTTATCACAGATCCACCTTTTCAACTCACCGTTTATCTCAATTCAAAGGCAAAATACTTTCACCAATCCACCTTAATAGAGGATTCACTGAAGAAAATGACTAAAAAATCTGTTGTTGTGGTTGTTGTTATTATTTTGTGGATGGTGGATGGAGGGGCTAGACATTCATCGCAGATCATGTATGAATTATATACCATGAAAGCCCCAGCTACGATTATTGAATTTGGCTAGAGGAGGTACAAATAGGTAAAATAAAACCAACCTCATTAACATTTGATTCCTTGGAATTCGTACATGGTCAAATCTTAGAACCCCATTATCCATGGTATTATATGCCCCATTTCCAAATTTCATTCCAATATCACCAACAGTTATGCCGGGAAGAGGTAAGTGATAATCCAAGCTCCGCAGCTGGACAATGAAGCCTTCAAATTGGGCATACTGTTAATTAAGGTCTGAATCTAATAGCAGAAATTTTGATGATTAAAGTTGGTAATTACCATTCACTCCATGATCTTGACCATCAGTAATTAGACGGGCATAAACAACAGCATGTGTGGACACTTTACCCAATCCACCAGGCCACCACTGTTTACAACAGCATCAAAAGAGTGATAATAATATCCAAGAACTGTATGAAGATAGCATGTTCAGTTGTTCACCAAATACCCTTTAGAACAAGTATACACAGTAAATGCATAAAAAGGGTACAAGCCACTTTTCCCTGATTTCACTTATGAATGAACTCAGTAACATTTGAAGATTCTGGAACCTCAAATCATTAAAACAGATCTTAAAAAACCAGTAAAAGCTCTCATGAGCCATCTGCATTTTACTCACCTTGCTGGAAGTCAATGTGGGGCTATGAATAACAAACTCGTCTGTTTTGGGATCAAATGTTGCAGTTGTTTCTAGCCCTTGAACGTTAGATCCATGGCCAAGTTCTGTTTGGGCATAGCAACCAATTATTTGCATCTTATAAGCTAAAGGCAACCACTTTTGCTGCTGTTCCTCAGTGCCTTGTCCTTTGATAGCAGGCACAAACATTCCCTGCAAAAAAATTTATGAGCCAGATCTATCTCATCAGAATTTTCATCCATATATTTCTTTGTAGGTAAGTAAGATATTATAAATAAGAATGCCACCAGGAAAAGAAATTGAATTGTACCCAATGAAGATCCGTAAAAGCAGGTTCATCCACAAAGGATCTAAGCATGGAAGCTTCCTCTTCTGTGAGAATACAACTTACACAATTACAAAGTATGATAAATATTAATGTTTGCGACAAATTGCCTCCCATTGAAGAAAATAACAAGACACCAAATGCAAACTACACAAAGAATAGAAGACTCACCATTAAGACGGAGCTCAATAATCCTTTTCCATGCATAAGCTGCTTTCCTCAAAGTGTTCTTAAATAACTCCTTCCTACCAAGCATGGGTCTATCATCCTTTCTGAATGCCTAGAGGTGACAGACAACCAATCAAGGTTTCAGGAGCTTAAAGAAGCCAAAATCGCCATTTATCACCAAACTCCCATAAAAGAAAAAGTGCAGTAACAGGCACCAAGCAACTTTACATGTTGGTTGTACAGTGATATGTGAAATGTTAACTAACCATTGAATTTTCATAATGCTTAGCGCCTTAGCTATAATAATCCGGTTCTTATTGGCAGATGGATCCCAATTCCAGAGTAATACCAATTTCACAAATTTTTTACACAATCTCTTCACAAGTCACAGAATGGCTTGTTTAATTGAAATGTTGTGCATTGATTAAAAAAAAAAAAAAGACTTCTCCTAGGAATAAATTTGTGCAAAACAGTAAGTAAAAGTGACATTATGTGACATCTCCGAACAGAAATAAATTTTATTTTATAGTTGGAAATTTTCATTTTGAACTCCTCAGGAAACTGACGGACTAGCATAACACAAGCACAGAAAGTCAATGGTCTTAAATTGCAGTCCAGATTCGCAATTATGACTGCATCAGCTGTATTTTCTCACAATTGTCTGCAATTTCTGAAATTGCAATGTAACCGCAATTGCAATTTAAAATCGAACATTGAAAAGCTAATTTAATTGGATAAAAAAAAAATTAAATCTACATGTCCTAATTTTATTCCACACCAAGATTATCACATCACGAGCAAGGAACAACACATAATTAACCCGTTACGCATGAACAAAAAAAAAAAAGAAGAAAATCACAAGAAGATGCAATAGCAATAAGAACTGTGATAATTTTTATGTTAGTGTTCAAAATCTGCAGACACGCGAAGCTCAAACAATTTCAATGTGTTATAGAATGAGAATGAAGCAGGAATTGAAGAGTGAAGGATGAATTCAATTAAATTAAATTCACCGGATCGCTGGCAACGAGGCGAGACATCCTATCGGAAACTTCTAGAGCGTGAGGAGAACCGGCCCACACGATCTTCATCGCATCGACATCGAACTCCGCCTTGTTCCTCTCGGGAGCCAAGTGATCAACGCCTTCCATTTTCGAAACCCTAACACACACACTCTTCGATTTCCAATCCAAACAAAAAAACGGCAAGTAAATGTGTTTGTTGAAACTCTCTTCGGCTTTTGGTTGACGAATGAAGAAAGAAAATAATGAATGAGAGAAAGTTGATAGTTGTGGTTTGCCAAAGCTCTAGCACACTTACTTAAACACTTTGATGTGATTTTTGTGTGCCCGAACCGCCAAATGTAAATACACATAAATGATTGAGATCTAGATAAAGCTTTGTCAGTTGTTGATACTTTCAAAGCTTGCCGTTGGCAGATATACGAATCCTTACAAGAACAAGTCAGAAATAGAAAAGGATATTGGCTTCTTTTTTATTTAAAAAAAAAAAAGATTGCTAACAAGGGCGATACTTATAAAAAAAAATAAAATAATTTTTTTCGATGAAAATCATATAATATATAATAAAAAAGTATATGCTTTAGAATTTTAACATTTATTTTTTCTGTTATCAAATAAGTATATTATTTGTCTGACATATATTAAGTAAAATAATAAATATTTTGTCACATATCATTTTATGTGATTAATTTTTATCACATATAATTTGATGTGATTATTTTTGTATAAGGACAATTGGGGTTAAAAAATAATTAATAAACATAATTTAAATTCAAATTTTCATTTTAATTAAATGATATTTATGTATAATTAATTAATTAATTACATCAATCATTTAATATATTAATTATTTGTCATTATCTTCTATGAATCTCTATCAAAATTATCTTTTATAAATAATATTATGATTCAAATTCAAATAATTAAATAATTATATAATTAAAATTTTTAAATTTCGAATGAATGCTATTTATTTACTATTAAACAATTTGTATATAATTAATTAATTGCTTAAAGTAATTAATTTGTTAATTTTGCACTATCTTCCATTAATAAGATTTACATTTAAAAACTTAAACAATAAAAGAATAAAAAATTTAAAATTCAAATTTTCCTCTTAATTAAATATCATTTATGTACATTTAATTAATTGTCTCAATAAATTAATATATTAATTATTTATTATCTTCTATGAATAATACTACTATTCAAATAATTTAAAACTTTTAATAATAATAATAATAATAATAATAATAATAATAAAATAATAATAATTTAATACTAAAAATAAATTTCTAGTTCATCTTAAAATAAAAAAATGGACAATACAAACACACACAAAAAAAGAACATTCATAGAAGATAATGAATAATTAATGACCAATAAATATTATTACTAAAAAGATAACAGTTGTAAGTAATAATAATGTTATTGCTAACAAATTAGTTTATGGTCATTTTTTAAATTTCATTTTATGTGTATTTGAGTAAATTATTTGTCCTTTTATATTTTGGTTATGTTATTTAATCCATTAATAATAAATGTTTAATAGTTTATTTCACTTTGTAATAATTTTTTAAATAATTCAAAAAACCAAATCTCTTAAATGTTTTCCATGTTATTCATTCAAATAAGGCATTCACATTAAATTAATTAATAAATTTATAATTTGTATTATTACTTTCAAATTTGTATTTTTTTAATTTATCTTATTAATTTGTATTAATTGATGTTTTAATCATTTTTCGTTGGTTAAGTCAATTATATTAAGTATGTCAATTTGTTGTTTAATTATAATTCTTTTATTCAAATAATTCATGCATCAACTATTTGTTTATACAAAGAATTAATTATCTATATAAATGTAATAAAACCATTAATCCAATTAAGGTTATAAATAAATTATTTTATGAATTTAGTGTATTAATAATTAGTAGATAGTTTTTTTTAGATCTTTATTTTAAAATTCTTAATCGCTCATTATAATTTAATTTTTTGTGAAATATATAAGATAATTAATAATAATAAAATTTATAAACAGTCTTTATATATGAATATTTATGAAATGTATATTTATAAAATAAAATATTCTTTTCAAATTTTTAAATCTCATATAGTTCTTTTATTACTTTTTTCTAATAATGATGATAAAAGTCATTTATTGAGTATTTATTTATTAAATCATCTGCAATGTTTTAGTTTCTAGATTTTTCAATCAAATGCTTCTTATGCTGTCCTAGCTTATGTACTCAACAAAATATATCCCTTCAACTATTTTCATTATCATAATCATTCAAGGAAGATGTCTGTCAGTTCATATGATTTTAATTTCTCTCTTCGAGGATCCTAAACGACAAGGCTCTTTAAATGTGAGGCTTGCCTATTTAGGGTTCTGAATCCTTTTGCAGATTTATTTGAATCTCCTTAGGATGAAATACCAATAATAAACAAATGAGCTTTTGAGGCATTTGGTAGAACTTGAGGAGAAATTTAGAGATTTTCTAATAATAAAAACATTGAACAACTGTTTGGACGAAAAATAATTGTTCTTGGAGGAGACTTCACACAAATATTGCTAATATTAATAATTCCAAAAGTAAGTAGATAATATATTGTTATAGTAACAATTAATTCATCGAAGTTGTGGAATCATTGCAAAGTCCTGATATTGACTAAAAATATGATGTTACAATCTGCATATACCATATCTAATTTATATGAAACTAAGTCTATTTTGTATATTGAATTATTAACATTGACAATGACAATTTGAGAAATGATAATGATTGTGAAGTTGAAATTGAAATCTCAAAAGATCTTTTGATTTTGAATTCTAACAATTATATTTCAGATGTTGTTGATTTTGCATATCCTAATTTAGTTACAAATATGAAAGATTTCAAGTTCTTTGAGGACATAGCAATTCATATTTCAACCCTTGAAATTGTTAAGAAAGTTGATGAATTTATTCTTTCATAAGAATAAAATCAATATCTTAGTTCAGATTCAACTTTTGTAACAGATGAAGAAGTTGGTATTAAATCTAAATGTTTTATAACTGAATTTTTACATGAGATTAAATGTTCTAGAATCCCAAATTACATATTGATACAAAAAAATAGAGTTCTAATTATGTTGTTTAGAAATACTGATCATGCAATAGAATTGTGTAATGGAATAATATTAATTGTGAATGAATTGACACCAATGGTGACAAGATTTATATTCCTAAATTTAGTTTAGTACCTTTATATCTTGGAATCCCTTTAAAGTTTTAAAGAAGATAATTCTCATTAACTTGATGCTTTGTAATAACTATATAAATAAGAGTCAATAACAATCTCTTTCATGTAAGGTTATTATTTTTACCGAGACTTATTTTTACTGGTCAATTTTATGCTACAACTTCAAGAGTTAAATCAAAGAGTGGTTTAAAAATGTTGATTGTTAATTTAATTAAATCATTGAGTGATTTGAAAATATTAATATTCGTTTGGTCTTTACTATTGAATTTCTTATCTTAATATTATTTATATTTTATTCACTGATAGTTATATAATTCATTTTACATATATGCATGTTTCAATTATTGATGGAACAATATTATATTTTATCAATGTAGAATCATTATATATGATTAAAATTATATTTTTGTACTTGTGTAATTTTATCAAACTATATCAAGAATTTTTAAAGTTAAATTATAAATTTTTATTCTATTTTATTAATAATTATTTTCCTCTTAATTTTTCCTATGCAGCACATGAGTATAATCATTAGTAAAATAAATAATAATTTTTTTTAATTTTTAATGCATTAAATATATTACTTTTATTAAAAATTATTTTAATATTCTTAACTAATGTTTAGTTTTTTTAAAAAATAAATTTGCTTCTGAGAAGTTAAAATAATTTTTTATAATAAAAATAAAATAAATGATAAAAAAATTTAAATTTTTAATATATTAAATATATTATTTTTTATAAAAAAATTTAATTTTCTTAATAAGTGTCTAACTCATTAAAAAAATTGCTTCTGAGTTTGTCCTTTTTCTTTTTTTAATGTTCGGCACGTGATTGTTGTCACTCGTCACTTCAAATCGGCAAGCAAATTTCTTGCACTCCAGAAGCCTGCAACGTTTACATTTATATCTGTATAATTTTTAACATAACCCTTATGTCTAATGTAAAGGGATATACATGACACGCCCACAATACGTGGATCAAACATTATTCTATCCAATAAATATCTCCTTTTTATCATTTTTCTTCGAGATTAATCCTTTTCACTTGCTTTTTCCACTATTAGCTTTTGTTTATTTCTGGATTAAAAAAAAATTGGCATGCTATCATTTTTGTAATTTTTTTTTTATACAAGCGGCGGAATTACAAAATTTTAAGTGCGAGACTACAATAAAAAAAGAAGGTATAAATTTATATAAAAATTTCATATATCATAGAAGCAAAAAATTTAATTTTGGGGACCTCCTCTGCTGCCCACAATTGATTAATACTGCATGCCTGTAAAACTATATTGTTAATTATGGCATTTTTACTTTTTGACCTCGATAAGTAATGCTATTTCTTCTTAAACTATCCACCTAACACTCATTAATTTTTTAAAATAAAAAATTAAAGAAAAAGATTTTTAATATTTTAAAATTTTAAAAACATTTAATACTCATCTCTTTTAAGTAATTAAAAATTTATTAGACTCATTCATTTAGAAGATTTAGATTTTCCTAAATCAATTTAAAAACTAAACTTATAAATATAATTAAGTGATTAACAAATTCTATAAAATTAACATTTTTTTCGGGTTGTGCATTAAAGATATCTTTGGATCAATTTAGATTTAGATGCTCTCAATTTTTTTTCTTAAGTTCTTAAATAAAAGAGAGACATAAACACAAATATTATAAAAAAATTTACACATTATAACTGAATTTTATTAATAATTTTTTTTGTATTTGTCTCTTTTTTTTACTTGAATATTTAAAAAAAATTAAAAGATCCAAATCGGAATCAACTTTCTCATTAACTGAGATAAGTTTTTCTCCAACAATCTTAGGTGTTCATTATCCACATCACCTTAGTTCATTTGAAGGAATTAATTCTCCTACATATTACGTCGAGGTTCAAAATCGAGAAATCAATGACATTTATTTTCTTTTATACTAGTTTTCTTACTCGTGCATAGATTTATTTTAAATATGATATTTTTAATTATAATATGAGTTTCTTATTTAATGGATAAATATTTAGTACATATTTAAATTAACTTATTTTATATTAAAAAATTACTTATAATTAAAATATTCTAAAGAGAACATTTAACTAATTTTTTTAAAATAAATTAATCCAAACATACTTATAATCTTATAAAATATAACAAAGATAGCTCATATTAATAGTTTAATAACTATTTTACCTGATTCTATTACGTTTATTTATTAGAATATTTGCTGATTCTTTGAAGTGTAATAAATAAGTTATCCAATTCTTTGATAATTTATTTATTTTTGTTGATTGAAATATAACAAAATTAATGTTGACAGTGAAAGAAGAATGTTTCTTTTCGTGTAGTGAAAACTGGACTGAAATTTTAAGAAAACTTTACTTGTAATGTCAAAGTTTGAGTCTTAAATTCGTTACTTTGGATAATACTTTATCCAATTTCTACCCCAATTCAAAATGGAGTAAGCAATTGTATGTAGAAAAAAAAAATTTGTGAGAAAGTTATATATTTTAAGCATAAATATTTAATTATAAAAGCAAAAATGATACATTGATCCTCGTTAGCAATTCTATTATCCCAATTAATGGAACATGAGGATGAGGAACTAATAGTGATGATATGGATTTGATGTGGCCGCTAAGTGATCAAAATGAAAATAAAGAAATAATTTAAGAGATCGAAGAATCATTTTTTCCTCAAATTTATTACTCTTGCTTTCCTTCCCTCATTCCTTCATTCACCATGCAACCTACATTCAACCGTTACCGAAAATTAAATAACTTATTTAGCCATAAATCAACACGCACATCTCCGATCAAATCCTCAATGAATTAAGATCAAATCCTCAAACACACATCATTCAGCCACCCAAAATCCCCAATCAAGTTACCAATGAATTATGAATCAAAACTACCACCAACCTACATAACAACTTTAAAACACAATACCACATCACCTCACCCAAACGCACCAATTCCTACAAACCCTACCTTATCCCCTCCATATCAATGTCACGCAATGGTAAAGATACAACGCAAGCCACCATCATGCAAAAAACCACAAACATTGGAAATCCAAACATTCATCCCTTATTTTTCCTCACTCAAACGAAAAAGCCAGCAATCCAAACAACCACCATCTCAGCCTCTTACAGTCCTTGAATTGCTATAAACATAATAATCCCTACACCCCAAACAACCAACATAGAGCTACATAAAATACCTCCTACACTGCGAACCTCATCAAGAACCGCCATAGATGCATTTCTAGTAACCCATGTGTCGCAACCCTTGTTAGCATGTCTCACATCCATACGACCAAATCACCTAACTCTGAACCCATTCCCCCTATTTCCATAATTATTGCATACAATGGTGCTTTGGTGAAGCAAGAATAAGACTTAATTTCTTTTGGAAGAGGGAGGGAAAGCCCTAAGTGCTAAAATCCATTGGAGGAGGGAGGGAAAGCAAGGATAATATTTTTGGGGGGAAAAAGAATTATTTGATCTCGTAACTTATTCTCTATTTTCATGTTGTTCGCTTAGCGGCCAAGTCAAAATTAGGTATTCACTATTTGTGACACATCCTTAGATTCCATTAGTTTTGTTAACAGAGTTGCTAATGAGAAAAACACTAGTTAACGATTCTTAACTTAAGGGTCAAATTAACAAAAAAAAAGAGTTACAAGATCAAATTAAAAAAAAATTAAGGGACCAAAGTACCTTTTTATCAATTATAAATATAACTTTTACATAGTCTCTAAACAGAACATCTAAAAATTAATTCTGTTGATTAAATTCAAATGAAAATTTCTACAAAATCATATATTCAAACCTATATATATATATATATATATATATAATCAAATGCAGTCACCTAAATTCAAATGGACCATGCTATATAGTATATAGATAAAATAATTTAGCAGACACCATTACCTAATCAAGCTTTTTAAAGGATAAAAGAAAACGTAAAACTTAATTTTTTTTTTCCTAAAGTTGATAAATTTTTTGTTCAATTCTTTTATTTTCTACCTAAAATTGTATGAACAATTGGTTAAAGATAAATTTTTTATATATTTTTATTTATAATAAAAAATTATAAAGTAAAAAAAGGTTTTGTTGTTTTTGTAATAAAAAAGTTATAAAACAATTATATGCATAATTCTAAAACAAAAAATAATAATTGTATATTTTTCTGAAGCACATTACCTCACATTTAGGAATATGTTACAGAATCAGAATGTAGATGTGCAAGAAATAAGATGAGACCAGTTATAATTAGATAGTAAAATTTGTGTAAATATAAAATGATATATGTATAAGTATAAGTGTGTGAAAATATATACTCTTTTAAAACCAACCCAAAACAAATAGATAGGTCAATTAATGTTGTGCTTCTAGGACATCAACCAACTAACTAACCAGACAAATTTCAACTTTGTAACGTCAACTTCCATCAACCAACAAGCTTGAAAAGTTTAGAAAATAATATTTGTGTACATATGAAAAGATTCAAATACATAGTTATTGAGACTAATTCATAGGGCATTATCACTAATAAAAAGTCTTTTTAATAATTATTTTATCTAAAATTTAAACATTAGTCATCTCTTTAGAATGTGACTGGCTAACCACTGCGCTCAACCTTTGTTAATGAGATCCCATTAAATAATTAAAGAATTATGATGGCTACAGTTGGGGTGATCAAGACGTGCATTGGCTCAATAATTCACTCTGGCATGAAGCTAATTGACTCGTGTTTGGATCTTGAAAATTAGGCAAAGTGTATTTTAGAGTCGAGTTTGAGTCACACTTTAAGTTGACTTGATTTAATTTGATGTTACATAATATTTTAAAATTTATATTTTTTTAATATCAAATATATCTTATAAAATTTATTGACTTAAATTAATAAATAACTTATGTATATATTTCAGTAAAACATTATTTAATTTTAATTTCTTACTCATAAAATTTTTATGATTTAATTATATATAATATCTAAATTTAAATATTTTATCTTAATTTCAGGTCAACTTAATCTGGCCTAATTATTAATCAAGCTCTGATTAGATCAAAATTGAGTTTAAGAAATTGATTGGATAAAAATATTCAATCGAAACTGAAGCAAGTTAATTCTGTCTCAACCTAATCGTGAACACCCTAATGATGAGTGGAAAAATTGTCCAACTTAACTTAGGCATCAAATTATGTCTACAAATAACATAACTCGAGAGTTTCAAGTGGCATTAAAACGACTATGAAACTAGTCAGGTAAGTTGACATTTGCTTCAATGATTGATATCTGCAAAGTTCCAAGTGGCATTAAAACGCCTCTGAAAATTGTCAGGTTAGTTGGTGTTTGCTTCAATGATCGATATCTGCCTACTCTCAGACTCTCAGTTGTATTTTAATTAAGTCTAGGTATTCTCGTTTTTACTTTTTTTTTTCTTAAAAAAAAAAAAAGAAAATCTTACACATTCTGAGTGAGTGTAATACTCTAACGATTCACATTTTATTAAATATCTAGTATATAACTACACAAATTCAGTTTATATATTAGATATTATAAGAGTTTAATTTTAATACATTATAAGTATAATTTTTTTTATGTTATCATTAAAAAGTATAATTTAAAAAAAATTATGAGAATTAATTTTTTAAATAACATAATAATATGTAATTAAATAATAATATAAAAAAATTTATTGACAGTGAATTAAAATTAAAACTCATGTTATATTTTGAATGATTTAGTATATTGCTTACTAAGTACTATATCTGAGTGAGTGTAATACTCTAACGATTCACATTTTATTAAATTGCTAGTATATAACTACACAAATTCAGTTTATATATTAGATATTATAAGGGTTTAATTTTAATACATTATAAGTATAATTTTTTTATGTTATCATTAAAAAGTATAATTTTTAAAAAATTATTATGAGAATTAAATTTTTTTAATAACATAATAATATGTAATTAAATAATAATATAAAAAAAAATTATTGACAGTGAATTAAAATTAAAACTCATGTTATATTTTGAATGATTTAATATATTGCTTACTAAGTACTAACAAAAGTTCTAAAGCCCCGAAGTGAATTAAAAAAATAAAAAAACTATTAAGTTCTAAATTCTTTTTGTGTGGATCATTAAAAATGAAACGCGTGGAAACATATTAACCCGTCCCACAAGGCCTTCCATTGCAGCAAAGAATATTCGTATAATTTTAGTTTGACCACTGTTATTTATGAATTTGCTAATGCGCCCATAATCTTGTGCTTAGCATTGCTGGCAGCTACTGTTCGTGCTTTTGATATCCTGGGCTCTTGCACAGATTTGTCCTGCTCCTGTCCCACTCGGTTAATTCAGGAGAGACTAAGTTTGAGCAAGTCTTGGTCGGAGAAATTCTTAAACAGACAGTGTTTAGCTCATCATCACTTAAACACTCTTTTTAATAGTTTACATGTATAAAAAACATTCTTTAAAAATGAGTATATTATTAAATTAGAACCCTAAACTTTAGACATGTTTAATATTAAATAAAGTATCTATCATAGATAGTACATAATCAAGAATTATTCATCCAGGCAGTTAGATAATTCACTGAGGTAAAACACTAAAACCTTGTTATCCCGCACTTGAATAGGAAACACAAACTTGGTAGATTGTCAAACTGCACAATCAATTTTACATAACCCTGAGAAATGAAAATAGTCGAACAAACATAAAGTTTTAATTTAGAGCCAAGTAATTTCTAGATGCTACTGCCTACCAGCAAAGAAACAAACTAGGTTAATCGCTGTGAAGGGGCAAAGAAAAAAATTATTAAGGTTATCCCACAACCAGATATATGATGAACACAAACCACAATTATGAGCCCCTTGGATTGATAAATAATGCTCACAGAACAGTCCCCTCCTCGGAACCCAAGGCGCACTTAAACTGCATGGATGACACTGCCATTCATATTTGAACTACTACACCCTGGAGTTGCATGAAAAGCTGACTGTCTAGAGGGTCCTTCTTCAAGAAGTTTTAGAGAGAGAGAGGAAGGGCCAGAGTCACCAATAGAGTCTCCTAAACTCAGTTTTGACATGCCAACCAGTTCATCAACATTGATTGGGCTTTTAGAATGTACTGCAGTTGGCTTCAGCACTTCATGTGTCTCTTTTTTAGTGGACTCTGGACTGTATCCTGACCAGTAAGGCAGAGGAAATGGGAAGAAAGGAGAATAATATGCAGGATATATCACTGGGTAAGATGATTGTGAGTTATCAGGCTTTAATGAGGCAGATTCTCCATCATTTGAGTTAGTGGAATCCATGGATTCGCACTCTTCATCAAGGGCAGGAGGAGCAGGCAAGGGGTTGTTGCCTTCTGTTTCAGCTTGTAACTGATTAGCAGACAAGAAGTCTTGCTGTACCATTGGAGCGTCAGCTGCCTGCAAAATCATGAAAAAAATATAAGAAATCTAAAAAAAAATGAGAAGATTCCAAGGAAAAAAGGTGAGGAAAGTTACTTATTTCTAATAATGGATTTAAAAAATGTATCACATGAGAAAATGCAATGTTTATCTGCAAACTGCCCTAGAGCCATGATTTTATAAATAATCTAAACAAACAATATCTTAATGCACAGTGAGTCAGTCAAGTCCAAAATTGTTAGACCCTTTGCAGAAGAAGAAATGAAATGGAAAATTTTCACAAATTACAAATGACCATCAATCTATTGTGCGTGAGATCAACTTCTTCATTACAGAAGCTAGAACAGGTCACACAATATCTTTAAAGAAAGAAACACATTTGGATAATCTTATCAATGGCCATTAACAGATTATGTGGCATCACTTTCATTATGTGCATTTTGATGTAAAAAAACACATTTTTCACGCATAGTATTAGCAAATAAGAGTACAAACTTCATCTGCAACAATATCAAACAAGCTGGACCGCCTTTTCCTCCTAGACACATTGTTTTGCCTGATGAAATATTTCTGAGCATGACTGGCCACTTGAGTAGGTGTCCTTGATATAACATAGTTCCTTGCAATTCCACGCCAATCACCTTTTCCCAGCTTCTGCAATCCAAGTAAAAACATTCTATGTTCCTCCTCAGTCCACGGAACACCTGCATATAAAAAATTATAAATTTAACCTTAAAAAAATGCAACATAAAAAGATTTTCCGTGTTTGCCCATAAATGGATCATAAATTGACATATTTTATGCATGTCATCATTTAAGATCTGTAAACCTCATCAGAGCTGAGTATAATGTGAAAAAAACTAAGAAATCATAACTAAAAAATGCATATTCAGCTAATGCTTGCACACCATTAGGGGTGGAAATAAACTAAGCTAGGCTTTCCTTAAATAGGCTAAGACTAGTTTTGTGAAAAGCCGACCTTAAGCCTGGCATGTTAACAATATAAGGCTTTTTTGAGATCAGCCTCGATTTTAAAGGCCTACACTACATGAAGGCCTTCAAACAGGCCAAAAACCTTAAGACGGTATTTGGTTTGTTTTTTGTTTTCATTTTTAGTTGACATTTTTTCATTAATAATTACAAAATTGCTACATGAAGGGGAGTCTTAGCGCAACGGTTGGAGTTGTCGCCATGTGACTTAGAGGTCACAGGTTCGAGTTGTAGAATCAGTCTCTTGCAAATGCAAGATAAGGCTGCCTACTATAGACCCACATAGTCGATCTAACCCTTTCCTGGACCCCGCGCATAATGGGAGCTTTATAACACCAGGTTGCCCTTTTATATAATCAATAAATTATATAAGTATCATAAATTTTTAATTATATATAAATAATAAATAAATAGCCCAGTCTAGTAAGCCAATTAAAGGCTTAGGCTTGGCTTAGGCCTTTTTAAAAGCTGAAGCCTAGCTTGTTAGATGAATAGACTACGCCAAAGTAGGCTAAAAATAGGCTAGGCTATAGGCCTAAGGTCTCTAATAGGCTGCTTGGCCTATTTCCACCCCTATACACCATGTCAACCCCAGCAATGAACCTGGATTCCGCAAAATCTCTCAACTACTCCACCTTCAAGAATAAGGCTGGAAAATAGAATTAAAACATATAAACCTACTAGGTGTATCCTTGATTCACCAAGGAATCAATTTAAGAAGAATAATATGACTCAAGAACTAAAAGGTAAAAACCCCTTTTGTCAAAGGTTCAAAATCCCTTTTTGGGAGAGAGAGGGAGTAGGTACCCAACCTTGTCAAGATATCAACTACGCATATAATGCAGATGAAACATATAGACATGTATTATTGAATGCCCTGATATTCTCCGCCAGATTTTATATATGGGGACAATATCCTATTGGCAATTGGAACCAAACATTATACATGCCTTGCGACTTGCAAGAATGCTTGTTGCCCTCTCCTTTGATACATAGCATGAGTGCCAAATCAATATAGAGTCAATATTCAACCCTTGTTAAAGTTTCATAAACTTCTATGAACTAATTGGTGTCTATATTTTTATCATAAACAATACATTGTTCAAAAACTATAGCAGCAGTTTCCATATAGCTGAAATATATGCATATGACATACAATACATGTCCCCACAATTAGGATACACTTACAAAGTAAACAAACAATAATCCAATAGAAATTAAGCAGCATGGATTTTTTTTTTTCTTGGTACATAACAAGAAACCGATTTTAAGGGCTGGGTAGCCTGCTATTTTTTCAATGGGTCAGACTACTGACTACAACCTTCCGTGAGCTACATGAGCAACTTATTTTTAAACCACATGACTTGAGATTTATAAATATATCATATCTATCCAATTTCATTGGCCAATATTCAATATTGTTCAGATTAAAAAATTATGTAGCCAAACATACATATGTCGTACAAGCATTCAAATAATTCACTCACCAAAAAGACAATCTCTAATAAAGTTAAACTGTCTAGTTATTCCCACAGTGACACACCAGCCAAAAAACAAAGAATTATTGTATCGTAATAGTAAATACAGACTAATCCAAACTAAACTCATAAAAAATAAGACTAATCCAAACTACGATCACATAATTAATCCGAGATAATTGAATTTACCTAATTTGATCGACAAGTGCAAAACAACACTAAATAATTCCCAATCAAAATCTAAAAACTCGCATGCAATTTCCACAAATAACACAAAAGTAAAAGGAAAAAAAGCTTTTTCTAAATAAAATTTTAAGATGAAGAACCGAACCCTTCTTTCTTTCACGGGAACTAGAAGAAGAGCCAGGAACAAAGTCCTCGGAGGCGTAACCGTCGGGGGCGGCGGCGGCGTGATCGGGGGTTTCACCGGGAGAATTGGACCCGGCGGCATGGTGGGGTCCGGACCCGGAACCAGCATAATGGGTGAGATTGCCCATACTGGCACTCTTCCGGATTGACCCGTCGGTCAATCGGACCCCGAAGAGCTTGACCCCGCGGTTGGGGCAGGTCCTGGAGTTGTGGCCATTGTGGCTGCAATGCGAGCATCGCCGGGTCATGGCGTTCCGAAACCGGATCCAATGGGAACGAACGAGACTCGCAACTACGAACGGGTCCTGGGGATCCGAATCACAGGATCCGAGACACGAAATAAGGGTTTGGTTTTATTTTTGTGTCTGTTTATTTTGGTGGTTTTAAGGTTTTGGTGTGTGTTGTCTCTCCCTCGGCTTTCGCAGATGGGAGAGAAGAGGAGGTTAACAACGGAACACTATCCATTTATCTTGTCGCAGATAATGAAGGGACTGATACTGTGCTTCGCGGATTATTTTCAGAGCCATGCTCCTTCATCAATGACCTGACGTGGCGGAGATTCGGAGATTTCTCACTAGGATATGGTATCATCAGAAGAAGATTTTTTAAAGTAATTTATGAGTAATTAAGTATTTATTAATCATTAATAAATAGATTTATTCATCTACCAATGTTTAATATATACTTATTTATTTAAAAATTATTTTAAAAGATCTAAATTCTGGTATCATTATCAGTATGCCCAGCATGGAGTTATTTTTTTTTTCATAATCTATGATCTAGCTTATTCTAAATCCCTGGTTATTAGTGTAATCCTAATAACGACTTGGCAATCCTCATAAATGCTTATCCCGATATTAATTAACGATAGGATAAATCATTAAATAATAAATTTAACATCTTATATTTTGTTAATTTAATCAAATTCATTAGATTGGGTATCAATACAACATTGAACAATTGTATAAATATGCTTCACCAAAAAAAAATTTGTATAAAAATATTTGTAATAATAATGTCTTAAAACTAAACTCCAATTCTAATAAAAAATAAAACTGATTAATAATAATAATAATAATAATAATAATAGTGATGATGTAATCTACAAAAGTCAAGTGGTAATTTAGTTTATGCTTGATGGCATACATAATCTTTTTTCTAAAATGGATTAGACTACACTTCAAAATAAATCGTGATAGAGGTTTATTATGTTGAAAATATTTTTTTTAACAAATAGTTTATCCAAAAAAATCTTAAAATGTAGATGACTCACATAATTTGAGAATGAATAATGGTAACCACAAAGGTAAAATATGATCATAGTTATTATATTTTCTTGTAAATGACTTTATCAATTAAGTTAGTTAACACTTTTAATCTATTTTAATTAGTATCAAATACAATCGTAAAGAAAATAATTATGTAGATCTATTTACACTTTATCTATTTTGATTAGTATGCAACCGATAAAAAGAGGATAGATAAACCTAAAATAATATAAAGTTCTCCTATCCTTCTAGACGATTAAGATAAGTAATCACTACATCATTTGAATGTCATTACAGGCAAATGCAAATTTTAAGTTTTAGTTTGTTTTTTTGGCCATTATAAAAATTGACTCATTATTCGTGAAAAAAAAGCTGTGTTATAATCGATCAAACAAATCCACGAGGACCAAGATAAGCATAATAAACGATAGGCAAGTAAGATAAAGATTATAAAATAATTAAATTTAATAGTAGGACTTAGCTTCTTATCCGCTCTAGTTTCTTAGCCTCTAGATTAAAAAAAATAAATAAATAATACGGGGATCTATGTATTGTTAGAGAAAAATAAAATGAAAAGGAAAAACTTAACACTGTGGTTGCTCGAGCATTGTTTTCCACAATAAGACCCTTAATAATATTTAATGATATTGATTAATTAATATAACCAAACTTATTTAATAGGGGTTTAATTGTTGCTGTAGTATTATTTATTAATAACTTGCTTTTTTTAACCCGTGCAATGCACGTATCAACTAATATACTATTAGTTTTTATTATTTATTTATTTATTATGATTAAAGTATAATTTTTAATTAATAATTAAAATCATTATTTATTTATTTATTTGGTATAAATTATATGAATGATGATGATTTCGTTTGATGAATCGTATATTCGTAATAATATGAGCTCTCTATAGTAAAAATCCTTATTCATTCAAGAATATAAGTTACAATTTTTTTTATTTTTTGACTTCAATAATAATAAAATATATTTTGTAACATTTTTTTATTATTACCATTAGTTAGTGAGACATAATCCTTCTTTATATTTCAAATTAAATCATACATTATTTTTATTAAATTATATTATTGATTAATTTAGACTGTCTTTCTAAAAATAAAATAAGATCACAAAATTAATACATTATCCTTAAAAAAGGTAAAATAAAAAATTATTCTTACTTGATTTCTTATATGGACACATGTCGATTTCTTCATTTGGTCACTTTTTTTTTTCTATATTCTTACTAGTTAATTTTTCATTCTAACACATGACCTGTTAGTGTTGTGATTTCATGTATTGCTTTCTTGATTCAATGACTTCTTCTTTAAATAGAAAGATAGAAGATAAAAGCCACTAGGATTGGACTAGTTAGGGGTGTTTATTAGATCAGATTGATTTAATAAATTCAAAAAACTAATCCAAATCAATTTAATTAGTTTGATTTAGTACGGGGTAACCTAATAAAATTAGGTCAAATTCAACCAAACCCTAATCAATATTGGTTCAATTCATTGGTTAATAAATTTTGAATTCGACCACCCGATACCCGACCTATAAACTCGACATAAATGTGGATTTGACTCCTCTAAAGTACAGAGTATACTTTAGAGAATAAAATATGAAATCTTAATTGTTGATGAGAAAATCAAGAGGATTTAAGGTTTTATAAAATGCATGCATCTGCATAGTAAATTATACATGTGCGATAATTTACTCTTTTGATTTTCTCATCAACGATTAAGATTTCACACTAAAGTGCACCATGTACTTTAAAGGAACCAAATCCAACGTGAATAATGTGCATTTCAATGTTTTAGTTAGATTAAGGGTGTATATTCCTTTCTTTGATCTCTTTCTCATTTTCCCTTCATTTGAGATCGTTGTTCTACCCCTTCCACCAACACCAAGCCCTTGTTGCAACCTGCCACCTGCGATGGCGTCCAGTAACTCATGATGATGACCGGTGATCCACACATCCACCAAAACCAAGCCGCAAGCCTAGCTGTGAGACAGGACCAGTGGCGAGTTTAGGGATGTGATGATTCTGAACAAGTGGCGAGTCCAAATTCCAAATCTTTTATGCCAACCTCAAGATTTCAAGCTCGATCGCTTATTCGAACTAGAGAAAGCACTTGTGACCTTCTACAAGCTGTGAGATCTGCAACCTCGACCTGGACCTACGAGCTATTAGATTTGCAACCTCAACTTGGACCTGCAAGCTATTAGATTTGCATTGGCGACCTTCTACGAGCCTTGAGTCGTCATGCTTCAAGTGTCCATTCCTACATCGTCCTTCTTAGCTTATTTGTATTTGATGAATTTTAATATTTGAGTTTTGATTTTAATTTGTTTCTAAGTTATGGGAAATTAATTTACTAGGTTTTGTATTTGATTTCTTAATTTTAATTTGATTTCAGTTGTTTTTTTTGTTCGTTTCTAGGTGTACTGGGATTGTTGTGTTTGCGGATGAATACGGAAGAGGGTGCCCTGCATTAGCTTAAAAAAATATAAACCCAATGAACCAAATCGTGATTTAATTTAGGTTTCACAAAAAAATTCTAAATCGATTTAAATCAAACTGATTAAACTTAATTAGTTTAGATATTTTTTTTTTAAATTAAATTAACTTGACCTGTGAACACCCCTAAAACTAGTGATAAGAGATTTTGATAATTTATATGAAATCTTATATTCAAACCTCATTGTCACTATTGTAAAAAAAAAGATAGGACAGAAGATAGATAACTCATAATCTTTCTCAATATATATACTTTAAATAATTCTATAATATTTTAATCTTTTGTAATGGGTGTAATCAGTAATTAAAGCAGGACAATGTGTGAGATTTCCTTTCTGACAATTGACTCTTTTTTTTTTTTTATATGGGAAATGTCAATTTTATTCCGGATTGCAGAGCGAGGGTATTTCTCGGATGAGCTCCTGTCGTCATCCTGTCCGTTACTTGATTTCTTTTAAAAAAAAATTGATTAAAATAATAACAACTATGTAGTTATTTGGACCATATTCGCTATTAAATTTTTTACAAGTGACTTAACCAATAGATTTTTACACAGCAAATAAAAAAGCAAAAATTAAAGAAAGTCATCTTTAGTCAAAAAATAAAAAGTGATGAGACTAAACCTTGAAGGGCAAGAAAAGGAAAGACAAAAAAGCAAGATCTGATGAATTAGCTGTGACAAGATCTTAAGCGATGCTACTTTTCATATTTTTTTAAATAAAATTCATTTGAATTTTATACTATTTTTCGAACAAGTTAAAACTATTGATATCTCTGAACCTGATAAGACAGGCATCCCAAAGTCTTGGTCTAAATTTTAAAAATCAGAAAACTCCGAATAGATTTATCAGGGATAGTCCACGTGGGAATGCGTCCAAAGGAGGAGGATTGGGTGTATTCTTGTGCATAGCATATTGGATAACTTTCGTACAAAAAAAGGATTACAAATGCTTATCCACCTTATCCCATTCCAAAGGCCTTTTTGTTTTTGGGTAAACACCGAAGGCCATTTTTATCACCCGTTCCTCTATTATTCTCACTCTTTATTCCTAAAGCCCCACTATATTAGTTTAAAGGAAAGCTTTCCACGAAATGATCCATACACCAAAAGTTTGATATGTTCCCTTAACACCATAAGCTCATATGTCAAATGGAAAGAGATATAGGGATCAAATCCATGACCATCAAACTCACCATAGTAAAAATTATGCTCAGTTCAATGTGAGTTATTAGCTCATCTGCAGCTTAAATATGTTTTTTACTAACTTTAATATCAATAACAAAAACATTAATAACAGATTCGATCTAACATTGAAAGAGTCGTAGACCACTTTTTGCAAATTAATTTAAATTAAAGCAGAATCTTCTGGTTAGTCTGTACCCTTCACAAATCTTTGTTTGCAGCCTTTAATTCTTCAACTGGATTGAGTTTTTAGATCCCTATCAGAGCCATATGAGAGCCTCCACTGTTCATTCAGGTAGTCCCCACTACGTATTGGAGGGAATCTGCAGCGAACATTGACAAAACTTTATAGCATGTTGCGTGTAAAAGTAAAATTTAAGAAATGTATGCACATAGCTTTCAATAAAGACCCCCATATTGAGGGGGAATAATCTTTGTCGGCTGTGTCTCTTTTGTGTGTGCTTGTGCCTTGGTCTACGTAGATTAGTGCCCCACTTTTCTTTTGGATTTAATTTTCATCCATTTTTTGTGTATAATGTTTTTTTCACATTATTAAAATCGAAACTCTTCTTTTTGCTTACATCTTGGTTACTAGTTAAAAGAATCCTAATAGTGGAACAAATTTATTTCTACCTAGGGGGAGATGTTTCGCTGCAGCAACTTTCAAAGCATTTCACCACACAGTCTGGGGGTGGGTCGAAGAAGAATGCCACCTACAAAAATCTCATTAAAATGCCATTAAAATGAAGCCAAATTTCCAAATTTGCAGTGTATTGGGTAGAAAGAACATTCTCACATTCTATGGCATCAGAGAAATTCCTTGTCCCATTTTTTAGGATAAACTTTAACCTAAAGCCTTTTTGAAAAGACACCATCAACTTCTGATAAGGTTTTTACAGTGAATAATGCATAACCTACTTCTAATTAACTCGTTTAATAATATCCAAAATATGTAAAGGATCAACGTCCCCTCTTTTTAGAAAGAAAAACAAGAGAGTTTTTTTTCTTGATTTAACCTTTAAAAATATAATATTTTATAATAAAATGAAAATTATAAATATAACTTAATAAAATTGTATCATTAGATCAAGAAAAAGATTCTCTATTTTTCTTTTTTAAAAGGAAGGAATCCAGATCCACATGCAAAACTACTCAAGTTTAAAAAGTTTCATATCCTTTGGAGAAAAGACATGTCGTGGCAAAGTGGCACCTTGGTCAGCCCAAAAAGAGAGAGAAGCTTTATCTAGTTGCATATCGTCCAGCATTATAATAAAGATAGTTCACTGACCTCAGTATTAACCATATCTTTGTCATTAGAATTTGCATGTCACAAGAAATTCTCATGTGATATTTGAGCAAGAGAAATTTCTTATTTTATAACATTAAATGTGTGATAAATCAATTTTAATATTAAAAATATAATTAAAATAAGAGATAATAATAACTTATAAAATTAATATAATACACATTTAATAGTGTAAAACAAAAGAAGCACTTAAGAATTTTTTGTCATGTTCTCGTCCCTCCACACTTTGTGTGTATATGTGAGTAAGGATGTTAAGCGGGTCAGGTCAACTCATGAATCCCCAACTAAATGATCACTGAAAAAAAAAGACTCATCTAGTAGAATGACGTTGTTTTACTTTGAAGCCTAACAAAAGACAAAAACATTCACACATACAATACATTCATTCTCACCAATCACCATTTCGGTCACTCAGTCTCAAATTTTTAGTCTTTTAAATAAAAAATTAAATCCCTTACTTCCTATTTAAAGAACTGGAAGTCAATGATTTTATCAATTTATATGATATGTGTGATGACATTAATTCTCAATTGATTTCAGTAATTTATTATTTATGAATATTAAAAGGTTAGTTTAGTTTATTCTAAACTTAAATTAATAAGATTTATTAATTTATTATACACTTATATATATTTAATTTATTTAAGACTTATTATATTTGTATAACATCAATTATATGAATTAATATATAATTTATTATATTTATATAAAATATGTTATATGTAATAATTTTTTAATTTCGTATTTCAACTTCTTTTTAAAGATTTTTTTTTAAATATATGTTGTATCCACATGTTGAAATTAGATCAGGTTGAGAACAAATTCAACTTACTACTCTAGCGATACAGGTTAAACAATAACGTAGAACCCATTCAACCTACCCTGACAACACCCCTCATTGTGAGAGTGTGGAGGGCCTGCTATGTCATTTATCAGAGTCATCATGAGAATAACACACTGAACCAATAAAGTTTGTCGGATCACCCAAACATCTTTTCTTCACTTTTCAAGTCCAATAATGAGTGTATTCTACTCTAGTCAATCACCCACATGTTATATAACAAGTGTGAAAGCACACTTCTTTTTGGTTGGTATGAAGAAAAATATAATATAAATTCCATCTATTCTCTCCTACCTTTGAAATAAAAAGCCATCACAAGCTATCATTCAAGAGAGATAATGGAACAACAATAATAAAATAAAGCAACTGAGGAAGTGTCAAGTAATTACAGAATAGCGTTCTTTTCCTGTTGGAATAACCCTGTGAAGTGTTGACCTACAAGAAAAGTAATGAAAGAAGTTGAGAATGACATATAGCAGTCCACTTAAACCTTTGCTTAATATGTACAAAAACATTCATACCAAAGATGCTTAGCAGCTCCTATAGTAAAAGAAACAAAAGCAATATCTTTTTTAAGTAGTTGGATGATGGATTTTACCAGTATAAACAATTTGTCCACCTTTCCATCATGTCCCCAATGTTCACAATAAAGGCCCTGCAGACACAAGCCGGAAACACCTAACACAGGAAGGAAAAGCAGATAAACTGCATAATTTTTAATGGAACAGTAGTCTAGAATCTCTGGAGATAATATCTCTCAGTTGTGATTCAAATAGACTTAAAAGTAGTAATATATTCTTTACAAAATTTCTTAATCATGAACTCACCTTTCTACATGAGACACATCCTCCCAGACTTGAGGTTGCTTGAACCTCTCCTTGCAGATCTGTATATATGAAATTTTAAAGCCTTTGAATTTATACAATAATTGTAAATTTGAACAGAAATTATAGATAAATACGATAGACCCCCCAATAAATAAGGTATAAGTCAGGAAAGGGAAGCAAGAAGTAAGGGTGTATGAAAGGAGGAATAGGAAGGAGAATAGGGGATTAATACCCGAGAGGAGCATCACATCAAAAGAAAGGGTCGTTGAGGAAGAAGACGGAAAGGAAAGGATATGATGGGAGAGGAGGCTGTTAGTAACAAAGTGGACAGGTGGCAGTCCACAAGTGAACAGGAAGATTTAGGATGCATGAGAAAGGAGGAGAAGGATGATATGGTTGAAGGCAGGGGGAAGAGAAGGAGGGCAGAGAAGAACTTGAGTGAAGGTCAGTGAGAGATGTTTCTTTTGCTTTTTTTTTTTTTTTGAAAGAATATTTTTGAATATTATTTCGTAATAATAATTGTATAGTTATGATTTATATTTTAAAGAATATTTTTAAATATTATTTTGTAATAACAATTGTATAGTTATGATTTATATTTTATAAAAATTAGAATAAATATGTACAATAATAATTTGTTTAAAATAGTAACTAAATTATAAATAAATAAATCATTATAATATAATAATCAAATATGTCCTAATAACAAAAATTAGGGAATAAATATGTACAATAAAAAAAATAAATTTGTACAATAAAGTCCAACACTCCACTCAAGCTGATAAATGAATATCTATCATTCTCAACTTGTTAGTATGATCCTAAAAGGGCTATGTGGATAGTCCCTTAGTTAATACATCTACCAACTGATATCTTGAAGGAATGTATGTTGTGGTCATGTGTCCACTATTCAATTTCTCCTTGATAAAGTGTCGGTTTATCTCAATGTATTTTTTCTTGTCATGTTGAACCGGATTATGCACAATGCTAATGGCTGAGTTGTTGTCACAAAACAATTTCATAGGCATTTCACGCTTTAGCTTTAAGTCATCCAATATGATTTTCATCCATAACAACTCACAAACTCCTTATATCATAGCTCCAAATTCAACTTCTGCACTTGACCATGCCAGTACATTATGTTTCTTACTTCTCCATATTACTAAATTTCCACCCAGAAACATACAATAACCTGATGTTGACCTCTAGATCATCTCCCGATATAATCGAACTGCATAGTAAAGTAGATGAGTTTACCTTCTTGTGAGTGTTTTAAAAAAGAATATTGATAGATTTTCCCATTTTCTAAATAGTAATCCTCATCCAGTTGTGGTTTTAAGATACTTGTTCCTTCCACTAGGATTTGATCCATGACCTTCCTCTAAGGTCATGTCTCTCTCCCAAAGTGGACAACAAGGTCATGCATGAATTGATTACAATGTTCATCTCACTACGACGACAAAGATACACTAGATTTGGTCTAAGTATGTATGGCGACAGTCTTGACTGGGTATATCGGTTTCTCTACTAGTCTTTGGTATTGAGCTCTATCCACCTTGGGGCTCTCTTCATCACTTCCTATTTTATTATTCTGTTTAATGGGTACATCGGTAGTCTTACACCTAAGCTTTTCGGTCTCTTTGAGAAGATCTAGGACATATTTCCTTTGAGAAATGAAGATACTTTGCTTGGAGTAGGCAACTTTAATTCCAAGAAAGTACTTTAACTTTTCAAGATCTTTCATTTCAAACTTAGTTGCTAATTTTTTCTTTAGGAGTTACTTCTCAACTAGATCATCTCCTGATATAATGATGTCATCAATATACACAAGTAGGACTGTGAGTTTACCTTCTTGTGAGTGTTTTAAAAAAAGAATATGATCACCTTGACTTTGTCTGTATTCTAGAGACACCATTGTTTTTGTGAATCTTCCAAACAAAGCACGAGAAGACTACTTCAACCCGAATAGAGCCTTCTTTAACATGTACACCTTGTTCCTTCCACTAGTGGAGTCGTATCTAGGGAGAATTTTATATAAACCTCTTCCTCTAAGTCGTCATGAAGAAAAACATTTTTAACATCAAACTGGTGTAATTCCTACCCAAAGTGGACAACAAGGTAAAGTAAGATTATTACAATGTTCATCTCACTACAAGAAAAAACGAGATTTGCGCCGATCGGAAAAATTCCACTAAATCACTTAAAATCCACCCATTTTCGTATACCCTAGCAGCTCCCTCTCCCTTCTCTTCCAAACCTAAAATTAACAATTTGGGCGATTTATGAACCCTAGCGGCCCCTCTTCCTTCTTCAAACCTAGCAGCCACAAATACGGTCCAACGCTAATATAGTTTGCGAAGGCTCGAAACTCGCCAACCACCACTTAATTTTCATGCAAATTTCCCTCAAAACTCTCCGGTAACATGCCGGAATCGTTGCCAGAAATAAGCTAATTTGCAATAGATTTTGCGGCAAAAAACACACAAAAATGGAAGACATGAGGGGATTCGGGTGTCAAACACCAAAGTCACAAGTAATTGCCACTCCGTTCGACAAGAAGCTCAACGCGAGGATCCGTTTTTGGGTAGCCGATCTTGCGTTGAAAAGACTATTTTTCCTATTCTGACCAAATAAATTTCTGGAGCAACCGTATTTTTCACCTTCAACCATCATAAATTGCGTGCTGAGACGAAAATTTCATTCTCTTCTTCTTTCTCTAAATTGATATTTAATAGAAAAAAAAAAGAGAAACTTTTATGTAGTTTTAAAAAAAATTTGAGAGGATTTTACCTCGTAATTTTTCGAGAGCATTAGAGAGATTGTGAAAGGAAAATCCAAGGGTTGGAAGATCGAAAAGGGATTATAGTTGTTGCTATACTAACATTTTCGATATTTTCGTTTTTCCTTATCTATTTTGTATTGAAACTTGAGAATATTGAATGAATGAAAGTTGCCTGCTTTCGGTTTTTTAGTTTGATCCAAAATATGAGAATTTGGTTTCTAACGTATAAATGTTTCTATTTTTAATGACACTACCTCTTGTTTGAGATTTTTCTTTTTTTCTACGATAAAATTTTTTTTATTTTGCAAGATGAGTGGATTTTTGATCTATAATTGTAATTTTGATCAATCTTGCTCTCATCTTCAATGAAATATGAATATATTTTTTTGGGTCTGATTTTATAATGTGAAGGTGAATTTTTTTGATGCAAAAAGCTTTTTCACGCAAATTTGCATTATTGCATGATATTTTGGTCTCAAAATCATGTCGCATTTATTTCTTGTGCAAATTTTTTCCCGAATATAAAAATAATTTAAATTAAATATTCAAAATCCATAATATAACAAAATCCACTCAAACATCAATTTCAACCTATGATCATATAACGCATTTAACCAATCCATAAAACAAACATAACAAATCGCATACAACATAACTCATTGTTCAATTCAGACTAATGAGTGGATTTATCTTGCATAAGAAAGGCTAACTTCAACATAACAAAGTTTGTTTCAAATACAAAGTTTAATAATTCTCATTATCATTGTCATCTTCATCATGATCATCTTCACTATTCTGATTATCTTCTTAATTGTTAGTTGTAAACATGTTGTTGGCTTTTAGTTTGAGTGCTATATAGTTTGTACATATGATTTCAACTCATTAATCATTTGGAAAAGTCAAAAAGGAGATAACACATTTGGTATTGTTCAAATCGCATTTTTCACTCTACCTCACGTTATTGTTCACGCTTGTTGGCTTTGATTATGCTCCATTTATTTTTTTTTCTTGAATCTCCTTTACTTTCATCCCAAAATCCAATATCTCATGTCTTGTTAATCTTGCAATTTAAAAATCATCTAAATCCTTAACTTTTGATTAATATATGTAAACATAAATTCATCAATTCATTCCACAAATAAAAATGAGTAATAAATAAACAAAAATACGAAAAATAAAATGGTTGACTACATCCATCAAAATACAAAATTAATTAATAAAAATATTACGCTTATTACTTAACTTGATTAATAACATGCTTGCTTACTTGATTAATAACATGCTCAGGAACTTGACTCGACATAGGCCTTGAGGAGGATGAATCTCTATGGTTATAAATAGATGCTTGAGAACCAAGGCCATAAACACGACCCTTCTTAGGACCGCCAATAGTTTTAATCTAAAGCTCTCGACTGGTCATGTGTGTACCAGATGCCCCTTCTTCATTTGGGCATTAAGAAGATTGTTCAGATTCCTTTGCTTTGAATTCCTCCTAAAGATGGAAATAAAAAACTTCTTATGGTTGTTGTTATAACATGATTGTAGTATTAAAGGCAATAATTTCTAAAGAAATACTAACATTTAAATCCTTAGCTTTTGTAGAAACCCATGCAGTACGGTCTTCTTTCCTCAAATGTACGAGACGAAATGTCTCATCAATTGTGGCCTCTCTACCCAAAGTCTTAGCCTGTAATAATGAGAAAAAAAGTTAATAACAAAATAATAAAACATATTACTAAACAACTGGCGATAATAGTTACTAATTTTTGCGCATGGGTGCTTGTAGAAATGCAATCACCAGTGTGCAAGCATCCACCAGTGTCAGAAGCACAATTCATCTTTGTGTGTTGACATTTCTCCTTATACATGTTACTAACCTAGTGCCTGCATAAGTCTTCCCATATGCCTTCTCTAATCCAAAAACTTTTTTCATTTAAGTTGTGTGTCTGCCCCAGCAAACTTAATAGTCTCTATTATATGCAACGTGATGTTAGCTTTAACAAAAACACAAACTGGATTAATACAAAATCTTCAATGCATTCTTTCGCTTCAGCTTTGATCATATACTGGATTTACCATGAAAATAAGAAGTTGGGATGAGAATTAGAAATTCTTAGTAATAAATTTATACAACATAACCTCATAATAAATCAAATTACTGTATATAAAACAAGTTACTTAATTATTAAATAGAAAAGTGGCATAAGTAAAAAAAATTCATCTTTTCATTTCTGACATAAACCATTTATAAATAAAAACAAAAAACGTTTATAATACTTTTCTAATAAGAGTCACCTTGATGTGATTTTTAAATATAAGTTAAGCTAAAAATCTCATTTGTACCTGAACTAGCCATAACCTTCTTTAAAAAAGAGCACCATTTTATTTCATTTATTACATTCCATAGATTCCCAACAATTGCCACAATTCCAAATATTTCTAATCATATCTGTTCATCAATTAATCTTTAAACTTATCTATTAGGATAACAATTGATTTATATGCATCACGAATACACTTTATTAAACACCCTTACTAAGGTCTCATCATACTTATAAAGGCATACAAAAAAGGTCCCCACACTTAGGAAAGCTAGTTTTTTACAAAACAACATTTTGGCATTTTTCTCAATTTCAACCCTTGACCTTTGTTCAGTAAAATGAGCATAACTTGAGTTACATTTGTTGAAACGAGGTAAATTAGGTGTCCTTGGAAAGCTAAGAGAAAGAGCTACAACTTTCATGAAGAGCACAAAAGCTAATTCTCATTATATCTTGCGACACGACCACCCCCGTGTCTTGCTTTGTCTGTACATTTCCACTAGATTTGAACTGGCAGAGAGGGACACCCCCCTGTGTTTTCGGACACGGGCCGTGTTCCTAGGATAGAAGTTTTGCAGAACTGTGGTTATGGTTTCATTAGCCAAAATCTTAGATTTTGGCCACTCCAATCTAGTTTCTAGGTGAGTTTAAGTCCTAAACAAGTTCACAAATATGAAAAGAACATAAAACACTAAAAAAATTCACCAAAAATGGATCAAAACACTACAAATCTCATCCTTGGTTATTCAAAACCTAAAACTCCAAATTCTCATTTCAAATGGAAAATCAATGTATACAAGTAATGAAAAATTGTTCTTATGCCTTTAGCAAACCCAATCATATTATTCTCAAGTTTTCTAACAAGATTCAAGCTAAAACAAGCAAAAACAACTCAAAACCTCAATTCTCACATCAAGTCACAACTCAAGAACAAGATGAAAGGAATAAGAAAATGAGTCAAAAACAAAGTTTTTCCCATACCTCAAGGTCTTAAAGATGACTAAGGTTGCGGTCTGGTCGCGATGCGTCAGAGTCGATTTTTGGGGTGGGGTCGCGGATGGGTCGCACTTCGCCGGAGACGGATTCAGTGCGCCAGTGTCGGGGTCCGTGACTAGTGGCGGCACAGGTGTCACGGTACATAGGCTCGCAGTGCGCGATGGTGGCGCTGGGGTGGAGGTGCCGGAGCGGGATAGGGGTCGGTGGAAGGGAGAAAAGGGAAGGGAGATAGGGGAGAGAATTAAAGAAAGAATGTCATCGAAAAAATAAAAAAGCGAAGGAAGAAGAAGAAAGTAGATTTAATTTTGCAGTGATTTTTTGCGGAGAGAAAAATCCGCCACAAATGTATTTTTTGAATTGTAGCAGAATTTGCGCGAATTTTTCCACGCAAATTATTTTAATATGTTTTTTAGAATTTTGTATTATATTTATCAAATTTTAAGACAGATTTTTCCGCCGCAAATTTAAATTTAGATTTGCGGCGATTGTTTTAATATTTTTTTAGAATTTTTATTTTACTGATTTATTTTGTGGTGGATTTTTCTGCTCCAAATTTATTTTTTGAATTGTAGTAGAATTTGCGGTGAATTTTTTCGCTGCAAATTTAAATTTAAATTTGCGATGGAATTTGCGGTAGACATTTTAACATTTTTTTTACAAATTTTTAATTCTAATGGTCATTTTGCAGTCGATTTTTGCGCCGCAATTTTTTTTGAATTGCATCAAAAAAAATATTTTACGATAGAAAAGTCGCCACGAGAAATTTAGTGGTGAAAATTCCATCGCAAAAATCTACCGCAATTTAATCTGCCGCAATTCCGGCGAATTCAAATCCGCCGTAAAAAATCTGCCGCAAATTCGTTGTTTTCTTGTAGTGTCTTGTCTACTGGTGCAAATGTCTCCTTATATTCAATTCCATAAGTTTGAGTGTATCCTTTTGCCACCAACCTTATTTTATACCAGTCTAGTGTACCATCAGACTGATATTTCAAAGTATATATTCATTTACACCCTCACCTAGTCTATCAGTAATCTCCCATGTTCCATTCTTTTCCAATGCACCTATATTCTCATTCAAGGCTTAAATCCAATTCTTATCATTCAATGTTTCTTATACTGATGTTGGAATTTTGATAGAATCTATGGATAAAATAAAACTCTCGTGCTGCAGGAAAATATATTTAAAAGAGACAAATTGAGAAATAGGGTACTTATGATTGGGACAATACATTTTTCCCTTTCCTCAATGCAATAAGTAAGTCATCTAGGTCAAGTTCACAATTGTTCAAAGACATGTTATCAGGTTCATAAATAGTATTATCTGGGTTAGGTTCAAAAATAGGAAATTTAAAGGCAAGAGAATTGTATCTTTAGTACTTACCGTTAGTTCGAACGCCTGAAGTTGCTATTGGGCCAATTCGGGTTTCCCAATCCTCTGATACACCAATTTTGGTGTGCTAGCCTTGACCTTGACTTTAGCAAGTTCAGGTGGGGTGCCAGAAGAAAATGTCAATTACTGTATAGAGTCAGATGGTAAAGGAAAGTTTAACTCAAGAGAAGGACTCAACCTTAGCTTCCTGAGTGTTCTCCCCCTAAAGTTGAGGACAAGTAAAGATGTTCATGAAAAGTGACATACATAGAGACAAAAAAATGACGACTTGAAGGATGATAACATTTGTACCCCTTCTTGTCATGAGCATAACCCAGAAAAACACATTTGACAACACGAGGATCAAGTTTACTGTGATGTTGGCGATGTACATGGACAAAAGTCACACAACAAAAGATACAAGACTATAAACTCTACATAATAGGAACTGATGGAAAGTGAAAGGTCATGAGTTGAACAAGACTTACATTACCGAAAACACGAGATGGTAACCAATTGATTAAATATACAACAGTTAAAATAGCTCCCCCCAATATGAGCTAGGAATAGACAATTGAAAAAGTAAAGCTCTAGTGATTTCAAGTAAATGACGATTTTTTCTTTCCATAACACCATTTTGCTAATGTATATCAACACATGTGAGTTCATGCACAATACCATTCTCTTTAATAAATGTAGAGAAATTTTGATTAACATACTTCTTACCATTATCAGAATGCAAATGCTTAATGGGCTTTTCAAATTGGGTCTGAACCATGTGATAAAACTGAACAAACAACTAAAACACATTTGATTTGTCTTTCATTAGAAAAAGCTAAGTTACTCGAGTATAATTATTAATGAAAGAAGCAAACCATTTAGTGTTAAAAACGTTAGAAATAGATACATGACCCCAAACATTAGAGTGGATAAGTGCAAAAGGCTCAACATTTTTATTAGAAATAGGTGAAAAGTTACACGGTGGTGTTTGACAAACTCACAAACATCACAATGAAAATACTCAATAGATTCTTTTAAAAATAAAGACAAAAACATAGATTTAAGCAAAGAGAATGAAGAATGTCTCAGTCGCTTGTACTGTAGCCAAATTTAAGAAGCAAGAGACTCAGAACTGGATTGATGACAAGAAAGTAGCAAATTCTAATCAGGACCATCATTAACTGGCATATTAAAGAGATAGTACAACCCTCCATGTTCCTTAACAACTCCAATCATCCTCCCCGTGACAAGATTCTAAAAGACACAATGAGAATGAAAAAATGTTACGACACAATTATTATCGTTAGTAAGCTTATGAATGGAAATATGATTATTAAAAAGCTGAGGAACATGGAGCACATTGTTTAAGTGTAGAGAGGGTTAGAGTTTAATAGTACCAAAACCCACAACTAAGGTGTGAGAGCCATCAGCTACGATTATGTGATGCTTCCTAGAAAAGGGTTGATAAGATAATAGAGGTGGTGAATAAAAAGTCATATGATCAGTTGCACCAGAGTCCATAATCCATAAATTCTCAATACCAGAAGCATTAAATGATTGAAAAAAAAAATTCTTACTAGTCATGGTCAGAGAACAGGAGCTAGAAGGCTTACTGAGATAGTCAATGAGAGTCCCAAGCGCTCCAGCTTATTTTTACTAAGGGTTGGAACTTCATCACCCATATTTGAGTCTTCACTCGGAGGAATATAATCTGAAATGATCATATTTGCTTGACTTTGTTGCATACTCTTAAACCCTCTTGTGCAATTATGAACATGGTCCTTCCCATAGAGTCTGAAGCAGTTCTCCTTGATGTGGCTACATTTTTTACAATAGGTACGCCAGTGACCCTTTCGGTTAGGCTTGGAGAAGGAAGAAGAAGAGTCTGGTTTAGTTGTCTTACCCGTAGCCCAAGGCCAATCCACCAGTGGGCATATCATCAAGTAGGGGTGATCACGGGTCCGAACCGACCCGTGAACCTGACCAACCCAAAGCGACCCGATATAATATATCCGGGTCGGGTCAGGTCATTGGGTTAGTTCGGGTTGAACCCAATTAACCTGATTTTTAATTGGTTTGGGTGACAGATTGAGTAATTTAACCCGATGACTCGATTACCCGAGTAACGACGTCATTTTGGGTAATTTCTATTAGGAAATGTTCACAACCCGACCACCCAACCCAACCAACCCGATCACCCAAAAATAAAAAAAAAAGTTTTTTGTTTGAAATTTAATCAACTCGATTACCCGACCCGAACCAAACTGATTACTGTTAGGTCAGGTTATCCAAAAAAAATTTCCCTAAAACTAACCCGAACCGACCCGACTTCGTTTAATTAGTTTGGACATTTTTTCTCCCCAAACCTGACCCAACCTGACCCGTGTGCACCCCTATCATCAAGCATGACAGCCCGATGAATTTCATCTCCCTGAACAGTGTAAAATACCTCAAATAGTGATGACACTATCTCCTAGCCCAAAATCTGAACTCGAATAAGGTTATATTCAAAATTTAGGTCAGAGAGGAACTTAAAGATTTGATCTTTTTCCACAAAACTAGCCAACATGGAAGCATCCTTACTGCACTCCAATTTGAGATTTTGGTATTAATCAAAACTCAATCCAAAAGCCATTAATGGTTCTATAATAATCAGTAACGAAGAGTGCCCCTTGTTTGGTAGCAAAGATTTTAGTTTCAACTCATAGCAAGTGACGATATCTTGTTTCATAGAGAAGGTCTGACGAAGATTGTCCTAAATTTCATGGGAGGAAGGAAGGAACATACAATTTCTGCTAATATCAGGAATCATGGAGTTCCAGAGTCACGTCATAATAAGAGAGTCTTCATCATCCCACGTCTCAAAGTGAGGGTCATCCTTCTCAAGGGCAATCCTTTCAATATGGTTTAATTTTCGATGGCCCTTAAGCGTAGTACGAATGACTTGGGCCCACTAGAAGTAATTTTTCCATTAAGGCGATGGGTGAGATACAAGACTGAGAGATCATTGGGATTCAGATATGAAGGCAATGTCGCACTAAGTGATGGAATGACTTTGGCAGATTGGTCGTCTAACATACTTATGATTTAACTTTCAACTTATTTTTTTTTCTTGAGATTCTGAAGTGAAGCAAGAAGAAGATGAAAGTGTGTTGAGATGCTGAAAAGAAACAAGAAGAAGACGACGGTGCTCGCAGAGGGTGACGACGGCTTGAAGGGCAGCAAGTCCGGGGTCCGCGACCATTCGCAGATCTAGTTGGATCTTGCGGGTTGCGAGTTATCGGTTGCAGGTCGCGGCTCATAAATCTTCAGTCACGAAAGTGTAGTAGAGGCTCGGTGGTGGTGCAGCTCTGGTCTGGTGGTTTGTGAATGAAGGCTGGTGCGGTTCTAGTCAGATGCAGTTCTGGTAGCCTGGTGAGTTCAGGTACGATGTGACAACAACAAGCTTGAAAAAGATGGCAATATGATTCTGATTGAAGGCAGCAATGAAAGCCGCTAGAATCTCAACAATGAAAGTTGGTTCTAAACCCATCAATGAAGGATGGTCGAATAACAATGGAGGTTGATTGCAGTGAAAACAACAGAGACTCTTAGATTGGGAGCTCTGATACCAACTTGAAAGAATATTTCTAAATATTATTTAGTAATAATAATTGTACAAGTATGATCTACATTATATAGACTTATAACAATAATAACTTGCCTAAAATAGAACAAAATTACAAGAAATAAATATGTTTTAATACAAAAATCAAATTTATCCTAATAATAGAAATCAAGAAATAAATCTATACAATAAAAAAAAATTGTACAATAAATTCCCACACTTTTGTTTCTACTTTCTAGTCCAATTCTGATCAGCAATAAGAGATTCATCTTGATAAAGGGAGATAAAATTCCCTACAATCAGAGTTCCTTTCTCTAATACCAAGGACATATCACAATACTAGAGTAAAAAGTATACTAAAAGGAAGATGAGAACCTGCAGTCCTAGAACACCATCAGTCACTAGGAGAGTGACCATGCCATAATCTGAATGAGGAGAGCAACCATAATAATATCCCAATTCACCTAATGTAGTTGGAAGGCATATTAGCAACATTAAAAAGGTCACATAGGATAATTGGTTTGAAAACCTTGTCCCTAAGCCCAATCACAGAATACTAATAAAACAGCAGAAAGAACTTAGAATATAATATAAAACAAAACTTTAATTGCCAGTAGAACTACAGTTTCTTTGACTCAGATCCAGCTACAAAGTAGCAACTAGCAAAAGGAGTATGTGCAAAAATAAACAAGCACCTTATACATATACCATAAAATTCATTAAATATATTGCATTATGTATTTCAAATTGGCATATGGACTACTGCCCATATTCATGTGCAGTATAGTTCATGGAATCAAAATCAATACTTGAAAAGAAAAAAGAAAATATTTTCCCTTTTCTAATACATAGATTGAACAGGAAGAAATTACAATAAACATAATAAGATAAAAATCAACAAGGAAGATAATATTTGAAGTGTGCTAACAAACATAGGCATAAATATATGGGTATGGTGCTATGTGCTAACTAAGAAGGTCCAGAAAAGCAAATTAATGCTAATAAACCTATATAGTGCAAAAGGCGAGGCAAAGCAGCCGGTTTGCTTAAGGGACCTATTTTCTCAAAGAAATCTTCATCTAGATTCAAGGATCCAGTTGCCCTGTGGCAAAAAAGAATATTTAAAGAGTTTTGCTAACAAGTGCTCTTTGATGAAAACAAGGCATTCAATGCATTGGAAATTGAAAAAACTTTTTCATTTAAAATTTTCTATTTTAGTATGTTTAACAAGTGCATTTGTTAACAAAACTCATATTTAAATGCTAAACTTCATAACAAGAGAAATAACAAAAGAAAATGTGTATATGAATGCTCAATCATCCTTTCCTTCAGCATTTACAACACACAAACACACACTGACAAAGAAAAGATGCCTGAATATTATTCTGAATAAATACACAGCCAGCAAACCCTTCTTGTTCTCAATCTACTATTCACACATTGTGGAACAAAAGTAAAAACCTAAAAGAACAACAAATGTTGCAATTTATATTTGCTGGTATGTAACAAGTAACAACTCGTAGCACATATTTGATGGCATAGAAAAAAAATTGAGGGGTAATATAACTTACAATAATTTCCAAAACATGGACTCCATTGTTGGTCTCCAATTTGGCAGTAATTCTGGAGTGTCCTTGCCACAAAAACATCTCAACAATGTAAAATCAGAAAATTTTCATTCCTAACGAAACAAATAAAAATGAGAAGAAGCATACACGTAGGGGAAAGCCATACCTTGTGAAGGCCATTGATTCAGATTAACACTTGTGGCATCTTCTAAAGAACCAATGTAATAGCTCTCTTTAGGATCACCTGCTTATAAAGGAATGATCAGATTGACAAGTTTGCCCTGTTTCTACAAAATGAACAATAACAAAAGAACATAGACAGTTTTCTTTCAGCATTGTCATTGATCTAAATAATGTATGAAATCAACAACAAAACAAAAGGAAAAAGAAAACCAAAAAAGGTACATCTGTAGTGTGGAGTAGGATAAAAATTCTCAGCATAGAGAGGAGTATAACCTCTATATTCCTTGCGGGCCAACTTCATTTTGTGGTCTAACGCAAGGGAGAAGAAGTTGCTGCTGTGGTCAAACACTTTTCGAACAAACTGGTTGTCCACCCCGTGGTTCACAAGGTAAAAGTAACCATACTCCATGCATGCCTATTAGTTATTATTAACACACAGACACAGTTTGTATCAAGTTCCGAGTGTCATTACTAACTACATTATTAGACATGTTTGGTTTAGATAATTTTTTTAAAAAATAATCACTTATTTTCATAATTTTTTTATAAAAATTTTAATTATAAATTATTTTGAATATAAAATAATTTAATCTAAATATATTCTAAGATTATGATGACATGACATGGCAACCATAATGTCGGGCTTCTAGAAGGCTATGAATTCAAAGCAAAACCAGACGAATGGAATGGTTTGTGGAAACACGATCAGGTGAGGAGAGGTCTATGATTGGGAGAGTGGACGTGGCCGACATCTCCTTCCTTTGCTTTGCTTCCTCTTGCTCAACTGGGTTCAGGTCAACGCTTACTCTACAATTTCCAAATTAGTTTCGGTTGTTATTTATCGACGCAGCTCAGTTTCCCATTCCAGATCCAGTGACACAATTTCATAAGTAACTACTCAATACAAGGCATTTGAGACATATTTAATATTTTATTATGTTTATATTTAAAATTATATTATATTATTATTTGATTAAAATAGTTATACAAAATAAAATAATAAAAAATCTGCATGGAAACGGCCCTTTCCTCACTTTAGAAAGTAAAATAAGCTAATTGCACCCTTAAACATATTCATATTAAAGGCTACGATTACATTCGTATACTTAAACTAATAATATATATATATATATATGTAGTATGCATAATCATTTTGAGTTTGGATGAAGATCAACAGAATTAAATTATACTGTGTAGTTGATCTTTAACATTTGCTCCATTGACGTGTCTCCAGTCCTTGTATTTGCCTGCACAAATGCGTAGCTTTCCCACATGCATACGCTGGGGAGAATTTGTTCTTGGAGAATTTTGCAGTATTGATAAGCATTTTGGGCCAATTGGCTAAAACTCCTTTGTTGTTTGTTAATAAAATAAGCGTTTAGGAATTGGATGCTTGCAACTGTCTGCAAATCACATCCCAAACAAACACATGCAGCTGCAGGTTAAGGCATCGGCTTGAATTGCCCTTGCTTCTTCTCTTTACCAAACATTAAAAATATGTTATTTGAACATTTAATATTTGTCACCTGATCCAAAATTCAATCTTTTTTCCGTCTTTGAAACTAGCACGGCTTGTGTTCTTTTGTCTTTAAACTGCGTTCAATTTTATCTTCCCCGGTGTACCGCATGGTTTGGGTTTTCATGCTGCTTTTTTATTTTTTAAAATTAGTTTAGAGATATATATGTAATCTTAGCCGCTAATATGTTTAGGATAGGGCTATTTTAAAGTAATGTTTGGCTTGGTAACAATGGATGAAATAAAGTGAAAAACAATAAAATTGACTTGAATATTATTGTTTGATTTTTTAAAATTATGATAGAATGGAATAACATGAAAAGACATTCGTTCTATTCTATTTTATCTTAAACAAACTTTTTCTTCCCTCCAAATTAGGGGGAATGGCTTAGATACCTGAGATCCTCTGTTAGTCGACACAGAGACCTTTTAGTGGAACTTTTTCCGATGTTTAAGGATGCATATTAGCTTACTTTACCCTTTAAAATGAGCTCACTTTAGAGCAGCGTTTCCCAAACTCAACATAGTAAAAATATTGGTCAGTGCAAAGTGAATTATTAGCTCATTTGCGGGTTAAATATGTTTTCTACTTACTATAATATCAACAACAAAAACATTAATAACATAGTTGATCTTGTAAGGCAAGAGCCATGCACCCAAACAGTCAGAGACCATCTTTTGCAAATTCATTTAAATTAAAGTAGAATCTTCTGGTTAGTTTGTGCCCTTCACAAATTTTTGTTTGCAGCCCCATATATAGCCTTTAATTCTTTAACTGAATGGAGTTTTCAGATCCCTATCAGAGCCATATGTGAGCCTGAACCGCTCATTCAGGTAGTCCCCACTACGTATTGGAGGAAATCTGCAGCGAATATTTAAAAAAATTATAGCATCTTGCGTGAAAAAGTAAAATTTAAGAAATGTACGCATATATAGCTTTCAATAAAGACCTATTTAACCAAAAGAGAAAGACATCCAATTGGTGGGGAAGATTGAAGCGTCCCCCCCCCCCCCCCCGGAAAACAAAAACAAAAAAAAAAGTCATCTAAAAATTTGTAATTTTGCATGTGACTTTTTTCCAAAAAAATAAATGCTATTAATTTGTTCTATTCCCCACACCAAAACATATAATATATTTATTTGGCCTCCCTAAGTCTACATAGATTAGTACCCACTTTTTCTTTTGGATTTAATTTTCATCCACTTTCAACGTAAAAGTTTTTTTTCACACTATCAAAATTGAACTCTTCTTTTTGCTTACATCTTGATTTACTCTGACTAGTTAAAAGAATCCCAATAGGAGAACAAATTTATTTCTACCTGGGGGGACATGATTCGCTGCAGCAACTTTCAAAGCATTCCACCACACAGTCAGAGGGCGGGTCCAAGAAGAATGCCACCTGCAAAATTGCACATCATTCATATCACACTGGAAATGCATCAGCAAATCAGTCTCACTAGAAGACCTCATCAAAATGCCATTAAAAAAAAGCCAATTTTGTAATGTATTGGGTAGAAAGAACATGCTCACAATCTTTGACATCAGACAAATTCCTTGTCCCATTTTTTAGGATAAACTTTAACCTAAAGCCTTTTTGAGAAGATATCATCAACTTCTGATAAAGTATTTACAGTGGATAATGCATAACCTATTCCTATCCTACCTCTAACTCGTTCAATAATATCCATGCAAAGTATTCAATTTTAAAATTCTTCATATCCTTTGGCAAAAAGACATGTCATAGCCGAGTGGCACCTTGGTCAGCCCAAAAAGTGAGAGAGAAGCTTTATCTAGATGTGATGTTGTCCAGTAGTATAATAAAGATAGTTCACCAATCTCAGTATGAATCAATTTGTCCTTAGAATTTGCATGCAACATTTTCGCCCCTCCCCAGTGTGTGTGTGTGTGTGCATGTAAGTGAGTGTGGAAGGCATGCTCTCTCATTTATCAGTGTCTTCATCAGAATAACCCACTCAACCAATAAAGTCTGTTGGATCACCAAAACATCTTTTCTTCAATTTCCATGTCCAATAATGAGTGTATTCTAATCTAGACAATTAACCATATGTTATATAGCAAGTGTGAAGCACACTTATTTATGGTTGGTATGAAGAAAAATACAAAAATATAAATTCCATCTATTCTATCCTACCTTTGAAAAAAAAGTTATCATTCAAGAAAGATAATGGAACAACAATAACAAAATAAAGCAACTGAGAAAGTGGCTAGTAATTACAGAATAGCGTTCTTTTCCTGTTGGCATAACCCTGTGAAGTGTTGACCTACAAGAGTAATGACAGAAGTTGAGAATGACATACCAGGACACTAAGACCTTGCTTAACATATACAAAAAACTCATTCCAAAGATGCTCAGCAGCTCCAATTAGTAAAAGAAACAAAAGAAATAGCTCTTAAGTTGTTGGATGATGGATTTTACCGGTATAAACAATTTGTCCACCTCTCCATCAAGTCCCCAATGTTCACAATAAGGGCCCTGCAGATACAAACTGAAAACACCTAACACTAGGAAGGTAGAGCAGATAAACTGCATAATTTTAATGGAACTATAGTCTAGAATTTCTAGATAATATCATTCAGCGGTGATTCAAACAGACTTAAAATTAGTAATATATTCTTCACAAAATTTCTTAATCATGAACTCACCCCTCTACATGAAACACATCCTCCCAGACTTGAGGTTGCTTGAACTTCTCCTTGCATATCTGTAAAATTGAAACCTTAAAGCCTTTGAATAAAGAATTGTAAATTTGAACCGAAATTATAGATCAATATGATAGACCCCCAATAAATAAGGTATACTTCAGAAAAGGGAAGCAAGAAGTGAGGGTGTATGAAAGGAGGGATATGAGGGAGAGTAGGGGATTAATACCCTGGAGAAGCATCACATCAAAAGAAAGGATAGTTGAGGAAGAGGGAAAGGAAACGATGGAAGAGGAGGATGTTAGTAACAAACTGGACAGGTGGCAGTTGACAAGTGGAGAGGTAGATTCAGGATGCATAAGGAAAGTGCAGAAGGATGATACAATTGAATGGAACGGGGGGTAAAAAGGGAGGAGCAGAGAAGAATTTGAGTGAAGGTTAGGGAAAGGTGACTCCTCTAGGGCTCAGGAGTATCCAGTCCTGAGATTGTTTCCTTTGCTATTCTTTTTTCTTTCTTTTGTTTCTTGTCCAATTCTGATCAGCAATCAGAATCCTGATACAGGGAGATAGAATTCCCTGCTTGTAAGGAGTTCAACTCCATTTCCTTTCTCTAGTACCAAGGACTAATCACAATACTAGTGTAGAAAGTATACTAAAGAGAAGATGAGAACCTGCAGTCCTGGAACACCATCGGTCACTAGGAGAGTGACCATGCCATAATCTGAATGAGGAGAGGCACCATATATCTCTTCATAAGATCCCAATTCACCTAATGTAGTTGGAAGGCATGTTATCAATAGTAAAAAGGTCACATAGTATAATTGGTTTGAAAACCTTGTCTCTGGGCCCAATCACAGAATACTAATAAAACTGCAGAAAGAACATAGAATATAATATAAAACGCAAACGTTAATTGCCACCAGAATTGCAGTTTCTTTGACTCAGATCTAACTACAAAGTAGCAACTAGCAAAAGGAGTATGTGCAAAAATAAACAAGCACATTATAAATATAAAATAAAATTCACTAAATATATTGCATTATGTATTTCAAATTGGCATATGGACTATTGTCCATATTCATGTGCAGTATGGTCATGGCATCAAAATCAATACTTGAAAAAAATATATATATTTTCCATTTTTTAAAATGCAGATTGAACAGGAAGAAATTACAATAAACATAATAAGATAAAAATCAACAAGGAAGAAAATATTTGGAGCGTGTTAACAAACATAGGTATAAATATATGGGTATGGTGCTATGTGCTAACTAAGATGGTCCAGAAAAGCATATTAATGCTGAATAAACCTGGATAGTGCAAAAGGCGAAGAAAAGCTGCTGGTTTGTTTAAGGCGCCTATCTTCTCAAGGAAATCTTCATCCAGATTCAAGGACAGGGCAATTAGAGGCAGCAGCTCTTTTCCAGCTGCCCTGTGGCAGAAAAGAAGAATATTCAAATTCTAAACTTTGTAAAAAGAGAAAGAACAAAAGAAAATGTGTATAAGAATGCTTTCCCATCGTTTCCTTCAGCATATACAACACACAAACACACACACACACACACACAAAGATGTAAAGCCATGAATGAAGTTCTTAAAAAATACACAGGCAGCAAAGTAGCAAACCCATCCAGTCCCATAGATTAGTGAAATTTACAGAGGAAATCTATTTGTTATTCACATTGAGTGGAACAAAAGTAAAAAATGTTGCAATTTTATATTTGTTGCTAAGTAACAAGTCAAGGTACATATTTTGATAGCATAGAATAAAAAAAAAAAGCATTGAGGGGTAATAAAACTTACAATAATTTCCAAAACAAGGATTCCATTGTTGGTCTCCAATTTGGCAGTAATTCTGGAGTGTCCTTGCGAGAAAAAAACATCCCAACAAAGTAAAAACACAAAATTTTCAATCCTAACGAAAACGAATTCAAATTAGGAGAGGTATAGCATACTAGCAAGCAGGGGGAAAGACATACCTTGTGAAGGCCATTGATTCAGATTAACACTGGTGGTATCTTCTAAAGAACCAATATAATAGCTCTCCTTAGGATCACCTGCTTATAAAGGAATGATCATAAGTTTGCCCTCTTTCTACAATTACAAAAGAACATGAAACAGTTTTCAGCATTGGGCATACGCCCCTTGATCTGAACAATGATTGACTAATATGACCACATAAACATAAAAATAGAAGAAGAAAATTTAAGAACAACATATGTCAGTAAGTAGGAACCAACAAAAGTACCTTTGGAGCGTGAAGTAGGATCAAGATTCTCAGCATAGAGAGGAGTATAACCTCTATATTCCTTGCGGGCCAGCTTCATTTTGTGGTCAAGTGGAAGCGAGAAGAAGTTGCTGCTGTGGTCAAACACTTGCCGAACGAACTGGTTGTCCACCCCGTGGTTCACAAGGTAAAAGAAACCATACTCCACGCATGCCTATTAAGTATTATTAACACACAGAAACAGTATGTTTCAAGTTCAATTATCAAAATCAACAACATTAACATTCATAATATTGGGCTTGTGGGAAAAGCAGAGAAGAAAACCTGACGGATGGAATTGCCTGTGGAAAGACGATCAGGTGAGTACAGGTCTATGATTGGGAGAGTCAACGCCGCCGGCATCTCCTTCTTTTCCTCCTTTGCTTCCTCTTCTTCCCTCTGTTCAGGTAAGGTCAATCTTCCAAATCAGATTCGGTTAATATTTAATAACATAATTTAAATTTTATATAATTAACTACCCAATACAAGCTGTACTAAAAAATAAATTATTCTTATATTTTTATATTAAATAAGATATATATATATTTTTTTACACTATATTTAATATCATTTATTATACATATTTTTTCTTATCACTTTATCTTACTCAATCATATCTATTAAAAATAATGTAAATAATATATACATCCAAAAAAAAAATATAATATTATTTTCTAAGAACAAATTACTCAATAGTCAATACAAGGCATTTTGAGAAATGTTGAATATTTAATTTAATACAAGACATTTTGAGAAATGTTGAATATTTAATTTAATTCTGTTTAAAGAATTCCTGCATTATCAAGATGAGTTTGTTATTGAACGTAAGTTTTTAAGTATTTATTAAGTATTAAATTCATAATAAATATTTAAAAATAATAAATAATTAATAAAATATTTGACAATTCACTTAAATATAAAACCTTTAAAAAAGGAAAAAATTATTTATGTTATTAAAATGTCATATAAGATTGTGCTCATATTATTCATATTTTGATATTTCAATCTTTATTAATGATGAGGTATACTACTAATTTATATATTTATTGTAAAAAAAAAAAAAATATAAAACAAGTTTGAAATAATAAATATGTAAGTTAACGATTAATCCTATTATTCATGAATGCTGAAATTTCAAGATTTGAATAGTGTAAATACAATCTTATGTGAAGTTTTAGTGAACATATAATAATTTGTTAAAAGAAGATAAGTACAGTGATGAAATCTCCATTATTATACAATATATATATATATAAAACTTCTGCACGATTATTTTTCCCACAAATTTCCCCCGGCACTTCTTTTTTTGGTTATTTTTTTAGAAGTTTTACAGTTTGTATATTTCAAAATGAGTTTTTCAAATTTTTAAAAAACAGTGAACTTAGGTTTAGGAAAGCAATGGTTATCACATTCTAGGACTATTTACTGATTGCCAAGTGCCAACCAAAATATAAACTTCATAAACAAAATGCTTAAAATCCTTACTAGCTGACCCATCTCCCATTAAAGAAAATCTTAGATGGTAAATATAGAAATTAATTATGTCATTGGTTATCTTATTTTGAAATGTATTTATATATTTATAAATGCTTGGAGTAGTATGCAAGCTTGAGCTTGAACTCAGTGATTCAACACTGCGAGGTAGAGAAAGACAATCTCAATACGCTGAACATAAATTAAAAACATGGAAAAAACTCGACACCTAAAAAAAGTAATAGATTAAATTTTTGTAAATAGATCTGTATAATCTTCAAAGGCTTTTAAAATGCATTTTTACGGTTACCCTGTGTTCTACTAACACAGACAAATATCGGTCGATGTGGTAAACCGTGCTTTTAGATCATAGTCTTTCTAACATTCCAAGAAGCTCATCATCCACATGCACCGCAGACAAATGGACCAGATTTGGTAAAGGTGTAAGCCCATCGTTAGTTGCAGTGCAATTTTGACAACACACAAGCAACCTCGTGTAGACCCAAAAAACAAAAAGCAACCTCCTAATGGGTTTAAAATAAATAATGCAATATCTTGCCTTGCACATAAAGGAAAAATTATACTGCAGATGTTTTTTTTTTTTTGGTGTGGGGGGGGGGGGGGGAGGGGTGTGAAGACCACCTGAGATGCATAAGGATAAATCCACGGTAAATCACTTAAAATCTGTCGTAAATTAACAATTTGTGGTAGATTTGAGGCAGATTCGAGACAGCCACAAATACGGTCGACGCAATATAATTTGCGGCGGATTTTAATTTCCGCTGCAAATCTGCCGCAAAACTCTCCAGTAACATACCAGAATCGTTGTCGGAAATGAGCTAATTTGTGGTGAATTTTGCAGTGGATTTTTCCTCGCTTTGATTTGCGGATGTTGTCGCTCTAATTTGCAAATGATTTTTTCACCGTTAATTTGCGCAGATTTTGCAAATGGATTTTTCCATGACTGAATTGCGGTGGATTTTTCAATTTGTGATGGATTTTGCGGCAGATTTTTTGCCGCAAAATCTGCCGCAAATTTTTTTTAATATAAAAATAATTTAAATTAAATATTCAAAATCCATAATATAACAAAATCCACTCGACATCAACTTTAATTTGTCAATGCATTTAACCAATCCATAAAATAAATATAATAAATCGCATACAACATAACTCATTGTTCAAATTCAACATAACAAAGTTTGTTCAAATACAAAGTTTAATAATCCTCATTATCATTGTCATCTTAATCATGATCATCTTCACTATTCTGATTATCTTCTTCTGTAAGTTGTAGTTGTTGGCTTGGTTGAGGGTCAGCGGCTTGTACATATGATTTCAGCTCATTAATCATTTGGTTCTGTTGATGCTGGTATTGTTCAAATCGCATTTTCCACTCTGTCTCACGTTGTTATTCACGTTGTTGGCTTTGCTGCTCCATTTGCTATTAAATCTCCTGAACCCGATCCAACATCTCCTGCTGCAACTGCTCCTTAACCTGATTAATATATGTAAACATAAATTCATCAATTCATTCCACGAATAATGAATTAACCAAAAATACGAAAAATAAAATGATTGACTATATCCATCAAAATACAAAAATCAATTAATAAAAAATATTATAGCTATTACTTAATTTGATTAATAACGTGCTCAAGAACTTGACCCGACATAGGCCTTGAGAAGGATGAATCTCCATGGTCATAAATAGATGCTTGAGAACCAAGGCCATAAACACGACCCTTCTTAGGACCGCCAACAATTTTAATCCAAATTTCTCGACTGGTCATTTGTGTACCAAATGCCCTTTCTTCATTTGAGCATTGAGAAGATTATTCAGATTCTTTTGCTTTGAATTCCTCATAAAGATGGAAATAAAAAACTTCTTATGGTTGTTGTTATAACATGATTATAGTATAAAGGCAATAATTTCTAAAGAAATACTAACATATAAATCCTTAGCTTTTGTAGAAACTCATGCAGTACGGTCTTCTTTCCTCAAATGTACGTGACAAAATGTCTTATCAACTGTGGGCTATCTACCCAAAGTCTTAGCCTGTAATAATGAGAAAAAAAGTTAATAACAAAATAATAAAACATATTACTAAACAACTGGCGGTAATAGTTACCAATTTCTGCGCATGGGTGCCTGTAGAAATGCGACCACCGGTATGCAAGCATCCACTAGTATCAGAAGCACGATTCATCTTTGCTTGTTGACATTTCTCCTTATACATGCTACTAGCCCAGTGCCTGCATAAGTCTTCCCATATGCCTTCTCCAATCTAAAAAAGTCTTTCATTTAAGTTGCGTGTCTGCTCCAGCAAACCTGATAGTCTCTATTATATGCAACGTAATGCTAGCTTTAACAAAAACACAAACTGGATTTATACAAAGTCTTCAATGCCTTTTTTCGCTCCTGCTTTGATCATATACTAAATTTACCATGAAAATAAGAAGTTGGGGTGAGAATTTGAAATTCTCAATAATAAATTTATACAACATAACCTCATAATAAATCCAATTACTGTATATAAATCAAGTTACTTAATTATTAAATAGAAAAATGACATAAGCCAAAAAAATTCGTCTTTTCATTTCTGACATAAACCATTTATAAATAAAAACAATAAACGTTTATAATACATTTCTAATAAGATTCACATTGATGTGATTTTTAAATATAAGTAAAGTTAGAAATCTCATTTGCACCTGAACTAGCCGTAACCTTCTTTAAAAAGGAGCACCATTCTATTTCATTTATTACATTCCATAAATTCCTAACAATTGCTACAATTCCAAATATTTTCAATCATATCTGTTCATCAATTAATCTTTAAACTTATCTATTAGGATAATAATTGATTTTCATGCATCACGAATACACTTTATTAAACACCCTTACTAAGGTCTCATCACACTTATAAAAGCATACAAGAAAGGTCCCCATACTTAGGAAAGCTAGTTTTTCCCAAAACAACATTTTGACATTTTTCTCGATTTCAACCCTTGACCTTTGCTCAGTAAAATGAGCATAACTTGAGTTACGTATGTCGAAACGAGGTGAATTGGGTGTCCTTGGAAAGTTAAGAAAAAGAGCTACAACTTTCATGAAGAATACAAAAACTAATTCTCATTATATCTTGCGACACGGCCACCCCCGTGTCCTACTCTGTCTGCACATTTCCACTAGATTTAAACTGGCAGAGAGGGACACGCCCCCCTCCCCCCCGGTATTTTCGAACATGGGTCATGTTCTTGGGACAGAAGTTTTCCAGAACCGTGGTTACGGTTCCATTGGCCAAAATCCAAGATTTTGGCAACTCCAATCTAATTTCTAGGTGGGTTGAAGTCGTAAACAAGTTCACAAACATGAAGAGAACATAAAACACAAAAAGATTTCACCAAAAAATGGATCAAAACACTACAAATCTCATCCTTGGTTATTCAAAACCTAAAACTCCAAATTTTCATTTCAAATGAAAAATCAAGGTATACAAGTAATGAAAAACTATTCTCATGCCTCTAGCAAATCAAATCATGTTATTCTCAAGTTTTCTAACAAGATTCAAGTCAAAATAAGCAAAAACAACTAAAAATCTCAATTCCCACATTAAGTCACAACTCAAGAAAAAGATGAAAGGAATAGGAAAGTGAGTCAAGAATAAGGTTTTTCCCCTACCTCAAGGTCTTAAAGATGACCAAGGTTGTGGTCTGGTCGCGATGCGTCGGAGTTGATTTTTGAGGTGAGGTCGCGGTCGGGTCGCCCTTCGCCGGAGACGGATTCAGTCCGGCGTCGGGGTTCGTGACTAGTGGCGGCGCAGGTGTCGCGGTACATGGGCTCGCGGTGCGCGGTGGTGGGCGCTGGGTTGACGGTGCAGGAGAGGGGTAGGGGTCAGTGAATATTTCTGTCACAAATTTAAATTTAAATTTGTGACGGAATTTGCGGCGGATATTATGAATGTACTAATTTTTAACTGTAATAGTCCTTTTGCGGCGGATTTTTCCGCCATAATTTTTTTTTATCCAAAAAAAAATATTTTACGATAGAAAAGTCGTTGGAGAAATTTAGTGGCAAAAATTCCACCGCAAAAATCTGTCGCAATTGTGTCGGATTCGAATTCGCCGCAAAAAATCTGCCGCAAATTCGCTATTTTCTTGTAGTGTCTTGCCTACTGGTGCAAATGTCTCCTTATATTCAATTTCATAAGTTTGAGTGTATCCTTTTGCCACCAACCTTATTTTATACCAGCCTACACCCTTACCTAGTCTATCAACAATCTCCCATGTTCTATTCTTTTCCAATGCACCTATATTCTCATTCAAGGCTTAAATCCAGTTTTTATCATTCAATGTTTCTTTTACTGATGTTGGAATTTTGATAGAATCTATGGATAAAATGAAACTCTCGTGCTGTAGGAAAAGATGTTTAAAAGAGACAAATTGAGAAATAGGGTACTTGTGATTGAGACAATACATTTTTCCCTTTCCTCAATGCAATGAGTAAGTCATCTAGGTCAGGTTCACAATTGTTCAAAGACATGTTATCAGGTTCAGAAACAGTATTATCTGGGTCAGGTTCAAAAATAGGAAATTTAGAGACAGGAGAATTTGTATCTTTAGTACTTACCATTAGTTCGAACGCCTGAAGTTGCTATTGGGCCAGTTCGGGTTTCCCAATCCACTGATACACCAATTTTGGTGTGCTAGCCTTGACCTTGACTTTAGCAAGTTCAGGTGGGGTGCCAGAAGAAGATGTCAATTATTGTGTAGAGTCAAATGATAAAGGAAAGTATAACTCAGGAGAGAAGGACTCAACCTTAGCTTCCTGAGTGTTTTCCCCCTAAAGTTGAGGACAAGTAAAGATTTTCATGAAAAGTGACATACATAGAGACAAACAAATGACGACTTGAAAGGTGATAACATTTGTACCCTTCTTGTCATGAGCATAACCCAGAAAAACACATATAACAACACGAGGATCAAGTTTACTGTGATGTTGGCGATGTACATGGAAAAAAGTCACACAAACAAAGACATAAGACTGTAGACTACATAATAAGAACTGATGGAAAGTGAAAGGTCATGAGTTGAACAAGACTTACATTACCGAAAACACAAGACGGTAACCAATTGATTAAATATGCAACAGTTAAAACAGCTCCCCCCAGTATGAGCTAGGAACAGACAATTGAAAAAGTAAAGCTCTAGTGATTTCAAGTAAATGACGATTTTTTCTTTCCGCAACACCATTTTGCTGATGTGTATCAACACATGTGAGTTCATGCATAATATCATTCTCTTTAATAAATGTAAAAAATTTTTTACTAACACACTCCTTATCATTATCAGAACGCAAATGCTTAATGGGCTTTTCAAATTGGGTCTGAACCATGTGGTAAAACTGAACAAATAACTAAAACACATTTGGTTTGTCTTTCATTAGAAAAAGCCAAGTTACTCGAGTATAATCATCAATGAAAGAAGCAAACCATTTAGTGTTAAAAAAGTTAGAAATAAATGCAAGACCCCAAACATTAGAGTGGATAAGTGCAAAAAGCTTAACATTTTTATTAGAAATAGGTGAAAAAATTACACAGTGATGTTTAACAAACTCACAAACATCACAATGAAAATACTCAATAGATTTTTTTAAAAATAAAGACAGAAACATAGACTTAAGCAAAAATAATGGAGAATGTCTCAGTCGCTTGTACTATAGCCAAATTTGAGAAGCAAGAGACTCAAAACTGATTGATGATAAGAAAGTAGCAAATTCTAATCAGGACCACCATTAACTGGCATATTAAGGAGATAGTACAACCCTCCATATTCCTTAGCAACTCCAATCATCCTCCCTGTGACAAGATTCTGAAAGACACAATGAGAATGAAAAAAGGTTACGACACAATTATTGTCGTTAGTAAGCTTATGAATGGAAATATGATTATTAGAAAGCTAAGGAACATGGAGCACATTGTTTAAGTGTAGAGAGGGTTGAAGTTTAATAGTACCAAAACCCGCAACTAAGGTGTGAGAGCCATCAGCTACGATTATATGATGCTTCCTAGAAAAGGGTTGATAAGATAATAGAGGTGGTGAATAAAAAGTCATATGATCAGTTGCATGAGAGTCCATAATCCATAAATTCTCAATACCAGGAGCATTAAAGGATTGAAAAGAAAAATTCTTACTAGTCATAGTCAGAGAACATGAGCCAGAAGGCTTACTGAGATAGTCAATGAGAGTCCCAAGCACTCCAGCTCATTTTTACTAAGGGCTAGAACTTCATCATCCACATTTGAGTCTTCACTCGGAGGCATATAATCTGAAATGATCATATTTGCTTGACTTTGTTGCATACTCTTGAACCCTCTTGTGCAATTATGAACATGGTTCTTCCCATGGAGTCTGAAGCAGTTCTCCTTGGTGTGGCTAGATTTTTTACAATAGGTACACCAATGACCCTTTCGATAAGGCTTGGTGAAGGAAGAAGAAGAGCCTGGTTTAGTTGTCTTACCCGTAGCCCAAGGCTAATCCACCAGTGGGCATATCATCAAGCATGACAACCCGATGAATTTCATCTCCCTGAACAGTGTAGAATACCTTAGACAGTGATGACACTGTCTCCTTGCCCAAAATCTGAACCCGAATAAGGTTATATTCAAAATTTAGGCCAGAGAAAAACTTAAAGATTTGATCCCTTTCCACAAAACTAGCCAACATGGAAGCATCCTTGCTGCACTCTAGTTTGAGATTTTGGTATTAATCAAAACTCAATCCATAAGCCATTAATGGTTCTATAATAATCAGTAACGAAGAGTGCCCTATGTTTATAGCAAAGATTTTAGTTTCAACTTATAGCAAGTGGCGATATCTTGTTTCATAGAGAAGGTCTACGAAGATTGTCCCAAATTTCATGGGAGGAAGGAAGGAACATACAGTTTCTGCTAATATCAGGAATCATGGAGTTCCAGAGCCACGTCATAATAAGAGAGTCCTCATCATCTCACGTCTCAAAGTGAGGGTCATCCTTCCCAAGGGCAATCCCTTCAATATGGTTTAATTTTCGATGGCCCTTAAGCGTAGTACGAATGACTTGGGCTCACTACAAGTAATTTTTTCATTAAGGCGATGGGTGGGATACAAGACTGAGAGATCATTGGGATTCAGAGGTGGAGGCAATGTCGCGCTAAGTGGTGGAATGACTTTGACAGGCTGGTCATCTGACATACTCATGATTTAACTTTCAACCTATTTTTTTTCTTTTTCTTTCTTTATTTTTTTTTTCTTGAGATGCTGAAGTGAAGCAGGAAGAAGATGAAGGTGCGTTGAGATGCTGAAAAGAAACAAGAAGAAGATGACAGTGCTCGCAGAAGGTGACGACGGCTTGAAGGGCAGCAAGTCTAGGGTGGGCGACCATTCGCAGATCTGGTTGGATCTTGCAGGTCACAAGTTATCGGTTGCAGGTCGCGACTTACAAATCTTCAGTCACGAAAGTGCAGTGGAGGCTCGGTGGTGGTGCAGTTCTGGTTTGGTGGTTTATGAATGAAGGCTGGTGCGGTCCTAGTTCGGTGCGGTTCTGGTAGCCTGGTGAGTTTTGGTACAGTGTGACAACAACAAGCTTGAAGAAGATGGCAATATGATTCTGATTGAAGGCAGCAATGAAAACCGCTAGAATCCCAACATTGAAAATTGGTTTTAAACCCAATAATGAAGGATGGTCCGAATAACAATGGAGACTGATTGCAGTGGAAACAATAGAGGCTCTTAGATTAGGAGCTCTGATACCAACTTGAAAGAATATTTCTAAAAATTATTTAGTAATAATAATTGTACAAGTATGATTTATATTATATAGGTTTATAATAATAATGACTTGCCTAAAATAGAGCTAAATTACAAGAAATAAATATGTCTTAATACAAAAATCAAATTTGTCCTAATAATAAAAATCAAGGAATAAATCTATACAATAAAAAAAAATTGTACAATAAATTCCAACACTTTTGTTTCTACTTTCTAGTCCAATTCTGATCTGCAATAAGAGATTCATCTTGATAAAAGGAGATAAAATTCCCTACAATCAGAGCTCCTTTCTCTAATACCAAGGACATATCATAATACTAGAGTAAAAAGTATACTAAAAGGAAGATGAGAACCTACAGTCCTAAAACACCATCAGTCACTAGGAGAGTGACCATGCCATAATCTGAATGAGGAGAGCAACCATATTAATATCCCAATTCACCTAATGTAGTTGGAAGGCATATTAGCAACAGTAAAAAGGTCACATAGGATAATTGGTTTGAAAACCTTGTCCCTAAGTCCAATCACAGAATACTAATAAAACAGCAGAAAGAACTTAGAATATAATATAAAACACAAACTTTAATTGCCAGTAGAACTACACTTTCTTTGACTCAGATCCAGCTACAAAGTAGCAACTAGCAAAAGGAGTATGTGCAAAAATAAACAAACACCTTATACATATACCATAAAATTCATTAAATATATTGCATTATGTATTTCAAATTGGCATATGGACTACTGCCCATATTCATGTGCAGTATAGTTCATGGAATCAAAATCAATACTTGAAAAGAAAAAAGAAAATATTTTACCTTTTCTAATACATAGATTGAACAGGAAGAAATTACAATAAACATAATAAGATAAAAATCAACAAGGAAGATAATATTTGAAGTGTGCTAACAAACATAGGCATAAATATATGGGTATGGTGCTATGTGCTAACTAAGAAGGTCCAGAAAAGCAAATTAATGCTAATAAACCTGGATAGTGCAAAAGGCGAGGCAAAGCTGCCGGTTTGCTTAAGGCACTTATTTTCTCAAAGAAATCTTCATCTAGATTCAAGGATCCAGTTGCCCTGTGGCAAAAAAGAATATTTAAAGAGTTTTGCTAACAAGTGCTCTTGGATGAAAACAAAACATTCAATGCATTGGAAATTGAAAAAACTTTACTTTTTCATTTAAAATTTTCTATTTTAGTATATTTAACAAATGCATTTGTTAACAAAACTCATATTTAAATGCTAAACTTCATAACAAGAGAAATAACAAAAGAAAATGTGTATATGAATGCTCAATCATCGTTTCCTTCAGCATTTACAACACACAAACACACACTGACAAAGAAAAGATGCCTGAATATTGTTCTGAATAAATACACAGCCAGCAAACCCTTCTTGTTCTCAATCTACTATTCACACATTGTGGAACAAAAGTAAAAACCTAAAAGAACAACAAATGTTGCAATTTATATTTGCTGGTATGTAACAACTCGTAGCACATATTTGATGGCATAGAAAAAAAATTGAGGGGTAATATAACGTACAATAATTTCCAGAACATGGACTCCATTGTTGGTCTCCAATTCGGCAGTAATTCTGGAGTGTCCTTGCCACAAAAACATCTCAACAATGTAAAATCAGAAAATTTTCATTCCTAACGAAACAAATAAAAATGAGAAGAAGCATACCAGTAGGGGAAAGCCATACCTTGTGAAGGCCATTGATTTGTGGCATCTTCTAAAGAACCAATGTAATAGCTCTCTTTAGGATCACCTGCTTATAAAGGAATGATCAGATTGACAAGTTTGCCCTGTTTCTACAAAATGAACAATAACAAAAGAACATAGACAGTTTTCTTTCAGCATTGTCATTGATCTAAATAATGTATGAAATCAACAACAAAACAAAAGGAAAAAGAAAACCAAAAAATGTACATCTGTAGTGTGGAGTAGGATAAAAATTCTCAGCATAGAGAGGAGTATAACCTCTATATTCCTTGCGGGCCAACTTCATTTTGTGGTCTAATGCAAGGGAGAAGAAGTTGCTGCTGTGGTCAAACACTTTTCGAACAAACTGGTTGTCCACCCCGTGGTTCACAAGGTAAAAGTAACCATACTCCATGCATGCCTATTAGTTATTATTAACACACAGACACAATTTGTATCAAGTTCCGAGTGTCATTACTAACTACATTATTAGACATGTTTGGTTTAGATTATTTTTTTAAAAAATAATCACTTATTTTCATAATTTTTTTATAAAAATTTTAATTATAAATTATTTTGAATATAAAATAATTTAATCTAAATATATTCTAAGATTATGATGACATGACATGGCAACCATAATGTCGGGCTTCTAGAAGGCTATGAATTCAAAGCAAAACCAGACGAATGAAATGGTTTGTGGAAACACGATCAGGTGAGGAGAGGTCTATGATTGGGAGAGTGGACGTGGCCGACATCTCCTTCCTTTGCTTTGCTTCCTCTTGCTCAACTGGGTTCAGGTCAACGCTTACTCTACAATTTTCAAATTAGTTTCGGTTGTTATTTATCGACGCAGCTCGGTTTCCCATTCCAGATCCAGTAACACAATTTCATAATTAACTACTCAATACAAGGCATTTGAGACATATTTAATATTTTATTATGTTTATATTTAAAACTATATTATATTATTATTTGATTAAAATAGTTATACAAAATAAAATAATAAAAAATCTGCATGGAAACGGCCCTTTCCTCACTTTAGAAAGTAAAATAAGCTAATTGCACCCTTAAACATATTCATATTAAAGGCTACGATTACATTCGTATACTTAAACTAATAATATATATATATATATATATATATGTAGTATGCATAATCATTTTGAGTTTGGATGAAGATCAACAGAATTAAATTATACTGTGTAGTTGATCTTTAACATTCGCTCCATTGACGTGTCTCCAGTCCTTGTATTTGCCTGCACAAATGCGTAGCTTTCCCACATGCATACGCTGGGGAGAATTTGTTCTTGGAGAATTTTGCAGTATTGATAAGCATTTTGGGCCAATTGGCTAAAACTCCTTTGTTTTTTGTTAATAAAATAAGCATTTAGGAATTGGATGCTTGCAACTGTCTGCAATTCACATCCCCCAAACAAGCACATGCAGCTGCAGGTTAAGGCATCGGCTTGAATTGCCCTTGCTTCTTCTCTTTACCAAACATTAAAAATATGTTATTTGAACATTTAATATTTGTCACCTGATCCAAAATTCAATTTTTTTTGCGTCTTTGAAACTAGCACGGCTTGTGTCTTTTTGTCTTTAAACTGCGTTCAATTTTATCTTCCCCGGTGTACTGCATGGTTTGGGTTTTCATACTGCTTTTTTATTCTTTTAAAATTAGTTTAGAGATATATATATGTAATCTTAGCCGCTAATATGTTTAGGATAGGGCTATTTTAAAGTAATGTTTGGCTTGATGACAATGGATGAAATAAAGTGAAAAACAATAAAATTGACTTGAATACTTGTTTGATTTTTTAAAATTAAGATATAATAAAATGACATGAAATGATATTCGTTCTATTCTATTTTATCTTAAACAAACTTTTTCTTTCCTCCAAATTAGGTAGAATGGTTTAGATACCTGAAATCCTCTGTTGATAGTCGATCTGTAAGTTCATTATAAATTCTCAATTAAGTTAGCAATTTGTCTTAATCTTAGAATGGAGAAAATCTCCTCACTAAACTTTTGTACAAGAAAAAAAAAACTTATAATTTCTATCATCCTATTTCAATCAACTAAAACTTCCAAACAATAAAATAAAAATTTTCTCTAATTTCATCATTAAATATCTAAATAATGATATGAAACTTTGTCATTATATTCCATCTCATCTCTCATTTCATTCTACTTACTATAAGTTATCCAAACATAATTCAAATTAAAGAATATATGTGTAAAATAAATAATTAAGAATATATTCAACTTTAAATTATTTAATAAATTAAAGTTTTGATGTACTTCAAATTAAATAAAGGATATATATAACTTTATTTGTCAACTTTACACAGAGACCTTTTAGTGGAACTTTTTCCTATGTTTAAGGATGCATATTAGCTTACTTTACCCTTAAAATGAGCTCACTTTAGAGCAGCGTTTCCCAAACTCAGCATAGTAAAAGTTATGGTCAGTGCAAAGTGAATTATTAGCTCATTTGCGGGTTAAATATGTTTTCTACTAACTATAATATCAACAACAAAAACATTAATAACATATTCGATCTTGTATATTCGATCTTGTAAGGCAAGAGCCATGCACCCAAACAGTCACAGACCATCTTTTGCAAATTCATTTAAATTAAAGTAGAATCTTCTGGTTAGTTTGTGCCGTTCACAAATTTTTGTTTGCAGCCCCATATATATAGCCTTTAATTCTTTAACTGGATGGAGTTTTCAGATCCCTGTCAGAGCCATATGTGAGCCTGAACCGCTCATTCAGGTAGTCCCCACTACGTATTGGAGGAAATCTGCAGCGAATATTTAAAAAAATTATAGCATCTTGCGTGAAAAAGTAAAATTTAAGAAATGTACGCATATATAGCTTTCAATAAAGACCTATTTAACCAAAAGAGAAAGACATCCAATTGGTGGGGAAGATTGAAGCGTCCTTGTGCAAGTGCAATAAGGGGGCCTTCAACCCTTCCCACCCCCCCCCCCCCCCCCGGAAAACAAAAACAAAAAAAAGTTATCTAATAATTTGTAATTTTGCATGTGACTTTTTTCCAAAAAAATAAATGCTATTAATTTGTTCTATTCCCCACACCAAAACATATAATATATTTATTTGGCCTCCCTAAGTCTACATAGATTAGTACCCACTTTTTCTTTCGGATTTAATTTTCATCCACTTTCAACGTAAAAGTTTTTTTTCACACTATCAAAATTGAACTCTTCTTTTTGCTTACATCTTGATTTACTCTGACTAGTTAAAAGAATCCCAATAGGAGAACAAATTTATTTCTACCTGGGGGGACATGATTCGCTGCAGCAACTTTCAAAGCATTCCACCACACAGTCAGAGGGCGGGACCAAGAAGAATGCCACCTGCAAAATTGCACTTCATTCATATCACACTGGAAATGCATCAGCAAATCAGTCTCACTAGAAGACCTCATCAAAATGCCATTAAAAGAAAGTCAATTTTGTAATGTATTCGGTAGAAAGAACATTCTCACAATCTTTGACAATCAGACAAATTCCTTGTCCCATTTTTTAGGATAAACTTTAACCTAAAGCCTTTTTGAGAAGATATCATCAACTTCTGATAAAGTATTTACAGTGGATAATGCATAACCTATTCCTACCTCTAACTCGTTCAATAATATCCATGCAAAGTATTCAATTTTAAAATTCTTCATATCCTTTGGCAAAAAGACATGTCATAGCAGAGTGGCACCTTGGTCAGCCCAAAAAGAGAGAGAGAAGCTTTATCTAGATGTGATGTTGTCCAGTAGTATAACAAAGATAGTTCACCAACCTCGGTATGAATCAATTTGTCCTTATAATTTGCATGCAACATTTTCGCCCCTCCCCACTCTGTGTGTGTGTGCGCATGTAAGTGAGTGTGGAAGGCATGCTCTGTCATTTATCAGTGTCTTCATCAGAATAACCCACTCAACCAATAAAGTCTGTTGGATCACCAAAACATCTTTTCTTCAATTTCCATGTCCAATAATGAGTGTATTCTAATCTAGACAATTAACCATATGTTATATAGCAAGTGTGAAGCACACTTATTTATGGTTGGTATGAAGAAAAATACAAAAATATAAATTCCATCTATTCTATCCTACCTTTGAAAAAAAAGTTATCATTCAAGAAAGATAATGGAACAACAATAACAAAATAAAGCAACTGAGAAAGTGGCTAGTAATTACAGAATAGCGTTCTTTTCCTGTTGGCATAACCCTGTGAAGTGTTGACCTACAAGAGTAATGACAGAAGTTGAGAATGACATACCAGGACACTAAGACCTTGCTTAACATATACAAAAAACTCATTCCAAAGATGCTCAGCAGCTCCAATTAGTAAAAGAAACAAAAGAAATAGCTCTTAAGTTGTTGGATGATGGATTTTACCGGTATAAACAATTTGTCCACCTCTCCATCAAGTCCCCAATGTTCACAATAAGGGCCCTGCAGATACAAACTGAAAACACCTAACACTAGGAAGGTAGAGCAGATAAACTGCATAATTTTAATGGAACTATAGTCTAGAATTTCTAGATAATATCATTCAGCGGTGATTCAAACAGACTTAAAATTAGTAATATATTCTTCACAAAATTTCTTAATCATGAACTCACCCCTCTACATGAAACACATCCTCCCAGACTTGAGGTTGCTTGAACTTCTCCTTGCATATCTGTAAAATTGAAACCTTAAAGCCTTTGAATAAAGAATTGTAAATTTGAACCGAAATTATAGATCAATATGATAGACCCCCAATAAATAAGGTATACTTCAGAAAAGGGAAGCAAGAAGTGAGGGTGTATGAAAGGAGGGATATGAGGGAGAGTAGGGGATTAATACCCTGGAGAAGCATCACATCAAAAGAAAGGATAGTTGAGGAAGAGGGAAAGGAAACGATGGAAGAGGAGGATGTTAGTAACAAACTGGACAGGTGGCAGTTGACAAGTGGAGAGGTAGATTCAGGATGCATAAGGAAAGTGCAGAAGGATGATACAATTGAATGGAACGGGGGGTAAAAAGGGAGGAGCAGAGAAGAATTTGAGTGAAGGTTAGGGAAAGGTGACTCCTCTAGGGCTCAGGAGTATCCAGTCCTGAGATTGTTTCCTTTGCTATTCTTTTTTCTTTCTTTTGTTTCTTGTCCAATTCTGATCAGCAATCAGAATCCTGATACAGGGAGATAGAATTCCCTGCTTGTAAGGAGTTCAACTCCATTTCCTTTCTCTAGTACCAAGGACTAATCACAATACTAGTGTAGAAAGTATACTAAAGAGAAGATGAGAACCTGCAGTCCTGGAACACCATCGGTCACTAGGAGAGTGACCATGCCATAATCTGAATGAGGAGAGGCACCATATATCTCTTCATAAGATCCCAATTCACCTAATGTAGTTGGAAGGCATGTTATCAATAGTAAAAAGGTCACATAGTATAATTGGTTTGAAAACCTTGTCTCTGGGCCCAATCACAGAATACTAATAAAACTGCAGAAAGAACATAGAATATAATATAAAACGCAAACGTTAATTGCCACCAGAATTGCAGTTTCTTTGACTCAGATCTAACTACAAAGTAGCAACTAGCAAAAGGAGTATGTGCAAAAATAAACAAGCACATTATAAATATAAAATAAAATTCACTAAATATATTGCATTATGTATTTCAAATTGGCATATGGACTATTGTCCATATTCATGTGCAGTATGGTCATGGCATCAAAATCAATACTTGAAAAAAATATATATATTTTCCATTTTTTAAAATGCAGATTGAACAGGAAGAAATTACAATAAACATAATAAGATAAAAATCAACAAGGAAGAAAATATTTGGAGCGTGTTAACAAACATAGGTATAAATATATGGGTATGGTGCTATGTGCTAACTAAGATGGTCCAGAAAAGCATATTAATGCTGAATAAACCTGGATAGTGCAAAAGGCGAAGAAAAGCTGCTGGTTTGTTTAAGGCGCCTATCTTCTCAAGGAAATCTTCATCCAGATTCAAGGACAGGGCAATTAGAGGCAGCAGCTCTTTTCCAGCTGCCCTGTGGCAGAAAAGAAGAATATTCAAATTCTAAACTTTGTAAAAAGAGAAAGAACAAAAGAAAATGTGTATAAGAATGCTTTCCCATCGTTTCCTTCAGCATATACAACACACAAACACACACACACACACACACAAAGATGTAAAGCCATGAATGAAGTTCTTAAAAAATACACAGGCAGCAAAGTAGCAAACCCATCCAGTCCCATAGATTAGTGAAATTTACAGAGGAAATCTATTTGTTATTCACATTGAGTGGAACAAAAGTAAAAAATGTTGCAATTTTATATTTGTTGCTAAGTAACAAGTCAAGGTACATATTTTGATAGCATAGAATAAAAAAAAAAAGCATTGAGGGGTAATAAAACTTACAATAATTTCCAAAACAAGGATTCCATTGTTGGTCTCCAATTTGGCAGTAATTCTGGAGTGTCCTTGCGAGAAAAAAACATCCCAACAAAGTAAAAACACAAAATTTTCAATCCTAACGAAAACGAATTCAAATTAGGAGAGGCATAGCATACTAGCAAGCAGGGGGGAAGACATACCTTGTGAAGGCCATTGATTCAGATTAACACTGGTGGTATCTTCTAAAGAACCAATATAATAGCTCTCCTTAGGATCACCTGCTTATAAAGGAATGATCATAAGTTTGCCCTCTTTCTACAATTACAAAAGAACATGAAACAGTTTTCAGCATTGGGCATACGCCCCTTGATCTGAACAATGATTGACTAATATGACCACATAAACATAAAAATAGAAGAAGAAAATTTAAGAACAACATATGTCAGTAAGTAGGAACCAACAAAAGTACCTTTGGAGCGTGAAGTAGGATCAAGATTCTCAGCATAGAGAGGAGTATAACCTCTATATTCCTTGCGGGCCAGCTTCATTTTGTGGTCAAGTGGAAGCGAGAAGAAGTTGCTGCTGTGGTCAAACACTTGCCGAACGAACTGGTTGTCCACCCCGTGGTTCACAAGGTAAAAGAAACCATACTCCACGCATGCCTATTAAGTATTATTAACACACAGAAACAGTATGTTTCAAGTTCAATTATCAAAATCAACAACATTAACATTCATAATATTGGGCTTGTGGGAAAAGCAGAGAAGAAAACCTGACGGATGGAATTGCCTGTGGAAAGACGATCAGGTGAGTACAGGTCTATGATTGGGAGAGTCAACGCCGCCGGCATCTCCTTCTTTTCCTCCTTTGCTTCCTCTTCTTCCCCTCTGTTCAGGTAAGGTCAATCTTCCAAATCAGATTCGGTTAATATTTAATAACATAATTTAAATTTTATATAATTAACTACCCAATACAAGCTGTACTAAAAAATAAATTATTCTTATATTTTTATATTAAATAAGTATATATATATATTTTTTACACTATATTTAATATCATTTATTATACATATTTTTTTTATCACTTTATCTTACTCAATCATATCTATTAAAAATAATGTAAATAATATATACATCCAAAAAAAAATATAATATTATTTTCTAAGAACAAATTACTCAATAGTCAATACAAGGCATTTTGAGAAATGTTGAATATTTAATTTAATACAAGACATTTTGAGAAATGTTGAATATTTAATTTAATTCTGTTTAAAGAATTCCTGCATTATCAAGATGAGTTTGTTATTGAACGTAAGTTTTTAAGTATTTATTAAGTATTAAATTCATAATAAATATTTAAAAATAATAAATAATTAATAAAATATTTGACAATTCACTTAAATATAAAACCTTTAAAAAAAGGAAAAAAAATTATTTATGTTATTAAAATGTCATATAAGATTGTGCTCATATTATTCATATTTTGATATTTCAATCTTTATTAATGATGAGGTATACTACTAATTTATATATTTATTGTAAAAAAAAAAAAAATATAAAACAAGTTTGAAATAATAAATATGTAAGTTAACGATTAATCCTATTATTCATGAATCTGAAATTTCAAGATTTGAATAGTGTAAATACAATCTTATGTGAAGTTTTAGGAACATATAATAATTTGTTAAAAAGAAGATAAGTACAGTAGAAATCTCCATTATTATACAATATATATATATATATAACTTCTGCACGATTATTTTTCCCACAAATTTTCCCCGGCACCTCTTTTTTGGGTTATTTTTTTAGAAGTTTTACAGTTTGTATATTTCAAAATTAGTTTTTCAAATTTTTAAAAAACAGTGAACTTAGGTTTAGGAAAGCAATGGTTATCACATTCTAGGACTATTTACTGATTGCCAAGTGCCAACCAAAATATAAACTTCATAAACAAAATGCTTAAAATCCTTACTAGCTGACCCATCTCCCATTAAAGAAAATCTTAGATGGTAAATATAGAAATTAATTATGTCATTGGTTATCTTATTTTGAAATGTATTTATATATTTATAAATGCTTGGAGTAGTATGCAAGCTTGAGCTTGAACTCAGTGATTCAACACTGCGAGGTAGAGAAAGACAATCTCAATACGCTGAACATAAATTAAAAACATGGAAAAAACTCGACACCTAAAAAAAGTAATAGATTAAATTTTTGTAAATAGATCTGTATAATCTTCAAAGGCTTTTAAAATGCATTTTTACGGTTACCCTGTGTTCTACTAACACAGACAAATATCGGTCGATGTGGTAAACCGTGCTTTTAGATCATAGTCTTTCTAACATTCCAAGAAGCTCATCATCCACATGCACCGCAGACAAATGGACCAGATTTGGTAAAGGTGTAAGCCCATCGTTAGTTGCAGTGCAATTTTGACAACACACAAGCAACCTCGTGTAGACCCAAAAAACAAAAAGCAACCTCCTAATGGGTTTAAAATAAATAATGCAATATCTTGCCTTGCACATAAAGGAAAAATTATACTGCAGATGTTTTTTTTTTTTTTTGGTGGGGGGGGGGGGGGTGTGAAGACCACCTGAGATGCATAAGGATAAATCCACGGTAAATCACTTAAAATCTGTCGTAAATTAACAATTTGTGGTAGATTTGAAAGCGGATTCGAGACAATGTGAACAAAATACGGCCGACGCAATATAATTTGCGGCGGATTTTAATTTCCGCTGCAAATCTGCCGCAAAACTCTCCAGTAACATACCAGAATCGTTGTCGGAAATGAGCTAATTTGTGGTGAATTTTGCAGTGGATTTTTCCTCGCCTGATTTGCGGCGGATGTTGTCGCCTCTAATTTGCAGCTGATTTTTTCACCGTTAATTTGCGGCAGATTTTGCAGTGGATTTTTCCATGACTGAATTGCGGTGGATTTTTCAATTTGTGATGGATTTTGCGGCAGATTTTTTGCCGCAAAATCTGCCGCAAATTTTTTTTAATATAAAAATAATTTAAATTAAATATTCAAAATCCATAATATAACAAAATCCACTCAGACATCAACTTTAATTTGTCAATGCATTTAACCAATCCATAAAATAAATATAATAAATCGCATACAACATAACTCATTGTTCAAATTCAACATAACAAAGTTTGTTCAAATACAAAGTTTAATAATCCTCATTATCATTGTCATCTTAATCATGATCATCTTCACTATTCTGATTATCTTCTTCTGTAAGTTGTAGTTGTTGGCTTGGTTGAGGGTCAGCGGCTTGTACATATGATTTCAGCTCATTAATCATTTGGTTCTGTTGATGCTGGTATTGTTCAAATCGCATTTTCCACTCTGTCTCACGTTGTTATTCACGTTGTTGGCTTTCTTTGCTCCATTTGCTATTAAATCTCCTGAACCCGATCCAACATCTCCTGCTGCAACTGCTCCTTAACCTGATTAATATATGTAAACATAAATTCATCAATTCATTCCACGAATAATGAATTAACCAAAAATACGAAAAATAAAATGATTGACTATATCCATCAAAATACAAAAATCAATTAATAAAAAATATTACAGCTATTACTTAATTTGATTAATAACGTGCTCAATAACTTGACCCGACATAAGCCTTGAGAAGGATGAATCTCCATGGTCATAAATAGATGCTTGAGAACCAAGGCCATAAACACGACCCTTCTTAGGACCGCCAACAATTTTAATCCAAAGTTCTCGACTGGTCATTTGTGTACCAAATGCCCCTTCTTCATTTGAGCATTGAGAAGATTATTCAGATTCTTTTGCTTTGAATTCCTCATAAAGATGGAAATAAAAAACTTCTTATGGTTGTTGTTATAACATGATTATAGTATAAAGGCAATAATTTCTAAAGAAATACTAACATATAAATCCTTAGCTTTTGTAGAAACTCATGCAGTACGGTCTTCTTTCCTCAAATGTACGTGACGAAATGTCTTATCAACTGTGGACTCTCTACCCAAAGTCTTAGCCTGTAATAATGAGAAAAAAAGTTAATAACAAAATAATAAAACATATTACTAAACAACTGGCGGTAATAGTTACCAATTTCTGCGCATGGGTGCCTGTAGAAATGCGACCACCGGTGTGCAAGCATCCACTAGTATCAGAAGCACGATTCATCTTTGCTTGTTGACATTTCTCCTTATACATGCTACTAGCCCAGTGTCTGCATAAGTCTTCCCATATGCCTTCTCCAATCTAAAAAAGTCTTTCATTTAAGTTGCGTGTCTGCCCTAGCAAACCTGATAGTCTCTATTATATGCAACGTGATGCTAGCTTTAACAAAAACACAAACTGGATTTATACAAAGTCTTCAATGCCTTCTTTCGCTCCTGCTTTGATCATATACTAAATTTACCATGAAAATAAGAAGTTGGGGTGAGAATTTGAAATTCTCAATAATAAATTTATACAACATAACCTCATAATAAATCCAATTACTGTATATAAATCAAGTTACTTAATTATTAATAGAAAAATGGCATAAGCCAAAAAAATTCGTCTTTTCATTTCTGACATAAACCATTTATAAATAAAAACAATAAACGTTTATAATACATTTCTAATAAGATTCACATTGATGTGATTTTTAAATATAAGTAAAGTTAGAAATCTCATTTGCACCTGAACTAGCCGTAACCTTCTTTAAAAAGGAGCACCATTCTATTTTATTTATTACATTCCATAAATTCCTAACAATTGCCACAATTCCAAATATTTTCAATCATATATGTTCATCAATTAATCTTTAAACTTATCTATTAGGATAATAATTGATTTTCATGCATCACGAATACACTTTATTAAACACCCTTACTAAGGTCTCATCATACCTATAAAAGCATACAAGAAAGGTCCCCATACTTAGGAAAGCTAGTTTTTCCCAAAATAACATTTTGACATTTTTCTCGATTTCAACCATTGACCTTTGCTTAGTAAAATGAGCATAACTTGAGTTATGTATGTCGAAACGAGGTGAATTGGGTGTCCTTGGAAAGTTAAGAGAAAGAGCTACAACTTTCATGAAGAATACAAAAGCTAATTCTCATTATATTTTGCTACACGGCCACCCCCGTGTCCTACTCTGTCCGCACATTTTCACTATATTTGAACTGGCAGAGAGGGACACGCCCCCCTCCCCCCTGGTGTTTTCGAACATGGGTCATGTTCTTGGGACAGAAGTTTTGCAGAACCGTGGTTACGGTTCCATTGGCCAAAATCCAAGATTTTGGCCACTCCAATCTAATTTCTAGGTGAGTTTAAGTCCTAAACAAGTTCACAAATATGAAGAGAACATAAAACACCAAAAGATTTCACCAAAAAATGGATCAAAACACTACAAATCTCATCCTTGGTTATTCAAAACCTAAAACTCCAAATTTTCATTTCAAATGAAAAATCAAGGTATACAAGTAATGAAAAACTGTTCTCATGCCTCTAGCAAACCAAATCATGTTATTCTCAAGTTTTCTAACAAGATTCAAGTCAAAATAAGCAAAAACAACTAAAAATCTCAATTCCCACATTAAGTCACAACTCAAGAAAAAGATGAAAGGAATAGGAAAGTGAGTCAAGAATAAGGTTTTTCCCCTACCTCAAGGTCTTAAAGATGACCAAGGTTGTGGTCTGGTCGCGATGCGTCAGAGTCGATTTTTGGGGTGAAGTCGCGGTCGGGTCGCGCTTCGCCGGAGACGGATTCAGTCCGGCGTCGGGGTCTGTGACTAGTGGCGGCGCAGGTGTCGCGGTACATGGGCTCGCGGTGCCCGGTGGTGGGCGCCGGGTTGACGGTGCCGGAGAGGGGTTGGGGTCAGTGAATTTTTCTGTCGCAAATTTAAATTTAAATTTGTGACGGAATTCGCGGCGGATATTATGAATGTACTAATTTTTAACTGTAATAGTCCTTTTGCGGCGGATTTTTGCACCATAATTTTTTTTTGAATTGCGGCGGATTTTTCCGCCATAATTTTTTTTATCCAAAAAAAAAATATTTTACGATAGAAAAGTCGTCGGAGAAATTTAGTGGCAAAAATTCCACCGCAAAAAAATCGTCATCGAATTTAGTCGGATTCGAATTCGCCGCAAAAAATCTGTCGCAAATTCGTTATTTTCTTGTAGTGTCTTGCCTACTGGTGCAAATGTCTCCTTATATTCAATTTCATAAGTTTGAGTGTATCCTTTTGCCACCAACCTTATTTTATACCAGCCTACACCCTTACCTAGTCTATCAACAATCTCCCATATTCTATTCTTTTCCAATGCACCTATATTCTCATTCAAGGCTTAAATCCAGTTCTTATCATTCAATGTTTCTTTTACTGATGTTGGAATTTTGATAGAATCTATGGATAAAATGAAACTCTCGTGCTGTAGGAAAAGATGTTTAAAAGAGACAAATTGAGAAATCGGGTACTTGATATTAAGACAATACGTTTTTCCCTTTCCTTAATGCAATGAGTAAGTCATCTAGGTCAGGTTTACAATTGTTCAAAGACATATTATCAGGTTCAGAAACAGTATTATCTGGGTCAGGTTCAAAAATAGGAAATTTAGATACAGGAGAATTTGTATCTTTAGTACTTACCATTAGTTCGAACGCCTGAAGTTGCTATTGGGTCAGTTCGGGTTTCCCAATCCACTGATACACCAATTTTGGTGTGCTAGCCTTGACCTTGACTTTAGCAAGTTCAGGTGGGGTGCCAGAAGAAGATGTCAATTATTGTGTAGAGTCAGATGATAAAGGAAAGTATAACTCAGGAAAGAAGGACTCAACCTTAGCTTCCTGAGTGTTTTCCCCCTAAAGTTGAGGACAAGTAAAGATTTTCATGAAAAGTGACATACATAGAGACAAACAAATGACGACTTGAAGGGTGATAACATTTGTACCCCTTCTTGTCATGAGCATAACCCAGAAAAACATATATGACAACACGAGGATCAAGTTTACTGTGATGTTGGCGATGCACATGGAAAAAAGTCACACAAACAAAGACACAAGACTGTAGACTACATAATAGGAATTGATGGAAAGTGAAAGGTCATGAGTTGAACAAGACTTACATTACTGAAAACACGAGATGGTAACCAATTGATTAAATATGCAACAGTTAAAACAGCTCCCCCCAATATGAGCTAGGAACAGACAATTGAAAAAGTAAAGCTCTAGTGATTTCAAGTAAATGACGATTTTTTCTTTCCGCAACACCATTTTGCTGATGTGTATCAACACATGTGAGTTCATGCATAATATCATTCTCTTTAATAAATGTAGAAAATTTTTTATTAACACACTCCTTATCATTATCAGAACGCAAATGCTTAATGGGCTTTTCAAATTGGGTCTGAACCATGTGGTAAAACTGAACAAATAACTAAAACACATTTGGTTTGTCTTTCATTAGAAAAAGCCAAGTTACTCGAGTATAATCATCAATGAAAGAAGCAAACCATTTAGTGTTAAAAACGTTAGAAATAAATGCAAGACCCCAAACATTAGAATGGATAAGTGCAAAAAGCTTAACATTTTTATTAGAAATGGTGAAAAAATTACACAGTGATGTTTAACAAACTCACAAACATCACAATGAAAATACTCAATAGATTCTTTTAAAAATAAAGACAGAAACATAGACTTAAGCAAAGAGAATGGAGAATGTCTTAGTCGCTTGTACTATAGCCAAATTTGAGAAGCAAGAGACTCAAAACTGATTGATGATAAGAAAGTAGCAAATTCTAATCAGGACCACCATTAACTGGCATATTAAGGAGATAGTACAACCCTCCATATTCCTTAGCAACTCCAATCATCCTCCCTGTGACAAGATTCTGAAAGACACAATGAGAATGAAAAAAGGTTACGACATAATTATTGTCGTTAGTAAGCTTATGAATGGAAATATGATTATTAGAAAGCTAAGGAACATGGAGCACATTGTTTAAGTGTAGAGAGGGTTGAAGTTTAATAGTACCAAAACCCGCAACTAAGGTGTGAGAGCCATCAGCTACGATTATATGATGCTTCCTAGAAAAGGGTTGATAAGATAATAGAGGTGGTGAATAAAAAGTCATATGATCAGTTGCATCAGAGTCCATAATCCATAAATTCTCAATACCAGGAGCATTAAAGGATTGAAAAGAAAAATTCTTACTAGTCATAGTCAGAGAACAGGAGCCAGAAGGCTTACTGAGATAGTCAATGAGAGTCCCAAGCACTCCAGCTCATTTTTACTAAGGGCTAGAACTTCATCATCCACATTTGAGTCTTCACTCGGAGGCATATAATCTGAAATAATCATATTTGCTTGACTTTGTTGCATACTCTTGAACCCTCTTGTGCAATTATGAACATGGTTCTTCCCATGGAGTCTGAAGCAGTTCTCCTTGGTGTGGCTAGATTTTTTACAATAGGTACACCAATGACCCTTTCAGTTAGGCTTGGTGAAGGAAGAAGAGCCTGGTTTAGTTGTCTTACCCATAGCCCAAGGCTAATCCACCAGTGGGCATATCATCAAGCACGACAACTCGATGAATTTCATCTCCTTGAACAGTGTAGAATACCTTAGACAGTGATGACACTGTCTCCTTGCCCAAAATCTGAACCCGAATAAGGTTATATTCAAAATTTAGGCCAGAGAAGAACTTAAAGATTTGATCCCTTTCCACAAAACTAGCCAACATGGAAGCATCCTTGCTGCATTCTAATTTGAGATTTTGGTATTAATCAAAACTCAATCCATAAGCCATTAATGGTTCTATAACAATCAGTAACGAAGAGTGCCCTATGTTTGATAGCAAAGATTTTAGTTTCAACTTATAGCAAGTGGCGATATCTTGTTTCATAGAGAAGGTCTGACGAAGATTGTCCCAAATTTCATGGGAGGAAGGAAGGAACATACAGTTTCTACTAAGATCAGGAATCATGGAGTTCCAGAGCCACGTCATAATAAGAGAGTCCTCATCATCTCACGTCTCAAAGTGAGGGTCATCCTTCCCAAGGGCAATCCCTTCAATATGGTTTAATTTTCGATGGCCCTTAAGCGTAGTACGAATGACTTGGGCTCACTACAAGTAATTTTTCCATTAAGGCGATGGGTGGGATACAAGACTGAGAGATCATTGGGATTCAGAGGTGGAGGCAATGTCGCGCTAAGTGGCGGAATGACTTTGACAGACTGGTCGTCTGACATACTCATGATTTAACTTTCAACCTATTTTTTTTCTTTTTCTTTCTTTATTTTTTTTTCTTGAGATGCTGAAGTGAAGCAGGAAGAAGATGAAGGTGCGTTGAGATGCTGAAAAGAAACAAGAAGAAGATGACGGTGCTCGCAGAAGGTGACGACGGCTTGAAGGGCAGCAAGTCTGGGGTGGGCGACCATTCGCAGATCTGGTTGGATCTTGCAGGTCACAAGTTATCGGTTGCAGGTCGCGACTTACAAATCTTCAGTCACGAATGTGCAATGGAGGCTCGGTGGTGGTGCAATTCTGGTTTGGTGGTTTATGAATGAAGGCTGGTGCGGTCCTAGTCCGGTGCGGTTCTGGTAGCCTGGTGAGTTCTGGTACAGTGTGACAACAACAAGCTTGAAGAAGATGGCAATATGATTCTGATTGAAGGCAGCAATGAAAACCGCTAGAATCCCAACATTGAAAATTGGTTTTAAACCCAATAATGAAGGATGGTCCGAATAACAATGGAGGTTGATTGCAGTGGAAACAATAGAGGCTCTTAGATTGGGAGCTCTGATACCAACTTAAAAGAATATTTCTAAAAATTATTTAGTAATAATAATTGTACAAGTATGATTTATATTATATAGGTTTATAATAATAATGACTTGCCTAAAATAGAACTAAGTTACAATAAATAAATATGCCTTAATACAAAAATCAAATTTGTCCTAATAATAAAAATCAAAGAATAAATCTATACAATAAAAAAAAATTGTACAATAAATTCCAACACTTTTGTTTCTACTTTCTAGTCCAATTCTGATCTGCAATAAGAGATTCATCTTAATAAAGGGAGATAAAATTCCCTACAATCAGAGCTCCTTTCTCTAATACCAAGGACATATCACAATACTAGAGTAAAAAGTATACTAAAAGGAAGATGAGAACCTGCAGTCCTAGAACACCATCAGTCACTAGGAGAGTGACCATGCCATAATCTGAATGAGGAGAGCAACCATAATAATATCCCAATTCACCTAATGTAGTTGGAAGGCATATTAGCAACATTAAAAAGGTCACATAGGATAATTGGTTTGAAAACCTTGTCCCTAAGCCCAATCACAGAATACTAATAAAACAGCAGTAAGAACATAGGATATAATATAAAACAAAAACTTTAATTGCCAGTAGAACTACAGTTTCTTTGACTCAGATCCAGCTACAAAGTAGCAACTAGCAAAAGGAGTATGTGCAAAAATAAACAAGCACCTTATACATATACCATAAAATTCATTAAATATATTGCATTATGTATTTCAAATTGGCATATGGACTACTGCCCATATTCATGTGCAGTATAGTTCATGGAATCAAAATCAATACTTGAAAAGAAAAAAGAAAATATTTTCCCTTTTCTAATACATAGATTGAACAGGAAGAAATTACAATAAACATAATAAGATAAAAATCAACAAGGAAGATAATATTTGAAGTGTGCTAACAAACATAGGCATAAATATATGGGTATGGTGCTATGTGCTAACTAAGAAGGTCCAGAAAAGCAAATTAATGCTAATAAATCTGGATAGTGCAAAAGGCGAGGCAAAGCTGCCGGTTTGCTTAAGGCACCTATTTTCTCAAAGAAATCTTCATCTAGATTCAAGGATCCAGTTGCCCTGTGGCAAAAAAGAATATTTAAAGAGTTTTGCTAACAAGTGCTCTTGGATGAAAACAAGACATTCAATGCATTGGAAATTGAAAAAACTTTACTTTTTTATTTAAAATTTTCTATTTTAGTATATTTAACAAATGCATTTGTTAACAAAACTCATATTTAAATGTTAAACTTCATAACAAGAGAAATAACAAAAGAAAATGTGTATATGAATGCTCAATCATCGTTTCCTTCAGCATTTACAACACACAAACACACACTGACAAAGAAAAGATGCCTGAATATTGTTCTGAATAAATACACAGCCAGCAAACCCTTCTTGTTCTCAATCTACTATTCACACATTGTGGAACAAAAGTAAAAACCTAAAAGAACAACAAATGTTGCAATTTATATTTGCTGGTATGTAACAACTCGTAGCACATATTTGATGGCATAGAAAAAAAATTGAGGGGTAATATAACGTACAATAATTTCCAGAACATGGACTCCATTGTTGGTCTCCAATTTGGCAGTAATTCTGGAGTGTCCTTGCCACAAAAACATCTCAACAATGTAAAATCAGAAAATTTTCATTCCTAACGAAACAAATAAAAATGAGAAGAAGCACACCAGTAGGGGAAAGCCATACCTTGTGAAGGCCATTGATTCAGATTAACACTTGTGGCATCTTCTAAAGAACCAATGTAATAGCTCTCTTTAGGATCACCTGCTTATAAAGGAATGATCAGATTGACAAGTTTGCCCTGTTTCTACAAAATGAACAATAACAAAAGAACATAGACAGTTTTCTTTCAGCATTGTCATTGATCTAAATAATGTATGAAATCAACAACAAAACAAAAGGAAAAAGAAAACCAAAAGAGGTACACCTGTAGTGTGGAGTAGGATAAAAATTCTCAGCATAGAGAGGAGTATAACCTCTATATTCCTTGCGGGCCAACTTCATTTTGTGGTCTAATGCAAGGGAGAAGAAGTTGCTGTTGTGGTCAAACACTTTTCGAACAAACTGGTTGTCCACCCCGTGGTTCACAAGGTAAAAGTAACCATACTCCATGCATGCCTATTAGTTATTATTAACACACGGACACAGTTTGTATCAAGTTCCGAGTGTCAATACTAACTACATTATTAGACATGTTTGGTTTAGATTATTTTTTTAAAAAATAATCACTTATTTTCATAATTTTTTTATAAAAATTTTAATTATAAATTATTTTGAATATAAAATAATTTAATCTAAATATATTCTAAGATTATGATGACATGACATGGCAACCGTAATGTCGGGCTTCTAGAAGGCTATGAATTCAAAGCAAAACCAGACGAATGGAATGGTTTGTGAAAACACGATCAGGTGAGGAGAGGTCTATGATTGGGAGAGTGGACGTGGCCGACATCTCCTTCCTTTGCTTTGCTTCCTCTTGCTCAACTGGGTTCAAGTCAACGCTTACTCTACAATTTCCAAATTAGTTTCGATTGTTATTTATCGACGCAGCTCGGTTTCCCATTCCAGATTCAGTGACACAATTTCATAATTAACTACTCAATACAAGGCATTTGAGACATATTTAATATTTTATTATGTTTATATTTAAAACTATATTATATTATTATTTGATTAAAATAGTTATACAAAATAAAATAATAAAAAATCTGCATGAAAACGGCCCTCTCCTCACTTTAGAAAGTAAAATAAGCTAATTGCACTCTTAAACATATACATATTAAAGGCTAAGATTACATTCGTATCCTTAAACTAATAATATATATATGTAGTATGCATAATCATTTTGAGTTTGGATGAAGATCAACAGAATTAAATTATATTGTGTAGTTGATCTTTAACATTTGCTCCATTGACGTGTCTCCAGTCCTTGTATTTGCCTGCACAAATGCGTAGCTTTCCCACATGCATACGCTGGGGAGAATTTGTTCTTGGAGAATTTTGCAGTATTGATAAGCATTTTGGGCAAATTGGCTAAAACTCCTTTGTTCTTTGTCAATAAAATAAGCATTTAGGAATTGGATGCTTGCAACTGCCTGCAAATCACATCCCAAACAAGCACATGCAGCTGCAGGTTAAGGCATCGGCTTGAATTGCCCTTGCTTCTTCTCTTTACCAAACATTAAAAATATGTTATTTGAACATTTAATATTTGTCACCTGATCCAAAATTCAATTTTTTTTGCGTCTTTGAAACTAGCACGGCTTGTGTCTTTTTGTCTTTAAACTGCGTTCAATTTTATCTTCCCCGGTGTACTGCATGGTTTGGGTTTTCATGCTGCTTTTTTATTTTTTTAAAATTAGTTTAGAGATATATATGTAATCTTCGCCGCTAATATGTTTAGGATAGGGCTATTTTAAAGCAATGTTTGGCTTGATGACAATGGATAAAATAAAGTGAAAAACAATAAAATTGACTTGAATACTTGTTTAATTTTTTAAAATTAAGATATAATAAAATGACATGAAGTGACATTCGATCTATTTTATTTTATCTTAAACAAACTTTTTCTTTCCTCCAAATTAGGGGGAATGGTTTAGATACCTGCGATCTTCTGTTGATAGTCGATCTGTAATTTTATTATAAATTCTCAATTAGGTTAGCAATTTGTCTTAATCTTAGAATGGAAAAAATCTCCTCACTAAACTTTTGTACAAGAAAAAAAAAAACTTATAATTTCTATCATTTTATTTCAAACAATTAGAACTTCCAAATAATAAAATAGAAATTTTCTCTAATTTCATCATTAAATATCTAAATAATGATATGAAAACTTTATGTCATTATATTTCATCTCATCTCTTATTTCATTCTACTTACTATAAGTTATCCAAACATAATTTAAATTAAAGAATATATGTGTAAAATAAATAATTAAGAATATATTCAACTTCAAATTATTTAATAAATTAAAGTTTTGATGTACTTCAAATTAAATAAAGGACATATATAACTTTATTTGTCCACTTTACACTGAGACCTTTTAGTGGAACTTTTTCCTATGTTTAAGTATGCATATTAGCTTACTTTACCCTTTAAAATGAACTCACTTTAGAGCAGCGTTTCCCAAACTCAGCATAGTAAAAATTATGGTCAGTGCAAAGTGAATTATTAGCTCATTTGCGGGTTAAATATGTTTTCTACTAACTATAATATCAACAACAAAAACATTAATAACATATTTGATCTTGTAAGGCAAAAGTCATGCACCCAAACAGTCACAGACCATCTTTTGCAAATTCATTTAAATTAAAGCAGAATCTTCTGGTTAGTTTGTGCCCTTCACAAATTTTTGTTCGCAGCCCCATATATAGCCTTTAATTCTTTAACTGGATGGAGTTTTCAGATCCCTATCAGAGCCATATGTGAGCCTGAACCGCTCATTCAGGTAGTCCCCACTACGTATTGGAGGAAATCTGCAGCGAATATTTAAAAAAATTATAGCATCTTGCGTGAAAAAGTAAAATTTAAGAAATGTACGCAGATATAGCTTTCAATAAAGACCTATTTAACCAAAAGAGAAAGACATCCAATTGGTGGGGAAGATTGAAGCGTCCTTGTGCAAGTGCAATAAGGGGGCCTTCAACCCTTCCGCCCCCCCCCCCCGGGAAAACAAAAACAAAAAAAAGTTGTCTAAAAATTTGTAATTTTGCATGTGACTTTTTTCCAAAAAAAATAAATGCTATTAATTTGTTCTATTCCCCACACCAAAACATATAATATATTTATTTGGCCTCCCTAAGTCTACATAGATTAGTACCCACTTTTTCTTTCGGATTTAATTTTCATCCACTTTCAACGTAAAAGTTTTTTTTCACACTATCAAAATTGAACTCTTCTTTTTGCTTACATCTTGATTTACTCTGACTAGTTAAAAGAATCCCAATAGGAGAACAAATTTATTTCTACCTGGGGGGACATGATTCGCTGCAGCAACTTTCAAAGCATTCCACCACACAGTCAGAGGGCGGGACCAAGAAGAATGCCACCTGCAAAATTGCACTTCATTCATATCACACTGGAAATGCATCAGCAAATCAGTCTCACTAGAAGACCTCATCAAAATGCCATTAAAAGAAAGCCAATTTTGTAATGTATTGGGTAGAAAGAACATTCTCACAATCTTTGACAATCAGACAAATTCCTTGTCCCATTTTTTAGGATAAACTTTAACCTAAAGCCTTTTTGAGAAGATATCATCAACTTCTGATAAAGTATTTATAGTGGATAATGCATAACCTATTCCTACCTCTAACTCGTTCAATAATATCCATGCAAAGTATTCAATTTTAAAATTCTTCATATCCTTTGGCAAAAAGACATGTCATAGCAGAGTGGCACCTTGGTCAGCCCAAAAAGAGAGAGAGAAGCTTTATCTAGATGTGATGTTGTCCAGTAGTATAACAAAGATAGTTCACCAACCTCGGTATGAATCAATTTGTCCTTATAATTTGCATGCAACATTTTCGCCCCTCCCCACTCTGTGTGTGTGTGCGCATGTAAGTGAGTGTGGAAGGCATGCTCTGTCATTTATCAGTGTCTTCATCAGAATAACCCACTCAACCAATAAAGTCTGTTGGATCACCAAAACATCTTTTCTTCAATTTCCATGTCCAATAATGAGCGTATTCTAATCTAGACAATTAACCATATGTTATATAAGTGTGAAGCACACTTATTTATGGTTGGTATGAAGAAAAATACAAAAATATAAATTCCATCTATTCTATCCTACCTTTGAATTAAAAAGTTATCATTCAAGAAAGATAATGGAACAACAATAACAAAATAAAGCAACTGAGAAAGTGGCTAGTAATTACAGAATAGCGTTCTTTTCCTGTTGGCATAACCCTGTGAAGTGTTGACCTACAAGAGTAATGACAGAAGTTGAGAATGACATACCAGGACACTAAGACCTTGCTTAACATGTACAAAAAATTCATTCCAAAGATGCTCAGCAACTCCAATTAGTAAAAGAAACAAAAGAAATAGCTCTTAAGTTGTTGGATGATGGATTTTACCGGTATAAACAATTTGTCCACCTCTCCATCAAGTCCCCAATGTTCACAATAAGGGCCCTGCAGATACAAACTGAAAACACCTAACACTAGGAAGGTAGAGCAGATAAACTGCATAATTTTAATGGAACTATAGTCTAGAATTTCTAGATAATATCATTCAGCTGCGGTGATTCTAACAGACTTAAAATTAGTAATATATTCTTCACAAAATTTCTTAATCATGAACTCACCCTTCTACATGAAACACATCCTCCCAGACTTGAGGTTGCTTGAACTTCTCCTTGCATATCTGTAAAATTGAAACCTTAAAGCCTTTGAATAAAGAATTGTAAATTTGAACCGAAATTATAGATTAATATGATAGACCCCCAATAAATAAGGTATACTGCAGGAAAGGGAAGCAAGAAGTGAGGGTGTATGAAAGGAGGGATATGAGGGAGAGTAGGGGATTAATACCCTGGAGAAGCATCACATCAAAAGAAAGGATAGTTGAGGAAGAGGGAAAGGAAACGATGGAAGAGGAGGATGTTAGTAACAAACTGGACAGGTGGCAGTTGACAAGTGGAGAGGAAGATTCAGGATGCATAAGGAAAGTGCAGAAGCATGATACAATTGAATGGAACGGGGGGCAAAAAGGGAGGAGCAGCGAAGAATTTGAGTGAAGATTAGGGAAAGGTGACTCCTCTACGGCTCAGGAGTATCCAGTCCTGAGATTGTTTCCTTTGCTATTCTTTTTTCTTTCTTTTGTTTCTTGTCCAATTCTGATCAGCAATCAGAATCCTGATACAGGGAGATAGAATTCCCTGCTTGTAAGGAGTTCAACTCCATTTCCTTTCTCTAGTACCAAGGACTAATCACAATACTAATGTAGAAATTATACTTAAGAGAAGATGAGAACCTGCAGTCCTGGAACACCATCGGTCACTAGGAGAGTGACCATGCCATAATCTGAATGAGGAGAGGCACCATATATCTCTTCATAAGATCCCAATTCACCTAATGTAGTTGGAAGGCATGTTATCAATAGTAAAAAGGTCACATAGTATAATTGGTTTGAAAACCTTGTCTCTGGGCCCAATCACAGAATACTAATAAAACTGCAGAAAGAACATAGAATATAATATAAAACGCAAACGTTAATTGCCACCAGAATTGCAGTTTCTTTGACTCAGATCTAACTACAAAGTAGGAACTAGCAAAAGGAGTATGTGCAAAAATAAACAAGCACATTATAAATATAAGATAAAATTAACTAAATATATTGCATTATGTATTTCAAATTGGCATATGGACTATTGTCCATATTCATGTGCAGTATGTTCATGGCATCAAAATCAATACTTGAAAAAAATATATATATTTTCCATTTTTTAAAATGCAGATTGAACAGGAAGAAATTACAATAAACATAATAAGATAAAAATCAACAAGGAAGAAAATATTTGGAGCGTGTTAACAAACATAGGTATAAATATATGGGTATGGTGCTATGTGCTAACTAAGATGGTCCAGAAAAGCATATTAATGCTGAATAAACCTGGATAGTGCAAAAGGCGAAGAAAAGCTGCTGGTTTGTTTAAGGCGCCTATCTTCTCAAAGAAATCTTCATCCAGATTCAATGACAGGGCAATTAGAGACAGCAGCTCTTTTCCAGCTGCCCTGTGGCAGAAAAGAAGAATATTCAAATTCTAAACTTTGAAAAAAGAGAAAGAACAAAAGAAAATGTGTATATGAATGCTTTGCCATCGTTTCCTGCAGCATATACAACACACAAACACACACAAAAAGATGCATAAAGCCATGAATGAAGTTTTTCAAAAATACACAGGCAGCAAAGTAGCAAACCCATCCAGTCCCATAGATTAGTGAAATTTACAGAGGAAATCTATTTGTTATTCACATTGAGTGGAACAAAAGTAAAAAATGTTGCAATTTTATATTTGTTGCTAATTAACAAGTCAAGGTACATATTTTGATAGCATAGAATAAAAAAAAAAAGCATTGAGGGGTAATAAAACTTACAATAATTTCCAAAACAAGGATTCCATTGTTGGTCTCCAATTTGGCAGTAATTCTGGAGTGTCCTTGCGAGAAAAAAACATCCCAACAAAGTAAAAACACAAAATTTTCAATCCTAACGAAAACGAATTCAAATTAGGAGAGGTATAGCATACTAGCAAGCAGGGGGAAAGACATACCTCGTGAAGGCCATTGATTCAGATTAACACTGGTGGTATCTTCTAAAGAACCAATATAATAGCTGTCCTTAGGATCACCTGCTTATAAAGGAATGATCATAAGTTTGCCCTCTTTCTACAATTACAAAAGAACAAGAAACAGTTTTCAGCATTGGGCATACACCCCTTGATCTGAACAATGATTGACTAATATGACCACATAAACACAAAAATAGAAGAAGAAAATTTAAGAACAACATATGTCAGTAAGTAGGAACCAACAAAAGTACCTTTGGAGCGTGAAGTAGGATCAAGATTCTCAGCATAGAGAGGAGTATAACCTCTATATTCCTTGCGGGCCAGCTTCATTTTGTGGTCAATTGGAAGCGAGAAGAAGTTGCTGCTGTGGTCAAACACTTGCCGAACGAACTGGTTGTCCACCCCGTGGTTCACAAGGTAAAAGAAACCATACTCCACGCATGCCTATTAAGTATTATTAACACACAGAAACAGTATGTTTCAAGTTCAATTATCAAAATCAACAACATTAACTAGATTGACATTCATAATATTGGGCTTGTGGGAAAAGCAGAGAAGAAAACCTGACGGATGGAATTGCCTGTGGAAAGACGATCAGGTGAGTACAGGTCTATGATTGGGAGAGTCAACGCCGCCGGCATCTCCTTCTTTTCCTCCTTTGCTTCCTCTTCTTCCGCTCTGTTCAGGTAAGGTCAATCTTCCAAATCAGATTCGGTTAATATTTAATAACATAATTTAAAGTTTATATAATTAACTACCCAATACAAGTTGTACCAAAAAATAAACTATTCTTATATTCTTACATCAAACAAGACATATATTTTTTTTTTATATTATATTTAATATTATTTATTATACATATTTTTTTTATTATTTTCTCTTACTCAATCATATTCATTAAAAATAATATAAATAATATATACACCAAAAAAATATTAAATGATTATTTTCTAAGAACAAACTACTCAATAGTCAATACAAGACATTTTGAAAAATGTTGAATATTTAATTTAATTCTGTTTGAAGAATTCCTGCATTATCAAGATGAGTTTGTTATTCAACGTAAGTTTTAAGTATTTATTAAATATTAAATTCATAATAAATAGTTAAAAATAATAAATAATTAATAAAATATTTGACAATTCACTTAAATATAAAACCTTTAAAAAAGAAAAAATTATTTATGTTATTAAAATGTCATATAAGATTGTGCTCATATTATTCATATTTTGATATTTCAATATTTATTAATGATGAGGTATACTACTAATTTATATATTTATTTAAAAAAATAAAAAATATAAAACAAGTTTGAAATAATAAATATGTAAGTTAACAGTTAATCCTATTATTCATGAATGCTGAAATTTCAAGATTTGAATGGTGTAAATATAATCTTATGTGATTTTAGGAACATATAATAATTTGTTAAAAAGAAGATAAGTTAGAAATCTCCATTATTATACAATATATATATATATATATATAATAATTTTTTAAAAAATTATTGAAGATAAGATAAAGTAGATCAACAGTTAAAAATGAAATAAAATCTTACATTATATATATATATATATATATATATATATATATATATATATAAATATATATAACTTCTGCACGATTATTTTTCCCACAAATTTCCCCCGGCACTTCTTTTTTGGTTATTTTTTTAGAAGTTTTACAGTTTGTATATTTCAAAATTAGTTTTTCAAATTTTTAAAAAACAGTGAACTTAGGTTTAGGAAAGCAATGGTTATCACATTCTAGGACTATTTACTGATTGCCAAGTGCCAACCAAAATATAAACTTCATAAACAAAATGCTTAAAATCCTTACTAGCTGACCCATCTCCCATTAAAGAAAATCTTAGATGGTAAATATAGAAATTAATTATGTCATTGGTTATCTTATTTTGAAATGTTTTTATATATTTATAAATGCTTGGAGTAGTATGCAAGCTTGAGCTTGAACTCAGTGATTCGAGACTGCGAGGTAGAGAAAGACAATCTCAATACGCTGAACATAAATTAAAAACATGGAAAAAACTCGACACCTAAAAAAAGTAATAGATTAAATTTTTGTAAATAGATCTGTATAATCTTCAAAGGCTTTTAAAATGCATTTTTACGGTTACCCTGTGTTCTACTAACACAGACAAATATCGGTTGATGTGGTAAACCGTGCTTTTAGATCATAGTCTTTCTAACATTCCAAGAAGCTCATCATCCACATGCACCGCAGACAAATGGACCAGATTTGGTAAAGGTGTAAGCCCATCGTTAGTTGCAGTGCAATTTTGACAACACACAAGCAACCTCGTGTAGACCCAAAAAACAAAAAGCAACCTCCTAATGGGTTTAAAATAAATAATGCAATATCTTGCCTTGCACATAAAGGAAAAATTATACTGCAGAAGTTTTTTTTTTTTTGGTGTGGGGGGGGGGTGTTAAGACCACCTGGGATGCAAAAGCTAAAACACAACGGAAAATGAACAGGTTGAGTCCAAAACCAATGACTACTCACCTTGTGCACAGTAAAGTAAAATACAAGTTCAAACCACGACATGTCACTCAGTTTGTCAGCTGAGTTCCATATGGGCTGGTCTCAGGATTTTAATCTCATCATTCTCATGGGAGCACCTCGTGGCCAGGGAAAAAATGACTTCGCCCGAGCAGCGATTACTCGATAATTGGATGACGTGGTAACACATGTCCCGGGCCTTGAATTTGCTCAAAATATCATTAATTTTACATGAATCATTCTCCTAAACTAAAAGTATAACTCGGATAGTAGTTGAAGAAAAAAGGAAAAGGAAACGAACCTTTAAAATTAACATTCCCTTCACTGAATATTAGCTGCACAACTAATACCGGTGTACATGCATACATAAAAACCTGAAGTTCCAGAAAGGTAAAGCTCTCATCCTAAACAAACAACTTCGTTTCACCCGAACACTTTCCTGTTCCTTTCCAGAAAATTTCCAGAATCCTTTTATCAGAAGGGTTGTGCTTCATCTCTTAGTAAATCTGCTTCGTCTTCTTGTTCTAGTTGGAGTTGCATGATAAGCCATCTCCATAGCTCTTTCTAAACATTGATCGTCTTCCTCATCACTGGTTTCATCAGATCTCCATCTAGGTCCACCATTGATGGTTTTTTCTTCATTATCTAATTTCTTCTCCATATAGCTAAATAAACGAAGTATACATAAAAGGATTCAGTAATTAAAAATATTAAGCCCTTCTGGTGAATCTTTAAAAGCATTAGGATAATGCACACATGCATCTTCTTATATCCATAAATTATACAAAACAACATTCATTAATAAAAGAAACGAAGTAAGCAAAACGTGAAACATGTGAAACATAGGACTGGCAATAAACAGGTAATAGATTCTTACCTCCAAGAAACATTCATTGGATCATCAGTGGAAATCCAACTTCTATCATCTTTACGTGATTGCCCATTCCTATTAGATATATTTAGGACGTTAGTAGGAAATTCTTTAGAATGGCTGAGCGTAGATCTAGTAACAGGATTAGCTGTAGCCTTCCAGGAGTTCGTAGGACTGGTGTTTTGATTTTGGCCAAGAAACAGATTCTGTTCAACTCCTGGCGAGATATTGTCCAGCATGTTTTCTTGGAAATTTCTTGGTGATGTTCTGTTAACTCCCTTCAGAGGTGACCCATTCATGAAACGGATCCTATGATTCCTTGGAGTTGGAGTATTATCATATCTAAGAATTTTGCCAATGTTACCTTGATGCTTTGGCCCCCTCTCTTTATTGGCAATTAACTGTTCATTATGATATGATGGAGAACCGAAATTACCAAGCTCAGGGCCAGTGGTGGTGAAAGGCATGCCTATTTTGGTTGAAGTTGCTAAAGTCGATGACCCCAACAAACCAGTTGCATGGCCTCCATGCAGCATGGGGGAAGAATTTACAGAAGAAGAAGAGGGAATCAATAAACTGGTTGACCTGAAATCTTGAATCTGACGAACACCAAATTTAGCTTGCATTTCAACTTCTTCACGAGAAGTAACAGCACCCTCAGTCAATTTTCCACTCCTCAGTTGTTGCTGCTCAACTTCTGGCAACAACTCCAAGCATCTATTCTGTTTATTCAAACATATAATTGTTTCACAAATTCGTTCTAAGAATAAACCAAATCTACTAAAATTTCTATATACTATAACTCCAACAATGACACAAAATTAATATGTGATGTCATGCATATCACACAATACATTCTTGCTGCATCTTGACACTCTGCGTACTTTGGTGACTTCAGCACATCTAGGAGTTTGCGTTTTGGGGCACACAATGTTTTTATGTCATCTCGTAAATTGATTTGATTAAATCTTGACGCATTATTGTTTAGTTTGTCAAAAAAATTTTCTTTATAATTAAAAAGGGACCAAACTGAGGTACAGAGAATATATACAACAACATGAAGCAATTTACATGTTGTGAAACGATATTTTTTGAGTCATTTCTTCAGTTTTCCTCGTGTGTTTCTTTATAAATTATTTATTTTTTAAAAAAATCACGGATGTCCTGTGTGCCAACAAAAACCCCATCATATTTCAGGAAATGCTATGAGCCTATGACTGCTGTGACTGAAAAATAACTAATGCTTATCATGATTCAAGGATAAAAAGTCCATGTGAAAAATATGTGTCAAAATTGACAATTTTAAATCACTTACAACCAAATTGGCTCTCCAGTGACTTGCTGCTTTTAATCCTGATAGAACTGCTTCGACAACAGAACCTTTTGAAATGGATTCTTGCTCCACCTTTTCAAGTTTAACATGAACTTGGTATGCTTCAGAGTATCTGTAGCGCTGAAACAGTAAACAGACAAATTTACAAGCCAGAAAATTCTAACATATTTTCCTGAAAACTAAACATTAACTCAGAATGTTATGCTAAAATACCAACATATTGTAAGAAGCTAAAAGCAATACATATTTATTCACAACAAGAATGGTAACCCAAAAGGAAAGTAAGGTATAACTAAAGTCCACATCAGTACTTACACTCAGGTCAACTGCACATATTAACCCATAATTAGGCTTTTAGAAACTGATGCCACATCTATGCAAAAAAGAAGCAAAATCAGGCTTCATCATTCATATCCACTTATTTTTGCCCTTTTGCCCCATAAAAGATATGGATGAGATGGCCATCAATGCAAGACTATAGAGGAGGATCACATTAAGAAAATCTAGGAAGCAAGTTGCTGATTTAGCTGACAGAGAATCTGATTTCAGAAGGTAATCACTGGCAATTTTGTTAGGCAAAGAGCCGTTTCTTTTGCAATAGTGGATTTGGCAGGCAAGTCAGTAGCAACTACATTATGCCCTTCAATAAGGTGTTAGTATTGAGCAAGCAAGATATGTTGATAGTGGATACAGGTGATGGATGCATAAGCAATTGTTCTTCTACAAGGGCTATGATAAGCAAATGAGGTGCACACTCGCGTACACATGACATGAATCAGAACTTAACAACGGGTAGCAAAGTGACATTTACAAAATAACAAACTGCAACACTTAAAAGACCACAAGATAGATGGACCAGCAAGATCAATAAACCAGTAGCACCAATGTTGGATATGGAACCAGCTATTTAAGTGAATTACCTGAATATAGAACACAACAAGAAGACTCCCACTAGTCCTCCAAGGGTCTTCAATAGCATAATCCAAAAGACACTTGTGTATATATTTCTCTTCGTCAGAGTTCCATGGCAATTCTATCATTCGATCCACCAAGTTCCTCCTAATACAGAGGCAACAAATCTCAGTCACCAGGACCTCCACCCACTCCACCCAATGACTAAATTGACCTTTAAGTCTGTCAGATGTATCCGCAGGTGCTCCATAATTGAATTTCTTTTCCTTCACTCTGGTGCAGAGAATTCTCTGATGCATAAATGCTTCAGTCAGAAGCCCACACTCAATCCTCACCCGCACTGCAGTGACAGCATCTCTAAGCGAAATCATGTGCGGTACACCATCACGCCCAGCCCACCTTAAAATCATAAGAGCTGTATCAGGGCTATCCCTTTCTAACAGTACTTCAGCAATTTTAGGATGTGATGCTGGGCCAGATATTTCAGGAAGAAGGCGACAAGCTTCCTAACAGAATAACAAACAATATTACAATAAAAGGAAAAGAACAAGTCCACATTAACATCCAAAATTACATCATGTAACAAATTTTTTACATTGCACAAGGACTCCAAGCTGCATTTTTGCCCCTCTTCCTTCTATTCGAAAAATGGAACTTGGTGCTATTATTAAATGCCATCGATAAATTTATCAAACATCCAGACCCTTTCATATTGAGCCAAAACAAGACCACTCAACCTTTCATTAAAAGGAATGGAGGGAAAAAAAGGACTAACCCGAGTAGATTCTACAACTCAAAGATAAGATTCCAATATAGCAGGTGCTTTATTGATAAAATAGTGACTAGATAAATATGATGCTTATCATTAGTCAGTAGTTAATGGAAATCAGTAATTCAACCTTGATAAAAGATTCAACAATTTTTTTAAAGCCTAGGGAAAACCACCAGTTAGACTTGTTGAGCATAATATTACGTTTTAAGTTACCAGTAAAGCCTCCTCTGTGTGATCATCCAGGAGGTAAAAAGTCAGACACTCCAGTAATGAATGCCTGCTAATACTAAAGGTAGCTGCAAAGTCCTCTATTATGTCTGTCCATTCTTCATCGGGAATTGTCCAGTGGCGATCAAACAAATAATACAGAAACTATAGAAATTAAGGAAAGAAAGAAGCATGCTCTAAATAATAACTATTATTGACAGAAAGATCCACAGTTCCACAGCCACATAAAAGGTAAGGGAAAAGGATACAATTGCTTGTTTTGCAATCACCATATCAGAACTTCCACACAAAAAAAGTAAGTCAGCAGCAGCTCGAAGATTTCTAAAGGGATAAAAGCCCAGCACCCCATGAGTATTAGCCCTGAAAATTGATGCTCGATCCTTCTGCAAGGATACAACTTCTAATCCCTCTGTCATGTCCTGCATTAACCCCTCCTCCAAATCAAGATTATTCAATGCATCTTCAATAAAAAGAGTACCATCCTGTTTTATTGACTCTACAGGTTGATTTATTGCATCAGGCCAAGCACGTTCTACTGCAGCAGATTTCCGTTCAAGGACAACTGAAGCCCAGGATGAACTATCAGTAAAACAAGATCTCACATTCTCCAAAAATTGATGTCTTGTACACCAAATAATGATCTCCAGATGCTGGGATGAACAATTAAAACTACAAATTAATCACTGGAATGAAGATTGCAATGAGATACTCTATCTTCTTCAGAACTCCATATTTCTGGGACAAGGGTTGACAGATAGAGGAAGAGTATAACCACAATAAGCTGAATAGGCAACATTAATTAAAATGAAAAGAGTAAGGACAAATATCTGTCACTCAGAAAAAGGGCCTCTTACACACAACATACAGCGTCAATGAAAACTTTTAGAACAGAAATTCTTAATTGTCATCCACACTTTTTAAGATTAGGATATAAATCTCATCCAAAAAAACTAACTTGATATCATTTGTTCACACATCACAAAGAAAAAAGCTAGAGATTCTATCAAAAGATACTATCTACAAATTTACCTAGATGATTTCACAGGTCATCAGACAAGTAAGGAACAGGTCAAAAATCAAACATTAAATCAAAATTTGTAAACTGTTATACAATCACTCCACTGAATACAAATCCTGCGAGACTAAACCTGCTTCGTCTTTAATATGTTCTCTTGGAGATGATGCAAATCATGAAGTTGTGCTGAAAGAGTACCCTTAAAAGATGACTCCAAAATTTCTAGCACATTGGATATGCCCCTCAAGTATAATGAAAATTTGAGAAGAAAACTCAATCTGTCTTTCAGTCCTACAACGTCAAGATTATCTAGTAAACATTGCTAGGGAACCCAAACATTAATGAATATGATAAAAGAACATACTGATAACTTGCTTTATAGCAACAATTAGAAAAGGTTTGAGGATACAAATTCCCTGGAGTTCAGTTATGATGTTTTTGAATGTCCTCTTGCACCAATCCTTCACCACGACTTCATCCAACAAAATTGCTATGACAGGATCACTGGAAACAGCAGTTTCATCCATACATACATCTGTAATGTCTGTAAAATTTCTGTTAGAGAAAATGCAAAATGGAAAGCGGAGAGGAAATGTCAGAAAACTCAACATTTTAAGTTCCTCTATGGCAACAATAGTAATAAGAAAACTTCATCTTAAAATGCACCTTTTTCTTAGTAATTAAAAGGTGCTCATGTTCTTAATTTTAATACTCAAATTAAAATTAAATTAAATAATCAATATATCCCTAAAAAAAATGAATAACATAGAAAAGGATACAATGGCAAATTAAAGAAACTAAGTTATTCTCAAGTGCAACATCAAACAAAGAATAAAGGCGTTGGACATCAACAGTTGGTTGCTTCTCCCCATCTTCTAATTCTTGAACTCTCTCATCACACCTTTTGGAGATAAGGCCAGCTTCTATGCATTCGTAATAAAGGCGGTGGCGCAATCTCGCGCCGCTCTTCAGAACCGAGACTCTACAAATTGGGCAGACATCACACCTTTGGCTACATTCCTCACACAAAGAGGCATGCCCACATGAATTCAAGACATGGTGTACATAGCGGCCACAGCTTCTCAAATCCCTAGTTGCCCTGCACCGCTCAATTTTGGCTTCTTTGCACAACTCGTTCAGATCAATGGATCCCAAGTGTTCCAATGCTTCCTGAAATTCAACATTACAAGCCATATAAGCATATACTTTCCATTATTATTTTTTTGTTTTCATCTATACAGTTATGATTTGACAAATATGTGACTCTAAGATGAAAATTAACGCATTTACAGCATGAAATTACTACGGTAAACTCATCTTGCTATTCGCAGTTCAAAATATGTAACGTAGGGTTTACGGCGTAGCTCTATAAGCGCGGAACATAGAAATTGGAAAAGGTGAGTACCTGAACTGATCGGCTACTGTAGTTTGGTTGAAGAGTTGGGGGGAAAAATCTTGTGCCGGCGGCTGCGCCGCCGGTGGAGCTCGAAGGTCCGTTTAGCCTCGTAATCGTATCCATTTTCTCAGACAGACACAGTGTGGTTGTCACTGTGACTGTTACGACGTGGTGCGAGCAAGAGAGCTAAACGGTGCGGATTATGTTCAGTCATGCTGAAAACAAGGGCGTGTTGTACTGGAGGGATTTTATTCATTTTGGTTTTGGTGAAAACTTAGGTAAAGTAGCATTGTTATTAAAGGTGCTGTTTATATATATATATATATATATATATATATATATATATATATATATTTTTTGGGGTATATATATATAGTGAGAAGAATTTTTATTGTGAGAAAGTAAGAAGAGAAATCTTGACCATACAACCATACATTGAATAATAAAATTAAAAGTTATTTAAGGTCATGCGCGACCACTTAAAAAAGTCACATGTATTTATGTTTCTAATCTTGACCATTCATAAAAGATCTAATTGGCCAATATGTCTTTCTCTCACCTCTTATAATAAACACTCTTTTCACCTTAATAAGATTATATATTTATATATTTATTATTATTTAATTATATATTATATATTCAGAATCTTAATTTTTTTTCTCGTTAATATTAATATTTTTTTACTTAATTTTTTTTCTATTTCTTTTTTATAAACAAACCTAATCTTACTAAAATGAAACTCGAACAAACGAGATATTCATGTTAAAGGTCATGAAAGAGAGAAGGGTTGTAGAGGTTTGCAACCATGGTAGTTTGGGGTAAACGCACCGCGCTTGGGTGGTTTGAGTTCATGCCTTTGTTGATGACTACAAACAGAATTGGTTCGAAGTGGTTCAGGTTCGGATGCTACTGTAGTTCGTGACAGTCATGGATAGTGTGGACAGTGGTGATTTGGACCACGGTAAAACGGCAGTGATTCGAGTTTCGCTTGGGTGTTTTATGGTGACTGAGGGTAGTGGCTCTAGCGAGGATGCTGCTAGGCGTGACCACATGTGGTGGCAAAAGACAACAACTCAATGTGGTTGGGGTTTGGCTTCATTGTGGCGCAATAGTTGGTTCAGTGATGATTATTGGTTTTGTTTGAGAGTGGTTGGGTTCAAAGGTGTTTGTGGGTGTTGATGGGTGGCACGTAGAAGCCATAGTGGTGGCAGTTCAAGTCCGATTTGGACTAGTAGTGTCAAATTTAGGTTGTGGATCTTTGGTCATGGCCTCTGATGGTTGGGATGGAGAAGAATATAAGAAAAAATCTTAAGGAAGCAAGTGTGCAGTGAATGGAGAAGAGTGTTGGGGAAAGAGGTGTAGAAAAAAGTAAGTTAAGAAAAAAAGAGACCTTAAAGGTGATGAGTAAATAATTATATAGTAATGATGTGAAAAAAATAATTTACATATTATATTATAATTAAAAAATAGTACTACAAGTACTTATAACTTATGGTACTTTACCTAAGTTTTTTTTTTTTCGATAAAAGGGGTTTTTATTATTTGAAAAGGCTTTATTTTTTTTGTAGTTTTTAAAAGAATTCACTTGTGTTTGATTTGTTTTATATTTTTATTTTTATTTTGAGTTGATTTATTTTTATTAATATTTAAAAATATATATTTTTTTATTCTGTTTTTTGTTTTTAAAATTTACAAAAGAAATTAAAAAAACTATTTTTGGTACTTTTTTTATAAAAATTTAAAATAAAAAATTAAAACCTAAATATGTGACTTTTTTTAATTATTAATAAAAATATAACAACTAACATAAAAACCAAAACACATGTATAAAAAAAAGAATCATAACCTTCTTGTAACAAAAAAAAAAATTGAAAAGAAGGAAGACTGTAAGTTGAGTCGTTCCCCATTTTGAGCACAATACAGCAATGTGAGTGAAGGATCTAGATTAGGTGCAGTTAAAAAACAGCCGCACATCTTGTAGTTACTCATCTAACTCTATGTTTGGATATTTTTTCATTAACGGAACGGAACGGAATAGGTAGGGATGGATCGGAAATGAATGGAATGGAATGGAACATAATTCTCCCATTATTTGTTTGGAAGATTCATTAACGGAACGAAACGGAATATGTGTTCCCCCCATTCCACCTCAATTTTGGAGGGAACAAAAATTAGACATTGAGGGGAAAAGGGGAGAAATGATTCCCCATATGTTCCGTTCCATTCCTATGTATTTTAAAACTTCCAATCACAAAAACTTATTTCCGTTCTCCTCATTTCCTTTCCGTTCCCTTCATTACCTGTCATCCAAACATAGTGTAACAGTTAAAAAAGTTTGCACATGTTTTTTTTTATATTTTTTTATCATAAAACAAGCAATTTTTGAAGACTAAGACTTTATCCGTGAAACATGTAGAGGTGTCAAAACGAGTCGGGCCGGCCCATTTGAGATCGAGCCATTTTTAGGCCGAGCTATTTTTGGGTCGACCCATTCAGTTCATGTAAATTTTTTGCTGACATTTTGCTAGTTTAGTCTAACTCATTTAACTTTATATAGTGTTAAAAGAGCAGATTGGTCCCGACCCATTCGAATCATATAAATTTTGAACTGATATTTTACTAATTTAATCTGTCTATTTTATCGAGCTATTTGGACTCGTCTATTGGACTTACTCTATTTTACACCCCAATAAACATGTGCCAAAATGGGAAAAGATTATGGCCCAACCGGTGATGGATTTGAGGCCCAGTTCCCATGTTTTCCTTTTCTTTCTTTCTAGGCCAATAAGTCATTGGACTTATCTAAGTGGATGCTGATCCTCTGCACTTGTAAAAAACTACACAGCATGCAGCTCCTAATCCAATCACTCAAACTTTTTGAATTATATTTTCTATTTATATTTAACCATATCACAAACAAATTTTTACATTTAAGATCATCTGCAATTTTTAAAAAATTGTAAGTGATCCATTTCCTATGTAAGTATATTTTCTTATGGATACCTCATAAAGGAAGAGAAAAGAAAACCAAAAATTTCAAGAAAATTCTTTTAGTGTAGACCAAAAATACAAAAAAATGGCTGCACCGCAAAAAAAAAATGGAGTTAATTTTATTAGTACGAAAAAGAGTAAAATAATTTTTCCAAAAAAAAAAGAGTAAAATAAATTTGGTTTTGTTTCAGAATATAAAGGTATGTAATTTTTTTTTTTAAATAAAAGTATGATCTTGAATGTATGGAGACTTATGTACTTATTACTTGTTATGTTTTTTTTTTTTTTTGTGGCCAAAAGATCGTTTCATTACTTATTACCTGAGATGGTTGTTGAATTCAAAATGCATGAGTTTTATGATTAAAATGCTAAACATTATAACTTGAAATTTATGCAGTATTGAGGAAATCAGTATCCTTTAGTAATTTGTAACCAATATTTAATCACATGTCTTAATTACTTAAAATATAAAATATAATAAATTATTTTTGCATTTATTTTAATTTTAATTAAATGGGATACTCATATAAAAAAATTAATTAAATGGGACACATGATTAAATATTAAATAATAATTACTAATAATCATAAAAAGTTAGTTGAAGTGATAAACAATCTCGACATCTTATAATAAAATCTTAAGAAAGTAATTTTTGTGAAAAAACTTTATAACTTTTGTGTTCCAACAATCAAATAATGATTAGTCTCATGAACAATTTAAATGAGTCGAATCAACAGAGATATCTCGTGATATAAAAAAATTACTAATGATATCAATATCCTCATAAAAACAAAGCACATTGAAAAAATCTTCATTATTACTATATGAGAATTACAAAAATATGACAGTGAATTTGTAGTGAAATACATTTTTATTGATAAAAAATTACTTTTTTTCCCGTGTTTTATGCATCACTTAAAAAATTATCAAGGTTAAGTTTGTAAACCTTGATTCAATTATATATATATATATATATATATATATATATATATATATATATATATATATATATATATCCTTTTTGTTTAATTGTATCTTGTTTATGCATGATTTACGTTGTTCTCCTTTCCATTAATTTGTTGTTTCGCTTACTTTTGGGTGGGATACGGTTGAAGGTTTTGAATAAGAAAATATTTTTATATCTATTTCTATATCTATTCTGACATATTTTAATTTATGTTTAAAGTCAAATAATTTTTACATACTTATATCTGCATCACATATCTAAATAATTATATTTTATATTAAAAATAAAAATCATTTTTAAATTATTACGTTTTATATTTACGGGTGAAATATGCATAGACTCGTACTTATATAAAGTAAAAACTTTTCTTCCATATATTCACACCTATATCTATTTGAATATACTTATTTTTCACTCATACCCGTATGAGTAGAATAAATAAACTAAATAAATGAGTGATTCATATACCCATTTACACCCGTGGCCCTGCTTATATTTATTAAATTTTTTAAACCACAGCCATCATTATAGACTATTGTGGTTGTAAATTGACGGAGTCGTGCTAGTTGCACAAAGGGAAATGATGATTTTATATTTTTTTAAATATAGATATTATATATATTTTTTAAAAATATGTGATTAAAAAAAAAATAAAAAAAATAAATATAATAAATAATATTAAATAAAATATAAAAAAGATATATATATATGTTTATGATAAAAATATAAGAATTATTTTACAAAGCATTGAATGAACATTAGCAACCAAGTCAAATTTTTTTTTTTTTTAATGAAAGAATCAAACAATTTAAAATAATACACTGTCTAATATTTTACTGATGCAACGCATACTTAACGTATTGTATATTATAAATTTTAATTTAATTTTTGATTGGAAAGAATATTATAAATTTTAATTTTGTTTGTGTAAAAGAAAATGTAAATATTATATTAATTATTGTCTTTATACATTTAAAATTTGACATTTAACTTTCACTTTTTTATATTGATATACAGTATATCTATTTTATAATAGAATATAGTATATTTTAATATTTACTCATACTCATATTAATATATAATGTCTATACATAATATTAAATTTAATAGTAAAAAAATATTTTTCATATTATATTCAGATATTTGTATGTATTCATACTCAAATTCAATTTAACATCTTTAAAAACACATTTAAATATAATTTATTTTTCTTAACATTATTATTATTATTATTATTATTATTATTATTATTATTATTATTATTATTATAGGCATTGGCTTAACATTATTATGTTAATCTAAAAGTAAAATATGTCAATAATAGCTGGTAAAGGTAAATCATGCCACCTAATTAATTAAATTAGTCAGAGTCTAAATTCTGCCAAATTTATTATTAATAGATTATTTGTAAAAATTTATGTAAATGTTCGTTAAACGTAAATACATATCCTAACCTGAAATGGGACAGTGACCCTTACACTAAATATTTTATGTACCAAAATAAAAAGTGAAATATGTGCCCTAAAAGGTGGCACAAGATCACCTTGACTAATTACATTATTATACCACAAACTACCCTGGCTTTAAAATTATTATATTTTTCATTCTCAATTTCATTTTTTAAAATGAGAAATTTAAAATAAAAATAAAATATTAAATTTTTAGAAACTGAAAAAAATTAATATTTTATTTAAAAAAATCATTTTAACTTTTTTAATGACACTTGTTAATAAAATACTTATATTTATTTGCATATTCATTTAGTTGATAAAGTTAAATTGTAAATTTTATATAGAATTAGTATATTTTTCTATTCTTATTCTGTTATCTACTCCGCCCAATTTTGTTTTTCTATTTGTTTTATATTTTATGTACACACGCGTGAGCGTGTGCTCACATCTATTTTTTAAAGAAAAAGTGAAGACTGAAAAAAGTACGTGATGAAATAATTCATGACACGATGATAGAGTATATTAGATGAAAAAGGAAAGGAAATGGACGAGGGACATATGTGATTATGTTAAAGTATATATACGGTTTGTAATCACAAGTATATACGTAAATCAACTAGTGACCATACAATCATTCTGATACGTACTTCAGGTAGCTTAAAAAAGTAAAAAAAACCAAACCCCTGATGGATACAAATCCAATAATCAGCGCAGTATTAGCTGATGTAATCCAACTCTCAACCCTCAGTTAAAAGATGAAAAAATGAAAAATTATACTAAAATATATGTATGAACAACAAATTGATACTTTCCTCCAGGCACACATAAGCATCAACCAGTTTTTATATCACAAACGGATGCAGAAAATATTTAATGAATGATTAAAATTTATGAATCATATTATTAAATATAAAAAAAATAAATTTAATAAATAAAGATATATTTATTTTTAAATTATTTAATAAGTTAAAATTATAATATATTATTTTAAATTAAAAATAAATATATTTTTATTTGTTTACTTTAAAAGAATATTTTTTTATTATATAATAAAATTTATGAAAAAAGTTAAAAAAATTTATATTAGATATTAAATACATCACAATAATAATTATCTTTTACATCATGATTCATAAACAAGATAAATTTTATATATATATAAACTTTAAAGAAGCGAAGAGAATGAAACTAAAAGTGAGATAAACTAATAAATTTATTATATAAAAATTAGAAATTAATAAAATGATGAGTTGAAATTATAATATTAATGTATATAAAATATTCATAAATCACATGTTAAATATATATTAAGTATAATTTTTTTAATTTCACTATTTTTATCTTTTGTATAATTATATTGACCTCCTTAAAATTAGTGCTTATAATATTGACACTATTTTTTTTAAAAAATACTCATAACTCTTTTGTTTTGTATTTTTAATGAGATATTGTGTAATATTTATATATAAAATTAAAAAAATATATGTAATTTCATAAACAAAGAAGAATATTGAAATATAATAATAAAGGGAGGATCAACTTACACTTATTTTTTTTTTACTTACATTTATTTTTAGTTGTTAGATCCACTTTCATCTAATTGCTACTTTTAATGAAATAATCTCAACCATTGATGAAAGTGAATCTAACGATTAAAAATGAAAGATAAATAAAAAAAATTTACACCGATATAAATCGATCTCTCCTCATAATAATAATATATAAAATTAAAGATATAAATATAATTTTTAAATAAAAATATCAATATAATAAATATTAATTTTATAAAAAAATTGATGTAATTATTATTTTATTTTTTAATAAATTAATTTATTGATACCTAAAAAAATTATTAAACAAAAGAAAGACTAAGGCGCATCTTCGCCCCTAAATCCGTCCCTGTTTTAGATTATGTTTTTTTTTAAAAAAAATATTACTTTGAGGTCAAGTTTCTTATCGAAATAAAATGGTATCAATTATCAAATTAATTTTAATATTCTTATCATAAATAATATATATATTAAATTTTACATATTATTTAATATTATTTTTTTTTATTTTTTTATTTTATTTTGTCCTCTCTCAATCACATATTCTCAAAAAAATATGTATATAATACCCACAACTCTTATAGTCTTTTTCCGTTATCAAATAGATTGATAGGGAAGATATATAATCGCAGAAATATTCATTTATTTTATTTGGTGAGGTTACTGACTGCTGTCACGACGGTCTAGCACAAATGCCCAATGGATGTGACATGTGACAAAACCTTGTTCTTTCATCGAACATGTACCTCCCTTCAAACTATGCTTTTGGTAAGAAAGAACATTAGGTGAGGGATACACAAAAGCAAACAACAACAATTTAGAAGTGCGTATTTTAGCAAATAATTCCAATTTTTTTATATTATTAATTATATCACTTTTTATTCATCATATTTTTTTACTTAATCATAATTATTAAAAAATAATATAAAAAATAACGTTCATGAAAAAATGTTGCTTTCTTTAGCAAAATCCAATGTTTGTGATAATAAGTGCGATTGCCCAAAGGAAACAAGAGATATTAGTGTGTGTGAGCTTCCGATTGAGATGGTTCATGGTTTGAGTCCGAGGCTATCAAGGAGAAAGAGGTAACTAAGGTGTAAGGATGGCAAAAATTATTGTATCATTGAGGATTACTTGCCACAGTGGGGAGAAGTGCACCAGTTTAATAAATGGGGAAGTTGTTGAGATTTGAAATTGCAAAACGTGGAACCAGATCAACCGGGTTAAATTTGATCCCTTTTTAAAAATTAAAAAAAAAATCGTGAACATTCCTAAGAATCATAATAAATCAGAGAGATTTGCTTTGAGATTAGAGAATGAGCTGATTGCAAACTTGCACCAACTTGTTTTAGGCTTGTCCATTGCGTAGCAGTATGGGCCAACAAATTTGTATGGTGCTATTGACAAGTTCAGCACATGCTGACATGAAAAATGCTTGACTGCATTTGGGTTACATTTTACTCATGTATACACTATATTAATTAAAAATTTAATATCACCTAGATTATATACATATTAACGTGTTTATCATAAGTGCTGTATTTATATAAAAACAATTATATTGATAAATATTATATAATGGGAGTAATAGTAAGATATACGATATGGACAACCGTAATTGACTTATTCGATTAACATTCTGCTTATGATAACAATATAACTTGAATTTAAATTTTGAAATCTTTTATTAATAAATGATTTATAATCTTACTATAAATTCTTATTGTAATTAGTGATTTATCTTAATCTTGGAATTGGAAGATTCTCCTCTCATCCTTCATCCTAGTTTTTTTTTTTTAAAAAAAAAATTGGGGTATACGTTCTGGTTAATCCAATATTCAAATTGCATTATACTTCATGAGTGTTATTGTGCCGTGAAATACCTTATACCAGGGTTGAACTGGGTTTCTACATTTTTTTTTTTCAAATTTTAGGTTTTAAAAAAAACACCTTTTAGAATTTGAACATGATATCTTGAAGATCTTTTTAATGAAATATATTTTTTTATTAGATCATATATTCTTGTTGAATAATGTTTTCAAATTTTTAATTTATATTATTATTTAATAAAATTAATTTTAAAAATTAAAGTTAAATAATTATTATTACTAATTTAATTATATTATTAGTATTTTTTTCATATATATATATTTTTTTATGTAATATTTTTTATATAATATTTTTTAAAAAACATATTTATTATTTATTTACATTTTTTAATTTAATTACTTAATCTACAATCGAGTCACTGACATATTGATCCGACTTCTCACCAAGTTAACCTGTAACATGAGTTATATAAAACTATGATGAAAATAAATGAGGTTAGCCAAGTTTTGTCGTACACAAGTCATATTTTTTTTTATAGAAAGTGGTGGTTTTAGTTTCACCTATTACCTAACATAAATTATTTTATTTTATTTTGTGTGGTCATTTTGTAAAAACATAATGTCTGCTATGAAAAGCCTATTTAAAAAATTGTATGTAACCAAAAAAAACACACATATCTTACAGGAATGACTTCAAATAAATCAATAGACCAAAGATTACAAATTTTATGTTATAATAAATTAAAATAATGCTATATATACATTTATATATATAATCTCATATTTATTTAATTTTTATTATTTAATTATATTAGATTCCACTTATAAGGAAAGAAAAATGTTAAATCTCACGGAGATTTCTTTACGAAACCCCCACAAATCTGACGTTAATGCCATTTACATGTGAAACTGATTTATTCCCATGCCCCTATGTATATGGTTAAGAGGAAAATGATTGGTCATTTGCTATGAAGCACTGAAATATCATTTTTTAGGCGTCATGTTAGATATATGTTTGCATTATATGTAGTAATAGAGTATACCAGAGTATACCAAAAGAAATCGTAAGTTCCAGAAGAAGAAGCTATCAACAACTTAACAACTCTGTTGATTCTGTTAAGAGTTAGTTGATTCTGTTAAGAGTTAGTTTTGATTCTCGAGAGTACTAAGTTAGTTTTCTCATCGTATAGTTAGCAAATATGAGCTACTATAAATGCTCATTGTACATGTGATTGAAAGATGAGATTAGTCATAATGAAATACAAAGGTTCCAGAATAATTCTCTCGTTCTCTGTTTTCTGCAAATTTTCTTTTCTTATTCAGTTTCTTTTCAGTCTTGGATACTCTTTCATGGTAATCAGAGCCTTGATCCATGGAAACCACTTCTACTGCTGCGTCTTCTTTTAATCCAAATCTTGTTACCTTTTCTCATTCAATTTCCATAAAGCTAGATGAGAAAAATTTTCTCTTATGGAAACAACAAATTCTAGCTTCGATCAAAGGCCATAAACTCATAAAGTTTATACTTGGACCTGACGAAGTTCCTCCTGAGTTTCTCACTGCTGAAGATGAAGCTCTTGGAATTGTGAACTCTGAGTTTCTACTTTGGGATCAACAAGATCAACTTCTGTTGTCCTGGTTACTATCCTCATTATCTGATGCCATGCTAACTCGCATGGTTGGATGTCTGAAGTCTTGGCAACTCTGGGAGCAGATTCATATGTTTTTCAACTCTCATACCAGAGCTAAGGTTCGTCAATACAGATCTGAGTTGAGAAATACAAAGAAAGGTTCAAAATCCATTAGTGAGTATCTTCTGAAAATTAAAACACTAGTTGATTCACTGATTTCTGTCGGCAATCCTATTAGTGTTCAAGAACATATTGAAGTGATCTTAGATGGCTTACCAGAAGAATTTGACTCCTTTGTCACCTCAGTTACCAGTAGATTAGATCCATATACATTAGGAGAAATTGAATCACTGTTGTTATTGCATGAAGCTCGATTAGAAAAGCATCACAAGGACTTGATACCTGATGCACTTTCTGCAAATATTGCTCACACTACTACAACATCAAAACCACAGAATTCTGATGTTTCTGGTGCATTACATCAATCACATTTTGTTGCAAGTTCACATCAGCAACCACATGGTTATGGTGCACAAAGCACACAAAATCAATTTCAGTACAGTACACCTACTTCTCAATATCACTCTCATTATCAAGTTGATGCTCCTCCTGGTTTTTCAAGTCACAGACCACCATACTATGGCTCCCGAGGAGGTAGATCTGGTTTTTTTGGAAGATCAAGAGGCAGAGGTGGCAGATTTCACAATAACCGTGGTTCCATTGTTTGTCAATTGTGTCGAAAATCTGGTCATGCAGCAAATTTTTGCTATTATAGATATGATCCTGCCTATCAAGTTCCATCTTTATTTCCTGCACAATTTCAACAACATGCTTTCACCTCTTCACAATTTCAACAACCAGATTCTATTCAATATCTACCTTCTTATCCTTCTTTTTCTTATTCACCACAAGTTCCCTATGCCTCTTCCAGTCATCAATTTCGTCCTTCTTCTAGCTCCTACCCTGCATCCACACCTTCCTCATTTCACCAACTTCCCGCTCAAGCTATGATTGCTACACCTGATCTTTTAAACAGTCCTGCATGGTTTCCTGATTCAGGTGCTACAAATCATGTCACACATGATCATCAAAATTTGATGGAGAGGTCTTCTTTCCCTGGTACTGAGCAGATTTTAATGGGGAATGGACAAGGTGTGCCAATTCAACATATTGGTTCTTCCTCTTTATACTCTCCATTTAACTCTACTGTCTCACTACATTTATTTGATCTATTACATGCTCCTTCCATCACAAAAAATTTAATTAGTGTCAGTAAATTTGCTAAAGATAATAATGTTTATTTTGAATTTCATGCCACTTTTTGTGTTGTGAAATCTCAGGACACTCATGAAGTCCTTCTACATGGCAGCCTTGGTCCTGATGGCTTATATAGATTTGATCAGTTCTCTCTTAAGCACTTACCTACCATCATTAAGTCTTCTTCAGTTGCTGCTAATCAAACACGTTTGCACCCTGATGCTAGTTTGACAGTTAATAATGCAGAAACTGTATTTCATAAGTCTGTAAACAGTGATGTACCATTTTCTGCTTCTGTACTTCATAAGTCTGTAAATAGTGGTTTACCAATTTCTGTTTTAGAGTCTGTATCAAATACTGATTACTCTTTGTTCAGTCTCTGGCATAATCGCTTGGGGCATCCTCATGCCTTGGTTGTAAAGCATGTACTCAAATTGTGTAATGTGCCTACACCATCTAAATCTTTGTATGATTTTTGTTCTGCTTGCTGTTATGGTAAGTCTCATAGATTGCCATCTACTTCCTCTCAGAGTGTTTACACTAAACCTTTAGAACTTGTGTTTACTGATCTTTGGGGACCAGCTCCCATTATTTCTTCTACTGGTTTCAAATATTACATTGCCTTTGTTGATGCTTTTTCTAGACATACTTGGCTTTATTTCTTGAAGCAAAAATCTGATGCCTTTTCTGTTTTTCTCCAATTTAAACAAGCTGTTGAGCTTCAGTTCAATTGTAAGCTAAAATCTATTCAAACTGATTGGGGTGGTGAATTTCGTTCCTTTTGCACATACCTACAAAATCAAGGTATTCATCATATAATTATATGTCCTCACACACACCACCAAAATGGAGTGGTTGAGAGAAAGCATCGACATATCACAGAAATGGGGCTCACTTTGCTTGCTCAATCTCATTTGCCTTTACAATTTTGGGATCATGCCTTTTCTACAGCAGTTTTTCTCATTAATAGAATTCCTTCTCCCTCTCATAACAATGCTATTCCATACACCTTGCTGCATAACTCAATTCCAGATTTTTCTTTCTTCAAAGTGTTTGGATGTGCTTGCTTTCCTCTTTTAAGACCATATCATAAGCATAAACTTCAATTTCGTTCTGAGGAGTGTACATTCTTAGGATATTCTACTAATCACAAAGGTTACAAATGCCTTGCTCCAAGTGGTAGAATATACCTATCTAAAGATGTCATTTTCAATGAACACAAGTTTCCTTATTCTGATTGTTCTTCTACTGTTTCTTCCTTTCCTTTTCATTCTTCTCATCATATTTCAGCCACTCCACCTACTATTCCATTTCCTGCTCAACCCGCACGCTCACCTCTATGATTCTTCATTCCCTCGCTTCCATGTCTTCTCCTTCTACTTGCTCCTCATATTGCATCACCACCGCACACTCATAATCCTTCTTCGCCATACACCCTCCTAAATCTTCTGTTATTGAGCAAATTTCATCATCCTATGGTTACACGTTCAAAGTTGGTATTTTCAAGCCAAAGGTTTTTCTTACTCAGGTCCTTACCAAAGTCCATTTCTCAGGCTCTTACTAATCCAAACTGGAAGCTTGCTATGGATTCTGAGTTTCAGGCTTTACTTAGCAATAAAACTTGGTCTCTTGTTCCCTTACCCCCAAATAGGACAGCTATTGGATGCAAGTGGGTTTTTCGTATTAAAGAAAAACCTGATGGTACTGTTGACAAGTTTAAAGCAAGATTAGTTGCCAAGGGTTTCCATCAACAACCTGGTTTTGATTTTACTGAAACTTTCTCCCCTGTGGTCAAGCCTACAACAATTCGCATTATTCTTACTTTGGCCTTGACTGCTGGTTGGTGTATTCAACAAATTGATGTTAACAATGCCTTTTTAAATGGCTTGCTTCATGAAGAAGTTTATATGACTCAACCTCCTGGTTATGAGAGTACTGACAAGTCCTTAGTTTGCAAGCTTCATAAAGCTTTGTATGGCCTTAAGCAAGCTCCTCGAGCTTGGTTTGAAAAACTTGGCCAAACTCTTCTTGCTCTTGGTTATTCTTCAAGCAAATGTGATCCTTCACTTTTTATCAAGATTACTTCAGCTGTTTGTATTTATGTGTTGGTTTATGTTGATGATATTATCATCACTGGAACTGATAGTATGGCCATTCAAAGAACTTATCTCCAATCTCAATACTGCATTTGCTCAAAAACTTGGGAAATCTGCACTATTTTCTTGGAATTCAGGTCACCACCTTATCCAATGGCAATTTGCACTTGTCTCAGTCTAAATATATTCAAGATGTTCTCAGAAAGCTCATATGCTTGAGGCTAAAGGCATTGGCTCTCCTATGGTTTCGGACTCAAACTAACTAAAGAAGGATCTAATTTTGTTGCTCCAGTCCTTTATCGTTCTATTGTGGGGGCTCTTCAATATGTTACCATTACACGGCCTGAAATTTCATTCAGTGTAATAAAGTTTGTCGGTTTCATGCATAATCCTCTTGAAGAGCATTGATTGTCATAAACGTATCCTTAGATATCTTAAAAGCACACTTTCCTACGGTTTGCTACTTAAACCAACCTCTAAACTTGCCTTGTATGGCTTTAGTGATGCTTGATTGGGCTTGTGACCACGATGATCGTCGATCCACCTCTCGGTTCTTGCATCTATCTTGGTCCAAATTTGATTTCCTGGTGGTCTCGCAAACAACTTGTTGTGGGCGGTCCAAAAGCGAATATCGCAGTCTTGCTCAAACTGAATACTGATATCTTGTGGATCCAATCTTTGTTACAAGAGTTGCATGTTTCTCTATCCACCGCTCCCGTTATATTTTGTGACAATATGAGTACTGCTTTATCTCATAATCCTCATGCTTCATTCTCGCACAAAGCATATGGAGCTCGACATTTTCTTTGTCCGTGAAAAGGTTCAAGAATGAAGAATCTTTGTAAAACATATTCCACTCTTCGATCAAATTGCCATGTGCTAACCAAACCTCTGTCAAAGCCTCGATTCTGCTTTCTTCGTGACAAACTCAGTGTGGTTGGTTGTTCCTGAACCTCACTGTGTTTGAGGGGGGCATAATAGAGTATACCAGAGTATACCAGAAGAAATCGTAAGTTCCAGAAGAAGAAGCTTATCAACAACTTAACAACTCTGTTGATTCACAAGAGTTAGTTGATTCTCATAAAGAGTTAGTTTTGATTCTGTTGAGAGTCGGCCGACGAGTTAGTTTTCTGACTGTATAGTTAGCAAATATGAGCTACTATAAATGCTCATTGTACATGTGATTGAAAGATGAGATTAGTCATAATGAAATACAAAGGTTCCAGAATAATTCTCTCGTTCTCTGTTTTCTGCAAATTTTCTTTTCTTGTTCAGTTTCTTTTCACTGTCTTGGATACTCTTTCATGTAGAGACACTTGTATGATACATATATTTTGTATATCTAAATATATTTGATTAAAAAAATTATTATTCTTAGTTTGGACAAATCTTATACATGCTTAAATATATTTCAGATACGTTTGAATACGTTTAGGACATGACTTATTAATATTTTTTTTAAAATAATTTTCATGATTAACATTCAATTAATAAACTCGTAACTCACTCAAGTTCAATAATATGACTGACGTCTCAAGCTACTATTTTTATATATCAATATTTTAAGTTTTATCTTTTCACATGCTACTATTAGACTTTTAAGTTTTATCTTTTCACACACTATTATTTTCATTTATTCTTTCTACCGTTCTGCTCGTACTAAGTTGTCCATTTCGTCGTCATCGAAGTTTGTCTCACACCAATATTTCTTCTAGTTATTATTTTTTTTATGCACATATACTTGTACATAGTTAGTTTTATTATGAGAAGTTAATTTATGAGATTTTTTAGAATATATCAATATAAATTATGTACCATATTTTTTATGAAAAACTTATGAGATAACAAATATTGACACATATAACATATATTAAGATATTGTAAATTTTTAAGTTATAAAAATAATATTAATGAATTATAAATTTTTTATTAAATTTTACAATTATATATATATATAAATCAAATTCTTTAATTTACTTTGATATTAATTAATTTTTATATATATAGTATTTATATCTTATAATTTTTTAAATTTAATATATCTCTATATTCATATTCATATGCGTGCTTCATAGGTCATTTGCAATTCATAAAATCATTCGTAGAAAAAGTTTCAAATAGCATGGCTCATAAGGAAATGTAACTCCTAAAAGATATGTAACAAATATCTTCCAATAACCCTTCCTCTTCCTTGGCTTCCATTCAAATTTCTTCATCCAAATATACCCTCGATGACAAGATTCATAATTTTCAATTCTCACTAAGTTAGCACTTTAAATACACATAGTAACGTTAACTCAATTTTGCTAAATAGTTAAATCATCTTGTTGACCATCTACTCATGATAATTATATAATTTGTGTTTAAATCTTAAGTTTTTTTAGTGATAGACGATTTATATTCTTACTATAAATTTTTATTGAAGTTAATGTTTGTTTTGATCTTAGAATGAGGAGTGTTTCCTTTAATCTTAAACTTTTATTCACAAAAAAAAAAAAACCTTAACTCGAACTAACTACAAGGCATGGCTTCAAATTAAGCAGATCCAAAACTTTCAATCCTACCATTATGTATACATATATATTCACATACAACTCATAACTGTATAAAAAAGCTAAACCATAAGACTTTCAAAAGCACAATAAGGCAAATAAACAAAAATGACAATCCTAAAAATACGTAACTATTATAACTTTTTTTTCCAGTACAGTATATTATGATTTTTTTAATTATATATTATAACATAGAATTAATTTTTTTGTGCCTTTGATTAAGATACCTCCACAAGTATTACTATAAGACTAATTTATGATAGGATAAAAAGATTTAGCCAACAATTTACATAGAAATTTTTTGGTCTTTGACTTGGTTCCTTACACTCATTGAGTATGAAATTAATTTCGTTCGGAGTACGGAGGTTGCCCCTCCGAGCGGTGTCTTTTTGTGAATTCAAACTCTTAATATTGTAAAAGTCTCTTATATAGCATGTTTGTATACCCGTTTAAAATATCAAACGTCAGTTCTGGTTCATTGAACGGAAAAAAATTATATTTGGTTAAAAATTATAAAAGTTAATTGGCATTATTTCAATATAAATTTGATCTCAAACTCACGTTGAAGCAAAAGTAAAAATTTGTTGCTTTTGATTTTTTAGTTACAGTTTATCTCTAACATTTATTTTATCAAACTCACTTTTAAGACAAAAGTTTCTAAACATAAATTACATTACTGTAAACTCATTTTTAATTAAATTTAAATTTATAAACATACTTTCAACCAAATTTAAGTTTACTAACTTTAATCCAAACACACACTTAATCACTTAACTCAAACTTACTTACCACTTGAGCCACATACAACTTATTGGTAAAACATCAACGTAAATTTAAATTTGATAATTGTCAGTGCAGAATTTTATGTGATGACACATTATTAAAGTATTTAAACTTATTAAATAATGATTGTAATAATTAAATTATTTTAATGATATAAGATGATTAAATGATAATGTAAAAAAATTACATATATAAATATAGAAACAAGTTGGTTTATTAGGCTAAACAAACATTTTTAAGCACTTAGGCTTATAATTATAAATATTATACTTCATTAAATAATTTTTTTTGTTAGTATTGCACATATCTACTAATTAACTTCCTCTATCTGGATCCGTATAAATTAATATAACTAGAATTTAAATTTATAATTATATATCTATTAGCACATCACTTACTCGTATTTCACTAGATCATCCCCCTTAGCCTTAAGTTATGTTTGGATGAATGACAAGTGAGGGAGTGACATGAAATTGTATGGCAAATGTTATGAAATGTGTTTGGGAGTTACTTGATAAGAAGAAATGGAATGGTTAAGGAGGAATCTAAGATCCCTCCTTGCCATTAGAAAGGTCTTATTTAATGTCCTTCCAAATTGGAGGTTTTAGGAGGGACGGACTTAACTTGGTGAAAAAAATTTCTTCCAAATTTAATTTGATCAATATTATAACCTTTTTAACATTGTGTATTTGAAGAGACACAATAATGAGGGTAAAATTTAAAAAATAAAATTTGTAAGCCTTTTTCATTTTATTTACTTATATGATAATTTCTAAACAAGAGTTAAATGATTCGTATTCATTCTTTTATTAAACTTTTGAAAAAAGAGAGTAACATAAATTTTTTCATTCTATTTTTTACTTTTTCATTATGACTTATTCCCTTCCATCAAATTTTTAAACTCGCAAGCATACTCTATTAGGGTTGACAAATTTTGTTAAAAACAATTAATAATAATAATAATAATAATAATAATAATAATAATAATAATAATAATAATAATAATAATAATAATCTGACTTTTGTTTAATATATACGGGCGAAGTCATGGCAGCGCTGCCCGACTAGGTATAAAGAAAAGTAAAAGGACCCAAAGGGGAATAACTAAAAAGGAAAAGGGCAGAGGTGTGAAAGAGGAGCAATTAGGATTCAACAAGTAGAATAGAAAGAAAGAACCAACTCCAAAATCCTTCATAGTATTAGTCCGTGTGGGCTTGCAGGCAGGCAGGCAAGCAAGGCAGCGCCTCACTCTTTCTCTTATTTTGCTTCAACAACGAAACCCACCACCACCCTCCCCCCCCTCCCTCTCTTTCTCTCTCTCTCTCTCTCATTCTCCGTCTACGACACCGTTTCAAACCAACCCCTTCCCTTCGCCTTCCTTTCCTTCTCCTTTGTGAAGCCAGAGGTGAGAGAGAGAGAGGTGTTCTTCTCTTCTCTTAGTCACATATCTCAAATGGCCACAGCACCAGTGAAGTCTCAGCCTCTTCACAACTTCTCCCTCCCTTTCCTCAAATGGGGTGGCACTGCCAAGAACAACCAAAACCACAACCACCCCAACTCCAACCACCACCACCACCACCACCGTTTCCGCCGCCCCACCCCTCCGACTCCTCCTCCCAACTCCCACCTTCCCCGATCACCCCTCCGAACCCGACTCCGAACCTCACCGCCTCGGATCCCGAACCTCCAGGAACAACCGATTTGCCTTCCCTCCCTCCTCTCATCACAAGCACCACCATCACCAACAACAACCACCGCTCTGCAACGAGGAAACCGACGACGAAGCTGGAGAGAGAAAGCGCGACGGCGAGGACGCCGAAGCCGAAGTGCAGAAGCCATGGAATTTGAGGCCCCGGAAACCGGTAGGACCGGTAATGTCGATCGGAGCGAGGAACGGTAATGGGGAAGTGCAGGAACCGGTTCATTCGGTTGGCGAGAACCCTGGTCCGAAGTCGCTTCGGCTGAGGGGGGAGACGATGCAGTGCGGGGAGAGGAAGAAGGAGAAGAAGAGCAAGTTCTGGATCGCTCTTTCGAAGGAAGAGATCGAAGAGGACATTTTCGTCATGACAGGCTCCAGGCCTTCCAGAAGGCCCAAGAAAAGACCCAAAAATGTCCAGAAACAAATGGATGTATGTATGGTTAATGCTTTTGATTATTGTTGTGTTGTGTGTGTTTTGATTAGTTTATTTGATGTTTAAAACAGCTTATATAATTATAATCAAAATGTTGAGAACTTTGGAATAAACCAATTTAACTCTAGAAATTAATCAAAATCAAATATGCACTAATATTGTGAAAAAAAAAAACTGTTTCTTGTTAATTTTCAGAGTGTTTTCCCTGGCTTATGGTTAGTGGGGGTCACCGCCGACGCTTACAGGGTGGCAGATACACCAGCAAAGGTTCCTTCTTTCCCTTTGCTTCATTCAGTTTTTTTTTTTTTTGTGGGTAATTTGCTTCATTGAGTTTCTGGTAGCAAAGCATGATTGCTGTCTCTTTATTTTATTTATTTTTTTAAAAAAATGTGTTTCCTAGGCTTTGATGATTGCTTCAATTTAGAAATTTTAGTAATTTTCTGGTTTTGCATTGAGGAGGAAACTGAGCAATTGAAGATGGTTCTTGCAGAGGTAGAGAGAAGCTGTGAAGCTGATTGCAGCTTGGGAAAGCGGTTTAGAAAGGTTTTGGGCATGGTAAATGGGACCTGGAAATTGGAATGGAGGTATAAATGCGCAGAATTTTGTAATGAGCAAAAGAGTAGTAATGGAAAAGAAATGTTGGAACTTGGAAAGAACAAAAGATACTAATTTCCTTGCTTGTGTTGTTTCCTGGCACTAGGCTTAGATGCAAGGGGCAACTTTAGTTGGTGAAGTTTACTTATTCCTGGTAGTCTTTCGCTGTAAGCAAAGAAATACATATATTTTTATAAATATAGATTAATTAATAGAGTCAAATTCAATGATAATTTTCAGAGCTGGATTTTCTTTTGTTGAATTAATTCTGATACACCAACTGCTTTCAATGTTTGACAGGCTTCCCTACATGGTTGGGGGGCAGAGTAGCAAGCATATAGTTAATTTGCAAAACCCTCAATTCAAATACTGGGTTTATTATCAGAGGCACTGCATGCTTCTTAGCTCCGGAAGAGGCCTTTGTCAGAAGAACCCTGATGAGGTTGAAAGTTAATACAATATGGCTGCATGCTTCCTGCCTTTTCTATATGTCCACATGTTTCCTATTGTTAATTTCATTCATTTGCTCCTTTCTAATTTTTGCATTGATAATCTCAATCATAGCCATCATTAGCTTTGCATGAAGACAAGCAAAATCTTCCACGTAAATGGAAAGTAAGGTTGAAATAGTTTAAAATTCGTTCCCAACCAAATAAGTCATGTTAGTGCATTTCTGTATTTGTTATAAAGTTTTTCTTTTTTGGGTTGTTTGTTTGTCACTGCTAAGAAATTTTGCCCCCGGGAAGATAACAGGTGTGCCTCCTTCTTTGAAATTCAACACCATAGAAGTATCAGTTGTGGATTCAAAGTTGGATTTTAAGATTATGCTGTCTTCTCCGATGTGCTTTACATTATTCATTTTCCAAAGAGAGAAAAGGTCTCTCAAGTCTCAATTCTCAAAACCCCAGTGTCTGTTTCCAGATTGATCTTAACAAGAGTTTCAATGTTTTTACCCCCTTTAATTTATTTTTAATCTTCTTCTCAAACTGCATGGTTTCATGTATTAATTAATTGATGAATGGTGACTGATGCCCTATTGCATTTTACTTGGTAATAATCAGCACGAAGGGCAGATAAAAAAGCTAGTTGCTGCATCACCTTATGGCACTAGCCACTGTATACTTCTCTGTGTTGTGTTGGCTTCAGGACTAACAGCTACTTAGCTTTGTGTCTGTCGTTGAATCTGCATCAGCAGAATTTCAATTTTTAATGACAGTGCAAACAGTCTACGTATGCACACAGTAGTTCAATGAGTTCGTTGTCCTTGTAGTATACTTTTCTGTTTTATGAATTTTGCAAAAGATCTGAAAGATCAAGATTCAGGATGGAATCAGGTTTGTGTGTAGTTTGTAGATTAAGTGTGTGTTTGGATTATAGTTGATAAACTTAAGTTTGGTTGAAAGTGTATTTGTAAACATAAGTTTGATTAAAAGTGAATTTACAGTAACGTAATTTATGTTTAAAAATTTTTATCTTAAAAGTGAGTTGAGATAACAAGTTCAATGCGAAAGCAAGATTTTTTCTCTTTTGATTCAACTTACGTTTGCAACCAGAGTCTGTTGAGACAAACAGAAATTAAAAGAAGTCGAACATCTTTTCACGACATTCAAGAACTTTAAACATGTTTTTGGTGAGTCTAACTCCTTTCTAAACATGCACTGAGTGGTTACCAAAGAACCTGTCTTACATATTCGTTCATGCCATATGCACTAAGCAAATTTCCTTTTCAGTAGCACCGTTGGGGATACAGCAAGGGTTTCCCTTTCTGGCTCAGGGTTTCGTTTGATATTTGAGCAAGTAAATTTGCCGTGAGTTTAATACCCAAAAGCCCTTTGGTGTATTTCGTGTGTATTTGTATAACTTATTTTGTATTTAAAATAACTTATAATCAACGCTCAATAAGTGATTAATTTTTTCAAAATAATCAAAACCAAACATGTTTATCAAATGAATGAACGATTAGCCTTTTGCTCTTTTGTACTTGTTACCTTTTTCTCCTTCTCCCCCTCCCCTCTTAGTCTTACGTTCATCTTTTACGAATGAGTCATCTTTGAATATGGCCGTGTGTTTTTGTAAAGAAAGTTAGAGCGAACAGCACTGGAGTCTAATATAAGGTGGATTCTACAATAGATGTAAAGCTAAAGATGCATGTGGTTTTTATGTGTCAAGGACATCCTTAGCCAGATCTCTAGTGTGTAATGTGTTACAGGCGTGCAGCGATCTTTCATTTACTCTCATACCTGGTGGAAGGGCTTTGATTTCTCTTTATTTTATTTTCTGACCATTAAAGGGTTAGATTCTGAATCTTCGTTTTCCTTAGACAAAAGATCTCATGCTATCCATTTAGCCACACATTGGTGAATATCGAGATTATAGTCAATGACCCAAAGCTGTTTCCCAATCAGTATTTGATACTGTTTATTACTAAAGTGGGGAATTTATGCTTGTTAGTTGGTTGATGTTTTTTATTTGTCATAGACTCAAAGCTAATTAATTAATGTTGCAGCTAATGTCATTGCAGTTTAGTTTTAGAGGTTATCGTAGTCCGCGTCAAACACACTTCTATTATTATTATTATTATTATTATTATTATTATTATTATTATTATTATTATTATTATTATTATTATTATTAGCGAAGTGATGTGGCATTTTTCAAAGAAAAATTCACTCCATATCATATCAAGCGTTAAGGTAACTTCCTCAAAATAATAATTAACATTTTTAAAAAGCTCAAAGAAAACAATTTTAACCAATAAATCTAATAACAAAATCACGAGAACTTATAAAAAAAACTTTGAAACTTAAAATATTCATAACAACAAAAGATTCTTTTATGAATATTATTATAATACATTGGATAAATTATTCATGATAATTTTATAAATATCATGTCATCTGCCTACTAATTAAAAATAATTTCAAATATTTATTAATAAGATGATGGATGCAATGTTATTTTATCATGAGAAATTCTTAAGTGCTTTCAGAACAAATAATTTCTTCTATTATGTACTAATTAAATATGTATTACCTTAGCTATAATCTTAAAAATATATATTTAAAATGAAAGACAATGATGATTTATATAACTAAAGTATATATTTCAATGGTACAAACTACAAAGTGAGATAGTTCTCTTAATTCATGAATACCTAAGAATATCTCATGACTTCACTTGCTTTTAACCTAGATTTGAAGCCACACAGGATGAATTGATGACACGACCTCTTTAAAACAAATAATCATACTAACATATAATTAATTATTATGATGTGAATAAATCAATATACTAAAATAGGTATTTTGATCTCTTATCGTCAATTTATTTTTTAATTTGATCACTTATCTTTTATTTTTGTCAATTTAATCTTTTATTTTGTAAATCATCATTTAATGTTGTCCTCTCTCACAATTATGTTGCTCCTTTAATAAAAGTAATAACGCGTCACTAATCGGTAATAGTTACATCTTAGTCATGTTATCATCGTTAGCGTCACATCATCACTTCCGTTAGGGTTTATAATAAAACAATGATGAAAGAACACATTGAATGACGATTTACAAAATGAAGAACCCAATTAATAAAAATAAAAGATAAAAGATTAAATTAAAAATAAAAATAAAAATAAGGAGCCAAAATACCTATTTGCCTACAATATATTAATTAAATATTTATATTCATCAATAACTTGAGTTTGTTAAAATATGCTTTCACTGTAAATTTATTACCTAACTTGTGATTGTAAAACAAACTTAAAAATATTATTTTTAAAATAAAACTTATAAATTTTATTATGCAAGCGTGGTTAAAAGGATAGTTGGTGCTCCTTGGAAGTGAGTGGAATCTTGCTGACCTAATTAACTTGTAGTGTTATTTCACTTATTTTTTATGCGACATTGGCGTGCTCGTTCCCTAACAAACAATGTTTCTAAATTCAGCAGTGTTATTTGTTGCGGCAGTGTTATTTGAACGGTTTTTAACCAAACAAAACCGTTCACGCAAGCACAGTTACACGTGCCCAGTTAAAATGTAATAAGTAAAAATAAAAAGAAAACAAAGTATTTCACAAAATGGAACACAGTTATTCTAGTATTTTTTAAGCTCAAGTTATTCTAGTTTTCTTATTTCGTGTACCATTTCACGAAAATGGCTTCCTAGCTTTAAGCATTTTGCTCTTAATCATCAGTGATTTTTGTTGCAAGCGAAGCTACTTTTTAATAGTGAAGAAAGCTGCTATGCGCATCAATTTCCTCTCCCCACCTGCCCTCCCTCTAAACAGTGATTTGCTTGTAAAAGAAATGGGTCATGGGTGGATCAATAAGTTTGGCTGCCAATTTAATTGTTGTCGGTGGATCAAAAAATTTACTTGCCTGCCTTCTTCTTATTAATATAGTGATATATGATTCATTTATTTTATAATAAACAACTGATTTTGGATGGATCATTAAGATTGGAGCGGATGTTATTATGCACCTATTAAGTTTGGGTGCATGATACACCACTCAAAAATACCTGCTATTGCAGGTCACTACTGTTTATTCATCAAACAGTAACTACTAGCCAGCATCTCACCGTCTGCCACCATCAATCATAACCAAAATTGTCCGCCCAACACTTCACCATTGTCTTCTACCATAACCATTGGACCCCCTTCCCAGTCACCGACAACCACAAATCAGAACGACCATCGTGAACTCCACTAGCCCTTCCCACGGTCTACAGCAACACCAGTCCTTCACCTTTGGTTTCAGGGGCAGAGGAACAAAAGAAACAAAAAAAAGAGTTTTTGGCTTCTACCAGATCGGCCCAAATCGAGTCCAAATCTTGCCACCGCAACCAACGACCCAGAACCACCCAGATCTAAACCCAAGCTCACCTTGTCCTCTGTCCATGCTTTGGAAATCGTAGTGGCTCATCGATAGTGGATGGTAGTCATGGGAGAGGCAAAGGGGGAGGAGGTGGTGGAGGGGATGGTGGGTGGGTGGTGGAGAAGATGTGGGTTTTCGGTGTAGTGGCAGATCCGTGGTAGTTGTGGTACGGCGACGGAGACCCAAGTTCGACAAAGGCAGTACGATTTCTGACACCGATGCAAGATGACGAGGTGAGGGGCGACAAAGGTAAGGTGGTTCAGGTTTATGATTGCTAGCTATTTTGGTGGCAGAGGCGTAGTGATTGGTGTTGCAGTGACTTGGGACTTGTGGTGGTGGGTGACTGGTTTGACGATGGCAAGACAACAAATTAAGGGGCAACGGTAGGTGGTTGGTGGTCGAATAGGGCATGAAGGAGATGATGGCTATTTGCCGGTGTTGGAGACGACAATGGCGCTCGATGATGGCTTGGCAATGAGCTGATGGTGGTAAACGGCGACTGGCAGTAGTTTAAATATAACTTATTATCCAAGTTATAGATAATAAAATTTGACCTTTTAAATATTATAAGTATAAATCAAAGTCTATTATTTAAAGTGAGGAGTGTATAAATCATATATGCTTCACATGAGGAGTGTACATTAGATAGGGTCTAAGTTTGGACGCCAAATTATTTGTTATTGTTTGACTGATGAGAGTGGTCAAAGTTTGATGGTATTAAAATATGATTAAGAATGGCCAGCAAAGGAAATGAATGAAACAAAGACAAAACCAAGCAACGTTAGACATTGTTTTTTACCCGCACGCGTCAGGCAACGTCTAATGTGCACCCTTGAAAAAGGGGTGCACCAATGGTCCACGTATGTTAAAACGTCAGTTTTGAGGGAAATGCCGAAATGTAATGGACGGCTGTTAGAGTGCAATGGCTACCTGTTCGTTACGTAGAATACCGCGCCTGTCTTCTTTGCAATTTAACCGCTGGCCATTTTTAATTTGCACTTGAAGTCCTTCAACATATTTGCTTTTATTCCGTCCAAATATATTGCCACAAGTTACCTTTATTAAAATTTTATTAGAGGTTGTAATTACATTCATTAATGTATCGGTCATTCAATTAATCCATACCCAAATTCAATATAATAGTTTAATTTTAGATTGGATAGATTAGATTAATTTTAGTTAATGGATGATTAATTTATCATTCAGAATATTTATTGAATATTTAATGGATACCCATATGATTTAGAGAATGAAATGTATTTGGATATAAAAAGAGTTTAGAGTATTTAGTTGAGAGAAATGCAAAGGCGGAAATTGAGATGTATTTGGTCAAAGGAGAGTTTAAATGTATTTATTTTTGAAACTTTAGTTAATTTGTGAGATAGAGAATTATTATTTTTTCATCAAAGAAAATATTATTTGAATTAGATGAGTTGAATATGACCATCATAGCTATTAAGATCGATTAATGGATGAATTATATATCTATTTACTAAAATGAGTCATAGATGAGTTAAATGATCTTTAACACTTCTTTAGTAAATATTAAATAAAATAACGATATATTTTTTTTATCTATCTATTATCATCTAATTTAAAATTTATGTAATCCATCTATTTAATTTGCCACCTTAATTTTTATGCTTACTAAGGTAAACTTTGTGTAATTCACTTAATTTTTTTAAAATAAAACTCAAATAATTTTTTTTTAATCTGAAAAACTCAAATAATTATTGCGGCTACAAAAATTGTGAAATATTAAGGTAACTACGGACAGAATTAAATGATGGAGTGATATAATATGCCCTTAGATGGACCCACTTCATATTTTGTTGTTTACGAATGGTTTAATTTGGCCTAAATTATGAAAATGAAAACTTTTTGGAGAGAGGCTCATTTTTAGTTTTATTTTTCATTTTCCTTATTTTTTTTATCATTTAAAGATTTTCGTTATAATTAGCCCAGGTCTAAGTTAATTGGGTGAGTTTGAGTTCTAGAAAATTAGTTATCAATAATAAGATTTTTTGATTTAAATTAATAATTTTTGCATAACATAATATATATATATACATATGAGAATAATATATTTATATTGATATTATTTGTTTTGAAATATATATTAAAAATATATCTTACTTTTAATATCCAACTTTTATAATTTTATGACTTAATTATGTATAATGTTAAAATTTATATATTATATTTACATATTGGGTTGACTCGATTTAGGGTCGATCATTATCAGGCCATGATCAAGTCAGGTTCAAGTACAGGAAAAAGACTTGATCAAAATATCGGGTCGAGTCAAGCCAAACTCGTCGTATGTACACCCCTATTAAAGACTTAACTTAGTGTCAATTAAGGTTTTTTTAACAAATAAAATAAATGCCTAGAAACACTTACAATTATAGTAAAAAATAATAGATCTATCAAAAGAAAAAAAAATAGATATAATCCATACACTATAAATTTACTTTTGATCTGTAGACTATCGATGACGATGCGTCTTTTACTATAAAAATTGATACATAATTTGTTGTCTTTTGAAGAGAGTATTACGTGTTTTATCTGAGTAAATCTGAGGCTCTTACCATTCCATAAGGCCAAGATATGCAACTAATATGAGATACTCAAAACTAAAAATTTTAGATTTACCATAATAATAGACATATCCAAGAAACTCAAAATCAAACTCTCTAGATTTATCCAAAAGATCACAGATTTAAAAAGATTTGGATACATTTATTTTAAAAAAAGTAGAAAAGTAAGAAAAGCGAGAAAGAAAACAAAGAAGGCTAATGCTAAATGATATAGGGGGTAATCTCCCTTAAAAAAAACCCAAATGAGATGACCAAAACATCACAAAAAAGAGAGAAAAAACTAAGGCTAGCTATCAGTGTCAATTGAGTTACAATCTTATTAGTAAACAATAACATTATCTATATATAGATTTGTATTTATATATTTTTCACATTGTTCTCAGTGATTTTTTTTTCTTTTGCTGACATAACGGGGTCAAAGACTCAAGAAAGAAAGCAAACTACCCCTACATAAAATAGTAACATAGCTGTAAAAAAACAAAGGAAAACATAAGACAAAAGGGTTATCATGGTAGACGTGGACACCCAAAGAGAGGTGATGCCCCATACTGGCTATGGCATCAACACAATAATTAATTCGCTTTCCTCTAAACATGGATTCATCGCACATCACTAAAGGAGGTAACTTTGGTTTTGATATCTTGATACATGTTAAAGCAGGGATGGTGAGAGTAAGAAACTTGATTTTATCATATTTTTAATCCCGAGTTTAATTTAGCGGTGGATGAACATGTGATGTGTAAGTAAGTGCACGATCACGTGTTCGAATTCTAGTTACGCTAATTTTTTGAGATCAAACAATAAGAAATATTCTTATAAATTCTTTAATCCTAACATGAATAACTTATCTTTGACTAGATTAGAAAGGTGGATTAATTAAAGTGTACATAAATTGACTCAAATATCATTTAATTACAATACCAAAAATAAATGATTTTATCCTTTTTTTTAATATAAATATATAATTGTTTAATTTTTTAGAAAAATTATATTAGTTGAGTAGATACAATTTGGTCACACGTAAATAAAATATTTATCAACTTAAAAGGTTGGATAATTAATTAATAAGGCGTGTTTGTTGTGATGATTATTTGTTATAATCTAGGGTTACCACTATCTAGGAGAATTACTTGCCTTAAATGCATTAGAATGCATGTAAATCGTAGAGGATAGCGATTAATCTCACTGCAAGTCCCCAAAAAAATTATAAAAACAATATGAACACACATGAAAAGTAGCTGAATATAACAAGTTTAACATGTATAATTTAAGAAAAATTACATTGATCTCCCTTAATGTTTGACTTAATTACATTTGATATCGCATTGTTTTAGAAATTACATCAGCTCCTCTTAAATGTTATCGCACTGTCACCCCTTGTATGTAACAGATCGTTAGTGATACCAACGGATGAATGAGCATATGTTCCTCATTTGACTTATAATGGCACATACATAATTTTCTTCTCTCTATATGTATGAAATGATTGAATTACCCCTTTCGTCATCAAAGCTCAATCCCACATCATCGAAGCCACCACCGCATGAACCACAGCTAGTCAAGTCAGAGAGGCGTCTCCATCGCATAGCCCCAGCAATCACGCCCATCTTTGCCATGGAGTTGCTACAGGTTGAGAACAGTACCTCAATAGTGATGGGGTCCTTGCTCTATTTTTGGGTTTCAAGTTTGAGGTTATTGGTGATGGTTGATTTTAAGCAATGAGTTGATGGTGGTTGCGGGTTTGAGGCTAGGATGAGTTGTGGGTGGTTCGAGCCAGAGGTACGACTTTGCTTTGGGCTTTGGCGGTGGAGAGTTGTCGTGAGTCTAGGTGAATTGTGCGGAGTGAAGGACCTCTATATGGTTTTGGTTTGCTCTGTGAAAAAGAGTGATTTCGGGTTAAAGCTGTGAAGGAAATTGGGGGTCTACTTTGATTTTAGTAAGTGTTTGTTTCAATAGGATGCTCTCTAGTGTCTCTGTGAATTGCAAGTGGTTTTGGCTGGTGTTAATTTCTTTTCAAGTTATGGGGTTACTGAAATTTTGGGTCTTTATTTGTGTGGAGGTTGGGGTTCAGAGGTGCTGTGTTTGATGGTTTGTTGTTGTGGTGGTTTTAATTTTGGGTGGTGGCTCATGGAGTAGATGAAAGGGCTGGATTTTGAGTGTCTGACAATGAAGGTTACTCCTACGGTGGAATTTGGGTTCGACAACTTGGAGGTTGGTACTATTTGGCGGTTTTGGTGGTGTTGACTGGTGGAAATAGATGCATAAAGCTTGACATGGGAGGGGGTATTAGTGTAGGGATTTGTTATGATGAATGGGGTTTTTTGTTGGTTTAGTCTTTTTTAGAGAGAGTAAAATAAACATTTCACGCATCACATATACGCAACAAACATCGTCTCATTTAAGGGATGTCATTGTAAACAAGAGGATATTGGATGTAATTAAGGTAAGTCATGTAATTTCTCATATAATTTTACTATTATGATTATTATTATTATTGACATATTAAATCATTTAAATGTGCACTACATGCTCTTTATTTTTTTTCGGTTAATTTTTTTTTAAAAAAAAGTAATGATGAAAACTATTTGAAATCAATTTAGAAATCGATATCCATTTTAATACCATTGTAAGAATAGAGTAATAAGTATATATAATTTATTTTTAATATTTTATATTTAAATATATAATATTGATAATTTAGGAAAGAAAATTAAAATTGACCCTTTATAGAAGGTTATTATTTCTATGATTCCGTTCAATAAATTATAGAATCAACATAACTTCATCAGTCCATTAATTTTCCGCAGCCACCAAGCCACAGTCATCCAGTCTCAAAAAACCAAATTTAGTCAACTCCGATCATAAAAACGATTGACTTGAGAATTCAATTGAAAAATGGGCATTATCCGGATAATATATATATGGGTATATTTAGTGAGGAGAGTTTTTATTGTGAGAAGGTGAGAAGAGTAAATCTTGACCATATAATTATACATGAATGATCAAGATTAAAAATTATTTAAAGGTCATGTGACCACTTAAAAAAGTCACATGCATTTATGTTCTAATTCACAATTTATATAAGATCTAAATTGGCCAATATTTACTCTCTCATCTCTTATAATAAACATTTCTCTCATTGAAGTAAGATCCTATATATATATATATATATATATATATATATATATATATATATATATATATATATAGTGACAAATTATTATTGTGAGATGAGTAAATATTAATTATACAATTATATATAGATGATCAATATTAAAAGTTAAAAGTTATATGACATATTAAAAAATCACATATATTTATATTTTAATTTTGATTATTTATATAAGATTCGATGATTAAAATTTTCATCTATTAAAAGTTACTTAAAAGTTATATGACATTTTAAAAAAATCACATATATTTATATTTTAATCTTAATTATTTATATAAGATTAGATGGTTAAAATTTTCTCTTCTTTTCTCTTATAATAAATATTTTTTTTATCATATACAATCTTTATATATATATATATATATATATATATATATATATATATATATATATATATATATATATAGTTGGTATAGATGAAAAACAGAAAAGAACTAAGCCCAACTACCCAATTGAAAGAAACGCCAGTCTAGACAGTAGGAAGCTCTAAGCTGAATGATTAGATTAGAATCCCATTTAGCAAGAGAGTATGTGAGTTAATAAAACTGATTCTGATGTCCATTAAGATAACTTCATGTCTGTGATTCACACACGGTTCCATCTTGTCAAACCAATCGAATGGCTTCCAAAGAATCAGATTCTACCCGGTGTTTTCTGGACCCCAAGTTTAAACAGAAATGAAGCCCATCCCTTAACGCTAGAAGCCCTGTAAAGCCTCTGAGAAAAAGCTTCAGATCATTACAAATAACACCTCCAATTCCAGCTCTTCTTGAGTTTCCTAAGGAACTACCATCCACGTTAAGCTTAAGAAAACTTTCACAAGGAAGAGTTCAAAATGCCGCTTCTCATTTTAACATTTTATCTACTTCTGATGTCTTAATATATATACTCAGGTGTCAAGTGGCGGCTTCAGGTAATCCTCTGTTCCGTTCCTTATCAAATAACATAGGTGTATGAAGTTAATATAATTCTTTAATGCTTTTTATGATAAAAAATAATGAAATTTGCATTTAATTTTTTTAGGGTTTAGAAAGACTCATTCTATGAGTTTGGTGAAAGAGTCCTTTAGTGGCCCAAGAGGAAGAGTGATACACAGTAAAAGGAAAAGTAAGATGGAAAATATTTGTAGGATCAAATTTCATTACTCTTTTTATATACTTCTATATTTTATTAATTGAGTTACTAATACGAGATAATAAAATATGCATTTTAATATGATAGAAATAGGATAAAGTTTTCACCCAACAAAACAAAGGATATAGAATCTAGAATTCATGTTGTTTGGCAATGGGACTCCCTAAGCCTAGCTCTTGGGTCTATATAGTGCTATATATCACCAAATACATTTATGAAATATTATGAATGACAAAATCTTTTACATTTTGGGATCCTGGGAGAACTATCTTATTTGGAAATGTGAATTTAGAAAAAAATTTCCATTAAGATTAAGATGAGGATTGTATTCTCAATCTTGTAAGTGTCATCTCAGATAAATTATTAAATTATCTTTAATAATTATATCATATATATATATATATATAATACTTTATTTTTTAATAATTTTCATCTATATTAGTTTTGTATTAATTTAAACTTTTAAAAAGTGAAAAACACCACTAAATAGTAACTTGTTTTAATTTGTTAATATCATAAATTTAAATTGAAATTGTTTACAATTTTTTTTATATATTTTTCTGATTTTTTCTAATAACTTCAAGGTTCCTTGAGATTCTCGTGAGTCCTCGTCTCTATGTGAATACAAGGAGAGATTTTACTTCGACGTGAGAATTAGGGGCAGGGAGAAATTGGGGAGGTGGGGTGACTCCCCCGCCCCCACCCCATCTTTCACATGTGCCATTCCTAGTGAAATGTCCATGAATGAGGTGGCAAGCAGTTACACATGAATTCCACTTGTTGTTTCATGTAGAATATAACAATAAAAAAAGATAAGATAATTTTTTTTACATAATAAAATCATGAGAAAATAGTATGTAATTTTCTTAAAGTTTGATTCTTTTACAAATTATTATCACAAATTTTTAAAATCTTTTTAATTAATCTTTAAATTTTAATTAATGTCTTAATAGATTTTTATGTTTAATTTAAAATTATTAATTTATTAACAATAATATTACATGATATTATTTAATTTGTATTAACATTAATTAAGAACTGTTTATTAATTTATTTATTAAAATTTAATTTTAAATATTTTTTTCTTATAAAATAAATAAAAAACAAATTTATTTGTTTTTATTTATATATAAGGAAGAAAATATAGTTAAAATTAAATTTTAATAAATAAATTAATAAATAATTCTTAATTAATATTAATACAAATAAAATAATATCATATAATTTTATTATTAGTGAATTAATAAATTTAAATTAAATATAAAAATTTATTAAGACATTAATTAAAATTTAAGAACTAATTAAAAAATTTAAAATTTATGATGATAATTTATAAAAAAATCAAAATTAAAAAAAACTACATATTTTTTTTCCTAAAATAATTTCTCAACCACTTGACTCATTTGTCGTCATTTTACATTTCCCGTGGAATAATAGGACCAACACACCAAGTAAACCAACTATATAGTAAGCATGGGTAAGCTTTTCAGAAAGGTCCAACTCCAACTTGTGTTTATGTGTCATTAAATGAACCAAAAGAAAAGCCCAATCTTCACTAGTCATTCGTCTAACAAATTTTCAGACTAACTTTTATACGGTAAGAGAGAAAAACAAAAACTCCATAAATTTCGAAAACAATTTTATCCGTCCTAACTGGTACATGTGAATAATACTTGTGATGGGGTAAATATGAAAAAAAAAATTTCTTGGTGAGTATGAATACCCATTTATTTGTTATCTTTGTTTAATAAACGGAGCAGAAACGCAGTAGTAGTTTCTCAGATTTGTAGGTATTAATAAATAAAATTACAAAAATATTTTTATATAAAATTATCAAAAAATCTCAATATATAAATTAAAATATGGTTCATTGTATTTAGATGTTAGTTGAATTTTAAGATTTTAAGATATTTGATTTAGTTATATTGAACATTGTGTTTAGATGTAGGTTTAATTTTAAGTGTTTTAGGTGTTTGACATTATATTTGAATTAAGTTTAGTTGGACAAATTCTGATAAATTATGGTATTATATATTTTTTTAAAATTTTGTTAATATTTTTTTAATTTATTAAGTACTCGTGAATATTTGTAGATACTCGTTTACCCGCAAAGAAATAAGAAACATGTACATATACAAATATAGGGCAGGGGCAGATATTCATCTACGGGAGCAGGGGGTTACTATCCGTTCTCGTCCCGCCCTATTACCATCCCTAATCATTCCCTTAATTTTATGATATATGTTTAAGAGGATGACAGAAGAGTAATTAACAAAAAATAGCATGGCAAGATTTAATAATAGTATATTTGTTAATTATTTTAACAGAGAGAGTGGAATAATAAGAGTGTCAATAAATTCCTTTCTTATTACTCAAAGCTTTCATTTTTTGTTCCTCTAATTTAGAAATCAAGAAATGAATAATTTGAATGTTCTACTCTTTATCCTTATTAGCTTATTAAACTACCCAAAAAATAAAATAACATATTTTCTTCTATTCTATTTCATTATGAACTATTCTCTTATATCCTCTTTAAAATTGCCAAACATTACATTATGTTGCATCCCTTGTGATGACTTTCTTAAAAAAAACAAAAAAGGCTGTCCTTTTAATACTTTCAGTTGATAGGACCCTACCGTTAGAGCTCAATGTTCATTCTAGTTTTAACTTAGCTTCCTCTTTAGCGGGTCTCAAAAAGAGGCCCTATTGGATCCTAAGTCCTAAGTAACTGCCAACTCCTCTTTTAACCCATCTAATGGCTGGCTTTGGGTGACTACTTTGAAACCAAAAGAGTTGTAGACCAAAAAACTAAAAAACAAAAGAGTTGGGCCATGATCCTTCTCTCTCCACTCTTCAGCTCATTGTGGGGGTTGCACATTACACTACTGTAACAGAAACAGAGGTGTAGCCCAAGACTATGTGCCATCAAAACTAGGGGTGTTAAACGAGTAAGTTGCCTTATTGAGGCCCGCAAGTTAAATGAATTGGTTGAAAGGATGCGAGTTTATAAATATTAGTATTTTTTCAGTTCAACTCATTTAAGAGTAGCCCGCTAGTCAAAACAGGTTTGTTTTTTGTTTTTTTTCTAAACCTTCTTTTCAAAAATTATACAAAATAAACTTAATATAATATTTAAATTCAAATTTAAGTTATGTGTATTAATTCAAGTAAAAGAGATTTTAATCCCTTAAATATATAATTTTAGATTCAATCACATGATTCATATGTATAAAAATAACATTATTAAGAAAGATTTTTACTTAAGTGTCGATCATATCTTAAAAATTAATTTTTTATTTATAAAATGAATGATATTCTGGGAAACATTAAAAAAAATTTTCAAATCTAAGTTTGTAAATCTAATTTCTGATTTATAAAATAAAGTTATACAAAACAAATCTAAGCTTCTAAGTTCTAAAACAAATTCATATTATCATTTCCAAACTTCTAAACTCCAAAAACAAAATCACATATTATCAAATCCAAAGTTTCGAAACTTACAAAAAAAAATAATTTCAATGTTCTAAATCAAATTCAATATAATAAATCTAAGTTTCCAAATTTCAAAGAACTATCAAGCTTCAACAAATCTAACAAATTCAAAATAACAAAAGCCAATAAGTCATATTAAATTCAATCTTCCAAAGCAAATGCAACATAACAAGTTAACAACATCAACATTACAAAAGCAAATCAACATACATATAAAGTTCAAATTACATATTAAATCCAAAACAAACTTAAAAAACTAGATTGGTTAATTAATTGGGTTAATTTGACCTATCTAAACTATTCATTAGTATTAAAAAAAGATATTAAAAAAATTAATGGGTCACAAGTTAGTCCGTTTAACCCACAGATTAAATGTATCAATCCAAAAACAAATTAATTTAAATAAGCCAATATTTTTTTAAGCTCAACTTACTTAATTTTAACAGGTAAATAAATTAATCCAACAAATTTGATCCATTTTAACGATTCTGATAAAAAACGCTAGTTATTATATCATAATAACAATTTGTACGGATATGCATTTCTTTAATATATGGATATACGAGTAGATTTTGATAATCCCCTTGTTTAGACAAAAAGGTAAAAAAAAAAATAAATTCAGCATCTATTATGATTGAGCTCGACAGCCAATCATCTTAAATCATTTTTGCCAACAAATTCAAAGTATCTTATGGTTTCTTTGGCGATTATCTTTGATATGAGTTCATTTTTATTTATTTAAGGACTTTTAAAAATCAAACAAATATAAAATTCTAAACGAATATAATAATATATTTAAAAATATTTTTCTCAATTTTATACATTATTATTATTATTATTCAATTTGCATTTCAAATTTTTCAAGATAAAAAATAAATAATAATAAAGAATATTTGAAATATGTTGTAACTTGTAATTATATAGTTAAAAGTTAAAAATCTTTTAAAAACAGCAATAATTTGTATTTATAATTTTAGTTGTTTAATTTATATTTGAATGAGTAATTAATAAGTATAATTTTTTTAAAAAATAGACATAAAAGTGAATCATATAAATTATCATAATTATTCATTTTGAGGAGCTAGAGCTTTACCTAATTAATATCTTTGACTTTAAATTGTGTGAACAATTGTTTATAAAAAAAAAAAGGTATCGTTATTATTGTTGCACTACTACTAATAATATTAGTATTATTGGGTAAGCAATCATTAGGCAATTGAGCCCTATAAACTAAACCTAGAATCCGAGATCTCAAGTGGGCAAATGGTCCGAAACTTCGCGTGGTGTTGCAAGCAACCCATAAAAATCCCAACTCTCACATTCAATCAAAAGTTATTCCAAAGCAAATAAGCAATTGAGCCCCATTCTATAATCTATATAATATAATAATGCAAGTAGACCACGTTTTACACCAACAAAAAGCCTCCCTAATTGCTCACTAAATCTGGACGGTAGGGAACACACCTGCTTTGGAGTCACCCGTTTGTACGTTATTTAATCCAACCAGATGGCCCTCTCATGGTCACAGCTAGGCATCTACATATATATCCTTGTTACCCAAATCATCATTTGGTAATCTTAAACTAATTCGGTGTGGTCCTTCTCCTGTGTTTAGTCTCGATAAATCATCATTGAATTTGAAGGGACTTCAATGAAGAAAATAAAATTTGAACAAAATATCATAATTTATTTATAATAATCATTGTCTCATGCTCTGATATAATTGCATAGAAACCTTTTATCATTTGAAGAATTAATCAAGAAACGAAATGATTGGGTTAGTGTAAGCCAACAGTAATGCTATAAATAAACAAATGAGAGACCCCCCAAAATCATGATATTTATAAATAAATCATTGCACCATCATGTGCTATAACATAATACATATTCTGTCATTCCCTTGTTATGTTATATGTAAAGCCCAACCGAAACATGCTTTCAACCAAAATTCATCTCCCAAATCTATTCGATCGTTCTCATTCTGTTTCCTACTATACCCTTCATTCCAAGCTCAGTTATGGTTTTTTAGATTAATTAAGCATGGGCATTTATGTCTGTTGGAGCACTGGTTTTATTTATAATCTCAGGAGATAAGTGTCCGTACATGCATCGCACGCACGTGCAAACCAACAGGAACTGAATCATCGATTAACGATAAACACATCCAAGTAAACGATTCGCTTAACCGTTAATCACATGGTTACCAGCTCAGCCGGTCACATGGCCAGATATACTTAATAATGCTCACGTACGAATATCTTAAGCCAAGTGGACTTTGCTACTGTTCCTCGAAGGTGGTTGCACATGCACGTGTGGAGAATCCCGCAATCCCACAGTCTTCAAATGTTTAAGGTGTGTTTAGTTGATGTGAAAATTTTAATTATTTTAATTATTGATTAAATTAATTATTATATAATAGATTGTAATAAAATTAATTTTGTTTAGATATATTAATTAAAAAATAATTTTAAAATAATTTATTTTATTTAAATAGTATAAAAAAATTATTTTATATAATAAATTATTAAAAAATATAAAATAATTTTTAATTTTTAATTAAAAATAAAATATATAGTAAACTTAATTTTAAAAACTTTTATAAATAATATTCACATTAATAGCTTTTGAAAGTTGCTATTAAAAAAATTACATCAACAATTATCCACCCAGATTAAGATCTTATTAATTTTTTTTAAATGGTTAATTATAAGAGAGAAAAAGATATAAAAAATATTATTAATAAGATTTAATTAAAACTTGTAAAATTTTTGTTTATAACTGTGTGTCTTTTTCTCTCCTATAATTAATTACTTAAGTAAAAAAAAATTAAGAAAATCATAATACCTACCTAAGTATGTTACAAATGGTAACAGCTTTTATATATATATATAAAAAAAGTTATCGGATGACATATAAAAGTCGATCCAAACATGCTATTAATGGTTTATATAAGACGACTAGAGGATTCCAATGATGACCGACTACACCAGTTAAAAAGGAAGGAGGAAGATTAGGGAGAATTCGAGAAAAAGGAAATATACAATTGGTACTATAAAAGAGATATTCTTAAATCTAACGTACGTACTTAATATCATTCTCTTACACCTTACTTTTATTATCATTATGCACTTGTTGTATCAAGTTATATTAATTATTTTTCTTATTATATGCTATGAGTATTTTTTGATTAACTTTTGTGTCAACTATGATTAAATATTTTCTCAAATGATTTTAAGGACATACCCCTACTTTAACTCATGTGCATTTTGAAGAAATAACGTCCATACGTGCTAGTCCAAAGTTATCATATCAAGTATGTAAATTATTATTATTATTATTATTATTATTATTATTATTATTATTATTATTATTATTATTATTATTATTATTATCTTGAGCTCTAATTATTTAATTTTTCTTTAAATTTCTATGTATAAATTAACTACATTTAACACTAAAAACCAAATAAAATAATTTATGTATAAGATAATAATAACCAATATAAGTAATATGTCATGCGTGTAATGCAGCACTATCAATAGAATTTTAACTATATTTAAAAGTGATTTTTGAGTAAGACAAAAGTGATAAATAACTACTCGTCTATATAATAGTTAATATACATAACAACTAATTTTTCATAATATAATACCCCATATATCTAAGAATAATAATTCATTATAAAAATCTAACATAATGAGGCGATTGATTTAGGAGAAGGGAAGTTTGACCGCGGACCAGATCCAGCAAAAGAAAGTAAGAAACTAAGTAACTTTGACCGAAAGTGCACGTGGTATAGACATCTACTCTCGTGCTTTGCTGTGTGCCGATATGATAAAAATGCGAGATATTCTTAAGTATTTTTTGATAAAAAATATATTTTATTTCGTATTATTGAGTATGTAATATTAAAAATGTAATTTGTATAAAAAAAAATGTAGTTAAAGAAAATATAATAACGACTCATATAATTGAAGTGATACATATTTAAGAGTATGTTTGATATGTTTATTTTGGATGGAATGAAAAGGAAGAGTGGGAAAAATTGATTAATATTCCTTGTTTGGCATCATGAAGGGAAAAAATGGAAAGTAAAATGATGGAGAAGAAAAGAAAGGATAAGAGAGTGGAGGAATAATCACTTCTCTTATTTGATATCATCCAATAAAAAAGAAATGATATTTCCTTTCTTTAATTTAGTTTTACTAAAAAAAATAAAAATAAATATTAAATTACTTTATTACTCTTTAAAACTCATAAATTATAAAATCATTACAAAAGGATATGGGTAAAATAAGAATGACAAATTTGATCTTCTCTTTTCCCTCTGAATCCATACCTGATGGGAGGAATGAAAAAATTGTGGGCTCTACGGAAACACCATTCATCCTAATAATTTTTTTTTTTCATTGATAAACTAATACCAAATATGGGAAGGGGTTAATCCTCACCCCCTTTCCTTTCTTTTTTCACCCGATTGATGCTTACCAAACATGGCATAAGGAAGGAAAGAAAAGGAAGATGATGGAAATAATTTCTATGGCCCTCACCTTTTTTGTATCTTTCCCTTCTTGGATATAAAGATAGGGAATGGAAGGGATGTATTTTTGCGAGTCCCACAATTTCTTTTCCTACTTTACCTATTCTATTAATTTTTCATGTAAATCAATTTTATTAAATAAAGAGTAACAAAGTTGTCATGATTAAATGTTTATCATTAGACCAAAAGATATAATTATTAGTTAGAATACAACTTTATTTCTTTATAGTGATAGTACATAACCCTGCGTCTATAACATGCTACGAGTGAGCATGAGAAGCTTCACAATGCATACATGGTGCACTGACAAACCGGACTGTCAAGTACCATTGATATATGCTCATACATATATGTTAGTCTTATAGTGATTGTTGGACTCTTATAAATCTAACAATCTTCCCCCAGTAACACTTAGGAGACTCAAACTTGCAATTTCGCTCTGATACTACTTATCAGATCAAGCTCTTATCATTAGGCCAAAAGTCATAACTATTAGTTAGGATGCAACTTTATTTTCTTATAGTGATAGCACATAATCTCGCGTTTATAACATGTTGCAAGTGAATATAAAAGACTTCACAGTATACACGTAATGTATCAGCAAGTTAGACTATCACGCATCCTTGATATACACCCATACGAATATACATGTCCTAAGGTGATTGTAGGACACCCTTAAATCCAACAAAATTAATTTGACATTTATTTACATATATTTCTCATCTTTTCCTCTTAAAACCAAACCACGAAATTGGTAACCTTCTACTTTTCTCTTCTTTTATTTTCTTTTCTATTTTTTTTTCCTTTTCCTCGAAAGAGACCCAAATTGTATAGAGTAAAAGTACTGCGACTACATATAAAATTTTTCAAAGAATGGTGCGCCAAGTACGATTTACGTGAGTGGCCATAGGAGGAGCTGAGAAGGGACAACACTTGCTGTCCGTTAATGTAAAGCCTCAACTTTCTTTCTAATGATGCCAATTGTAGCATACAATTCGATTCTTATTTCCTTCCACTCTGTATTCGTCTCTTCTTTATCTCTTATCTAGGAATGGGAAAATAAATAATTTTTTATGGTATTTGCTACGCAAATAAAGTTCAAACATTATATACGAAAAAATAAAAAGTTAACCTTCTTTCCTTTTCTTATTAAGAATATTTATGTTATTGAAATTAAATATGCATTGATTTTATGTACCAAATACTAGGATAACATTTGAAAGTTACATGTGAACTGAGTGGTCATTACGTTAGAATCCACTCCATTCTAATCCGATTTTATTCTTATTACGTGAAGTCATCATTTTATATACCAAATATAATATTAATGATTTCAAAGTTTAAGAACTAAAAAAAAATTGTGAAGTAAAGTTTGAACAAAAAACATGGTTCTTGTTAGTTTAAATATTTACATCTAAATTCATACGATTGTGGAAATGTTTTTAAATTTTAGTAAGGATTTTTTTTTATCCGTTTTCTCCCCAACAATTCATCGCGGCACGAAAATGAGAGTAATGAATAGAGATAACTCTCTTTAAAGTAAAATAAAAAATAAAAAATAGAGATAACTCTCTTTCAGAAAAGTCGACAATTACAAACTTTGACAACCTATTAACAAAAGAGGGGAAATTAAACACCATATATAGTTCCTCTCATAATTGTATGACCTGGTCCGCGATTCCATCTCTTGTCTGATTTAATTCATATTTATGACGGGTTTTTTCAATTGACTTGCTTAAACTTAGGTGAACCTCAATTTTATGAAGGAATTTTTTTTATCCGTTTTCTCCCCAACAATTCATTATGGCACGAAAATGAGAGTAATGAATAGAGATGACTCTCTTTAAAGTTTAAAAAAAAAAATAGACATAACTCTCATTCAGAAAGGTCAACAATTACCAACTTTGACAATCTATTAGCAAAAGAGAGGAAATTAAACACCATATAGTTCCTCTCATAATTGTATGACACGGTCTGCGACTTCGTCTCTTGTCTGATCTAGTTCATATTCATGACAGATTTTTTTTCATTTACTTGGTTAAATTCATGTGACCCGCCTGGACTTTTTTGACCGCATTTTTAAAAGAAAATTAAAACTTCAAAAAAGTTACATATGAGATTCTAACTTGGTACATTAATAACTCCTGTAATAAAATGCATCATGGCATCAAATCACACATTCTTATTAAGTAATGTTCTCAAATTTTTAATTTACATTAGTATTCAAATAATCCAATTTTTTAATATAATGTTAGATTATTATCACCGATAATTTGATTTTCTTTTATTTTTTTTTGGTATTGAAACTAGGTGGTGTCCGAGCCGGTTTATGCGCATATTGACTAGTTCACTTCTTTGATCGGATCAAATTCGCGTCATTTACATTAAGATTGGAGAATTCACAAAAATATTCCTTATAATTTGACTTCAATAAATTTGCATAACTAGGATTTGAGCATGTAATCGCACACTTACTCACACAACACATGTTCAGTCTACCCTTGGGGTTATCATCGCTAGTTTGATTACATCATATAATAATTTTTTCATATAAAGTGTTCAAGGCTAGGATCAGAAGTGTGTACTTGATCTCGCCTCTAAGCAGTAGTTGATTGTGAATTCTTCCTTAATGCAACAACGATTGCAAAACACTTTGATGTTTAAGTTAAGACAACACATTAAGAGAAAAGAGTATGTGAGAATAGATAATACCTGAGTGACTTATACATATATTTATAGAGTGACTTTACTTGCATAATAAATAGACTATGAAAAAATACTGTTTACTTGTAATTATGATTAGCAGTTGTTATGAGATAATATCTCAAACTCCCTTTGCCAAGTGAGATTCTATTATGATATAATAGTTATCAATTAAATGAGAAATCGATTATGAGGGCTAAAACAGGCTAAAGCTGCGATTTGGGCTAGCCACTATTAGGCCGCTTATATTGGACTTGTGTCTAGGAAACCGGTCCAAAACATAAAGCATTCTTTCATATTGCATTTTTTTATATAATATTTTTATATGAAGCATTTTTCATATAATATTCATTTTACATTTTTTTTCTTGATTCGAGTTTTTCGGTTGAATTGCTTAACTCATTATCATATTACTAATAACTCAGTTTTCTAACTGAATCGAGATCCGATCTGAGTTGTAAAATTATCTTGCCTCTACTTTAATATCTATGGCTATTTTTTAAAAAAAAAAAACTGAATGGATAAGTGATATAATTATTTAAAAAAGACAGAGAAGGAGAGAGAATAGGTGTAGGTGGGTTGGGACAAAACGCCAGAGGTATATTGATTGTTTGGACTTTGCAGAGTGATAATCTTTGAAACCGAACATGTAACTATTAAGTCGTATTTGAAATTAATTAAAATTTAAAATGATTTAATTTAATTTTATGTTTAAAATTTATTAAAATGAAAATTAATTTTATTTTTTTTATAAAAATAATTATTAAAAGTAAAATAAATTATTTAATTTAATAAATATTATCAAATTTGATAAAAATTTTAAATAAATAAAAAATAAAATTTATAAAATTTTAAAAATTAACTTATCTTTTATTTTTATTTTTTTATATTTTAAACACAAAATTTAATTTACAAATAACATTATTTTTTATTTTTAATATTCCAAATACGCTTAATCAAATCATACATGTGAAAACACTGTAATTGCCATTTAGATATAGTGCATGTTTGGCTTCCGTTTGTAACGGTAAACGTAAGTTGAAAGTCCTCGAAGGAAGAGAAATGGTGTTTGGCAATTTTATTTTTCGGTTTGCTTCAACTTTGTTTTCATTCAAACGTATGTTGAGCAAAAGCAAGAAATTCTTATTTTTGTGTTAAAATTATTGTTTCAACTTACTTTTAAAATAAAAATTTTTAAACATAAATTAATTATTACAAACTCACTTTTAACCAAACTTAAGTTTATAAATACATTTTTAACTAAACTTAAATTTATCAATTATAATTCAAACACACATATAATTGTTAAAGATGCTGACCAGACTGCGATACTTTTTATGAGAGGAAAAAACAAACTATCGACCTTTCGAGATAATCATTAATGATAAAGTAAGTTGACACTTCATATCGTGTTTTGTTTGGCCCAAGTCAATTACATATTTCTTTGACATTAATATGCAGATAATGAAATGGTTTAGAAATTGTTTACATATCATCTGTACAGAACTTAGAATAAGAGGTAGGTACCTGTTCACATTTTTGGTGGTTGAAGATGGTGGTTACTTTTTATTCAGCAGTACCAAAGAGAGTGTCGATAGAGAAGGGAGTCACAGAGTACTTTAATTTTCAAGTTAAAATTATGCACTAAGAGAAAAAAAATATTAAAAGAGATTTTAATAGATGATATTAAAATAATTATAATTTTTATTATTATTTTTTATATTGAGATTTTAATTAGATATCTTATTTATTTTAAGATTTAAGTTTTGATGAAATTTTATTTAAATTTTAAATCTTATAATTAATTAATTATATTAAAATTTTGAATTAAAATAATATTAGTTTATTACTATTTTAGTTAAGATTAATTTTTTTAAAAAAAAATTAAAAAATATCTTCCTATTAAATTTTAAAAAATAATTGATTGTTATTAATTATTAAATTTAATTTAAATTATATTCTTATTTTAAAAATAAATCTCTTAACATCAAATATCTCTAAAATTTCAAGAGTTTTTTTTATTCTTTTCTCTAGTGGCTCTACATCATATTTGATCCATAATTACTCTCGTTAAGAGGAGATATGGTGTGATTGTTATCCGTTATGGGAACCACTAATCACTTACCCTTTGTTTAGATGTGGAGAGAAAATGAGAAGAGAGAAAATAAAAAAAAAAATGGAGAGAAAAAAAAATAAAGAAAAAAAGTATATTTTCTTTCTTATTATTTGGATGAAGAGAAAAATGAGATAAAGAAAATGAGAGTTGAGTAAAAAAATAAAAAAAAAAATATAATATATAATTATGTAAAATGACATATATATATATATATATATATATATATATATATATATATATATATATATATATATATATATATATATATTTTTTTTTTTTTGTGTTTATCGATGATAGTGAAGGTGATTATTTGTTTTAATATGATTTTCCTGTATAATTTTTTAACCCTTTTTCCCTTGTTATATTTCACCCCTACCCTTTGTATCTTCTCCCTCCCCTTGCCCCATCGGTCCTTACCCCCAAACAACAAACGTCGTCGCCCCTCCCCCTCTCCCTTTTATTTTTTAACTGCATGCAAGCAGAGAATCAATTCTTTCTCTAGCTTTATCTCTACTTATCCTCTGTCACTATCTTCAAAGTAAACCTTACCACCAAACCCACTTTTGTGGCTGAGTTCACTTCCACCACAATCACTATGTTTCAGTCACCATGATGCATGATGGTCCTTGCCAAAAAACAAAAAACCCATGTTTGGGTAATTTTTCTACAGCACCTTAGAAGATATTGGTAGTTTTTCTCTCTGAACATTTACCCTTTACCTTTCCCCTCTTCCTTGCCCCCATCCCCTTCACAATTGGTGAATTTTTGCTCTATTTTTACGTTTAGTTTAATTACTGTGTTGGATCAGAGTGTGGAGTCACTGTGTTAGCATGTCGTAGATGGAGAAGAATATTGTGGGCAAAGTCATAAAATTACAACACCAATGTTCTTCTTTCCATTTTCTTCGCTACTGGGATGAGAAAATTTTTTTGTGGGTCTCACATGCATTTTTTCCTCTCCTCTTTATTTTCTCTCTGCAACCAAACGAGAGAAAACAGTATATTCTCACCATTTTCTCTCATGCCCTTTTCTTTCCTCTCATTTTCTACTCAAACAAACAATGGGTTAAAGTCGCAACAGGCCAAAGTCGCTGTTGGGCTAGCCAAGATGAGTCGTTCCTATTGGGTCTAGATTCAAGATACTAGTCCGAAACATTTTCTATGCTCTATTTTATTTAGTTTTATTTCTCACTTATCATGATCGAGATTTACGAATACCCGTAAATACTTAGAAAACAAAACATGTGCTAAAAGATTGCATATCACATGATATTTGAGAGACATTGACCTTTTACTTTGGTTGTACAAGTTTTTCCAAACTTGTATTTTAGTGTCATAATTTGTAGGCGTTTTAATTAAAATATATTATTTTAAAATTTAGTTTTTAGATTAACGTAATTACATTTTAAATTTTCAAAATCTGTCGATTTTGAGAACGTTGAGAAGTCGGTTTTTAATTTAATTATTATTATATTTTAAAAAAATTGATAATATTTATCTCTAATTAGAAATAAATTTTTTTATTTAGAGATGGACTTTTTCCGTCTCTAATTTAGAGATGAAACTATTTTTTTTTATCTCTAACAGTCAGAGAGTTTTAGACACGAATCAATTTCTATATCTAATTCTGTCTCGAAATATTTAGAGACAGAATTTTGTACATTTAGATATGAAATTTTTAGGTCTCTAAATCTGAAATTTCTAATAGTGTCAATTCCTTATTTTTACCCCGCATGTCCACTTTGTGCGTGTCGTCAAGAATAAACGAGTCTTGTGAAATACCTTGCTGCAACCCAAATTGCCACCTGACCCTATCTATTTGATGCCACTCAACAATTGAGAAGCATATTAAGACAGTGCATGCATTCCACCTAGTTTCATCTTGGAAGGCATCCGCGAGTAAGCAAGCTTGAATATTTGTCTTGGTGTATAGAATCCATACAAATTACACACACACACACACACACATATATATATATAGAGGGAGGATCAACTTACACCAGTGTAAGTCTTTTTTGACTTACACTCATTTTTAACTGTTAGATTCACTTTCATCTAATGGTTACTTTTAATGAAATAATCTCAACCATTAGATAAAAGTGGATCTCATGGTTGAAAATGAGTGTAAATCAAAAAAGACTTACACTTGGTGAACCGATCCTCTCTATATATATATATATATATATATATATATATAAATTAAGAATACATGACAAACTATGTGTAATTAAATAAACAGTATAGTCATCATAACTATTACCCCCATTAATTGCCATTTGATCTAGTCGTACTCTATATCCTCTTAGGTCTCTATGGGGAATGTTGAGATATACCAGTTTACTACTTCATCTGTTACAATTGAAATATGTTTAGAATAATTAAAAATAAATAATTACATGCAATACAATTATAAATATAATAATTAATTTATATATTCACAAGTTGGTATACTAGTCGACGATTCATTCGTAGAAAAATGAAAGGGAGCTGATACCATGCCCAAGATTGTAGAAGCCATAGGTATCCACCGATACAAGATGAATTACCATTTGATCTAGTCATACTCTATATCCTCTCAGGTCTCTGTGGGGAGTGTTGAGGTACACCAGATTACCACTTCATCTATTACAACCGAAATATGTTTAGAATAATTTAAATAATTATATGCAATGCAGTTATAAATATAATAATTAATTTACCTATTCTTAAGTCGGTATACTAGTTGACGATTCACTCGTGAAGAAATGAAAGGTAGTTGATACCACGCTCAAGATTGTAAAAGCCATAGGTATCCACCTATACAAGATGCACCACAATATGAAGTGTGGCACAACTCTCGATACAAATGTAGCTAGACACGCTAAACCCCAACTATATTGTCCAACACACTCAAAATCTCGCAATAATTACAAATACATTAGATGAACCCAATTACTTGATTTATCAGGCATTAATATTCCTCCTATCAATCGTAAAATATATGCTTTAAAAAAGCATTTTACTTGCTCTGGACTTGTATTTTCTAAAAAGAATGTTAAATATTATTTTTAACCACAATAATTTAACACTTGAACTTTTTATTTGATTTGCAGGTGGAATCATGCCCAACAAAGCATCACACATCTCATTCCAATCAAAGCAGCTAGGACCTATTACTGGTCTTCTATTCACAGGAAGTCCCTGTTGAAGTGCAACATCTTCCATGGTAATTGTGCATTTGCCATATGAAAGATGAAAAATATGTCTCAGGTCTCTACATTTCTGCCAAAGCAGTGACTATGGATCAACCACCATACATCCAATTTGTGAAGCCTCAAAAAATCTAGATTGTTGCAAGAGTGGAAGAATTCCTTCAAGCGGTGATTCTATGGTATGTTGGTGGTTATGTAATAAATTTTTGGATGAATCCTGTTGATAATAAATTTATTAATTAGTATGTGCAATTAAAATAGTTAATATGATTATATAAAAAAATAAAAATATTATTACCTCATGATTAAGAAAAGAGGATCTGTGAGTGTCTTGTAATCTTAGCAATGTTGAAGACTCCTCGAAGATTAATATAGAAAGCTTGGATATTTTAAAAGAAAAAATGAGTACAATGCTTAAGAATAAGATAAAGAGCAGTTTGAAATATGAATTGTTAAGTGTGAACTCTAGAAGGAGGATTTCCTCTCTTTATAGGGTTTAAGGATCTGTCTCATGATCACAAACTTTACTGTGCATGAATCATGCATGGTCACGAGATCATCCTCGCTGCTGCGACAATATTATGCATGGATTCCATATAATCATGCAAGATATATATAGAGAACATATCTAGTGAGAGAAATTTTTATTGTGAGAGTGTGAAATTAGTCAATATTGACCATACAACCATACATGAGTGATCAAGAAAAGTTACTTAAACGTTATGTGATTACTTAAAAAAGTCATATGCATTTATTTTCTAATTTTAACCATTCATGTAAGATCCAATGATCAAGATTCACTCTTCTTACCAGATATGCTCCCTATATATATATATATATATATATATATATATATATATATATATATAAACAATTGAGAAGTCGATTTGACTTCCACTTGTTACTCTCTTTTTTTTTTTTAAACATAGTTTATGTGAAATGTCATTTTTTCTCTCTCTCTTCTTCTCCTCAACGAAAATGGAAGCAATCATGCATGGTCATAAGATCGTCCTCACTACTACGACAATACTATGCATGGATTCCATATAATCATGCTATATATATATATATATATATATATATATATATATATATATATATATATATATATATATATATATATATATATATATATATATATATATATAATAGGTGAGAAGTCAGTTTGACTTCCCACTTGTTACTTTTTTTTTAAAACACAGTTTATTTGAAATGTCATTTTTTATTTTGTCTTCTTCTCCTCAACGAAAGTGGAAGGAATCTCACATGAAACATACATGCAGCAGTGTAGAAACATATGATTCTTCATAAATACAAGAATTTTCCTTTCAATAATGCAAGATTCTTTTAATGCAATTTTGTTTGAATGTAATAATCTTCTCTATTTATACTTGAACCACGTGGTTGTATGAAAAATATAAAGGAACATTGTTGCTAGCTATTGCACAAGATGGTAATAGTAACATACTACCAATTACTTTTGTTATTGTGGAGAGTGAGACAACATAAGGGCGGGACATTTTCCTTTCTAATTTACAAAGACACACAACTTGGGATATGCTTGATTTTTTATCGACATGACTCAATAGAAAGTGCAATCAGACCTCATGGTAGCAGATGACAACCTCCACAAGCATATCATGTATACTGTATTTGACATATTGTGCAAAACTTTATGAGGAAGTTTAACAACAAAGACATGCGTAAAAAAGTTATTGGCATGGGTACGTGCTATATTCATGATTTTTCTATTTATTATGTCCTTTCTTGTAAAATTTGAATGATATTAATAAGTATTTATATTTTGATGGGATACACCTTGACTCATCACCAATTTAATTGGTACTATCTGAATCTCCCTTAACAAAATCGAGAAGCCACATACTGGCTTGACAAAATTCCCAAGGAAAAATAAGCTTAGGATTTTGACGAAGGACGACGTTATTGTCATATGACAACCAACCGAGCTGAATGCATTAATTTAGTATTGAAGGGGACACGTAATCTGCCTATTACCGTATTTGTTCAATCAACATATTATAGGTTGGTAGAACTCTACATTAAGAAGGGACAACAACAACATGCAATGATAACAACTAGGCATGAATACTTAGAAATGCTCATAGAGGCTATGGAAAAAAAATCAGAGAAAAGCCAATTCTTATGTTGTTCGTGGTTTTATGCAAAAAAAAGTCACAAATTTTTGGTGGAGAAGTTAGTTAACCCACTAGAAGGACGACCTTTAAGGAAGTTCAAAGTAGATCTTATCCAGATGTAGTGTGACTGTGGCAAATTTCAGCCATAGAGGTTCCCTTTTGTTCACATGTAGTTGTTGCATGTATATCAAGTCATTTAAATTGCATGCAATTTTTGAACCAAGTCTACAAGTTAGAAGACATATTTAATGTTTATTGGCAAGAGCTCTAAGTTGCAGAAAATGAAGAATATTAACCTTAGTATCACAGTCTAACTTTATGTCATAATCCAGAAATGCAGAGAGATCCTCACAGTCGGACACAATCTAGTCACATTTATACTGAGATGGACCTTAGGGAGAAATGTCAACCAAAACTGTGTGGATTAAGCAGAAATGTAGGTCATACCCATTCAAAGTGCCCTAATCGTGTTGCCACCTCTAGGTAGAGCTCGCATCAAGAGTAACAAGAAACACCACGTTTGCAGTTTTTGTAATGTTATATTTAATTAAAACCTATGTAAGATATTAAGTAATATTGTATTATAATTAAGTTTTGTTTAAGTTTAATCATCCTGTAATTACTATTTATATTTAAGTTAAACATATATCATTAATATGCATGATTCTCTAATTATGCATGCAAACTATCATATAAATATTATTAATTTTAATAAACATTAAGATTTTTTAAACCTTTTTTTTATATAAATACTAATGAAAAATGTTAGAATAAGATAAATTAAAAACAATATAAGGAAAAACTATTTTTTTATTTTTAGATTTCATGCAATTAGTAATTTTTGTAAAATAAATACTAAATGTTAAGAAAAATGTAATATGTTGACCTTGACTAGAACCCAAATCTGAACCTAATATGTTGACCGAGCCATTTTTTGGACCTGAACCCGACTTGATCATGGCTTGACTAGTCATCGGTCAGAATCAGATTAACCCGATATTTATATAAAATGTACAAAATTAAACATTATGTATAAGTAAATCTAAAAAGTGTAAAACTGAAACTAAGGAATTAATTTTAACGTAATTAATATTTTTTGGTGTTCTAAAATAAAAACATAGCATCATTTTATTAGCTTTTGTTTTAATGAAACTTAAATAATTTATTTAATTTAATTTCTTAATTATAAATACTATGCAATTTATTATCATGATCAAATTATAATATAAATAATCAAATTAATTTATTTTACTTGTAATTAATATTTTTTGGTGTTCTAAAATAAAAACATAGCATCATTTTATTAGCTTTTGTTTTAATGAAACTTAAATAATTTATTTAATTTCATTTCTTCATTATAAATACTATGCAATTTATTATCATGATCAAATTATAATATAATTAATCAAATTAATTTATTTTACTTATAACTTTAAAACTAAATACTATGTTAAAAAAGAAGAAAAATATAAAAAGAAAAAGTTTTTAATAATAAATAAAATAAAATAAAATAAAAACATGATAGGAATGGTTAACAATTTTTTTTATGGTGTTGGGAAATCCACTCGTTGCAAATTGACTTTTTAACACCATTTTAAAAAATAAAATAAACTTTTCGTGTTAAGAAGTCAATTCACTTTGAGACATTCCCAAAATCAGTACATTTTGAGTATTAAAGATACAACTATAGTAATTTGAGAAATAAAATAAAAAAAACAACATTTTAATAAAAAAATCCTAATTTGCATCCCATTGTAACCACCAAAGATGATGTTAAGGGCACTTTGATCATGATTTTGTATCACTAAATATAGAATAAATATATAATGAACACTGCCGAATTTCATAAATAATAAGCATAAGTTTTTTTTATCTGATATACTAAAAAACAAACATACAAATATTGGTTGGTATAATCCTATTATTTTTAGGTTTCGATCAATATTGCTGTAAATAACAACTTTATGCACCAAGACATATTATTTTCTGTTTTCTTTTATTTTATAGTTTTACATATGAGGTTTTTTTTTTTTCTATAAATGTTATATGAAAATTTGTGAGAAAAGTCAATGGAACCGTTAAATCTTATGTAAGCTAACATAAAAAATCTAATAATATATGACATAAAAATTTATTTATGTAAAATGTTATATTTGTTATATATGTTATGTGTTTGAATTTTATAAATTGTTAGTGTAAATTTTTTATATAATATACTAAAATAAATCCATATTATTATTATTATTATTATTATTATTATTATTATTATTATTATTAACTATAAAATCCATATGTTATTGGTTAGGTATATATGATTCATATGAACATGAAGATATAGAAAGAATTTGGATTCTCTCCAGTCGCTGGAGGTGCGGTTGGAGCATCTGAACCATTGATTTTTCATCTAACGCTCAGTATTTTTATTTTTTAATATTAAAAATATTTTTTAATATTAAATTAATACTGATCGTCGGATTAAAATTTAATGGCTCAGATAGTACTCCAGTGGCTGCTAGAGGTGCAGCTGCTGGAGAGAAGCCGAATCCATATAGAAACGGACTTTGGATATCCGGTGGGAGTAGTGTTCAAAACACATCGGTTTTAATGATTGTCTTGATCCGAAATTATTTTAGATGAGTTTGAATGTTATGAATTAGGCATTATATATTTTTAAATTGGGTTAGGATTATGTTTTAAGTTGTTTTACCTTGACTTAATATTATAAAATATTTTAAAATTTGTAATTTTTTATAATAAGTGATAAATAATATAGTTTTTTAATTTAAATTAATATTTTTTATATAATATTATAATATATTTATGTTGATATGAACTATTTTAAAATATATATTATAAAATATTATATATTTAAAATTTTTAATTTTTAAAATTTTGTGACTTAATTATATAAATATCTATATTTATATAATTTACTTTATTATCAAATCAATCCAATCTTAATCTAATCATTTATTAGGTCATAATCAAATTAAATCAAGATCTAAAATTTTAATTTGAACAAAATATTAAATTAAATTTGAATCAAAATAAACTCATACCATGGGGTTTTGACCAAACAGTCTTCAATGGCAAAAATATTTATCAAATTGCCATCTTTTTGAAATTATTTATCAGAATACTATCATTTTTGTCATGTTGAAATTTTTTAAGATTTTATGTTTTACGTAAGATATGTCAGAACACTTGGTGTATCCAGTATGGATACGCCAGAGCGCTTGGCGTTTTTCAAGTGGATACGCTAACCTCTCTGGCGTATCCACGTAGGATATGTCAAGTGCTCTGGCGTATCCAGGATACGCCAAGCGCGTCATCCCCACCTCTCCTCTCTCTTCCACAATCATGATTTCATGCTCAAGTAACTATGTCGTGTTTTCACATGGTCGTGTGAGCTTTATTCACGTAAAAAATAAGTTATTTGACTCCCAAATCATACTTAGTATGCCTAAGTTAAAAGTCTTGAGTCAATTAAATCTAAGGCGAGCTCAGGTTTAGAAAATTGGTATATGAAATTATCAAGTTAAACTTAACCAAATCTAGTCGTGTCGTGAGCACCCTTAGCGCATTGCAATCAATTTTTACACTTAAAATTGATGGGCTAGAATACCAGTCAAGCGAGCTTAACAAAATCAATTAACCTTGATAAAATGCATAAGCATAACAGAAAAATCTGGTACATATACATACAGTCATCTCAAATTAAGCAAATATAATAAAATGTGATACATATACATCAATGAGATAGGCCAAGGTCAAAATGTGGTAATCTGTGAGGGGGATCAAAAGAAGGTCCTGGCTGTGATGGGTGAGGATATATTGGGTAACCCATATACGGTGGATATGAAATGACGGTGTAAGGATAAATGTATAAAGATACGATGGGTAAGGGTAAGTAGGTGGTGGGTATGGTGTAGATGGTGGGTAACCTGTAGATGGTGGCTAACCTATATATGACAGGTACGATAGAGGTGGTGGCTGAGATGGTAGGTAAGTAGCAGTAGAAGTAGGTGGTAGCTGAGAACTAGGCACACCTGAAGAATCAAAGTCCTCTGGAAGTCGTAGTTGTGACCAAGTACTCGCTAACCCTTTCCATCTACGGCGTGTCCTATGCTTATCAGACTGCTCAGATGGTCCCGGAATGCCATCTGCAGGAGGAGCTGGACGAAGGTGATCCAATGTGATGCGATCATGTTCACTCATTGAAGATAAGATGTCTTCCATGAACGGTTGAAGACTAGCCATACTAAATCCCGAACTAGGGTTTCTGGCCGAAGTATGGACGTTCTCTGCAATGTTAGCTTAAGATACAGATATAACACACGTCATTATCAATACAAAATACACAAAGTAAATAGTAGAACATATTGGTAAAAAGCTTACTACAAACCCAATGGGTGCACCAGTACGGGAAATCTAACGTCTGATAATTCGTCTGTACCAGTGCATGTACTCAGAATGCGCAGTAATGGGAGATTCCAAGGGGTGACCAACAACACACCGTTCCTTTTGACTGTCCCAGATGGCTATATGTGCAAGGGTGTGTGACTCGTCAATCCTCGTCATGTCGTCTGATAATAATAGTAATAATAATAATAATAGTAATCAATAAAAACAATACTAATAATAAACAAATATAATACTAATCAATTATAATCAATAATAATAATAATCAATAATAATAATAATCAATAATAATAATAAGTAATAATACTCAATTATTCTAACAATACAAACAAATATACAATACATAATTAATATAAAAACTCAAACACATAAACAATAATTCTAACAATAAAATAAATATAAAATACACAATTAATATAAAAAACTCAAAAACATAAACAATAATTTTAACAATTAAAATATTCAACAATAAATATAACATTAATAATAATAATCTAACGATAGAAATACTTACATATATGATTCTCTCACAAGTTATGACCAAAAGAGAAATCGGGAGAGCGTTTAGAGAGGTAAAAAAATCTAGAGAGAATGTAAAATTTTGATAAATGTGAGAAGTGGCTGTGGAAGGGAAAGGAGATGGGGTGTTATAAGGATGCCACGTAGGATACGCTAGAATGCTTGACATATCCTACTTGGATATGCCAAAGCGCTTGATGTATCCTACGTGGATACGTCAGAGAGGATGGCGTATCCACGTTGGATACGCCAAGCACTCTGACGTATCCTATGTAGAACAGAAAATTTTAAAAAATTACAGCATGACAAAAAAAATGGCATTCTGATAAATAATTTTAAAAAAATGATAATTTTATAAATATTTTTACCATTGAAAACAATTTGTTCAAAAACCCCTCATACCATTGTCATGAACATCTATATACCTAAGCCCATGGAAAAAAGAAAATGGGAAGATTTCGACTATGTTATTTGTCTATTTTTTATACTCTAATTTTTTTTAATTTATTTACAAATTTATTTTGTATCTCATAAAAAAATTATAATTATATATAATTTAATTTAATATTTTTTATATAAATATATAATATAAATATAATGTGTATATTTTTAATGTACAACAAATATTTTCTTCAAATTAAAAGGAGGAATTGTTAATTTATTAGGACGGTGACAGAAGTAACTGACATATATGATATATACTGTGATTGGTAGGACAGAAAATCAAAACAAGATTTTTATTTTGAAGACACGATGACTAAGTCAGGTGTGAGTGAAGTATAATCAATCAGGGAGTGGGTAAGGATGATGGATCCACGGGTGGAGAGAAGAACAGCACACATAGATTGGAGAGATTCTTAATATAGCATGTTACCCCCAACATTGACATATCACTAATATAATGATAAATTCATATTCTCTCAAATTTTAATTCTCGTATGTAATTTTAAAGTATTAATTAATTATATTTATATATATTAAGCGTGATACTTGACGTTTTAAATGTTTGAAAAACGAAATTTAATGAATATTTTTTTTTAAAAAAATAATTTATAATGTAATGTTAAAAAAATAATAATCACACAACGAATGTATATGAGAGTCTTTCTTAGAATTATAGAGTTTTTGCCCTGCACCAATCATTGAATGATGTTGATCATGCAATCCAAAAGGAGGGGCAACATGGTCATCTTGAAATAGAAATGCCAATGAGTGATCACTGGGTCCTGAGTTCACGTGCGAATCACATGTAAAAGAACACTGAACTGAACTAAAAAAGTAAGGGTGTAAATTAGTTCAGATAACTTGATCAATCTGACCAATTCAAACTGAATTAATTAGATTAATTTAGTTTGATTCGAGTATATTAATTAGTTTGAATAAAATTCAATTTAAATAAAAGCTTAATTGGTTCGATTTTCAGATTTGAGATTTCAAACCCAAGAATCAAATCAAACTAAACCATGCTAACATATGTTCAATGTTTCACAAGTAAGTTTACCAATTTACACCTCTGCTCTCTTGCAGCAATTACGAACAAGCCACCATAGCCAACTAGAGATCCTAACCACCATGACCCATAGCCCATGAGAACCACCACCCCCCACTTACCCCCACCTTGATAGTTGCAGGATGAGACGCTGGGATGCTGAGGCTAGAATAGTAGATTTACAGGGGAGAGCTCATCGTTTACACAGTCATCACTGCTAACACAATGATTACTGCTCAGTTGCTCACATAGTCGCATGATCTGCAGTCATGAGCTCAAGTCTTGCACAATACACATCAAAGGAAGAGCGTAACAAGAACAAAGATGGTGGATTGAAGATGACACAATTTGAATTCGTCGTTCTTCAGTGTGGCTAAGTAGTGATGGAGGATGAAATATGGTAGTTTGGCTTAAGAAAAGCTTTTGATTGAATATATTGATATCTTGACAAAAACTAGCCTACTGCTCAGCCATTTCATTTTGACAAAAACTCTTCATTGTCACAGGTTCACGGCGTCACAACTCATCCCAGATCTGGTCTGCTCAGGACCTCACCATCACAGCGCGACCGCTCTACTGCTCAGATCCTCACCAAGTCTGAAAATATCTTGTGAGTGTTATTGCTCATATGTGTTCTCTCACTGTCCTCAACCACAATTTCCTAATAAAATACGGTTAATTAAGAAAAAAATAAATGTGTCCCTTAATTGATAATTTCTTGTATTAATAGTTACTAATACTTTATCAATAGAATTGGAGATATGTAGGGAGATGGTAGAGATGATTTGAGTCAGATTTTTACATGTCATATAGAGAATCGAACTAAGAATACTTGAAGTTTTGAACTTTAGTGTTAGTCGTGACTATAATCGAACTAAGAATTTTTTTTTGTTATGAAAAACTAATTATTTAACTTATTTTTGTGTAAAAAAATAGTCAAATCGATAATCCAACCAAATCAATCCGTAGATGTTCGATTCAGATTTCGCTATTAAAAAACACAAAAATTGAAATAAACTAAATTAATTGATTTTAATTAATTTTAATTTATTTTTATCAAAAAATCAAACCAAACCATCCAATTATACCCATACAAAAAAGGATGAAAGACTGAGCTTTTTTTTAAAAAAAATATCTAAAATACCTTTATTTTATGTTTGGATAAAACAATCCAAAAGTTCGAAGAATTTAAAATGATTGGGAATTAAATTGTATCAATCTAATTCCCCTCATTTATTTAGCTTCTTATTTGGATAATTATTTATGAAACTAGGGATTGCAAAATCTTCCCAATAAAACTTCAATCTATATGCCACCTCCAAATTCGACAATGCATTTTGTTCTTCATATTGCAACTCAACAATTTTTCGTTTTTGGTGAATGCGACTCAACAATTTCATCAGTATTGAATTGTGATTTCACTCATAACTTCTAGCAACAATGAATCTTCTTCTACAATCACACGTCGTACTTCACAATCTTTTCTTCCACTAGATCTAAGAACCTGGCCTGTTGATGAAATCAAGAATATCTATCGAGATTTCCTTGGCATCTCCATTATTATTGTTGCAGAATTACAAGCATGATCAATGTCTTCTGAAAATCGTCTTGAGGCTGGGAGGAAGAGTTTCATCCTCTTCGCCAATGGTGACGACAACCTCCTCGAGTTTGACGACAAGAGCAACCTGAGCTCCAGTCTCCTTGCAGTTTCTAGTAGGTGTTCCTATTCTTCCAGGTGCTTGAGATCAACACTCAACATCTGAGTGAGAGAGGAAGAGAGAGAGAGATGTATTTCTAAAAGAAACAATTAGGGAGTAGAGAGAATTAAAGGTTTCTAAAACTCCATCTCATTAGGAGATATTTTAAATTCTGCATTTTGAGATGAAAATAATACACGATGAAATTTTAACATTCTTTCACTTAATATTCAAATAAAGCATTTTAAGATATAACATTTTAAATATTTCAAAAAACTATATTCTATTTTTAAAATGATTTATCTAAATGTAACCTTAAAATATTACTTTAAGATATTTTGTAACTGTTTAAATTAAATTTGAAATTACTTCAATTTTAATAATTTTTATATTCTTATATCAAATAGTGTATATATTATTTTTTATATTTTATCTAATATCATTCATTATATATATATTTTTTTTTATCATTTTCTCTCACTCAATCACGCCTATTAAAAATTGTATGAATAATACTTACACTCCTCAAAAAAATATAAGATGATTATTTTTTAAATTTTAATCCAATCATTTATATGATTTTAAAGTATTACTTATCAAAAATTAACTGAAGAAATATAATAGTTCATGAGTATATAAAAAAAATAATTTATCTTTTTACACAATTTTTTTATTAATGTTTTTAATTATTAAATAAAAAAATATTAATTTTTTTTTATATTTTTAAAATATTAAATATATTTATTTTTTTATTTAATATTTTTTATTTAATATAAAATAATTATTATAATAATTAAGTAAGAGAATATAACATTATCCTAAAAAATATATATCTCCTTATTTGGGTTGTCGTGTAACCGATAGTTCCAATTATTGGGTGCCAGTGTCTCATGACAAGACGTGATATACCAGTCGAAAAGGCTTTCTTTTTTGTAAAAAGAAAATAATCTATAAATAAAATAAGAGAAAACATTTCTATAAAAAAGAAGTTAAAATTGAATAAACTGATCTTTTGGAGTCCTTTTTTATGGGAAAAAAAAGGTGTTCTCTTCTTTGTTTTAATTTCCTGTCTTAAAAAAATACATGATTTTTTTCTAAACAATTATTTAACTATAAAGAGAAAATTCCTAATTACAAAAAAGCTTTTTTTTGTATATTTTTTTACAAATAAAATAAGATAAAATATTTCAATAAAAAAGAAGTTAAAATTGAATAAACCATCCTTTTGGTCTTGGAGTCCTTTTTTATGGGAAAAAAGTCTTCTCTTTTTTGTTTTAATTTACTGTCTAAAATAATACATGATTTTTTCCTAAAAAATTATTTAACTATAAAGAGAAAAGTCCTAATTACCACAAACCTTTTTTTGGGTATTTTTTTTTAGTATTAAGTTATTTTTCTTTTAGTAATTAAATATGATTTATTTTACCAAAAATATGGTTGGGAACAGGGAAAATAGGACGAAAGAAGTGGAAGGGGGCCTAATTCACGTGCAAATCACATGGGGAATGAGCCTCGTACGGGTAACAGTAGGAGGAGGAGCAAAGGAAAAGGATGTTATGTTTCAGTTTAACTTTATCGGGTTGATGAGTGATGATGGGTGGGTTTGTCGGGTAGTGGGTGTTACATTAATGAGTGTTATGATTGAACAAGTGTGAAGAGATCCATTATTGGGGGGTGTGTGGAAAGACCTAGCCCAATGCAAGGGAACACGTGGGACAGCTAGCACGCACTCGTGGGGACACGCATAATCATCACCCGACATCTTGTCTGTCACTACCATTCACTCAAATTTAATTAGTACTCACTTATTTATCAAATTGAAACTCTGTTAACACTCACAATATAATACAGGCTTCAGATCAGAAATAGTATCATTCTTCCCTTCCTTTGTTATTATTAACGGAAGGTGTACGAAATATGTAAGAATGGATAAAAAAAAAAAGAATATAATTTTTTTATATAAAAGATTTATTAATAAAATAGAATAAAATATGTGTTCTTTTTATTTTATTTTAATTTTTAAAAAATATAAATTATACATTTAAAAAAAGATGTAAAAAATAATTCTTCTTATATTTTATTTTATTTTTATGTATTTTAAAATTTTTAAACATAAAAAATATTTTTGTTCATTTTATTTTATTTTATTTTTTTTATTTGTCATCTAAATACAGTGTTAGGTTAAATTAACAGGAGATTATCATTATTATCCTATAAGATTAATTAATGACCACTTGGTTTATTTCATAACCCTTCCGTATGTTTTTTTTTATTTCCCCATAAGTGTGTTTTTCAATTAATACATACCCCCTTATGCACGTACTAATGAAGAAATTTCTAATACTCCTTCGATCCATTTTAAGGATTATTTAGGTAAAAAACATTAGATTATTATAAATGATGTCTTTACATATTGATAAAATATTAATTATTATTTTTTAACTCTATCTTTATATTTTAAAATTCTCATATCTTAACTATTCATAAATAATTAAATGAACATAATAAAATAGAATAATTAATTACTAAAAATTAAATAAAAATAATTTGATAAAAGAGTTTCACAATTAAAATTTGATTTTATATTTTTTTAATTCTTATATTTTTATTAAAATGATACTTAAAATAGAACAGAGAGTACAAAATTGGTGGTTAAATTGGCAATTGGTCAAGAATCTCAAGATGACAAACTTTTTTTATAAAGAGATAAGCCGTATTCAATCATTAAGTCATTGGGTGGGAACCTTTTTAGTCCCTTATGGAGGAGGGTCTTGCTTGAAAGTTGTAAACTCAAATCCATTTGTGAACCAAACCAAATGGGCAATACTGCAATAGGCCAAGTCGCAATTGCAGTAATTGTAGTAGATAGGAATGGCAGCTAGGGGTGTTTAAATTTAATCTGAACCAAAAATCAAATCAAAAATTAAATAAATTAAATAAAATCTAATTAAAACTAAATAAATTTGGTCCATCAGTTTTTAAAAATTGATTGGATTTTGAATTTGATTTTTAAAATCGATCAAATTCAAATCGATTAATATTATATAATATATTTATTTATTATAGAATTTATATTATATTTTTTATTTATAATAATTTTAATTTTTTATATTTTTATTTTATTTTATGTAATTAAATATTATTTTAAATATATAAATAAGTTATTTTTATTTTTTATTTTTTAATAAATTAAATTACTTTTAATTTATAAAATTTTTTATTTAAAAATATTTCAAGTTAAAAATTAATTAAATTAATTTAATTTAAATCAAATTAATTTAATTTAATTTTTAAAATATAATAAATTCTATTAAATTTTAATCGATATGAATAATATTATTTAAATCAATTAATTTTAAATTCAAAATTAATGTAAACCAAATCGCGAACACGTGAGGGCTGCCAACTAATTCAGATGGACTTCACTTCAGTGATGAGACATTGAGACGCTACCAAAGTTCAAAGTTCAAAGTTCAAACCTGATATTCCCACTTTCACCAAGGAAAAATCTGAATTCCGACGTGCCAGGGCCGGTGATACTGGGGTCCTTGCAATAGTGGGACGTGGGAGGAGAAAATGAGGACGGTGAAAACACGCGCCGGAAGAGAGGGTGGGGGAAACTATTGAAGAGGCTAGGGGTGCTCAAATGATTGTGATAAGGAAGATGTCGGTGCGTGAAGGGACAGGATGAAACCCACGAATTTTTATTATAAGGTGAATATTAATAACATATTTTTTTAAATATTTATTTTATTATTAATCTATTTTATATATTTAAAAAAATTATTAAAAAATATTAACAATACTTATTAGGTGACTTCTCCGGTGCAACTGCGAATCATGTGCCACCGGTGACATTCTATCTTCATCCAATATGAATTTGACACATAAGCAATTAGTCAAAATCATCAATTCATGTCATAGGGGTTTTTTATAAATTTTTATTTACTTCAATCTCTTGTTGAGGGTTGCTGTGCAAATTTAAAAAACTCAATACACCAATTTGTTAACCACAACTACAGAAATCAAATCACCCTAAATCCCCAAATTCGTTGCAGGCACCCTCACCGTCTCTTCTGGCGGCCGGCCCAACGCTCCCTCTGACGGCCGAATGCTTCCATCTCATGGTCGGCGGCCGCTTGCATCTCACGGCCGTAGGCTCCTTGTGACGGTGGAGTTATTTATCGCGGAAGAACCTATATTTCGTGGAAGAAAGGTCGTGCCCTTACACGGGCATTTCGTGGAAGAACCCCTCATCGACAACAACACGACACCACCCAAAGCAGCCCCAGTAGTCGCGTTCCAGCAAAGGCCAGTTCCTCTGTGACGTCACCATCTTATTTCTTCTATCTGTTGCTAATTGAGTTCCACCACCCATTGGTCTGAAAACCTTGTCTTTAAACCATAACCCTTTTGCATTCTATTGTCATTCCTTTACAGGTATGCGAGTGGAGCTGAGAGAGAAAAAAAAAACAGACAGAGAGAAAGGTCGTGATGTCGTCGCTAAACAAGGTCATGATCTCTCTCCTTCTTGCCATTTTCGTCCTTCCTTTTCCACCCTTTTTTCCCCTTTCTGTTATTCAATCGAGTACAAGAGAAATAACTGAATCAAAGAAATTAAAGCAAAATTCATGTGACAGCATTTTTACTTCACTAGTTCTTACTTAATGATCGAATATTAACGTGGCTTACTACTTAATTATTGTAGCCATTTCCATAATCATTTTTGTCAGAAACAAAATTTTGACAAGCATTGTGATAGTTGTGCTTGCAGAAGCTACATTTTAACTGAAATATAATTTTCTTCTTGACACAATTTTTGTTTTGGGGTAAGGGAATAGACAATCTGGCTATAACTAAAAGGGGAAGATTAATTTTAAGTTATTATAATTACAGTAAATGAACTCATCAACTGAACAAAAGGCAAGGATCTACCTCCAATTGCTTTTATACATAATGATCCAATCCACCTTAGTCACTTTTGTTGTTCTGATGGTTGTCTCTCTTTGTCAAATAATAATGATTATTGTTGACACAGGATGCACTTGCTGTTGATGGGGAGTTTGGGTTATTGGAGGGCAAAACATTTGATCTCATACACCCCATTGTGATGGCTTCTTTGTTCTTCTATACCTTGTGGGCAGGATATTTGGGGTGGCAATGGCGGCGAGTAAAGAGTATCAAGGTTTAGATTAATTAGCTCAAGAAACAAGTGAAACCTACCCCAATCACCCCAGAAGGGAAACCAGTGGAAGCACCACCATCATCTGTTGAACTCAAAATTCAGCAACTTACTGAGGTACCCTTGCTATTGCTGCTATTATTATCCTGCAAACTTCTTTATGGTATGCTTGGTAGGACTGAAAATGGGAGGAATGATGAAATAATAATACTTTATAATGTCTGCCGTACTTATGTTAGATAAGTACCCGTATTCGTATCAGATACTTCATAAATGCTAGGTTAATTTTTTAACAAAAGTCATATCTCCATACTATACCCGTGTAGGAATCAAATTGACATGGTGTTTGGAAACAATGTTTGCTTTGATGTAATGAAATAGATTTTCCAAATTATGAACTCGACCTTAGCTTATATCATTAGTTGAAAAAAATTACCCTTTGCACGTCATTTATTTATTTATTTTAATCTTGGTACAAGCTTTCAGACATGTGGTATTGTTTCATTAATTACTGGATGTTGGATTGAAATTGTAACCAATATAATCCATGGATTTACTCCTAGACTGCTGAATGAATTATGATGAGTACCTAATTTATTGGCTTCTCAAATTTAGGAGAGGAAAGAATTGCTCAAAGGCTTTTACAGGGATAGGCACTACAATGCAGGATCCATACTTTTAGGATTTGGGGTGCTTGAGGCAGTTGGTGGAGGACTGAATACATGGATTAGGATAGGAAAGCTATTTCCAGGTCAACATCTGTTTGCAGAAGCATGTAAAGTTCTAAATTTGCATTTGATGGTGGAAAAATAAAGAGGATAAGGATTAAAAAAAAAAGACAAATCAATTGGAAGAGTTTGGTAATTTTTGTAGCTTTATATATATATATATATATATATATATATATATATATATATATATATATATATATATATATATATATATATATATGAACTATATGTTTTAAACATGTAGCTTTTTGGTTTATGTTGGTAACTTGGTATAGAAAGTGATTGTTGTGCAATTTTTGTCCACCAGCTATTACAGTGTTATGGACACTGGCAGCAGCCCTAGTACACCACCAATGCAGAAAGGGAGTGAAACAGCTAGAAGTCTTCACATTGCGTTGAATACGTTAAATGTTCTGCTCTTTGTATCGCAGATTCCCACTGGATTTGACATTTTATTGAAAGCGTTTGAGTTCACAAAATGGCCTTGAATGTTCCCTTGTATTGAAAGTATGGTTCATCTATCTATTGGTTTCTAGCTAAGATAATAAAGTATAATATCTTCAAAATCTATATTTATTTATGAAAGCTTTTGTTTTCGGAATTTTAAAGCCAGAAAAAAAAAATAAAAATGTTTACAAGTATATATATATATATATATTATGCGAGCATACTTTTATGAATGAATTCTTGGACAGGGTATATATTCCCCAAATGAAAAGCTTCGAGCTTCACCACTCAACGCTGACTTTAATGACATGAATATTATATATGCCAAGTTTCTATAGAACAAATGAAAGCTACAATTTTGAAGGTAAAATCTATTGCAGTTGATGGTTAGGACTTTGGATCAAATCTCACTTTTCACACATTTGTGACATGAGCAAAGTTCAGCATCGCCCCTCTCTCTAGGTGTGTGAGTTAATTCCTTTAATCATAAAAATTGAAGAGAGAGCTTCACAAAAGTGTCAAATTGAAAAACATTACAACCTTCATTTGAACATTTTTATGTTATGTAATTTATACTTTGTATGGTCGAATAAAGAATAATTGTACTATTTTGAATTCTGAAACCATTCTCGACGAAGGCTAATTAAAGACTTGCCATGATCCTTCTTTTGGGTTTGTCTACCTTGCCCTTTATAAAAAAAGTTAATAAAATAATAATTGAATAATTGTAGATAACATATATATTTTTTAAATCTTCTCAATATAGTGACCAATAAAGAAGCAAATTGACTCCAATGAAGCATTGACCTACCTCTGATCATTTTCATTTTTTATTTTTAAATGAAAAATGAATCACATTTTTTAAATGATTTTGTACATTATTTTCTTTTTATATAACTTGTTTATTCTAAAATCTTGTATTATAATTAATACTTATATATTGAACTTACATATTTTTTCCCCATAAATCAAAACATCATTATACAAACATTGAGATAGTGTAAAGATGGGGCGCTTGCTACTATACACCGGGTCATGTTATGGTGTATAGAGATAGCAACTAGGAAAAAGTTAAAACTAGAGAGATACAATGATTTAAGCTTGATAGGAATCTCACTAATGCCAGAGTAATCTCCAGACACTTACATCATGGAAACTTGGGAATCTTATCTAACAAGAGTACAATGGCTAATTACATTTTTTCTAGTATTTCTTTGCGGTCCACATGACACTGTAAGCATCCGGTAAACCAATACAATAACTCACAGGAAAAGAGGTCATAAAAAATTAAAGAGTTCATGCGAGAAGCGTAGTGCCAATTAAACTTGAGCTTTACAGCAACTAGAATCCCATGTTTAGCTCAAATTATTTTAGCTTCTCAGCTTCATCAGTATGAGCAGATGAGTTAACAATATAAACCCAAAATTCCAAAGTTCAAACCCAAATTTCCTCATAGCTCAACTTAGTAACATAAGTAACTTTTGCAGTGCCTATCAACTCATAAATTTACTAGATGAGAAGCTGAGAAATTAATAATGGTCCCTCTCATCATTCTTTAACTGCAAACTCTCCATGCCCGAGTGCAGTGTCATAATTCTTGACATGAGAAGCATTTCTCCCATATGATAATACTCTCTTGGGATCAGAAGATCCAATCGATGAACTTCTTTGCCCACTCAAAATTTTGTGTGCTGCTCCAGGGCTAGCCTCAGCAGTATGAGTATGAATATTTGACTCAGCACCAACAAATGCATCACTTGCTACTAGAAACAGCAACTCGCCTTGATGATTCACTTGACTGCCCAAGATATTGGCACTTGATAACTGCATGATCACATATGATGCAATTATTGAGTTTGCAAGAGTAAACATCATAGTCAGAATCATTTAAGTTATAGACAGATCTGAAACAATGATCTGATTTTTGAAAAGGAACAACATGGAAACCATTCACTCCAAACAACTCAGCATAGCATCCTTAATAATAGCAAAATCATTGGTGACTGAATTTTTCTCGCTTTGAGAAACTTACAGAATTTAAAATGGGCCCTGACATTCTTCGCCTTGAGGAATCCACTGAAACCAAACCAGGAGGTCGCCCTTCTTCCCCTCCTGTGAGATAGACATGTTAATTGTGAAATCAAGATATAGAAACTTAAAATGGTGAACCCTTCACAACTAATAAGGACTAGAGAGTTAAAATTAAAAAAATAAAATAAAAAAAGAACGAGCAAGCAGCTCCAGGCTATCATCCGTGACCACCATCCTCTTCAACCTCACCTCCTCCAATTCAACCCTGCTCTTAACCTTAAAATTTTTCTATCTTCTTTTTCTCACTTAGCTATCCATTTTCCTCAGAAAATCTTCATCCTCCCAAAAGGGTCTAAGAGAAACATAAGCAAAAAAGCTAAAAGCTAACAAATTTTAAGTTCCATTACAACACCAAGATTTAAATACTAAGATTCCTTCCACAGAGTAAGCACGGGTACCAGAGAAAAACATTAACAGAGTAATAAAAAACAGACATATGATTTTGTTAACATGAACCACATAATATAAATGTGTGTAAAAACTGTAGAGCATTACTTCTATAATTGCATATTGTGTAGTCAGACATCAGTTTCGTACTAGACATTGCACAGAATCACCTTATCAAAAACATTGACTATGACTTGATCATTTGAGACATAGAGAACAAGAGCATACACTATTATATACATCAAACATAGCTACCAAACCAGACCACATTAGTCGCTGCATTGGCCATTCGTGAATTTTATTTATGTGTATATCTCAATTACTCAATCAAAAGCTGACTGCTAAATTACAAAACTTCATCTGCATCATTAGTACATAATGTGATTGATTAAGCCCAAAAAACTACAAGAATAACAAATTTGCCCAAACAATGCCACCGTAAACAATCTCAAAATCTCTGTGATGTGATTTGCAACCTAGGCCAATCCAATACAGAAATAAAACAAAAGTCAAAATTGGAGCCCATTCCTGGTGTATGTTTGTGGATATATAGCCATACATGGAAAATGTTAAAATATCAATTTTTTAAGAAAATTTTTCTGGTTATCAAGGTGCACCACTACATGTACGTGCTAAACAAATGACAATCATAAAGGGGAAAGACAACGACCAAATAATAATGATTCAAGCATCAGCAGAAGCAATCTTGAAGATAGTAATGGTACAAGCATTTTGTCAAGCATGTAATAAGCAACCAAAATAAGAACAAAGAAGATTGGAAAAACCAAGATACAACCTCGCAACTGGACTAAGATCAACACTGACGCGCAACGACGGTTAGCCGGTGACTGACGAGTGGCGGTGACCTTGCACGTCCATCTTCGCTGCATTTGACGTTCGCTGAAGATTGCATCTTCACACAGTCAGTTCAACTTTCGCAGCATCGTATGGTGTTCCTCTTTCGCTAGGGATTGCATCTAAACCCAATAATCCCTGAACCCTCTTCCATCAGCACAATGATTTTGTCTTCAAGGCTACGGATTGCATCCTTGCGATTCTTGATACACTTTTTCTATATATCACATTTCTATCTATTCAGAGCAGTGGGTGGTGGAACTCAATTAGCAACAGATAGAAGAAACAAGATGGTGACGTCACAGAGGGACTGACCTTTGCTAGAATGCTACTGCTGGGGCTGCTTTAGGTGGTGTCGTGTTGTTGCCGATGAGGGGTTCTTCCATGAAATGCCCGTGTAAGGGCACGACCTTTCTTCCACAAAATGTGGGTTCTTCCGCGATAAATAACTCCACCATCACAGGGAGCCTACGACCGTGAGATGCAAGCGGCCGCCGACCATGAGATGGAAGCATTCGGCCGTCAGAGGGAGCGTTGGGCCGACCATCAGAGGAAGAGACGGTGAGGGTGCCTGCAACGAATTTGGGGATTTAGGGTGATTTGATTTCTGTGGTTGTGGTTAACAAATTGGTGTATTGAGTGTTTTAAAATTGCACAGCAACCCTCAACAGGAGATTGAAGTAAATAAAAATTTATAAAGGACCCCTGTGACATGGATTGATGACTTTGACTAATTGCTTATGTGTCAAATTCATATTGGATGAAGATGAAATGCCACCGGTGGCACATGATTCTCAGTTGCACCGGAGAAGCCACCTACTTATTATTAGATTAATAATAAAATAAATATTTAAAAAATATCTAAAATAATATTACTAACATTTCTTTTTATTACAATTTTCTTACTTATAAAAAATGTTTTTTTTTTACACAAAAAATATTTTTTATTACACAAAAATATTTTTTATAAACACTTATACAGTTAAAATTGAATCGAGACAACTAGCAAGCTACTTTCGACATAGTTAATTAATAATTTAATAAGTTAAACTAAAGAGTTAATAAGTTTGAGGTGAAGATCTTAACATTCTTTTTTAAAAAAAAAAATTAATTCATTTATAAAAAGAACTAAGCGAGATTAAATTTTTATATATTCAATTTAATAGCTTGTGAGCTAATTATTTCTTTATGTATATATAAAGTATTAATATTAAATTTAATATATATTTAAATATATTTATGTTTTATTTTATTTTACACATTATTAAACTCTTTTCTAATTAAAAAATAATAAGCATTTAACTAAAATTATTGAGTATAGGATTTAAGACTCACTCATTGAGCTCAAGCATCTTGAAAATTAAAAGTCACCCAAGTTTGAGTTGAGAAAATGAATTCACTTTCTTATAGAGTCAGCTTGAGTTCACCTTTACGCACAAATTTTTTATTAATATTTTTTTTTATCACTTTAACTTTTTTTAATCACATTTGAGAATAAATTTTCTCATGTGAGTTTTTTATATGACAAAATTATGTAGAAAGGTAGAGCCACAAAGACTTTGAATAGAACCTCACAAATTTTGATTGAGCTGCACTAGTGGGATCGTATTTAGAAGAAATTCTTACATAAATTTAATATATTTAAGTTTAATATATTAGACTAATTATATTATTAATTATTATAATCAATTAAAGTTATTGTTTAATTAATAATGTGATTATCCTATTACACCCAAGTTGGGTTCATCAAGTTTATGGAAAAAAATTTCATGTTTACAGTGTTTGTATCTATGAATTTTTTTACATAAATATGAAGTATCCAAGTTTAATATAATAGACTAATAATATCATTAATTAATAAATAATTATTATAATTAATTAATAACTCGTCATTATAATATATTATAATTAATGATATAATTAATTTACTACACCTAATTCACGTGTGAATAAATAAAAATATAAAAGAAATTATTTTATACTTCTAGAGTATCATACTATTCTAATAAAATTATAATACGTGATATTTTATAATTTTATAAGTACTTAGATTAAAATTTAAAGGTTTTTAAATTAAATTTAAACAGTAATAAAATTAGCTAGAGTAATACTCTACAAATATTTTAAAAATTTTCTAAATTATAGGGGTGTTGAAGCACGTGTTGTGTAAGAAAAATTTAAAAATATTCTTAAAATATTACTTTTAACAAATTTATAATAATTTAAATTTAATTTAAAAATAAATAATTTTAATTCAAGTACTTATATAATTATAAAGTTATACGTGTCACTTTTTAAATTACTGAAACAAAATATTACTGTAAAAATATACAATAATTTATCGTTGTGCAGGGAAGCATGTTGGTCCACGTGAGTTGAGGGCAGGTTTTACTTCCGCTTCCTTCATTTTCGCACCACGTGAAGTCCACTCGCACTTGTCCCCCTCGCACTCTCACCTCTCTTCTATTGCTTTGCTTTTAGGCACCTCTCTTCGGACTAAGCCAAAACATCTGACTATAGTGACATTGAGAGCGACTAGAGATGATAATTTTATTCACAAAAGACGATATCTGCAGATAATAAATAAGTAATATTTATTTAATTTTTTTTTTATGAATATAAATATTTATTTATGTTATTTTTTGTTTAATAAATAGAACATAGTAGAAGTAATTTCTCTTGTATTTATAAGTATCTATAAATAAAATTATTAAAATATTTTTATATAAAATTATTTAAAAAATTTTATTATTATTTAAATATTATCAAAATATTTTTTAATTTTATTTTATTTTTTTAAAATTTATTAAATACTCACATATATTCACAAATATTTATTTATTTATAAAAAAATAATAAATAAATATTCATACAAATATAAAAATAAAGACAAAAACAAATATTATCTGCAAAATGGAGCGGCTGTTACTCGTCCCTACCCCACATAATTGCCATCCCTAAGAGCGACTATTATTATGCATAGACCATTTAAAGTTTAATTCCACAATTTTCTTTTTATATATATTTTGGTTACAATTCTTTTTAAATATTACTACGTAGAGTAGAAGCCTAGTAAAGTCAAAGGGAAAACAAAATAAATTGAACCTATAATGAAAGGACACTATAATATATATGAATTATTAGTTTATTTACAACCACACGTAATTTTGTTTCCTCCCTATTAACACTTTGATTTCTCTCTTATTTATTAATTTTAAAATCACAATAGATTAGAATATTAATTAAACGAATTTAGTGAAAAATAAAAATCATATGTAATTTTTTTCTTACAAGGTTTCTTTACATCATTTAGGTTGGGTATGACACTAATCATCCCTCAAAATATTGAGATTCTCTCTCTCTAGGTACTTCTTTGCGAGCTTAAATTAAAGCGTTTAAAATTGAATCAATCCAATTAAAATAAAAAAATCAAATTAAAAAACTAAAAATCAAATAAATAGCTGGAATATAAAAAAATAAAATCAAAAAATTTAATTGGATTTATTCTGAATGAGTTTCAAATGTGTTGTACCTGATCCGATTCAGAGTCGTTGTAGAAAGTTGAAGGTGGTAGTTCCTCCTTGTGCGACAGCGGCGGAGTAGAAAAGATAATGTACTTGTAAAAGGCATTTCAACACTTAAATTAGAGAAGACACCAAGTTTGTAAGTGTAAATAGAAGATGTCATACCTAAAGGTTTTGTTATGTATTCACAATGTGGAATAACTTACATAATAAGTAATACATGAAGAGATACTGTTTAGATAAGGTAATAATTTATATTTATGAGAGAGATGTACGTGATCCTTAAATATCCTTATTAAAGAGGAATACCGTTAAGATATGGTAGTTTCTTATTATTTAGATAATTAGTTAGTTATTTGTAGATAAGATAATAAAATCTCTTAGTCTATTAGAGATTTGTTAAGATATGGTAATATTATGTTTAATAAGTAGTAGTTACTCATGAAGACTCTTATACCTAGATATCACAATTGGGCTAGCTGTGTTGGGTCACTCATGTCTTGAATCTAGGATATCGGTCCAGAACATGATTAGATCAGATTTCGGATCTAAATTTGAAAACTAATCCAATTCAAATCGAACTAAAATTTTATATACATAAGACAATCGTTTGCCTGTTGGGACAATAGGTTTTTTTTTGTGTGTGCAAAGGATAAGAAACAAAAAAAAAAAACAGAAGAAAAAGAACTTGTGGGAACCTGATGCCCATACTATCTGCAAGAAGCATGCAAGTCAAAGGAGGAGGAGGCTCATTCCAGATAAACAGAGGAACCCTCATGCACGTACATGCTTTCACTAGAGGGTCAGCGCTAGCGTTAGCCTCACGAAATATATGTTTGATTCTACACAACCTGACAAGCAAACTTTGTATTTCAATCCCTACAATAGCACTTCAGTGGTGATAAGCATGAAAAAACCCATTAACCAAAACTGAATTGGCAATCTGACTCACATTCCACTTTACGATAGCCCTTGTTCGAAGATATTTCCAAACCATGTTTAATGGCAAGAAGTTCTGGAAGCAGAATGCCAGCTAACCCATGTTTGCCACCTAAGATGAAATTTTACGATGTTGTAATGGCAAGAGAAGGCATGATCCAATTTAGTAACTGAATGCTCCTGTTTTAAAATATTTGTCATTTAAGATAATTGCAAAAGATAAAAAATGTTATTAAATAACATCACTTATAATATAACTGTATCTGTATGAGAGTAATTACTCAATGTTAAAATATTCAAATACTATCACTTTATTAATACTTTCTTTTAATTTATTGAATAGATATATTAATTGTGATATCTCTATCTTTTTTAAGTAAGAGGAAGAATAATAAAAACAGACAATGATCTTTTATAGTTACACAGTAGCCATAATTTTTGGCAAGCTTGACTTTCATGTAAGAAAATAAATCTATATTGAACATACTTTTACCGTATTCTTGTTTTAGGAGTATGTTTGTGAGTAGAAACCTTCATTAATTTGGTTTCATTTATTATCTTGCTTGGGTAAATTATTTCACAAGCTTTGGTAACTTCATAAATAATATGTAGAGGTGGTTATATGCTTTGTCAGACTTTATTACCAAAAAAAGAAAGAGAAGAAAAATAAAACAAAATAAAATTAAGAAGAAGAAGCGTTCATGCACATGAAAATAAACAAGGGAGAGGTAGGAAAGTTATAGCTGGTCTTATTTATTGATATTAGACAAAGTTGAAGCATGCTTTTGGAATATAACTTACACATGCGTATGTTTCTTGGTGGAAAAAAAAAAACAAAGAATGGACAAAAGTCATCTCTATTGTGTTTGAAGAATGCCTCTATTGCAAGTTTAACTTTCACGCAAGAAAATAAATATTGGCATGCTATATGAATAGGACACCTAAAACTCCACTGTAAAAGTTTGCTTCAAATAAGTTTTTACAAGTTTGCTACGTTTCCTCTTTGTTATGTGTAAGAAGCAAGCATGTGAAAAATGAAAGGTGAAAACATGTTTTGAAAATAAGTCTATACATTAAATATTTATTATTATTATTAGTATTCTTATTATTATTATTATTAGCAAGAAAGAATACTGTGAATAGAGAGAGTTCATAGTGGTTGAGAGAATATTTTTATTAGTTAACAAAACTTGGTCTAGCATGCCCTATGAACAGAACAGCAATATTTCACCGTAATAAAGCATGCTTTGGTTACTACATGTAGGCGTAATAATTATTACAAATGAACAAAGTCCACTAATATATTTTTAGGCATGCTAACTCTTTCCATTTAAATTCATTCACACATATTTTGTAAAACGCACTCTGCATTTTGGCTTCCGCATGGCTTACAAACATTGGCCCATGCTACGCATTAATGACGATAAACCATCACCAGCACAAGCTTTTAGAATAGAAGGAAAATGTTCTTTCCATTCTCCTTTGCTTTTTCCTTTTCAATGGTTTGCGTATATGCATTTAATGCAACCATAAATTGCTTGTCTACCTTGTTGAATCCCATATTTTGAACTTTGTGTAACCGCTCTCTTTCATTTGATGAGTGTAGCAGCAACCATAAATTGAGGCTTGCTGCTATGTTATTGAAACACTCACTTTTGAATAAAAAATCCTAAACAGGAGAGCTTCGTTGCTCCAATCCCTCATCTGTCATTTCTCGGCTCTTCCTTAAATAATTTCTCCTAAAAAAATTGTGATGATTCTCTGAAACTTCTCAAGCCATTAGAAGCTGAGGAGGTACTTTAATACTACATTAGCAAGTTTTAGCTCAAGAACCTTTGTACTGTAAGTACCTAAAACACTTTTGAGTTATTATTCTAGTATCACTCTGCAATAATAATTTTGTCATGATTTATGTTATGAAATTATGTGTAACATATAAATTGTGAGCTAAAGTTTTTAAATTCTTATCTTGATTTATTACGTATATGGTTATTATATATTTCTTTGTAACTAATTAAATAAATTTTAGTATCTTGATCTGAATATTGATTATAACAAATATTTTGGGCATTTATATTTATTTTTATTAAATTTTTAATTTTGAGATAATCACTTTTATGATGAAATATGTAAACTATAATGATAATATTCAAAACATATTTTGGAATATTAACAGCACTAGAAAAAACTCTTGGTATACCATGGTATAATAATGATCAAATGATGAGACTGTTATATGATTATGAAACTTCTGTGTGTCTGCTGCCTGGGCGGCAATACTTGAGGCTACCGAAACGATTGTCTGATGCCTGTGAGGAAATATTTGAGGTTATGAAAATAGTTGGTTGATACCTAGCCAGAAATATTTGTGACTAAAGATTTGAAATGTGTACATGTGAATAAATGTTATTATTATAATAGAGTTTAGAATATACCGATAAAAAAGTGTCATTTAATAAGATAGGATTTTTATAATAGGGATTCCTTATAAATATAAGATTCTTTGTAGAGGGATTATTTGAAAAAAAGCATTTCCAATTAGAGTTTGAATTCATTGGTAATTTATTGAATGTGAAGTAAAAGTGTTGGAATACACTTCTGATATTTAATCCTTATTCTGTTTAAAGTTATATGTATTATTTTTGGTAAGTAACACTTAAGTGTCCTTATATTTATTGAGTTGTAAAATTCACTCTATTATAATTTATTTTTTCAAAGCTTTAGATATTTTATGTACCAATAATGTGAAGGACTTGTTGACTTCTAAAATGAGACAAATGTATTTTTTAGAAATGACTTAAAGACATGAACACCTGAACTTGTAGTTATAGGGTTGAGTCTATTCATCTTGTATAAGTGGTGTCTGTAGTTAAATAAGTATCGATAAAATCTGATGTGCTCATATGTGTTCAAGTTATTGTAACTGTATTATCAAATTATAATGGAATGTCTCTCATCTTTGAGAAGGTTTTACTCATGATATTTATGTGATTATGTTTAAGTGATAAGAGTTTTGTTGTAAAACGTATTGAATTTGTATGTAATAGAGGCTACTAGGGTTAGAAGTGCCTAATCCTTGGCTGGTTACATTTCCTAGAATTGGGATGTGACACTTATAAACAAAGACAATTTTTTTTTTTACAAAAAAAGACAAATTTTGAAAAAAAAAGTAATTTCTTATAATTTTTTAAAATGATAAATAAAATAAAATAAAACTCATTGTTTAAAATAAAAAAGTTTTATACTCAAATTTTTTCATGCTCATATTACACCAAAATTAAACTTAAAATGAGATATATTTTGAAAAGAAAGGTTTAAAAATGTAAGAGCTCGAATCTAAATAAATTTAATATAAGATCCCAAATTCAAATTAAAGAAAATGATAAGAACTAAATATCTAATTTAATTATCTTTTTGTCTTTTCACATGCTAATTGAGGATGTTCGTAATTCAGTTTAGATTAATTTTGAGTAAAAAGTCAACCGATTCAAATATGTTATTTACGTTAGTTTGGACAAGTTATATTATAAAAATCGTATCAATCCAAATTGATTAGTTTAACTAGTTTTGTCCAAAAAAAATTTAAGTTAAAATTTTGTGAGTTAAAAGTAATTTAATATATTAAAAAAATAAGAAATAAAAGCAAATAAAAATAGAAATAATCTATTTCATATGTCTAAAATAATATTTGATCACATTAAGTAAGATAAGTGTGAGAGAAATTAGAATTACTATAAGTATAAATATAAATTTAATAACAAACAAATATATTATATAATATTAATTGATTTGGATTGAATTGATCGATTTTGTCTAAATCAATCCAATCAAATCAATTTTTAAAAAATCAAACAAAAAAATATAAGATTTATTCGATTTTGATTGAATTTTAATTTTTTTGTTTGATTTTCGAGTTGGATTGTGATCTGGATTAAAGTTTATGCTTAATAAGACTAAGCCTAGCAACATTTTTGGATGTGATACCCAATAATTAAGTGATGTCACTATCCTTATCTATCAAAGGGAATATACTCCCTTGAATGTCAATAATTGACTAGCACAAAGTAAGAGGAAGTTTTAGAAAACTTTCCCTAAGATATTTACAAGACACTTATAATGACCATCTTATCTCATAAACTTTACTTGTTTCCCAAGACACCATCTTCTATAGTCTCGAGGGTAAGAATATTTTTTTCACACTCTCTACTTCCTTATACCAAGAAAGATCTTTAGAAGTTTCTATAAGAAGAGTAAATCGAGTAGATGATAACCTAATAATTAGATATAAAGGAAGACTAAGAAAAATTCTAGGTGAAATAATTAAAAAAAATTTAAATTTGTATGATATTTATGAAGACTTAATTTATAATAAAACATAATAATATCATGTAATTCATATAATCGACTTCACATAATATAAAAAACTTAATTATTATTATTATTATTCTTTACTTTTTTATACCCTTATTTATTTGAGTATTAGAGTGTCTTAAATATATTTAATCTCTCAGCCTCCAATGCATTAAAAGATTACTAGAGTGGTTTGGATCCCGTAAGATACTTAGACTACGTAAAAATGATATCTTAAAGGAGGCCCTCCTTAATAAAATTAAATAAAAAAAGATATTATATATAAATCCTTTCGGTTGTGTTTGGAATGAATAAAAATGAGAAATACTTTGATTTGATTTGAATTGATTTAATTTAAAAATCAAATTTTGTGTTTGAAATTTAAAAAAAAATATAATTTGAATTGATTTAGAAATTAAATTTTGTATTTGAAATTCATTAAAATGAGAATTAATTTGATTTGATTTTATTATTTTACATTTTAACCTTTATGAAAAGTTGTTAGAGATAATTACTAAAAGTAAAATAATCTATTTACTTCAAATCAAATTAAATTTTAACAAATTTTATTAAAATTTATAAAATTTTTAAAATTAATTTTTTTTATTTTTAAATATTTTAAATATAAAATTTAATTAAATTAATTTATAAATTAAATTATTTTTTATTTTTTACATTTCAGACACCCTATTCAAAAATTTGTAGAATTTGTAGGGAAGCATACAATACATGAGGCACCGCTCCTATTTGAAAAGAAGGCTTTCAGCACAACCTACATATCATATCATATTGGATTTCAACACCCCTGCATGGTATTGACATCTAGAACAATGGCGGCTACAAGCCTCTTAGCCATTTAAGAATTATTTTGGTGCGTATTGCACTATGATAGCTGGGTGAGTGTTGATTTACCAAACCGAGACAACAATTATTGACGGGCACTTGTTACCACCACGCTCCATCTTGTAACCGTGAATATACGCGTGGTAAAGCAGGTGCCTTTTACTCGAGGAAGGGCAAACCACGCTCGAGTCTTCGCGGGACACGAGGAAGAAACAAACCAAGTTGTTTCTTATTTTTCTCACAGTCACAGGGGAAGATAGAAGAAGAAAGAAAAAAGGTTTAGAAAGCGACGTTGTTGCCTGGGGGACTGACCCTCGTGGGTGATCGCACGGGGAGAGATTTGTGTGTCATATGGGATAAGGGATAATGGGGACCCACTCAGAGACAACCCCAAATAAAATGAAAAGGTTATTTGTTTGGTTTCAATCATGACCATTGGCTGTGCTGAATTTTATGGATGTCGAGTGATGATGCTTATGATGGGTGTTCCTACATGTGACATTTGACCTCAGCCGTTGATGTAGGGAACTGATTCTCTATGGAGGCAAGTCTTCAGGTGCGACCTGGCCCACTCGGTTAAATGCTCAAGATTTCTTGCGATTTGCCACAACACACCCCATGCCATTGCCGCCTAAAGCTATGTGCATTTATTTTGGGTTTGGTATTGGGTATATATACTCATACACTGATTTAGGCATCTAAGGCAACATCTTTTCCTTCTATTTTTCTCCCAAGCAGCCTCAATTTCTTTTCATTATACAAAAATTAAATACTTTTCTCTCTCTGTTATTTTAGTTATTTTGTTTGATTACCTTAATCTTCCAATTGCAATCATGATTGTCTTATGTACTTTCAATGTACAGTAACATCCATAAACGAAAATCAGGAGATTCCTTATCTATATTCTATATTAATATAAATAAATAAAAGCTGCAATTTATCGATTTTAATTGTTTTATAAATTCTAACGTGTTAACTGAATAACTAGTCTTATCATCATCATCCCTGTAAAAAAGGAGAACCAGTTTCATCATCCGAAAATAACGTAACAAGAACAATGATGTGATGTATGTAGTTATCGTCTTTTCAGAAAGCCCTATATAAATCTTCTTCATTTTATTGATGGCATACGGATGTGAAATAACAAACTTTTTTATGAAAATTTCAGGATGCCATCATTCTCATATTTCCCCCATTATTAGTTGTATTCCACTACTGGATTTATTTATTACATTACAGCAAATAACAATTTTTCTAATAATGTTTTTCAATAAATATTATATATATTATCAAATTAATATTAATATTTATTACATTTTTATGTGTAAGAACTTACACTAATGATATAAAAATTATGTGTAAAACTCAACAATAAAATGCTTTTTCCAAAAAAATAAAATAAAAATACAAAACATTGTTTTGTATATAGTAGGATATAACTTAAATTTGCATATTTTTATATTTAAAAAATTTATCAGTTTAAATTTATTTTTAAAATATATGTATATGTTATTCAGCAGTCAATGGTATTAGTTGTGCAGTTGGGCTTCTCTCACGGTACAAAGGTGTGAAAGTAAAGTTTAAAAGAGGGCATTCTCCATTTACCAAATGGTCAAAGGTAAAGAGATATGAGAGACATCAACCAAGAAGTAAATGAGGGGAAGGACAGACAAAAGCAGGGTTGTATTATTTGAGGGGCAAATGCCATGATTGAGATAACTGGCCTTGCTGACATAAATTCATGTTTGAACTCACACACCACTCCCACCCCCATTTTCTCTCCTTTCTATATAATCCCTCCCCACTCTCGGCCCCTACACTCCAAAACCACCCACGCCTTCTAATTCCAAATCTCTCTCGCTCTCTTTCTCTCTGTGGAAAGAAAAGCTCATTCTCTTTCTCACCAAAATCTTCTTCTACCCATTAGCTTCAAAACTCAGTCTTTGAGTACACACCAAGTTCTTCAAACACAAAAACTAGAGAGATGATGGTTGAAAAGGAAGAATTGGGTTTGAGTCTAAGCTTGAAATTCCCTCAGAATACCCCAAATCCTCAGCATCTCAATCTCATGTCATCTTCTACTTATTCCTCTTCTCCTTCCGGTTGCAATCCTCACAAACCCTCTTGGAACGAGGCTTTCACTTCCTCGGGTATGTATTGTTCAATTCACAAAGAAGCCTTTTCCCCTCTTTTTTATTTTGCATGTTTTAGTGTACCAGATCTGTTCAAGTTTCAGCCTTTATCCCCTTTTTCTCCTTCATTTCCTCACCCACTTTAATCTGTGTTGCTGGGTTCTTTTTCCAGAAAATAATTTAAACCCTTTTCTCTTTTACTTTTGCTTTTCATTTTCCACATCGTTTGCGCATCCCCTTTTTATTTATGCTCAACCAAAGCTTCCAATTTTTTTTTCACTTTTCCTTATTTTACAAAAAAAAAAAATCAATGATTTCATTATGTTATTTACTTTGCTATATTTCTTTTGATCCCTTAATCCTCAAACTTAATGCTGTTTTTTTGACATGCAGATCGAGACTCGGAAACATGCAGAGGCGAAGCTCGATCTTTTCTTCGAGGAATCGACGTGAACCGAGTGCCTTCTGGGGTGGATTGCGAAGAGGAAGCAGGGGTTTCATCTCCAAACAGCACCGTTTCGAGCGTGAGCGGAAAACGAAGCGAGAGGGAGGTAGCAAACGGTGAAGAGCAAGATCATGAGCATGACATGGACAGAGCCTATTCCCGAGGGATCAGTGACGAAGAAGACGGCGAAACCTCAAGGAAAAAGCTAAGGCTCTCGAAAGACCAGTCAGCTATTCTCGAAGAGAGCTTCAAAGAGCACAATACCCTTAACCCCGTAAGCTTATAAGTTTTTTTTTAAAAAAAATAATTTAAATGATTTTTCTTGCCAACCAAACAGAAAAGAGTCAAAATTTTTGTTTATTCTTTTCGTTGTAGTCGCGGGTGTTTGGTTTTTTCGCTGACCAATGTGATTTTCATGTTTTTGCAGAAGCAAAAGTTGGCACTGGCAAAGCAGCTAGGCCTTCGCCCACGACAAGTAGAGGTCTGGTTCCAGAACAGAAGGGCTAGGTTAGTTAGTCACCAATCTTTTGTTTAGTGGTGGAATTATTTAGATTTGAATATAAAAATGTTTTTTTTTTAAATTTCGGATTATGATATCCGCGGGATACACTATGATACATGTAAGTGTGATTTATTATTTTTGTATTGTGTATGAATGACTTTTTATTTTGTATTATATTTTAATTTTAATATGAATGAGATATTGCCAGAATATCATATTATAAGTGTATAAATAATAGAACTCTTGAAATAAATTTATCTTTGAAAATATAAACATTAAACACATTAGTTTTTAAAAATATTGAACCAACTGTAGTTCCTAAGCAATCATGAATGTGAATCGTAGGAACTAATGTGTTGGTATCAAACCACAAATATGTATGGTGCCTTATGTGTATCGTGATTTCACATTGGGATTTTCATAACTAATGTGTCTGTGTATTCTCACGGACAAATTTAATGGTTTATTTTTAAGATTTTGATAACCTTACCTGCAAATGGTTGATGAGATTTACTCAATTATATAATGATTACACATGATGTTAATCATATTTTATGTAACTGAATTAAATTATTTTTTATGTCACATCATTTGAGTTCGAGGTACAGGCACCACTTGAGCGCACCGCAGTCTTACTATTAGATTTTTGGGGTACTGTTTTGTTAGCAATAATAATAATTAACAAATTTTGTGAACTTGAAATTTCAGGACCAAGCTGAAGCAAACTGAGGTGGATTGCGAGGTGTTGAAAAGGTGCTGCGACAATCTAACGGAGGAGAACAGGAGGTTGCAGAAGGAAGTTCAGGAGCTTAGAGCACTGAAACTTTCCCCTCAGTTTTACATGCAAATGACCCCACCCACAACCCTCACCATGTGCCCATCTTGTGAGCGTGTCGCTGTTCCATCTACTGCAGTTGATGCTGCCACCCGTCATCATCCCATGGCCCAAGCCCACCCTCGGCACATACCCTTTGGCCCATGGGTTTCTGCAGCTCCCATCCCACACCGGCCGTTCGATGCCTTCCAACATTGATCAATGATCATTACGTTTCGGGTGTTTTGGTAATTGTGAATTGTCATTATGGGCCATTTGTTAGTACTTGTAGTTGCACCTCAAAAGAAAAAAGAAAATAGGGGGAAACAATAGGAAAACGTTTGTAATAGCGTACTGTGGAATTGTGTGTTCCAAGGTGCAGTCTGGGATATGGTGGTTTAGAAAACATGATTTCGTGGGTCTCCAATGTTTTGTACCAGTTTGACCCATCATCTTTTGTTTTGCTGGGTATGACCTATTAATTAGGACTTAGGAGGGTTTTAGTTTCTAATACTCAACTTCCCCCCCCCCCCCCGCAATTTCTAGACTAAACAGAGACTTTGTGTAAAGTGCAATGCTCCAAATAATTAATTATATAGCTTTCATATGTTTGCTGAGTTTGTTCTATGATTTCAAAGTCAAATTTAAATTTAAATTTGAATTGATTGTTATGTTTTCAAAATAAAGTATTTGGAAGTGCTGAAAAGATCCTTGTTTTATTTTGAAGATATGGGATGGGACTAGTTCCGGGTTTTGGGTGAGCATAAGTCACCACAACGACTTTGTAGACAAGAGAAAAGGAAGGAAAACGAAAAAAAAATACAGTTGAGTTCTAAAATCTAAATTTGGGTCATTATTCGCCCAAATGATGATGGTTTCTAATTGCAAAAGGATAGGCTCCTTCTTTCCATTGGTTATGTGATCATTGACCGACTCCATGGAGCAAGGATTGACAAAAATTATGTCACTATAATTTTGCATATTTGTTTTTAATTGAAAATTTGAAATTTCGGTCCCAATTGAAATGTATTCAAGAGCGTATTTTATAACAGTGTATTCAATATGAAGAATTAATATTTAGAATTGAATTAAGTGAAATCGTCATTCGATATTTTATTTTATTGAAAAATATATTGCACAATAAGTGTCAATTAAGTGCCACATGCAAATTGAGTTAGCAATTAGGATAAAAAACGTAATTTCATAAGATGTGAGATTTGGTTGATACATAAATGTTATAAGATGAAATTAAAATAAAATAAAATGAAGTGAAAAATTAACTTAAAAATTTGTATTTAATTTGAATGTTACACTATCATTTAATAATATATTACTATATCATAAAAAATATTTAAATTTCATAATAATTATTTCAAAAATTATATATATAATCAATTAATAATATAAAATATTTTATTCATATAATATATCAAAATTAAATTTTAAAATTTGTTATCACACGTCGCGAATTCATATCATCGGAAAAGGGGAAATTTGGCTTCTCGAGACACTTTTACTATATGTATTATGTAACTTATAAGAGGTTGCTTTAGTCAAATGGACGTATGACCACTTGCAAAATTTAATCCAAACAAGCTATTACGAGCAGAGACGGAGGGAGGGGGATACATGTATGTTATGATTTCTTTTAATTTTATTGTCTTTATATATTTTTTATGTGTTTAGTTAATAGTTCTTATAAAATAAGATAAATTTACACTTAACTTTTTTAATTACTTAAAATTTTTGTGCATATAATATAATTTTTACAATTATATAAAATTTATCTATACAAATTAAAAAACATAAAGTAAAAAAAAAAATCTCTATATTATATATGTTTGATCTGATTTTCCTTATACTAAATTTTTTGCTCCGCCCCTGTTTACCAGTTTGCTACCTGGGAAAGAAAATATATCTATTCATCGAGTTCTGGTACTTGCAAATGAGAAATTTCACAAAAACAAAGTGCTACTTAGTTGGCAACGAGAAGGTTATGTTATGTTTGGTAAATGGATCCATATGTCTTTGTTGGGTCCAAGCTACTTAATCCATATCTTATTGGACCTAAGATGCCTAGTTCGTCTCAAACTCATTTCAGTGACTACAATAATTATGGGTGTAATTTGATTTGAATAATTCGATCAATTCGAACTGAATCAATTAAATTAGTTCGGATAAAATTTAAACTAAGTAAAGTTTAATTAATTCGATTTTCGGATTTGAAATTTAAAATTTAAGAACCAAATTATATATATATATATATATATATATATATATATATATATATATATATATATATATATATATATATATATATATAAAAATCAAGACATCAAGTTTAATTGGTTCGATTTCATTGATTCTTGATATTCTCAATATTGCACCTATTGACTTCAGTAACTTGATGTAATTGAATATGAAACGTGAACCTGATCCACATGTACTAGATGGAGTATTGAACTTCTTACTTCAAGACTCTCAATCTGTAAAAGCCACAATTACTGAAGGTAATATATTAATATTTAATCTTTGATAGTGAGTCATATAATTAATTTGGTTATAACTTTTTTCTTTGTTCTCTCTCTACAATTCTCTATCTAATCTTATTCATTTCTAATTGACCGACTTCAATCCACAATTATCGATGCAATTCACCAATTCCCTTTTTTTGTTATGGTGAAGGTATTCTTTTGGAACTCATTGAGTGATTCTTTGATGTACATTCTAGCTCACAGTGAGGTTTCTTTTGTTATTGGCAAAGTCGAGAAATTTGTGGTCTTGGTGTTGTGTCTTCTTAGGCTTACAGTGAATGCATAATAGGATAGAGTGAGTTATATTATCCATTGGCATTTGGTAGGATAAAACAATAAAATGTGGCAAGATAGGTGAATAATTATTCATAGGGTAGATAAGTGAAGGTGGTATTGAGAGTAGTCTTTGAGGACCATAACGTTTCCATTGTTAAATCCTTGAACATTGGTTATTGAAATGAAGATGAAGGACCATAACATTTTCATTTGTACTTATTGCAGGATGTAGATGAAGTTTAAAGATAAATTAGATTTGATGAATGATGTTTGATGAATCATGTTTTTTTTTTTTTAATGTTTAGATTGAATTTAGATTGAGTTTAGATTGAGTTTAGATTAAATTTAGATTGACTTTGGGTCTTTCTTGAATTGTTATGTTATTAATACTTGTTTTTTCTTTTAATTATGTTTGGATTAAGTTTGAGTGTTGTTGTGTCTTGTCTTTATATTGATATCCATTGTTACATATATTTTAATTATGTTTGTTTGTTTAGACTTTGTCATTTATTTACTTTATAGTGTGCTTATTGATATAAATAAGTTTGATTCTATTTCTAGAAAAAAAAATATAGTTTTATTACGTTTTTTTTTGTTACAGAAAACTAATTATTTAACTAATTTTTGTGTAAAAAAATGATCAACCCGATCACTCAAACCAAACTAATTCGTAGATATTAAGTTCGATTTGGTTCGAATTTGACTTAAAAAAACAAAAATCGAATTAAATCAAACTAATTAATCTTGATTTGTTCATATTTATTTTTTCTAAAAACTCGAACTAAACTACCCACTTACACCCCTAACAACAACGAGGTTAAGTATACTTAAATTATTAAATAGTAAAAATTTATTGGATATTACAACTTATTGACACTTGACATGCCCAGCTTATTGACGAAGTTATGAAAAATATGCTTTTTTAAGCAATATTTTGTTTTTATCTTCATCCAACCCTTTGATTTAGCTTCATTCTTAAGTTTTAGCTAGTTTTTATTAGAATTAATGTCTTTATTTTGCTAATGACGTTTAAAAAAATTGAAATCATTCTTTTTAATCATGTTTTGTTTTGTTAGGTAAAATTTTTATTGTGTGTTAAATGTGTTATTTTATATGACTAACAAAAGGAGAAGATGAGATGCATGAACAAGGAATAAGAAACAAGAAGGAAGATTCTATTGTTAAGTGATTAGTCGCCCATTTTTAGTTGATTAATCGTTCAAGCCCAGTACTTTGAGTCAAACGCACGACTAATCACCTACTTTGACCGATTAATCCCTAATGAAGAAAAATATATTGTTTACCATCGATTAATTAGCCAAAAACTAGGTTATTAATTGGTTAAAGAAAAATCTGTCATGTGCTGGTGCTGCATATAAAAGGAAAATGAATGCATTCCTTAGGTTATCTTGGAAAATAATAGGCGATTTTCACCCTTATGGAGGAAGGAGTCATTCCATCTTGAAGATTTAAGGATTTTCTTAATCTTTTCATCTTTCTTCTATGGAGTTTGTCCATTTTTCTAGTTTTGTTTCATATTTCAAAATATGTAACTAAACTCCTTAGTTAAGGTGATGATGAATCTTAGCTTTGGATGATGTAAACTCGTTTTTATGCTTAATCCAAGTTTATATTTGATGATTCAAGTATTTATTTTTTATCTTAATGTTTTTCTTGACTTGGCCACTCTTGAATTGATCTTAGGGTTGATGTATGATTTGGAAAAAATTATGCATGGACTTAGAACTTGTGATAAACACATAATCTCTTCAATATCTAGGAATAGATGTTGTGTGTTATGTGACCTTGCTTGTGATTCCCTAGTTTGTGTTAAAGCTTTCTCTAATTAAAGTTAGACTAAGGGGTTAGTTAACTCTAATTAGTTTGAAAAGGACTAATATACCAATGAATTAAATATTGATTAATTTTAAGAACTTGGTCATGAACATTGAAATATGACTTGATTAATTAGCTAGAATATGAGTTTGCATCGAAAAAGGTCCAAGTGAAATTGAAACCCTAACATTCTCATCACTTTGGTTTTCACCATTTTCTCTCACAAGTTAAGTTTGTTTTATTTAATTATAATAATTTCCTTATTAGTTTCGTTGCTCTTAACATTACATGAAGTTGTTTCTATTTAATGTCTCTAGAGCTTTCTCTAACTCTGATTTATCATCGCCTAAATAGTATTAATTTAGTGAATTTAGTGCTTGACACTTATAATCCATAATGAACGACACTCACTCATTATATTACTTTTACAATTTGGTATATTTGTCAAGTTAAGCAACACTTATCGATTATTGAGATATGGATTGTGGATTGATATATTACTACTGGGCCCTTGCCCAATAGCATGCATGTGACCCATTATCTTAGGTCCCGAGATCCTCACCCTCTATTTAATTATGCCATAAAGATATCTAAGTATGTTTACTTGTATGTTTATACTCTTATCCTTACTTTACTCCGAGATTGACTTAAGCGTATAAGTGTCTTTATAGGTACCCTTAGCTCTTCTTCGACCGATGGATTGCTATGGCCAGTCGATGTGGAGCTCTCTGACATCATCAAGCAATCCCAAGACCACCCTTTCAAGTATAGACAGGAACAATAAGGTAGTAGGAAACGAAAAACAAAATCGAGTTTAAATTATCAAACATTTTTAACTTAACCAAACACATTTGTTTTGAAATTAAGGGTGAACTTTTAACATTCTTTTAATACACAATTATGGAATGGAAATGAAACTGGGAATGTAAATACAGATGGTTCAAATATAATTGTCATTCTTATTTCATTGTTTGGTTGTATATAAAATTAAACTATAATTTTTTTTCTTTTTTACAATTGATGCATAATATGAAAACACTTGTAAAAGATACAAAAATAACATTTATAAAAATTTCATAAATAGGGTGGAATGATAAGGCTAATACTATATATAGAAAAATACCTCATAAGGGAATATTCTATGAGGTTATGGCTCTGCTAGGGTTTGTCTTGTGCTGCCACTCTTAGGTAGCAACCATTCGTGCTTGGTGGTTCGTCTCTATATCTAGCGATTTTGACCTCCTTTTGTGGAACTTGGTTCTCTCTTGTTGGATTTTTCCCATAGGGTTGCCACCAATCTCCTTTGGTAGTAGCCCATTTGTTATTTTTTTTCTTTGTCTTTTCTCATTTTTTTTTCTTGAATAAATTGATCTAGATCTCTAGATATGAGGAGTTTGGGTTTGAAACTTTCGGAAATGGCTTCTATTTGTGTAAATCTGAAATTTTTTAGCCTTAATTTCTTAAATTAGTTGCACACCTGACCTACAGTATAGGAAGACCTTTAGATTTGCAGACCAAAGCTACGGATTACGCAGATTCATGGAGATGAGACATGAAAAGTGAGGTCTTGACAGTAACAAAGATGATAGTAGCGACAGTGATGATAACGAAGACGACAATAAGGTCGTATACCTCAATGAAAAAAAGTTACAGGAAGAACTTGAGGTAACAAAAGCTAGCCTTCACGAGATGCTATGCCCCAACAAGAGTCAGATCCATGCTAACACATCTCAGTGCGATCTGCAATTTGAAGAAAAAAAGTGATTGTCCTAACAAGTTTTGCTATCTTGAGATTTCTCTTATGAGTAGTGAGTTGTTCTTTATATTAGGCGTTTGTACTTAAGTCAATGAAAAGAAAAATTATACTTTTTGGCTGTGTTTTTCTTTGATTTTTGAGCCACTATTCTAATTTGTTAGAAATGATTTGGGTATTTACGCGTGATCTTGGATCTTGTACTTGAAACTGTGTTTTCCTTTTCATTCTTAATAATGAAATTAGTTATCTTTAGAAAAAAAAAAGATACATTTTACATATAAAAAACTTATACCCATCTTTGCATTAGAAGCTTAAGAATCTCACCCCTCACCCTACTTGTCCCCACAATAGGTGGGGCGAGTGCAGGTTCAGAGTCAACCCACTTTCTCTTGCTCTACACTTCACATTTAAATAAATATTATATTTAGTTTAGTTATTAATAAAGTCAATTATAATATTTATTTTTATTAAACTAATGCTTATCCTAAACATATTTTTTAGTTTGTATGAAATAATAAATTAATTTTAAGATAGTGATTTATTATTGTATAAATTTATTTTAAAATATTTATAAATACAAGACAAAAAAAGATGAGCACAAATTTTAATTTTTAAGGATATGAGGTTGGGTGGGTCAGGTTGACCGTGCAAGACTATCCCGTTTCCAAGCCTATTACATTTGTAGATACTTTTAGATAGGTATAGTGTAATAGTGACATATTAAAACTTTTTATAGTTTTATACATAATTTTTCATTCAAGTATGCAACCTAATAGCTTTTTGTTGTCTCTTTTTTCTCCTTATAAATGTTGTTTATACAACATTATCCAAATAATAATATGTGACACTATTATGAGAGGGTGAGAGGAGTGAATATTGACCATTGGATCTTACATGAATGGTCAAGATTAGAATATAAATGCATATGAATTTTTTAAGTAGTCACATGACCTTTAAATAACTTTTAATCTTGACCATCCATGTATGGTTGTATGGTCAAGATTCACTCTTCTCACCCTCTCACAATAACCACTTCTCTCACTAGATATACTCCATATATATATATATATAGAGAGAGAGAGAGAGAGAGAGAGAGTATTCACATGAAATTTAAATTTCCTACAGGATATACAAATGTGTTAAATGAAAAAAAAAAGAAGTAAGAGTAAGTTGAGAAAAAAAAATTCCATTCCAACTTGCCAGAAATAATCATTCCCACATATTAAGAGATGAATGAAAATCCTATTTTTATGACATTATACTTGGAATGAAATGACTATCTCATAATTTTTTTTTGTACTAAATAAAAAGTATTCAATCTCATAAATAAAGATAGAGATGAAGTCCAGTAAAAAGGAAACAAAAAGAAAGATAGAGATGATGTCACAATTCAACCATGGCTCAATTATTTGCACAACAAAGACTTGGGGTAAACGGCCGAGAAGAAAGAAGAAAACCCATTATTAGGGGTCACAAAATAGGAGCCGTTTATAATACACATATCAACTATTTGAGCATGGATGCTTCAAGAATTCCACCTATCACTACCAGTTTTTTATATATTTCAAAAGCTCCTCTCATTATTTTATTTATTTCTTAAGTCTTTATTTCTTTTTTTTTTTTACATTTTTGTCCATCAAACTTCAAGTTAACACACTGCAACATCATTGTTCCATTGGGTTGGGTCTTCTTTACTCACACGAGTCAACTTGTGGGAAATGGGTTTCCACTCAAATTGAGCTTTGTTTCTTACATTTTGACATGTTTTCTTCAACACCACTTCTACCCAGAAACAATATGCACATATGAGATCGACCAAAATCCATGATAAAACACATTGATCAATGTGTTCTTCATCAAGAACGAAACTGGAAAACTGAGTTGCGGGTGTTAATAAACTCTGTAAAACAAGATCTACAAAAAGCTCAAACAAAGATCAACAGATCGCACCCGTGAGGTGGATTTGGGTAAGGCGAGCATGTGATGGAGTTCGAAGACGAAGTTAACGGAGATGGCTTCTCCGAGTTGAATCTTGATCATGTTCTGGTCAAGATCCACGAAGCCACCAACACCGGTCAAGATCCACAATGAAGTTCCTAGTGCTAGCCACCAACTCACAATGCTGAAGGGTGACTTCCCGGTCACTGGAGGGTTTGCCGGTGGAAGGGTTCGATTACAAGTCGATATTAGTGGTGAGGTTTCAGATCTGGTTGGGGGTGAGGTTATGGGTTCAGATTTGGTTTGGAGTGAGGTTCTGGGTTTCGCAAAAGTGCTGTTGGGAAGGACAAAGTAGATAATTCTGGGTTTCTGCCAATGTAGATAATTCATCAAGAAAACAAATTTTGCTTTAGCAAGCTTTACCCCGAGGAGCAGCACCTAGTAATATATTGGTATGGTTTAATTTTCTCTTCTAAAATAATGAATACTCCCCCCTCTTCTGTTTCCTTTTATTAAAATTAATGAATGCTTTGTCACAAATTTCAGCATGATCCTGAGATCTTCCCTTTGAATCAGCACCAAGCAGTTGCTGCGGCATCTGTTCGACCTGGATCTGTGAAGTTTTTGCTAGTTACAAACAATGGAGCGTCATGCGGTACATCCAATTCAGCCCCATTGAATGCTTCGGGTATAGGGGTTGTTGCTGCACCAACAATGAGCTTCAACTATCCAAATATGTCTGACAAGGAAACCAACAAATTGCGAGGGAGGTAAGGTGGAGGATGGAGAGACAAATGAGCAATCCCAGTTATTTTATTATTAATAGAAGTCCTTGTTTTGGAACTTAACAAAATGTGGGCATGGAAGCCTTCGTTTCTAACACTGATAGATCCCATCAGTGTATCACCATTCTTTGGTAGCAGATGATTGAAACTCCAACAAAAAATTTCGACCAATATGTTGTTGTGATTGGGTTTCACCAAGGACTTTTCTAACAATTTCTATTTTTTATAGGGCAAACATGTAAATATTAATTTTGAAACTACAACCTGTTTAACAAGTTGCAAGTAGTCATTCCCAACCATAAATGAAAAATTCTTCCAAATCAATGGTGAAAAAGCATGGAGTATACATGCTCAAAAACAATTTAGGATCATTTTAAACTTTCCCACGAAATAAGCCCTACAAATATTGGGTTCCCATGCCATACATTTGCTCATCGAACTTGGCAACTTGCTCTAAAGCCGAAAAACATGAAATGGCCCATTAAGTGAAAGTTGACTCTAGGAAATTTGGTACCACAAGAAAGCTGATAATGGCAAACACTCTGTTTTGTGTGCTCTGTTTGCAGCAATTTGCAATTGAGCAAACAGTGAATTCTACAACTACATGCAAACGAAGTTTCACATCATTCTCATCAATAAACTTTGCAACTTAACTCTTTCTACTAAAATCCATATGTAAGAGCTACAGTTCGATTTGACTACAACTTTACCTAGACTTGCTAAGGTAGAATAGTGGCCCACAATCAACACCTTGTTCTGGGCTTCCAATCAAATAAGCAGCATACTGAATAGTGTTATTTTCTTGGGGGCCTTATATACACTCAAATTTCACTGTTATGCATTGGTAAGTTGAAACCTCATGGCAAACTAAACCAAGGCCACAAATGTTAGCAGATATAACGGAGAATAGTTCTTCATTTTGTTTGTTTTGTTTAAAGACAATTTCTCGTTGGTGTCTCCTAAAAGGACCAAATTTTCAAGAATTAGTATTTTCCCAGATTGCAAAATGGATCACTCAAAATGTTAAGATTTAATTAAAATTATAATAAATTTCTGAAATTAAATTAGAAAATGATCATTTTCTTTATTTTCTACCTTTATAGCTCCTGCTTGGATGGGTCAAGGTCAAGGATGACAACTGACAAAGGACGAAAATGTAAAAAGGCAGGAAAGAAGAAAGCTGTCTTGTTTTGTATAGAGAAGTGTAATTTTTAGTTTGTATCTTACTGAAACTTTCACTATAGCACAATTTTGGTCCCGAAGTGCATCACACCCTGATCATTATATCCCAATCTTAATTTGCAAAGCCTTTCTGTTTTTTGCACACATAAGTGCTTTGACATATTACATAACATCAAATAACAACACTCATCACAAGAAAATATGAGTATCATTGTCAGTCATTTTAAATCCATACAGCTCCTGAAACTGTTACATTAAGATGACTACTCAAGTACTTCAATGTTCATGTTGATGCATTTTCAAAAAGCCACGAGTCACTGGCTGACTGCATATGCACACGCACAGTTGTAAAAGGTAATGACTAATGAGCGTTTTCCAAATGGCCACACACATGCGTAGATCATAATTTCCCATTTAAAACAACTGCATAACTTGAAAGCATAACCAAGAACTTGAAGTTCAAGGAAGGTAAATATTTGAATGGTAAATGCAGGTAAAATCAGTAAATCAGTCTATATATCATAGTTATAAATTTATGGGGGGGGGGGGGGGGGGGTGAAATAGGACACGAATCCAATTACAACCTTAAAACCGTGGAAAGAAAACATCCACTTTAATTACATCCCATTTAAATAACATAATACAGAAGGATCTTCAAGATTACCTTGAAGAGTTTCTAGCAATCCGTGTACTCCTCTTGATAGACTCAATTCTCTGAAGCCTGATTTGCTCTCTAAATTTGGCAATGAATTCGTCAGCCTTCTTATCCACATCTGGTCCTTCATCACCAATGTTGCCAGAAGAAGGTGCACATGTTTTTGAACTTTCTCCATTAGGTGGAGGACTTTCCCCACTGTCTTTCTGAATGATTCTTCCTCCAACATCTTCATCCTCAGTTTCTGTGTCTTCATCATCAGATTCCACAATCACCTTGTCAAGAAAGCTTTCTTTCTCTTCCTCGGCAAATTCCATTGAAGCTGGCTCTGACACAAGAGGGACACTTGCATGCCCCATGAACTTGTGAGTTCTAAATGACATATTATGTTCATATCCCATACTCTTTCTCGTTGGCTCTTCCATGAAATGTTCTTCATCTTCGAATTGCTCTTTCTCCAGCATTCCATTCATTCCTTCTTTTCCAATTTCTCTGTCTCTCGAAAACAAAGCTTGATTCTGACCAGCTATAACTGTTCTAACTGATTTTCCCATTGACATATTTTCAGCATACCCTCTTGGCTTCACTTCTATTCCTGATTCAACTCTTTTCATGTTCTTGCCATTTTTCTCACTTGTGAGGCTTCGCTTCAACTCCTTATCAAAGGAAGCTCCTTCATTGAACGAACCATACCTTGGTTTCATGGATACTGATTTCTGAAACATTGGTGGGGGAGGAGGAGGTGGAGGAGGACAAGACTTGTAAAACCCCTTCTTTCTCATCAAATCCTCTGCATTCTTGGCAAGTGATTCTGATGAAAACGAAGGCGAAGGAGTAAATTTTGGCGAAGAAGGCATAGGACTCGTTCGCGAAGAACGTGAAGTTTGAGACTTCACCGAGCGTGATTCCACCTTATTGAGTTCAAATTCCTCCATTGAAGGCTTTGAAGCGTGTTGGTTAGGGGTGTCAACTTCAAACCTTCCTGACCTCGATCGCCATGGGATTGGAGAAGGAAGCACAACATTGTCCTTCATCTTATTCTCCACTTTTGCATCACCAGGACCTTCAAGTTCTGCATTTCTAGCCTTACTTGAATTGCTTGAAAATCTTTTGGAGCCTATCTTAGAGTTTGACCTGTTCAAAGAGAAAGAACAACTGTTGCTTGATTCATTAACAGATTGAACAACATCATCAGGGTTATCATCATCAGATAAACGAGACTTCAAACTTCTAACTGGCAAAAGCAAAGGCTTTTCACCAATTCTCGACCTTGCACTTGCACCACCCTTGTCTTCAGAGTGCTGTGTCTTTGGAGCTACAACAATTTCGGGTTCATTTCTATAGTGCTGATTACTCCAAGTTTGGACTTTGGTTTCATCAGACTCAGATGATGAGTTTTCAGCCTCATCCTCGAAAAATGATGACACCTGTAGGAACCTAGAAACAAGTGTTTGTGCATTATCGAACTTGGAGTTATTCTCTTTCTCTGTTTCATCGTTTCTACGACTAAACAGACCGTAAGAGATAGCAATACCAACGAAGAGAAGGTGAAGGAGCTCCCAGTTTCTGGTGAGTAGAGATTGGTTGATGAACTCAGGAGCTTGTGAAGGAAACAGCGGAAGAATAACTAAGAAGATTGCAACTATGGCAGCTTTGTACAGAAAATGGTGATAGAACTTATTTGGGTCTTGTTGGTTCTTTTCTGCAGTTAGTTTTTGGTGTTTGGTGCTGTGGATTTCATATGCACTTGCCATTGAAGAAGGGCAAGAGGCCTATTTGGGAAGAGGTAGAGAATATTTGGGGAGAGATGAAGAAGAGGGGGGAGAAGACTTAGAAGTTAAGGAGAGGAAAGAAGGCCATGGATGGGAAGAAAAGTTGTGAGCAAATCTGAAGCTTTAGTCTTAGTTTGCTTTACACCGCCAAAGACAAAATGTCAAGCATATAGCCCTTGCCTTTATTCTTTCCATTTGCCATTGTTGCCTTTTCCCACTTTCTCTCTCCTTAATGCTTGCTTTCGGTCATCAGATGCTTTGCCTGTGCTAAACTATTACAATCCAGTGATTCACAGCATGCTGGTTAAGTAGTATATTACCTACTAGAATAACATGAAAGTAGCAAAACTTGTTCCTGCTTTTGAAAATTATAGAATCGGTTTCATGAAAAATTCTGAAGTAGTAACTTCCTGGCATTCAAATCCACGGTTGACATGTGGGTCATTAAAGTAATTTTTGGCTTACAACTAGCACTCAATTCAATATTAAACGCTTATGTTAAGAAATGCAAAAAATTCTAACATGTTCTTGAAAGTACAATAAATGTAATACTTATTTACTAATTTCTTGTGGGTCATGTTAGAAATGCCAGCCTATATCTAGAAAATACCTTTACATAATTCACAAAAAAAAATCTTTATATATGTCACCAATTGATTTAAGTGTTTATAGTAAGAAGTTTCTACCATAGAATATATCTAGTTTTATAATAAAAACTAGAAAGAAAACATTACATTATCCATCTTCGTGCTTGTGCGGCATGGAAAGGATTAGAAGGGTTGAATAGAAAGTGTCATGTTTTCTCTAGAATAAAATGAGGATTAAGATGGTCTTGTATTTACCATATCACGCAAGTTATCTAATATCCTTTTGTTAAAAAAGTGAAATAGATAAGGTGCTCCAATCTCTTAGATCGCACGACGGATGTGTGCTTCTTAAAATTTTATTGAGTGTATATTTACTACCATTACTTTGGTTTTAATTTTGAATTATGCTAATTTCAAAACAAATTCCTTTGATAGTTTTTATCTCCTTTCTTCTCGGTCCATTTAACTAGCATGATTATTTTAATCAATCAAGAATCTTGAAGGAAATAGTGGAAGGTTGACACAATGACCTATATGCTAACCTCAACTGACTTGTAAATGTTTGGTTTCCAGTTTTTTCTTTTTTCCCAATTGTGCTACAGATTGATCGAATAAAACTAAACGTGAAGAGAGTGAAAGAAAAACGACAGCTTGTTATCTATGCCAACCACTAGTGTTCAGGTGATGTTCCATCCATAGAGAAGTTCTTAAAATTACAACACTTGACACCTAATAACCATATACGCGATTAGTTTGAAAATCAAATATTTTAAAATCAGATCTTAACGGTTATAAAATGGCTTTAGAGTATTACTCGAAGAGTAGTTTAGAATTTCTCCCATCCATGATTACATGCAGAGTTAGAGGAACATGTGCAGATGGTCCCATATGCATCGAACTCGTTATATAGTAAGAGTTACAAAACTCATACATATTGATGAGCTTGGCAATTATAGATAGAGAAAAGGGACAACTTGGGAATAAAAAAAAATGCAATTTGCAAATAGTTAGCGTTGGATGTAGTCATGATTCCCCTTTTGGATTTGCCTACAGTGTTTTTTATTTGGATGGAGGTCGTTCAATTTATATAACAAAAGAAAAGGCAAATTCGAGCATGTGTTCGCAGCTGTGGAGGGGAATTCTTTTCTTATCTACGTCAATTTTTCTAATACTTCAAATCCTATTTTTGGGTGCTGTTAGATTCTCTTAAAGGTTACGCAGTGACACAATGTGGATGCAAAAGATTACTACAAAAACTATTGTTTAAATTGGAAAGGGGATGGAATAATTAACTGATGTCAGTTAGTGATTTGTCTAATCATGCACACATTGGAAGACATAAATTCTCTTGACGCAGGTATGTGATACTGATGAGTAAGAAAGTTATAGGCATTCTGGGTCCAATTTTACTTGTCAACGTTTGATGATTCAGAAATGGGGGCTTATTCCATTGATGCGCCTAGAATTGTCTAACACTTTTCCAAGCTGCCATAACTTGCCATTGCCTTTTAAATATTTGGAGTAATCTTTCTTTTTGTGAAAGAGAACATAGAGGGTTGACAATGACAGATCACATTGAATATTGAAGATCATATTTATTATAAATTTATAATAATTTTTTTATCTCTAAATACTACTGAATAAGAGATTGGGTTAATACCAATTTTAAGACAAATTGATGAGAAATCTCAGCACTCTCTAGATTATATATAGCAGAACGCACTTTAAGGTTGTGCTGACTTGTTTGTTTCTATATAGGAGGATAGAATAAGGACTGTAGTTGGGGAGAAACTGAGTGGTAGCAAAACGATGATGTTGCTTAATTATAAAGGATGAATGAAGCATCGCTAATAATAATAATAAAAAAACAAGACTTGAAATATCAATGAATTGAGAATTAGGCAGTAGGATTATATGAGCTTCCCTCGTTTTCTTGCTTTCCTTTTTCCTTGTTTTCAATGGGAGGGTGAAGGTGAGGTGGGGGAAAGATTGAGTACATTGAACACTTGTTGGCAATGAATCTGATTCTTACCCATTTGCGTTTGAATATTTCAAATTTTGCGAATATATGGGCTTGAGTTCGGGTGCTCTTTACCTAAAAATGAAGAAAACTCAATAAAGAATATTAAGTGAAACATATAGATACCAAATAATTTTGAGAGAAGAAAATAAAAGAAATATAGAATATGTGTGGCTGCTTGAGTTGCTTAAGCCATTTTCTTTTTTTGGTACAACAAGTAAAAAATAATATTGAAAAATAATATATAAAGGTTAAGGCTGACGCAGACGGAGGGAGAAGCGCCACCTTTGAAGATAATTAGACAGTGAGTCATGCTTATATACTCTTCAACTCAAACCATTATTAATATTAACGAATTTGACAATAGGCCATCTATTTTTTGTTTACTTCATTTATTTATATTTAATCCATCATCTTATAATTTTAGTCTGCTCTTAGATATTTTCTCGATCCGTCCTTCAAACAGATGTTAAAATTGCACAAGATTAAAATTGTGCTAATAAAAGCAGCAAAAACAACATAAAACACCACCTCTGTCTCTTATATATGTTTTTCCATCCTCCGCATGCCATAGGTTGTGAAAATAGAGCTGAAGTTTGAGTTTCAGTTGCAGTCTTATACTAATTAAGGTGGCCTTACTCTTGGATAAGAGCATGTATAGCATTACTTCAATTCTAATTTTTAATTTCTTCAAAGGAATTGTGTAAGAACTGGCATAGACTCTACCTTGCTTTGCTTATATTCCGTATGCTTCTAAATGGAGCAAAGTTGGCATCAGTTTGATAGTGGCAATAGTATCCAGCAGTGTATTCTATCTGTAAACTCAATTGATGAGAAACGGTTTGATCTATGTCTGCAAGGCACTAATCATGTATAGAATATGAGAAACACTAAACTGAGACAGCTTAATTCGTAGAGTACAAGACATGGGGAAGGTTGAGCAAGAGAATATTATGGGGCTTTATCAAATGCCTTGCCTTGTTATATCATCATATCATTTCCCTAGCTCCTACTTTGCAAATTACTACTATGCAATTAACAGTAGTCCACGCTCTGAAGTAAAGTAACGGACGGTTGTGCATGTAATCAACGCCATGCCCATGCCCACTGCCCCAACTAATTTACTGCATTAAAATAATCTTCAAGACAAATGCCATTAAAGCAACCACCTCTTTATACCCTATTGATATATAGCCTGTTTGGATTAGACGTGATTCAATGTGACACGGCGTTTAACGTAAATTGTGTAATTGACTAATTGTGGTTCAACATGACACGTTTTCTAATAACTTTGTCAAATAGAAGTAGAGTCTTCTTTTCTCAAACAAACAAGCGCATAGTAATTAATAGTTATAGGATTTTGCTTAAAATTACTTGTTAAAGATACTAAAATAAATAGTTGTAGATGAAGTTGTAGATGAAAACGGGACATTTAATACATTAAAAATTAAAAAAAATCTTATTTTTTAATTTTTAATTTTTAATTTTAATATTCTTAATAAATACATTTAAGACACTTATTAGTTAAACTCATTAAGTTTTATAAAAAAAAAATCATTTTTTAAGAATTGCACGATAATCAAATACATATATATGAATAACGTAGGAGACTATCCACACAATCCATAAACCCTAGAAATCGTCACAGTAATATTTAAAAAAAAAAATTCTTAGACATTGTCAAATAAAGATTACATTGATACAACGTGACCTTAGTGATTTATAATATATGCGATATTAAAATTTTTGGTCCTGATTTACAGCATGATATCATGTAGTTTATAGGCTTTTTGTACTTTTTTTTTCCTCAATGTACCTTACACTCTATGAGAGTAAACTTCTATGGTTATATAATGATATGGTTAAACCTTTTTTCTATAAATGGTATTTTTAAGACTCAAACCTTTATTTTTTTTAAAAAAAATATAATTCACTTTCCATTGTGCTTAATCCTTGGATGTGAATTTTTACACTTTCAACGCTATTAAACTCAACTTATACACGATTGCCATGTAAACCATAAGACAGTATCTTTTGATTATTTGGCTCTATCTTCTAGTACTCATGTGTTTTTTTACCCATAATTAGTTGTATGTTACTAATTACTATGTTATAATCTCAAGACTAAGATTTCTACATGGTGTACATGAACTTTAAACTCTAATAACGCAAGTCTGTTAGATTTCCTTTCTAATTAAAAAGTAAAGTTTAACTTCTAAAATAATTGTTTATGGTAGTTAAAATATGTTCAAGAATGTAATTCAATTGTCATTCACTCGAATTGAAGTGTGATGCTAATGTTAAGGTTGGATCATTCATCAATTCAACCTTCTCTCACTTAAGCACTAGTATCTTTAATGTAAAAAAAAAAGTTAATAAAATAATAATATGTTTATACGATTATAAAAGAGATTTTCCACTTTGGTATTTAATCTTTGTTTTTTTTTTTTCAAAACTACTATTGTTAATTACTTAAATAAAATTTTAAAATAAATATAAAAAGATAAAATTATATTTATATCTTTATTATTCATTTAAAAATTTAAAGATAAATGTAAAGGATAAAATTATAAATGTATCATATTACGTATTTAAATATTTAGAAATAAATAAAAAAGAAAATTCAAAATATTTATCATTATGTATTTTTTATCTTGACAAAAAAATGTAAATTAATAATTACGTAATACCATCAATCAATACATTAGTTAAAAATAGATTCAATAAAAATAAATTAGTTTAATCATATATTATAACAATGCTGTGGAAAGTAAAAATAAAAAAGAGTAGAAGTGTAACACCTGCAAAAGAGGGAGATCCATGGCCTGTCAGCAATCCCTCTAAAATAGCAAATCTCCTCAAAAGAAAGAGAAATTATATACTCCATATCATCTCAAATATTGAATTGTGTTTTTTTTTTTAATTTATATAAAAGTATTTAAAATTAAGAATTTTGTTAATACGTGTCTTTAAATTATTTATTTAAAAAGTAAAATATTTTTTTATAAAAAATAAAATATTTAATATATTAAGAATTAAAAAAATTCTACTTTTTATACAATTTTTTTAATTTAATTTTCTTAATTATTAAAAAACCTTAAAATTAATAATAAATATCTTCTTCAAATATACATTAATTGTGACTTTAAGATGATGCAATAATTTCTCGTAAAAAAAAACAAAAAAGCCGCTTAAGGGTTGGCTTACGTGTCATTCTCTCCACGACTTTCACCTTCCCTCTCTGTCACCATCGCGTCAGTCAAACCTTGCCCCTCCCCATTCTCTCCGCATTCTCTTTTTCTTCTCATATCCTTTACTATCCGTTTCAGAGTTTGTCGAGCGAAAGGGCGATTTTCTGATTCAACCAAATCTAGGGTTAGGGATTCCAATTACCAACTTCCTCTCTCTTCCGATTCTTTCCCCTTTTCCTTTTCCTTCCCCCGAAGAAGAATTCTCTCTCTCTCTCTCTCTCTCTCTTCTAGATTACGACAATCACCCATCCATCTTCCTCGCCCAGTATCCAGCGTCCCGATCATCATGCTCTTATTTTCTCGGGAAAATTCCCCTCACTTTTTTTCTCCGCCGAGCTCTTGTCCTATCATTCCTTGTTCCAATCGTTGCAGAATTCCGATTTCCTAGGTTTCCTCGATCGATTTGATTCCGCGATCCACCAATTGCAATTGGGACAATTCGATTTTTTCAATTTCTCTGTATATTTTCGCATTTGTTTTGTTGGTTTTTTAATAGAGTCGTTGATACGCAAGGGGTGCGAAGAAAAGTGTAGTTTTACGTGTTGATAACTGTGTGTATATAGCTATTTGTTAATTAAGGTTTTTTTTTTGGGTAAATCTGTTGATATTACTGTAATTGTTTATTCGATTTCGAAGTGAGTGATGCATATAGAGGAATTGAAGGGAGGTGAGGTGGGAGAAGGTGGAGAGGAAGGAAGATCAAGCTTTGTTGGTTCCGATGCGAAAAGGGTTCTGGTTGGAGCAGGTGCTCGTGCGCTCTTCTACCCCACCCTGCTTTACAATGTCGTTAGGAATAAGATTCAGGCTGAGTTTCGATGGTGGGATAAGGTTGATGAGGTATGGTTTTGTATGCTTGACTTGACACATATTGAATGATATTAAGTTGTTGTTTTAATTTTTTTTTTGTTTTATCAAGTTGATGCATGAATTACATTATGTTGCATTTTCATGTGTCTGTGCTGGCTAGTGCCGACGATCATTTTATTTCTCTTTGATGTGTTTATTTTGAGCTTCAATTTTGTTATGGCACATTGGCTTTTTATGCACTGTCACAAACGTGTCTGTGTGATTATTAACATATAGAGGGAAGAATGCTTGCGGGTTACAAATGTTGTTTGTTTTTTGTGCCATTGGTTGAATATGCTTGCTGTGGTTTTACCCTTGTGCATGTCGCGGCTGTATTGATCAAAATTGTGGCCACCTCAATCCAATGTTTAAAACGGTGCTTTGAGTGACGATACAACTCTTATGGACTGGAGAATTAAGATCGAAGATCATGAAGGATAACCACTTATAGTAATCTAATTTTTATGTCTAATTTAGCTGTTATTTTCGGCCTCTGTGATTTGTACTGATCACTATTTTCTGTATTTAATTTAATGCTTTACTAAGCAAAAGGCTCCTTTGCATTTTGTAAATATTTGGTTCACTGTTAACCAAGGGATTTGACTGCCAGACACAACTCATTCTGGTTTGGAACACTAGTTACTACTTGTTAGTTATAGAGTTGAAAAGAATTATTTTGAGATGAAAGGATTTGCAAATCCTATTACAAATATTCAATATAAGAAAACATGATTTGTAAATGAACTAATTATTTTATTTTCGAAATTCTAACCACACTGTTGGTGAAATGGGAATTATTTGGGTTTAGAATGTAGAAGGCAATTCTAATATGCAGTGGAGGAAGTTGATCTCCCTTACTTTTTGAAATGTATGGTGATTCTGTTTTCTGATTCAAAAATTAGCTGATTGTTTTTTACCCTTTTACTGCTTTTTGTTATTTTTAATAACTGTGCCTTGCATGATCTTCTACAAGTTGATTTTTTGTTTATTAATCAATTAATCAACAAGGGACACTTGCCCTATTTCATTTATGAAAGAATGTGTGGTTCAATTTGTTGCTAGCATCCGTTACTCATCCATGTCTTTGCATGGTGTATATTCTGCTGCTGGTAACATTTTCATTTGTGGTGAGGGGTTGTTGTGGTTTATAGGAATTTTTAGTTTGATATAGGAACTTTACTCATTATATATATGTAATCTGAGTTATGCAGGTATCAGATGCTTATGCTCTCTTAGCGTTCGAGTGCTCTGTCCTTTCTCTTTTAGCCGAGATGACATTTTTTACTTGGTTGTTTTGAGAACAAGGCTTCTCCTAAATCTGATGCACTTAATTTTTCAGTTCATATTATTAGGTGCTGTTCCATTTCCTATTGATGTTCCCCACTTGAAGGAGCTTGGTGTTCGTGGGGTCATCACATTGAATGAGTCATATGAGACTTTGGTTCCAACCACATTATATTATGTGAGTAATCTGCATTTCCTTTTCCTTTTTTGCTGCTTATGGTTCTTTATCTGAGGGTTGATTAATATTATTGTTTAGCAGCTACTTTTCTTGCTGAACCCTTTTGATTGCTAGTGTTATATAAGTATGGTGTCGAATAATAAACTTCTAACTGGTAAAATTTGGGAGTTATTCATAATGTTTTATGCCCCTTCTGTGTTTGAAGAGAGTTGCTTTACTTGCAGTGACTGGCAAATTTTTGTTCATCTTGTTTTCCAGTCATAGATGATGTTATTTTTGTTGCTTTGCAACTTACAGAAAGTATTTAAAGTTTGACTGTGGACTGAACCACATAATGTGATTAGATGAAGCACATGTTCTTATAAATGGTTGAGACTTAAAGACTGTGAGGTAGCTTATGAATCAGAAGACCAAGGAAACATTGTGACTGTAACTATACCCTTGCATTTTGTTGTTTAAGGCTTGTTTGTATGTGTATCTAATTTAAGTGTCTACTCTTGATTGTTATACAATTAGAATCAAAATTTTTTATGTATGCCGTTTGTTTTATTTCTAGAAGACTAGTAGCTACTCAAGTTAAAATGTTGATTTATTGTGAATTGTTCTCTCTCTCTCTCTCTCTCTCTCTCTCTCTCTCTCTCTTCTGGTACGCACTTGTGCTTTGGGAAAAGTGAGGGAACAATACTTATTTACACAGCTAATTAGTAGATTGGGCTTCTCTAGTTCTTCATGAATAGTTGTGTTCCCTTAGGCATTGTGGCATGTTGTAATTGCACTGGGTTATTATAGCATCTTGGGTGTTCTCATGAATTTAAATTTCATGTATTTTTTACTCGTTCAATTTCTTATTAATTTCTTCTTAAAATTTTGCAGGCTCATGGAATTGACCATCTGGTGATTCCTACTAGAGATTACTGTTTTGCTCCATCATTGCGTGACATATACCGCGCTGTGGACTTCATACATGGTGAGTATCAAATTGGTTGACTATAATGATATCCAACTATTTAGTGGCATATACAAGTTTCTTTCCTATGGGGCAATGGTGATTATTGATATTTAAACTATTTGTAAATTGTTGCTTAAAGTGGCCAATAAGATGGGAGCATCATGAATTAATGTCAGTAGTCTGTTGTATGTTGCACATTCCTGATCCTTTTGCATTGTATTTCTCTTCTCTTTTATTGATGTCCTTCGATCCTTCTCATTCCCCCACAAAAAAATAAAAGAACTGTAAAAAAGATCTATAATGAGTAAGTGTTGAGAAGTTTTGAAACTCATCTACAGGTAGGCTTGTACCAATTATATTCCTCATTATAATTCAGTTATTAAACTAATTTTAACTTTTTTCCCCATTGATTTGACTATTGGGTTCTTTTGATTAAGAAAATGCATTGTCTGGACGCACTACATATGTCCACTGCAAAGCTGGTCGCGGTCGCAGTACAACTATCGTTATTTGTTATCTGGTTGGTGCCACAACTTAAAATAGGGTTGAAAATATCAGAACAGAAAAATAAGAGGTTGGTACTATGATTGGCTAATTGTTCTTACGTTTTAAGCTTTTCTGTGTAGGTGCACCACAAACTGATGACTCCTGATGCTGCATATGATTATGTGAAGTCAATTCGGCCAAGGGTGCTTCTAGCTTCCTCTCAGTGGCAAGTATGTGTGAAGCTTGTCTTTTGGTTATTATCGTTATTACTATTATTTTTTGTGTAACTGTGCACTTGAGCTGCAAGATTTACTGAAATTTCAGCTCCAATTTAGCTGTCATGTTTTCTAATTATGTTAGTCACTGAAATTGTGAAATGTAATTTCTATTTACTGTGTCCTCTGCTATTTTTGAATGGTGCTGCCCTAAGTTTAAAAGTTGAAGCCCATCCATTTTATTCTTTCTTGATCCATTTTTTGGACCAAAACTTTTCTTTTGATTTGTATAAGGAAAATGATTAATAATAATGGTCAATCTTCGTATCATTGTACTATTGGAATTTCAGGCTGTTCAGGAATACTACTACCACCTTATGGTGAGGAGGGCTGTTGGATGTGCTCCTACAGCCAATCTGTTAGTAAAGGCTTCTGAGGCGGCGGCAGCTTCACGAGATCTTGTAACATTTGATGACAGTTCTGTAGTTCTGGTAACAGAGTCAGATCTTGAAGGATACGACCCAAGTATTCACTCAGGAACCATGGCAAGTGAAATATGGGCAGATTTGAGTGTTGTTTACCGTGTACGAGTTGCTGGACAGGCGGCATTGGCAAGAATCTCATGCCTTTGGCTGCGGTATGGTACTAACCGGAAGATTTCTGCGGAGAAACTGAGCCGGGAGAGCAGTTGCTCAATCAGGACTAATCACTTGGGAGGAATAAGTGTTGATATCCATGTGTACTGAAAAAACAGCCTATGTTGCCTATGAGTTTTACATGTTTTCCATGTTCTGCCCGATAATAAATGTTTGGCGGGGCTGAATCTGAAACTGGTGTTTTCCTCTGTATATTCTGTTTGCTCATTTGAATTGAAATGACGAGTCTTATACGGGTCAATCAATGTGCTTCATTTATATTATGCTAATGGTTAATGGGTTTGGTAGGGCAATTATTTCGAATTTGGAGAAAGCATTTCTGTTGCAAGCTCATTTTGCGATGGATGCAATGCTTAAAACTGCTGCTTAGAAGATGGAAAATTATTGGAGAGAGTTACGCATATGGGAACCTTTATGAGGGTTTAATCACCGCCAATGAAAACAGAGTTTGCAAAACTAACCCTCTGCTCTCCGGCCCACTCTGTTTAATTAAAAATTGACTGGCCATAGTTATCAGTGTAAGCTCGCAGTTTTGCTCGTAAAATAATCCTAGTCAGAGTGATTATGAAGTATTTTCTCCCTGATTGTAATTCTTCTCAATGGCCAAAATTGCTGCCATCATCAATGTTTTAGGTTAATACAAACAATTCTTATGATCAGTCCATACCTACGTTTTCCCACAGCTTGTTTGATCTTGTTTCTTAAATTAAAATGGTGATTTCTTTTTTGTAGACTCCTCTTAATGCCAATCAATTCACCATCGCCTTGAATGATCGATGCCTTCAATGTGACAATGATCCATTGAGTAATGCTGTTGCTGATGGTTCTTACTCAGTTTGAGGCACTTCGGTTCATGTTGCTTAAACAACTCTCTGATTAACTCCTCGCATACAGATGTTGGCCATATTGGTGCCTGATCCTTCAAGTATGGCGCAACATGTTTCATCAGATCCTTCTTGGATATTTTCAGATGATCTCCCGGAACGCTAACAAAGTGTACCCTGCCAGCTTCATCCAGTGTTCTTAAACCAATCCAAACCTCAAATGTAAAGCTTTGTCTGCAAGGCAGATTAGGGGTGTAGTAAGAAAAAAGACAACTAGGTCTGAACATGAGCTTTGTGTGTATTAGCCTTGGCTTTGCCCTCACAAGGAGTGTAAATGAGCCGAGTCAAGCCTAATACTTGAAACTCAGGCTTATCTTGTGAAAAAAATAAGCTGCCTAAGTTTGACTTATTTATTTAAACGAATTAAATTTAAAGCTTGAATTTAATTTGTTTAAAAATATGAAACCTTGGACTTTAGATCGTGTTGACTTGATTATTTTCTTTTTTATCAAATCTCTCCTTAAAGTATTTTTTATTTTTTTTAATTATTAAGTTAATAATTAGTAAACATATTTATAGTAGAAGATGAATTAAAAATAAAAATAAAGACTTTTTTTCATAATTCATTTCATAAAATGATAAAAAATTCATAAACTTTCACCATTACAAAAAGAAATTTCAAAATAAGCTTTAACACTTAAAAATGTTCAACATATTTCTACAATGAAATGATCTTCTTCCTTTATGCACTGAGATAGAGTCCCTTGACAATTGTATATACTTGTTGTTAATCTTTTATTAATACTTAATAAAATAAATAATTTTAACAATTCTACAGTTTTTTTCTTATTAACTATGATAATTTCATATATATATATATATATATATATTGTTGGACTATAGGAGGAGCCCAAGAGTAGAGAAGATCTCTATCAATGAGCTAAGTGAAGAATCACATAAATGGGCTTGACATCATATCTTGACCCAAAATTTTAAGGCATTAAGTTTATGGGTCTTTTCTACTTATATAACCTTCAACTTGTCTATTTCTTTACCAATGTGTAGGGGTGTCAAAATGGGTCAAGCCCAATGGGCCAGCCCCGAATAGCCCGACAAAATGGATAGGTTGGGGTAGCAAAATGCCAGCCCGAAACTTACATGGCCTGAATGAGCCGGGTCAGCCTGTTCTTTTAACACTACATAAGGTTAAATGGACTGAATTGAGCTAGCAAAATGTCAACCCAAAACTTACATGACTCGAATGGGCTGACCAGAAAATGACCTAACCTCGAATGGGCCGGCCCGACCTGTTTTGACACCCCTACCAATGAGGGACTTGCACATGAATGGGCTTGACACCACATTCTCCCCCTTAAGTGTGAGTCATTTACACACGGTCACTCCCCTTCAAGTGGAAGCCTTTCAAGTATTTGACGGTCACTAAGAGAGCTCAATCCGCATCCAAGAGCCCCATCTCCTCCAAATCGCTCCTCCAGATTGGGCTACACATGCCCTTCTTCATACTTGTACTGTCGTCATCCATCATCTAAAACAGAACACGTCGCCTAGCCTTCACATCACTAGGAAGACTTTCGACACAAGGAATCCTTTCACATGGATCCTCCAACCACTTTCGTCCACGCCAATACTCGTCCTAGCCCAAGAGCAGGGGAAATCTTTATCAATGAGTTAAGTGAAGAACCACATAAATGACGGTGTCACCAAGAGCTCAACATACATCCAAGAGCCTCATCTCCTCCAGATTCTTCATACATGCTCTTCTTCATACTTGTACCATCGTCATCTATCATCTACAACGGAACACGCCGCCTAGCCTCCACATCGCTAGGAAGACTTTCAACACAAGGAACTCCTTCACATGGATCCTCCAACCACCGTTGTCCACGCCAATACTCGTCCTAACCCAAGAATAGGGGAGATCTTTATCAATGAGCTAAGTGAAGAACAACCTAAATGGCGGTGTCACCAAGAGCTCAACCCACATCCAAGAGCATCATCTATTCTAGATTCTTCATACTTGTACTACCATGCTGCCTAGCCTCCACATTGTTAGGAAGACTTTCAACACAAGAGATCCTTTAAATGGATCCTCCAACCACCGTCGTTCACCAAGAGCTTAGCCCACATCCAAGTGCCTAATCTCCTCCAGATTCTTCATACTCGTACTACCGTCATCCATCATCTACAACGGAACACGCCGCCTAGCCTCCACATCGCTTGGAAGACTTTCGACACAAGAGATCCAAATTATTCATACCTATACCGCTGTCGTCCATCATCTACAACGGAACACGCAACCTAACCTCCACATCATTAGGAAGACTTTCGACACAAGAGATCATTCACATAGATCATCCAACCACTCGTTCATCAAGAGCTCAGCCCACATCCAAGAGCTTCATCTCCTTCATATTCTTCTTACTTGTACCGTCGTCGCCCATCATCTACAATGGAACACGTCGCCTAGCCTCCACATTGCTAGGAAGACTTTTGACACGAGATCCTTCTCCACATCATTAGGAAGACTTTCGACACAAGAGATCCTTTCACATGGATCCTCCAACCACCGTCGTCCATACCAATACTCATCCTAGTCAAACCATCAGCTCTGATACCACTTGTTGGACCATAGAGGGAGCCTAAAAGTAGGGGAGATCTCTATTAATGAGCTAAGTGAAAAACGATATAAATGGGTTTGACACCACATATTAACTCCAAACCTTAAGGCATTAGGTCTATGGGTATACTTATATAGCCTTCAACTTATCCATTCTTTACCAATGTAAGACTTTAACACTTACATTTGAATTTCTAATATATATATAAATAGGTTTGACACCACATATTAACTCTAAACTTTAAGGCATTAGGTCTATAGGTCTTTTATACTTATATAGCTTTCAACTTGTCCATTTTTTACTAATATAAGATTTCAACACTTACATTTGAATTTTAATATATATATATATATATATATATATATATATATATATATTCATAAGCTTTTAATATCGAACTCATAAAGCTTGCATTTGACTCATTTATATAATCGAGTCTAAATTAAAGCTTGAATTTGTTTGTTTAGTTAAACAAACGAGTTTGATCAAATATTTAATAAGTTAAACTCAAATATTTCATGAATAGTTCAACTCCTTTACACCCGTAACCATCACTATTCAAAATTTCTTAATCCATCACTCGATGTTCTAGTTCAATGTCATTTGATTGAGAGGCTTTAGCTTTTTCTTCGTTTCGAGTTTCGAATACCGGTTGTTTTCACCCATGATTGCCACTTGAACATGGTTGTGCGCATTCTCATCATCTTTTTCTGGTTATGCAGTTTACCATAAAGCACTACGTGCTTGTTAAAATAAAACATTTATAATTAATAGTATTTATTCGTAAAGATGAATTCTTTAAATTCAAAAGGAATTTTAAGGGATAACATTTTGTGTTCTTTAAAAAGATTCATCAAATAATGATTTTTTTTTAAATAATAATTTTACTGCCTTAGCTTATATACAAGAATTTCTCCTTCACGGTGGATCTTCGCGAAAGCTACCATTATAAAAGCTGCCAAGGGCATCCACCTGTGCATGACACTTTCAATTCATGCAAAACAAAAGAAGAACCGACACTATGTTATTTCAGAAAAAGAGGACATGTAGGACTTTTCATGGACTGTTATTTTTAAAACTGATTTTCCTCATCACTTTTTTTTTTACATTACTTCTCATATCATAAATTACATTATTTTTTTTTATCACTTTCTCTCATTTAATCATAATTATTAAAAAATATAATAAAAATAAAAAACAATGTAAAATTATCCTTTTCTTGTTATTTTTGAAGCGAACTTCAACACGTTTAGCATTAAAATAGTAGCAGCCATCAACCACCAAAAAAAAAAAAAACACGGTTAAATTTGCTAAAGGATGATATCACTCCACACAAGCAAATTAACGGTATAGCTGAACAATTTTGTTTGTACTTTAATAGCATCTACAAGACAGTCAGTCCATTTTGAAACATACAGGACATATACAACATACTATTGCCTTTGTAACACAAAACATGTCATTTGAGTCTCCAATATTCCAGTTGAGAAAACTTGTTACACTTTGAAAGCTAATATCACATACAAATACAAGCAAAGAGAATGAAGAAAGAATAATAATAATTGGAGAAACAAATGAAAATCATAAGAGGTCCCGTGCTAGAGTCACTGGTTTTTCCGTTATAAAGGCGACATCAGCATTAGGTGGTGCAGTTAGCAGATGGTGATTGGAACCCTCCTCTTCACTCTCGTCTGACGCAGAAAGGCCATCAGATTCTGATCCCTCATCATCTGCAATGACAGACATATAGATCCTTTCCATCATGGTTTGATTAATAACAAACCGCAGCAAGATTCCATTATTCTAAGGTCCAATGGATCATGCATCTAACCCACCCAAAATAACAGAATTTATATTTTACAAAAATAACACCCAAAAAAAAATTAACCTAGAAAAGAGAGATTTCTCTGAGATCTTGCAAGAATTCATAAGCAAATAGTTCAATAAAATTAACCAAAATGCTTTATAATGAACAATGTGTATGGCTTTATTGCATGATTTCAAAAAATAAGTTACAATATCACATTTTTTTAACAAGAGAAGAAAGAAAGCCCACTCGAACTCCGTTTACTTTTGGTTTTCATGAATGAAAAGGAGTGTGCCTTTTCTTTTTTTGTTTTACTTAGTAAATGTTAAAATGCACTTATATATAAAAAAGATAGTAGATATGTCATATGCTATGTGCCATCCATAATGGATATTTCTTTCTTGGAAAGCCAATAAAATCAATCTGAAAGAAAATATACAAGATTGTAAAACAGTTAGTTAATATGGTTGTTTTCATGTCTCACCAGAATATGCAACACGTTCGGGGAGATGTCTAACAGCAGCAACCTGAAGGCTTTCTGGCAGAAGACAATTGCAGAAAGAACCTGAAACTTCAAACTGCATGTGATCAGATGACAACAAAAACAGTATATACAATCACCAGATTCAGAAAATTAAAGCCCAATCATAAGCAAGTGTGGATCGCTAGTCCGATCAAACTCCCACATCCTATTTCCACAGTAATCTGAAACTCCTTTTTTGTGCAGACACAGCAGCCATCTAAATTAAAACATAAACTAGAGGTGTAGTGGAAGGCGACGTACTTCCACATACTACATATGCATGTTAAAATTATAGTATACACACAGATGAAAAGGCAAATTACACTTATATAGCAAGCAAAGATAATCCTCACCAACACGAGCCAGCCGATTTACCCATGCAGGAATAGGCTTTCCAGTTAGCTGTTGGCAAACTTCATCCGTGAAATGGTTGCAATTCTTGGCAATCAGATGATAAGTGTCTCCATGATATTTTGCAGAGAGGCGCTCCATGAAAGAACGAAATTCTGAATGAGACATATCAGTGCTGCCTAACAACACTGATCGTCTGAAGATGAAGCCAGGACAGCTTCTAGGTTCCACCTCAAATACACCACTTGTTGGGTACTCATGTGCACCAAAGCCATATTCCATACCATGCACTATTCACAAAAACAATGAACTATAAGTTGGTCCAAGAGGGTATTAAAACAGCAAAGCAGTACATCCAAGCTCTTAGTCAATAATTTGTTTGAGGGATATAGTTCTATTCCTTTAGAAAGTAGCTTCCTTTTTTTTTTTCAATTAGTACTTTTTGAAATTGGCAACTTGTTCATTAGATGTTGTAACTTGTAACTTAGTAATATGCAAAGTTGTTACATTAAACTATGAAAGACAAATTTTCCAGAAACAAATGTTAATATTAAGGTCATATAAGATATTAGATGAAGTGGAATTCCATTTGTGACTTGAACACAAACATCAAATGGCCATCCAAGTTTGACCTACTAAATATGATTTGATAGTCCTCAGTGTTTGATGCATCCTTTGGTTATACCTACACTGATACTACTCAAGCTCAATGTATGCATATGGGATTCTCTTTTACAACCTTTCACTTTAATAACGAAAACAATAATCATCATCCCAACAGATCAAAATTTTGAGGATAATTAAGTTAAATGGAAAGTAGTAAATTACTCCAACCCAAATAGTATAATACCAAGATAAATTGCTTATTAAATTTTTTTTTAAAAAAAAAATTAAAAGCAATCAAAATTACCCCTATAATCTGCTGCACCTCAACCACAAATTGCCTAATGGGGAACAGTGACAAAGAAGGTAATAAGTTATCCAATTAGAATTGAGAATGGACTAGGCCTAACTCAACCTCAAAAGCTAGCTCAAGAGGGGAGGATTGCCTAAGTCATTATAAGATGTACTTTGCCCATATACCCAGCCAATGTGGGATCATAAGATATCCCATCAAGCTCAAGTACATGGGTAAAATAAGAATAGATCCAGCTTTTCTTCCCAATCTCCCTAATTCTGGTCTGAGCACTAATTTCAAGTCCAAGTTAATGCTACAGAAACTTATTTGACATACTAGCTGCAGGTACTGTTTAGGAAAAAAATATACAAACGGATTTATTTTGGAATGACAAAACAAAATGACCAACTAGAAACAAGGTAGTAACAAGAAAAATTATGACATGTGACTTCCTTTCAGCCCGTGCTTCATTTTTTACACAGCATAATACACAAGAATTGACCAAATCAGCTAAGAAGAAATCATGAAAAGAACAATGCATAGAAAAAACTAAATCAAATGAAACCCCTAAAATAAGTTTGCAATAGCTATTGTTATTCAATACCCACAAAAATGAAGTCAAACATCCAGGACTTGATAATGCAAAACTCACAAGGCCACACTGCAATGATGTAAATTCCAGAGTCTGTCATGGACAATATAAATGAAGATCTCCATGTCATTAAGAAGTTGAGCATATTTAGAGTGTGTTTGGATTACAACAACAACAACAACACTAAGCCTTTTCCCACTAGGTGGGGTCGGCTACATGGATCAGACGACGCCATTGTGTCCTATCATGAACCAAATCTTCAGAAAAGCCATTCAAATCTAGATCTTTTTTAACCGTTTCACCTATAGTCTTTCTTGGTCTTCCTCTACCTCTAGCTATTGGGCTATTCTCCATCTGATCTACTCTTCTTACAGGGGCTTCTAAGGGTCTTCTCCTTACATGTCCAAACCACCTAAGGCGAGATTCTCCCATCTTTTCCACAATAGGTGCTACCCCTACTTTTTCTCTAATGCATTCATTCCTAATCCTATCTTGTCTAGTATGGCCACACATCCAACGCAACATCCTCATCTCCGCGACACTGATCTTGTGCTCTTGTTGGCTTTTTACCGCCCAACATTCAGTACCATACAACATTGCGGGCCTTATAGTTATGCGGTAAAATTTACCCTTAAGCTTGAGAGACTTTCTTATCACAAATAACTCCTGAGACACCTCCATTTCATCCATCCAGCTTGAATCCTATGGTTTACATCTCCTTCTATCTCTCCATCATTTTGTATGATGGATCCAAGATACTTAAACTGTGTAACTTGTGGTATGGTATGATCTCCAATTTTTACCGCTAAGCTAGCATTAGCATGTTTCTTACTGAACTTACATTCCATATACTCCGTCTTACTCCCGCTAGACGAAAGCCATGTTCTTCCAAAGCCCGTCTCCATAACTCTATCTTCCCGTTTATTTCCTCTCTCGACTCTCCAACTAAGACTATATCATCATCGCAAAAAGCATGCATTGTGGCACCGGCTCTTGGATATGCGCATCGACACGTCCAAGACCAAGGTAAAAGATAAGGACTCAAAGTGACCCTTGGTGCAAATTCCTATAGTTATAGGGAACTCTTCTGTGACCCCACTCGGTGTTCTCACACCGGGTTTTAACCTCATCATACATATCTTGGATTGCTCGAATATAGGCAATACGAACTCTTTTCTTCTCCAAAGCCTTCCACAAGACTTCTCTCGGTACCCTATCGTAGGCTTTTTCCAGATCAATGAAAACCATGTGTAGGTCTTTTTGCTTCCTCCGATATCTTGCTCCGTCAATCTTCGTAGAAGATAGATTGCTTCCATGGTTGACCTCCTGGCATAAAACCAAATTGATTCTCTCGAAATATGAGTCTCTTGTCTTAGTCTCCTTTCAATGACTCTTTCCCCATAACTTCATAGTATGACTCATGAGCTTAATCCCTCTGTAATTTGCACGATTTGTATATCTCCCTTATTCTTATAAATAGGGATTAAAGTGCTTCTCCTCCATTCATTTGGCATTTTCTTAGACCTCAATATCTCGTTAAACTTTGTAAGCACTTATACCTTTATCTCCTAGGCACTTCCATAACTCAATAGGTATATTATCTGGTCCAACCGCTTTTCCATTATCCATCCTCTTCAATGCTTCTTTTACCTCAAACTCCCGAATTCTACGATAAAATGTTTTATTTTGGTCTTCCTCTCTAGTGTTTAGAATGTCTGAGTCCCCTAATGCCCCGTGTTCCTCATTAAATAACTTGTGAAAATAACCCTTCCATCGATCTTTGATGTCTTGTTCCGTAACCAAGACTTTACCCTCTTCATCCTTAATGCATTTCACTTGATCCAGTCTCTTGTCTTCCTTTCCCTACTTTTAGCAAGTTTGTAGATATACCTTTCTCCATCTTTGGTGCCCAACGATTGATATAACCCATTAAACGCTTTAGCTTTCGCCTCGCTCACCGCCTTTCTTAGTATCTTTTTTAGTCCTTTATATTTTTCCCAATTTTCATCATTTTTACACACGTGCCAAGCTTTATAACATTCCCTTTTAACCTTAACCTTATCTTGTACACTTGTGTCCCACCACCAAGATTCTTTATCCTTGGGTCCAAAGCCCTTGGATTAGCTGTGAAAAAAAAATTATTTCAATAATCGATTATATGTATAATCGATTATTGTTATAATTGATTATAATAGAATTAGTTTAATGTTTGAATATGTTAATTGAAAAGCGATTTTAAGATAATATGTTTTGTTTAGATTGTCTGAAAAAATTGCTTTTATATAATAAATTACTAAAAAAGATATGAAATGATTTATTTATATTATATAATGTTTTATGTTTTAGGGTTACTTTGGTAAAAATATAACATAATCAGCTTTTGAAGACAAAATCCTGCTTATGAAGAAAAAGCTTTTTAATCATGGAAAAAGCTTTTTATCACTTTAAGTTGTTTTACCCAAACATCTCGATTTTATTCCAAAACAGCTTTTATCTCCAAAAAAACTGTTTTGGCAAAAATTAATTTGTACCAAACACGAACTTAGACTGATAATGAAAGGCTTAAAATGAGGGAATCAAAGATGAAATATAAGCCAAACGCCATTACGTTATGACCCGTAAGTAGCAAGAGTGTGAGGTTGCAATATCATTGATTAGTGTAAGAGATAAAATAAAACCATTCATGAACCTTCATGTAACAGCTTAAGCTTTTAAAAGAGTTGGTCCTTGACAATTGGCTAAAGACAACAGAGAGATAGGGTGAAGGATGATACTTACAGTAAATTTAAATAACTTATGAGAGGTTATATTAAGAAATATAGTAAATTAGTCATTAAATTTCTTAAAACAACCTTAGCAGTGTCTTTATATATCTAAAAGACTGTTTTATCCAGATAAAGTAAGTAATGATGTTATATTTAAAATTTCCACTTGAAAGTAAAGAAAAAAAAAGATGATGTTATTTAATCATGAGGTATCCCAGCCTTAACTAGAATCATGATCACAAACAAATGAAGAAACCATGAAGCATCCTTGCATTTCAAAATCTCAATCTCAGTCTCAACTCTTGAAAGATGGCACTTACTACATAGTGGAGAAACCACAATTCTTCAATGACAGAACATATAGCTCTTTTATTTTTGGCAAGACAATAAATTTTATTAAAAGAGAAAGAACTTGTAACCATATGTGTGAGTGTGAGTGTGTGTGTGTGTGTGTGTGTGTGTGTGTGTGTGTGTGTGTGTGCGTGTGTGTGCGCGTGCATGTGTTAAGCCTTCGGCATGACTCAAACATATGCCTAAAATGACACATCAATACTCATTGAAATGCATGTGTTAAGCCTTTAGCATGATGCAAACATACACCGAAAATGGCACATCAATACTCAGAGGAATACTTGCATTTGATTGTCAAGATTTACTGCTAAGTTACCCTATGAATCATAAAAACAGCACTGAACTGTATCAAGAACATAAATACTTTCAAAACTAACAAATCACAAAGCGTACTATAACAATTTTTTGGAAGAACATCTAGAAAAAAAAGAAAGAGAGAAAAAGCAGAGCAAAGGTGATTTGTATAAAGAACCATATCTTAAATTCCCAAATAACCATATGCAAAAAAAAATTAAGTAAATTCCCAAATAAGTACCTTCGAGATAACTAAAAAGTCTATAGTCATAGGTACCAACAAGTTTCTAACTGTGTTCACCATCCCTATTTAATGCACTTCCATATTTGATGATGTATTTCAATCATGTCTAATAGAAGTTGTAAAGTGTCATCGTGAACAAAAAGTTCCCATTAGCCTAAAGACTGAAAAACATTCAAAGCAAAATCCCATACACCAACCATTTTGAGCAATATTTCCTATCTCTAATGGCATATCACTACAAAATTCAATCAAAGAATAATACAATAAACCACAATGGAAGACCTACTGTCTGATAATATATTCTCATACCTGTCTCTCCTTGGCTGAACAATACAAACAGAAACTTCATTTTATATTTATAGATTTTAACAACATTATATTCAATTACCACTACAGTTTTTCTTTTTTCGTCTTCTTTTCAATAATCAAATATTGCACCATAATTGTCACTTGGCAATTCTATAACAATCAGTGCAAAATGTAATTCTCTAAGGATTCAGGCCAGCTAATTTTTGTGATATAATGAAACACAACAAGCTCAAGATTAAAACTTGGCATCCAAAAAAGGTATAAGGATCGCGCTGACGAACCTTCTATACCGGAATGAAAGATTCCAACTCCAAACAGGTAAAGATAATTGTTGGCAGGCGTAAGATCATATACATTGAGATACACCATAGCACTACTCTTTTTCTCGCTATCCTGCACCTTCTCCGAGCTCGAGCTCGAGCTCAAGGGAAACAAAGGCATTGTGTATGATTTCTTCCCTTTCTTCTCCCCAATTCGCCAATTATATATTCCCAGGATCACAACCCCATCTTCTTCGCGTCGCAAAGAAAAGCCTATACAAATGTCCAAAGAAAAAAAAAATTTAGAAACACCCCATTTACAAATATATATGATACAACAAAAGGGAGGGGGAAAAAATCCAAAATTTTCATCTGGGGTTCGTTAATTTAAAAAAAAAATAAAAAAAGGCAGCTTGAAATCGTTGTCTTTATGAAGAAAATGCAGGTCAGGTTCAAAGTTTCTGTGAATAGCAAAAACTTTAATGTAATGAATAAAATAAATATAAATGATTTACAGTGAATAGAAGAAGTGGATCGCAGAAAGAAGCCCTAGAAAAGCCCAAAATAATAATAATAAAAAAAAGGGAAAGTGGAATGAGGCATGAAGCAATGAATCAAAGGAATGGCGAAAGAAAGAGAAACCTACGAAGCGAGAAGAAGGGAGGAGGGAGGGAAGGGACAGGGTAAGGGTACGGACTGAAAATTCAACAAGAATTTGGGGTGCAAGTTTGAGAACAAATGTGAGGTTCCTCGCCCATAAAGACTAAAATCGGAGACCTCCTATGGCTATTCGCCGCCATTGTTCTATAAAAGGAAACTACAGTCTTTTTTTTTTTTTTTACTTTTTTGTTGAAAGAGGTTTTAACTTTTCAATGTCTATTATTATTATTATTATTATTATTAAGGCTTTTTTAAAGAGTATTTGAGATACTTGTTAAAGATTTAAAAGAAAATTATAAAATATATTATATTTAATGTAATAAAAATTAAAAAATTATATTTTTTATATAAAATTTTTTATTTTAAATTTATTAAGACACTTATTAAAAAATACTTATTATTATTATTATTACTGGTACGACTTCTTGGTTTATTTAATGCAATGGTTATCCATTAGTGAAGGTTTAGTCCAAACAAATGGACTGCTAGTGAGTGCCATCAAATTATTCGCGGTTAGAGAAATGCGTGTAATTAAGAGTTGGCATTAACTGTCTTTGACTGAAATTAGGAAAATTGATAAATCGTTGCTCCTGGGTGTAAGCTGACTGGGATTGTAACAATGAAAAATGGCAAAACAACATCCAGAAATTCTTACGTGTTTCTTTTATTTTTTATACAATAAATTTTGAATTAAAGTGATATACACTTTTATTGTAAAAATATTTATATTAATATTTATTAATATTTTTACACTTTATTTTTACTTTAATTAATAAGAAAAAGAAATAATAATAAATACTAATTTGTTAATATATTAATTAATGTCAGACTAAGAATTATTTACATTAATAATATATACTAATTAAACTCATATTTTTTTTTTTTACTTTTGAAAAAAAATTGAACTGTATTATTCAATATATGTTCTCTTAAGTGTAACATTAAAAATATTATTAAAATATGATAAAATGATAGTTTACACAACTAAAGTGGCATATATTAAAATACAAAATAAACTTTTTCTTTCTCCCACATCATTATCATTCATACAAATTGATGACAAGTTACTTAGGTTAGTGTAATACACTCAGAATGTATAAAATTTCTCATGATCAGAATTTTTCTCAGGAACCTCTCACAAAGTTGTCCCTTTTATTTAGCAAGAAAGAAAACCTTTTTTTTTTTTCTGAAATCCTTCTATAAGTGCATCAAAAAACTCTCTTAATTTTTCTTAAGAGCCAGTATTCATAGCAAGAAAAAAACCTTTTTTTTTCTTCTGAAATCCTTCTATAAGTGCATCAAAAAACTCTCTTAATTTTTCTTAAGAGCCAGTATTCACAAAGTTGTCCCCTTTGTTTAGCATAAAATAAAATAACCCCACCCCCCCCCCCCCCCCCCCCACTTTTTTTTTTTTTCTTGAAATCCATCTATAAATGCATTCAAAAACTTCTTTTCTAGGAAATTATTGTTTTCACCTGGAGAAATGGTGTCTTTCGTTCACCCAATCAAATTAGACCAGCTAAGTTTGAAGTTTTCATTTTATAACCAAATATTATGTATAAATTTGAATAATAATTTATTCATTTAATACAAGTAGTTAACCCAAAATAAAAGTAGTTAACTAGACTAAAATTTAGCTTACTTTTTTCTTTTGGTGAAAAGTTAGCTAGTTATACATATATAGCATTTAGTTAAAAAAAAATGAAGACCTACCAAACTAAATTGACAGAAGATGTCCTCCCAAAAGAACTAAGAAGTTCTCTTCCTTATATGAGCAAAATCACATGCCACTGTACATATAAACTGCATTTGAGTTTGAGTAACTTTAATTAAACTATTATTTCATTAAACTTATATAACCACATGTATCTGTATCATTGATTAATGCTCCCTTATTAGAATTTTTTTTCTCAACATTTTATTAATTGTAATTTTTTAAATTTAAAATACTTTTTTTTTCTTTGATACATTGGAAAAGTTAAAATACTATCTAAGCAAGTGGCTGTACTCATGGGGAAAAAGGTCATAATTTAATATAATTTGAATGAAGTACATATAAAACTACAGCTTGTTCAAATTTTTAAACAATGAGTATGTCCATCAAGACCAAAAAAAAAAAAAAAAAAAAGAAAAGAAAAGAAAAGAAAAAGTATTTCCATCCAGACTGAATGGACCACCAATTTTGATTTGGAAATTAATTGAAAGTAAATAATTATCTATGGAGCTCTGAAAATTCACATGGCATTGTCTTTCTCCGGTTGTGAAAAGATGTCAACCCACTCCAAATTTCTTCGCCATTTTGACTCCTAATTCACTGGCAAATTTGTGACAAACGCAACAGTTGAGCATGATGTAACCTGCTTTGGGAGGACAAAGGGGGCAACTCATATTCAATTCAATTTGAAGGGTCTCAATATTCAAGATGAACTACACGTCATGAAGGACTCATATATGATTGTGAAAGTACAATTCAAATCACGCTGCTAATTAATTAAGTACATTATTCCACAAGATAGGTAATAGCTTTCAAAGTAGCAGCATCAAACTGGGAAGTGGGCTTGTTCAGGCACAGCGACTGTTTTGTTTTATTCTAGTAATTACTGTTCTCTTTTTGAGCTTGACTAAATTCTTTACTATAAATATAGATATAGAATATACAATATAAATATAGATATAGAGACACATTAATTTTAAAAATTATAAAATATGGATACGACATATATATATATATTTAATAAATTTAAAAAAAAATATAATTTATTAATATTATTTTATAAGTTTAAAGATTTATAATATTTTAATATATATCATATATGTCAATATTTATTATCTATTAAGTACACTCTTAAAAAATATAAAATATAATTTTTATTGACATAATTTAAAAAATTTCCTAAACTAACTTCTCCTAATAAATTGTCACGTATAAAGATACGTATGCAAAAAAAATAACTGTAGAGAGAATATTGGTGTGAGGTAAGTTTTTTTGATAATGAAGTGGATGACTTTTTTCTTATATAAGTATAGGTAGAAGGAAAGAAAAGAACTAAAAATGAAAATAGTGTTGTGTGAAAAGATAAAACTTAAAAGTCTAATAGTGGCGTGTGCTCATAGATAAAACTTAAAATACTTGGTATGTAAAAATAATAGATGAGGACGTCATCATGTGAAACTGAGTGAGTTAATTGAAACTCAACTTAGTAATGAAAAAACTAAGTTTTTTTTTTAAAAAAATATTAATGGGTCAAATTTTTACAGTATGTCCATCAAGACCAAAAAAAAAAAAAAAAAAAAAAAAAGAAAAAATGTTTTCCATCCAGACTGAATGGACCACCAATTTGATAAATTAATTGAAAGTAAATAATTATCTATGGAGCTCTGATTCAAGTCGTGTCTATATGCCGTACGTTAAATCACGCGAGAAATGTCCGAAGGTGTGTCAAAGTAGCAGCGTGTCAGAAGTGTTTTGAGCGTGTCAGGCATTACGTAAAGCACATACTAAACCGAAAAAATAATCTTTTTTAATCGAATACATTTGGACACACATACGACACGTATTAAAAATCTCCTGCGATTACAAATGTCTCATATATCGTCGATGTCACATAAACGACACAAACACGTGTCCGACACGCGAATAAATTTAGGAAAAGATGACAATTTTTATGTACAAATTTATAAATTTGTAGGATAATATTATTAATTAGAATAAATTATAACACATAAATTTAGGTGATTTTAGGTCTGTTAAATAATAAGAATTTAATTTTGATACATTGTTAGTGTAAAATTTTTTTACACTCGCTATCTCTAATCATGTACTGTTATATAATTAAAAATATTTAACTCTCACAATAATTATCTCAAAAGTCACATATATAATAATATATAATTAATTAATAATATAAAAAATTATATACTTGATAATGTATTAAAATTAAACTCAAATAATAAAGTTAATTATTTAAATTAAAGTGATATACACTGTAAATGTAAGTGTAAAGAGAATTTTAATTAACATTCATTAATATTTTAACATCTTTATTTTTTATTTTAATTAATAAGAAAAATAAATAACAATAAATACTGATATGTCAAAATATTAGCGGATGATAACTCTTGATTTTTTCCACATAACCTAGATGAGACTCGGGTTAGAGGTCCATAGAGTATAGCAAATGCATTGAAGTCAATAAAATAAAATAAAATAAATCTTACTCTCTTCTTGGTTTCTGTTCAGATTTTACTAGAATTTTCTTTCAACTTTTTTATTTTTGGCTATATCATGGGAAGTTAGAAATAATTTTGCTTCATTCAATTTAGAACCCGCAAAATGAAAGTTTCCACTCATCCAGGGGTGATGCTTGGCATAGGACACAGAGCCAAGGTCGTTTCTCTAACACTACTCCCCTTTTGACTTCAAATACCACTCCATAGAGAAAGAATGTCTAAGAGGGTCAACTCACCTATCAACTTCATCTCTAACATGTTAACCTTCAAACATACATGCTGCTTTGGTTAAATTATTATAAGTTGGAGGCCCATTAATATAGTGGATGTTCTATGTGTAAGGGTCATCAGTAAGATGGTCACAGCAGACCCAAAAAAAAAAAAAAATCGGTAAGATGGTCACACATGTTCCAAAGAAACGTTGTTATTGAAGATATTTATATACATTGAAAATAAAATTGCACTTATATGTGTAAGAAATGGTGGATGCTCTAGTGCATTAGAAAAAGAAGTGTCACTGGTGGTTTTGGAAGACCATCCAATACGTTTTTAACACATAATTTTATTTTTATCTTTTCTTAAGAATTTCACGTGATGTCTATTTCTGTAACCCAATTTCTACTTTTTACTATTCACCAACTGCGTTATTTTTTTGATTTGCTATTTGTAAATTGTTGTCCTTATTTTTTACAATTGAAATTTTGTACAAAACTCTAATTGCTACGTGAAAGACAATTTTAGCCATTCTTTTTTTTTTTTAATATACCAACTTATTTTTTTGCTTTTTCTTTATTACATGTCCAATATTTTTTATGATAAAAATTTAAATAATCACATTTAAATAAAATAAATAAAATATCAAAATAAAATCGATGATAAAAAAGTTGAAAAAGATTTAGGTGTCAATCATTTAATTTTTTTTCAATAATCTTAAGACTTATCTCTATTAGATTTTATTAAGTGAGTTGGCTTAATATAATCTTTTCAATAAAAAAATATTTTTCTTACATTCAACTTTAAATATAACATCAAACAAAAATCAAATACAATTTTAAAATACGGTCAATGACAAAAAGTTGAGAGAGGATAGTGGTGTCAATCATTTAAGCTCTTCTCAATAATCTTATGGTTTATCTTCATTGGATCTTGCCAAGTGAGCTAGCTTGATCCAATTTCTCAAGATTTTTTTAATAAAACAAAATAAAAAAATAAATGTGAAGAAATTTACACATCTCAAACTTTTTTATTGTGATGAGTTAAATTTTTACTTTTTATAAAAAAAAATTGAAAATCACTAAAAAAATCTCATTATACCCAAAAATATTTTCTTGTTGAATGAGATTTTATTTGGCCATTTACTTTAAAAAATATTTTCTTGACTTAAACATATTTTCCTGAATTAAAATCTTATTTTTTAAATATAATATTTTATTTGACCATTTATTTTGAAAATTCGTTCTTCAAAAAAATATATATTTTAATTCACAACTTTCATACCACATGTTATAGGATTAAAATTTGTTTTGTACAAAAATTGCTATTTAACCACTCATTCCTTCTCCAAGTCATTTATCACTCTTGATAATATACTTGACAAAGTGGGACGTGTTAAAATAAAATAAAAATAAAAATATTTTTACAAATAAACAATAAAGGACCAATTTAATTAATTTTAAAGGATAACACTAGATTAAATAGGTAACCATTCTTGGAATGGACAACGTAGGGTGCTAACACATTCTCTATCCATAATCAACCTCCAAACCTAAACTATGAAACATAGATCATCTTTTAGGTATTCGATCGAACCTTTCTATTTTTAATGGATAAATCGATTGGTGACGATTCTTTTTTGTTCTTGCATTCATTTGCAAGCATTCGTCGCTCCGTGTTGCATTGTGTCAAGAGGGACGTTATGACAGCTTGGCGACTCTACTGGGGACTTTTAGGGTTATGTTATTGTTTAATCTTTTGTTATCGTTTCTCTTATTTTCTTTGGTCCTTGTTTGTTTCTTTTATTATTCTTGTACTTTGAATGTTATAATTTATTTTGTCTGACTGTTCCCTCACACACACTACACTTCACTTACACACACGAGCCCTATATCCGGGCTCGGTACCTTGTAGGCTTAGATAGAGGGTTAAGTAATGTTGTCTTGAAAGACCTTCGGTCTTCGTATAGACACATGAAAACCCCTTGCTCAAATTGAACCTTTTTCCATTTGTAACCTATCATGGGTGAGGAATTGAACCCTTTCCATTTGTAGCCTATCATGGGTGAGGATTGGGGACCCTTACTAGCCAAAGTGTTGGCGACAGTAGGGGCAATTTGGGACCTTGACCTAATAGGTGTCTAGAGCTTAACCTGTCACTTAGAATAATCTTTAAGCCACCCTTGTCCATAGAACTGGTCCTTTAGAACAAGTATCCAACCTAGGTAACCTTATTTTGTAGGGCACTTGAGGGAATTTGATGTGTTACTTTTTTTTAATTATCATTCATTTTTTATTTTACTAATTTCCTTTTTGTTTTTATTTTTGTTTTTTTCATGCTTTGCATTTGCATTCATGGTCCAATCTTGTAAAAGTATCGCTAAATCTCAAATAGCCATGTAGACTTTCTCAAGAACATGAATAAGTAGAAACAACCTTCTCAACCAAGAGTTATTGAATAAGACTTGTGACTTACTCGAAGATGTCCAAGTGGTAACTAAGATAGCAAGAAAGAGAGCAAGAGAAACAAAATAAGTTGAAGCAAGGATGTTGCATGGTGAAGCTCAGGAGTTCTTAGTTGATATCAGGAAAAACTTTAATTATATCGATAAATTCTATTGAAGCTTACGAAGGAATTAAGAGCAATAATTATTTCATGGACTCTTCATAAATCTGAATTTATTTGGAAGTTTCTATTAAGAGGAACATTTTACGTTTTCTTTAAAGTTTGGTGTGGCAATGAATGACATTTAATGATAATATTTACAATTTTGGACCGTGTTCATACATCTAAGCATATTTTTAATTCGTATTATTCAGGACATTTTTAAATTTTATTAAAGCGAATAAATAAACCAAAAAAAATTATCTCAAAAACACCTTTATTGGACTCGATCCTAAGCAAGGATCATGGTTGCAGAAAAGCATGAAAAAACTCAAGAAGAGTAGAAAAATGAGGTAATTCAGTTAAGGGAATAGATGCCTAAGATGTTGGAGATGATGAAATCCCTTCAAAAGAATAAGAACACAGATGGGGACCCTTTTGGAAGAAATGAAGAACAACCTATTTCTACATTCTCACAGGGTGTCAGTCAAAGTGGTGTATTACCACTCACTTTTTAGTGATTTCCAATTTTTTTTATAAAAAGTAAAAATTTAACTCATCACAATAAAAAAGTTTGAGATGTGTAAATTTCTTCACATTTATTTTTTATTTTGTTTTATTAAAAAATCTTGAGAAATTGGATCAAGCTAGCTCATTTGGCAAGATCCAATGAAGATAAACTCAAGATTATTGAGAAGAGCTTAAATGATTGACACCACTATCCTCTCTCAACTTTTTGTCATTGACCGTATTTTAAAATTTTATTTGATTTTTGTTTGATGTTATATTTAAAGTTGAATGTAAGAAAAATATTTTTTATTGAAAAGATTATATTAAGCCAACTCACTTAATAAAATCTAATAGCGATAAGTCTTAAGATTATTGAGAAAAATTTAAATGATTGACACCTAAATCTTCTTTCAACTTTTTTATCATCGACTTTATTTTGATATTTTATTTATTTTATTTAAATGTGATTATTTAAATTTTTATCATAAAAAATATTGGACATGTAATCAAGAAAAAGCAAAAAAATAAGTAGGTACATTAAAAAAAAAAAAGAATGACTAAAATTGTCTTTCACGTAGCAATTAGAGTTTTGTACAAAATTTCAATTGTCAAAAGCAAGGACAACAATTTGCAAATAGCAAATCAAAAAAGTAACGTAGTACGTGAATAGTAAAAAGTAGAAATTGGATTACAGAAACAGACATCACGTGAAATTCTTAGGAAAAGACAAAAACAAAATTATGTGTCAAAAACGTATTGGATGGTCTTCCAAAGTCACCGGTGACACTTCTTTTTCTAATGCACCAGAGCATCCACCAATTTTTATTTAAAAATGGTGTACTCAATTAGGTGTATTAAATCAATCAAAACTTAATATTTTTATAGAGCATCATAAAATTAATTATGAGACACAAAGATCTATAAAAATATTAAATTTTGATTAGCTTAATCCACTCAACTGTAGTACATTATATTTATATAAGAATTTATCAGTGTTACATATCAAATTGGACATCTGAGGTGTAGTGGTTAGCCCAGTTTTCAGCTTGTTGCTGATATTTGAGAAGCGAGGACTGTTATATATTGAGCCACGAAGAGTTGTACGTGTGCTTTTCAGTTTTGAGAGCCTTAATTTCCAACACAGTTGATATCTTCACTGTCGATGACATTATAGTACAGGGAAGACGCCTTGCCATCAAACTTAGAAACTATTTGATGAGTTGATAGTCCACAATAATGCTTCCCAAGACGAGCAATAAAGATATCTATGATCTTCTTGAACATGGAATCTTCTTGGATAAGTGGTTGCTCTACAAACTCAACCAGGGGCATCCACTGCATCACATCACACAAGAGTTATTGGAAATCCATAAATCAATCTTGAGAAACAAAGCACAGACAATTATATGGTACCCATTTTTTTTTCGAGGGTATAATACCCATCAGCATTTCGTTGATTGTTGGTTATTTTTAGTTGAATTTTAGACAAAAATTATGAAATCAACATTTAATGAATGCTTGACAACTTCTCCTTATACCGTATCCAAAATTCCCACAAAACACTGTTAGGGCCAGGAGTCAGTATAAGACACTGTCCACATCTCAAGTCCATATTTATTTTTCTCTAGAACCATATACGTAAAACTTCTGCATCAAGAACAGAATTACCAAAGTTCCTTACATTACAGCAATACCACCACTTTCATGTTTGTTTAACAAAGTAACTGTCACACCAACTTAATCACTACATGGTGATCAAGGGGATTTATGCAAGTAGTACACTAGTACTGAAGTCGCATGGATCATCTTCAACTTCGTTTGGCTATGGCCCTGTAGTTTCTTAGGTCATCCACAATTCCATATCCCACAATTTTCTGTACTAACCAGATATGGATTTGGATATAATTACAAAACAAAGCAAAGAAAAAGAAAAGCAGAACAAAAAGATGAACATATGCTTCATTTGGTGACAACTCCATGTGAATGGAGAATATTAAAGTAAACATAGGAACTGCAAGGAAAGAACCTTCAATTCAAGTTATGACATGCACCAAAATTCCTAATAGTGCATATGTAATTTATCCCCAGTATCCAACCCAGAGTTATTTCAACAAATGTTCAAATTTCCGAGGAAGAAAAAGGATTATAATTATGTGTTTACATTGAGTAAAATAACCGAATGAACATACTCGATCTAATAGGTCACTGTTCATCTAAACAGAAGTTTCCTTTAATTGTCTTAATGAATAAGAGTATCTAACCTTTGCAGCTTCAATTTCATGTTCATCAACAATGATCTTGGATGACAGGGGTCTTAGCATGCAGATGAAGAACAAATCTGACTTCTCAAAGGCCACATTATGTGCATGCCTAGAATTGATCATGAAATTCATCAGCTCTTGATGGTTAAGAAAAATACAAGAAAAGTGCTGCAGTAATGGAATTAAAAACTAAGTAGTTGATTGCAAGAGAAACCTTTCCAGTTATCCAATTCCTTTCAATTTATATCACATCATAATCAGATGTGACAAATTATGTGAAATGAATCTAGTATTTACACAGAATCAGTAGTTACTGTTTGAAATTTATTTTATTAAAAAAATATTTTGACTTTCTTGATTACATGGTTGTGAGTATGAATGGTGCTGTTACCTGAATGCTATGACTTCAATAAACTCTGTATCGATCTGCAATGTAAAGCAGCTAGCATCAAAAGAAAGCCTTGACTTCACTATTGATACTATATGATACAACCTCATGAATAAATTCAATATAAAATAACACTAAAGGAATATATAAAACTACATCAAACTTACCCCCGTTTCTTCCTTCACTTCTCTTATGGCTCCTGTATATATCTCCTCTGCCTGAAAATTCAGACAAGTGATAAAGAATTCAAGTTGCAACATAATTACATAAATGAAAGTACAACTTAACACAATCTCTACTTTGGTTTTCTATTTCGTTTCTAGAGCACTTAAGAAAATTAAGAGAAGCAGCAAAATTAAATACCTCAAGAATGAATCCAGTTGGTATCTTCCAAAGACCAAGAGTTGCAGGAGAACAGTGTTTTTCTTGCACTACAAGAACCTATACAAATTTATAACTAACGTTAGTGCTTGCTTGAATCAAATTAGCTAAAGAACTGTTTTGAGATCATATAAAAGAAATGCAGAACATTTAGTAGCTTGAAAAAGTTCCTTGTAAAGCTTTTTCAAAGTGCAGAATATCCTGCTTTCTTTGTTACGCAATTGGGATGAGCTTGCAGCTTGCTTCTTTGTAATGATAGTAATAGAAGCAATCATACCTCGTTGTTTTCATTGATGACAAATCCCCCAACTCCTACTTGATGTGATGCATTGGCTGGAAGCATGCACGGTCCTTCAGGAATCCAGTAAGTTAACATCACATATCCTGGCTCCGCATGGTGGTATTGAAAGCCTTCCTGAGACAGTGAGACCAAAATGACTTACCTCATAGGTTCAATAACTCTTCAGTAAGTAAAAACAGATGCAAAACAGAATAAAGACAGAAGAGTTAGTGAATTTTACTGGTCATTTCTTGCGTGTTCGTTGAGTTAATTTTGTGAACTTGTACATAATGAACATGACACAAACTGAGATATTTCATATGTAAGTAGTATTTTTTGTTAATTCTTCATTGGCAGACATGTGAGAAGTTAATTTACCTTCACAGCAATTGGAACAAGGTCAGATTGCTCTAACGGCAACTTAAGCCAAATTCCCTTCTTTCCCTGCAAATCATCAGATAGCTTATATGTAGGGTTTTCTATGTGCAGGATGATGCCTTCGTGAGGCAACAGATGCAGTCACCCAAAAAAAACATAATAAAAATCAAATGGAAAATACTTGTGTTTTTTGATTTCTCAAACAAGATATTATTAGAGATATAATAAAAGTCATTCATGTTCACCTAACAACATAAGCTTTAGAAGAGTTAGTTCATGAAGTGATATCAGAGCTTCTATAACCAATAAAAGTTGAATTTTAGCATGTGGTAAAATTGGTCTATACATTGTCCACATTTGAAGCCAAAGGGCTCTTGTGTGAGGGGGGCGTGTTAGAGAAATAAAAGATATTTGTGTGCTTTCACCTAATAGCTTAAACTTTTGGGTGAGTTGGTTCATGACAAATATACCATTCAGCTCTCATTCCTAACAAGATTGTAGATGCTTGCCTTTTGGATGGAAGAAACATCATAATCATTTGGACATGATGACTGATTTCTAAGTGAGCACAGTTCATGTAAGTGAGGATCAGGACATGAGCAGAGGACTTACCATCTTTTTCCATTGAGAAAGAGATAAACGTAGCATAGGTGCAAAGGCAGATGGGTTGAGTGGTAACCTGTCTGGATCAATGACAACTCCCCCATACTCATCATCAAAGGCATCAAGTACTCTCAGATTTCTGGAATACAAGCTCGAAGTTAAGCCATTTATTCCATTAACACGATGGGGACTCGTTTCTGCTGCAAGATTATCTGGACCAACTGAACTAATGACAGCTTTATCTGCCAAATAAGTGTTATCCAAAGCACCATAAGTCCTGAGAAACAACCCTGAAATTGAAAATGAGAGAGTATTAAACCCATGTTCCAAATGGACCAAAAAAAAAAAGATCTAATTTTAACAAACGAGATAATAACTTTGTCCACATTCTTTGTACTTCGTAGTAAAAAAGAAAACGGTAGCAAAATGTCAGTTTTAGAAATGTCCAAGGAAATCAACCATAGCTTCTAATTCATCAGCTGCAGGATTAGCTAACAAAACTGATTCGGATATTCAATTTTAATGACAAATAAAATAAAAGCTCAAATTAACAAGTACGCTATGTTTCATCCATATATGCTGGAAATGAAAAATGAAGCAACCAAAAAAAGCCTGAGAGAATCTATTTGGGTTGTTACCTCTGCGGCACTTGAACTGGGTAGAAAATCTAACTCCAACGTTGTGCTTGAAAGTGGAGAGCAAAGTGGAGTAGGTTCTTCCAACATGGGCAACCTCAGATGTGGACACAGAACTGGAAGAGAAATGTTTGAGCTCCATCTAAATCAGTGGTCAGAACCTAAATGAATCTATTCTCACCTACCTACCACACACTGACACGAGTACCCACAAAGTCCACAAATCACAATCCGAATGAAATATACTTTGAGGGATGAATAACTGAATATACTTCACTAAAATCTAGGATACCTTAGCAGGTATCGAACTATGACTAAAGAAACATCATGGTCATGGTTCATGGGATTCATCGTTTTTTTTAGTGTACTATAGCTTCCCTTCCCATGTTTGAGTTAAGAAGCATTGATAATCCAAGGGGGAACGAACAAAGGTAACAGATATTATTCAGCATAATCCCATATTGGGACAAGCCATACGAAATCGAGTCTTGGCAACACTTTAGCTAGTTGGTGACCCTTAAACTGGTGGTGTATAATGAGCGATGTGTGATTATGAGAAAAAAATCATCTGGAAACAGAACAAAATTACAAAATTACAAAATTGAAAGTTTTGTTTCTTTCTTTTTCTTCAATATATAATGAATGGAGACAACGAGGGTAGTGGTATATCCAAGTTAATTATTATAGCATATGATTCTTTTCGCAATGGAGTTACTATTAGTATTATTACTACTTAATAGACCAGGAAATTTGTAGAAAGGTCTTGATCAGGGAGCATTTTCACAAGCGGATATGCCGCATGAAAATTAGTGACAGTTTTAGTATGCACTGCATGGAATATGATTATGAGGAAAAATGTTAATTGCACGTACAAGAAATTTTCACATGTTTTTTCTTAACTTGGCTTAGAGTATTATCTTATAAACAAAATTTCTTTACCTCAACATATGTAAAGTATGCAAGAAATTTTTTATGTACAATGGGTATTTATCCATTAGTCATAGCGTCAGACCACTTGCATCCTAAGTAATTTTCAAACATAATAATATAGTTTGAACAATATTTACGAAGATATAAGTAAATATAAATGTGTGGATTGTCATTGTACATATTTTTAAATAAAAAATCTAATAATTTATATATAAATTTATATAACATTATCCTTTCAAAAATTATTAAAGACGGATTGGTCATGGTGTTAAGATGGGCCCGGGGTATTATTTGTTATTTGTTATAATGAACAAATGACAGCAACCAAATTCTACAAAAGAAAGGCATTTTCTGCTTTATATATATTATCTCCTTGTTTGTTTCCATATATCCCTAGTGATTCGAAATTAATTTTTAATGAAAAAGCCAACCTATGACAATGTGACATGTTTAAAATGTGCAACACAATACGAAACTTGAATATTGGAGTATGGTTACAGCTGGGGCCTGGGAAGCATATCAAAACCAGCTGATATTTATGATAGTATTTTATATCATAAATACTAGGCTTTAATCCCAATCAAACCTCTTAATGTACTTTACTATTAAAGAGTTATATAATATATATTACTATTATTTTATAAACCTAGTTTTTGACGTTGAATTTACTTTTTAAAGGAAAAGATTAGTAGATTACTCTGCTTGCTCATTAAAACGATGTTTTTTTTTTTGGTTTATTAACTAATGATTTCTTCAAATTATTTTTTTAAAAAAAATGTGGTTGTGAAGAAAGGAAAGAAAGTTGCATATGGTGTTTGGCATGTAAGGCGCGTGATTGGAAAGAAAACCGAAAATGGCTCAAAACAAAAAAGGCAGAAATTGCGTGGAGATCATTCTCACGTGAATTCAGATATCTTCTCCCACAGGGAACGAGAAAACATTTGTTTTTGGGCTTCTTCTTCTTTTTTTCTCCATAAAACAATTACCATAACAACGAAGCAATCGTGGGTCACTCACGACGGACATCATCATAAACATCTGAAACATGATACGATATGCACCCTGAGATAGAAGCATCATATCTGTACTCATTATTACTTGAAGATTGAAATTCTAGAAAAATAAATTCTATTTTTGTTATTGACTAATGAATCCATTCTTTTTTTTTTTTTTTTTGATCAAAATATTTTTATAAATATTGTTATAAGATTAACTCTTTAAGTATTGTCTCCGTTAAAAAATCCTTCCAACAATTACTTTTTATATTTCATATTCTATATTTAAAGTTACAATCAAGACATTTATGAGAAAATTTAATAAAAAATCAAGAAGATGAAACGACCAACTTCAGTTCTTTAGCAGGGGCATGGGAAATGTCAGTATAATTTTTTTCTTTTGTGAATTTAAAAATAGGTACTATGCAGAAGCATAAAACAAGTGTAATAACAACACCAAAAAATTTTTAGCGTGGAAAACCTTTACCGATGTGAGTAAAATAAAAATCACAATGAACATTCACTTAAATCTCTACTATAATAATAATGAGAATACAAACTTCACCCTTAGGTAAATAAAAAAAACTTTCTATTTTTCTCTATTTATTTTCTCTCACTATTTCTCTCGTTGAGGCTCTCTATTGAAGAGAATTTGCTTCTTCAACTCTATGTCTAATTGAGCTTCCTGCTCTTCTATTTATAAGAAGAGAATGAGAACATAATTTGCTGGAAAAGCATAGCATTTATGCATGATGGGTTGGCAACTCATCATGTTCCACTAAAAGTTAAAAAGAGTTGGAATGCCAAGTTGTTTGCCTTGTGACATTAGCCTCTACAATTCTCCCCTCCAAAAGAGGAAATATTCTTAGATCAAATTATGCTTAAGCCTGCAACTTCTTTATAGACTTCTAACTTCTCTTTAGGTAGAGCTTTTGTCATCATATCTTTGTCTTTGGTATGTATTTTCTCAATCTGCATGACTTCAAGTTACTTTCCAACGATCAGAATCCAATGATACCTTACGTCAATATGTTTTGACCTTGAATGAAATATCGAGTTCTTGCCTAGATGTATTCGCTAACTATCGCAATAGAGAACATAGCTAATTACATCCTTAGAAACTTCTTCATTACGGAATCTCCTGCAACCTTCACCGATCTGCGATGAATTCAACTTCTGTAGTGCTTAAAGCAATGCACTTTTGTAGTCGTTATTGCCATGAGATAGTTCCCCCTGCAAAAGTAATTAAATATCCTGATGTAGACTTTCTTGAATCCACCTCTCCTGCCATATCTGCATCTGAATACCCAGTGAGTATTAGATTTTCATTGCCAAAGCACAAGCACCTTTTGACAGTTCTTTTTAGATACCTTAGTATCCATTTCACAAATTCCAATGCTCCTTTCCTGATTCGATTAGCTAAGAATCTACTCACAACTCCTACAAAGATAAGCAATGTCAGATCTTGTAGTAACCATTGCATACATAAGACTACCCAAAACAGAATAATAGGGCACCTTGTTCATCTCTTCTTTTTCTTCCTCATTTCCTTGGACATTGCGTCTTGCTTAGTTTAAGATTACCAGGTAATGGAACGTGCATAAGTTTGGTATTATGCATGTTGAACCTTTCAAGAACTTTCTTGATATAGTCTTCTTGTGACATCCACAACATCCTTCTGGAACGATCTCTGATGATCTTTATTCCAAGAATCTTCTTTACTGCACCCAAATGTTTCATGACAAAAGATTTGCTTAATGCCTTCTTGAGAGCAGCTATCTTTGTCTTATCTTTCCCAACAATCAGCATATCATCAACATACAACAATAGTATGATGGATTCACCATTTCCATAGTTCTTCACAAACACATAATGATTTGCGGAGGTCTTCTTAAAATGGTGTTGAGTCATGAAAAGATCAAACTTCTTATACCATTGCCTTGGAGCTTGCTTCAAACCATAGAGGCTTTTCTTCAGACGACACACTAGATGTTCTTTGCCTGGTTCTTCGAAACATTCTGGTTGCTCCATATAAATTTCTTCTTCTAAGTCTCCATGTAAGAAGGCTGTTTTAACATCAAGCTATTTTATTTCCAAGTCTAGTTTTGCAGCTAGACCAAGAATCGCTCTAATGGACGTCATCTTCACCACTGGTGAGAAGATTTCTTCAAAATCTATGCCTTTCTTTTTGTTGCACCCCTTCACAACAATCCTTGCTTTGTATCTGGGGTTTGGGTTGTTCTCTTCAGTCTTGAGTTTGAATACCCACTTATTTTTCAATACCTTTCATCCATATGGTAATCTCACCAGGTCATACGTCTAATTTTCTTTTAGGGACTGTATTTCTTCTTGCATGGCTTGCATCAATTTCTCTTTATTATTCGTCTCAATGGCTTCCATGAAACTTTGAGGTTCTCCTTCATCAGTGAGAGTGACATAATCATCTGAGAAATACCTTCTTGATGGTTGTTTGACTCTCGTTGATCTTCTCACTTGAGGTTCTTGTTCTACCAAATCAGTCTCCATCTGTTCTCCCTGCATTGCTTGACTTTGTTCTGTCTGGTTAGGTTGTTCTGTCTGATCAAGTTGCTCCATCTGATGGGGTTGTATTGTCTGATCAGGTTGCTCATTCCTTTGAGGAATCTCTCCCCCTGAATTGTGTACCACAATGGTCTTTGGCTTCTTAGATTGCTGAATATCCTGGATTGTCTGATCTTCATAGAATACCACGTCTCTGTTCCGAACAATCTTCTTGTTTACAGGATCCCATAAGTATGGTCTGCATTCCTTCGTTTTGCATCAAACTTTGCTCTTTCATCTTTAAGAATGTGGACAAATGTCCTGCACCCAAAGACTCTCAAATGACCATACGAAGCTTTCTTTCCAGACCATACTTCTTCTAGAATCTCTCCATTTAAAGGTCTTGAATGAGACAAATTGATTAAATCAACTGCAGTTTTTACTGCTTCACCCCAAAATGCCTTGGGGAGTTTTGCATGAGAAAACATGCTCCTGACTTTCTCTGCAATTGTTCTGTTCATTCTCTCAGCGAGTCCATTCATCTGAGGTGTCTTAGGGGGTACTTTCTCATGTCTTATCCTATGAGTCTTGCAATAATCCTCAAATGGACCTCTATACTCTCCGTCATTGTCGGATTCTAAGCATTTCACTTTCTTCCGATATGCTCATTCTACGAAAATGAAACTCCTTGAAAACTTGAAGAACTTGATTTTTCGTCTTCAATGAATACATCCACACTTTCCTGGAGTGATCATCAATGAAGATAACAAAGTATTGGGCACTGCCAAAGGACCTTTCAGATGTTGAGCAAACATCTGAGTGAACAAGATCTAGAATCTGCTTTCTTCTTCTTGCATCATTTGATCTTTTGAAAGATACTCTGTGTTGTTTTCCTGGTAGGCAGTCTTCACAGGATTCAAGTGGTTGGCCTTTTATGTTTGGAAGATAATATTTTGCTAAGATTTCTAGACCCTTCTCGCTCATGTGGCCTAATCGTTTGTGCCACAATTCTTTGCTTGTGTCTTGAGTAACATTCATCTCCCCCTTATATATCTTTCCTTGCATAATGTACAGAGAGCCTTCCTTTCTGCCGCGAGCAATAATCATGCTTCCTCGGCTGAGTTTCCATCTGCCGGCACCAAACTGGTTTATCATCCCGCATAGTTTGCCATATTGAGATAAGGTTTAGACGCATCTCGAGTATATGTCTTACCTCTTTCAAAGATAAGCTTGGTTCCATTCTCACTTATCAAAGTTACTTCACTGGTGGCGATTTTACTTGTGACATGGTTGCCCATCTTCACCGTACCAAAATCTCCTTTTTAGTATGATGAGAAAAAACCTTCAAAAGGTGTGACGTGAAGGATGCTCCTTTCAATTATCCATATGCAATCATTGGATGCAATGTTTAGATAATTTTCTTCTCCGACAAGAAATATATTCTCATCATTCGAGGCCACCGCAGTAATTGTTCCTTCTTCCTTCTTCTTCTTTGGGTCTATCTGGTCAAGATAGACTATTCCAGCCTGTTGATCTCTCTTCAAGAATCTGCACTCAGACTTCCTGTGGCCTGGTTTGCCCCAATAATAACAACTTAGTCTAGTGCGAGATTTGGATCTACCTTGTGATTTTTCACGACCTCCTTTTTCACGATTCTTACTCCTTCCTCTGTTGTCTACAACGTTAGCTTCAAACTGGTTGTTCAAGCCTCTTTCTCTCCATCTTGACTCTTCATTCAGCAAACTATCTATAACAGAATCCATGCTAAGCTTTCCATCTAGAGCAGAATTGCTGAGAGTGACAACTAGAGTGTCCCAACTCTCAGGTAGAGAACTGAGGAGTAAAAGAGTTTGCAACTCATCATCTATCTTCATTTCTGTCTTCGTCAGTTGATTCACAATACCTTTGAAGGTATTCAAATGTTCAATCATGTTCTGACCGTCTGAGTACTCCAACTTTACCAATCGTCTGACAAGGTGGGCTTTGTTTCTGGGCGTCTTCTTTTGAATCAAGGATTCAAGTTTAGTCCACAACTCATACGCATTTGTATAAGTTGATACATGCTTGAACAAACTTCTGTCAATATATTTTTGGATCATAGCTACTGCTTTCCGATTCTGGAGCTCCCAATCTTTGTCGGTCTTCCCCTCTGATTTATTTTTCTGGGTGATTGGCTCATGCAATTCTTTGCAGTATAAGTGGTCTTCCATCATTGGCTTCCAATAGGAGTAGTTATCTGAAGTTAACTTGAACATATCTTCATCATGATGAAATACTCCTCCATCTTGAGTTACACCAAAGCACCTCTTAATATATATGAATAGTGTCGTACGTATAAATAGTATCATTATCTTTATAAACAATAACTGTAGTATACAAACAATGCACCAGGTAAGTTCCCAGGAAAGAGAGGTGGGTCACTAATAGACACACTTAAATGTCAAGTCTTTCCTAGCCAGAACTTTCCTAGATAGCACTTTCACACCACCACACGTTATTTCTAGCAACGAGAATAATTCTTTTCTGATGTGGAAGATCAGACAATACTGCAACCACAGAGCATACTAAGAATTTTCTTATAAATTCAGCACCTAGTATCCGAGAGCTCTGAGAGCTCTAATACCACTATTGGAAAATGTCAGCATAATTTCCCTCTTCTGTGAACTCAAAAATAGGCATTATGTAGAAGCATAAAACAAGTATAATAACAACACCAGAAAATTTTTAGCGTGGAAAACCTTCTCAATGTGAGTAAGGAAAAATCACGGGACCCGTAAGCCACTTAAATCTCAACTATAACAATAATGGGAATACAAACTTCACCCTTAGGTGGATAAAAAAAACTTTTTATTTTTCTCTCTCTATTTTCTCTCACTATTTCTCTCGGTGAGGCTCTCTATTGAAGAGAATTTGCTTCTTCAATTCTATGTCTAATTGAGCTTCCTGCTCTTCTATTTATAAGAAGAGAATGAGAACATAATTTGCTAGAAAAGCATAGCATTTATGCATGATGGGTTGGCAACTCATCATGTTCCACTAAAAGTTAAAAAGAGTTGGAAAGCCAAGTTGTTTGCCTTATGGCATTGGCTGGACGTGGCCCTACAAGGCGGAATTAAAAAATTCTAAGTGGAGGTGCTAAATACATATTTTCTCACATAAAGGCTATAAGATTTTCATTGACGGGGCTGATGTTATCTATTTGAGTGTTCATGTCTTGAAAATTATATATAGTATTCAAAGGGGCAAAAAAATTGTTTGGGGGATACGTAGTTTCACCCATGTTCTTTACTCTAATAAGATTCTCAATCTTATTTCACAAGTGAATCATCTCATGAGTTATTTAAAATTACAAGTCCTATTTATATAAATAATTAATACTAACTAATAAATTAACTACTTAATTATTAGTAACTAATGACAAATTATTTCTAAGTAATTACAATTCTTATGATCATCCTTCCGATTCTTAATGCACATTTTTGTTTCATTATGAATCTATAACAAAACTAAACAAAGCCTCGTTTAGCAATTAAAATAACAAATCCATGCTAGTATTTGAGAAGCAAAGGAGTAAAAGAGAGAACGATAGATGGAGGAGCTTTCTCATCCTTTTACGATATTCTCTCATTCTTTGTGGTGTTCTCTCATTTCTTATGGTGCTTTGGTTTTCTTTTTAGATGTTTCGCTTATGGGTGTTGGAAAACATGATATAGATGATAGAAATAAAAGAAATGAAATATGACAATTTACTAAATGACGAAAGTATGTACTACAAGGTGATAGTGTAGCTTATATAGAACAAAAGTATAACTAACTAGTAATTAATTGCTTACTCATCAAACTAACCTCTAACTAAATTCTTACTATATATTATAGTAATAGCCACAAGCTGAATGATGCGTACTTAGCATCTCTAGCTTGAGATGAAAAGTACAATACAACGGAGCAATGAGATAATACAATGAATCAAGTCGTAATCACATTGACTAATAAAAGATTTTAAGAAATCTATAAATATGAAATTTTGGTGACAGTTGAGGTTCGTAGCTTTACTTCAATGGTTAAAAAAATACAGCACTGAACATAATGAAAAAGATGCAATAGATATGGCAAGTAGTAGATCAAACAACCAAAACAATAGATCGATGCAGAAGATAGAACAAATAACCAGTGTCAACACCGGAAAAAGAGATCTAGCCCAAAAAGAGTCTCATATCCTCAAAACATGTTTGACAACGAACCATGATAGAGAATAGCTCATAATCGGCGAGGATAGATGACGTTGTTATCGAAAAATAATGCAATTTCATCACTGCTGAACGAATTCACCATTGGTGTAAGAAAATGATCAGAAATGGCATAAAAAATAATAGCATGCCGGTGCCGATCTAAGATAAACACACCATCTGATCTGATAAAAAATTAATGAGAAGGTAGAGATTTAAACTAATACTACTATATGAAATAGTTGTGGATTGTATAAGTCCAATTAGCTCAAGTAAGTCCAATTAATTCTTAAGACACAGTTTGACCCAACTAATCAACCCAAACCAGCTCGACCTAAACTTAAAAGGTCAGAAACATATCCCATGTGATGAAAGTGGAATATGAGAAATCCCCATAGGTGACCAGTATCTAGCTATCAATCATGACAATCAGGTCGATATCCATATGATTATATTGTTAATACTTCTCAGAAATCATCCAAATTCAGCCTCAATCTTGGTTCCTCATTTTGTGGGATCATTGCTAGAGGTCAACCTCGAATCCCTATTTGAATACCTCTAACACCTTGAATCAACCATATTCACTTTAGCCTAAACACATACTTTCCATAGTCTATGACAGCCTAAGCATAGGAGCATTCTTGCCGCCATCTCTCTAATAGGTCTTCGACGAAGCTTTATGATCACCTTGGGTCTAGGCCTTGCCTTTAGGATGGAACATTTAGCGCACACCGTGAGGTCAGGTAAAACGTTCCTACCCTATAAGCCCCCATGACCCCTTTAGCTGTGGTCCAAACCTGAAACCAGAATACTACCAACCTGGAAACCAGCCAACCCGGAAACCAGCAACCAAAATCAAATAGCCAGCACCTAAGGTGATGGCAACCTTAATCTGTCGAACGACTCGAATAACCTCATTATCCAAACACTGCTCCAGGTCGTCCAATAGATCCAAAAACCAGAACCAATGTATAGAGGCCTGAATAGATGAGTTGGCCAATTGAAACAATTATCTCAATGATAAGGTGAACGATGACGAAGAGAGTAGCCAGCACAACATGGAAAGCGTTTCTCGACTTGTCACTTCAACTAGGAATGTTATGTGTCAGCCCAACCCTCGCTACTCACCTCAAACCACCCTTTCTCATAGTTTGTCATGACAGTTTCGTTGTCAGATGGTTTCTGATTAGCTAACATAGTGGAGTTGTATGACGAAATGACTGCTCCCCAAGAACATTTGACCATGTTCAATTCTATGACGATGTGAAACAGGGGAACAAACCTGATCATGTGTCGAACTTTTCCTATCACACTGAAGAAGTCTAACTTGTTATGGTTCTCAATTTTGGAACCAGCGTCTATTAACGACTTCTCAGAGTTGACCACATATTTCTTAACACATTTCTCAACCAAATGGGTACATCAGAATATCTCGATCAACTTGATCGATCTGAATTAGGGAGAAAATGAATCTTTGAAGGAGTTTATGAGGTGGTTCAATGATCAAGAAATTCAGATCTGGTAAGTTTTAATAAGGTGATGACTGAGATTGAGAATGAGAGTGGGAAATGAGTGAGTGAGTGAGTGAGAGAGAGAGAGAGAGAGAAGTAAGAGGGCTTGAGAAGGGAAGAGGGAGATGAGGGGAAAAGTGAAGGGGAAAGGGGAGGGTTGTGCTTTAAAACGCAGAACCTGATATGGGCGCCTAGGCGCCATGTACAAAGCGCTTAGGTGCTGACATTTATTTTTTTTTAGCCCTTAGGCGCTAAATTCCAGCGTCTAGACGTTGGTGTGCCAGAACGAACGTGCCAAGGGTGCCTAGGCATCCTTTTCATAGCGCCTAGGTGCTATATAGGCAGAAAAAAAAGTCATCATTTTTTGAATAGCGCCTAGGCGCTACAGAATAAGCGCTTGGGCGTTCTTACTAAAAAGTTTAAACTTCTGCAAACCTGTTTCTGCCCTCGAATTCACAGTAAAAGTTCCCCAACCCAATTCTTCTTCATTTGTTTTCCACTCTAAACCATTTTAACCATCATCAGTTAATAGAATGGGGTAAGAAAGCAAAATCAAATACAACCAGCACAATTAATAAAAAAAAAAAAAGAAGAAAAAATGTAACAAGAAGGAAAGAAAACAAAACCAAACTTAGGTTGCTTCCCAAGAAGCGTTTGTTTAACGTCATTAGCTTGACGAATGGTCTTCAAGGGTCGCAAAGACGCGAAGCTGCTGTTGATCACTCCAAATCACCACCCAAATAGACTTTGAGTCATTGACCATTGACTTTGAAACTCCTCTGGGAGGAAGGGTCCTCTACTTCCACAGCTCCATGAGGGAGAACCTCTTTAACAACAAATCGTCCAGACCACTTGGACTTCAACTTACCTAGAAATAATCTTAGTCTTGAATTGAATAAGAGAACTTATTGTCCAGACTGGAATGTTTTCTGGATAGTGTGCTTATCATGGTAGGTCTTCACTCGCTGTTTGTAGATCACTACATTTTCATACGCATTGAGGAGCATCTCCTCCAATTCATGTAGCTGTTGGACTCGTTTTTCACTCGCCAAAGAGGCATCAAAGTTTAAAAACTTCAACGCCCAAAATGCTCGATGCTCCAACTCCAGTGGTAAGTGGCAAGCTTTGCCATAGACCATTTGAAACGGAGACAATCCCAATAGGGTTTTAAAAGCCGTTCGGTAAGCCCACAAAGCATCATCAAGCTTCTTAGCCTAATCTTTTCTTGAGGTGGCCACAGTTTTTTCTAAAATACACTTGATCTCTCTGTTAGAAACCTCAGCTTGCCCATTGATTTATGGGTGATATGGAGATGCCACCTTATGCCTCACGTCATACTTTGTCAAGACATTTTGCAGTCGTGAGTTGTAAAAGTGGGAACCCCCATCACTTATAAGAACCCATGGCACACCAAACCTAGCAAAGATGTTCTTCTTGATGAACTTAACCACCGTCTACGCATCATTTTTCGAAGTTGCGACAGCCTCCACCCATTTCAAAACATAGTCCACAGCCACTAAGATGTATTGGTTCGAAAAGGACGACGGAAGTGGACCCATAAAATCAATACCCCAACAATTAAACACTTCAACTTCCAAGATGTTTTGGAGGGGCATTTCATCTCGCTTGGAGATATTTCCAGTTCTTTGGAATTTATCACAACTCTTCACATGATTGTGAGAGTCCTTGAAGATTGTGGGTCAAAAGAACCCGGATTGAAGAACTTTTGCAGCGGTTCTCTCTCCATTGTAATGGCCACCATAAGGGGAGTTGTGAATGCCAAATGATGTCCTTAGCCTCTTCCTTTGTGACACATCTTCTCAACAATCCATTTGGTCCAAACTTGAAGAAGAACGAGTCATCCCAGAGATAATGATTAGCATCCTTGAAGAACTTCTTCTTTTGTTGCCATGAAAAATGCTCTGGAATGACATTTGCTGCTTTAAAGTTGGCCATGTTAGCAAACCACGGCCTCTCTTGCACCATCAGTAGTGCTTCATCCAGAAATTTGTCATGGAGCTCTTTTTCCTTGACTGTGATTTCCTCATTGACTAGCCTTGAAATATGGTCTGCCACCATATTCTCGCTGCCCTTTTTGTCTTTCATATCCAAGTCAAATTTCTGCAACAACAAAATTCATCTTATTAACCTTGGTTTAGAATCTAACTTAGTTAACAGATACTTAATAGCAGCATGATCAGTAAATATGGTGACTTTTGACCTAATCACATAAGGACAAAATTTTTCCAATGCAAATACTATGGCTAGCAATTCTTTTTCAGTTGTTGCATAATGCACTTGATTTTCATTCAAAACCTTGCTAGCATAGTATATAACATGAAAAATTTTGTCCTTTTTTTGAACTTAAAACAGCACCCACAGCATAATCGCTAGCATCACACATAAGCTCAAAAGACAAACCTCAATTGGGTGCAACAATAATAGGTGCAGAAACTAATTTTTCTTTCAAAGTGTTAAATGCATCTAGACATGCACTATCAAAGTGAAAAGGGATGTCCTTGTTAAGCAAATTGCATAACGACTTTGCTATCTTGGAGAAGTCACGGATAAACTGTCTATAAAAGCCTGCATGACCAAGAAAGCTTCGTACTCCCTTGACATTCATCGGAGGTGGTAACTTTTCTATAACCTCAACTTTTGCTTTGTCCACCTCAATGCCATTAACCGAGATTTTGTGTCCAAGAACAATTCCTTCTTGTACCATAAAATGGCACTTCTCCCAGTTTAATACCAAGTTGGTCTCGACACACCTTTGCAACACAGTAGCTAAGTTAGTCAAATAAGAATCAAAGGATTTACCAAATACAGAAAAATCATCCTTAAAAACTTCTATACATTTTTCAATTAAATCGGAGAAAATGGAAAGCATACACCTTTGGAATGTCGCTGGTGCATTACATAATATGAATGGCATCCTCTGGTAAGCAAATACTCCAAAAGGACAAGTGAAAGTAGTCTTCTGTTGGTCTTCTAAGTTAACCGCAATTTGGTTGTAACCCAAATATCCATCTAAGAAGCAGTAGTATGCTTGACCGGCCAACCTTTCTAACATTTGGTCCATGAAAGGGAGTGGGAAATGATCCTTCCTTGTTGCTTGATTAAGCTTCTGGTAGTCTATACTCATCTGCTAATCGGTGACCGTTCTAGTTGGAATCAACTCATTTTTTTCATTTTTGACAACGGTCATGCCTCCCTTCTTTGGAACAACTTGAACTGGGCTTACCCAAGCACTATCGAAGATCAGATATATCATTTCGGCCTCAAGAAGTTTCAACACCTCTTTTCTTACCACCTCCTTCATAGTTGGATTCAATCTTCTTTGTTGTTGCACCACCGGTTTGAATTTAGCCTCCATCATGATTTTGTGCATGCAATAAGTTGGGCTTATCCCCTTGAGATTGGAGATAGACCAACCCAATGCTTCCTTGTTGTCCCGCAAGATTCTCACCAATTTTTCTTCCTCCAACTTGGACAAAGAGCTACTAATTATCACTGGTTTCTCATCCCCCACCTTAAGAAAAACATATTTGAGAGTGAAGGGTAATGACTTCAATTCCACTTTGGATTTTTCCACAACTTCTTCTGTTTTTAACTCGTCCCTCTTCAAATTTACTGCTTGCTCTATTCTTTGTGCTTCCAAACTCAACAAACATTCCTCTACATCCTTTTCTTCTTCTTTACTAAGATTTTCAAGGGAATTCATTAAAACTCGCTTAAGAGGTGTAGGAGTATATTGCTGCCTCATTGTGTTACTTACCATTTCATCAACCACATCCATTCGAAAACAATGACCTTTATCATTAGGATGGTGCATGACTTCAAATACATTAAAAGTTATTTTTTCATCTTGCACTCTCAACATAAGTTGTCCTTGTTGCACATCAATTAAGGCCCAGCCAATTGCTAAAAATGGTCTTCCCAAGATAAGGAGCACTTCTACATCATCCTCCATATCTAAGATCACGAAATCTACCGGGAAGATGAATTTATCAACCTTCACAAGAACGTCTTCCATGATGCCATAAGGATGCTTAATTGATCTATCCGCAAGTTGTAGTGACATCTTAGTTGGTTTCACCTCACCACTTCCAAGCTTGTTCAATATTGAGAGTGGCATCAAATTGATACTCGCCCCCAAGTCATATAAAGCTTTACCAATAGAAATGCTTCCAATTGTGCAAGGATATATAAAGCTTCTGGGATCTTTAAGCTTCAGAGGTAACTTCTTTTGAAGAATTGCACTACACTCCTCCGTCAAAGCAACAGTCTCATCCTCTTTAAACCTTCTCTTCTTTCGGAGAAGCTCCTTCATGAACTTAGCGTAGATTAGCATTTGCTCAAGGGTCTCGACAAAAGGAATATTGATTTGCAACCTCTTGAATATATCAAGGAAGTGAGCAAATTGTTCTTCTTTCTCCTTCTTCTTGGTTAGGTGTAGATATGACACTTTAACATATGCTGGAATCTCTTGAGGTTCACCTCTATCTTTCAAAAGTTGGCTTTTACTCTTCCTCAACATAGAATCCTCTTCTACTAACTTTTCTCTCTTTTCTTTTTCTTTCTCTTTTTCATTTTCTTCCCTCTCAATTTCTTTGTCATTTTTCTCACTTTTCTTACTTTTTTTTTTTACACTTGACTCATTTTTTTCAATAACTTTTTCTTTTTCATTCAAAGGCTCATAACCAACATTCTCAAGACTTTTACCACTCCTCAATGTAATAGCTTTACAATGCTTTTTGGGATTGGTTTGAGTGTTACCTGAAAAACTCCCTCCTGATTGTTTTGCCAAATGCTTTGCAATTTGTCCAACTTGAACCTCTAAGTTCTTGATGGAAGCATATGTGTTTTTCTGGTTGGACATAGACATTTGCATGAATTGATTGAGAGTGTTTTCCAAAGCAGAAGTTCGATCCTGAGGAGGTTGTGTGGTTAGGGGTTTACTTAATGGCCTAGTATCCTGTTTCCACCTAAAGTTTGGGTGATTCCTCCACCCTTGATTATAGGTGTTGGAGTATGGATAGTTCCCTTGCCTCCCATAGTTCCCTATATAATTGGCTTCCTTAAAAGAATTAGGGGTGGCCTCATAATTGCCATTTTCATGATCACCTCCACAAAAATCACATCTCATTACTTGTTGTGGCTGTAAAGTGGTGCTTTGCATGGCTTGAATTTGCTACGGGAGCTGAAGTTGCTTGTTAATGGCCTCAAGTTGTTGTGTCAAAAGTTTATTTTGAGCCAAAATAGCATCCTTTAAGTCTAGCTTCAACATTCCCCTTCTCGAGGTGGTGCCTCGATCATGGTGCATCAAATAGTCATTAGATGTCATAGCTTCTATCAATCTCAATGCTTCCTATGGTGTTTTGGGTTTCATAGAACCTCCAGCTGAGGCATCCAACATGAGCTTGGTTGACGGTCTCAATCCATTGCAAAATGTTTGCATTTGGATAAGATCATCAAACCTATGATTTGGACATCTTTGGAGTAGCTCCTTAAACCTCTCCCATATGTCATGAAGAGTCTCTCCCTCCTATTGAACATAGCTTGTGATATCACCTCGTGTCTTCACAAATCTGGATACGGGAAAGAACCTTGCGAGAAACTTAGTTTCTAAGTCATCCCATGTAGCAATGCTCCCTCTTGGTTGAGATTGGAGCCAAGCTCTAGCTCTATCTCTAAGAGAGAAAGGAAACAACCTTAGGCGGATTGCATCATCAGTGGCATCATTGATCTTCACCGTATCGCATAGCTCAATGAAATTTGATATATGATTATTCGGATCTTCATTTTCCATCCCTGCAAACTGATTTTGCTACATAATGTTCAAGAGAGCAAGCTTGCTCTCGAAATTGTTGGCAGTGACAGGAGAAGGTACTATGCTAGAGGCATGCCGGTTTGCATTGGTGTTGGCATAATCCCCAAGTGTCTTCCGAGCTCTTTCACCATTTCCAGTCATCTCTTCTTCCATTTGTAGAACCACAGTAGAAGATGAAGCTTCTTGTTGTTGTTGTGTTGTCTTGGTTAATAACTTTTTCTTCCTTGTATGACTACTATTCTTCCTAGTTGTTTTCTCTATTTTCAGATCGTAAAGAAGTTGATTGGCCGGAGTTTTACCTCGCATAAATAACACAAGCTAGAAAGATGATTAGCACACAATGATATTAATAAAAGTAAAAAGAGTAGAACAGGAAAATAAATTTGTGTCTAAATTAGTAACCGAAATGGTTATGCTAATATTGAAACACCGAATTCCCGACAACGGCACCAAAAACTTGTTAAAACCTTAGCAAGTATACCGAGTCGTGCAAGTAATAAAGAGATGAGTGGGTTATCGTTCCCAACGAGGATCGTGACAAATACTAATACAAAACAAATTAATCACTATCTAAACAATATTTTTGGAGAGAAGGGAGCTCTTAAGCTCTTTAACCACAATTATGATTAAGACTATAATTAAAGACAAGGGAAACTAAAGATTCAAGATTCAAATTCTTTTTGGATTTTTATCGAACACTTAAAATGCGCAAAGATGGTTTACTGCAAGAATGGTAAAATGTTGAGGTTAAACTTGCCAAACTTCACTATTATGTCATAAAAGGGTAATTAACAGAGTTTCTTTTCCAAAATTTACAACCAACCCTCTAGCTTACTCTAATCCTAACTCCTTAGATGAAATGAACCTAAATTCCCCCCAATTAACCCATAATTCCTTAGATATGCTAATCAGTGAATTTGCACAAAGATCAAGGGTCTAATGGTTACAAATAAATCAAGATTCATTCTTAGAAGCATGATCTATTAGGTGATTAATTTTAGATCTAGTTCTAATATGAATTTTCCAATTACATACCAAAACAAGCATCAATCCATGGATGGAAAACCATAGAGGCATTAAGAGAAGAAATCAATCACTCAATATAGAAATAGAAACTCAAATTAATAAATCATTCCAAGAACATGAGAATTCAGAAATAGCTACATTTAACCCCAACAAAAGGTTGATTTAGCTAGACATGATCAAAGTAACAAAATTAAAAGAAATGAAGAAAAAAGATGAAGAAAACTCCATATATGGTATCCACTAGCTCCAAAAGCTCCAAGTACCAAGAGAATATCCAAATTAGGCTCTGCCCTCTTGTTTCCGTTCCTTTCTGATAGCGCCCCCTTTTTCTAGGTCAGAATTAACACATTTATAGGAGTGCCTAGGCGCACTATACACAGCCACGCATTTTGGATCAGGTTCACAGCGCCTAGGCGTTGTGGTTTAGGGTGCCTGGGCGCTCACCTTCTAGATAGCATACTGTTGAGAGTCTTGGGTGCCTAGGCGCTCAAAAAGTGGCCCCTAGGCGCTAGTACAACTTCAGCTTGGCTTTCAGAGTTTCCATATCTTCTTTCTTTCCTTGCTCTCGTGAGCTCCTGGTAGTTCCTTGGCATTCCTAGCCTTTCCATTTGGCTGATATCTTCATAGTTTTGAATTGCATCCTTCTTCAACCTTCACTGTAAATATAATCGCATAAATGGGGTGCAAAATATTTCGAAATACAACCAAACTCCATGGAATTCATCAAACTAATTATCTTATATCATCATGGTCCAAATCAGAGTATAATGAGGCAAAACAACATTAAAAGTTGGGATTAAGCGGTGATATCCACTCAAAAAGCTTTGGAAAAATAGATAATCTAGGAGATTATCAATGTGTCATTACATGCCATCATGCCCGGGTTGAGGCCGAGTCCCTTCTATAACTCGTTGCCTAAATGACCATCTAGGGATCTCGACAAGCTGAGAACAAGGTTAACCAAATACATAAACATTGAGGAAGTCATAATAGCAAAGCAACAGATGAATCGGGAAACACATAAATTGGAGCTTTATGAACCCCGAGGTAATCCTTGTATTTCTATCTGACCAATATCCTAGTCTTAGTCTTTCTGAACTCGTGGCTTTGGAATCAATAGAGGACTAAGACCAAATATTATTGATATAATAGATCAAGCAGGAAGAGACAATACTTCTCCCTAGTTGATTTCGCAGCCAAGGTTCGATGCTTATACACCATTGAACACTTAAAAAGAGCAGATCTTCAAGGAGGTGTACAATTCTAAGATCAACAAAATTCCTCAAAATGCATGACACCAAAAGACTTGGCTGGACTGGACGTAGACATTAGCAAAAGATGTGATTACGACAAGATATTGTTACCCAAGTGGCTTCAGTATTCAAGAGGGGGGTGAATTGAGTAATTAAAAACTTTTTGGCAAACCCTTTTTAACACGAATTTCTTGAAGCAATATAATGAATATATAAAGATGATGAAATGCCTTAGGAATAGTAAATAAACAATTAAGCAATAATAAATAAATTACTGAAAATAAAGAGATAAAGAGAAGAAAAGCAGGCACAATATTTATCCTGATTCGACCACCAACCACTTGTGGCCTACGTCTAGTCCCCGAAACACAGTTCGAGATTTTTTACTATTCAAAACAAGCTTAAAACATGTGCTTGCAACTTTTACACAACAGGGATACCTCACCCTATATACTAGAGAGATACCTCACCCCCTTTGAAGGATACCTCACCTTCTTTACAACAAGGGATACCTCACCCTTTTACTAAGAGATACCTCACCCTCACAATTTCACTAAGGGATACCTCACCCTTTTACAATAGAGAATAGATGAAAAATAAACTCTCACAAAGAGTAAATATCACAAGTTGAAGCACTTTAGAGCTCTCTAAGGATATCTCAAGATTTTGGCGAAAAGAGCACAGAAAATATGAGAAAATAGTGAATCACGTTTTTGGCACAAGCAAAAATAGTTCAAGTGGTTAGGCAACATTTAGAAGAGACCCAAGGTCTCAATTTATAGAGTAATGAAGAAAAGAGTCGTTGGGTGCCATTAAAACCATATTAAATGTAAGAACGTTAGCTGTCATTTTCAAAAACCAGAGCAGAGTCTCGTGGGTTATTTGAATACCATCAGGGGGTATTCGAATACCTCTAATAAAAGGTATTTTTAAAAGCAGATCAAAAGGGGGTTATTCAAATACCAGTTAAGGGTATTCAAATACCTCAGTTTAAAAGGTATTTTCTGAAATCAGATTATTTGAATACCACAAGGGTTATTCGAATACCTATCACTTAAAACAGGTTTTTAAGAAGCACTGTATTCGAATGCCATGAAGGGTATTTGAATACCTCTGATTTGGAAAACAGAAACGTATGTAAATGATGCAAGTTATTCAAATACCATAGAGGTGTATTCGAATACCTCAGTTAAAAACAGTTAAAAAACTCATTTGTAATTGCTTTGAAAAACCATTTCCAATGTCTAAAACTTTTGATCTTTCAAAACCATTTTGAAAACCTCAGTTTGATTTTAAGGAACAGATTTTTAGATCTTTTAAATTTAACCAATGAGATATCCAAAAGGCTCCTTACAAAGATCCTAAGTCCTAAACTTTTCTTTGAAGATCTTGGACTTGGTCTTCTCATCATCTTCATGTTTGTTATCATCAAAATCATTATCCATGATAGCTAGCCAATTACAGATATATGGTCACACAACAAAAGAGTGCATAATACTCAAGGATAAGATTGAATGGCTAATCAAGTAAGTTCACCTTGGAAAATATGTCTACAGAAGAAGGATTAGGAGTAGGGAGCATTAGGAAAATATAGGTAGACAGAAAAAAAAAGTCCCAACCCAAATCTCAAAAGGACGACTGTTGCCCCAACAACTTGGAGAGGGTAAGTTAGCACCTAACTATTGTTGATACCAAATTTTGTCCATAAATTTTTTATTTTTGTTTTTGTTTTTGTTGCTTAATCAAGGACAAATAATTTTGTGTTAAATGATGTTTAATTGTAATGTTTTAAACACATAATATTTTTTCGAGTTTTATTTACATATATCTTATTTGGATTATTACTTTTTCTTATTATTTGTACAAAAAAAGAAAAAAAAAAAGAAAATATGAATATGCTATTAATAAGAAGTCATGATTTGATTTTCTTAAAAAATAATTGAAGGATGTGTTTTTAATGAGAAATCATGATTTGATATTCTTGAAAAATATGAATATGCTTTTAATAAGAAATCATGATTTGATTTTCTTAAAAAACTAATTGAAGGAAATCATGATTTGATTTTCTTAAAAAATAATTGAAGGATACACTTTTAATGAGAAATCATGATTTGATATTCTTGAAAAATAAGGGATATACTTTTCATAAGAAATCATGATTTGATTTTCTTAAAAAATAATTGAAGGACGTGCTTTTAGTGAGGAATCATGATTTTATACTTTAAAAAAAATCAAGATTTAAAAGGAAAGACTCGAAATAAGATATTATGATGATTCAATAAAAAAAAGGAGAATGTGTTTTAAATGAGAGACCATGATTCGACTTTCTTAAAATAAATCATGAAATAATTTAGGAGGCTAATTTTGTTGAGATTTTTTGTGATCAATTAATGAATTGGTATTTACATAGGAATTAAGGTTTAATGATCGCCTATAAATAGAACTTTCGCTCATTCACAAGGAGACAATTACACACAATCACAGAAAATTACACAAAATTATATACAGGAGGAGAACTTGCCATATGAAAAGTTAGAGTTAAAAGGTAAAGATTAGTAGAAGGTAAGAGGTATGTGCGAGTTAACTAAATAGAAGTCATTGATTTCTTTTATTGTCAATAAGTACGTTCTCTTATCATACATTATTCAAGCTAGTGCTGGATTAGATGCTAGTGAAGTTGATTTTATGTGCTACGATATTCTAGTGATATGTTATAATTATGATGTTGAATGTATTTTGATATTTGTTTGGTCTCAGTATAATTATGACATAATTTTGGATTCTTGGGAATTAAATTGAGTTTGAATTAATATGATAAAACATATTCCTATTTTTCTATCAATTCAGGCTACATGGCATGTTTATGTATTATTGGTTTGTATTTTAATTGACTATCAAAGTTGCACTGAAAATTAAATGAGTTGTGATAATTTATTGATATGAAAAAATTGAATTTTTTTTAAAGTGTTATTTAAATTACAACTGTTTACGAGTGATGTCTCAAGTGTAACGCCGAGCTTCACCTTTCAAGAATTAATTGAATTAAATGAGTCAAGACGATTTGTTAGTTCAAATTTTAAAAAATATTTTTTAATAAAAAAAGACAATTTTTTTTATAATTAAAACAAACCAACCAACAAATATTTTTTAAAAAACAATGTGTCCTTGAATTCCTGATTGTATCCGGGGATACGTAGGAGCAGAATCTCTATTATGTCTAGTCAAAATTAATTTTCATAATTTAGTTATTTCTTTTTCTTTTATAAATAGTTACAATATTTTTAAAAGGGATAAAATAAATATATTTGAGATTATTAAAATTTGCACAACTAACTAAAGTTACTGTTCTTAGAACGAGTAGTGTAGGGTGCTAACACATTCTCTATCTGTAATCGACTCTCGAATCGAAACTCATTTTCTAAAAGATCAGTTTTTCTAATTAAAAGGATTTTTCTAATGTTTTCCCAATTTAAATAAATATTTGTAGCGACTCCTTTATTTTCAAAATCCTATTTTTTGGTTGTATATCATGAACCCGTTTGCGACAGCTGGGATGGAACTTACTGAATTATGAAGGACATTGGCGACGATGTGTACAAAATATCTGATCTCTCTGGCAAAGTCCTCCCTAAAATAAGGAATGTATCCACCTTGCAAAAGTATTATAGTAAAGTTTTTATTTTGAATTCTTCATTGTATCAACATGAGGATGATGTACTCTTTTTACTTCATGAATATTTTTCCCACTAGGTTTTGTCTTGTAAGGTTTTAATGAAGAATGTCCAAGTGTCCCAATAAAATATCAATAAATTCCTAGTTACATACATGTTGTATTTACCACTCAAGTAGTTGTTTACCATTTAAAATTCAACAATGGCCTCGATTTAAAGGTAGAATAACGTTGGTTTCAAAGGGGAATAACTTAAGTCTTGAGATTAGAGGAAAAATGACCTCAAATTATAAGGGAAATAACTTAAGTCATGAGATTACAAGAAAAGATACCCTCATATTAGAGGGAAGATAATCTCGAATAAGAGGGGAAATAACTAAAGTCCTGGGATTACAGGCAAAGATATCCTCGGATTAAAAGGAAGATGGTTTTATATTAGAGGGGATATAAACTCGATTTAAAGGGGATATGATCTCAGATTAGAAGGGAGATAACTTAAGTCATAGGATTACATGCAAAAATGACCTCAGATTAGAGGGACAATGACCTTGAATTAGATGGGATATAACCTCTATTTAGAGGGGAATAACCTTGATTCTAGAGGAGAATAATTAAGTCCTAGGAAATGCAGGCAACAATGACCTCGATTTAGAGGTGGAATAACCTCGATTCTAGAGGGGAATAACTTAAGTCCTGAGAAATACAACCAACAATAGCCTCAGTTCAAAGGTAGAATAACCTCAGTTTAGAGATGAATAACCTCGTTCCAAAGGAGAGTAACTTAAGTCCTGGGAAATACAAGCAATGGTGAACTCATATTAGAGGGGAAATAACTTAAGTATTGGGATTACAAGCAAAGATGACCTCATATTAGAAGGAAGATGACCTCGGACTATAGGGGATATAACCTTAGTTAAGAGGGGAATAACCTCAATTCTAGATAGGAATAACTTAAGTCCTGAGAAATACAGGCATCAATGGCCTCAATTCAAAAATGGAATAACCTCGGTTTAGAGGGGAATAACCTCAGTTCTAGAGGAGAGTAACTTAAGTCTTGAGATATACAAGCAACAATGGCCTTGGTATAAAGGGGAACAAAAGTACGAAACATTAGGTTTGTTAAATAACCTAGATCTATTTAAGAAAATCTTAAGCATGATCTTGGGAAAAACTCAGTCAAATATCTAGATAACTAATACAGTTAGGGGGCTTTGGATCGTGTTAATTTGGTCATCCCGGTGCAAGCCAAGAAACTTAGCAAAACTATAGCACAACCCATTGTAAGCAAAGGCCGGAGTTAGGGTTTATGGATTGTATGAGCCTAATTAGCTCAGGTAAGTCCAGTTAAGTCTAAGGACCCATCTTGGCCTAACTAGCTCGACTCAACCAGTCAACCCAAACCAGCTTGGCCTAAACCTAGAAAGGTTGGAAACATATCCCACAAGATAAAAGGGTGATAAATATAATTTTTATATATTAGTTAACCTCCATATTTAGTTTATTAGACCTCTTATGTGCTTAATAGATTGATTTTAGCCTTATTTTATAAGTTTAGGTTCAAATTGGACTTAATTGTATATTTCAGCATTATTAAGAATTTTACACTATTTCTGTATTTTGGGTATAATTTAAGTTTTAAACATATAAAAATTATGAATTTTATCTTATAGAAAAATTGAAAGAGAGCTCCACAACTTTGTTGAGATCTTAAAGGCTGAATAAGATGTCTAGTAGGTCAGATTCGACTACAAAGTAAGAATATAGATGTTGTCGCTGGAACCTAGACGATGTGCAATGATTGAGCCATAATTTAGGTTGTATGTGTCATCTAGAGCTGAAACCGATGCCATATGAAATCTGAGACATGTATTTTCAATTATTATAAAGATCACTTATCAAAATGGTGACGTTTTGATGGTGTTTTAACTCTTTGAAGTTGGATGACGGGTTCAGAGGACTATTAAGAATGTTTTAGGCATAACTCTCTCATCTTAAACTTAAATTATGCGAATTAGGTGTTTAATTAAAGTTAAGAGGAAGAGTATTAACCTTAAGATAAGGGTAAACTTGAATTTTTAATTTTAGATATAGTTATTTAAGCAGAGACAATAGCAATCACGAAACTCAGCCCTAATTTTCTCATAGTCGCTCCTGCTTGCACTTCCTCTCTTCATCTTTCTTCTTCTCATTTCTCTCTAGTTTTCTTTCTTTTCTGTTTTTCCCTTCCATTTATGGAGGGCTAGAGCCTTTTAAATCAATCCTAGGGATTGACAATCTTGATGTTTAATTCTGATATCTTGTTTTAATTGTTTTACATTAAATTGCTAATTAAGTTTATCTTTTACTTGTTGATCAAATTTATATTTTACTTGTTAATCAAGTTCCTCTTTGATTTTTTTTAAATCTGAATTGAATTGCTTAATGTGATTTGGATGTTAATGTAATAATTGCATAATCACTACGTGTTTAATGAGGATTATAGAGACTAAACAATACATCAAAGGCTTCTTGAATGTTGTTTATTAAGCGTAGTTGAATTATGAGTTTTAGATTAATTTAGGATTAGATGAGTACTTAATTCGTTTAACCTTAATTAATTCAATTATGGATTCCTATCTAGTAGAGAATTCATAGATCATCTTAAGGCTTCTTGATGTGATCTAAGACCAATAATCTGATTAGCAATTGAATAAATTTGTAGTGATCAACGATGAATTAAATTCAAGATTAGTTGATTTCTTTAGATTGGTTGTTTACTTAATTATGTTTATAATTTTTAATTACTTTCTGTTAATTAATTTTGTAATCTTTTTTTCCCTCTGTTAACCTATTAATTTGATTGCTTAATTAGAGTGATCCAATGGCTCGACTCGGTTATGTCTTATACTACAAGTACTTTAGTAAATCGGTTTATAAATTAATTTAATTTGATAGCCTCAACAGCTATCAAAAGGGAATATGAGAAATCCCCGTAGGAGACCAGTCTTTGGCTAGCAATTATGCAATCAGGTCAATATCCCCATGATTATGATGTTGATAATTCTCGGAAATCATCCAGATTCAGCCTCACCCCCAATTCCTCATTTTGCAGAATCATCGCTAGGTAGGGGTTTTCAAAACCCGACCCGTCCTAATGACTCGTCTCTGCCTGAAGTTAATTTCAATGGGTCGAGTTAGGGTCTTGCTTCATGTTATCCTAACCTGACCCAATGTTGCAGAATACTTTAAAACTTATAATTTTTTTGACAATTAGTGCTAAATAATAAAATTTTCTAACTTAAATTAATGCTTTTTGCATAACATTATAATATATTTATATTGATTTGAATTATTTCGAAATATATATTATAAAACACTACATACTTTTAGTTTCCTACTTCTAAAATCTTATGATTTAGATCTACAAATGTCTATATTTATACAATTTATTTTATTATCGAGTCAACTTGGTCTTGACCATGTCATTTGTCGGGACATGATCAAGATGGGTCTGGGTCCAAAGAATTGGCCCAATCAAAAAATCGAACCGGGTTCAAGTCAGGATAAACTCGTCCTAACTCATCCCATGAACACCCTTATTGCAAAGGGTCAACCCTGAATCCCTATTTGAATACATCTAACACCATCAATCAACCGTGTTCACTTTGAGCCTAAACACCTACTTGTCATACTCTCTAACAGCCTGAGCATCGGAGCATTATTGCCGCCACCTCTCTCATAGGTCTCCGACGAAGCTCTCTGATCACCTTAGGTCCAAGCCTAGCCTTTAGGACATAACAAGTTGAAACTAAAATGGAATCGATGGAGAGAAGAAAATGAACTTTGGTTGGATGCAAAAAAAAATGTTTTGAATTTGAGAACACGACAAACAACATTGAAGATGAAGAAATTAAAAAAGTGATATTCTGAATATAGAGAGAGAGAAAAAAGGTTTTGAAGCACTTCCTGATAAATAAAAAGTGAGGAGAGAAAAGTGAAAAGTGGTTTCCATAATATCGAGAGAAAATGGATGAAAATTGAATAAAATGAAGGAAAGTGAAAGATAAAATATAAGAAAATAAAGGAAAATAATGGAAAAATTGAGTTCAACAAGAACTTAGTGCAATGGAAGAAATTCAATGAGGGTGCCACTACTCTTGTACTATATTGGAAAACATAGTAGAGGAGAGAAATGAAAGAAATGGAATCTGTAATTTTACTGAAAGATGAAAGTGTGTACAACAAGCTAATAGTGTAACTTATATAGAATAATAGAGTGTATCTTACTAGTAACTAACTACTGACTCATCAAACTAATCTTTAATTAAATTCTAACCATATACTGACTATGGTAATAATGGGGGCTGCTACTTGAATCCTTCGACAGTAGCCCTTCCCATTCTCTTACTTTTTTTTTTTGCAGTTTTCTTTAATAATTTATCACCAATATTTTAGATTTGTAATTTTTTAGATAGATTTGAAGAGGTTGGTTTTGAATTTCTTTGATTTGGCTTTTGTCGCTTTCTCAGTGGATCTCAACATAATGATAGGGAAAATAAAGGATAAGAACTCTTGGTCATGATGCAGGAAAGAAACTCTAATTGGAGCAAGATCAAGATACAGAGTCTCGATGGAGATGATTAATGTAATCTATCTCTTTCATGTCTTTTCTCCCCTTAGTTTTCATTGTTAGGATTTTATGAGATTTTTTGTGTCTTTTCTTTTTTACTATATGCAAAGCACGTATCCTTCCAAGCATGTTGAAAGTAATTTAAGAAAAGTCTCATTAATTTATAGTTTTTTGAAATGTTATTTTCTTCTTATTTTAAATAATAATATTTGTCTTTTAATTTTTTTAAAAAAAAGAGAGCAAGGGAGAATGATAGGTGATATAATGTGCCAAATCACGTGTGTTGGTATATGATATATAAACAACTAGTTAGGGAGCTTGTGCATTGCACATGATTTTTTTTTTTAGTTTTAATGTGTATTTAGAATATATTTTAGAGATTAAAATTTTAGCATGTTATATATATATATATATATATATATATATATATATATATATATATATATATATATATATATATTTGCAATTTACACCAAATGTAAATTTTTTTTGACTTATATATTTTCATATATTTCATAATACTTTTAACGAAATAATCTCATCATTAGATGAAAGTGAATCTAATCTGTTGAAAAAAGTGAAGTTGAACCGATCCTCATATAAATATATATATATATATATATATATATATATATATATATATATATATATATATATATAATGTTATGAAGTTGAACTCTTTAAATTGTTAACATTTTATTTTAAAGTAATAAAAAATAATAAATAAATAAAATTTTATCATAATTTGGAATCAAAGATGATGGTACCAAGGAATTTAAAACTTGATTAAAGATAATTAAGGAGGAAAAAAATTTTGTTGATTAAGGAGATAATATTAACGAGATAATTAAAGAGAAGTTACAATGAAAAAATTCTCTCTTCAAATGGAATCATATATGAAAGGAAATGTGAAAAGAAAACTTAAATAAGGATACACATAGTCATATAAAAAATAAATGTAATCACATAAGAAGAAATGTACAATTAAGATTTTACCACTCTTAAAAGAAAGTATTCTTACTTAAAATATAAAGATGAATTCTACTTCGGGATTTGCCAATGAATCAAAAGCAAGGAAGTCATTTTCTTAACAAACTCATTAGTCACGCATAAAATATCATTTTAATATTATTATTTTAATTGATGAGTAAAAAGAAGTAGGTATTGTCCCCAACAATTATTAATAATTTTAGTGTTGTAGTTGTCCTCAATTAAAAGATTTCGAATGCATCCACATTTAGTTGGTTTACATAGTTTAACACTTATTTTTTTTAAATATCTTAAGTTTGAATTTTGTAAATGAGAAAAACTAATGCTATGAGAGCTTTATTCCTTTGTGGTATGACCCGACTCAATTCTGAATTAGTTAGAATCTAATGTAACTTCTAGATATCAGGAGGTTTGCACAAAAAAAAAAACGAATGGAAGACCATTGAATATTGAATAATGCTTAATGCACATCTTATGAGTGTAATACTTCACATCAAGTTTAAGTGTCAGAGTAGATGTGTAAAAAAATAAAGTACACACACACATATTATTTATACCTCTATTCTCAACAATAAAAATTATAGTAATTTTTATTTATAAAAAACACACACACACATATATTATTTATACCTCTATTCTTAACAATAAAAATATAAATTTTTATATAAAAAAAAAAACACACACACACATATTTTTATTTATAAAAAAAATTATAGATAAATAATTTTTCGAATGTCACACACACTTTATTTTATACCTCTATTCTCAACAATAAAAATTATAGTAATTTTTATTTATAAAAAATAAATAATTTTTTTATTTCTCAACAATAAATATCATACCTCTAATTTTTATTCCAAAGAATTAGATAAGTAAATAATTTTTTATTTCTCATAGTATCACTCTAACAGAAAAGTAAGAAACTAATATCTTGAGGATGCGCTTAGACATCTAAGTGTAATCCTCTCTCATACATATGAATCTTGATATCGAATTCAAGATCACACGCTTAAAAGCGCTAAACTCATTCTATTGGACCAATATATGTTGGTCTAAAAAAGTAGATAATTTTATACTATATTAAATAATTTTTAAATTCTAAAATAAATATATTTTATATTTATAATTTTGAAAATATAAGTATAATAAAATTAATATTTATTTATTTATTTTTCCCTTATTATTTATCTTTTTTTTATACATTATTATTTCTCTTCTTAATTCCAGCTCGTGAGTCTTGAATTGATACGCTGGTAATGGGCCCAGATGTAACTGATGGCTATAAGCAAATCGCCTTTAGGTCTGACTAGGCCCAAATGGATATAAAAAAAAAGTATGACTTCATAACCTAAACAAAAAAAACAAAAACAATGAGCGTTATATCAAAAATCTTCGTATTTCTCTAGCATCTTCACTATCTTGTACATGCTGTTTCAACTTGCAACCACATACACCTAGCTCGTATAGCTCCATTGGTACTGATTGATTGCGCAAAAGAAAAAAAAGATTCAATTAAGATTATGATGCTCATTTGCTTGAGCCAAACACAGAATTGAGAAGGAAAACTGGTTTTGAAGAGAAATCTCCCATTCACAAAATCTTAGCGAGTCAGGTATATTACCAATCATTTTCTTTGATGTTGCATTAGTAAATTTTATTCAATATCCTTACCTGTCTTTTAATTTTTATTATAAGATTGTTTGATTTTTATAATAGTGCCGATGGTAAGCTATATCAAATAAATTGTGCCTAAAAACAAAAAAAGAAGAAATTGCATTATTGAGCTAAAAATGAAAAAGAAATTGTGCCTAGAAAACTTGAAGATCAAAATTCGAATTGCATTGTTGTGGACAGTCCCCCATTGTAATAATCCTAATTCAATCAATAGTTTTGAGATGATTGTACAAGATAATAAGGTATGCTCCTTATTATACTTATGTATTTGTTTTGGCTATAAAAAATAAGTCAAATTCATATCTATATTGACATCTTTTATATGCAAAGTGGTTGAATTCATGTCAAAGTTAAATTGAATCTAGTGTCCTGATTGGTTACGAAGTTGAAGGAAGGTTAATTTGGCGTATGCAATTTATAATTTAGTAGCTGGAAAGAATGAACGTAAATATAGATCAACTAGACATCATTCATGGGAACCACCATGTTGGAAGAAATCAACAATACTAGGATTCTGAAAAATTGCTTTGAGTTGGTTACATAAACACCCCTTATGTTTATGGTATGTGATTTCTTTCATTTAGAATTCTATTATATGAAATTTACGTTTTTTTTTTTAAGTTCCTTGAATACAGACCATGACATTCAGGCAGATGTCATTAGAGTGGTCATTGAAAAAGATGTTGTTTTTTTTTTTGGTTAGCTGAATGAAAACTTTAGTCTCTGAAATTGTAATTATCGATCACATTGATCCTTAAAATTAAGAAATTGATAACTTAATGTCTAACTTTGCACTCTGTTATCCAAATTGGTCTAAATGTCAACTGCGTCTGTCATTAGAGCTAATTCTATTTTTTTCTTTGTTCGTTCATTTTCAACTGTACTTGCGTAAGAAGGCCAGAGGTCCAAAAATGTCTCCTTATTTAATATTCGCAGCAAACTTGGAAATGCAAGTAAACCAATCAAACGAGCAGATTAATTACATGTGTGTAAATTTAATGCATGATTGAATGTAGATTGTAGAAAGAAGTCCAAATAGTCACACAACAATCACCGAAAATAAAAAAGAAAAAATAAAGTCACACAGCATTAAATTATTTACTAAAAAAATGTCCTTATTCGCTTAAATATTCTTTGTTTTGACCCTTTTGTCTTGAAGCAAACATAAATGCAAGTAATGGTGAGGACCCAGTTTATAGTAATTTCATATGCATGTTATGTCCACTTAATTAGAATTAAATGAAGCCATGACTTTGTACCTAATATTCCAAGAAGAGAGAGAAAAACAAAAAAACGGAGGCAAGACTTTGACCGACCAGGCTGGAACTTATTACAATTCATTAGGTGCACGTGGAGAAAGATAAATCTGACAAGTCATATTATGCGAGTCTATATTATGGGTGATAGTTGGTATAATATTGTGTACTAGGTATTTATATTTTGGCTAAAATTTAAGAAATATCCTCTAACTATATGGATTATTTGTGTAAAATCTTCTTATGTTTTAAAATTTATTAACACGATTCTTTGAATTAACCAAAATGTATGCATTAATGTATATTAACCATTTCGTGTATATATAAAAAAAAAACTTTATACGAAATTAATATGTATAATTTAATAAGTTTAATGAATTGTATTGATAAATTTTAAAGCATAAGGATTTTTTTGCACATATCTCATAATTAGAGAAAGTTTCTTAAATTTTAGCCAATATTTTTTTTCTCTTTTTAAGGTTTACAAAAACAAAACCTATAATATGAGCATCAAGATTCTTTTCTGTTCTTGAATAATATAAGAGTGTCATATTAGAAAAATAAAGACATAATTAATTTTTCATATAATTAGTGAATCCTATAACTAATCATGATTGGTACTTGCAAGATAAAAGTTGTATCTATCTTATTTCATCATATTATATGAGAGCATCCTTTTCACTAGGATTAGAAGTAAGTTGAACCACTTCATGAACTTGTTTACGACTCATTTTATTAATAACTTAATGAGTTGAAAATTTTAGCTCGTTTATAAATGAGTTAAGTATGAACTTTTATATGTTCGACTTATTAACTCATGAGTTAGCTTGATATATAAATATATATACATTTTTTAAGAATAATAATAATAATAATAATAATTTTATTTAATATATTAGCATTTAATTTTATTTTTAGTTTGACAAAATTATTTTTTATTGAATATATGTAGAAACACATAGATTTTATTAACTTACAAATTTAAACCCAACGCATAGCGTCTAAAATATTCAATAGTATAGGGTTCAATATTAATTCATTAAGTTTGAGTAGTTCGTAAACTTAAAATAAGTCGAGTTTGAGTTTACCCAAGTATAAGAGGGGGTAATTGAGTAATTAAAAATTTTTCGCAAAAGCCTTAAACAAATAAATTATACTGAATTTAATTATTAAAAGTCGTGAATGAGATGAAGATAAGAAGAACAATTAATAATTAAGTTGCAAGAATAAATAAAGTGCATAAAGATAAAGAGAAAGGGTAGAAAAGCAGCACGATATTTATCCTGGTTCGACCAATTAACCACTTGTACACTTTCCCAATCCGAAACACGCTTCGAGATTTTTCACTATTCAACACAAGCTTAAAACAGTGCTTGCAACCTTTATATAACAGAATACCTCACCCTATTTACTAGAGGGATACCTCACCCCACTTTGAAGGATACCTCACCTTCTTTACAACAAGGGATACCTCACCCTTTTACTAGAGGATACCTCACCCTCACAAAATCACTAAGGGATACCTCACCCTTTTACGAAGCTATAGAGAATAGATGAAAAATAAACTCTCACTTAGAAAGATATTACAAGTTGAAGTGCTAATAAGCTCTCTAAAGCAGGTATCTCAAGGTTTTGGCAAAGAGAGCACGAAAAGAGAGAAAATAATGTAAAATTCGTTTTCAGCCAAGCAAAAAATAATTCAAGTGGTTGGGGGTTTTCGAAGAGACCCAAGGTCTGTATTTATAGAAAAGAAAGCAACTAGCCGTTGGGTGCCAATTAAGAAACCATTAAAAGCAAATATGGTCGTTCTTTGCCATTTTTGAACGTTTCGTGAAAATCAATTTTGCATAATATTCGAATACCTTATGAGGTATTCGAATGCCTCTTGCCAAAACTCTCTTAAAAACATTATTTGGTTATTCGAATACCGCTTAAGGGTATTCGAATGCCTCATTTAAAAGGTTCATTCTCAATCTAGGTATTCGAATACCATATCAGGGGTATTCAATGCCTCTGCTTTGGCACAAGAAATATCGGGCTTTGAAACAGTTATTCGAATACCGTAGATGGGTATTCGAATACCACTTTGAAAAAGAAAACGTGTAAGCTTGAAAAACACTCTATTCGAATACCTATCGTGGTATTCGAATACCTCCGTTATAAAACCAATTTTAAATGCTTTCAAATGACCAGAAATGGTTGTTTAATTTTGGAAAGACAATTTTGAAAACATTTCTTTGCAATGCCAATTAATGAGATATCCAATGAGGCTTTTACAAGGATCCTAAGTCCTAAAGCTTATTCTTGAAGATCTTGACTTATCATCTTCATGTTTGTCTTCACGTTTGTTATCATCAAAACTATTGCTCATGATAGCTATTCTCCCCTTTTTGATGATGACAAACTAACATTTGAGAAAAATATTAGTTCATATAAATTGGAATTCACAAAGTTAGTTTAGAGATACTTACTCCCTCTTCATAAGAGGTGATTTTCATCGAGATATGCATGAGAAAGCTTCCCTTACTTTTGGAATCCAATTTCTATTTTTGTTTTGACTTTTACTCCCGACTTTTCTCAAACAAAGACATTTAAACTTGTTCTCCCTTTTGTACATTTGATACCATTCTCCCCTTTTGTCATGATCAAAAAGATGGGGCAAGTATTTTTCTCTCCCATTTTATCATATTAAACAATATATGCATGTCCTCAAGTTGAATGAATTTTGTCCATTTAAATTTATGCTTGAGGTAGTGTACTCCCTACAACAAAATTCAGAGTGCTTTCATTGGTATCCATTAATGTTGGATCCATAGGGGTTAGTCAAACTCATAAGCCAATAAGCATTTAAAACAATGAGGCAAAAGCAGCAAATGATTCTCAAGGGCAAAAAATATATTTATCGATTAATTTGGCCAAGAAATCACTTGTTTGATATCATTTGTTATCATTTGTTATTATGTTCATACCACTTTGATATCACTTGTTGTCAAAATGTAAAGCATTTACCACTTGTTTGATATCACTTGTTAAGATGTTCTAAGCATTTACTACTTGTTAACAAATTCTTATAAATCTGACATATGTCAACAAAAACATAGATGTTAAATATTTCATATACCACTTATTGCACTTGTTCGTATATCAAAACAATAGCCAATTACATTGAGCATATTTTAGAAAAAAAAGAGCAAGAACAAGCCAAGAAATATGCATTTAAGAACATCATGTAATTTTCATATAGGGCAAAAATGAAGGCTTGATGAAATAAGATTAAAGCATGTTATTCATAGTTGGAATATATTTTCATTGCATATGTATAAGAAAAGGAAACAGAAACGAAACAAAGAACACGTCAGTAAAACTTGCTTTCAGTCATGTGGTATTCGAATACCTCTTGCCGTATTCGAATACCCATCACATTTTATAAGCTCTGAAAGAGCAAGTATTCGAATGCCTTGAAGGTATTCGAATACTCCAGATAGCATGTGACAAGTACTGATAAAGACGTTTCAGGTTATTCGAATACACATTTCGGTATTCGAATGCCCCAAATAAAACCACAAGAACTCAGACGATGTATGGTATTCGAATACCATGGGAGGGTATTCGAATAGACCTATCGAAAAAACATAGATTTTCACGTACGATGTAATGGTATTCGAATACCACAGGAGGTATTCGAATAACTCAAACATAAAAGCATACATTTTGCATCCGAAGGCATATTTGAGATAAGAAAGCTTACTTTTTCATGGAAATACTCATATGAATGCAAGTCCAAGCCTGATAGAGACAAGAAGGAGAGCTTGGAATTTATTATAGTCTTGTGCTTGCAAGCAACCATTTTCAAAAATGCCAAAGTTAGCTCTTGGCTATCAAGCACACCCGCAACACAATTCAATTTTTGGTTTTTGGTACCCAAATTTTCTTGGGTCCTTGATTGTCAGGCTTTGGGTATAGTGCCCTTAGGAACCCATACCATTTTGGTTCCAATTTTTGTATTGATATTTTTCCTTACATTGCATGTTGAAGCACTATGACCCTTCTTCCCACAATAGAAACATTTAACAAATTACATGAGATGCTAGAATTAACAAAATAATTTTTATAGGATTTGTGTTGATTATTCGGGTTATATCCTATTCCAACTTTTGAAAAACAACCCTTTGTTTTCCTAATAAAATATTTAAATTATCTCTTCCACATGTGAATTTGGCAAGGGTGTTCTTTAAATCTTCAATTTCATTTTCAAGTGTATGACATGAAGAACAAGAATACGAAGTAGAAGCATGTGAGGGATGATATGAGCATGCATCAATTAATCCTAATGTCTCATTTTCAATTTTTAATTCCTCAATTTCTTTATTCAAAATTAGAATTTGATTTTCTAAAGAAGAGATAGTTTTCTTAGATGAAGAAATTAATTTTGTAAGCCTAATTGTTTCGTCATGCAATTCTTCAAAACATCTTGTAACTCATCATAAGAAGGAGATACGTCAATTTACCTCGTTGTCGCTTTCTTCTTCTTCTTCTTCTCCTTTCGCCATAAAACATAGATGGGCTTCTTCACTATCTCGAGCTATCATATTTATCCATATCGTTGTCATCCCATGCTATGTAGACTCTTCTTTCTTTAGAGGGTTTCTTTTCAACTTTCTTTGGAAATGGCGATCTTCTTTGAGTTCTCTTTTCTTTAGGAACTTACCAAATTTTCTTACCAAGATAGATTTTGTTCATTTAGCTCAATGTTGTCCACGTCATCTCCATCGTCTTCTTCTTCATTATTGATAGTGGAGGTGGTGGCTTTAAGCGCTATCCCCTTTTTTTTTATCGTTTTCTTCACTTTGGTCAAGCCTGTTGAGTTCTAATTCATGCTCGTGAAGCTTTCCAAAGAGGGTAGCCGAGACATTGTTGACAAGTCCCTCGATTCTAAATTGCTTGTTACTTTGGGTTGCCAAATCCTGCTAAGACATCTCAACACTTTGTTAATCGATCTTCGTTAGTAAAATTCTTTCCTAATGATGCAAGATGATTAACAATGTGGGTGAACCTCTTTTGCATTTCTTGAATGCTTTCTCCTTGTTCATTGTAAATAGTTCATATTCGCGAGTTAGAGAATTGATTCTCGACCTCTTTACCTCACTAGTACCCTCATGGGTAACTTGTAAAGTGTCACATTTCTTTAGCAGGCTTTGCAATTTGAAATTCTAAAAATTCATCATGTCCCAAAGTAGGTAATGATGTTTTTGGCTACTAAGTTATTTTGAACTTTTCTTTTATCATCTTTAGACCAATCACTTCTAGGTTCTCGGTTTTACACCATTGACAACGCGTGTAGGTATAAATGCGCCATTTTCGACAAAGATCCCACACATCTAGATCAATAGCCTCAATAAAGATTTTCATTTTTTCCTTCCAATATGCATAACCATCCCCATTGAAAAAGGGTGGTCGATTTATGGAAGTTGCTTTCGATAAAACATTTGATGAAGCCATGTACTCTTGAAGCGGCTAAGCTCTTTATACAAGAGTCTAGCTACCGATACCACTTGTTACCCAAGTGGCTTTAAGTAAGGGGGGTGAATTGAGTAATTAAAGATTTTTCGCAAAAGCCTTAAACAAATAAATTATACTTGAATTTAATTATTAAAAGTCGTGAATGAGATGAAGATAAGAAGAACAATTAATAATTAAGTTGCAAGAATAAATAAAGTGCATAAAGATAAAGAGAAAGGGTAGAAAAGCAGACACGATATTTATCCTGGTTCGACCACCAACCACTTGTGGCCTACGTCCAATTTTCGCTCGAGATTTTTCACTATTCAACACAAGCTTAAAACAGTAACCTTTACATAACAGTGATACCTTTTACTAGAGGATACCTCACCCCTTTGAAGGATACCTCACCTTCTTTACAACAAGGGATACCTCACCCTTTTACTAGAGGATACCTCACCCTCACAAAATCACTAAGGATACCTCACCCTTTTACGTGTATTAGATGAAAAATAAACTCTCACTTAGAAGTGGATATTACAAGTTGAAGTTAATAAGCTCTCTAAAGGGTATTCATTTTGGCAAAGATAAAGCACGTAAAAAGAAAATAATGTAAAATTCTTTTCACCAAACAAAAATAATTCAAGTGGTTGGGGGTTTTCGTAAGAGACCCTGGTCCAGTATTTATAGAGCAAAGAAAGCAACTAGCCGTTGGGTGCCAATTAAGAAACCATTAAAAGCAAATATGGCCGTTCTTGCCATTTTTGAACGTTTCGTGAAAATCAATTTTGCAGAGACGGTATTCGAATACCTTATGAGGTATTCGAATGCCTCTTGCCAAAACTCTCTTAAAAACGATTATTTATTCGAATACCGCTTAAGGGTATTCGAATGCCTCATTTAAAAAGGTTCATTCTCGGATCTAGGGTATTCGAATACCATATACGGGGATTCAATGCCTGTGTTTTGGCACATACAGAAATATCGGTTTGAAACAGTTATTCGAATACCATATGGGTATTCAATACCACTTTGAAAACAAAACGTGTAAGCTTGAAAAACACTCTATTCGAATACCTATCGCATGATTCGAATACCTTTTAAAACCAGTTTAAATGCTTTCAAATGACCAGAAAATGGTTGTTTAATTTTGGAAAGACAATTTTGAAAATATTTCTTTGCAATGCCAATTAATGAGATATCCAATGAGGCTTTTACAAGGATCCTAAGTCCTAAAGCTTATTCTCAAGATCTTGACTTGTCATCATCTTCATGTTTGTCTTCACGTTTGTTATCATCAAAACTATTGCTCATGATAGCTAGCCAATTACAGAGTTAAGAAAATAAATTCATTTGTAAATGAGCTAGGTCTAATTCGACTCAGTTTGATTTACTTTTACCTTTATTTTTCACTAATATGAAGCTAAATAAAGTCATGCTACTTTTATCAATTAATGCTAACTATTATTATTATTATTATTATTATTATTATTATTATTATTTGGTGCGTATGAAATAGTTTAAAAGGAAGAGGGGTTACTCCATTTTAAGGTAACGAATCTCAACAAAGATTTATTGTAGTATTTGCAAATGACCTATATAAAAGCCGACTAGCAAATGTACGAAAAAATGTTAAATTAAATATTTTATGTGATGGATATGTGAATTATTTTATTAATTTAATAAGTAATTAAATTAAGTTAATTAGTTAAATTTTTATTAAGTAAAAAAGAAAGAATGATTTGATAATTATAATAATTATTAACTTGATATAAGTTAACAAAGATTTAAGAAATAATTTATGTATAAAATTCAAGGTCTTGTTCTTGATTGTAAATATTTCTTCTTCTTTTACTATCATTAAAGTAAAAAAAAAAAAAAAGTAAAGAAAGACAAATGAATAGAAAATGAGTTTTAAAATTTCTTTAATACTTTTAGAATATAATTTGATTTTTTATTCATGGATAAATATTAGTATCTTTATATTTTATTATTTGTATAAATCATGAATTCTAATATTTTTATATTTTAATGATAATTTTTTATATTAAAAATCTTTAAAAATTATAAATTAACAAGTGATATTAGAACAAAGTTATAAAATTTATAATTTTTTATTGATGACAATTAATTCTTTTCAATTTATATGAACCATAATTATAAAATTAAGATTTGTTTATTATATTATTGTTTCGTATTTGATTATTAATTTTGATCGAAACAATTTGCATATCACGTAATTGATTGTTTTCATCACATCTCCATCATGTTGATAATTAAGCATCACGTATTTTATCACGTCTCTACACATATTTATTATATTATATAACTGTGCAATATTGGAGGCTACCATTACTGATATCACTGCCTGGAGTCATATCACGGATGAAACAAGACCTGAGTAAACTGGATGTAACAGAATTGCATCCACTTTCTCTTGAAGTCATATCACGGCAGGCTTCCATTAATATTAGTAATATTTGTTAAATTAAAGATTTTACGAGTTGATTATCAAATATACAATTTTAATTTTTATATATAATATTATTAATTTAAGATAATATTATGTGAGATTTGTTAATTATTAAAGTGATCAAATTTTTAAACTAATTTAATTTTAAGTAATATGAAATTTGTTTTTCAATTATCTAAATAATGGATCTTATAAATGACATGATGACTATTTTGTGTATGAGAAATTAAAGTTCATTGTTATAAGACATTTTTATAGATTATCCAAATATTAATTAACTGCCTTTATAATAAATAGATATGATTGTTGGTAGTGTAAGTAAACTATTAGTTTTATTTATATATCTAAAAATAATAAACAATTATAGTTAGTGCATATATTATTGCCAAATAAGTTAAATTTCTTAGCATTATTATGTTTGTTATTGTATATTGATGCATCACCTAAATGAAAAAATTAATATACATTGAATGCTTAAGTGATTTGTTATTATGTTAATTTATGACTCAAAGTATTAATGTCAAACATATGATCATTGCAGTATATGTCCCCATTTCTTTAAATTCACTTGCTTTGTCCGAGTTCCAGTATTTAATGTGTTGAATTTCTCTTATTGGAACGAATAAATCTAATTTCATCTCGGTGTAATGGATCTTGATTTAACACTCCAAGTTGAGAAACCTACTGTTATTACTGCTGCTAGTAGCAATGAAGAGAAAGCTCATTATAAGGCTTGGGAAAAGGTCAAATAGATTGAGCCTGATGTTTATACGAATGAGCATAGCAAACAATATTAAGTCGATTTTTTCCAAAATTAAAAGTGCTAAAGAATTCATGAGTTTTGTAAAAGAACGCCCTCAAACTGCTGACAAGTCTCTTACTGGGACATTAATGGGTACTTTAACCATCATGAAATTTGATGATTTTCGTACTATACATGAGCATTTCATTGAAATGACAAACATTACAACAAGACTTAAATAATTGGGAATGGAAGTGGATAAGAATTTCTTTGTGCAGTTCATCCTGAACTCATTACCGCTTAAGTATGGTCTATTCCAAATGAACTATAATACCATGAAAGATAAATGGAATGTGCATGAATTACACAATATGGTAGTTCATGAGGAAACTAGACTTAAAAATCAAGAAAATCACTCTATCCATTATGTGAACTATCAATGAGCTGAAAAGACAGTTGAAAAGAAACATGAAAAAGGAAAAAAAAAACCATTAAAGATTAATGAGTCCTCTGTCAAAATCCAGAAATAATAGTCAAACAATAATATATATCATTTCTATGGAAAATCTAGACACTTCCAGAATGATTGTCCAATGTGTAAGGATTGGTTCAAAAAGAAAGGTAAATTTAATGCTTATGTGTGTTTCAAATCAAATTTAACTAAAGTTTCTCATAATACTTGATGGATTGATTCTAGATGTATAATTTATGTTTCTAATACGATGCAGGAATTCTTTACAATCCAAACCATAAGTCCAAATGAGAAGTTTGTCTTCATGAGGAATAGAGTGAAAGTTCTAGTGGAAAGTGTCAGAACTTACTATTTAATCCTAGACACTAGATATCATTTAGATTTATTTGAAACTTTTTATGCACCTAGTATTTTTAGGAATTTAGTTTCTTTGTCTAAACTTAATATTGCTAGATATTCTTTTACTTTGGTAATGAATGTTTTAATTTGTATAAGTATACCTATATGATTAGTTTTGGTATACTTTGTGGTAATTTATATAAATTGAATCTTGATAATTTATATGTTGAAACTCTTATGACCTTGTATCATAATGTTGGTACTAAATCTAATTTAGTGAATGAACGTTTTGCTTACTTGTGTCATAAACGTTTGGGTCATATTTCCAAAGAAAGAATGGAAAGGTTGGTAAAGAATGACATCCTTCCAGATTTAGATTTTACTGACCTTAATATTTGTGTAGATTGTATTAAGGAAAAACAAACAAAATCCACAAAGAAAGATGCCACGAGAAGCACTCAACTTCTTGAAATTGTACACACTGATATATGTGGATCATTTGATGTCAATTCTTTTTGTAAAGAAAAGTACTTTATCATCTTTATTAATGATTATTCACGTTATGGATTTGTCTATTTACTACTTGAGATTCTGCATGAGAAATCTCAAGTAGTAAATGTCTTGAAAATTTATGTAAATGAAGTTGAAAGGCAATTGGACATAAATGTGAAAATCGTAAAGTCAGATAAAGGTGGTGAGTATTATGAAAGATTTGATAAAATTGGACAACACTCAAATCCATTTGCTAAGTTCTTAGAAAAGTGTGACATATGTGCTCAGTACACAATGCCAAATATACCACAACAAAATGGTGTATTAGAAAGGCATAACTAAACCTTAATGGATATGGTCAGGAGCATATAAGTAACACGTATTTACTTTTATCATTGTGGATTTAAGCTTTAAAAGTTATCGTGTATTTGTTGAACATAGTTCCTAGTAAGGCAGTTTTAAAGACACCTTTTGAATTGTGGATAGGTAGAAAACTCAATTTAAGGCACTTGCATGTTTGGGGATGCCAGACAGAAATAAGAGTCTATAATCTACATGAAAAGAAATTGGATGCAAGAACAATCAGTGGATATGTTATTGGATATCTAGAAAAATCTAAAAGGTAGAGATTTTATTATCATACCCATAATACAAGAATTGTTGAAACTAAAAATGTCTGGTTCATTGAAAATGGTGAGATAAGTGGGAGTGAAGCTTCACGAAATATAGAAATTAAGAAAGTTAGAGTACAAGTTCCTTTGACTTATGTTGCTATTTATGAAATTGTTGTTTCTCATATTGTTGAATCGCATAACAATGAAGAAGAACAACAAATTAATGATCCTGAAGCTAACAATGAACCTATAATAGAACAACCACAAGAAATAACGTTAAAAAGATAATAAAGAGAAATGAGATCTGTTATTCCGAATGACTATGTGGTGTATCTACAGGAGTCAGAAAATGACTTGGAAATTAATGACAATGATCCAGTTTTGTTTTCACAAGCCATTAATAATGATAATGCTGGTAAATGGTTAGATGTTATGAAAGATGAGCTTAAATCAATGAAATATAATGGTATATGAGACTTTGTGGAATTACTTAAAGGGTGCAAGAGAGTTGGGTGTAAATAAGTCCATAAGACTAAGCGTGACTCTCATGGAAACCTTGAATGCTACAAGGCCCGTTATTGCCAAAGGTTTTACTCAAAACGATGACATTGACTATAAAAAAATATTCTCGTCAGTTTCCAAGAAAGATTCTTTCAGAATTATCATGACATTAGTAGCTATTATGATCTAGAGTTGCATCAAATGGATGTAAAAATTGCATTTCTAAATAAGAATTTAGAGGAAGATGTTTATATCAATCAACCAATGAGTTTTTCAGTTGAGGGGAAAGAGCACATGGTGTGTAAACTTAAGAAACTAATATACAGACTTAAATAAGCTTTCCAACAATGGTATCTCAAGTTCAATGATATTATTGTATCCTTCTGATTTAAGGAAAATATTTTTGATCGATGTATATATCTGAATGTCAGTAGGAGTAAGTTTATCTTTATAATTCAGTATGTTAATGACATCTTGCTTGTAACTAATGACCTTGATCTATTAAGTGAGACTAAGAAGTTTCTTTCTAATAACTTTGAAATGAAAGATATGAGAGAGACAAGTTATGTGATTAGAATAGAAATATTTTGTAACAGATCACAATGATTATTAGGCTTATCTCATAAAGCATATATCAATAAAGTTTTAGATAGATTCAGAATAAATGATCATATATTTACTTATGGAAGATCTGATCATCTTGAGGTGGTTAGATATTCAGATTCAGATTTTGTCAATTGTGTAGATACAAGAAAGTTCACATTTGACTATTTGTATCTTTTAGCACGAGGAGCAATATCATAGAAGCTGAATTTGTGGCATGCTTTGAGGCCATGGTTCAGGCTAAGTGGTTGTGAAACTTTATTTCAGGACTTGGAGTAGTCGACAGTATTACTAGGCTGCCTAAAATTTAATGTGATAATTTCGTAGTTGTCTTTTTTTCTAAAAACGATAAGTATTATAAATGTGCTAAACATATGATATTGAAATACTTTGTCGTTAAAGAAGACGTTCATAAATATAGAGTGTCAATAGAACACATTAACATCGACTTTATGATTGTTGATCCTTTGACAAAAGGTTACAACCCAAAACAATTAGTGGACATGTTGAAAGTATGACCATTGTTGACGAGTAGGCATTATTGTATATTATGTTAATATTTATATTTTATATACTTTGACACTCTGAGCTCATGAATGAATATGTTTATGTTTTACCTATTTTTCGAATTTGTATACATATTGAATAAGAATGATGATAACATGTTCTGTCTTCAATAAAGACATTATTGTTGGCCCAATTATGCGCTTCCAATTTATAGGTCATGTCAAGGAGAAGACTAACTATGTAGTACATGGAAGGGACTATGTCGATTAAATGATATACGATCATCATGACTCATGTTAGTTTTTATTCTTGATCATGATGAATGATGTATTCAATGTAAAGAAGAGTTTGTCTATATGTGTGTGTGTGTGTGTGTGTGTGTGTGTGTGAATTCATATTATATTTTGATAGACTTATCAAACTATAAAGAATGTAGTGTCACATGAGCCAAGTGGGAAAATGTTAAATTAAATATCTCATGTGATTGACATGTAACTTATCTTATTAGTTTAATAAGTAATTAAATTAAGTTAATGGACTAAACTCTTATTGAGTAAAAGGGAAAGAATAATTTTGTAATTATAGTAACTGTCAACTTGATGGAAGTTAACAGTATTTAAGAAATAGTTTCTGTGTAAAACTCAATGTCCTATTCTTGGTCATAAGGGTTTCTTATTCCTTCACTATCACTAAAGTATAAGAAGAGAGTAAAGAAAGGCAAATGAATAGAAAATGAGTTTTGAGATATCTTTAACACTCTTGAAATACAATTTGCTCTTTATTCATAGATAAAGTTTAGTGTCTTCTCACTTTCCTATTTATGGGAATCATGAGTTCTAAAATCTTTATATTTTAATGGTAGTTTTTTATATTAAGATTCTTAAAAAAAGTACAAGTTTTTTTTTAAAAAAAAAACTACCAACAAGAATTGAACTATTTAATCAATGCAATTGAATCTAATGCTAACAATATTTGATAACAAGTCTTCAAAACAGTTTTGTATCCAGACAAGTAACTACATATTTATTTTTTTATTATTATGGTCATCATCATATATAGAGGTGGCAAAACGGGCTCAACCCGTTGGGTTGGCCCGCCAATCTGTTATTTTTTTACGGGTTGGGTTCAAGATTTTAACCTACTTTTAATTTCTAACTCGCATAACCCGTCCCGTTTAACACTACGGGTTAAGCGGCGCAATGCTGTGAGTGGCACTGTCGGATTGAGTTTTTTTTTTAAAAAATGTTACAAATTAGTCTTATTATTTGTGTTTGTGATATTTTTATGGGTATGATACTAAAATTTATTTTATTTTTTATTTTTTAATCTCTATAAATTATAATTTTTCTATTTTTTAATTTTTATGAAATTTTTTATTTTTTATACATTTTGTTTTATTTTTTAGGATTAACTCACTTATTTTTTTTTTTTTTTTTTTCTTTAATTCAGCCAACCCGCCAACCCGCACTAAAGCGGGGTGGGTTAGGCTTTCTTCCAACTCATTTTTAAAAACGCTAACCCATCCTATATTTTTGCGAGTTAAATGCGGATGGATCAAAGCGGGACGTAATTAACATTTTCTTACCTCTAATCATATTCATATAATACATGTTTTATACTATTGTATAGTTAAATAGCATAAGATGGGATGGGCACAAGAATTCTGCGCGCCCTTTTGACCAAGTTAGGGAATCATCATTCTAAAAGCAGGAATGGATCCAGAAAATATTCAATAAAAGAGACAAAAATCATGAATTATATTATTAAATAAAAAAATTAAAGTTAATAAATAAAGATGATCCATTCACTTTTAAATTATTTAGTGGGTTAAAATTAAAATATATTATTTTAAATTAAGGGTAAATATATTCTTATTTATTAACTTTAAATGAGTATTTTTCTTTTAATATATAAGAGGATTTATGAATAAAGTGAAAAAAGTAAAAATAATATTTATATTAGATATTAAATGCATCACAATTATATTTGTCCTTTACATCGCATGATTTAAAAGTTAAAATTAAGTTTATATATATATATATATATATATATATATATATATATATATATATATATATATTTAATTATTAGTAGATTTATTATATAAAATTAAAAATTAATAAAAAGATGAGTTAAAATTGTAATATCAATGAATATAAAATAATTATGAATCATATATCAAATACATATTAAGTATAATTTTTTTTTAATTTCATCATTTTTAATTTTGTATAATTATCTTGATCTATAACTTGAGGTTAGTATTTATCATATTGACATTCTTTTTGTTTAAGAAAGTATTCATACTTTTCTTTTTTTATATTTTTAATAAGGCTTTTGATAATATTTGTCGAAAAATAGAATAGATATATATAATTTTGTAAACCAAAAAAATATTAGGATATAATAATAATATATAAAATTAGAGATGTATATATAATTATTAAATAAGAATGTCAACATAATAAGTATTAACTTTATAAAAAATTAATATAATTATTTTTTTATTTTTTAATAAATTTAATTTAATTACTAATATTTAAAATAAATTAATAAAAAAAGAGGTCGAAGCCCATATTCGACTTCTTATCGGTTCTTCTAACTTTGTTTGGATATTTTTCATTAAAACGAAATGGAATAGGTGGGGATTGATCGGAAAGGAAAGAAAATAAATTTTTGAAAGATTCATTAATAAGCAGAATATGTGTTATAATTTTATCTCATTTTGTTAAAAATTATTTAAGAGGAAGAGAAGAATAATTTTTTTATGTTCTATTTTATTTTTATATATTTTAAAATTTATAAACACCAAAAAATTATTATTTTTATTTTTTTTTTTCTTTATTTATCATCTAAATATAATGTAGAGGATAGTATATATATATATATGATCATTATTTAAACGATAAAGAGTGACATATACCAGTGAACGTTGCATCCGATGGATGGATATTCAAACTTAGAAAAGTCAATTTCTAACCACGTGCTCCATCGTCACGGGTTAGACTTTTGAATAAGGGTGACAATTGGGATGACAATTGAACTGACAGTAGCGAAGGTAAGCATCAAAGTTTATTTATTTATTTGTTTTAGTATATTAATTAATAGTAAGCATCAAAGTTTATTTATTTATTTTTAACGAAATAATCTCAATCATTTTTAAAAAATAGTTAAAAAAAATTATATTAATTAATAATCATAACAATTTAAAAGTGTAAACTTTGCAACTGGTAATATACAACAGAGTCACACTCATACGTTCCCTTAGCCAAATTTTAAAATACTCTTAAAATATTACTTTAGGAAAATTTATAATCATATATATTTGATTTAAAATAGTTAAATTTTAATTTAATAGTCTATATAATTATATAATCTTACATATCATTCTTTTACTAGAACAGTCAGAATACATAATAATTTCTCCCTCCACTTATCCTCAGATATAATCTTGTGGGAAATGTAAAAATCTGTTAACAAAGTTAAACTACGCTGGGCTCAGGAAAGATAGAAAACGTACAAGTGTTCAAAGTTCTTATATTTTAAAAATTTGTAATTAAGTTCATATGATTTTAAAAATTTATAATTGGGTTTCAACAATTAGAATACCGTTATAGTGCTCTAATGATAAGCTGAATTCAGAGACAATTTAAAAATTTTGAAATTATAAAAACTTAATTAAAATTTTATGAAACTATAAAAGCTCAATTTTTAACTTTTAGAATCCTTATAGTTTCAAAAATGTTTAATTAGTCCCTATCCAGCTTATGGTTGAGCACTATACTCTAACGCTAGGAACTTAATTAGAAGTTTTTGAAATAATAGGAACTTAAACAGAAAATTTTTAAAGTATAGAACTTAATTACAAACTTTAAAAATATTTGAACATCACAAAAAGTGTAAGGACTTACATATTGATTTAATATTAAAAAATTATTATTGTCTAAAGAGAAATTGTTGAGGACTTTACGTAAAAAAAAGAAGTAAAATAGATATTTTAGTCTTTTAATTTTTTTAATTTGGTCATCTATCTTTTATTTTTCTTTTTCAATTTAGTTTCTTATCTTATAAATTATCAATGTGGTCATTCGTCGCAGTTTTGTTACAAACCCTAACATAAGTAATGACGTGTTATTAACGGTGATGACATGTCATTAGCATGATGATAATGTGAATATGACATGGTGATAACGTGGTACGACTAGTGAGTAACACATCATCACTTATGTTAAGGAGATAATAGAATTATGATGGGAAGAACACATTGATAGATGATTTGCCAGATAAATGAATAAATTTTTTTTTTTAAAAGAGAAGGGACCAAAGTGATATAAAATAAAAATAAGAGACTAAAATATCTATTTTGTCTAAAAAAATGAAAAATGTTAATATTATCACATTTTTTTCTCTTACCACACATTTTATCACCTTTTTTTTATGATTGTGATTAAGTGAGAGAAAGTGATGAAAAAAAGTGATGTAATCAATGATGTAAGTAATAATGTAAAAAGTGATGTGAGAGAAAAATATAGTAATAAAATCGAGGTTGAGAAAACATATATATTTCTTTGAAAAAAATGTGTTCTTTAAATATAAGATAATAATAATAATACTTTAAACTAAATTAAAGTGAAAACAAAACACCAAACCTTCATACGACAAAAAACTTACATAAAAATTTGATGGATAATTTTATGGTAGCTATCTTTTTTTAAGGGTATAATATTTAAAATGAATTATTAAACATTTCATTGATTATTGGTTATTTTTAAATATTTATTATTGTCGCGACCGTGATTGCGGTGAAATAGCAATTCGGGAGATTTTAAAAAGATTAAAATGGAGTCACCACCAATTTTATTTGAATTTAGGAAAAATTGGAAAACTTTTATTAGAAAATAAATAGTATTTGAAAACCAGATAGGATTCGGAAGTCGGTTATATGTAAGGAAGGGTGAAAACTTAATTCCACAGTACCCCTATTACACCTGTCCTAAGATAGTACCTTAAGTTAATTGTGCAAAAACATGATAATATCAAATTTGTTTATTTTACCCTTCTTAAAAAGACTTTGTAATTTTTTTTATTTTTTTTTTTAAAGAAAAGAAGAACCAAATTATGAAAATTTAATTTTGACTTGACAGAATAAAAATTCTGCTCCTACGTACCCTCAGGGGTAATAAGGAACTCAAAGTCACGTAGTTCTTTAGAAAATAAGTGTATGTTGATTGTTTTTAATTAAGAAAAAGATTTTTGAGAAGAGATTTTGTTTGAGAACAAAATCATTCTCGTACAGGGTTGAAGTTAGTACTGGGCTACTCAATAAACTCTTATGATCCAAACGAAATTGAAGATAGCATCCGCTATTCAATCACCATCGTTGGTCATTACATTGATTAAAATTTTTATTATTATTTTTGTTTTTTATTTTTTATTTATGACTAACATTTTTTTAAAAAAAATCATTAAACTAAATAATTTTTTTTATTACCCCTTTTAAATTTTTCAAATATTTAAAGAGAAATGGGGGGGGGAGAGAAGCCAACCCACGTAAAAGTGGGCTGGTGCTACAATTCAAAAGCAAAACCCTTTCTTATTTACGGCTTTACGTTTTCTCAGATTTCTGCACTTTTGTTTTTATTGTTTTTATGGGCTCCCTATGCTGCTTAATGGTCCTAAACGCAAACAATTTAAACAAAAGCAAACTCAAGCATTTGAAGAAACAAAAGAGAGAGCTTGCGGGAGAATGTTCTGGAGAAGCAAAAATGGAGAAAGGAGAAAGATTGCCTACCACTTGTAGAATGGGCGACGGCGTGGAGGACAATGGTGACTTCGGTGCGAGGCGCGGTCAGACGGGCGGCGAGGCTTTGGCCAGTTTGCAGTTCGTAGTTTGCGGTTCCTGCTAGCGGCACGGCAACGTCAGACTCAAATCTAGTTCGTCGCTCGACTTAGGGCTAATTGACAAAGGCGCTGGCTGGCGGCTTCACGGATCCGGTGGTGACAGTGCAGATCGGGATGGTGCGACAGGCTAGGTCGCAGTTCCGACTGTGTGGTGCGGCGTCGAAGTGGGCTGCGGGTTTGAACGCGGCACGGGTTCTGGCAACTGGTTTCGCCGGCAGCTCTGGTGGGTCTTTGGTGGTGCGGCTCGGTTCTCACGGCTGATGGTGGTCGGTGAGGCAGAGGCGTGGCTGGGCGGTGCTGGCTCGCAGGTGTGGGTCGGGGAGTGACGTGCGACACGGAGATGGTGCAGCTGTGCGGATCCAGTTGAGGAGGGGTGAAGATGGTGGAAGAAGATTGGTTGTGGATGAAGATGAAAAATATGAAGAATGAAGGGGAGGAAGATGATCAATACGTGAGAAGAAAAAAAATGGAGAGAAATGAGTGTATATGGTTGTAGTGTGATTACCGAGTTAATTCGGTGGGTTAAGGTAGTGGGGTTTGATGATGATTATGGGTGGAGCTGGACTTGTATTGTTATGAGTGAGTGAAATGGTAGAGGATGAAGAAGAAGTGATGGTGGGGTGGTGAGCTTGAGGTTGAGGGAGATGGGTGGTTGGGTGTGGTGAGAAATGGAAGATGGTGAGGATGAAGTAGAGGTGGTGATGAAGACTTGAGGTAGAGAAGTTTGCTGCAAGGTGAGGGGTGAGTGAATGAAGATGATGAAAATGAGATCCTCATCCCAAAATTGAAAATGGCTCTCTGTGTTGCTCTCTCTTTCTGCCAATGGTTCTCCCAAATATCAGCCTCCCCCCTTCAAAATGAAAATGACCCTCTTGTAAGCAGAAAAAATCTACTCTGTAACCCCAATGTGATCAGTTTTTAGGTAGCAGATAGAGTGGCTCCTTGTAGTAATAGGTGTTTCCAATTCTATGTATTTTCTTTGAAGTTGTCACCTTCTCCTGCTTCACTTTGCTGTCAAATTTTCCATTTTTGCTTGTGTTGAGCATTGAACTTTCTGATTGTAGCAGTTAACGTCTGCTGTTATCTACTGGATTTTTCTTTTTTTTTTCTTTTTTTTTTTTAATTTTTAGTTTTTAGTTTTTTTTTCATTTTATTTTTTTTTTTTTGTTTGGCTATAATGGACTTATTGTGTTTGGGCTAAGAAAAATTGACCAAAATGTGAACAACAATTTTTTATTTTCTTTCTTTTTTCTTTTTTTTTTTACTTTTACTTTTTTTAGTTTTCACTTTTGTCTTTTTTTTGGAACCCGGTCAAAATTAAGTGTTCACAGTTGCCCTTCTTTATTTGTTTCTATCTAGATAATAAGAATAATCATAGTTTTTCATATTATCGTTGTAAGAAAACGAGTAAAGACATGAACTTCAATTTTGTCTGACAATGCATAACAAATGCAAAACAAGGCAAGAAAAGTGAAATGCGAGGAGCCGATGCGTTCAACAGAAATTTCAAATGCATAGAGTCGATGCGCTCAACAGAAATTTAAATGCTAGGAGCCGATGTACTCAACAGAAAATTAACATGTAACAAAAATTAAAATGCAATGAGCCGATCGCTCAATAGAAATTAAAATGCAAGGAGCAAAAAAATTAAAATGCATGGAGCTAATGCGCTCAACAAAAAATAAAATGCATGGAGCTGATGCGCTCAACAGAAATTTAAAATGCATGGAGCCGATGTGCTCAATGTAAATTAAAATGCATGCCGATGCGCTCAACAAAAATTTAAAATGCACTGAGCCGATGCGCTCAATGAAATTTAAAATGCATTGTCTTTGATGCGCTCAACGAGAAAATAAAATGTAAGGAGTCAATGCACTCAAAAAAAAAATGCATGGAGCGATAAAAAATACATGGAGCCGATGCGCTCATAAAATGCATGGAGCTGATGCGCTCAACAGAAAATAAAATGCATGAAAATATGTACTTATGCAGTTAAACATGGAATGAAAATATTTTTCTCTTTTTTCTTTCTCTTTTTTCTCTCTTCTCTCTTTTCTTTTTCTTTTTTCTTTGAATTTTATTAAAAGTCCTTTGAACTAAACGACGATTTTGGAAAGCTTTGACCAATCAAACCATTTGTTCGCGTCTCTTTTCTTCATCAGACTCTTCGGTTAGCTTGGAATCCTCTTGACTTCCTCTATCCCTTCTTCATTTCTTTTTCTTTTTTCTTCTATTTTTTTCTTTTTCATTTTTGAACACCTCATCATTCCATGGACCTAGAATGTTGTAAAGTCATCAAGGAAGGACTTAGTATTCTTTTGGACACCATCATCAGGTCATGGACCTGGAATTTTGTAAAAGCTATCAAGACAAGGACTTGAAATTATTTTGACACAATCATCAAGTCATGGACCTGGAATTTTATGAAAGTTATCAAGCCAAGGACTTCAAATTATTTTGGCACCGTCATCAAGCCATGGACTTGGAATTTGACTTTTAATTTGAATGACCTCTATGACATGCTTTTCTTCAAATTCTCACTTCCATCTCTTTTTTCGAGTACCTCTTATCTTTGGATTACCCCTTGAGATATCATTTTCCCCTTCAATTAAAACTTCTGAGTTCTTTTCGATCCAAGTTGTTCATCAGGAGATTACCATTAGATGGTCAAATTATAGTGTTGTACTCATGTTCACCTTACCTGAAGCACTATGTAACAAATATACATGGATTCAAAAGTACAACAACAAAGAAATGAACAAATTATAGTTTTTTTTTTTTTTTTGCAAATAACACCTGCATATGTGGGTTTCATGACCACAAACATACATGGATTCAAAAGCACAACATGAAAGAAATTGACCAAGTGAACAACTTCTGGACTGGTCTTGGAAGTTTGACTATACAAAAGGATATTTACAAATGATGAATATATGAAAAAAGATACAAATGAAAATATTGCATTCAAAGATGTGTTGCCCCAGTATAGATTGATTCAATTTTTATGAAAATGATCTTTAGTTGCCTTCTGCTGAGCATGCACATCAAGGCAAATTGAACCAAAGAGAAATTTTTCCAAGTTTATGACTGAATTGAATAGGACAGACATCCTAATGACCAAAAGATTTACCCTAACGTAGGTTAAATTGAACCAGGGAAAACAAAAATTGCCCAAGTTTGGAGTCAACTTGAATATGATAGAAACTTGTCCTAGTGCAAGGCTAAATTGAGGCAAAGAGAAATTTGCCTCAGTTTAAGACTAAGTAACTCCTTTTCTTCATTTTTATTTTTTTTCTTTTTGTTTTATAAGAGCAAGGAATTGAAAATTCAAAAGAGCACGAACCTTTTGTCTCAAAATTAAAGTTAATGAAAATGACAACAATTATTCATTGATCAGAATAGACTTTTTAAGGCTTGTAACGTGGCTAGGGTTAAAGGTTATGAAATGAAAGATATAAGGCTCAAACAAGTGTTTAAGGGTTGAATGAGACCAAGGATCCTTGTTCAAAATTAAACCTTGTCAACTGATTTTGCATTTTCAAGCACACTTTTCTTTTATTATCCTTTATTTCCCTTTTCTTTTCACTTCAATAGTTCACCTTTGTTGTGACATTTTTCATTTCATTTTCTTTCTCTTTTTTTTTCACAGAAATCATAATTTTCACTTTGTGTTAACCCCTAATGTAGGGGTGATCCTTGTCCAGGATTAAATTGAAAAAAACTTTTAAGCTCAAAAAAGGGGACAATAAAAGATAATGAAAAGATGAATTCCTGTAGAAGATAAAGAAAGATGGTCAATCTTCATTTCAAATCTTGACTACTCATTTTCAAAAAATTTAATTTCGAGACAAAAAAAGACAGTGCATGCCTAGTGATGACTATCTTACTCCCTTTTATTTTTTTATTTTTTTATTTTTTGCTTTTTTTTGTTTTTTTGCAAATAACACTTACACTTGTGGGCTTCATGACCACCAATTTTTTTTCAGAACGAGAATCCCATGGGATCTAAACCCAAAGAAAGCAAGAAAAGAAGAAAAAGGAACTACAAGAAAGACATGACAAGAATCTGAGGGTCAAGAACCTAGGAAAAAGAAACAAGGTATGTTGAGATCCATTCAAATCCATTATATCAATGCTTCAAGAAAGTTTATATGAGTTCATCATCATAAAAGTCTAAGATGGCAATCTCATCAATTAACGCCTCAGATCATCAGTTGTTCAGAGGTTCCAAATCACTGGAGGTCGATTGGTATAGACAGAGTGAGACCGTGGAAAGTGGAGTTGTGAAGGTTGCTGATTTTGCATGTATCTTACTCCCCCATTCTCTTTTCTTAGGAGAAAAATCCTTCTTCAAAATCACCTTCATTGTTGTCGATTGCCAATTTTTCAGCTTTTACCAGAACTTCAATCCTCTCCCCAGCAGCTATTAATTCAGCAAAGTCTCGATACACAATATCTGCCATTATCTCAATATATGGAGTGATGAGATATAATTATACAGTTTCAAACCCAAGTGCAGGTTGTTTCAAGTAGTAAATTCTCAGGAGTCCGAGGTCGATCCACAGGGAATTGATGAAGAGAAAATTATTTGAGGTACGGAGAAGATTTGTCACAATACTAAAAATGATATAAGTTGTTCACAGATGAAAAAGATTTGCTTGGGTTAGAAGATCCACTCTTGGTAATAAATTAAAAATAAGATTATTTCGTTTTATAACTCAATTGAAATCATGCATAATGAAGATTCCAATCGGAAGATTTAGCATTCAAAGTGCAATCATGTAATCATATAATGGTTCCAATAATTATCTACTACTACTTGTAAATCGTCAAAAGCATCCACTGTGTCAATCCTATTATCTACAATAGATCAAGATATTCATTATACAAGAAGAGTTTCTAAATTAATTGGAAACAACATACAACTCATATAAAGATCACATAAAAATATATCATTTAAAGCACAAGAAAGAAATTAATCTAACCTTAACTTATTACCAAGAGTTTCACCTTTTCACCCAAGCAAGATGAAGATTTAGTTACTCATAGACAAGAAGAAAGAAAGAGAGAAGAAGAAGATGATGAATATAACTTCAATTAAGAACAATAGAAAACCACACAAAGGAAAACTAATAACACAATAACATAAACTAAACTCTAAGCTAACTAACACCCCCAAATGTTCAGCCTTTGCCTCCTTTTATAGAATTCAAGGAGTGTAAGAAGACGATAGAGTTGTTTGATGATAAGAAGTAAAATCAAAATAGATGATGAATGAGCTGAAATTATGGACTTTCTTGTCTCCGAAATGTCTCTGCTCTTAGCTCATGGCATGCATCAAAATTGAGCCAAGTGGTCTTCATGAAAGTTCTAGGAAATTGTCTCAACTTTCCAGGGACACCAAGTTTAGCCAAATATAATAACCAGAACCCGAGATATAGCCCAATTACTGCTCATGGGTTAGGCCCAAATCCAGCACATCTGTTCTGACTTCAAAGTCCAATATCACCTTTAAGGAATCCGAATTAGCTTTTGTGTTCTCATAAAAGTTGTAGATATGAGTCTTAACCTTCCACTGTCAAAATTTCAGAATTGCTGAACTCCTATAGCCCGAGATATAGCCTAATGAGTGCATAAAGGCCAAACTGTCAGGTTCAAAATGGTAGATTTTGCTTCAACTCCAATTTGAGTTATCCAAACATGTGTTTCTGGTCTTGAGGCCTTCATGAAAGTTGTAGAAATTTATCTTAGCTTAAAAACAAGACCAAAATCACATCCATCGGATATTTGTAACTCAAATTATAGCCAGTTTACTGAAAAAGTCAAGAGAGAAGGTTATACAATGAATGAAATATATTGCTATTAATGTGGCTTTTGCTATCAAGTGAATAGTTATTAGAGAATTATCTTAACTTTTCAACAAGACCAGAATCACATTAATCAGATAATTACAACTCAAGTTGTGGTCACTTTACTTAAGAATGGACTCACCCAAATTAATGATAATTCAAGCAATAATTTCTTCAATGATCCAATTAAGCTTAATTTCATAAAATGTGACAAAATTAACTTAATTAAGTCAAATTGAACCTTAAGAAGCCTAGTTAGAGGATTACAAAATGCATAAAATACATTGTTATCATAGAGCTCCCAAAGTCTCCAAGAAGTATGAACACATTTTTATCAGAGTCAACGGTGGTTGCACTTCTGCTGCGAGAGCCCTCCACCTTTGGGCATGTTGCTTGAAGGTTTCCTCACTTCCTTTTTGCATCGAGCTCAATTGTTCTCGGGTAGGAACTGCATCCAGATTAAACTTGTATTAATTCATGAATAAATTAGCTAATTCCATCCAACGATAAATCTTACAGCGGTCTAAATGAAGATACCACTCCAAAGTAGGGCCTGTAAGACTTTCGTGAAAAAAGCTAATGAGGAACTTATCATCCTTAGATCAAACAGTCATCGTGGTTCTATAACTGATTAAATGAAACCGACGGTTACTACTCCCGTCATACTTGGCAAAATCAGGAATCTTGAAACCTTTAGGGATTATGACATCAGTGGTAGGACACAGATCTTCTATTTTGAGTCGTCCATAAGCGTCGAGGCCCTTGATTGCCTTGATCTGTTTCTCCATCATCTCCATCCACTCTTCTTTCATCTTGTCTTTCTAAGCCCTGACATGACTATTTCCAGAGCAAGGCATTATTGCCTGCTCTGGAACATATGCATGAGGTTGTTCCCAAGTAGGGCCAGTATAACCAAGAATTTCACCATGAGTGCCTTCCAAGGTGCGATACCCCTCCCCAATAGGCATGACTATCAGTGTTGTTTGAGGTGCTTGCTCATGGATTCCCACAGCGATGCCTGAGGTTACATTCGAGAATATTGGGCCAGTTTTCGATGGCACATTTACGTATTCTTTAACCCTATTTGTACCTTTATTTCCACTGATTAAGTGGAGAGACTCCCTCAGATCTTGCAATATTGTTTCATCCTTGCTTGATTCTCAGATATCTCATTCATTCTCCTTGTCATTTCATCGATTTCTCTACTCAAGTTTCTCCCTGTCTCAGGATTATTTGCAACTATTCTGGTCCGAGATCTGGTATTGTGAACTCAAGTTTGATTGGTCTCTTCTTTCTTAGGTCCCGCAATGGTTCCTGAACTAGTTTAATTTATTAAAACAAAGACTACATGAGAAACATAACATGAAATGAATAAGACGCATGAGATGCGTAAGGTGAAATGAATGAACTTTAAAAATATTTTTTTCTTTTTTTTTAAAATGCTATGAATGCCTTGAAAATGTAAGATGATGATTTTTTTTTTAAAAAAGATGATGTATTTTTTTCTTTTTAATCTTTTTTCCTTTTTTACAAAAATGCTATGAATGCTATGGAAGTGTAAAGGTGATGTATATGTTTTTTTTTCTTTTTCAAAAAAAGTTATGAATGACATGAAAATGCATGATGTTTTTTTAATACTAACAATGCTATAAAAATGCAAAGTATTTTTTTTTTATTTTTTTTAATGCAAGGAAATGACAAGAAAATGCAATATGAGGTATTTTTTTAATTTTTTTTAAAGGAATGCAAGATTGAATGACATGAGAAAGAGATATATCAAGAAGAAGTATGCTCCCTTTGTGTCCTAATCAAGTGAAACTTAAAGGTTGGATTTCCTTAAAGTCACGACTCTAATTTTGACAGCTACTATGTTTAATCTATCAGTGCAAGATTTTTTTAGGACAGATCTAGACCTCTAAAAGTCATGGTCCACAGATTGCCCCTATCTTGAAAAACAGAGACCCAATTCATGAATTAATCACAAGTAGGGATAAACCCTCTCAATATGACTAATCCATGATATTGGTAACAATCTGAGTGGTGTCTCGACCAATGTCAAGTGAGCATGAAGACCCTCAATAACAAATGTCGAGACTCCTCCTATTCCTCAGGTTCGCGCAGACTCAGGTATAGAGCCCAAAAAGTGTGTGAGGTAACTGATAGTGGCGTGTGTGAGGGAGCATACAAACTTGTACAAAAATTTAAAAAGACCAAAATTTACCCCTCAACCTCCAAAACATATATACAACAGTCAGCCAACAATCATCTACCCTAAGGTTTTAACAATTCAACGCAAAATATATATACAAGTCAAGATATACACAAGATAATGCTATCAAATATTTACACCAAAGTATTAAACAAAAACTATTTACAAGCAAACAAGAAAACAAAAACAAGGACAGAAATGAGTAAAATAAATAAATAGAGATTATTAAAAATTTGCACAACTAACCACAATAGGCCTGACTCTCAAAGAGTCCCCAGTGGAGTCGTCATCTGTCGCGACCAGGATCGCGGCGAAATAGCAACTCGCGGGATTTTAAAAATGAATGAAAAATGGAGTCACCACTAATTTTATTTAAATTTAGGAAAAATTGAAAAACCTTTGTTAGAAAATAAATAGTCTTTGAAAATCAGATAGGATTCAGAGGTCGGTTATGTGTAGGGAAGGGTGGAAACTTAATCCCACAGCACCCCTATCACACTCGTCTTGAGACTGTACCTTAAGTTAATTATGCAAAAACATGATAATCTCAAATTTATTTATTTTACCATTCTTAAAAAGACTTTGTCATTTTTTTATTTTTTTAAAAAAAGAAAAGAAGAACCAAATTATGAAAATTTAATTTTGGCTTGATAGAATAAAAATGCTGCTCCTACGTACCCTCAGGTGCAATGAAAAACTCAAAGTCACGTAGTTCTTTAGAAAATAAGTGTGTGTTGATTGTTTTTAATTAAGGAAAAGATTTTTTAGAAGAGATTTTGTTTGAGAACAAAATCAGTCTCGTACAAGGTTCAAGTTAGCACTGAGCTACTTAATAAACCCTTATGATCCAAATGACATTAAAGATAGTATCCGCCATTCAATCACCATCGTTGGTCATTATATTGATTAAAATTTTTATTATTACTTTCGTTTTTTGTTTTTTATTTATGGCTAACATTTTTAAAAAAAAATCATTAACCTAAATAATTTTTTTTATTACCCTTTTTAAATTTTTCAAATATTAAAAGAGAAATGGGGGGGAGAGAAGCCAACCCACATAAAAGTGGGCTGGTGCTACAATTCAAAAGCAAAGCCTCTTTCTTATTTATAGCTTTACGTTTTCTCAGATTTCTACACTTTTGTTTTTATTATTTTTATGGGCTCCCCATGCTGCTTAATGGTCCTAAACGTAAACAACTTAAACAAAAGCAAACTTAAGCATTTGAAGAAACAAAAGAGAGAGCTTGCGGAAGAATGTTCTGGAGAAGCATAAATGGAGAAAGGAGAAAGATTGCCCACCACTTGCAGAGTGGGAGACGGCGTGGAGAACGGTGGTGACTTCGGTGCGGGGCGCGGTCCGACGGGCGATGAGGCGTTGGCTGGTTCGAGGCTCGCGGTTCCTGCTGGTGGCACGGCAACGTCAGACTCAGATCTGGTTCATCGCTCGACTCGGGGCTAGTCGACGGAGGTGCTGGCTGGCAGCTTCACGGATCCGGTGGTGACAGTGCAGATCAGGACGGTGCGACAGGCTGGGTCGCGGTTCCGACTGGGTGGTGCGGCGTCGGAGTGGGCTGCGGGTTCGAACGCGACATACGTACTGGCGACTGGTTTTGCCGGTAACTCTGGTGGGTCTTTGGTGGTGCGGCTCGGTTCTCACGGCTATTGGTGGTCGACAAGGATGAGGCCCGGCTGGGCGGTGCTTGCTGGCGTGGGTCGGGGAGCGACATGCAACACGGATATGGTGCAGCTGTGCCGATCCAGTGGAGGAGGGTGGAGATGGTGGAAAAAGATTGGTTGTGGATGAAGCTGAAAAATATGAAGAATGGAGGGGAGGAAGATGATCAATACGTGAGAAGAAAAAAAAATGGAGAGAAATGAGTGTATATGGTTGTAGTGTGATTACTGAGTTAACTCGGTGGGTTAAGGTAGTGATTTTTTATGATGGTTATGGGTGAAGCTAGACTTGTATTGATGCGAGTGAGTGAAATGGTAGAGGATGAAGAAGAAGTGGTGGTGGGTGGTGGGGTGGTGAGCTTAGGGTGATGGAGATGGGTGGTTGGGTGTGGTGAGAAATAGAAGATGGTGAGGATGAAGTAGAGGTGGTGATGGAGACTTGAGGTGGAGAAGTTTATTGCAAGGTGAGGGGTGAATGAATGAAGATGATGAAAATGAGATCTCCCCCCAAAATCGAAAATGGCTCTCTGTGTTGCTCTCTCCTTTTGCCAATGGTTCTCCCAAATATCAGCCTCCCCCTTCTTCAAAACGAAAATGACCCTCTTGTAAGTAGAAAAATCCACTCTGCAACCCCAATGTGATCTGTTTTTAGGTAGCAGATAGAGTGGCTCCTTGCAGTAATAGGTGTTTCCAATTCTATGTATTTTCCTTGAAGTTGTCACCTTCTCCTGCTTCACTTTGTTGTCAATTTTTCCATTTTTGCTTGTGTTGAGCATTGAGCTTTTTGATTGCAGCAGTTAACGTCTGCTATTATATATTGCATTTTTTTCTTTTTTTTTTTTAGTTTTTAGTTTAGTTTTTTTTTTTCTTTTCATTTTCTCTTTTTTTTTTTGTTTGGCTATAATGAACTTATTGTGTTTGGGCTAAGAAAAATGGACCAAAATGTGAATAACAATTTTTATTTTCTTTCTTTTTATTCTTTTTTTTTACTTTTACTTTTTTTAGTTTTCACTTTTGTCTTCTTTTTTTTTAAATCCGATCAAAATTGAGTGTTCACACTTATATAAGTATCATCTAATGAATACTTGACATTTACCCAGAGTATCATAGAAATTCCCTAAAATGGTTGAAACATACTAAACTTTGTTAACGTGAACTAGCATTTATATTAACATATACCTAAACGAAATAAATAAACTATATATATAACACACACACAATATATATATATGAGACATATCTAGTGAGAGGAGTGGTTATTGTGAGAGGGTGAGAGGAATGAATCTTGACCATACAATCATACATAAATAGTTAAGATTAAAAGTTACTTAAAGGTCATGTGACCACTTAAAAAAGTCACATGTATTTATGTTCTAATCTTGACCATTTATGTAAGATCCAATAGTCAAGATTTACTCCTCTCATTCTCTCATAATAAACATTCTTGCACTTGATCTCACCTATATATATATATATATATATATATATATATATATATATATATATATATATATATATATATATATATTAATGTGACGAAAAAAATTTAAATAGGGTGAAATAGAAAAAAAAAGTAAATAATTTTGATAAAACATCTGTAAAGTTTGTAAAATATTTTTTTAATGTAAATATCATTACTGTTTGCAATTGATCATATCCATCAAGTTTACACGGCTTAGTTCCATTTGAATCACATCTTTGTAAAAAAGGACTTAGTATTCGCCTATCCCACCTAAATTAGTAAATTAGTCTTGTACGTTATGGTCATCTTCTTACCTTATTTCTTATTTTATTCTCTAATTTTGTCGTTCTCCACTTCTCCGGAACGTATAACAAAGAAAGATCATTACGAAACAAACACAGCTTTGAATGTTTTTGAAGTCTAAAATCAATATTTGATGACTATGTTAAGAACCGTTAGTATGAATCATACTATTAATTGAATTAATAATGTGAACAATGTCTTTTTAATATTGACATATGTATTTTTTGTCACGTATTTTGTACCTTAGAAAACTTGCTTTTAATCATGAATATTTTATATGTGGCAATATTAAGAGTTACAAGCAGATATAGTTAGAAAATATAAAATTATGATAAACATGGAAATCATACAAATACCACGGTGAAGGTGATATATAAAAAGATTTTTCAAAAGTTAAGATGTGATTAATCTCATTATATTGATATATGACATATACTATTTTTTATTGGAATTCTTTTAGCATAAATTATTTTTTCCTTATATATAAATTGTGTTTTAAATTATATTTTCATTTCTTGTTCACAATTTTAAGTTATGTCATTTTTAATTTTTATTTTAAAATTTATGTATTTAATTATTTTTCAATATTTCACTAAATATTCTTTAAAGCAATCATATATCAAAATAAGCAATATAATATTAAAAGAAAAGTTTGGAAATGCACGGGTTATAAAACCTAGTTTAATGACAATGTTTTTTTTTTTTCGATTTCTAGTTTAATGACTATGTTAATAACCATTAATATGAAACATGCTATTAGAATAATGTGAACAATTTCTTTTTGATATTGACATCACGTATCTAATGTCAAGTATCTTATGAACTTTAGTAAAGATTTATTATAATACTTGCATGTAATCTATTAATAAAAAATACTAACAAAATTAAACCCAAAACATTGAGTACAATGTAAACAGTTTGATGCTAAGAGATTATCTCATTATACGATCATCATATGACTGGAAAACAATATCATTGCCCATCACACAGTAAGGAAAGTTTTTGCATAAAATGAAAAATGTTGTCTTTCACAACTATTTATGTGATAAAATTAGAGTATAGATATATAGAAATTAAGATGGACTCACAAATAATTTAATGATAAAAATTGTAGAGATATAAGGTAATGTAAGTGTAAGTGTAAGTGTATGTGAGTAGTATTGTTGGCATAAAATTAGTGTATACAAATAAAGTGTATTGTGTTAATATAAATTATTAGCATATATGTAACGGGCAGCTTTATTAGAGAGAGAGAGAGAAAAATGGGTTACTTTTCTCTTAATGATAATATTGGAAATTTGCTAAACCTACATCTTAAATTAAAACTTCCAAAAGCACCAAAGGGCAAAGGTATTCCAACATGAGAATGACAAAAATATCTGCACATATGAGATTTGAGAAGATTATCTGTGATGAAACTGAAGATAGATATTTATTTAATAAATGAGGATTAGAGGAGAGATTATACTATCAATTTCGTAGCTACCTGCAACCTGTCAAATATATTTTTTTATTTAGTATTTCACATATTATTTTTTTTTCTTTCACTTTGAGATGAGATGAAAAATTATTTTTTTATTTTACAATGAATTTTTTAATGAATATATACTATTATTGTAATAATTATTTATGTAGATTGATTATTACAAAATATAATTGAACTTAATATGTTATTTGTGATATTCTTTTGATTTTGTAAAAATTTTAATTTATTGAACAATATTATTGTATGTAATGTTAAATTTTATTTTATTTATATTTTTTTAATTTCATTTTGAATTATTAGATACCTGTAGATATCCATAAATACTTGCCTCCCCATGTGAAAATCATAAATGGTTACTTGCAATTGGGAGAGGCGGTAGCCCCATTACCATTCCTAATTCGACTTCTGACAATCGTCTTGTTTGCCCTTTCACTCTATTTTTCTTTCATTCTTGCTTTCTTCTTTTTAATTATGAGTATTCTTTTATTCTTCTTTTGACATTTTGTTGAAACTTTCAAGTGCTATTTTATTTTTCATTTCTCTTACATCTATACTTAGGGTATTTTTATTGGGTTTAGGATTTCAATTTTAGAGGAGTAATGGTGCCCACTCATAACAACTCGTTTATTTGACATTTTAAGGTAAACTCATAACCTAAAATATTAATTAATCAATTTTATTGGTACCATTTCATAGTGTGTGATATGTACAGTGGATTTACAATGATGCTATTTGGGATTTATTTGAGATTTAGGAAATTAAATTAAACAATTTTATGGTATGTAAATTATTTACGCATTGTTGGTATTTTATGCCTATAGAATAGTACATAGAACCACCAATTTGACTATGCAAATTTTTGTGCAAAGACCAATTGGAAAATCGATATGTAATGTGAGTGATTCTTACTTACAATACATCTATTTACACTTTATCAATTTCAAATTGATTTTGATACTGGAATTTGAATATAATAAAGCCTTAGAAACTTTGGGATAATCATATTTTTTAAAAAACTCACTATTGACTTTGTATATTATTCTGAGTTGATAGTTTTAGTTATATTAAAATGTTTTGATATTAGTTATAGGCCAAATATGATAAATGTTACGTATAAGGATTTATACCTATGATGGCATCAGTTGTAAACATTGACTTGGACCAATGATAGTAACTGATATATTTAATAGTTATACTTGTAGAAAGGAAATTTAAGTTTATTTGAGTGAGTCTTCTATTATTGGGAAATGCTATAAATTTACTTGATTGCATCATATTTTAAGCTTTGCCTATTTTAAATTTTATTTTCTTGAAAGACATATCATTTTAATTTCTAAAAAGTATTTTAATTGAGAGAAAACTTTGCCAAACTATGTATCTAATAGAAGTGACTGCTAACTTTAGTGCACTTGAGATTAGATTAGGCCCTAACTAGTAGGGCAAATGTTGATTCTGTGTGTAGGCCAACAAATGTGGGTTGACAATGGTTTTAAGCTTAATGCTCGTCATTCGTTAGTTCAAGCCTTGACTTGTCTTACTGTTAGTTACCCATCGATTATGTGCTCATTCTGATTTAGTTTCAGCTAATGGATTCTCTCACATAGACTACGTTTTAAATAGTTATAATTTATATATTGAAAGATTGGAAGTTGTTTTTCATTAACTATTATTTTTTTCAATTTAAATTTTTGATGATTTGACTTGAATTATTTTATTGAGAAATTTTTTTATTATATGATTTTTTTTACTTCTTAATAAAAGACTCGTGCTCCGCTTGTTCTATTTATGTATAATAAGTAGTAACTGCTCATTGAATTGCGACTTACCCAAATCGTAATTATGTTTTTTAAATAAAAGAAAGAAAATAGCTTTCAGTTCTACTCTTCTATTTTGATTGAGAAGTCTAATACAATTTACTATTAATGAGTCCGACACATTGTTCATGTACACATATTTGAGGATTTATTTTATTTTAATATTAACTTTAGTTTGAAAACATTATAGATTATTGATCTTAGAGTTACTTCATTATTTCCACAAGTAAGTTTTTAGATCGATAGTAAAACTTTAATTGATATTTTGATAAATTACAATTACTATATTTGGTTATTTATAAATATTGATAGTATATAATATTTGATATTAAATTATATTTTGAGGCCCGATGGTGGATACTGAGATTGTTTTCAAAATCTATGTAGTTTGCAAGCTTATTTGTATTTTGGGGAAATATAAAATTACTGAGAAAACTCTGTTTGAATTTCAGTAGATTTTTTGTATGTTTGAAGTGATTAACAACCTTATTGATGGCGGGTGCTATTATGCACCCTGCCAAGTTTAGACTTGTTTACTTTCTACTGTTACTGTGATTTTTTTTTTTTTTAGATTAATTTTTTGAGGAGTTTTTTTTAGCGGTCATCGCCGAAATTGACCATAGTAAAACCGCCATCGCCATCGCCGGAAACCGCCGCCGCCACCATGCCCGGCCACCGATCACCACCTTACCACCGCCAGATATGCCGTCAACCACCGCCGGAGATTTTACCGCCAGTACTGCTGCATGGTTTCTGACCACCACTGCCCACCGGACCACCGTCTGCGATCGCCGTACGACCGCCACCACCGCCGGTTCCCCACTCAGACCAAAAAACTTGAAAAAAAAAACTGTCAGCAGGTTCAGAATGTCTAATGATTTATTTTATGAATAAATCAATGTTATTCTTTGATGTGCTACACCCTCTTTTAGAGGGTGTATATTAGAAATGCCCTTATTGATAGTTATATGTCAGTTATTTATAGTTTAGAAGCTTGTGTGACTTAGATTAGTTTATGAGTTATCTTTGTCATACACCAATCATGGATTCTGAGTTGTGAGTTGTGACAACTAATTATTAATTAATTATATTGTTAAAAAATTATTAACTAATTATAATAGTTAATAATTAATTAATAATATATTAATGATTTATTAATTTAATATTCATAACTTATTAGTTAGACAAATTTGTTAAAAGTAAGATTATTGGTACTCTTAATTACCTATTTATACTTTTTATTAATTAATCAAAATTTTAGTTTTTTCTAAAAAAATATTATGAATGATTAATAAAGAGTATGGATAGAAAAATTGAGAATGTCAATAGTAAGATCTATTTGTTCAGTACCTATTTCCTTATTCTTCTTTACATACAATACTGAATTTTTCCAAAATTAAAATATACAGCATTATAAATGACCAAGTCTAATGTGCAACTGTTGCTTTAATAAGCGATAATTTTTTAACCATCAGAATTAGGTTAGTATGGAGAGATTTGTGTAGTTTTAATGAGATCATATGTTCAAATAATATCATTGTTAAAAAAAAAGTGATTATTTTAAAGCCGATGGATACAATTTCAAGTCATTAATATTTTTATTTCACCACAAATAAAAAGTCATTAATCTTTTTATAAAATTTAAATTTTTCTTTTGATATTATTTTATAAAATTTAAATTGAACTTAACAAATTAAAAATAATCACGCAGGTATGATTGTTAAATAAATCAAATCAGCTCCATTTCAGGGAAAAACATCAAAATGTACACTACGACACTGTACTCATCTCTAAACAGGATGCAACAAAGACGAAAAAGGGAAATAAGAAAAAAAAAATCCTAAATTTGGATTTTAGAATTTCACACAACCATAAGCTGTGGACAACCTAACGCCGGAAGCGGAGATAACGGGGACAACGGCGGAACCGAGAAAATCTCCTTAACATCACCGTCCCAGAACCCGGTCCAAATAGACGGCGTTAACGGAATCTCGCTGGTACACTTAACGTCTGATTCCGTCGTTTTCTCTTTTTTCACCACCGCCTTTATTTCTTCAACTTCCTCCGCCACCGCCGACTCCCCTTCGCGGCGGCGCTTCCTCTCACCGTCGCCGGTGGCCGCCGCCGCAGAGCCAATTTCCGAAGGGAAGTTGATTATGGCTTTGGAGCCACGGAGTTTGAACGCGGCTCGATCGTAAGCTTTGGCGGCTTCGATGGCGGTGTCGAAAGTTCCGAGCCAAACCCTAGACCCGCGCTTGTTCGGGTCGCGGATCTCGGCGGCGAACTTGCCCCACGGCCTCCGTCGGACTCCTCTGTAGTGCTTCTTCTCCTCCGGTTGTTGGTTCTGCACGAACACTTCCGGAACCTCCTCCTCCTGTTTCGGATCCAGGTTTCCGAATCGGATCCACTCGGTCTTCTTCGGGAGAGAGATCTGCAGCGACGGTTTCCGATTCAATTGAGGTTTCTTCTTCTTCTCGAGTTGTGGTTTTAGGGTTTTTGGGGTTTCGAGGTCGATGACTTGGGGTTCGGACTCGAATTCGAATAGGGGAATTTGGGTTTCGGGTTCAATTAGCTCGGTGACGTAATGGTTAAAAGAGATGGAAGAGTCAGAAGTGTAAGATTGGGACTCAGATTGAGAGGAGCAAGGGTTTGGTTCGTCGAGTTCAAACCAGAATTTGTTTTGGGTAAACTCTAAAGTTGAAGTCCCCAGTGGAGAGAGTTCACCTAGAAGATGCAGTTTGATGCGGTTGAGAGCTGAAACTTCAAGTGGGTTCGCCATGAGTATCTCTTAAATTGAAGCGCTTTATTTTTTTTAAAAAAAAATTAGTGTAATATATTGATGATTTTTTGAAGAAGATTAGTAGGAAGATGATGAAGGAGAGGCCTTGAAATTTTAAGAAGGATATGAGATGATTTAGGATAGGCGTGTGTCTAAGTGAAGTGGAAAAGGGATATATATAGTAGAGAGAAAGGTAAATGTTTGAACGTTTTGAAGACTTTCAACTGAGGCGCTACGATGGAAGCAGGAAGCATCGTTTTTCCTTATCAATCATTCTTCGTTTCATCACGGGGATGGATTGAATTTTCTCCTACGGTAGGGAACATGCAGTAACCTTGCTCCAAATCCTGTCCTTGTCCACGTCAACCGCATCTCGTTTTGAGGTAATTTACCGTATGTTTGTCCTTTCCGTTGCCGTTACTAAAAAGCTCTTCCTTTTGATTTTGATTCATAATCTACAGAACTTTATACTATTAACAGATTATATATTATTATTATAATTATTTCTTTAATAAAACGGTTTAATGCCTTTTTAATTGAAATTTAATTTTAATATATTATTAATGTAATTTTTTTTATTAATTAATTATATATTATTATAGGTGTAATTTTTAAATAATTATTATAAAAATTAAATATCTTTAATAATGTAATACACATTTAATTAATAATGTAAAAAACATTTACACTAAAAATATATCACAATTAAATCCTTTGACTTATTGATTGCAAAGTTTTTTATGTTACAAGTTTTAAAAATAGCGTATGCCAATTGATAATTAGATGTAGATGGCTTTCGTTTGAGAAAATCAAGGAGTTGAAGACAGGGAATCATGGCCTGAGGATTTGGTCACTTGGTTAAGCTGGATCTAACGTGCAAGCAAAGTATTACTTAATTTACTCTCAGTGACTTTGCTGTTTATTATATGCTAGTATATATCCCGTGTGTTTCGTGACTTTGTTGTTTATTATATACTAGTATATATTGTGTCTCGCATGGGATTTTTTTTTTAATTATATAGAATTTTAAAATTTTAAATTAAGAATGATTCTTAAAATTAAAAAAGTACATAATATTTAAATTAAAAGATATTTTTTAAAAAATTAAAAAGTATTTGAATTTAAAATTTATTCATAGAAATTTTTTGATATTAAGAAGATATATAAGGAATTGATAAATAACTAATTAAGTAAAATTGAGAATTTACCAAGAAGATTTGATTTGTAAATGATAAGAAGAAAAAATAAGAAAGATATAATTGAATAAATAGAATAAACCTAAAATGAAAATTAAGATAGAAGAAATGATATGTGACATTTGAAGAATGAGAGTACTATAAAAAAAAATTCTTACTCTCAAGGAAAAAAAAGTAGGATAAAAAATATCTCACTCTAAAAAAAGACTATTCTGATTTATAATATAGGGGTGGATATATGTATAAATGATTAATGTATAGTAAAATTTTTGTTACCTTTAATTTTTGTAGGCTTAAAGACTTCTATCTATTAGAAAATACAATTACATCTATGTGTAATTCAGCGTGGAGACATGATTTTTCTTCTTGTGTTTTTTGAGTTATGAACTTATTAGTTACTAATGGTTAAAGTTGTTTGATCTGTCTTACTAATTTATTTTTGTTCAAAATTAATTATGATAGATTTAAATTTTAGAAATTAGACTTAATATATTTTTGGATCAGGTTTGGATCGTATTTCGGGTTGGTTCAATTTGGCCTAGTGTTATACATTATTTTAAAACTTATATTTCTTTTGATAATTAGTTACAAACAATAAATTTTTTTTAATTAAATTGATAACTTTTGCATAACATAATAATATATTTATATTAATATTATTTGTTTCAAAATATATATTATAAAATAGAGGTAGGATTAACTTACACCAAGATAAATCTTTTTTGACTTACACTCATTTTAAATTTATTAGATTCACTTTCATCTAATGGTTATTTTTAACGAAATAATCTCAATCATTAGATGAAAGTGAATCTAACAGTTGAAAAGGAGTGTAAATCAAAAAAGACTTACACTGGTGTAAACCAATCCCCCCTTTATAAAATATACTTTAATTTTAATTTTTTAATTTTAAAATTTTATGACTTAACTATGCGTAATGTTTAAGTTTATTTATCTCATCTAAATATTAAGTCAACTTAGTTTCAATCCGATTATTAGTTAGGTCATGACCAAACTAAATTTAAGTCTATAAAATTGGCTCAATTAAAATATCGAGTTAAGTTTGAATTAACTCAAATTCGTCTCAACCTCGATGTACACCCATGCTAATGGTTAGACACTTGACGTAGAGAACAAGAAAAGGAAAAGATTAAAAGAAAGAGAGAGCCGGGGGGAAAAAAAACCCCTTTTAGAACCGTGATCCTTGTCACTTCCTATTTCATGTTATTTTCGCCTCCTTAGAACGATTATAGTTTTGAGAAACAGTCTTTTAACCATTTCTCATGTTAAAAGAAAAGGAAAATACACATAAATCCTTTAAACCCAGGCATTTTGACTTACACTAATACTTCAAGAGTTATTATCGAAGGATTATAGGGAAAAAAAAAATTCCAAGTCTTTTTGGACATTCAGTTCAATAGTTATTATCGAACGACTCTAGAAAAGTTGTTATTGTGGAAACTGTAATGCTTAATGGTGATTGATAATTCAAGACAGTACACATGGCCCCTTAGCCTTCCAGCTCTACCACCCTTGAATTTTTTTGGTAAAGCTGACTTCGTCTTCCAATTGCATTCAATTATACGCTCTACTTTCAGCCGGCTACATTAATATCATCCCTAGCGACCTTTAATAGCTGATCAGACATGACTGTCTTTTTTTTCCCACTCTACCATAGAAAAAAAGAAGAAGAAGAAAAGACATCAATTGCATTTTTCCTCTTAATTTCACTAAGTTTGATTTTAGTTTGTCTTAATTTTATTACTGTAATGTTATCTCATAATTTTTAAATTGATACAATTCAGTCTCCATGTCAGTTTGATGCTCACATGGCAAGTTTGCTAACATGACACGCCTTTTGTTGATTTGTTGCAATTAAAATTAGGAGATAAAAATGTAACTTCAGTAAAATCTAAATGGACTAAAAGTGTTTAAAAAAAAGTTCAGGTTATAGCCCTCTAGGAAGTTCAGGTTATAAGGAGAGAAGCATTTTTATCATGGCTTTTCTTTGACCGAGCTCCTATCCGTAATTTACTGACGAACTTGTTTCTAAAACGCTTAGTTGAGATGTCATGAAATTAATTCTTATAAATTTTAAATAAATGAAACATGAAGTAGTCAATGGTTGTAGGTTTATAAGTCGCACCCTAATTTGTTCGTGTCTTCAGGCCTGTTTCAACCACTCCATTTTTTATTACTAGTTAGTATGGGACCTCCAGAGGATGAGAGCATCCTGGTCTGGCTCATTCGTTTTTGAAAGTCTGTTCCTAACAGAAAGTTAGTGAAGTGGAATATATAACTAGGTTCTAGGCTTCTTGCCAAGTCTTAAACACGATAAAAAAGCAGTTATAATCGTAAAATTGGCTTCATAACATAAATTTGATTCCGTCTATGTCTTCATATACATGATTCCTAACGTAGTTGACCTAAGTTGTCATGCAGAATCTTGGGGGATGGCGTTTAGTCTTTTAAAAGACAAAAAAGTAGTGACAATTTCAACAGCTGAAGATTGAAGTTGTCATTGAGTTTTTATTGAGGGTTTACTCGTAAGCTTAATGAGCAGACTTCTACTTTTCAATGCAAATTAATTAATTTATATTAAATCTCATTGCACATCTTTATTCTTTAATGCATCAAGCAATTTAATTTTATAGAAATAAATTCACAAGAACTAGGAAGGAAATGATTGATTCAAATGTTATTATTGTGTTTGGAAAATCAAAAGAAATGCTATTATAGAAAAACAAAAAGAAAGAAGAAGAAATGTTTTGCTTTACATGCTCTTGATGAGATTGGAGTAGCAAGTCACTAGAATTACATTTATCTCAGAAGCACCAGTCAAACATAAAAAAATGTTTGCATTAGGTCGTGGAGAGAAAGAAAAAATGAAGAAAGCTAAGAACAAATGGAAAACAAATTTTAATTGAGAAGTAAATGACATCCTTAGAATAATGACAGTTATTTTCAATGAGCCTATTGGGAAGGCAGATGGACCCACAACAAGAGTATAAGAAGAAAAAAAATTAAAACACAATAAAAAGCACAATATTTAAAGTGGTTTAATCTCTCTGACTTATGTTCACGACTATTATAAAGGATAAAAATACTTCACTAACAAAAATATTAGATTATAACTTTTACAAAACTAAAGTTGCAAACCCTCATCTCGAAACTCACTACTTAATAGCCCAGTTACAATCTCTCCTAACTGTCTAAACTCTCTCTTAAGTGATGTGTTATCTCAAAAACCAAAGGCCTATTTCTATTTTTTAAAAAAAAAACCCTTTAGGCATCTCCGACTTGAACAATGTGGGACTTGTAGTAATTGCACAACAAATCCTCCCTTGAGCCAAGTCCCCACATATCTCAATTACATTATCTTTTTACCAGTCTTCTTTACTTTTCTATTTTCAAGTGTTCCCTTCATGGAATAGTCTTCCAAATAGCAAATGTTCTTCTCACCTTTTTTTGCCTTGTAGAATCAAGCGGTTTCCCTTGTACACTTTACACATCTTTCCAATTCCTACATATTTGCATCCATATGATATCATCTCTCCTAATGAAATAATCTTAACATTGGCAGTAGACACATACCTCACATTGAGAACATATTTGACTTCACCATTGTGGAGCTTCAGGTAAACTCTTCCAATGCCTTCAACTTTCAACTTTGTTTCTTCCCCACATTGATGTAACCAAAATCTCCATCTTTTGCAAAGTAGTAAACATAGCTTGATCCTTATATACGTGCACATTGGCAGCAGAATCTAATACCCATCTAGAATGATTCTCAACAGAATTATTATTACCACTCTCTACATGATATAAGTTTCCATCAGTCGAGGGTTCAACTATGTTAACATTCTCTTTGAGCTGTTTTAAACTCTTCAAGTCTTCTCTCATGTTTGGACATTGAGACTGAATACGCCCTTTCTCTTCACAATAGTGGCACTTTACATCATTGAAGTCTCTTTCTCCAGATTTTTCTTGTTGTTTACCTCTATAACGAGAATTATTCCTACCTCTTTGAGTGCTTTCTACAATTAGTACGCTTCCACTCTCATTGGCATGATCATTTCTATGCATCATTTGATTCTCCCATAAGACAGTAGTCACATCATCTAGCTTGAGAGTGTTTTTTTCCAACCAATAGCAATCTTACCAATGATCTATAAGATTACAACAATGAAGCTAATAAAAGAATTGCTTGCTCCTTGTCACTTAGTTTTTCTCCAATGTTCAATCATTGACATATTAGCTGGTTAAACAAATTAATGTGATCATGTAGATTACCTCATTCTTCTATTCTTAGTGTGTATAAGTCCATTTTCAAGCACAGGCAATTGATTAGCGGTTTTGACTCATAAATCTCCTCCAGCTTTCTCCAAATCTCCTTAGGCGAAGTCTCATTTATTATCATGTACTTGATTATAGGAGCAAAGGCTAATCTGATTATACTTGCAGCTTTCCTCTGTATAGACTTCCACTCACCATCTTTCATCTCTTCAGACATTTTATCATCCCAAGTTGCATTAAGACTTCGTTGCACCAAAAGATCTTGTATTGTGCACTTCCACACAGTGAAATTGCTCTTCCCCATTAGAGAGCGATACTTCAAATTTCATCATGCTAGCCATAATGTGGTGTAGCACTCCTCCATGTGTAAAATACTCCTTTCTTATTGGCTGCAATTCTCCTCCCTCAATCGAATCAAGAGCTCTGATACCAGTTATTGGGAAGGTAGATGAACCCACAACAGGAGGAAAAGAAGAAATAAAATAAAAGCACAATAATAAACATAATATGTAACATGGTTCAACATAATATGTAACATGGTTCAACCCATCTGGCTTACGTCCATGACCTTTATAAAGAATAAAAATGTTCCACTAACAAAAATATTAAATTACAACTTTTGCACAACTAAAGTTGCAAACCTTCCTCTTGAAACTCACCACCAAATAGCCCAGTTATAACCTTTTCTAAGTGTCTAGGCTCTCTCTCTAAGGTGAAGAACTACCTTAATAACCAAAGGGCTATTTATATAAGAAAACCCCCTTTAGGCTTCTCCAACTTGAGCAATGTGAGACTTGAAGCAATTACACAATAGAGTCAATGTCTTTTCTTGAAATTTTCAAGCATGGGTGTTTGATTTTTCTCATCCTTTGCAAAGATCTTTCTCATCCTTTGCTACATGTGTTGTACCTCCACTACAAGAAATTCATGTATTATCAGCTGATATTTTTGGTGGATTTGTGTCCACTAAAAATTATTGCATTTTTTGCGACTAAATTTGATGAAAAATATTTCTGGTGGTTAAATCTGTTGAAAAAAAGTTCATAATTTAAATGATTTTTGACAAATTATTTGTCAAAAATTTTATTGGGAAAATGAATTTTAAAAAATAATTAATGATGGTGCCAATTTTTTATTTTACGACGAAAATGTCCATCGAAAATAATTTTAAGAAAAAATAATTTAGATAATTTTTAAAAAATTATTATTCTAATTTCCGACATAATATTCACTTGAAATGTTTTAGTTGCCTGAAATATCTACCAAATTTTTTAAAAAAATATTATTTTAATTTTCGACGAATTATCTACTAAAAAAATTTTAGCTGCTCGAAGCAAGTTTTTTTTCTAGCAGAAATTTATCAGATATGTCTGAAGAAACCCCCTTCTCCTCTTCTCTTTTCTCTCGTGCCGCGTTGCCCCTACCTATCGTTTTCTCTTCTCTCTCGCGCCACCACCCCCACTTTGTCGCGCCACCAAGCTCGTTGCATCTTTTCTCTCTTTTCCCCCAAGCTCTCCACGTTGCCCCCATCCTCCGCCACCGACCTACCAATAGGCTTTCACCATCTCTGCCAGCTCATAACCATCACAACCGAACCCAACCCTATTTCTTCGGTGAACGCAGACCATCCCCTCCGCGTCTACACCATCCTCTACCAATAGCAGACCTCCTCTGAATCAAGCCTCCACTCTAGACTTCCCTCTTGTGAGTTCCAACTCACCCACGAGTTCTTCTTCTAAGTATGCAACATCCCTAAAACTTAATTTTGAATGTAACTCATTACTTGTTAACATTTTGTTGCCATTTATTACTCATTACTTGCAAATATTGCTCAGTAATGATTATTTGTATTCTTATTAAATTTTAAGTCTCTAACTATTTTTGTAATTATATTTGGTATGGTAAGCATCATAATTCTTTACATTGCATGCATATGTGAGCTTCACATAGATAATAATGTTGATGCAAGCAATTACCATTGGTGATAGTAATGTTGGTCTAAGGAGGCATCTTAAATCATTCGGTTGCAAATATGAGAATAACAGTAAAAAGTGTAGCCTCTGAAATGCCGAACCTGAAATTATGAAAATGAAAAATTAGAATTAGAATGAATCTTTAGGAGATTAAGAATAAGAATAAGAATGAATAAAAAGGAATTAGAATCAGATGAGATACACTTTGTAGCTTTGGCCAAAGAATTGGAAATGTGTTTATGCTTCCATGTTTTATTATTGGTTAATTTATAACCCCCATGAGGACTTTGGGAACATTACATGTTATTCTTAATAGTTTCTATTATTATGTTTTTCTCATTTTGGTTCAAAGTTATTTATCTATGTTAGTCACCAACTATCCTAAAAACTTAAGTTGTTTGTTGAATTGGTCTTGGTTTTGAGGTTATTCTTGACCATTTTATAAGTTTTGTCTTTATTGACTACACCACTCTCTCCATCTCATTGTGTCTTTCATCCCAGTCTAGGTATAAAACATTTTAAATTTGTAATATATTAATGCGTATGATTTGTTTGCATATTAGTTAGGTTTAATGTCAAATTTGTTGAACTACTGATCTAATTGAAATAGACAAATTTTAAAAGTTGCAATGAATTTTGCAATTATTTATGTAGAAACTTGAGTGAGTTATTGTCAGTCTTAGTGTTAGATAATGAGTTTAATGATTAAGGAATTTAGACTAAGTCATAATTTACATCTATTTTTATTGTTATGGCATTTTTATCTTGCAGTCGAAATAATTATTGAAAAGTTTAAATTGAATGTTAGATGTTATGATTTAGACCTTTATGGGTTTAGGGTTAAATTAGAATTTTGTTTGTTGTGAATTACAGAAGATGGATTTCCATGAAAATCATTGATGAATGTATAATAGACTTATTCCTGTTAGCAACGGTTTTGTACAAGAATTTTTGAATGGGGTTGAAGAATGTGTTAATTTTGTATGTCGGTTTTCATAGTATGAAACTGAGGGAACAATTAGGTATTCATGTGTGAAATGTTGTAGTGGAAACCTAATTGACCCTGACACAGTTATGTTATGTGAATGCTTATGTCTTGAAGCATATCAAATAGTTTTTTATGATAACAAAGTCAAGATGAAGACCAAGATAAAAAAAAGAAAAAGACCAAGACCAAAAGAAGAAGACCAAGATCAAAAGAGGTATATTAGACATAAGTCTTAGAACATCAATGTGAAATGCTCTCAAGGTATCTCAATTATATCTCAAATGATTTTTTAAAGATGTTTTTAATCAACTTGTTTTTCAAAGTTCATGTTCTAAAAAGATGTTTTTAATCTTGGATCATGCTAAACATATACCAATATTAATCAATCCAAGTTTCTTAAAGTTAGAAATGACATGGATCCTCATTTAGGCTTGAAAAAATGTGTTCAAAATGAAAAGTAATCGATTACACATCATTGGTAATCGATTACTAGCAAGTCAGAGGACGTGTAATCGATTACACACAATATTGTAATCGATTAACATATGCTTAGAAAGGGAAGAACACATTCAAAGGGCCGTGTAATTGATTACATCAATATTGTAATCGATTACCATAAAGTCAGAGGGCGTGTAATCGATTACACAGGTATGGTAATTGATTACCACAAGCCCAGAACGCCAAGAACACGTTTTAACTATCATGTAATCGATTACTAGAAACATGTAATCGATTACCAGCATTCTAACATGCTCAACGGCTATATTTTCTTAGCATTTAATGATGCCACAAAAGCCCCCAACGACTTTATTGATCTAAAAACTTATAAATACACTTCTTGGGGCATTATTTGTGGCTAACCAACAATTGAGAAATATCTTTCAATCACTCTAATCCGAGAATCATCATTAAATCTCCTTTGTTCTATTTTTGTATATATTTGAGATATTCTTGAAGAGCATCATAAGGCTTCAATTTGTGTAATCTACTCTTGTGAGAGTTTCATCTTGTAAACACTTTGATTCTTTGTAAAGGGAGTGAGGTATCACTCTAGAGAAAAGAAAGTGAGGTATCTCTCAAAGATTGTAAAGGGTGAGATATCCCTTGTAGTGAAGAAGGTGAGGTATCCTTCAAAGGTTGTAAAGGGGGTGAGGTATCCCGATTTTAAGGCTTAAGCACAAAGGGTGAGGTATCCCAAGATGTGGTGAGTGCTCTATTGTGTAAAGGTTTTCAAGCACCCGTTCAAGCTTGAAGTTTAGTGAAAAATCTCGAGTGGTTTGCTTGAGGACTGGACGTAGGTCATTAGCGGTGACTGAACCAAGATAAATCCTTGTATTTGTTCTTCTAAACTCTATCTCTTTACTTTGTGCTTTAACTATATATGCTTGAGTTGAGTTTGTTATTTAGCTTTGCTTGAATACTTTCTATCTTGAGTTATTTATTTGTAAGTGGTTCAGTTGATTGTATTTATCTATTCACTTCAATTAAATAATAGCTTCAACGAAAATTTAATAATCAAGTGCTTTGCGAAAGATTTGCGAAAATATTTTATAAACTCAATTCACCCCCCTCTTGAGTTTGAGGCCACTTGGTAACATGTTACATATTTATAAGAAAGGATTCCAACTAAATTATTGGTATTGGTCGGATCATGAGGGGTTTGACCCAACTATGCTTCAATTTCAGTACAATGTTGGTGTTGATACTTTTGTTACCCCTGAAATTAGTAATGAAAATGTAGTTAATGACAACTAGCAACTGGTATACGATGCTGCTAAAGCAAAAATTCCTAGTTTTGATGGCCCTTCTGATGACAGAGTATGGGAACCCTTAAATGATGAAATCTAGTAGTTTTATAACTTATTAAGTGCTACAACACAATCTTTGTGACCTTGATGTGGAAGACACTCTCAATTATTTATTGCTATTCAAATGTTGAGCATTAAATTTGACCATAACTTGTCTGAGAATGTTTATGTTGATGTAATGAGATTAACGAAGGAAATAAATCCTACTAGATCACTTGTTCTTGATAATATGTATATGACAAATAAATTAGTTGCTAAATTAGGAATGAAATCGATTGCTTATGATTGTTGTGTTAATAGATGTATGATATTCTACACCGAGAAAGAAAAGCAATTGAGGGAGTGTAAATTTTGTGGTGTTGAACTGTGTAAGCCTAGTACAGTTACAAATCGAAATAAAAAAGGTGTTCCTGCGCGAAAAATGCATTATTTGCCTCTAATTCTTAGACTTAAGATATTGTATGCTTCTATAAGTTCTATTGGATACATTAGGTGACATTATTTAAATAGGATACAAGACAAGGTCTTATGTCACTCATCGAATGAAAAAGGCATAGAAGTGATTTGATGAGATACATCAAGATTTTGTACGTGACTCCTGAAATGTTAGGCTTGGGTTTAATCCATTTATCCAGTCATCTACACCTTATTTTGTTTAGACTGTCATTGTCACCCTATACAACCTTCCCCCATAAATGTGTATAACGAGACCATATATGTTTTTTACATACATTATTCTTCGTTCTCGTAATCCAAAACATAAGATTGATGTTTACTTGCAACTGTTGATAGACGAGTTGAAATTTTTTATGGTGTGGCATTAAAACTTATGATGTGTCAATGAAACAGAATTTTATTATAAGAGCAGTTTTGATGTGGACAATTAATGATATTTCTGTGTATGGTATGTTATCTGGTTAGATGACTTCTAATAAACTAGCATCTCCTTATTGCATGAAATAGTCAAAGGCATTTACCTTAAAGCATGGTAGGAAGAATTTGTGGTTTGATTGTCGTCAACAATTTTTGGATGTTGATCATATGTTTAGAAGGAATAAAGATGCCTTTAAGAGGAAAACTGTTGATCATGATTCCTCTCCACGTAGATTATTTGGACAAACTATTTCAAAAATTATTAGTACCTTGCCAAAAGTAACAGAAACGGGTGGTAGAAGTTGATTATCTGGATATGGTGTTAATCATAATTAAACAAAATAGTATTTTTTGGGAGTTATCGTATTAGAAAGATAACATGATAAGGCATAACTGGATGTTATGCATATTAAAAATATTTATTTGATAACGTTTTTAATACTATAATGGATATCGAGGGCAAAACAAAAGATAATGAGAAGGCCTGAATAAATGTGAAAGAGTATCGCAAATGTCCTGACCTAAAACTTATTGACATAGGGAGTGGTAAATTGTTGAAACCTAAGACAAATTATATGCTTAACAGGGAGCAGAAGATATTGATTTTTGAATGAGTTAAGGATTTGAAAATGCCTGATGATTATGCTTCTAATTTGGCTAGATGTGTGGATATGAATCATTTGTGTTTTTTTGGGTTAAAAAGTCATGATTGTCATATGTTTATGAAGTCTTTATTGTCAATTGCATTCCATTTGCTTCCTAAACATGTTTGGAACCCTCTAACAGAAATAAGTCTATTTTTTAAAGAATTGTGTTACATACTTTGAGAATAGAAGTCTTAATGGAAATGAAAAAAAAAAAAACATTTCTATCATTTTATGCAAATTGGAAAGGATATTCTCACTTGATTTCTTTAATTCTATAGAACATTTGTTGATTCATTTGCCATGTGAAACAAGGGTTGGTAGGTCAGTTCAATATAAATGAATGTATCCGTTTGAAAGGTATATGAATAAGTTGAAAATAGAAGTGAAGAACAAATCACATGTGGAAGGTGTAATATGTAAGTGACATACCAAAGGCAAGACTACACACTTTTGCTCGTTCTACATTGAGCTTACTGACAATTGTATGAGAAAAAGAGCGGGTCACAATGATGATGGGTGTCAAAATGATGTCTGACAACCATCTGTATCAATATTCAATTAACCTAGCCAGTCATCTTCAGCATTTACTACTAAATGGTTGAATGTTGTTGAGTTCAAGTCTATTGCACTTCATGTCTTGATTAACTGGAAAGAAGTCCAGCCATTTATAAAGTTAGTACCTCTACTTGGTTTTTAAATTTTAGTACGACTGCATTTTTAAGTACATATATAATCTTTAACATTTGTTCATTTGTGGATTCTTGCGACATGATTCTAATACTATGTAAGTAGATAACTTGACCATTGTCATGAATTTGTTGATTGACAATGTTGATGTCGAATAAGAAATCATGATGTATAGGTTCAGAATATCAAAATATGGTAACTAATTGTGACATATGTCATCTTGCTCATGGCCTAAGTAGACAAGTGAAATGTTATTCACAGTATATCGTTAAAGGCTAAAGATTTCATATTTCTACGTGGTCACAACAAAGAAAGACAATCAACAATGAAGTCTCTGTTAAGAGATCAAGTGATGATGAAGAAGACGATTACTATGGGGTAATTCAAGATATTCTTAAGTTGGAATATCTTAGAGAATCAACGAACAAAGTTGTCTTTTTTCAATGTGAATGGTTTGACCTAACCAAAAATAAGGGAACTAGTGTGCATAAGGATTATAAAATTATGGAGGTAAGACACAAAAGAATGTATCATAAATATGATCATTTTATTATTACTCAACAAGTAAGACAAGTGTATTTATACTCCCTAGCTCAGAAGGGTTAAGGACAAAAATGCTTAGTGGATAATTATTAAGGCTAAGCTCATGAATCGCGTGGAGCTTGAGAGTGCGTTGGAATAATTAGTATTTTTTTTCTAAATTTTTATTTAAGAATAAGTATATCATTTCTAATATATTTATCTGCCGCAAAAATTTTAAAAACCGAGGCTTATTGTTTTTGCCAGTATATTGGCAAAAAAATTTCAACAGATATTCGGCTTGAAATTTACCGGCGAATATATCGCCGGTATTTATTTGTCAGAAATTTCAGATAAAAAAATCTGTCGAAAAAAGTTGTTTGCAAGGGTTTTATCAACTAACTTAAATTCTCTAGAAATCAAAATTTTTGGCAAATTTTAACTATTACTAGAGGATATAACCACCAATAATACGTGATTTTCTTGCAGTGCCCCAGCCTAGCCTAACGAATTCTCCTTTTCTTCTTCTACAAGGAAGTAACTGGTGGATTTTGAAAACGCTCTTCCTCTTCCCATTCTAAAAGAGAGAAGGATTGCCACAGCCTCAGACAAGGTATTTATGATTGTTATAAGTTATAACAAATTCTTTCTCTTTTCTATGTGATGGAATGCTTAAATATGGATAATAGTGTCCTTACAAGTGGGGTAAAGCACGTGCATCATATCTTATCAAACAGACTCTCCGTCCTCATTTCAATGTGTCAATCATTTTGCTACTAAAATGCCATTTACTTGATTTCATCTTGCCGTCAATAATACAATTTCATAGTGACAAGTTGATTGTTTACAATGACCATAATATACTTGTGCAAAAGATTTTGAAGAAATGATTTCAAATTACATACTAACTCTGCCTATGTTGTATTTTGCTGCAAATTTTTACATTGTTAGTTTCAAATTTAGATAAAACAAGAAGGCTGTATTAAGCAATTGACAATTAACGTAAAACTTTATCGAATCTTTATGTCATGGATAGACAATAATGTCGTTTGACTTATATAACCAATCTCATTTAGTGAGAAAAAGACTTTGTAATTGTTGATTTCAAATTGCATACTCTCTAATCTCTTGTAGTCTATGAAACATAGACAAAGAAGCAGAAGAAAGGGTGACCTCAGTAAAAAAGTAATTAGACTTAGATAATGAGTAATTGGGTATATCATTATTTTTTACTTTTTTAATTTTATTTTAAATGATAATTGAGTTTTTTTTCCTTTTAAATTCTCCCTGTCCCACTATGTTCCAGACATGTCCCTGCCGTTTTTTAACTGGACACATGCGTGTCGTAGTGTGTATATCCGTGTTTCATAGCTTGTAGTTATAGCCAAGCCTGGGCTTTGCATCAAGATCTCTGGCACTGATGATATTTCCTCTTCGAATATAGGCAGGGCAAATGCGTCTCCACATTCCTTTTGTGAGAAATAAAAAAGGTTTGAAGTGATAGTGATTGGCAGCTAGCCTTCTTTAAATTGAACATATAGAATGGCACATGAATATAGGTTTTGCATATTTCAGTTAGATTTCCTGGTGGGGTGACAGCCATGAAATTTTATCTTTAAGCCCTGCTGCATATTTGGTCTTGGAAACAAGTCTATTATCAATTATCATTGCTAAATTGACTGCAAATTATAAGTTTATAATATTCTGCACTTACTAGGGTGCCATTTCATGGAGCTAGTTTACATTTGACTGGATTCTCTTCACTGCAAATGATCATCCTATGTTATGAAAGTCAATGAGAAGCATAAACTTTTGCAAATAAATGTACTGCATCATTTCCTGCCAACCACATTCTTGAAGTTCATTATCTTCAGTGGCTTAGCTGTTTCAAGCAATTACACCCCATATAGGACAGAGTACTAGAGAGTGGATCTCGATCTGGTTCTAGTTTAAATCCACACAATTTTGTACAATAGCGTTATCTGGAAGTGAAGTGGTCTAGTGGAGTCATCACTATAGCTGCTTCTCTACTTGATTTAGAGGCAAAGTTCTATGATGCAAGTGAAATTCAAGATTCAAGGCAATACCTGAAACCATAGATTCATTCTCCCTGATATATTGATACTATACAATCTAGATATGTTGCCTCGATTTAGTGTGTGTTGGAAAACATGGTAGAAAGGAGAGAAATGGGAAAGTGAACCTTAATGAATGAGTGAAAAAGTGTATACAAGTATGGCTTATATAGAATGTGGAATAGTAATTAACTAGGATAGAACTTGGCTCCAATTTAAACTAGAACCAGAACGAGATCCACTCTCTAGTACTCTGTCCTGTATGGGGTGTAATTGCTTGAAACAGCTAAGCCACTGAAGATAATGAACTTCAAGGATGTGGTTGGCAGGAAATGATGCAGTACATTTATTTGCAAAAATTTATTGCCTCTCATTGACTTTCATAATATAGGATGATCATTTGCAGTGAAGAGAATCCAGTCAAATGTAAACTAGCTCCATGAAATGACACCCTAGTACGTGAAGAATGTTATAAACTTATAATTTGCAGTCAATTAGTAACTCGCTAACTTATCAAATCAATCTAACTAACTTCAAACTAATACTAACCACACTCTAATCATACTCTACCTATGCTAATAGGTGTTGAATTTGGATGCCTTCCCCTCCCAAATTTCTTGCAGTATCTTTCATGATCATATCTAGTATGACTTTGTATTCTTTATTTTGTTAAAACCTCAAACTCTTTTCTTCTGATCAAGAATCCTCTTATGAATCGAGCTAGAAGAATTCAGATGCTCTAACAAGAATATATTTTTAAAGATAGAAAAAGAATTATGTAGAGAGCTTAATATGGCTTGGTTTCTTTTTTCCTTTTGTCACTTGAATATCATCCCTTTTTATAGTGTTTTGGAGTTATTGAATTTTGTTAACTGTTTAGTGACTTAAGCCGTATTCGCAATTTGTGCGCAGTTTATACTGACAAGAAAAAATAATTGTATCATATATATATATATATATATTACAAGTGGTCCGCTTCCTTATTGCTTGGCCACGATCTAGACAATTTGACAGATGGATTCCCTTTGTTTTTCTTGTAATAAAAGTACAGAAAGGAAAGGTAAGCGGAGCACCCTGCGTATGAGGTGCACATATCAATATGAGGTGCTTCAGTGATTCCTTATGTTTGAATAGGATACTGTTCGTTCTTCTTTTTGGTCTTATTATGACAATATATATTAAAGAAATGCGACATGAACAAGTTATTTTGAGGCTGATTCTAGCAGCTTTATGTGTAAATTCATACTACATAGTTCTTCATGTTAATTTCTCTATCTGATTGCTCAATGTGCATGCCCTGAAATTGGAGTGTTCACTATATCAAGTGCAATTTATCTATTTTCAAAAATAATAACTTTTTTGTAACCAAAATAATAATAATAATAACTTTTTAAATTCAATTTCTCAATTTTTAAAATTTGATTTTTATTTTAAAATTAAGAGAATAAATTACAATTTATGAAAATGGTGTACTACATCTGATTAATTTCTTCTGAAGATGAGAAGAATAATGTTCAGCCTCTTAACTTGGTGAAACCTCCAAGTTTTACAAAGTCAATTCCTTATATTTGTGTTATTTATCCCACAAGAAGCAAAAATTACGTAGTTCATTTGGAAAAAAAAAGAAAAAGAAAGGTAATAAGTAAAAAACATGGTTCTCTGGTAGTAAACGAAAGAAATTTGACTAATGATTTTTCTTCCAGCCCATATAAAATTGACGACACAATTAATTAAGAATTACATGATATCAATAATAAGGTTTGTCTTATTCTTTACAAATAGGGAAGAAAATTACTTTTTGTTTCTATCATTTAATTAAATCTAGAAAATTATGAACATGATCACAATCCGTTGTGTTATTGAAGATCCTAGAGGATCAATTCATCTAGAAAGGTAGCAAGCAGTTAATAACAAATACATGTTTATTCTGACTTAAAAGGACTATGCAAGTCAAAACTTGTAACTGATTCCAAAAATTACTCTCCATGTAAACACTTTGTAATTTGATAATGATGGGTACGACCACAGAGGTAGAGAGAAAGAGAGAGGGCAGAACCATCTCATGTATTAATTAAGTACAAATCAAAGCATGTGGCAGACATGAACTTTTGAGACACCCAAAATTTCTGCATGAGGTTGTAACTTTCAAGATAGCTAGGTAGAAAAAGGCCAAGTTTACAATTACCTGAACCGAATCATTCATTCCTTTCGTGTACACACCTGCATCTGGATGAAAGAATTGAAAGACGGTTCTCTACATATATATGGACCAGGCTTCCTTTAGTTGCTTGATCTCTCTCCACCATTTTCCTGCACTCAAAATCAAAAGGGGGAGTTAAAAAAATAGAACGTCTACTTGAGAAGAAAGGAGATATACTTAATAAACTTACAACAGTTGTTTGAAACGTGTACTAGTAGCAATTAATTTAATTTCTTTCTATATAATTGTGTCATTTTCATACTCTTGGTGCTATTATTGAAGTAAGTGATAAACTTAATAAGTGATAAATTAATAAATAAATGCAGTGATCTTGCTCATCATTTAAAGTGTATGGGTTTCTATAATATTAAAAAACTTCAGTGTCTAAATTTTTATAAAATGTAAATAAATAGATAAATCATGAATAAATGAAAACCCACTCATAATTTTTTATTAGTAATTATTACATATATTTTATTCTCTAAAATACGTATAATCCCATCAGAATTGTGCCCTTAAAACGTCAATCGCACACTTAAACATTTATTAAAAACATCAATGATACTACGCAATTGTAAAGTTGAATAATTTAGAATTAAATTATTATATTTCTGGCTGCATTTGCTAACTACCTACTAATGATTTGAAATGTATACGTCAGTTATTATTTTTTATTTTATTTATTGATAGATATTGGCGGCCTCGTCCATTAGATATTTGGAGACTTGAAGCCGCAAATTTTTAGTTTTGGCATATCCCATGGCCATGCTGGAGGAGTCAATTATTCTAAATATATGAAATCCAGCGTTTGATCAATGTCTTTAGATTCATTACAGAGTTCAATAAGCTAATTTTAAAACGTGATTATTTTGACCATTAGCGAGACTTAAACTTGTAAACTGCTGATTACATTGAATCTGTTCTCTCTTTGGAGAAAACACGTGTATTCCCTCAATTATTTACCTTTCAGAAACAGTTCCAAAGGCCCAACAACAACATGTATTATTATATTATTATATATTAGCAAATAGAGAAGCAGATATACTTTTTATATTGAAAAGAATTTCAACTTGTTTGAATGAAAACAAGTTACGTAACTGCGGAAAGATATGGCCAATCTATTTCGTTGGAATATTCAACAACTTGTTCTTAAATAGTACTAGCATTGGAGAAGAAAAATATTTATACTTTTCATCATTCAACCAAAGTAGGAATTTAGTTGTTAAAATATTATTCGCTTACTATCTGCGCACGTGAAGATTTCTTTCTATTTTATCTTTTTATTTATTTATTTTTCCTAATTCAAAGTTCATCAGGTAAATTCATTGTGGTTGTGGGCCTCTCAGGTTTAAACATCAAACTAGTGTTGAAGCCAGACTCTAATATAGCTTTCATATAGCTGTAGAGAGAAAAGGGTGAGAAGACTCAAAGATTGCGGCGATGCGCACGGGTTGGTGATTGCGGTAATGACTAAATACATGCTTTGCCAATAATAGTAATGAGAAATTTTCAAGTCAAAGTCAAATTTCCAAATTTGTTACGGTCATCGGTCAGCTTCAATGGCTTTGTTATGCTTATGTTATGTTACGTGGTATTGCTTCCTCGTCATGCGTGCCATTGACAAAATTTTCTAAATGAAAAAAAAAATAGCATCGGAGTTTATTACATATATATGTCTCTGCCATGAATTAAAGAGAAATAATTAATTTGCATAATCCCTTTCGCATCAAAAACCATAATTCAACAACGAAAACCATAAAAAATAATAAATGTACTCTTAAAAACATTGTTAATGTTGTCCAATTAATGATATGATTAGTATTTAGAACACATTCATATACACAAAACTATGAAGAAATAAAGTTGTTAAGAGTTGACTAGTGATAAGAGATTTGAATAATTTGCATGAGGTTATAAATTTATGATGATCTAAAAACGATCTAAACATGCTAATAATTTAAACAACACGTTCAGATCAATATAGCGGAAGCAAAACGGATCAAGAAAACCAACCTCCCGCCATTGCTATTTGATTTTCTCTTCCTCTCGATTTTCGAGCTTTCGTCAAGCGGGTTTACTGCTTGGCTTTCCAATCCTCACTCACTCAAACTCGATGGTGTTGTTTTGAATAGAGGAGTAGGCTTGGTGACCCAAAACAGAGAGCAACAGTTAATTTAAGGAGTTCTGCCCATCACAGAACTCAACAAACGTGGAGCAAAATCCGGGAGCGTGGGAGCCCAAATATTTCGCACTTAAACGTTACTTGAAACTTAATGGGATAATGGGTTGACTGGAAACAAAAATGGACCATATTTTGATATTGTTTTCCCACTTTAAAAACAGAGCAAGTCTGTTACGGATTTTACGGAAAACTATCATTCTCTCACTTGGTCCATTTAACCCATCATCAATCATAACAAGAAAACAAAATATATGAATCATGGCGATAAGTTCTCTAATAGCGAGTATTATCTTTCATGTATTACAATATATCAAGTCTCTCAATACTAGCCCTTAACTTAATGAATAAACCATATGTTTATTCTAGGTCAAAATTAAATGATATTTCTCAAAATAAACAATTATGTGCACAAAATATATGAGAAAACATCAACTGAATAAGAGTTTCATCGAAAATAATAAATGTACGTACAATGAAAATCACATCATGGAACCAAGTCCCATTCGTACTACATGATCCTTAAAATTCTTTGGTGGCATGCCTTTAGTCAAAGGATCGGCAATCATCAACTCAGTACTAACGTGTTCAATGACCACTTTCTTTTCTTTAACACGTTCTCTTATGGCTAAATACTTTATGTCGATGTGCTTACTTCGACTTCCACTCTTGTTGTTCTTAGCCATAAATACCGCAGAAGAGTTGTCACAATACAACTTCAATGGCCTAGAAATAGAGTCCACAACTCTAAGCCCAAATATGAAACTCTTCAACCATACACCATGCGAGGTAGCCTCAAAACAAGAAACGAACTCGGCCTCCATAGTGGAAGTAGCAGTCAAGGTCTGCTTTGCACTTCTCCAAGATACAGCTCCACTAGCTAGCATAAAAACATAACCAGATGTTGATTTCCTGGTATCAATGCACCAAACATAGTTCGAATCGGAGTAGCCAATCACTTCCAGATCATCAGTCCGTCTGTACATAAGCATGTAGTTCTTTGTCCCTTGAAGATATCTCATCACCTTCTTTACAGTTTTCCAATGGTCAACACCTGGATTACTCTGATATCTTCCTAAAACTCCAACAGCATATGTAATGTCAGGTCTGGTACAAACCTGAGCATACATAAGGCTTCCAACAGCTGAAGCATATGGAATATTTTTCATGTGTTCCCGCTCAAAATCATTTTTCGGGCACTGACTCAAATCGAGTTTGTCACCCTTCACAATGGGAGCTATACTCGGTGAACAATCTTTCATGTTAAACCTCTCTAAAACTTTGTTGATATAGGTCTCTTGAGACAAACCCAAAATGCCCCGAGATCTTTCTCTATGGATCTTAATGCCAATGACATAAGATGCCTCTCCCATATCCTTCATATCAAAGTTCTTCGAGAGAAATTGTTTCACCTCATATAGCATACCCTTATCATTAGTCGCAAGCAAAATATCATCCACATATAACACAAGAAAACAAATCTTACTCCCACCGACCTTCTGTATATACATTGATCCATGATGTTCTCTTCAAAACCAAATGAAGTGATAACCTCATGAAATTTTAAATACCATTGGCGGGGGAGGCTTGTTTCAATCCATAGATGGATTTATTAAGCTTGCAAACTAAGTGCTCACCATCACTAGAGGAGAATCCTTCAGGTTGTTTCATGTAAACCTCTTCCTCTAGATCACCATTGAGGAACGCCGTTTTCACATCCATTTGATGTAACTCAAAGTCAAAATGAGCTACTAATGCCATAATTACTCGGAGAGAATCTTTCTTGGATATAGGAGAAAAAGTCTCCGTGTAGTCGATTCCTTCTCTTTGAGTGAACCCTTTGGCTACAAGTCTTGCCTTATGTCTCTCAATGTTGCCTTGTGAGTCTTTCTTCGTTTTAAAGACCCATTTACATCCAATGGCTTTTACACCATCAGGCAACTCAACGAGATCCCAGACTTGGTTAGATGCCATAGAACTCATCTCATCTTTCATGGCATTGTACCATAAATTCGATTCCTTAGAACTCATGGCTTGTGAAAACATTTCGGGCTCATTTTCGGCTCCAATGTTATAGTCCGACTCTTGCAGATACACTACATAATCACTAGGAATTGCTGATTTTCTAACTCTAGTAGATCTTCGTAATGTTGCCTCGTTATCTTCTTGAGGAACTTGTTGTTCAACCGGTTGTTCAACAGGTTGTTCTTCATCAACAATTTGATCTACAATATCATTTTCAACAGCTTGTGGAACTTCAATTATCGGTTGTCTAACACCCATTTGTACTTGAGGGGCGTGAACGATAATCAATCTGTCACTTGATCCAGAGGTTTGGCCTTCATAGTGATCCTTATCAGAAGCAATGTCCTGAAACTGATCGCTCCCACTGATCAAGTCATTCTCAAGAAATTTGGCATTTCTTGATTCCACAATCCTAGTACTATGTGATGGACAATAGAATCTATACCCTTTGGACTTTTCAGCATATCCAATGAAATACCCACTAATAGTCCTTGGGTCTAGTTTCTTCTCTTGTGGGTTATAAATTCTTACTTCAGACGGGCATCCCCAAACGCGTATATGTCGCAAACTTGGTTTCCAACCTTTGAATAACTCAAAAGGCGTCTTAGAGACAGCCTTGGTTGGAACTCGGTTTAATATATACACAGCCGTCTTTAGCGCTTCAATCCACAAGAATTGAGGAAGTTTTGTGTTACTCCTCATACTTCTCACCATGTCCATTAAGGTTCGGTTTCTTCTTTCTGCCACACCATTCTGATCCGGAGAACCAGGCATAGTGTACTGGGCAACAATCCCATGTTCTTGAAGAAACTTCGCAAATGGACCAGGTGCTTGTCCATTCTCTGTGTATCTGCCATAGTACTCTCCACCTCTATCGGATCTCACGATCTTAATTTGTTTTCCACATTGTTTCTCCACTTCAGCCTTAAAAACTTTAAAAGCGTCCAAAGCTTCATCCTTAGAACGAAGCAAGTAGAGATACATATATCGTGAATAATCATCTATAAAAGTGATAAAGTATTTCGGACTATCTGCGTCCATGTCTGGACAACAAATATCTGTGTGTATGATTTCCAATAGGTTCGAGCTCCTCTTTGCACCCTTTTTAGACTTGTTAGTTTGCTTACCCTTAATGCAATTCACACAAGTCTCGAAATCAGCAAAATCTAAAGTACTAAGTACTCCTTCATTTACTAATCGCTTAATTCTATCAATAGAGATATGTCCCAATCTCCGGTGCCACAACATAGAGGATTCCTCATTCACAACACAACGTTTTAACCCAGAAGTAACATGCATAGAATTATAAGCGATCATTTTGTAATTTAATACAATAAAGACCATCAAGTAATTCACCAAAACCAACAATTTCGATTTATTTAACAAAGTAAAACCAGAATCCGAAAAATTAAACGAAAAACCCAAAGGTGCAAGTCTTGAAACAGAAATTAAATTCTTAGAAAAACTAGGAACATAAAAGGTCTTTTCCAAACGTAAAATAAAGTTCTTGCTTAAAACTAAACGCATGTCCCAATGGCTTCCACATGTGAACTCATCTTCCCGCCCGAATAGATGTATTGTTCACTTCCCACTTGGCTTCCTTAGGTTTTCCATACCCCGCAAGGTATTAGAAACATGGATTGTAGAACCGAATCAATCCACATGTGTTATGATTAACACGAACCATATTAGATTCATAACAAACAAATGTAAATGGAGTACCTTTCTTGTCGAGCAGTTCTTAAACTTTATGCGCAGTCTTTCTTCATGTGCCCTTTCTTCTTGCGAAGAAACACTTTGACTCTTTCTTTATGACCGATAGGCGAGGAGGAATGTTGCCCTTATTTTTGGCATGATCCTTCTTTTTCTTTCCATGAACAGTCAAGTTCACCTTCTCGCCTCTTCCATCATCAACCTTTCCTCTTCTTGGACACACATAGTCAATAGTTCATTAATTGACCACTTATCCTTATGTGTGTTATAAGAAATTTTGAAAGGGCCATATTGATGTGGCAAAGAGCACAAAATGTAGTGTACTAGGAAAGAATCCGACATGGTAACCTCCAAGGCTTTTAGCTGAGCCGCTATATCCCTCATGCGCATGATGTGATCACGCACTCCTCTTATCCCAGTGAGCTTCATGGATGAGAACGTATTATTAGAGTCTTTGGCAAGGCCTTGTCAGATGTAACAAATTGTTCATCAATAGCTTTCAAAAGATCCTTGACTTTAGTATCTGATCGACAGAACCACGGATACCAGCAGATATTTTAGTCTTTATGAACATTACGGAAAGACGGTTAGATCTCTCCCATTTTTCATAAAGGTCAACGGCATCTGGAAGGCTGGTTTCAGTAATACCCGGTGGTTCATCCTTCCTAATAGCATAATCAATGTCCATCCAGCCCAAATGGAGAAGAATTCTCTCCTTCCAAACTTTATAGTTGTCACCCCTTAATTCGGGAATATCACACTTAATATCAGAAATATTCGCAGGTTGAATAACTGCAAAGTTCAAACATACATGCTTATTATTCATAATTTGAGACAAAATAAATATCATGTTTTACCAATGTAAATCATGTCTTAATATATGAATCTAGAGACATAAAACTTGTCTGTGGGCTAAAGTCCTACTCAATTAGACTCATAATGTAACCTTATGACAAAACTATCAAATTATGTTCTTTTTCTTAATTCCTGTGGGCATATTAAGAAATATAATATGATATTTCATCCTAATTAATCATACAAATATAACAAAATTCCTGTGGGTAGATCTTATTATATCACATATGATTAATTACAAGTAATGTTTTAATGTGATTTTTAAACTTAATATATAATCCTAATTAATTAAAGATGCTGTGGCTATTCCCTAATTAATTAAAATTATATGAATCACTTAACATTAATTAATTCTTAACAAAGAGCTAATTATTTGCATAACATAATACAAATAAATTGAATAACAATGCATAAATATTATTCAGCATAAATTTGCATGTACAATAATCATAAATTCATACATACAAATCTCAAGAAATAAATAATATATACATACAATTATTCAATAAAAGAAACTATATAAGCTCTTTAATAATTAATTCTAATGTGCATAAATTATTTAATTTAATATTGCATGTTTAAGTAAATACTAAAATTAAACATACAAAATAAACAGACAATTTATACACATTAAAATTTATTAAATAATTCATGTGCTAAAATAATATAATTTCAAAATCATGTCCAATTTTAATTTAGCACAAAACTAATTATATATACAAATCGTAGCCAATTAACTATCAAAAAGCTGATAGCATGGTGGTAACTTCCTTGCCATTAACCCATCAGGTCATGGGTTCTGATCGTCCAAACGCACTAAACAACCAATTTTTGTTTTTTAACATACAAAATTTCAAAAGAATTCGAAAACAATGCATTCTGAGTATCGAACCGGGGTCCTGAATTTGTTTCTCAGTTTCTGCAATCTACCGCTGAACCATTTCAGTGTTGAGTGACAAAGACTTACGTCGTCAAAGTAATATAACAATCTCAAAACGACATAAGTATCTGTGTTTCAATCGTCTTCAACCTGGAGCCGGGTCATTCTGACCCGGTTGCGACCCGCGAACCCGCATATAAAATCCGACGGTTTTCGACCATTTTTTTTACGTCAAAAACAACATTTTAAATCACAGAAAGCTTAGAAAAACAATTTAAATGAGATTTATGATTTTGTTTTCGAATTAAAATGTCTAAAACAGAACACCCATGTTCTGAAAAAATCAAATGCAAGACAGAGGCATATAAACCTTTCTCTGATACCAAAATGATGATCTAAAAACGATCTAAACATGCTAATAATTTAAACAACACGTTGATCAATATAATGCGGAAGCAAAACGGATCAAGAAAACCAACCTCCCGCCATTCTTTATTTGATTTTCTCTTCCTCGATTTTCGAGCTTTCCGTCAAGCGGGTTTACGCCTTGGCTTTCCAATCCCTCACTCACTCAAACTCGATGGTGTTGTTTTGAATAGAGGAGTAGAACTTGGTGACCCAAAACAGAAGAATAAGTTAATTTAAGGAGTTACTGCCCATCACAAACTCAACAAACGCGTGGAGCAAAATCCGGGGCGTGGGAGCCCGGATATTTCGCACTTAAACGTTACTTGAAGCTTAATGGGATAATGGGTTGACTTGGAAACAAAAATGGACCATATTTTGATATTGTTTTCCACTTTAAAAACAGGAAAGCGAGTACATTTTGCGATTTTACTTTAAAACTATCAATTTAAACTTTGGTACCGTCATTGTTCTAGTTAAAAAACTAAGTAGAAATATAGGGAACATGAGTAATGATATGATCTAACATATATTCGTGTATGCGTAAGGCACTTATACTTTGTATGGAAGGATTTTGAGAGAAATAAAACTTGAAGATGGAAGTTATTGCATTGGATTACGCCATCACCTAATTGAAGTAACAGGAGAATACAGGATTAGTGAAAGTAATAAAGAAAATATTTAAACTCAATTTCACTAAAACCAGTCTTTTCATATAGTTGTTTATTTATCAAACAATAAGGGGAAATATGGGTGAAGGTGAAATTTTAAATATTTTTTTCTCTATTTTCATTTCCATTATTAATATGACATTCAGAACAAGAGGAAATAAAATTACTTTCACATCTCATTTGAGTCATTACCCATACTTTTCACTTTAACCCCTTCTCATTTTTCTTCAAGGTAAAGATTTTACTCAGGTGGTTAGGTGATTGATGTTTCAGAAAATATGAAGCTTAAATCTTTATGTATCATAATTGAGAAACTTATATATATATATATGTATGTATATATATGTATATATATATATATATATATATATATATATATATATATATATATATATATATATATATATATATATGTATGTATATGTATGTATATATGTATGTATGTATGTGTATGTATGTATGTATATGTATGTATATATATATATATATATATATATGTATATAGGGCCTATGACACACTCTCTCGTAGTCTAATATGTAGAAAACAACATGAGAAGTATAAATTTAGCACCAATTTTATAAATTACTAAGAGTATATTAAGGTCAAGTGCCTCCATTCTTTATATAATATAGCGTCATACATTTTCATTTAATTAATCAGATAAATTACATTCATTGACATACTCACCCATATTTGCACAAATAGTTTCACCAAAACAATATATGAGATGATAGTGTTAGTCACACAAATGTCACGGTTTAATTACTATCACCATTATAGTTAATGTCATAATTAAGGAGTGAAGTAATATGACAGAAGACATTAATTACAATTCACAACTTTACTAATAAATTAGGATGTAACATTATATAATTGAAAACTTTAAAGAGGATTAAAGCGTGACTATAAATTAACGCGTGACTATAAATTAACGTGAGAAAGTACAATTGGCTTTATTTTGCTACGTTTAAGTGAAAAACATAATTTTTTTTATAATAGGTATAAAAGGGTAGATCTCTATAGCCATTGAAATTTATTGGTATTGTGCATAAATGTGCTGGAAAATTGACTTAAGAGTAAAGGCAATAATGAAACAAAAAGTAATCGCTTCAAGTGGTTAACTTTCTATTATGTTCCAGGCTTCTAGATATGATCATGGAGGTTTCGCTTTCACATTTCACAGGAACAAAACAGCTTTCGACTCATATACTTGGTAACAATTGGATAATCTAGTTGTTTCGGACACTGACTAGAACCTGGGTCAGAGGATCAAAGAAGTTTGCTGAAATTCTACGAAGTAGATGACGACAAGGACCACCATGGACCTAGACTGGTCAGACAAAAGCTAGGATCGTATGCTAAATTAGTATCGTCAAGTGTTAAGATAGGAAATGAAACATGTTTGACTTATGGTGCCATGCCAGTTTAACTAAGGCTACGAAGAGCTGATTTTCTGGTGCCTAACTTACTCAAGTCAATAAGAATTATAGACGTTGAGCGTATGTTTTACCTTGTCATCATGGTGCCAAGCTTTCGACGATTGTTAGTGGGTTTCATTGAGCACATGTATATCAAATTGTTATCTATTCGGATATGGATAGGTCAGATTCTACTGATGAGACTGTAGTTAGGTAGATTCAGATCTTCCTGAGCTTAGAGATTCAAAATAGACTTACCGAATACAAATATTTACTTTGCATGGTTGGTCTGACAAGGTCCAATTTAGTTAGGATAATCATATTATATCTTATGCCCAAACAGTTCGTCGAATGATGATTTCATTGATCCATACAGTTCACACCTCCTTAGTTCGACAATATGAAAGGATAGACCAAACTTATTGAGTATGTCGAACATATTATTCAGTAGTTGTATGGCCATCCATCAGAAACCCAACTCAGCCCCATTCAAATCAATATGCAAATTAATAAGATGATGGCTGTTTTTTGTCAGTGACACCTATTTTGGGATAAAATAATGATCAATTGGGCCACTGAAAGATCATCTTTCCAAAGTGTTAATCCAAAATGATGAAACCTCATAAGATAAAGGAAAATTATCATCCTACCGCAAACAGTATCACACTATTTTTAACATTAGATACTATTTATGGGCCCTATTTCGTAAATAGTATCAAAATTATTTTTCTGTCTCTTTTTTTTTAATATATGTTCATTAACCAACTTCTCTATGTCGTTAATCATTTTTTTGTTTTTCATTAATCAATTTTTTTCACGAGTATAGAAATTATGTGGTAAAATCTTGTATCATTAATCAACTTTTGTAAATCATTAACTATATTTTTATTATTCATTAATCAACTTTGTTTTTATATTTATGAAAAAAGTTGGTTAATAAAAAATAAAAAAATAATTAATTACATAAAAAAATTAATTAATAAATATATACTAAAAAATAAAAATATAATTTGATAATGTTTATGAATGAATCTTATGAATAATAATAAGTGTGAAAATAAGTGTAAATATTATTAGAGGTAAAAATATTATTGTTGTAAAGTAAATGTTTGTGTATTGATTTTCGTGGTGGGTACCTTCCGGGAAGACACCAAAAAGCAGACATACTGTGAGATGCAAATTGGGAGAGTAGTGGGGTCCCATGATGGGAGGGTTATTGACTTTGGAAGAGACTTATCCACAATGCAAACCTCGCAAACTTGTCCACAACCGTTGTATCCGTATTAGTTGATCGTGTCTTTTTCATAGTACCTCACGTTGCTTTCCTCGCCTCACTCACCCACTCCTCGCCATCACCCTTTGCTTAGTTGTTTTTTTTTTCCTTTTTTTTTTTTCCCTCCAGTTAACAAGAAACCTCATTTCATTACATTTATTGACAGAGCTATTGGTGCATAAAAATCTTCAATATTCTGGTACAAATATTAATTCCTTATGATATCTGATAACGCATCTATAAAACTAAATAAATAATTAAATTTGTATGATATTCCCATCATGAAATAAATTATTCATTTATAAGTTTCCTTAAATAAAATACACAATATAGGTAGCCGATGGATAGTCAGTCTATTTCTCATAAAATTCATCATATTTGAATTTAATAAAGTTTAAATGTTAAATTTATAAGAAAAATAATTTTAATGTTTAATTTAAAAATGTTTTAAGATAAAGTATCTATATTCATTATCTAATTCTTTTATCCAAAACTTGATTCACACGTCATATGACTATATTGATGAAGTCGTTTACATGTGACTGTGGACGAAAGTCACTTATTGATTAAAATTTATAGGTTTTTAAAGATTTGATATATATTTTTTATTTATAAATATCGTTAGATTTTGATTATAATATTTTTTTTGAAAAAAAATTACATAAAAAAATACTATTTGGCTATACACAATATACATTAACTAAATTTTAATTTGAGACATTTTTATGGTAAAATAAAATTTGAGATATTTTTTTTCAATATGAAAAAGCTAATAACAATATAATAAATAAATTTATGAAAAAGAAAGCCGAAAAATAGAGTTATAACCGTATAAGCAACTCGGCGATTATGTGGCATAGAAAAAGACAACAGGGAAGACAAGCAGAGGAGCAAGTTGTCTGCACCTGTCAGATGAATGATGTCATATATGTTATATTAAAATATTTAAAAAAATATCTTAAAATATCTTAATTATATTTTTTAAATATTTTAAAATATTATAAATAATTTTATAAGACAGATTTAACTTTTTTCTTATTTTTATTATAAAAACATATTTGATTCTTGTATTATGATAGATTTATTTTTTATAATTTAATTTAATTTTAAATAAATAATTATTGACATAAACATATATAATATAAATCATATTTGTATAATTAAAATTCAAATAATAATAATATTCAAAAATTTTCTTTTAATATTATATCACAACTCCCAATTTGAGAATCTTTGTTATTTCGTTACAATCAGTTCATTGTTAATCATACTAGCTTTCATCATTGGGTTTAAAGTCAACTTTAACCATTGGATTTCAATCAACCTTTATAGCTAACCTTATTCTCATTGAGAGAAAAAATAAGAATAAATTCATCTCTACATATATTTCAATGCAAATGTTTATTATGTCGCTCTTTTTTCACTAATGAATTATAGCAGTGGCTTCTTTTTCTACGGACGATCATTTCGATGATAACTATTCTTCTATAGATGAATCATATTAGTGGTGACTTCTCTTCCCATTATCCTAGATGTTCTAACCCCATCTCTGAATGTTCAAATGCACTGACATGGTCTCCGTTTTCATCTCAAAAGTAAATGTCAGTCACTTTTTCTATTTGTCTTAACTACTATCATGCTATCAAATTATTTAATTATTACAAGTTCAAGCTTAAGAAACTTTAATTTGAAGAGAATTGTTAAAATATCTGAAAAAAATTTTAAAATATTTTTATTGTATTTTGAAATATTTTAAAATATTATAAATAATCTTTTAGAACATATTTAATTTATTTTTTTATTAAAATAGATTTAATTCTTATATTAAGATAAATTTATTTCTTATAATTTAATTTTATTTTAGACAAATAATTATTAATATAAATTAATATAATATAAATTTTATTATATCTATACAATTAAAACTCTAACAATAACAATATTAAAAAATATTCTTTTAACATAATATTTTATTAAGCAAGAAATAGGGACAGAAATTAACCACGTGATGAAAACCCCTTCCCACTACTGCCTTTGCCGTTTACACTTTACACATGCGAACCTTCACAGAAGCTAGAACGATGACCCCAAACATAATAATAGTAATAAAATAATAATCACCAGCCACAAATAATTCAAAAAATAAAATAAAAAAATCTAATATTCAAGTGATAAATCCAAGTTCATGAACCTATAATCCTATAAATATCCACTCATCCTCATCCTCCTAAGTTCGAAAATTCAATACATTCCCTCATAAATCACAAGCCTTTTTTTCTTTTACTCTTTCTTTCTCTCACAAAACACGGCACAATAGGAAACACCGGTAACCGGAGACAAGATACAAGGTACGGTAACGACATGTACGGACAGATTACCTACGAGTCCGACTTGGCTCTTTTAGACTCCATTCGCCGCCACTTGCTCGGAGAGTCCGAGCCAAGTTTCGGAGCTCTGGCTAATGTTTCGGGTAACGCCCCGGTTTACTCTCGGAGCTCCAGTTTCAGCAGCTTGTACCCGTGTTTGAGTGACAACTGGGGCGAACTCCCACTCAAGGAGGACGATTCCGAGGACATGGTGCTCTACGGCGTGCTCCGCGACGCCGTCAACGTCGGGTGGGTCCCGTCTCTCGATGCCGGATCACCCGAATCCATCTCATCGGGTTTCCTGCCGGTGAAGCCGGAGCCCGACGTTATACCGCCGGCTACGCCTCCAGTGATGCTAAAGGCGGCTCCGGTGAAGGGGAAGCACTACCGTGGAGTGCGGCAGCGGCCATGGGGGAAGTTCGCGGCGGAGATCCGAGACCCGGCTAAAAACGGGGCTCGGGTCTGGCTCGGAACTTTCGAGACAGCTGAGGACGCGGCGTTGGCTTACGATCGCGCCGCCTACCGGATGCGAGGATCACGGGCGTTGCTGAATTTTCCGCTTCGAATCAACTCCGGTGAACCCGACCCGGTTAGGGTGGCATCAAAACGATCTTCGCCGGAGCGTTCTTCTTCGTCGGAGAGTGGGTCGCCGACGAAGCGGAAGAAGGTGGCTGCCGTGATGACAGCTAAGCTTGAGGGAGGATTGAAAACTGGGCAAGTGGGAAGTCAAGTGGCAGAGCGTACACGTGGAGAACAGTTATTGGTCAGCTGATGCGTGATGCTGACGTGGTTGCCATGTGCTTCTGTACTACAACTATTGTGTTTCTTAAATCCACTTTGTAAAGCTGCTTATGGCACTGGCTGTTGTTTTGTGCAACTTACCAACCCATCCAATCAATTTTGGAACCAAGAAAAATGCTTTTTAGAAAAAGAAAAATTTTAGTAGAAAGATGAAATGACCGTGGTGACTTTGAGAGGAATGGAAAAAAGAGAAGAAAAAAAATGAAAAATAAAATGTTTGGAAGAAAATGACTGGGGGTGGAGGCTTTGTAATTTGGTTCTGTGAATACAAGATTTGTTATTTCTTTTGTTCTACATTATGGATGTGTTAATTGTGATAAATGAGATGAGACCTTAACTTTTTGTTCCCCAGTTAGAAATGCTGTAAAACTGTTTACAGAGTTGACTTACAAAACGAGAAAGAGCCTTGGTAATTTTAATTAATCTATCGTATTATTAGCAATTATTATTTTACACCGAAAAATAGATATAACGATAAATCATCAGCAGTAAAACACATCAAATATAAGTGGAAACACCAGTGATCAGAAATGTAAGATGGGGCTAGGCAAACCGACTTATTTACATGGTGAAAGTAGCAAATGGTCTAGATAGGACTGTACTTACAAATAGTTACAATTCTGCTTTCGGCACCAAGAATATGATCCAGATAATGATACTTTATAACAGAAATAACAACAACAACCAACACTTAATAAGAGAAATATTAATAATATATATTTTTTGATATTTTTTTAATATTTATTTTATTATTAATTTATTTTATATATTTAAAAGAATTATTAAAAAATATATATTACTAACCTTTCTCTACTTAATAAATGTAAAATTGCCAAATTATTAAATCCCTGTACGGCTGTACCTGATACGCTGACGTTTAGTAATCAGGTTAACCAATTGGTTGGCATTTTCACTTATAAAATGGGAAAAGGAACAGTAAAATTGGATAACGTATGAAGATCTTGTGAAACATCTTTGACCATTTTGATTACTTTCAATCTGTTTGTTCCTCCTATTTGCACTCATTAAACATACCCTCAAAAGTAAGGTAAACTAAGAGGTTAAGTTTTTCTTTTTTCTTTTTTTACTAGGCCTTTAGGGCAGGACTAAGGTTATGACGGGAAGGATAACAATGAAAGAAATGGTGGGACATTAAATAATAAAATTTAATAAAAATATGTTTTGAATTATTTTAAATAAGGGAGTAGATCAATAAGAGATGATCAACGAGTCATTTAATTTATTATCATTTAAAGCTTCACATTTTTTATTTCTTAATTTGGGGGTTAAATAAATGACTTTAATATTTTCTTTTCCTCCTTTATTAAATTAATAAACTCATTAAATATTTAAACAATAAAATAATAATTAAACATTAAATATTCAAATAATTAAGTAATAATTATTATTTCATTTCATTTATTGTTTTTGTTTATTTTATTCTAACATGAGTCACTCTTTTTCACCATATTTAAAACTCCAAAATATAGTCTATAGACACCTCACCTAGGCCAACGAGGGGGAGGAGGAGAAAAGGAGTAAGAGACACTCTTCGCAACACGTGCACCAAACCACCGAGGCAATGCGTCATTCGTAAATTAGTTTCCTTACTCTAAAATCACATGATGATATACTCTTTTTTATCTCATGTGTCAAAATTAAAAAAAAATCATAATTTATTAATATTATTTTTATAAATTTAAATATTTATAATATTTTAATATATATCATATGTATTAATATTTATTATTTTATAAATTTTTTTAAAAAATATAAAATATAATTTCTATTGACATATTTTAACCGTACCTAATTTCTTAAATCAACTTCTCCTAATAGAATTAATCATGTACAAGTACAACAACAACAACCAAGTCTTTTCCCACTAGGTGGAGTCAGCTACATGGATCAGACGACGCTATCAAGTTGTCTATCGTGAACCAAGTCTTGAAAAAAGCCATTTAAATCTAGATCTTTTTAACCTGTTTCACCTATAGTTTTTCTTGGTTCCTACTACCTCTACCATTGGACTATTCTCCATCGATCTACTCTTCTTACAGGCTTCTAAGAGTCTTCTTCTTACGTGTCCAAACCACCTGGCGCGAGATTCTCCATCTTTTCCACATAGGTCTTCTTCTACTTTTTCTTCTAATGCATTCATTCCTAATCATATCTTATCTAATATGGCCACACATCTAACGCAATATCCTCATCTTCGCGACATTGATCTTGTCTTTCTTGTTGACTTTTACCGCCCAACATTAAGTCTGTACAACATTGCATGCGCTTATACTTGTGTGGTAAAATTTACCCTTAAGCTTGAAATACTTTCCTATCACAAATAACTCATGAAGCACTCCTCCATTTCATCCATCCAGCTTGAATCCTATGGTTTACATCTCCTTCTATCTCTCCGTCATTTTGTATGATAGATCTAAGATACTTAAACTGTGTAACTTGTGGTATGGTATGATCTCTAATTTTTACCACTAAGTTAGCATTAACATGTTTCTTACTGAACTTACATTTCATATACTCCGTCTTACTCCTGCTTAGACGAAAGTCATGTACAAGTACATGTGCATAAAAAAAATAACTAGAAGAAATATTGGTGTGAGGCAAGCTTCGATGACAACGAAGTAGATGACTTGATATGAGCAAAGGTAAAAAGAACAGATGAAAATAGTAGTGTTTGAAAAGATAAAACTTAAAAGTCTAATAGTGACGTGTGAAAAGATAAAAGTTAAAATACTGGTATATGAAAATAGTGACTTGAAATGTCAGTCATGTGATTGAGCTTGAGTGAGTTATGCGCTTACTAATTAAAAGTTATTCATGGAAACTAATTTTATTTTTTTAAAAAAATTAACAGGTCGTGTTTAAGTCGTGTCCTAGTCTTGTCTGAGAAGTGTCCGAGCGTGTCAGAGAAATGTTTGTGGGTGTTCGAGACGTGTCTAAATTAAAAAAAATATTTTTTTTAATCGGACACATTCGAACACGTAAGACAAGTGTGTCGTATGAGTGTCTCCATGTATCTAATACGGACACGTGTTCGAATCGAGGACACGTCTCATAATCGTTGTGTCCGTACTTTATAGACATTAACTCAACCAATAGGGGTTGGGCACGGTATTCTTAGGAGACGAACCAAAGTTTATATGCTATAAAAGATAATTATTGAAAGAATCTCTTAATCATGATAGTGTCTACATAGTTAATCTCATAATAATGTTTCTAAATATATTTTGATCAAAGAAAAAAAAACTGACATCAAATCACAATTTTTAGTGAACGTCTGATTTATATTTAAAAGAATAGTTTTGCTAACAAGATAAATAGTAAAGTTTTTTTAATTTTTAATGTATTGAATATCTTATTTTTATCAAAAGCTTTCTATTTTGACTTCTTGATTATGCCCAAAGAATAACTTAGCAGTTGTAGCATAGTTTTGAGATGTCGATTTTACATAGAGATAAATTAAAAGAATAGTTAAAGGAATAAAAAAAACTAAAGAACATTTTTTAAATAATTAATAGTAAATAGAGATAAATTTTAAATGCAAACTAAAGTGAAGCAAAGTGATTAACGAAAAAAGTACTCAAATTCAATGAATAGTAAAACATCAAGAATTTCTTAAACAAATCTGGTATTTCAATTATTCTTAATTCATTGAATAACTCAATTGAGAACTCAATTTTTAAAATTTCCAATAGGAAAGTATAAATTTCTTAACTAAAATTAAACTAAATGTAACCTTTTGAAAAATCATTAACCACTTTTAGAAAACGTAAATTATTATCCTTATTGATAAAATTTAACGACGATAATATACGCAGTGAGCGATATTGCAGTAAAGAAGTAAATCAATGTAGATAAATAATTGATCCAAATATAATAAAAAAACTAAACTATTCAATAGAAAAAGCATGACTGAATCCATAAATATAATAAATTCTATCATTATTCGAAGAATAAAACATCAACAATGAATTGAGAATGATAAAACAAAGGAGTTTTAGTAATTGAAAATCAAATACATAAATTAAAAATATCATCTAGTGTGCAAGTTCATTCCTAACCTTAATGGAGAATTTAGTTTTCCATATTATGATGATAGACAAATAAATTTTTTTAAAAAAAACCTTCAAGTCTGTCGTCTCTGCGCATCTTTTGTCCTTTTTTCTGCTTTGCATCACTATTCTCCTCTTTGTCTATTAATAAGAGATTTTACCTAATAAAAATGTATCTTGTACAAAATCTCCTTAATTGATTCATAAATAATGAAAAGATATAGATTGGACTTAAGAAATTAAATTTAAGAAACTCACTCTCCTTAATTGGTCTCAAAATAATAAAAAGATATTAATTGGATTTAAGAAACTAATTTTAAGAAACTCAATCTCCTTTTATTCAAAGTTGTCAGATTTTCTTCTTTTTCTCTCTTTATTTGTTGTGGGTCCAAGTCTTGATTTCTTCATTTAATTAAATTTGTTGTCAAATTGCTATTATTTTTTCTAAGATTTTTTAACAGATTCCCTAAAATTGTCACAATAATTAAATTAATGAATTCTTTAAATAAATAAATTAATAGTATTATAAAGTCACTAAAATCAAATATAATGAAATATAATAATATTTATTTTTATAAAAAAATAAAAAAAAAATTAGACATTATCATTTCCTTAACAAGAGTTCTTAACAAAACACTAAAAAAAAGTTGTGTTTCCATAATTTCTAATTAGTTTGAATCTTTTTCTTCGTTCATACTGCCTTCTTTTTTGCAATGATTGAAATTGAGTCCATAGTTATATTATAAAGTTTAAATTTTATTTTATTTTGATTTATTATTAAATTATTATTTTTATAATTTAATTTTGATATATTATTAGTGTAATATTATTAATTAATTATACATTATTATATATATAACTTTTGAAATAATTATTATGAGTGTCAAATATTTTTAATGATATAATAATATAAAATTTAATAATAATGTAAAAAAAATTTATACTAGTAATATATTTAAATTAAATCATATTAATAAATAAAAGTATCACATTATTATTATTATTATTATTATTATTATTATTATTATTATTATTGTTGTTGTTGTTGTTGTTGTTGTTATTGTTGTTGTTGTTTATAGAAAAGACGGACAAACGCCTAGAAAAAGCAAACAAAATTACACATTACTTTTTAAAGTTATGATTCTTATAATAATTATGATCCTTCAGTTGTAATAAAAGTTTTTAAAATGATTTTGATAAAAAATATTTTCAGTGTATTTGTTAAAGGTTTAAAATAATTTTTTATATAAAAAGTAGAGTATTTAATTTATTAAAAATTAAAAAAAATACTTTTTATATAAAATTTTTTATTTTACATTCTTTAACATGTGTCTTTAAAATATTCATTAAAAAAACTTTTGTAAAATTTCTTAAAACATGTGATACCACAAAATTTAATGATAGTGAGATTCTTTTTATTTTATTATTAAATTAAAATTAATTCCTGCATTATACATAAACAAACAAAATAACGTTTCTAATAATATGTTTTTTAATGGACACATGGTCTCCCCACTGAAAATAGCTAAAGGGGTTACGATAAACACTTTTTACTTGACTGATTACATGGTTTTGAATTAAAATTACTAAATTTATAAGACGGAACAATCCATGGGCGTTCTTCATTCTCTCGTAATAATGTAATTTCACATTAATAATGTATGAAATTTCACGAATATAATTGTTTTGAATAAAAATTACCAAATTTATAAGACGGAACAATCCGCAGGCATTCTTCTTCATTCTCTCGTAATAATCTAAATTCTGTACATAATTTACGAGTATAATTGTTTTTGTATTCTCATGTAGTCATTGACAGATTAACACTACTTTAACATGAAATTAAATAAGGTGAATTTTTATATTTTTATATCAAATAATATATATATATATATTTATATTTTATTTAATATTATTTATTATATATATATTTTTTATTTATTTATATTTTTTTAAAAAATATAAATAATACATACATTACTAAAAATAATATATAATTATTTTTTTAGAGTGTAAAATAATGAGAAATATTTTATTTTTTTACTTAATTTTTTTAATTATTAAATAAAAATATTAAATATTTTTTATATTTTTAAAATATAAAATATATTTATTTTTTATTTAATATTTTTATATTTAATATTTAATATTTTTTTATATTTATTTATATTTTTTACACTTAACAATGCTTCCTTTTTGTTGATAATCATTGGCGTTGAAACTTCAAAGAATCTAAATCGCATTAATTGAGGGCGTTGGATGTTCAACTTCTCGGTACAATGAAAAGTAAAAAAAAAATGATATTAGCAGACACGAAGAATTTGCTTCAAGAGAAATTCAAAACTATACTACACTTCTAGGAGCATTCATATCAATAATTAACATGTATAACATTACGTAAATAATGTTAGAAATATATTTAATTATATTTTTAGTATTATAATTAATATATTATATATTTAATGATATAGAATAATAAAAAAAACAGCTAAAAATTTCTCATCTCTAAATACATATACATATATTAAATATTAATTTAAATGTCAATAATTAAGGTTTAGTTAACAGGTATTTTAAAGGCATTTATTAAAGAAATAAAAATAATTTTTTAAATAAAATATTTAATATATTAAAAATTAAAAAAGATTATTTATCTTATTTTTATAAAAAAATTATTTTAAATTCCTTAATAAATAATATTTCTCTAAAAAACTTCTCGTTAGCGTCAACGACCAGAAAACACCGCAGTACCGCACGTGGATTCTTACGACAGTATGTAAGACCTTGTGAGTTGTCGTAGCTTATCCTCAACCGGAATTTCAAACTTTGACCTTGACTTTTCCCGCAATATTACTTTTCAACGATTCTTAAAATGCAAGGGAACAATTTTTAAAATAAAAATAATTAAAGTAATACGAGAAGAAAGCTAAGAACAATATTCTTATGGCCTTTTTCAATAATTTAAACTCAGCATATAAAGCATTAATGTTTGGCTAGTTTAAGTGATTTGAAATTTATTTTTTTAAATAAAATTTTAAATTTAAATCTTGTAAATAAAAAAAATTATCATTAATTTTTTTTTATATTTTTATAATTTAATTTAATTTAATTCTAAATTAATCGTAATCTAATATAATTTTTTAATATCGGAAGATTTGCAAAATAAAAAAATACAGCATATAAACATTTTCACACACACTATTTGAGTTTCCAAGGATTGCTACGAGAAGGTTTTAAGTATTAAGAATTAATTAATTTTTAAACACTACAAATGGTTTTGCTATCACGCAGCCTTTTATATGATGTATATATGATCAATTAGTCATCAAATTGGTGAGATCAATAGCTTTCAAATATTATCATTAATTAAGTTTGGAAATTTTAAATCAAGGACTTTAGAACTTTTTTGTGAGATTTTAAACCAGGTATATAAGCAGTTGAATTATTATTCGTGATCCTTGTCATTCTTAGTTCTCGTTAAAATTTTCTGAAATTAAAGAATATAATATGGGTATACTATCAATTAATAAAAAGTGGGGTAGTGTTTATGTAGAAATCATAAGTTCATTTACTCCTAAATAAAAGAAAAAATGGCAGATGTTGTGGATCACAAAATTATTGGAATATCTTGATGAATTTTGATAACAACTCAGCTCTTAAAATTACAAGGGCGCTTTTTATAACCCCAAGTTTCTTAACCTTTAATTATGGTTCTTGGCCTGTCTTTCAAATTTGTCACATCGCCAAATTCATGTTATAGGGTTTGTTTAGTATGAATGATATGATAAGATCTGATAGTATAAGATGTAATACGTAATGATTAGAGATATTGTGATGTTTAAAACTATAATAAAAAAGTCTTTATAACAGTTTATACATCAAAATTTAATCAAGCCTAATATCAATTTTTAAGATTTGATTAAATTATCTATTATTTTAATGTATAAAATAACTTTAATAGATAAATTTATACAATATAATATTTTATCAAATAAATAATATAATCATAATATATTATATTAATTTATCTTATTAAATTTAATATAATATGTCAAACGGGTCCATAACTCTTAAGGAAGCTTATGTTATGACAAATAATCGGTGTTTTTATGTTTTTTATTTGTTCCGGAAAAACTTTTCTATTAAGGTCTGGGAGGGTCATGGGCCAACTAAATTGTGGAATGTTGTATTTTTTGGGCTTAAAAGCCATATGGAACGAACAATGTTGTCATAATGCCAATCAATATAAAACAGAGAGACATAAAACAGAAGTACAAAACCAACAAGGTCGCTGTGCCAGAGCTTTAAACTCTCAGCCCAAGGTTGCCTGGACTGGATGTGAAAGGACATTACATTTACACTAGAATCTCGCTGATGTCAACTGAGCCTCCATATTCAACTTAAAACTCATCTTTGAGCTTCTACGAAAATCAGCAAAAGATGAAGATAAAGACATAGACGATGGGAGTTCTCTTCTCAGGCCTTCGACTTCAAAGATGGGCCCATAATTGTCTGATTTTGTTGTGTCAGTTTAGAAAAGACTAAATTCATGTCTCAGATTTTCACACTAGCAAAGCCATTAGGGCCTCAAGGGATAAGCCCACGGAGTAGAGTCATAATAAGGTCCATATTTCTACGTATTACAACACCAAAAAAAAAAAAAGGGAACTAGATGTCACTCTTTTATAATTAAAGAATTAAATTGATATCACTTTTTATAATTGAGAGAATAAATAACTTAATGTCAACTTTCTTTTGAAGACTAAACTAATATCGCCTATATATTTGGGGAATTAAAATGAGTGTTCACTAAAAAAAATTTAAGGAGGCTAATTCATTTTAAACAATAAATAATATAAACAATCAGAAGGATAATTTGAAATATTCGGCAAACATTTGAAGAACCTAATGGGGCTCCACTCCAGCCTTTGGGACACTGTCCATAAGTTAAGAATGTTTACAAATAATTGAGTAGGTGTGAAGCAATGTGTAAAATAAATGCCTTTTATTAGTCTAATTGACATTGTTTGATTTAAAATTAAAAAAAAAAAAGTAGTTGGAAAAAATGAATGTTTAGTGTTTATACTTATATAGTAGTTCTTTAATGCATATTACTTTCACATTTACATACATAACATAATTATAATTTACTTAAACTCAATTTAAATTTTAATTATATTCAATTTATATTTTTAAGTTACTTTACGATCCAAATTCTCGGCACCTTACTATTGAAATATAATTTTCAATTAATTTTTATGTATAAATAAATAATTTGTGATAAAATAATTACACTTTATATGTAATAATGATATAATAATTGTAAGATTAAATTAATTTGTAGGTCCATATACTATTTTAGAATTTTCAATTAGGTCCCCATATTTTAAAAGTTTATAATTAGATCTTTAGAGTTTCAAAAATTTTTAATTGAGTCCCCGTTGTTAAAGCACTATTAAAAATTGTGGGAGTCCATTTAGATCTTTTTAAAACCATAGAGACTACATTACAATTTTTTGAGTCCCTATAACTTCAAAAACTTTTTATGAAGTTCCTGAACTTAACCTACTCTTAGAAACTAATAATGGTATTCTAGTGACAATTGCCTAATTAATTTTTTTTTAAAAATTATCAAGACCCAATTATAAACTTTCAAAATATAGTGACCCAATTAAAAATTTTCAAATAATATAAGGAGCTTCAGATGAATTTAACCTAAATGTAACTATTCTATTATTTTTGGTGGCCGTTTAAAAGCCAATTTTAGAAGAAAAAAAAGAAAAGACAAAGGCACTAAACAAACAATTCTAATATTTTTATTCATTTTTTTCTCACATTATTTTTATATTTTTTTAAATATTATTTATTATACATATTTTTTTTTATTTTTTATTAAATTACACATATTTAAAAAAAATATAAACAATACATACATATTTTAAAATAATGTATAATTAACTTTTTTTAAATAAATGATGGAAAAGTACATAAGCAGAAAATATGGTGTACATCTAAATAGAATTTCTTTTTTCTATTTTTTTATTTATTAGTGTGATTAATTATTATTAATTATGATTAATTTTAAAGGTGGTTGTAATTGATATAATATAAAATTAATTTAATTTAATATATAATTATAATTTATTTATTTTTTTGTATAAATTATTTTTTATATAATTGTCCATACGCGCCTTGCACTGTTTTGTGTGTTGATATTTTCTGCTTTGTTTTGTGCACCGCTTCGTACGACGTGCATCTTTTGCACTGTTCCGTGGCGTATTCTACACTGCTTCGTTTTGTGCACAGTTTCGTACTGTGCTTCGTCTTTTGTTGTGGACGTGACACTAAATTCTTCCTAAATTTTCAAGTTTTTGTTTGGTGAGATCTTTTCACTTTTGTTATTATTATTTTCTGTTATTATAGAAAAATTTGATATTGTTCAACTCATTCTTATTTTGCTTAATTATTCAAATTATACCTATTAAATTGAGGTTATGTATAACTTTTTGAAAGGTCAAAAATTTTAATGATATGTCACAGGTAATATTACTTGTCATGTTAAAGCTATCGATAATATTAATGAGAAATATATTAAAAAATTAGAAGATTGAGATAGTAAAAACTATCATATTATCACTTGATTCTGAAATACTTCTACTCTCAGTATTCATCTACAGTTTGAATACTTTGACACTGTCAAAGAAGTATGAGATCATCTTAAAAATATATATACAATTTCTGATTTATCTCATCAATATCAGTTACTGAAGGAACTCAACAGTCTAAAACAAGAACCCGACTAAGCTGTATATGATTTCCTGGCTCGGATGGAAGATATTTGAGATCAATTGATTCTGTGTGAGTCAACCTTAAAACACAAAAGTGACGTCAAACTATATGAGAAGTATCGTGATCGCACCAGATTCATCCAATTTTTGATAGCTCTCACTGAAGACTATGAGTCTGTTCAAGCTTCGCTACTACGTCAAGATCCCTTGCTCACACTTGAGGATACACTTCATCGTCTGAAATAAGAAGAAACTAGATTGGATCTTCTTTGATCTAAAGCAGATTTAGCTTTTGTAGTTACTCATTAGAGGACACATTCTATGGTCGCTGCTGCAAACTTGGTCATATTTTTGCTGAATGTCCCACCATAGAGTGCCACATTTGTAAGAAGAAGGGTCATATTGCTCTTAACTGCCCTAGTCGTTCACAGAACTCTACTCGTCCACAAAGGTCTGATCAGAGAAAGTTTCAACCTTGTACTAATTCCTCCTCCAAGCTTATAATTACAGCTTCAATTGCTGACGATGCCTCAGATTCTCAAATCTCTCTTTCCACTATTGATCTTAAGTCTCTTCTTAAGCAAGTCTTTTCTCATTCTGGTAATACTCCTACTGCCTTAGCCACTACCCCAAGTAATAATCATTGGTATTTTGAATTTACATATTGTAATCACATGACTTCTTCATCCCATGAATTCTCTTCCCTTTCTTCTAAAGATACCATTCATTCCATCCATACAGCTAATGTGTCTCTTATAAAAGTAAGTCATAAGGGTCTTATCTCCCTACCTACCCTTACCTTATCAGAAACTTATCTTATTCCAAAATTAAACTTTAATCTCATCTCTGTTGGCCAATTGTGTGACCTTGGTTATACACTTATCTTTTCTTCTATTGGTTGTTTTGTGCAGGATCCAAGACGAGGCAGATAATTGGGAATGCTCGAAAAGTTGGACAATTGTTTGAGTTTACTAACCTCTATGTTCCTCCGTCTCCTGTGTCAACTATTTATGCTACTTCTACTACTTCTTCTTCTCTTCAGCTGTGACATAAACGTCTTGATCACAATTCTTTTAGTAAATTACATCATCTCATTTTTCAGGGTGTCTTAAGATCTATTAAAGAAAAAACTCTTTGCAATGTACATCTTGTTAAACAGCTAAACAACTTGCTTTATCGTTTAATAAAAGTATTTCAATTTCTGTTTCTTCCTCTGATCTTATTCATTCTGATGTTTAGGATCCAGCTCCTACACCCACTGTGGAGGTTGTTAATATTTTGTTATTTTTATTGATGACTATTCACGTTTTACCTAGATATATTTAATGAAAAATCGTTCTAAACTTCCTCAAATCTATATTACCTTTGCCACTATGATTAAAACTCATTTTTCAAAGACAATTAAATTTTTTCATCGTGATAATGTCTCAAAATATCGTGATTCAAAACTACTCAGTTTTCTTACTAAACATAGTCTTAGTATATCTTAGTAAAATAGTCATGCTGAAAGAAAGCATTAACACATTCTTGACTTTGTTCGAGTTATGCTAATTTCTTCTTCTTGTCCTGAACGTATATGGGGTGAAGCTGCTCTTAATGTTGTTTATGTTATTAATCGTCTCCTTTCCTCTGTTCTTGGTAATGTATCTCCTTATGAACATCTTCACCTGTGACCTCCAAACTACAGTTCTCTAAAAGTTTTTGGTTGTGACAATTTTGTTTTTCTTCATCCCTATGAACACACCAAGCTTGAACCCCGTGCTCGTCTCTATTGCTTTCTTGGTTATGTTACTGAACACAAAGGCCATTGTTGTTGTGATCCAGTCTCTCAGCGCATTCGTATTGCTAGTCATATTGTCTTTTGGGAAGATACTTTATTCTCTACATTGTCTCAATTCAAGTATATTCATTCCACTTTTACCCCCTTGTTCACCACATCATCTATTGACCTTTTTCCACATGATTCTGACACAGAGTCTTCAGATGTCTTTGAGACAGGTTCTCCACCTCTAGATTCCTCTTCCGATTCTCCTAGTGAGCTCTCACCATCTTCTGAAGTTTCGACTCATTCTATTGACACTATCCTGATCATTGATTCTGCATCTGACAATGTCATTCGTCCTTCTCCAGTAAGAAACCTTCCTACCTACCTTCGTGATTATCATTGTTTTTCTACCATGCTTTGCCTTCATGAACCACATACATATTCAGAGGCATCCATTGATCCTCGTTGGTAACAAGTTATAAATGAAGAATTACAAAATCTGGAGAATAATGGTACTTGGAAAATGATTGATCTTCCTTCTGATAAGGCTCTTGTTGGATGTAAATGAGTTTAGAAGATTAAAACTCGATCTGATGAGTCTGTTGATCGTTACAAGGCTCACTTGGTGGCCAAAGGTTTTATTTAAGAATATAGGATTAATTATGAAGAAACCTTTGCTCCAGTTGGTCGTCTTACTTTAATTCGCACTCTTCTTGCTATTGCTGTCACTCGCAATTGGACTCTTAATCAGATAGATGTAAAGAATATCATTCTGAATGGTGACTTAGAAGAAGTATATATGCGACCACCACCAGATTACTCGTACCCACCTAACAAGGTCTGTCTTTTTCGCAATGGTCTTAAACAAGTTCCGCGAGCCTGGTTTGCTAAGTTCAATTCCACCATCAGTCAACTTGGATACTCCTCTAGTTCTCATTATTCAACATTCTTTATCTGTAAGACTAATAGTTGCATTATGTTACTATTTTTTTTAATGTTGATGACATAATTATTACAGGTGATGATACTTCTGGTATTGCTGATTTTAAAACATCTTTGAGCCGTAATTTTGAGATGAATGATCTTGGTCCTCTTAGTTATTTTCTACGTCTTAAGGTTCTTTCTTCTATTGATGATATTTATTTATCCCAACCTAAATATGCTTCAGATTTATTTCTCGAGCTAGTCTCTCAGACAGTCGCACCGAGTCTACTCCTTTAGAATCTAATGTCAGATTTACACCTCTGAATGATACTACACTTGATGATCCTACCGGCAATTAGTTGGCAACTTGATTTATCTTACTATTACTCATTCAGACATTTCATATGATGTTCATTTAATCACTCAGTTTATGTTAACTTTACGCACTACTCATTATGTTGTTGATCTATATATTATTCGGTATACAAAGGGAACTCTGTTTTATAGGCTTTATTTCTTAATCAACTTTTCTTTAGTTCTTCAGGCTTATTCTGATGCTGATTGGGCTAGAGACCCCACTGTTCGTCGATCCACCACTGACTACTGTATCTATCTTGGTGATACATTTATTTCATGGTGAAACAGGAAATATACTTTAACTGCATGTTTTAGTACTGAAACAGAATATCGAACACGAGCTGACACCACATCTGAGATACTTTGGTTACATTAGCTTCTTGATGACTTGTGTATTTCTTAATCCTCTCTCATTCCTCTTTACTACGATAATAGGAGTGCTATTCAGATTGCTAACAACAATATTTTTCATGAGCGCACTTAACATATTGAGATCGACTGCTACTTCATCTATTAACACATTCTTTGTGATACTCTTCGTCTTTTTTCCATTAGTACTCTTGATTAGTCAGTCAATCTGTTTACCAAAGTTTATCATCTTGGGAGATTTTGCGCTATGGTTTCTAAATTCAAGTTAGTTTCTTCTACACTCACTTGAGTTTGAGGAAAATATTAGTGTAATTAATTGTGATTGATCACAATTAATTTTAAAAATAATTGTAATTGATATAATACAAAATTAATTTAATTTAATATATAATTATAATTTATTATTTTTTTTCTATACAATTATTTTTTTGTATAAATAAAAATTAACCTTTATATATTTATTTATTTAAAAATATATATAAATTATTAATATTTATTTCTATATTTCTATTTGTAACCCTAAGCCAAAAAATGACGGCTGCCATTTGCTAGTGTGCATTTGTTTTCACAGCTGACTTATCTTCCCGTACCGTAAATAATTTCTAATGGTTAAAAAAAAAAAAGACTAATGTCAAAAGATATTATATGAAAAAAAAATGAAAAATCATTTAATTATATATGGTTTTCCATGTGCCATTTATGTAGTATTGCCTCTAGCTGTAGCGCGATTTGGGAATTGACTCCGTTGAGTGGAACCTTTTAATCAGATGTGCGAGTCGTAATTGCTGGGTCGTTAATTTCTCGGGGTTCATTGGCTTTGCGTCAAGTCAACTAGCGGAGGAAGTTGATGATTAGTAGATGTGATTTGTACCTATGTTGAGGTGGATGATCACATAGGCTTCTATCATGAAACTAATATTTTTGGGTTCATGAATGAATTACGTCTTTTTTAATATGATAATATTTATATATAAATTTAGATATATAAAATAATTATTAATTAAAATTTATAATTTTTTATATGAATAATTATTTATATGAAAAAAATAATTTAATTAAATTTTTATATTAATTTAAATATTATTAATTAAAATTTATAAAAATTAATTTTTAATCAAAATTATTAATTTATTTTAATAATAAATTAATGATCAAAATATCAATAATCATTCAGACCCAAAATTATTGGTTCATATTAGAATTTTCCAACACAAGAAGCAGGAGGGAAATGCAACATGGTAAAGAGTGAAAACTTGGAGAGAAAGACTTTAATTATTTGAATGAAGGAAGGATATAATAAAGCAAAAATAACTTGAGTGCCAAGTTATTGTTACAGCCTTCGTGTGTCATTCGATTAGGAAAGAAGCACATGAAATTGGTAGGAAACTCCAATGATTTTGCTAATAAAACGATTGACAAGTTTGTTTCGGTCAATCGTACTTGTGGAGTAAAACTGTAAAACAAGGGCCTCACTAACTGAGACAAAGAGAGCACGAAATATTGAAAGGTGCATTTACGGTGGCAGATGCTCAAGAATAAAGTAAGGGACTCACTAACAGTCCTGTCTTATCATAAGATAAGATAAGATCCTGTAAGTCTTGTCAACCAAACTTGTGGAGTAAGGGCCTCACTAACCGTCCATGTTGAATTTTCATAATGCCTTCGACAACGGTCGTGCTTTTAATTATGTCATAAAGCAACCGCGTAATGTAGGAGTACTTCACCTGCTACCCTTCACAAGCATCCATGGCTATATCCACCCTCTTCTTCTTCCTCACCCTTCTCTTTATACCAGTTCAGTTGGCTTTTGGAAACAACATAACTTTGAATTCAACACTCTCCACCAATGACAAGAATCCTGTGTGGCTTTCATCTTCTGGTGAATTTGCATTTGGATTCCGCCAAATCAACGACACTAACCATAACCAGAAACTCTTCTTGCTTGCCATCTGGTACTACAAAATACCTGACAAAACCATTGTCTGGAATGCAAGAACAGACAAGCCTGCACCTATAGGGTCGACGGTTAAGCTCACAACAAGTGGATTGACACTGAGTAATCCTCAAGGTGAAGCTATATGGACAGCGGAACCAGCGGGAACTGTTTCCTACGGGACTATGCTGGACACTGGCAACTTTGTTCTGGATTCTAGTTCCACCTATGTGTGGGAAAGCTTCAATAGTCCCACTGACACATTGCTGCCTACCCAAAATTTGGCACTACAAGCTACCCTGACTTCTCGATTGTCAGAGAATAATTACACCAAAGGAAGGTTTCAACTTTATTTTGACAATGGAGATCTGTTCCTAAATGGCATTGGCTGGCCAGATGTCCAAGCTGATTATCGCTACGCCAGTTATTTTAGTGTCAATGCTAATGAGTCTGCCTCACAGCTAGTGTTCGATCAGTCAGCACATATTTATGTAGAGAAAATGAATGGAGATAACATCTCACTTGGATGGGACAATTCAGCTCTTGATCCTAAAGCATATTACTACAGAGCAACAATTGACTTCTATGGAGTTTTTACACAGTATGCTCATCCAAAGAGCTCCAGTGGCCAGCAAGGTTAGTCTACAGTGCCTTATGTTCCTGAGGACATTTGTTTTGCCATTTTCAGTGATCTAGGAAGTGGTTCATGTGGATATAACAGCTACTGCTCCATGGAAAACGAGAGGCCTACTTGCAAATGCCCAGATGGGTACTCTCTGGTTGATCCTAACAACCAATTTGGTGGATGCCAACCTGACTTTTCCCTAGGCTGTGGAGCAGATGATGCAGGATCACGAGACAAGCCGGAAGAGGTATTTGAATTTAAGGTTTTAGAAAGTGTGGATTGGCCTTTGGGTGATTATGAGAGGTTGGTAAGTTATACTCTACCAGACTGTCAAACAACTTGTTTACATGATTGTATGTGTGCTGTTGCCATATTTGTCAACACAACAGGAGCGTGTTGGAAGAAGAAATTACCCCTTTCTAATGGAAGAGCAAAGACAAAGGAAGGTCATATGGTGCTCATCAAAACTAGAATTCATGCATTGAGTAACCTTGATCCTGGTTCACCTAAGGGCCACCTTAATGAACCTGGTGAAAAGAAGGAGGACCGAGGTAAGCCAATACTTTCAGGGTCACTTATTGGATCCCTTGTCATTAATAGTGTACTTCTAGCCTCAGTTATTCTGTTTTTTGTCCTAAAGCCAAAAAACTTTGCCCAAGCTTCAAGTATTTTGGAAACAAATATGCATTCGTTTCCTTATGAAACATTGAAACAATACACAAGGGATTTCAGTGAAGAACTAGGCAGGGGTTCCTTTGGCATTGTTTATAAAGGCACACTAAACACAGGTTCTGATCAATTTGTTGCTGTGAAGAAGCTAGACAGATTAGCTCTAGAACGAGAAAAGGAGTTTAGGACAGAATTGAATGCTATTGGTAAAACAAGCCACAAAAACCTGGTTCGATTGATCGGGTTCTGAGATGAGGGACTTCATAGAGTTCTTGTCTATGAGTTCATGAGCAATGGTACCCTTGCAGACATCCTCTTTGGAAAAGTAAAACCCAATTGGAATCTAAGAGTTACAATTGCGTTGGGAATTGCAAGAGGACTGGTGTACTTACACGAAGAGTGTGGCACTCCCATAATTCATTGCGATATAAAACCTCAAAATGTACTCATAGATGAACATTTCACCCCCAAAATCTCTGACTTTGGGTTGGCCAAGTTGTTAAAGTCTGATCAAAGCAAAACTCATACCATGATCAGAGGAACTCGAGGATATGTTGCTCCTGAATGGTTCAAGAATGTGCCTGTGACAGCTAAAGTGGACGTTTATAGCTTTGGTGTGATGTTGTTAGAAATCATTTGCTGCAGAAGAAGTGTGCTGGTGGAGTCTGGGGAAGAAGAAAAGGTGATATTAACAGATTGGGCTTATGATTGCCATAGAGAAGGGAAAATAGATGCTCTAGTGGAGGAAGACAAGGAGGCCATGGCTGACAAAAGCAGGCTGAAGAAGTGGGTGATGATAGCAATCTGGTGCATTCAAGAGCATCATGAAATGAGGCCTACAATGAAGACGGTCATGCACATGTTAGAAGGACTTGTTGAAGTCCCAAATACACCATCGCCTTCTTCTTTCACCTTTGCTTCTTGAATGTGCTAGTGGTAGTCCCTTGTCATGAAATCAGCAACCTGGGAAAGTTGGGAAAAGGAAGGAGGTCTTTGGCGTGGATTTCTATCTGTTTTTTACTTTGTAATCAACATTCATCACATGGTTATTATGGTTGTTTAGGTTAGCTTATTTTGTATTTATAGAAGCTTATAATCAAAATATTGTAGATAGAACTTTTAGCTAAAATAATATTATGTAAAATTTAAGCAAAACCAAAATTTGTGTTGTGGATTATTTATTCTTTTTATTAATGATAGCCTGGTACTCGAATACGAGTCCACCCACCAAATTGATTTCCTGAACTTACATAAATTTTTAACCTCTTCTCTTAGTGATGTCATCCAACTTGATGCATGTTTTGAATAATTTTGCTCACTTCATGAGAGAAACACCGGAAAACTAGGTGTATTTTATTAGTGCACGAGAATCAGTAGTCTTGGATATATTTTGCTTGAGCAGACTACCTTGAATTTGAATTCGCTATGGACCGTCAGTAGTAATAGTTTCAAAAGATGCAGTTTATGTTGAGTATAATGTGTTGGCGATCATATAAACCAAAATAAATTTGATAACAATCTCGAATGATGACTCATTTTTTAAAATTTCACTCATATCATCATAGATAATCACTAATACTGCATTAATGTCTGGAAAGGTATTGTGCATGCGAGATTATTATGTATGAAAATAAAATCTAAGCACATGCTCAGGTAGAGTGTAGGAAAAACTTCCATGGATGCCTGCAGATTGCATAGCCCATTTTGAAAGGAAAATGCTAGTTGTACATACTTCGGTGCAAATCTCCTCACGTACCTGCATAGGTGGTAGAATCAGAATGTCGGTATTCAAAAGTTCAAGAGAGACTAGTTAGAATCAGGTAGTGGAAATTGTGTAGATGTGAAGTGATCTAATGATGTGTGTGCAGCTAGCTTTACTAATTTTGAAAATGGTCTCAACGACAATGAGACCTAAATGAACTTACCTCAACAGGCAGTTCAAATGGGTGACGTATGATGTCCATAGAGCCATCAAAATGAGTCGGCTTATAACTCGACAAAATGAGCGGGTTGGGCTAGTAAAAGTAAACACAATTAAAAATAGTTCGAATTAGTCATCTGACCGGTTAACATTACATAGAGGCGAGCTGGACTAACAAAATGTCAACACAAAACTCATATAGCTTGATTTGACTCAGCCCGAAAATGAGACCCTTTTTGACAGTTATAGATATGATAACGTTCTGGAGCAATCAAGAGTATTATGAACATAAGGTAGAAATCAATAAATATGGCCATGGAAATGGTACAAGTCTTTGTTGAAGTCCCTAATGCACCTTCTCCATCATCCTTCAATTAAAACTCTTGACTGTCCCAATCCCACCTTATGAAGCAACCGACCTAGGAAAAAGTGGAACAGGTCGTCCTAATGTTTTTACACAATTCCTATATTGGATTCCACGTTGTTTCTATACATTGAATAACCACATACTTCCAAAGATGAATACGTCAAATTGATTTTCGAGACTTAATTAGATTTTCAACCTAGACGTTGCCTAACTTTAGAAGCATTTTCTTTACTCTTATGGAGGAAACATCAATAACTAAGTTCTATTACATAGTTGCTAACGTTTCTACAGACTAACCTTATGCTCCCATGGACCATGCAGCTTTAATAAGCTTGACAGATGCTCTCACATCTGGATAGTTGGTTAGTGTACACGAAAAATGATTCCATAACATTTTAAATGACGAATTGGCTTTGAAAATTCCGTTCATAATAGTTCATCATAAAATGTTACTCACACTACATCAATTTTTAACGAAAAAGGCTCAGCTTGCTGGATCATTGAATGAAACTAAAAAACTGAGCATACACACAGGCGAAATAACCTGCATGTGTGTATGAAAATAAAAATCTGAATAAAACTAAATACCTGAGAATAGCTGACCAATAGTGTCAATTTCTTGCATGTGTGTATATAGGAGAAAGAAAGAGAGGACGAGTGGGTAGAGAGAAATAACCTGCAATGGGTCCAAGCTTGCAGTAGATTTAAAGAACTTATCGAAGAATGACCCCTCACTGATAACAAGAAAAGCAACATGAACTGAATAAGAATTAATGGTTGATGTACTAAAAATCTTAATTGAGGCAGTATGATAGTTGAAAACTTACCAAGCTCGACCTCAGAAGTCATGTTCCAAGAGCATGAAGAAGTCCTATTGTACCACACGCATTTTGCTGTGTAAAATACACTCTACTGCTATGTTCCTACACCAGAACAATACATAAAAATCATACTCAAGGCATGCAGCCAAAAAATCAGTAATATGATATATGCTACCCAAAATTCAGATTTCTTGGATGATTGTTTAATAAAATATTGAAATAAGATTGAAAATTGAAATACATTACGGTAAAAACAGAATGTGCAGTTGTTCAAAGCAGGGAAAAGGAATACTCACAAATGGATAAAAAGATTATATAAAGAGCAGTGTTATTTCGTGATAACAAGCATTTCCCTTATATAAATAGATTTGTCCACCAACCTTTTTTTTTTTTTTTCATTTTCCTGTTGCAACCTCTCTTCTTCAGTCTTGTAAGAGATAAAACTTTAACAAAAACAGAAGAAATACACATGAATATGATATGACAGTTAAAAAATAGGAAACCAAAGCAGAGGATTTAAAATAGAAGTGCAAATGGAAATACTGCTGAAATTAAAATATCCGGAAAAGTGAAGGTACAGAGGATTAAATGCATCACCCTCCTTTTTAACTTTAGCTATCAAGGGATGTATGTCATCTGGAAAAAGATTCTATAACTCACATTTCGTTTCATGCTCTTGAGAATCAACATACAATACAAACATCAGGAAGTAAGGACTTGGTAGTTTGCTAATGTGATCCAAAGTATATATTTTGGGATTGCCACTCTTATTTGTGAATTCGTATCTAATTAATTTTTTTACTATTTTCTTAAAATGCTCTTAATTAGATTAGATGGTGAATGTGTTAAATTCTAACTATTTATTTAATAAAAGACATTTTAAAAAAGAAAAAAAATAATTAAAAAGAGTGACAATAAACTCTGCTATATATTTGTATTATTCTATCTAGAATCTTAATTAGGAAGCCAGCTGTCAACACCCAATTTTTAGCAACCACTGAAAACCCAGAAATCAAAAGACACACAGACACTTTGCAAACCCAGAAAATTCATCATTCCAGCACCACAATTCATTCCATCCACTCAACAGAACCCCATTACAGAAAAGTTCACTTCAAGTCACTCACAAACAAAATTGAACCACCAGGACCATTTACAGAGAAAATGAATCCAAAATTCACAACAGAGACCATAGCCGAAACCCAACATTAAGCAAGCACCAAAACGCAGCAGAACTAAAAGACCATTTGGGTTTCAATGGGGGTTATTTTTTTTTTCTTTATATTTCTCTTATGGACTATTTCTGTTCAATAGGCTGAATCTAGATTTCTTGTTTTTGGGCCTTGAGTTCTTAGGTTTGGGTTTTATTTAGTTTTTAGTTAGAAGACCAAGTTTCTTTTAGTCACAATTTTCTTTTCTTAATTGGGCTTCGGTTTAAGGTTTAGTTTATGACTTATCTAATATACACCTTCTTAATTAGAGTGTATCATACACATTTCACCATATTCATTGATTTATATATAAAATCACATCAATGATTGTAATTAAAGAAAAGAAACCTTGATAACTGGTTATTATGTAATTACAAATTGGTCTTTTTTTTGTCTTCTTGTTCCTCTCTCTCTCTAATTTAGTGGCCACCATGACGGAGGAGATGCTAGTGGCGCTGGAGGGCCGTAACGGAGCCGGTGAAGCGAGTGGGGGTGGAGAGGGCCCAACACCATGGTCATCCTTCTATCTTCAACCTCAAACACAAGATCTGGAACTGCTTTGGAGCATACATCCTTCCATCCTTTCTGGAGCCACCCGAGTTGAACCATATAGTCGGCGGAGCTACAGCGTGGAACAGAGGCAACAACATCGAAGGATGACGGTGGTTTGGTCTGTACGGATCTACAACTAGGGGGCCGTGGTTTTGGTTAGACTGCATTGCGGTTTGGGTCCGATGGCGGAGCTGTCACGTGAAGTGAAGGCAGCGGTGACGAGCGAAGGCGACAGTGACGAAGGATGACAACGGTTCGATCTTGACAGATCTATAATGAGAGGGTCACGATTTTGGGTGCCTCGGTGTATGGCGGTTCGTGTTCGATCCGGCCTGGTAGCACCAGATCTAGCCCGCGATGATGGTGGTCACAGGCAAGGGTTCACCTTTGGCCTTCTTTGAAAAATATAAGAAGCATGGAATTGAATCTGTGAATGTAAAGAGGTTGAGTGCATTTGACCTACATTTGGAGACGTTATCGTCGAGAATCCTGAAGGATGGGGATAGCAGGTGGCGGTAGCGGATCCAGCCGCAATGACATTCGGCACCGGTCATCGAAAAAAATGATGAAGAAAGTCAGATGTCCAAATTTGTAAAATGTTGAAATTTTGGGTTATGTTTATAAAAACAAAAACTAAGTAAAATAAGTTGACTCACTTATTATTGGAAGTGAAGTCAAACATTGCACCGTACACCTAAACATATCACGGTGTATGGTAACATACGCCCTTTAGTTTAAGTTCAGGTCTCGTTTCATTCTTTTAGTGGGTCAATGTTTAGTTTCTTTTGTTTTGCTCCACTTGAGGGGTTGGTTTAGGGTTGGTTTTTATAAAAAAATAAAAGAAAGTAAATAAAAAACAAAAAATACCAAAAAAGGATAAAAAATGAATTAAAAAAATATTTTAGTTATTGGGTTGGTTTTCTTAGAGTTTTGTTTATTTCTTTGTTATTTGTCTATTTTGTTATGTTAATTAGTATGTTGCTTTGTTTCGATTAATCCATCGTTAAACAAATCTTTCTTGAACATTTTTTTTTTTTAATTAAAATTAACTAACCCACCATTATTTTATAAAAATTACATGACTTTGAGTTTACTCATTGTATCTTTAGAACATGTAAGAACGTAGGTAAAACCAAATTAATTTTTTTTTGTAATTTTGTCTTTCATGTTTATTTTATTCTTAAATTTTTTTCTTTGATTTGTAAATATTTTAATTCTTGTTTGATTTTACTTTGCTTGTAAATATTTTAATTGTCATTGATTTTCCTTTTTTATTCCAAACTCTAATTTTTTTTTGTAATTTTAGTCTTTGATTTCTTTTGTAAATAATATACTTTTTTATTTTCTTGTAAATTTTGTATTTTAGTTCTTTATTCTTTATTATGGTATGGGGTGAATTTAATATGTTTGAGTTATTTAATTCGCACAAATGGCTATAAGATAAATTATCTTAGTGCAAATGCATAGGGGTGTAGTGATATTAAATTTTTATCTTTCTTTATATATAACCGACTCCATAACTTAATTTGATTTGCACAAACTGGTTTTTAATTTTTTTTAAATTAGTTTTCTAATTTTTTTCTAACCAAATATAAAGTTAGTGATATAACTCCTTTGAAAATATTTTATATTTTTAAATTTGATTGTCTTTCTACTACAATCACGGCTGCGACACCACCTATTGTTAAACTTAGACCAATGTGTTAAATACTATAAACAATTTATAGGAATTTTTTTTCCTTTAAATTGGTTAGGTGGAGAAAAGTGAAGAAAGCTATCACTTTAAACTCAAAGGGGCATGTTCTTCCATTCAAACTATTAAAAAAATATTATTGACTATTTTATTTCCTATTTTAAAACTTAGATGGGCAATTGTTGCATAAGAAAGCACTTGAAACCATGTGTATTTATGTAAATTTGAAGGGAGTAAGGTAGAATTTAGTTTCCTATATCCAAACTGTTAGAAAATATTAATTATTTATATTCCAGTTTTTATCTTCTTCCCGTCACCATAATTTGATCAGTAGAAATTATTAATGAGTATTTCCTACAATCAATAAGTCACATCTAACATGACACCAAATAAAAAAAGATACTAATGTGACTAAGACAGAAGACTTAGTAAATTATATATAACTGTAGAAGACTTAGTAAACTAGCATGTTGCTTAACTTAAAAGTGAAAAATTGTTCATCAATTATATACATAATTATATATGTTATTGCAACAAACTTTATAATACTATTTGTATTTAAATTGTATGTATAATTAATTATTTTATTCTCTCATCAATATGGAATAAATAAAAGTCAAACATGTTCTTTAACCAACCAAAATCTGAAATGATTTCGTTTATCTTCATCTAGTTGGTAGAAAACTGCGATGATTTTGCATTAACACTAGAAGTCCTATAAGTCTTGGTCAACCATACTTGTGGAATGAAACTATGGACTCACTAACAGAGATAAGGAGAGAGCATTAAATTAATGGTGCATTAGGGTTGCTGATGCTCAAGAGCCAAGTCCATGTTGAATTTTGGCAATGCTGTCGTCAAGATACTGACATACTGTTCTGTTTTTTATATTTATCATAATTTTTTTTAACAAAGTTGACTGAGAGAAGAGAAATGCATGCACACATAGGTGGTTCAAAAGTAACAAACTGCACACACTCATTACACAAAACCAGCCAATCACATCAGTTAGTGAAACTTTCCCCAAAAACTTTTCGTTAAAATTAGCATTTCCCTTGTTTGTTATGTATCCAGCTTATTATATAAGATTATCTTTATAAAATGTCATACCATAAAGCAACCAAGTAATATTGGAGTACGTACTTCATCAGCTAGCCCTTCACAAGCATCCATGGCTATGTCCACCCTCTTCTTCTTCCTCACCCTTCTCTTTATACCAGTTCAGTTGGCTTTTGGAAACAACATAACTTTGAATTCAACACTCTCCACCAATGACAAGAATCCTGTGTGGCTTTCATCTTCTGGTGAATTTGCATTTGGATTCCGCCAAATAAACAACACTAACCAGAACCTCTTTTTTCTGGCCATCTGGTACGATAAAATACCTGACAAAACCATTGTTTGGAATGCAAATGCAGACAAGCCTGAACCTATAGGGTCCACAATTCAGCTCACAAGAAGTGGCCTGACACTGAGTAATCCTCAAGGTGAAGCTATATGGACAGCAGAACCAACTCAATTTCAAACTGTTTCCTATGGGGCTATGCTGGACACTGGCAACTTTGTTCTAGCAAGCACAGATTCGAGTTCCAATTCCACCAATGTGTGGGAAAGCTTCAAGAATCCCACTGACACATTGCTGCCTACCCAAAATTTGGAACTACAAGGTACCCTGACTTCTCGATTGTCAGAGAATAATTACACAAAAGGAAGGTTTCAACTTTATTTTGATAAAGGTGATCTTTTCCTAAGTGGCATTGGCTGGCCAGATGGCCAAGCTGATTCTCGCTACGCCAGTTATTTTAGTGTCAATGCTAATGAGTCTGCCTCACGGCTAGTGTTTGATAAGTCAGCAAATATTTATGTAGAGAAAACGAATGGAGTTAACATCTCACTTGGATGGGACAATTCAGCTCTTGATACTAACACATATTACTACAGAGCAACAATTGACTTCTATGGAGTTTTTACACAGTATGCTCATCCAAAAAGCTCCAGTGGCCAGCAAGGTTGGTCTATTGTGAGTTATGTTCCTGAGGACATTTGCTCTGCTATTTACAGTGAATTAGGAAGTGGCTCCTGTGGATATAACAGCTACTGCTCTATGAGTAACCAGAGACCTACTTGCAAATGCCCAGATGGGTACTCACTGGTTGATCCAAACAACCAATTTGGTGGATGCCAACCTGACTTTTCCCTAGGCTGTGGAGCAGATGATGCAGGATCACAAGACAGGCCAGATGAGGTATTTCAATTTAAGTTTCTTGAAAACGTGGATTGGCCTTTGGGTGATTATGAGAGGTTGGTAAGTTATACTCTGCCAGACTGTCAAACAACTTGTTTGCATGATTGTATGTGTGGTGTTGCCATATTTATCAATGGAACAGGAGAATGTTTTAAGAAGAAATTGCCCCTTTATAATGGAAGAGTAAAAACTGGGGATGGTTATATGGCCCTCATCAAAACCAGAATTCGCACTATGAGTAACCTTGATCCTGGGTCACATAGTGATACTGGTGCAAAGAAGGAAGATCGAGCTAAGCCAGTACTTTTAGGGTCACTTATTGGCTCCCTTGTCATAAATAGTTTACTCCTATCCACGGTTATTCTGATTTTTCTATTAAGGCCAAGAAAGATTGCCCAAGCTCCAAGTATTTTGCAAGCAAATCTGCATTCGTTTCCTTATGAAGCATTGAAACAATACACACAGGATTTCAATGAAGAACTAGGTAGGGGTTCCTTTGGCATTGTTTATAAAGGAACTCTAAACTCGAGTTCTGATCAGGTTGTTGCTGTGAAGAAGCTGGACAGATTGGCTCTAGAACGAGAAAAGGAATTCAGGACAGAATTGAATTCCATTGGTAAAACATGCCACAAAAATCTGGTTCGATTGATTGGATTCTGTGATGAGGGAGTTCATAGACTTCTTGTCTACGAGTTCATGAGCAATGGTACCCTTGCAGACATCCTCTTTGGACAAGTAAAACCCATTTGGAATTTGAGAGTTAGAATTGCTTTGGGGATTGCAAGAGGGTTGGTGTACTTACATGAAGAGTGTGACACTCCCATAATTCACTGTGATATAAAACCTCATAATATACTTATAGATGAGTATTTCACAGCCAAAATCTCTGACTTTGGATTGGCCAAGTTGTTAATGTTTGATCAAAGCAAAACTCATACCATGATCAGAGGAACTAGAGGATATGTTGCTCCTGAATGGTTCAAGAATGTACCTGTGACAGCTAAAGTGGATGTTTATAGCTTTGGTGTGATGTTGCTAGAAATCATTTGCTGCAGAAGAAGTGTGCTGATGGAGTCTGGGGAAGAAGAAAAGGTGATATTAACAGATTGGGCTTATGATTGCCATATGGAAGGAAGAATAGATGCTCTAGTGAAGGAAGACAAGGAGGCCATGGCTGACAAAAGCAGGCTGAAGAAGTGGGTGATGATAGCAATCTTGTGCATTCAAGAGCATCATGAAATGAGGCCTACAATGAAGATGGTCATGAACATGTTAGAAGGACTTGTTGACGTCCCAGATCCACCATCGCCTTCTTCCTTCACCGTAATTTCTTGAATGTGCTAATGGTAGTTTGTGAGTTGCTGTATCTTATCTTTATTTTCTCCTTTTGTTTTGCTGTTGTAACAGATCACATTTGATCTGATTTGAGTGTATTTATAGCCTTGTAGTCATCTTTGATTAATGGGAAGAGATTTTACCTTCCATCAAATAATTTAACATGGTATCAGAGCGGAAAATTAATATTAGGGACAACACCATCACCCCATTATCACCGTATTATCCAGCATCCTCTGATAACCACGCTACACCTCTTGTTGCTGTTCCTCTCAATGGAGAAAACTATCGCAACTGGGAACGCTTTATGAAGACGGCGCTCAGAGCCAAGACCAAACTTGGATTCGTTGATGGAACGATCAAGAAACCTGGTGCTAAGTCATCAGAATATCAGGATTGGGAGAAAGCAGACTCCATGGTTACAACATGGATCATCAACTCCATCAATCCAAATTTACATGGCAGCATTTCTCATGCAGATACAGCGAGGGATATATGGATTAATCTGGAAGAACGTTTTGCCCAGACTAATGCCCCTCGAATTCATCAGTTGTGGCGTGACTTATACCTCATACAACAGGAATCCAATGCATCAGTGATGGACTAATACACCAAGATCAAGAGCCTTCTTGATGAACTTAGCGAACTTCAACCTTTACCAAAATGCACTTGTGGAGCATCCAAGGAGCTTGCTCAAGGAGAAGAAGATCAACATGCATATCTTTTCCTAGGGCTAGGAGGATTGGATGAAGATCGATTTGGGCACATCAAAGGGACCATCCTCAACACTGATCCCCTTCCTCCTCTGAGGCGTATCTTCAATCATGTTCTTAGGCGTATCTGCAGAACGAAACAGGGAACCTAAAGCTGAATTAGGAGCAGCATTTGTAGCAGCTAACAGCAGCAAAACCAAACGAGAAGGACCAAGACCAAAGTGTGACCATTGTGGTAAGACAAGGCATGAGAAAGCCAAATGCTTTGAATTGGTGGGTTATCCTCCAAACTGGGAGAATAGGCGTTCATATCGCCCCTAAAATTGCCAACACACAAGGGAGTGCACACATTGCTCAGTGACTTATTATCCTACCATCTGTGTGATACAGAACCAAACCATGAAGAAAACGATTGGATACGCTGACTTGAAGGATGGGGTATATGTGCTACGAGAAGCAGCTCATGGCAGGTTTATGGTAGCATCACATGAAAATGACTCCTCCTTATGGCACGCAAGAATGGCTCATCCCTCGTAGAAAACACTGTCCTTGTTGTCTAATTTACTTCATCTTAGAGTTGTTGAGAATAAAATGACACATTGTGATGTTTGTCATAGATCCAAACAATGTAGAAGTTCTTTCGCTTTGAGTGATAATAAAGTTGCTCATCCTTTTACTTTAATTCATTGTGATTTGTAGGGAAAGTATCACACATCAACAAATAATGGTTCACAAATTTTTTCTTGATAATAGTTGATGATAATACAAGAGCTTTGTGGGTTTATTTAATGAAAGATAAAACTGAAACTTATCAACAACTCATTAACTTCTGCACAATGGTGCAAACAGAGTTTCAATCTCAGGTGAAAAGAGTTCGTAGTGACAATGGGACAGAATTTACCAACACAGTTTCATATCCTTGATGTAGCTAGAGTACTCAGGTTTCAAGGGAACTTGCCCATCAAATTCTGGGGAGAATATATGTTAACCGCAACCTATATCATTAACAGAACCCCCACAACGGCTAATAGAGGTGTCACTCCTTATGAGATGCTCTTTGGTAAAAAAACCCTCCTATGATCACATGAAGACTTTTGGGTGCTTGTGCTATGTCCAGACACATCATAAGAAAAGAGATAAGTTTGATGAGAGGGCTGTCAAATGCATATTCATTGGTTATCCACATGGTCAAAAGGGATAGAGAGTTTATGACCTGCGGACAAAGGAGATCTTTGTTTCAAGAGATGTAATTTTCTATGAGCATGTTTTTCCTTATATAGATATGGATACTGCACAAAACACTCTTTCAAACACAAGCATGCCAATGTTTCCCGAAGTAAGAATGCCTCCACAAGCAATGGACATAGGCCTGCACACTCACACAGAGGAGTCACATGTGCCTATGACACCACCCTCACCAAATCAATTTGAGGAAGCAAAACAGGATGGAGAAAACTCATCTTTATCAGTATCAAATAATGCATATCTGTTGGGAAATGCCAGCATAATTTCCCTCCTCTGTGAACTCAAAAATAGGCACTATGCGGAAGCATAAAATAAGAGTAATAACACCAGAAAATTTTTAGCGTGGAAAACCTTCCCAATGTGACGAGGAAAAAATTGGACCGTAGCCATTAATTATTTCCATTCTAACAATAATGGGAATACAAACTTCACTTTAGGTGGATCTCAAAAAACTCTTTCTATTTTTCTCTCTCTCTATTTTCTCTCACTATTTCTTGTGAGGCTCTCTATTGAAGAGGATTTTCACTCTTCTCTTACAATTGCTCTTATGAGACTTGGTACTTCTTCCTTCATCAAATGCTCCTATTTATAGGAAAGGAGGATGGCATTCAAATGCTTAAATGAGTTGGAAAGCATAGCATTTATGCTTTATGGGTTGTCATCCAATTATTCAATGGGTTGTCATCTTATCACCCACCACCGAAAGTGGGTTTCCTTGGCTGGATTCCAACAATTCTCCCCCTCCAGTCAAAGGGAAAATATCCTTGGATTAGTTCGGGGTTGATGCTAAACTGCAACTTCTTTACTGAAACTTCTAACTTCTCTTTAGGTAGAGTTTTTGTCATCATATCCGCCCCGTTGTCTTTTGTATGTATTTTCTCAATCTGCAACAGTTTATTTTCCAACACATCACGAATCCAATGATACCTTACATCGATGTGTTTCGACCTTGAATGAAATGTCGAGTTCTTGCTGAGATATATTGCGCTTTGACTATCGCAATAGAGAACATAGCTTTCTTGATCCTGACCTAACTCTTGTAGAAACTTCTTCATCCACAAGATCTCCTTGCAACCTTCGGTGATTGCGATGAATTCTGTTTCTGTGGTGCTTAAAGCAATGCACTTTTGTAGTCGTGATTGCCATGAGACAGCTCCCCCTGCAAAAATAATCAGATATCCTGATGTCGACTTTCTTGAATCCACCTCTCAGCTCACCATATCTGCGCATCCGAATACCCAGTGAGCATTAGATTTCCATTGCCAAAACATAAGCACCTTTTGGCAGTTCTTCTTAGATACCTTAGTATCCATTTCACAGCATTCCAATGCTCCTTTCTTGGATTTGATAGGAATCTGCTCACAACTCCTACAGCATAAGCAATGTCTGGTCTTGTACAAACCATTGCATACATAAGACTACCAACAGCAGAAGAATAAGGCATCTTGCTCATTTCTTCTTTTTCTTCTTCATTCGCTGGACATTGAGCCTTACTCAGTTTGAGATGACCAGGTAATGGAACGTGCACAGGTTTGGCATTGTGCATGTTGAACCTTTCAAGAACTTTCTTGATATAGTCTTCTTGTGACATCCACAAGTTCTTCTAGAACGATCTCTCGATGATCTTCATTCCAAGAATCTTCTTTCTTTGCACCCAAATCTTTCATGGCAAAAGATTTGCTCAATGCCTTCTTGAGAAGGGACTATCTTTGTCTTATCTTTCCCAACAATTAGCATATCATCAACATACAATAGAAGTATGATGGATTCACCATTCTCATAGTTCTTCACAAACACACAATGGTCTACGGAGGTCTTTTGAAATTGTGTTGGGTCATGAAGAGATCAAACTTCTTGTACCATTGTCTTGGAGCTTGCTTAGGCCGTAGAGACTTTTCTTCGACGACACACTAGGTGTTCCTTGCACAGTTACGCAAAACCTTCTGCAAATGCTCCATATAAATTTCTTCCTCTAAGTCTCCATGTAAGAATGCTGTTTTAACATCAAGTTGTTCTATTTCCAAGTCTAGTTTTGCAGCTAGACCAAGAATTGCTCTAATGGACGTCATCTTCACCACTGGTGAGAAGATTTCTTCAAAATCTATGCCTTTCTTCTGGTTGCACCCCTTCACAACAATTCTTGCTTTGTATCTGGAGTTTGGGTTGTTCTCTTTAGTCTTGAGTTTGAACACCCACTTATTTTTCAATGCCCTTCTTCCTTCTGGTAATTTCACCAGGTCATACGTCTGATTCTCTTTTAGGGACTGTATTTCTTCTTGCATGGCTTGCATCCATTTATCTTTATCATTCGTCTCAATGGCTTCTATGAAACTTTGAGGTTCCCCTTCATTAGTGAGAGTGACATAATCATCCTGAGAAATACCTTCTTGATGGTTGTCGACTCTCATTGATCTTCTCACTTGAGGTTCTTGTTCTACAGATCATTTTCAATCTGTTCTTCTTGTATTGCGACTTTGTTACATGTCAGTCGGGTTGTTCGACCCCGATCAGGTTGCTCCATCTGATGAGGTTGTATTGTCTGATCAGGTTGCTTATTCCTTTGAGGAATCTCTCCCCCTGAATTGCGTACCACAATGGTCTTTGGCTTCTTAGATTGCTAAATATCATGGATTGTCTGATCTTCATAGAATACCACGTCTCTGCTTCTAACAATCTTCTTGTTTACAGGATCCCACAATTTGAAGCCAAGTTCATCTCTTGGTGAACCAAGGTATATGCACTCCTTCGTCTTTGCATCAAGCTTTGCTCTTTCATCTTTAGGAATATGGACAAATGCCCTGCACCCAAAGACTCTCAAATGACCATAAGAAGCTTTCTTTCCAGACCATACTTTTTCTGGAATCTCTCCATTTAAAGGTCTTGAAGGAGACAAATTAATCAGATCAACTGCAGTTTTTACTGCTTCACCCCAGAATGCTTTGGGGAGTCGCATGAGAAAGCATGCTCCTGACTTTCTCTGTAATCGTTCTGTTCATTCTCTCAGCTAGTCCATTCATCTGAGGTGTCTTGGGTGGTACTTTCTCATGTCTTATCCCATGAGTCTTGCAATAATCCTCAAACGGACCTCTATACTCTCCGCCATTGTCAGTTCTTAAGCATTTCAGCTTTCTTCCGGATACTCGTTCTACGGAAACATGAAACTCCTTGAAAGCTTGAAGAACTTGATCTTTCGTCTTCAATGGATACACTCACACTTTCTGGAGTGATCATCAATGAAAGTAACAAAGTATTGAGCACCGCAATGAAGACTTTTCGGATGTTGAGCAAACATGTTGAGTGAACAAGATCCAGAATCGCTTTCTTCTTCTTGCATCATCCGATCTTTTGAAAGATACTAATGTGTTGTTTATCATGCAGCAAACTCAAAGTTGGCGGAAGGAAGTCTTCACAGGATTCAAGTGGCTGCCCCTTTATGTTTGGAAGATAGTGTTTTGATAAGATTTCTAAACCTTTCTCGCTCATGTGGCCTAATCGTTTGTGCTACAATTCCTTGCTTATGTCTTGAACAACATTCATCTCCCCCTTGCATATCTTTCCCATATAATGTACAAGAGAGAGCCTTCCTTTCTACCACGAGCAATAATCATGCTTCCTTGGCGGAGTTTCCATCTTAGGCACCAAACCCCATTATCATTCCGACTTCATCTAACTTTCCCGCCGAGATAAGGTTCAGACGCATCTCTGGAACATGTCTTACCTCCTTCAGCAGAAGCTTGGTTCCATTCTCACTTATCAAAGTTACTTCACCAATGCCAACGACTTTACTTGTGACATGGTTGCCCATCTTCACCGTACCAAAATCTCTTTTTTGGTATGATGAGAAAAATTCTTCATGAGGTGTGACGTGGAAGGATGCTCCATCAATCAATTATCCATATGCAATCATCGGATGCAATGTTTAGATAATTTTCTTCTCCGACAAGAAATATATTCTCATCATTCGAGGCCACCGCGAATGTCAGTTGTTCCTTCTTCCTTCTTCTTCTTTGGGTCTATCTCATCAGGATGAACTGTTCCCAAGATGTTGATCTCTCTTGAGAATCTGCACTCGACTTTCTATGGCCGGTTTGCCACAATAACAACTTAGTCTAGTGCGAGATTTGGATCTACCTTGTGATTTTCCACGACCTCCTTTTTCACGATTCTTACTCCTTCTTCTTTTGTCAACAACGTTGGCTTCAAACACTTGTTCAAGCCTCTTTCCCTCCGTCTTGACTCTTCATTCAATCATGTTCTTAGAGAGAATCCATGCTAAGCTTTCCGTCGGAGCGAGGGAATTGCCTTAGAGTGACAACTAGAGTGTCCCGACTCTCGGGTAGAGCTAACGAGGAGTAGAAGAGTTTGCAACTCATCATCTATCTTCATTTACGTGTGACTTGTCGGTTGATTCACAATACCTTTGAAGGTATTCAAATGTTCGATCATATTATGACCGTCCGAATACTCCAACTTGACCAATCGTCTGACAAGGTGGGCTTTATTTCTGGGCGTCTTCTTTTGAATCAATGATTCAAGTTTGGTCCACAAATCATACGCATTTGTATAAGTTGATACATGCTCGAACAAACTGCGATCAATGTATTTGCGGATCATAGCTCTGCCTTCCGATTTAGGAGCTCCCAATCTTTGTCGTTCTTCCTTATTCCGGTTTATCCTTCAGGTAATTGGCTCATACAAATCTTTGCGGTATAAGTGGTCTTCCATCATCGGCTTCCAATAGGAGTAATTTTCATGTTTGTCGGCTTGAACATATCTCTATCATGAGTAAATAAAGTTGCTCCCTCCATCTTGAATTACATTGGCTAATACTATATAGTACATATCTTGAAATAATAATAGTATGCAAATAGTGCACCTTGATAAGTTCCCGGGAAAGAGAGGTGGTTCACTTTAATGGATACACTTAAATACCAAGTCTTTCCAGCCAGAACTTTCCTAGACAACACTTTTGCACCGCTACACGTTATTTTCAGCAATGAGAATAATTCTTTTCTGATGTGGAAGATCAGACAATGCTGCAACCACAGAGCATACTAAGAATTTTTCTTATATATCCGGCACCTAGTATCCCAGAGCTCTGAAAGCTCTGATACCACTGTTGGGAAATGTCAGCATAATTTCCCTCCTCTGTGAACTCAAAAATAGGCACTATGCGGAAGCGTAAAATAAGAGTAATAACACCTTAGAAATTTTTAGCGTGGAAAACCTTCCCAATGTGAGCAAGGAAAAACCACGGGACCTGTAGGCCACTTAAATCTCCACTATAACAATAATAGGAATACAAACTTCACCCTTAGGTGGATCTCAAAAAACTCTTTCTATTTTTCTCTCACTATTTCTTGTAAGGCTCTCTATTGAAGAGGATTTTCACTCTTCTCTTACAATTGCTCTTATGAGACTTGGTACATCTTCCTTCATCAAATGCTCCTATTTATAGGAAAGGAGGATGGCATTCAAATGCTTAAATGAGTTGGAAAGCATAGCATTTATGCTTTATGGGTTGTCATCCAATTATTCAATGGGTTGTCATCTTATCACCCACCACCGAAAGTGGGTTTCCTTGGCTGGATTCCAACAATATCAGTCTGCAGAAGAAAGAGGGCAACCGGATATTACTGTCATCCCACCAAGGACAAGGCACCCTCCCAAATATTTGTAAGACTACCACTATCATTCAGCTGCCAAAACCCCATCCCAAGCACCCCTTCCATCAGTTTCTTCTGGCAAGCAATATCCACTCTCTCATTTCCTTGGTTATAAACACTTTTTCACTAAGCATATGGCTTTGCTTGCGGCCATCACTGAGCATGATGAGCCAAGAACTTATGCACAGGCTGTGAAACACCCTCAATGGAGGGATGCAATGGCACAAGAGCTGAAGGCACTAGATGAAAACAATACTTGGACATTGGAAAGCTTGCCCCAAGGAAAGAAACACATTGGATGCAAATGGGTGTAAAAAGTGAAGTACAAGGCTGATGGTCAAGTTGAGAAATTCAAAGCAAGATTAGTAGCAAAGGGTTATACAGGTTGAAGGGGAGGACTTCACTGAGACCTTTGCACCAGTGGCCAAAATGGTCACTGTTCGTTGCCATTTGTCAGTTGCAGTAGCCAAGGGGTGAGAACTCCATCAAATGGACGTTAGCAATGCATTTCTTCCTGGTGATTTAAATGAAGAGGTATATATGGAGGTGCCATTAGGATATGACAAAGTCAAGCCTATCCAAGTGTGTCATTTGAGGATATCTTTGTATGGCTTGAGACAAGCCTCTCGAAATTGGTATGCAAAACTCTCCAAAGCTTTGCTAAATATGGCTTTGTTCAATCAACAGCAGACCACAATCTTTTCACCTATTCTCGAGATGACATCTTCATAGCAGTGTTGGTATATATGGATGATCTAATCATAGCCGAGAACAACAATCAAGCCTTTGTGTCATTCAAGAATTACCTTGGCTAATGCTTTCATATGAAGGATCTTGGACCACTAAAATAATTCTTTGGCCTGGAACTTGCTCATGGTCCTGAAGGCCTTTTTCTCAGTCAAAGAAAGTATACACTTGTTATCTTGACTGAATGTGGGATGCTAGGATGTAAGCCCTGTTCTTTTCCCATGGAACAACATCATAATTTAACATCTGAGGCAGGAAACTTGTATGCAAATTCATCATAATACAAGAGGCTCATGGGGCTTCTCATTTACTTGATCATTACACGTCTAGAGATTACTTATTCAGTTCACATTCTCAGCCAGTTTATGCAATCACCTCGGCAAACTCACTGGGATGTTACTATGAGGGTGCTGCGCCACCTCAAATCATCACTAGCCAAAGACTTTTTCTCCCTAAGACTAATGACATGCAACTCAGAGGATATTGTGACTCAAATTGGGCATCTTGTATGCTGACTAGACGATCTATATCAGGTTACTTCATGACTCCTGGAAATGCATCTATCTCTTGGAAAATCAAGAAACAAACGACTGTATCCCGGTCATCCGTAGAGACTGAGTAGTGCGCCATGGCTAATGCAACTAGTGAGATGATATGGCTTCGTAGTTTGTTCAATTCTCGCCAAATTCCCACAAATGCACCCTCACTTCTCTACTGTGATAACCAGGCTTCACTACACATTGCAGCTAACCCAATCTTCCATGAACGTACAAAACACATTGAAGCATATTGTCATTTTGTTCAAAAATGAATCCAATCACAGGACATTACTGCTTGTTATATTGCTAGTACTTAGCAGCCTGCGGACATGTTCACGAAAGCTTTAGGGAAGCAACAATAACAACTTTTAATGTCCAAGTTGGGTGTTCTTAATGTCCACATGCCAACTTGAGGGGGAGTATCAGGAGTTAGAGTTATGCACCTTATCTACCTTATCTGATATGTAATAGAACCTTCTAAACCAAACCATATCCCTTATTTGTAGTTTGTGAGTTGTTGTATCTTATCTTTATTTCATCATTTTGTTTTGTTGTTGTAACAGATCACATTTGATCTGATTTAAGTGTATTTATAGCCTTGTAGTCATCTTTGATTAATGAGAAGATATTTTACAGTCCATCAAATAATTTAACACTAATTAAAATTTATCATGTGGTTATTTTGTTAGAAATATAGGGTCATATAAATTCAAGACACCGACATAATAATTCAAAAAATAGAGCATATCTGAGTTGGTCATGGATGATCAATTGAAGTTGTGGCGAGGAGTGTTCATTCAACTAGACCTTTCTCCCTATCTATCTCTTGCAACAGGCGGCTATTGATGGGACAAGCCAAAATAGCATATGGTAGTAGTTGGGAGGAGACTTAGTCGCTTATTTATAACCATAACAAGCTCTCCCTTCAAGAGACACTATAAGGAATAAACACTAACGTGCCAATAGTTAATTGGGCATACAGTTGTCACTTAACCACACTAACTCAATAATAAGTATGCACAACCCACAATATAGATCAACATTAATATTGAGCTTACAGTGCTTATTTATATCCCAGAGCATATTGTCAACCCAACTTTTCAAACAAAACATAACAATTAATTGTAACTCACATAGAAAAAAATTTCAACATTCTCTCACTTGGGCAAAATTAATTTTAATTTTAATTTTGAAAATATTTTATTTCAAAAATGACTCTAGGGCTGAGCAACTAAGAAAAACTCTAGTATGTGGCCATGATTTCTTCTTTTTTTTTAAAAAAAAATTTATCTATAAACAACATTTTGGGTATGACTCCGTCAAATAATGACAACTACGTCGAATTATGCTAGTTATTAATAATTTATCGACATAACTCCTTTCCATGGTTACAAACACAATTTAACACTATTGACACAAGTCTTAGTATGGTAGTGTAGGAAGAAAAACAACATTCAACGTTGATTAAAAAAATGTGTTATTTTCTAGTCGATCCTTCGACTTCTCTTTAACATGCTCAATTACAACATAAGTAAGAGAAATCTGATTTCTCTTCAATATGCTTAGTGCAAAATAAGCAAGAGAAATCAAATATTAATTTGTCAATTTCTTTCCAATATGCTTATGTACAAAATAAGCAAAGAAATCCAAATTAATATGTCTCATTATTCAACATGGTGTTTATAAAGAGACACTATCTACTACTTGAGCTTTAACACCAAAACTCAAGTTTCTCAAAAATAGGTACACATTTTCTCTACAAGCATGCTATAGAGAAGCAAGAGAAATCCATCGGCTTCTAAAAAAAAAACCACATGCATATTTGATTTATCTGCAATCATGCTTTAGGGAAGCTAGAGTAATTGTGTGGTTCATTAAGAATCATTATGCCTCAACTCTAACATGGCATCGACCACAGGCAGAGTGGTCCAAATGACACCGAGCCTCAAAATATCATTATGCCTCAAACTCCAATATGGTGTCAACCACATGCATGGTGATTCCAACAATACCGAGTTTCAAAATTTTTTGCAATTGATATACACAAAGATATGTACATAAAGAGATATAATAATTAAAATTAATGTATCATCAATTGCTCAAAATAAGCAATACATGTCAACAAAACACTAAAAATGTCCAATGATAGAGGATGGACATCACAATATACATATCCAAACTCCCATTAACCTAGCACATCAAAGAATCTCAAATGCCCTTATTACAACATACCTTTTAAATGCTATGTGCCTAAGACTTTTGGATAAGGTATGACCTAGCTTGGAATTAATATGAATGTGTTCAATAAATATATTTTCATTTTTCGCAAGATATCTGACATCAAATGCTTTATTTCCAAATGCTTAAAACCATTACAAAGTAGCATTATTATCACAATAAATTTTTAGTGGTTTAGCAACAAATCTCTCAATGTGAAGCCATGCCACAAGTATTTTAACCAAACATTTGAATAGTTTGTAGCAACATAACATACAACAAAAGAAGATATGTCAAATATGCTTTAAAATAATAATAATTTGGTCAAAGAAACTTGAATTTACTATTTATTTTATCAAGAAAGCAAATATTATGAACACATTTCATATCATATTTGTGAAATCACAAAACTTCTAAACAAATAGCCTCCATAATCATAATCCTAGAAATTTTAAATGATCAAAATAACATAATTATATCTACATGCCTTTAGAAAAAAATATAGTAAGGGATGTACATAAATTGGTCTAGTTACCAAACACAAATAATATCAATTACTTCTGCAAAAAACAAATATGAGATCAACTCAATCTTTAATAAATATATATTTAAGAGGTTTCAACTTCATTCAAGTAATTAAGAAAGAATCTTACAATAACTAACTTCAAAATCTCTCAGTGACAATGTTGCAACTACTAATTTTCACAAGCACGTACATTAATATTATTCCTTAGAATTATAAATGTCCAATAAATACTCAACATCATAGTAGCTAATAAACTATATCAAATAAATTAGTATATATCCTTTTATAACTATTTATCTAGCGTGTAAAAAATACAATTTACATAAATTTATCAAATCCTTTAAAAAATAATAAGTCTTATGAAAAGATTCTCCTTCATATGCATAAATGTATCCGTAGAATTATATAACAAACATGTAAAACATAATATAAACATATATACTTCAAAACTTTTATGATGCACTCAAAAAGTTCATATGAGATTCAATACCCAAGATCTTTTATATCTTTTCAAACTAGATCTTTAAAGTAGATTTTTAAATTCACAAAATAAATTATTTCACCATCATATATTCTTGACATCAAATAATGACTAAGGTCAAAATCCTTCCACTAATGTCAAGATTCATACTATATTTATTTTAGATAATATGCTCTAATTGAAAAGAAACCAACATGACATGATTTACCATATATTAACATTCAAATATATAACTTACCTAATATAAGCATATCATTGCTTGGCATGAAATTCCATGAAATAGAACTCACATAAGGTTGTAATTTTTAAACTTTTCAATGGTAGAGAGAAATTCACACTATTAAAATTAAATAAAACTCCTTATAAAAAGGAACATCAAGTGAAACACAAAAAAAGTAGCAAAATCACGTTTCCACCCAATTTTTTTTTTAAAAAATCATGCACCAATTATTTTAGAAGCATTAATAGAAACATAATAGTTAAGGCAATATAGAGTAAATCTTCATAATCATTCACTCTACTAAAAGAATATGAATCATTCAAGAGAAATTATTAATGCTCCCTTTTTATGCCCTATAAAATAATTAATTTATGAATAAAAAAAATATATTTTTATCATAAATTTTGAAATCAAAAGATTGCTAGCAACAAATTGCTATAGATATGTTTCAAGAAAGAAAAAAAAAAACATAGGTGCGTTTGAACTATTTTAGTTATCTTTAACCTTTCCATCCAATTAGAAGAAAAAAAATTAACTCAACTAGTGACAAAATATCACAATATCAATACTGGGAGTAAACCATGATGTATATAAAATTGTTTCACACCAAATGGAAAAAATTATTCTATCTTGGCCACACATCAATTCTTACTCACTGTTAAAAGCAATATCAATGTGCATTTAATTGAGTATAAAATAATTATAATGATCATATATATCAAATATGAAAAAATTAAAAATAAACTAATAAACCCACTTAAAAATAATTTTTAAATTATGTGAAACTAACACGCAAACAAATGAATAGATTAGAAAAATAACTCCTTAACAACATGAGTTATAATATTGTCATATCATTTTATGCTTTCTTCTGGACAGGGCAAAAAGTCTCCAACCATTAAGTTAACATATTAGACAATAACAAAACTTAAAAATTGATACTTTTGGGTAAACAAATTCCTATAATCATTGTAGCTAACACAAAGAATACGATGGAGAAACAAAAGTTTATCTCCTTTAGGGTGACAGACCTCCAAAGTCATTATGTCTTTGTACCTATTTAATGAAATTCTTTATAGTCCCCCTTTGAAGTAGCAAACGTATGCAATAATTCGAAGAAAAGAAAATCCTACATAATGATGAGAAAGTTTTCTTATAATCTCTGTAAATGAGTCACTTTAGTGACAAACATTTACATTAACCTTCAAAGAACAAACTCATACTAGAATAAAAAATTGCCCAAAAGAAATTAAATAAGTTCAATATACTCATAATAATATGTATATTGTCAATCTATGCGACATAAGACACTAGCAAAACACATGTCTCCATAGATCATGAAGTCATAGATTCTATTTATTCAAATAGTCTCAATCAAAATTATCTTGTTAAAGTAAATATCAATGCCAGCAAATGACAACTCTAAATCTTAATACAATACAAGATACAAGGGATACATGCGATCATTTAATTTAATTTGTTATAAAAGGAAATAACCTACCTAAACAAAATAAAGTTCAACAAAGGTCTAAGAAAAAAAAGCTTCTTTAAATAACTATAGAAGTTATGACAACTATTTACATCTCAAATCATTAGAGTTCAAAAGAATGCCCCCAAGGAAAAGAAATGTAAACAAGAAATTAAATATACAAAATAACAATAGGAATGCTTAACATCAATTACTTGGGCATTAAATAACGACTAGCCACCAACATAAGTCAAAACAAGAATCTAACATAAAATTACAACCCCTCTTTGGGTGGCTATGCAAAAATATATAAAGGTCCTTCAGGTGAAGCCAACAGCAAGAGAATTTCTAACACTTAAGAAAATCTCCTTTGAAATGATAGACTTAAATATCAGAAATAAACTTACATCAACATGCCTCACATAATTCCCGATTAAAATGCACAATAACCCCCTTTAGGGTTGTAATTGTATACCATAATCGAAAAAAATGTTCCTCATATGATGATAAGTTAAATGAACTCACATAAACAAACTACTTTGGTGATAAATGTCCATAAAAATCCACAAAACCAATCATACAGGACAAAAAAAATACCAAAATAGACAATGTTTGATCCAGTCAAAACGAGTGTTGTATGGGTCCAACCCAAGTGGGCCCATACCTTAATTTTTTTAAAAAAGGAATAGGCTTTTAAAAAGGCAAAAGACAGAAACTTTAGTATCTAGTTTTTTGCTTCTAGAGTGACGGCGCCGCGTGTGAGAAAGAGGAGAAAAATTTCAGTGCTGATCTTGCGTGTTCAGATTGAGTGGTCATTTGTGGTCTGATCTGGATGATTTTTTAGTATGTTGTTCCTTGCATCGTGAGTTTCTACTTGTACGGTCAGATTCTTATTTCTCCATCTCTACTTGTTGGGCTGTTTGTACCCTTTGTGGGTTTTGAGCTTCGTTGCTTTGTTAATTTCTACTTTGTTGATAGTGAGTAGGGGTCGTTATGATATCCTTGTTTATTGGGAGACACTTTGCTGTACTCATTGATTTTATAGTGGAGATTTTTTTTTAGACTAGGTCCCGTGGTTTTTACTTCTCACATTGAAGAGGTTTTTCACGTTAAAATTGTGTATATTCTCTTTGCCTATTTATTTTTGTGCATTCTTAGATATATATTTTTGGTGGATATTTTTGGTTAGCTATATATTTTGCTCCTCACAGGTTCTTTCAAGTGGGAAAGATTTTATTGCCCATTTGTGTGTTATTACTTTCGCTGTGTACACACTCTTTTCTTTCCTAACAGTTGGCATCAGAGAAATTTATTTGTTTGTTTGCTTGATTGAATAATGGAGCCAAATTACAGTAGAATGATTAGTTTGAATAGCACAAATTACCACAAGTGGAAAGGAAAGATGAAAGATTTATTATTTGTGAAAAAATTACATTTACCGGTGTTTGCTACTACAAAACTTGAGGCTAAATCTGATGAAGATTGGGCTTTTGAGCATGAGATGGCTTGTGGTTTTATTCGGCAATGGGTAGATGATAATGTTTTGAATCATATTGCTAATGATGCACATGCCAGAACTTTATGGGATAAGCTTGAGACATTGTATGCCTCTAAATCTGGGAACAATAAATTGTTTTTGTTGAAGCAGGCCATGAACTTGAGTTACAAGGATGGTAGTTCTATTTCTGATCACTTGAGTGATTTTCAGGGATGCTTTGACCAGTTGTCCGGCATGGGTGTGAAATTTGAAGATGAAATTTTGGGACTTTGGTTGCTTAATACTCTACCTGATTCTTGGGAAAATCTCAGAGTCACTTTGACTAGTTCTGCTCCTGGAGGTGTTGTGACCATGAATTATGTAAAGACTGCTGTTTTGAATGAAGAAGTCAGACGACGAACTCAGCAGACGTCCTCTTCACAATCAGAGGTTTTGGTTACTGAAAACAGGGGGAGAAACATTGAGAGGGATCGGGGACAAGGCAATAGAGGAAAAAGCAAGAGTAGAAGCAAATCAAGGTCTAAATACAAAAATCTTGAGTGTGATTATTGTGATAAAAAAGGACATGTCCAAAGGTTTTGCTATTGATGGAAAAGGGAGAACAAGGGTAACAAGGACAAGCAACAAAAGAAAGATAATGACAATAATGATCGTGTTGCTACCACTACTTGAGGAGATCTTGTGATTATCTGTGATGAAAATTTGATTAATGTTACCTGTGATGAGACCAACTGGGTTATTGACAGTGGTGCCAGTTTTCATGTGACATCTAGGAAGGATTTCTTCACATCTTATACTCCTGGTGATTATGGGATTTTGAAGATGGGTAATGATGGTATGTCAAAGGTGATTGGCATTGGCAATGTTTGTTTGGAAACCAATAATGGGACAAAGTTATTTTTGAAGAATGTCAGACACGCACCAAACATCCGTTTGCATCTAATTTCTGTTAGTGTTCTTGATGATGATGGCTATTTTAGTACCTTTGGTGGTGGACAGTGGAAACTCTCTAAGAGTTCTTTAGTTGTGGCACATGGAAAGAAGTGTTCAGGTTTGTATTGGACCAAGGCTTCAGTTTATGTTGATCTTTGCTAATATAGTTGAGTGTGATAACCAATCAAAGTTATGGCACAAGAGACTTAGCCACATTAGTGAGAAGGGACTTGATACTTTGGCCAAAAGGAATTTACTTTCAGGTTCGAAGGGTGCAAGTTTGGAAAAGTGTGCTCATTGTTTGGCTGGGAAGCAGAATAGAGTCTCTTTCAAGAGTCATCCTCCTTCTAGAAAATCAGAGGTGCTTGAGTTGGTGCATTCAGATCTTTGTGGTCCAATGAGGACTAGAACATTTGGTGGTGCACTTTACTTTGTGACTTTCATTGATGATCATTCAAGGAAACTTTGGGTTTATGCCTTGAAGACTAAGGACCAGGTGCTTGGTGTCTTTAAGCAGTTTCAAGCTTCTATTAAGAGAGAAACAGGGAAGAAACTGAATTGTGTTCGCACTGATAATGATGGTGAATATTGCGGACCATTTGATGAGTACTGTAGACAGTAGGGTATTAGACACCAGAAGACACCTCCTAAGACTCCTCAGCTTAATGGCCTAGCAGAAAGGATGAACAGGACTCTGATGGAGATAGTTAGACATTTGCTTTCTGAAGCAAAGTTACCTGGATTTTTTTAGGGTGAGGCTTTATATACTGCTGCACATGTTATTAATTTATCTCCTATTATTGCTTTACAGGCTGATGTTCCTAACAGAGTGTGGAATAGAAAAGATGTTTCCTATGACCACTTACGTATCTTTGGGTGTAGAGCATTTGTACATGTGCTCAAAGATGAGAGATCCAAGTTAGATATCAAGACTAGACAGTGCATCTTCATTGGCTATGGTCATGATGAGTTTGACTATAGGTTGTATGATCCAGTTGAGAAGAAGCTTGTTAGAAGCCGTGATGTTATTTTCATAGAGGATCAGACCATTGAAGATATTGATAAGGCAAAGAAGTTAGAGTCTCCGAGTACTGATGGTTTGATTGATATTGATCCAGTTCCTGAGCCTCATATGCCAGATGTAGCTGACTTTGGCGATCATGATGATGTGCATAATCATATTCAGGGTGATCAGGTTGAGGATGTTGTTGATAATGTTGTTGATGAGGTAGATGCTCCTGCTCGTGAGGTTGTTGATGAACCTGTTGTTTCACTTAGGAGGTCTTCCAGACATCTTATTCCCTCTACCCGTTACTCATCTGATGAATATGTGCTTCTTACTGATGGGGGAGAACCTGAGTACTACGAAGAGGCTATGGAGAGTGAGCAGAAGGCAAAATGGGTTGCAGCAATGAATGATGAGATGAGATCTTTGCTTGACAACCATACTTTTGAGCTGGTCAAGTTGCCTAAGGACAATAAAGTTTTGTAGAATCGGTGGGTTTACAGGTTGAAAAATGATGAGAATACTTCTACTCTAAGATGCAAAGCTAGATTAGTTGTCAAAGGCTACCGTAAAAAAAAGGGGATTGATTTTGAGGAGATCTTCTTACCGGTTGTTAAAATGTCTTCTATCCGAGTTGTTCTTGGTTTGGCAGCCAGTCTTGATTTAGAGGTTGAGCAGATGGATGTGAAAACTGCTTTCCTTCATGGTGATTTAGAGGAGGAGATTTACATGGAGCAACCTGAGGGTTTTGTGATGAAGGGTAAAGAAAATTATGTCTGCAGGTTGAAAAAAAGTTTGTATGGCTTGAAACAAGCCCCGAGGCAATGATACAAGAAGTTTGAGTCTGTTATGATTCAGCAGGGATTCAAGAAGACTACTTCTGATCATTATGTGTTTGTGCAGAAATTTTCTGATAATGAATTCATCATTTTATTGCTCTATGTTGATGATATGTTGATTGTTGGTCATAATTCTTCTAGAATTGACAAGTTGAAAAAGGAGCTCAGTAAGTCTTTTGCAATGCAAGACTTAGGACCAGCAAGACAGATTCTTGGCATGTAGATTACTCGTGATAGAGTGGCCAAGAAGTTGTGGTTATCTCAAGAGAAATACATTGAGAAAGTATTTCAACGTTTTCACTTGGATAAAGCTAAAGTTGTAAGCACACCTCTTGCTTTACATTTTAGGCTTAGCACTAGACAAGCTCCTTCTAGTGATGAAGAGAAACAAGACATGCAACGTGTTCCTTATACATCTGCAGTAGGAAGTTTGATGTATGCAATGGTTTGCACAAGGCCTGATATATCTCATGCAATTGGTGTGGTTAGTTGTTTTCTTTTCAATCCTGGTAAAGAGCATTGGACAACTGTGAAGTGGATATTAAGATATCTTCGAGGCACTTCTAGTTTGAAGCTTTATTTTGGAATTGGGAAACCTGTTCTTTGTGGTTATACAGATTCAGACTTAGCAGGTGATGTTGACTCAAGAAAGTCTACTTCTGGCTATTTGATTACCTTTGCAGGGGGAGCTGTGGCTTGGCAATCTAGGTTGTAAAAGTGTGTTGCATTGTCTACTACTGAGGTTGAGTTCATTGCTATTACCGAAGCTTGTAAGGAGTTGCTTTGGATGAAGAATTTTGTCCATGAACTTGGTTTTACTCAGGAGAGGTATGTTTTGTTTTGTGATAGTCAGAGTGTTATTCATCTCGGCAAAAATCCTACGTTCCATGGTAGATCTAAGCATATTGATGTAAGGTATCATTGGATATGTGATGTTCTGGACTCTAAGTTGTTGGAACTTGAGAAGATCCATACTGATGATAATGGTTCAGACATGTTGACAAAGACTCTACCGAGAGGGAAGTTTGAAGATTGTCGTTTAGTTGCCGGTTTGACATTTGCCTCCACTTGAGTTGGAGGGAGAGTTTGTTGTATGGGTCCAACCCAAGTGGGCCCATACCTTAATTTTTTTTTTTTAAAAAGGAATAGGCTTTTAAAAAGGCAAAAGGCAGAAACTTTAGTATCTAGTTTTTTGCTTCTAGAGTGACGGCGCTGCGCGTGAGAGAGAGGAGAAAAATTTCAGTGCTGATCTTACGTGTTCAGATTGAGTGGTCATTTGTGGTCCGATCTGGATGATTTTTTAGTATATTGTTCATTGCATCGTGAGCTTCTACTTGTACGGTCAGATTCTTATTTCTCCATCTCTACTTGTTGGGTTGTTTGTACCCTTTGTGGGTTTTGAGCTTTGTTGCTTTGTTAATTTCTACTTTGTTGGTAGTGAGTAGGGGCCGTTGTGATATCCTTGTTTATTGGGAGACACTTTGCTGTACTCATTGATTTTATAGTGGAGATTTTTTCTGGACTAGGTCCCGTGGTTTTTACTTCTCACATTGAGGGGGTTTTCCACGTTAAAATTATGTGTGTTCTCTTTGCCTATTTATTTTTGTGCATTCTTGAATATATATTTTTGGCGGATATTTTTGGTTGGCTGTATATTTTGCTCCTCACAGGTTCTTTCAAGTGGGAAAGATTTTATTGTCCATTTGTGTGTTATTACTTTCGCTGTGTACACACTCCTTTCTTTCCCAACAACGAGATACTCATCAACATGTATCTCATTGGTCAAAAAATTGCCCACAATGCATTTCATAAACATTAAATTTTGTATTATGAAAAACACACAAGGATCTAGGAAGTGCAGAACTGCAGATTGCCTTTCAATTCAAAATATCCATAATTATTTTTCTCAATAATCATAATCCAAAAATACATTTTAAAAAATATAGAATATGATCAATAATCAAGGATATTAATAAAAATTTTAACATAGCAGAAGAAAAAAATAATAAAAACAATAAATCTATGAACTATATATAATAAAGGGGCATCCATATTGCCATAGGTTTTTGAACTAGCCTTGTACAAGTTCAAAAGACAAAACACTTCGGGTTTGATAAGTCACTATATTTATATAAAGAAAATGAATGGAGTTAACATCTCACTTGGATGGGACAATTCAGCTCTTGAACCTAGCACATGTTACTACAGAGCAACAATTGACTTCTATGGAGTTTTTACACAGTATGCTCATCCAAAAAGCTCCAGTGGCTAGCAAGGTTGGTCTATTGTGCATTATGTTCCAGAGGACATTTGTGTTGCCATTTTCAGTGGTCTAGGAAGTGGTTCATGTGGATATAACAGCTACTGCACCATGGAAAACCAGAGGCCTACTTGCAAATGCCCAGATGGGTACTCTCTGGTTGATCCAAATAACCAATTTGGTGGATGCCAACCTAACGTTTCCCTAGGCTGTGGAGCAGATGATGCAAGATCACGAGACAGGCTACAAGAGGTATTTTAATTTAAGGTATTTCAAAAATATCTTGAGTGCCAAGTTATTGTTACAGTCTTCGTGTGTCATTCAATTAGGAAACTCAGAAGCACACGAAATTGGTAGGAAACTCTGATGATTTTGCTAATAAAACGATTGACAAGTAAGTCCCGTAAGTTTTGGTCAATCGTACTTGTGGATTAAAACTGTAAAATAAGAGCCTCAATACATTGTTAGAATTTTTTTTATAGACTAGTATAAATTATATTATAATTTTATAAAACTCAGATTAATTAGATGTCAAAATTATTAATGCATTTTGTTTAGTCCAAATTTGTGATCAGTAATAATAATGGGTCTATTGTTGTTAAAACACTACTCATATGTAGGTTTTGTTTTATGAGTCCTGTATATGGATTTGTCATAGTGGGTAGGTTTAATTCATTTTAATTATTTTATATATAGAGGGAGAAACTCATATTCCTAGTCACTCTAATGCATACAGTTGTCTCATTGATACTGACGTGTGAGCGACTATTCTGGAATAGGAATAATATTTCTCTCTCATCAAGATTGATTTTAATGGTTTCAACAATGACTTCCTCACTAACATCTTTTCAAGGTAATCTTAAAAACTATTTACATATTTTGATATGTCATAAATTTTGAGATTAATAGATTTAGAAAAATTTCTTTCAATTGGTATCAGAGCGATTTTAATTTTAATTATGGCTTTCAATTTTTTATTTTACCTAAAAATCGCATGACGTTTAAAATTGAAGATACCTGAAATTCTAACGTATGTGATGTTCAATTCAATTTTTTTATGATTATTTTTTGAAAATTAGGTGAGAGCTTTTGTAGATCAGGTTATCATGAGTCTAAAAATATGTATATTGCATTATAATATTGTGAATTCACAAAGAATTTTGCTCAAACTCATGGGGTCTTAAAACGTTTAAATTTTATTATTCATTTTTTCTTTTGATGATCAATTCAAGAAATTGATTTAGGGTTATTAAAAATCTTTAAATTTTGTTTTCATAGACACAAGAATTGTGTCAAATGGTTAAAAAAATAGTGAGAATTTTGTAATAGAAAGCTCACGAAATCGTAATGGATTCGGTTCGAACAACCCATAAATTTTGTGAATTAATTCTGAAAATTGACTTAGTAGTTTTATATATCTCAATTTTTGAGTTTAATGACACTTGAATCGTTGATTTTCGTTGAGAAATGATGGAGAAATTGCTAAAATACCACGTTAGAACCCATATTTTCGTGCTTACTTTTTCGCGCTTACTTTTTCTGAATCCATCGACGCAAGAACTGCGTCAAATGGATGTAAACAAAATAGATATCTCAAAAAACCCATCACACCATGAACTAGGTCAAAATTGGGTCAAACGACCCAAATTCTAGTCAGACGGGTAAGGAAGAGGGTGGTCTTCTATCTATGTTCACGCCCACTCACGGTCTTGGAGAGTGTGATATATAGAAAATTGATTTTTCAATTTCGTTTTTTGCATTGTTCTCCACGCACCTTGATTTATTTTTTTGGTGAATTTTATTTATTTTTTCATGCCTATTTATTATTTATTCCAAAATTTCTAGAGATTAAAATTGTTAAAATTATATGATACTCTCCATTTTTGCCTTTGAAATTTTTTGTGTATTATTGTGATGTTTATGGACATTATATATATTGTGCACTCTCAGAGTTGTTGTTTTTTGGTTACTGAAATAATTTTTGGTGTTATTTTGTGCATAAATTAATATGTAATATTTTGAAAACTATTTATTTTGTTGTTATTTATGCGATTTGATTCCGAGAGTTGTTGTTTTAAGTATTATGGTACTATTTTAGGACACTTTACATGATTGTGAACTCGCCTTCGCAGAACCAATTATGTTGAGGTGTCATTTTGTTGATATTTGTTAATAATGTGCCATTGGGAATTATGTTGGTAATGCGCTTACTGTATCAGTTTGTTTTTATTAATGTAATTCCTAATAATTTATTAAGTGATACTATTTTGGGACATTTTGTATGATTATGAGCTCACATTTGCGAGACTAATTGTAGCAAGGTGTTATTTCATTGATAAAATATTATTATTTTGTGGCATTAGGGATTATGTTGATAATGCGCTTACCCTATCGGTTTGCTTTTGTTAATGTAATTCCTAATAATTTGTTAAAGACATTAAGGTTGTGTCCTTAGAGTTCTTATTATTCTCTCAGTAATAGCTTTAGGGACATGATTTTAATGTCTGTAGGAGTTTACTCATATGTTGTAATTCGAGACCCTTAGGCGAGATTGTAATTGCATGGGTAAGCTCCATTGTGGTTATTGCTTATCTTGTTTATTAAAATACTTGACAAGAAAAATTACTCTTTAAAATATTGATTCAACTTTGCTTATGAAAATAAATATTTTTGACAAAGTTGTATGGGACCAATTATGAGGACTGGACTGAATCAATGAGATTATTTCTGGTCATCCCTGTTATTGATGTTACTTTCATTATGGATGAGCCTCGAAGCCCATAGATATGTTTTCTGTTGCGATTGGGATGAAATATGAAAGATGAGATCATTAAAATAAAGTTCATCTCATGACCATAAAATATAGCATGGACAAAGTCATTAAGGAGAGTTTTCATGAAGCGGATAATGTCAACTAATTTTAGGCTATTGACACATCTAGAAGGGCATGTGACCTCTCTGTGTTGACCAATACTAAGCATGATGGTGTGAATGGTGATCGTAAACGCATCATAAAATTTGCAGATTGGCTCAAACAAGCTAATTGTATAGAGTTTAATAATTGGATTAAGGAGAAGGAAGTTGAACCCCTTCTATTGATCTAATGACGTTTAGATATCAATAATATTGTTGGGAACAAGCGTGGTATAGTTACTGAAAACTCTTCTATGTTGTGGCATAAACATTTAGGACACATCTCTGGGGAGAGAATGAAGAAGTTGATCAAGGAGAATATTATTCATGATATGGACTTATCTGATTTTGATACCTATGTTGATTGCATAAAAGGGAAACTTATAACTAGAGCAAGATAAGTGAGGTTACCAGGAGTGAAGGAATACTACAGTTAATTCATAAAGATATTTGTGGGCTCATTACTCCTATTGCAGAAAGGCAAAATCGTACTCTTATGGATATGGTGAGATGCATGCTTAGTCATTCTACTCTTTCAGAATTCTTGTGGGGGAGATACCTTGAAAACTACTGCTTATATATTGAATCATGTGCTAAGTAAATCTGTGCTAAAGACTTCATATGAGTTTATGTCAGGCAAACGACCTACCTTGAGACATTTTTGTGTTTGTGATTGTAGGGCAAATGTGAGGCCTTATAATCCACATTTAAATAAGCTTGATCCCAAAATCATTAGTGATTCCTTCATTGGTTATTGTATTGACTTAAGGGGTTTTAGGTTCTATTGTCTTTTTCATACTATTAGAGTTATTGAATCCAATCAAACTGTCTATTTTGAAGAGGACTTAGAGCATGGTGAAGCTCAGGAGCCGCGTACTGCTGATTTTAGAGAGGAGCATGCTGTTGTTCCTATTCATGTTGTTCCCTTTTCATAGATAATGTCATCTCCTTTGATTCATAATGATGATGTTGTTTATATTATTGATAATGTTGATATCCTTCAACAAGTCAAAAATAATGTTCAAAATCCATATGCTATTGTGACTCCACTGAAAAGATTTGAGTGGATTCTTATATCCACTGAATCTACTAGATTCAGGGATTATGTTGTGTACCTACAGGAGCATGAGTTTAATTCAGTTGAGGATTCTGATCCTATTTCCTTTCAAGAAGCCATGGTTAGTCCTAATAGTGTACAATGGTTGGTGGCTGTGGAGGATGATTTGGCTTCTATGAGAAAGAATAATGTTTAGGAATTTGTAGAGTTGCCTACTAGTTGTAAAACTGTTGGTTACAAATGGGTCTTTAAGACCAAACGTGATGCTAGAGGTGATATTTAGAGGTATAAGGCCAGACTTGTTGCTAAGGGATATAACTAGAAGGAAGACATTAATTATAAGGAGATTTTCTCACCGATCTCCACTAAAGACTCTTTTCGTGTTATGATGGCATTAGTTGCTCATTTTGATTTGGAGCTTCATCAAATGAATGTTAAGACTGTCCTCCTAAATGGTGATTCGTATGAGGATATGTATATGGATCAACCTGATGGTCTTATTGAAAATGGTTGGTACTTAAAATTTGATTATATTATTAGCTCTCTTAGCTTTAAAGAAAATACTGTTGACCAATGCATTTTGTTGCAACCCAGATCACGGCGAAATAGCAGCTCACGTGATTTTAAAAAAATGAAAATGGAGTCGCCACCAATTTTATTTGAATTAGGAAAAATTGAAAAACCTTTCTTTGAAAATAGTCTTTGAAAACCAGATCAGATTCGGAAGTCGGTTATGGATAGGGAAGGGTGAAAACTTAATCCCACTGCACTCCTATTATACCTGTTCCAAGACGGTACCTTAAGTCAGTTGTGCAAAAACTTGATAATCTCAAATTTATTTATTTTACTCCTTTTAAAAACATTGTAACTATTTTTATTTTTATTTTTTTTAGGAAAAAATAATGAAAAGAAAACTTAATTATGAAAATTTAATTTTTGGCTTGACAGAATAGAGATTCTGCTCCTACGTACCCTCAGATGCAATGATGAACTCAAAGTCACATAGTTCTTTAAAAAATAAGTATGAGTTGATTTATTTTAATTAAGAAAATATTTTTGAAAAGAGATTTTGTTTGAAAATAAAACCCTTTTTGCACAGAGTTCAAGTTAGCACTAGGCTACTCAATAAACCCTTATGATCTAAATGACATTGAAGATAACATCTACTATTCAATCATTATCATTGGTCATTACATTGATTAAAATTTTTTTCCTTTTTTTATTTGTTTAATTTTTAAATTTTTTATTTTTTTCATTTTTGATTTTTTATGATTTTGGAGGTTTAATATGTATATATATACACTCAGAACTATGCTTAGCCCAAAGTTATAAAACTTTTAAAATAAGCATTGTACCCAGCCCAAGCCCAACTAAACTAACGTAAAATCCTAAAAGAAAGAAAGTTAAATAAAACAAATAAAAAAAGAAAAAAAACCATCAGAATCAAACTTATAGCATACCCCTTTCCTCTTTATTTCCAACAAGTCATTTACCAAACAAAGAACTCAGAGGAACAAAATAGATAGAAAGAGTGGGTTTACGTTGGAGACAAAAATGGTGGAGATTCGCAGCTGAGACGACTAGTGCGGCGAGGCTAGGATCTGAGTTGGGGTGCTGATCGGTGGCAAGATTGGGTGCTGGTCGGAGTGTGCAGTTGGGCAGATCTCGGAACGGGTCAGCGGGGTTGGAACTCGCAGCCTCTGGTTCGTGGGGTCGACGGCGAGGCTCGAGCGTGAAGGGGGACTGCCGGGTCGGAGCACTGGGTGCGAACAGAGCTGGCGAGCTGCGACGGCTTCGGATCTGGTGAACTCGGAAGGCCGGCGCGGAGACTTTGGACGGCTGGGTTCACGTCATGGGTTCCGGCGAATGGTGGTTCGCGGGTGCGGCCTCAGGTCTGGGCTGTGCCGGTGCTGCACAGCTACGACAGAGCTCTGGCGGTGATGGATCTGTGACATCTGCAAGGTTTCTGTTGGGTGGTTTATAGGTGAGTTAGTGGTGATGAAGGTGAATGTTAATGGTGGCTGGAGGTAGTGAGTGAAGGTGGTGGAGATGGTGGGTTGTTATGGGGTTGAAAGTGGTGGTGAGTTGAAGGTGAAGGTAGTTGAAGCTTGGTTGGGTTGTGGTGGAGCTTGAGGGTCCACGGTTTTGAAGGGTGGTTGTGGAAGAAGGAAGTTGGTTAATGGTGGAGGTTATGGTGGTGATGGGTAGAGATGATGGTGGTGATTGGTTTGTGGTGAAGATGGGTGGTGGAAGGTTTGTTGTATGGAGGAAAGGTGAGGGTTGGTGAGGGGTGGTTTGAGATGAAAATGGCTTGGTCTCCGAGAGATGGTGAAGATGAAGTGGTATTAATATTGAAATGTGTGGGCAGAGGAATGGTTGAAGGTGGTCTCTTGGTTGGGAGGTGATGAAAGTCAGAAAACGTGAGTGAAAGTGGGGTGGTGAAAGTGGAGAGTGAAGATGATGATTAAAGGTGAGTGTGCTTGAAGATGAAGATGAAAGTGAGAGTGGAGAAGAAAAAATCCAGTCCCCTGTGTGTGCAGGTGCCCCCTTCCCCCCTCTGCTCTACGTGAGTGTCATATCGTTATTTGAGAAAAGCAAGAAAATGAAAACAAAATGTTGTGTGTCTGTGTCGTTGGTGCCAACGTGAGAAAGGAGTATGTGGGAGTGAAAAGTGAGTGGGGGACAAAGCAGCTTGTCCCCCTGTGTGTGCTGCAGTGCATGACCCAAAATAAGAAAAAAACAAAGAGCAGAAAAAGAAAACCTGTTTTCTTCCCAAAATAAAACAAGTATCAGTTTTTTCTTTTTTTTATTTTGTTTTTTCGTTTTCTTTTCTTTTTTTTTAAGGCAAAGGTGGGCTTATTCTGTTTGGGCTAAGAAAATGGGCAAAAAAAAGTGGACAACAATTTTTTAAATTTTTTTTCTTTTTTTTCCTTCTCTTTTTAATTTTCATTTTTGTCTCTTTTTTTTTTAGTCTGGTCAAAATTAGGTGTTTACGGTTGCCCATCTTTACTTGTTTCTTACTAGATAATAGGAATAACCTTAGTTTTTCAAATTATTGTCATAAGAAATGAGTAAAGATATGAACTTCAATTTTGTACGGTAATACAAAACAAGGCAAGAAATTAAAATGCATGGGACCGATGCGCTCAACAGAAAATTAAAATGCATGGAGCCGATGCGCTCAACAGAAATTAAAATGTATGGAGTCGATGCGCTCAACAGAAATTAAAATGCATGGAGCCGATGCACTCAACAGAAAATTAAAATGCATGGAGCTGATGCGCTCAACAGAAATTAAAATGCATGGAGTTGATGCGCTCAACAGAAATTAAAATGCATGGAGCCGAAGCACTCAACAGAAAATTAAAATGCATGGAGCCGATGTGCTCAAATGTAAATGACAGGCAATTAAAATGAATGGAGCCGATGCGCTCAAAGATAAATGACAGTAGCTGATGCGCTCAAAAGAAATTAAAATGCATGGAGCCGATACGCTCAAAGAATAAATGACAGGAGCCGATGTGCTCAAAAGTAAGTGATAGGAATTTAAAATGCATGAAGCCGATGCGCTCAACAAAAATTAAAATGCATGGAGTCGATGCGCTCAAAGATAAATGATAGGAGCCGATGCGCTCAAAAGATAAATGACAAGAGCAGATGCGCTCAAAGAATAAATAACAGGAGCCGATGCGCTCAATAGAAATTAAAAATGTAGGCAGGAGCCGATGCGCTCAACAGAAATTAAAATGCATGGAGCCGATGCGCTCAAAATGAATGACATGAAAGCATTTGTGCCAGTTATTCTTAGACTTAAAATCTTTTTCTTTTTTCTTTTTTCTTTTTTTCAATTTTTCACTTATTTATTCAAAGTCATCTGAACCGATGGCGACCCTGGAAAGTTTTGACCAAACAAACTCTTGTTCAAGTGTCCCACTTTATCAGATCATTCAGTTGGATTAGAATCTTCTTGACTTCCTTCTTCCCTTTTCATTTCTTACTTCTTTCATTCTCCCCTTTCGCTTCAGTTTTCTCCTTTTTCTTCATTTCTTTTTTCTTTTCTTTTTTTCTTTTTCTTCTGACACCTCATCAGGCCACAGACCTAGAACTTTGTAAAGTCATCAAACAAAGGATTTGGAATTCTTTTTAACACAATCATCAAGCTATGGACCTGGAGTTTTGCTCACTTTCTGACTTTTAATTTGGATGACCTTAGTGACATACTTTCTTCCAAATTCTCACTTACATCTCTTTTCTTCGAGTACCTCTTGCCTTTGAATTACCCCTTGGGATATCATTTTTCCTTTCAATCGAAACTTTCAAACTCTTTTTGATCTAAATTATCCATCATGAGATTACCATTAGATGATCAAATCATATTATTGTACTCATGTTCACCTTACCTGAAGCATTACGTAACAAACATACATGGATTCAAAAGTACAACAGGAAAGAAATGAACAACTTTCAGATTGGTCTTAGAAGTTTGATTACAGAAAAGATTATTCACAAAGGATAAATATATGAAAAAAGATATAAACAATGACATGAGATTCAAAGAGGTGTTGCCCCAGCATGAATTGGTTCAACCTTCATAAAAATGATTTTTAGTTGCCTTCTGTTGAGCATGTATATCAAGCCAAATTGAATCAAAAAGAAATTTAATCCAGTCTATGACTAAATTGAATAGGGCAGATGCTCTAATGACCAAAAGATTTATCCTAACTGTGAACACTCAATTTTGACCGGACTAAAAAATAAAATATAAAAAAAAGAGGAAAATTAAAAAAAAAGAAAAATCAAAAATTATGGCCCACCTTTTATCCCATTTTACTTAGCCTTTTTTTTTTTTAGCCTAAACAGATATAAAAAAAACAAACAAAAATAAAAATAAAAAATAAAAAAAAAAAAAAAAAAAAAAAAAAAAAAAAGGAAGGCAATCGACTCACAATTCACTCAACACAAACACACACGCACTCTCTCTTCTTTTTATTTTAATCACTCTACACTCACAATTCACCAAATTGCATCCATCACGTCTACCCACTCTGCACTCACTTTCATTTTTTCCCACGCACTCACCATGCACTCAATTGCACTCCACTCTACACTCACAATTCTCCAAATTGCACTCAATTGCACTCACCCACTCTGCACTCACTCACAATTCTCCAAATTGCACTCAATTGCACTCACCCACTCTGCACTTACTCACAATTCACTCACAATTCACTCTGCACTAATCACTTTTTTTTGGCACTCTCATTTTGCACTTACATTACACTCAGCACAACCCACTCACTAATCACCCTTTTTTTTATTTAATTCCTTCACTCACGGCACTCACTAATTGCACCCACTCCACTCACCGCATATTTGCACTCAATTGCACTCAATTGCCACTCATACTCTGCACTCACAATTGCACTCAATGGCACTCACCTAATTGCACTCAATTGCACTCCACTCACGGCACTTTTTCTTTCCTATATATTCACTCACGCAGGCACAGAGCAGGGGGGAACTCATTTTTTTCCAGACTAACACACACGGTTTCTGGCCATTTTCTTTCTTCTCACGTAGAGCAAGGGGGGGAGGAGAGGCATATTTTCGGCTTTGAAAGAAAAATAGAGGAACTTCCATTTTTTCATAACAACAACCCCATATACAAGCTCCTCTCCCGACCCTCACTCACCCTTCACCCTCCAATCCATCACCAACCATTGCACCATTCTTCTTCCTTCCATATTCACCATAACTCCACCGAACCCAACAACCAAAGAACCTCCACCCAACCTCATCACCCTCACCCTCAAACTCACCACCAAGCCACTCGAAACCAGCTCTCTCACCAACGTGAACCTCCACTTCCTTTCACCATCCATACCAGCACCGTCTCTGTTCCGTAACTACCTTGCAGCAGACCCACCCACGTAAAACCAGCAGCTCCAACCGTGTTCAGCAGCCCCAACTCATCATCATCAACCTTATGTTCACCTTCACAAAACAGCACCATACCATTTTCCATTTTTTTTCCAACGTGCAACACCAACCGTGACTCACCACCAAGCCTCCATACAAACCACCCACCTTCATTCAAACCCATCCTCTACGTAGCTAACCTTCCATCTTTCCATCTTCAGCCATCATCCATATTCACCATTTCTCCCTACTCACCATTCTTCTTCCTTCCATTTTCACCATTCTCCAAAACTCCATACAAAGAACCGTGAAAACCACCCATCATTTCCAAAGCAGCCCCACCATTTTTTCCAAACCTGCCTCATGCACTAAAAACTCTTCCATAACCATCTCCACCATTCCACCATCATCAAACCGTGTAACCTCCTCCATCTTCAACCTTCCTCACACACCGTAACCACCATCTCCATCCTCTCCCTCTTCCATTTTCCAACTACCCAAGCCACCATCTTCTCCCTCACCAACCTCCACCTCCGTAGCACCACTCACCTCCATGGCTTCTGATAATCACATATTTTATTCATTAAGAAACCCTCATTATTAGTCATTTACACTCTTCATGTACTTAATTGACTGAATTTGATTATGTTTTGTAAGTTTGAACTCGAATCGGACTTAATTGATTTTTCAGAATTATTCGAGTCTTACACTGTTTCTGTATTTTGGCCATATCTTGAGTTCTAAATGTCTGATAATTATGAATTTTACCTTGTAGGAAAGATAAAAGAGAGCTCTACAACTTTGATGAAGAGCTCGAAGTCAAATTCAGACATCTAGTGGAGCTAATTGGGCATGAAAATCAGAATACGGGATTTGTGAACTGGAACCCGAACAGTGTGTAGTAACCAGAACATAATTCGAGTTTGGGTTTATAGAATGAGCTGAAAATTGGTGATCTGAAAGTTAAGACCCATATGTACAACTTTCATGACAAACACAAAACTTGATTCGGGCTCCTTGATGGAGATATTGGGTCTGAAAGTCAAAACAGAGGTGCTGAAACTGGTCCTGAGCAGTCTGTAGTAATTGGGTCATATCTTGGGCTGTAGGATGAATTTTTGGGTGCTTCCAGAGCCATTGGAAAGCTTAGACAATTTCCTAGAACTTTCATGAAGACTATTTGGCTCAAAAATGACGAAATCAATGAGTTCAGCAATGAATACTTTCGGAGACAAGGAAGCTCACCTACCAAGTTCACCTACCAAGCTCACCTACCAAGCTCACCTACTAATTCCACCTACTAATCTCATCTACCCATCTACTACTACTCTGAATCCTCTATAAAAGGAAGCATGAGGAGAGCTCTAAACACAACACACACTTGGTGTTAGAGATAGCTTTTCATAGTTCTTATATATTTTTTCCTTCATTATAATGGAGAGCTAAGTCACTTCTAGTCAATTCGGGACTCTTGAAGAGATTGTGGCTTGGATTCTTGAGACCTTGGTTATGTAATGTATTTGATTTATATTTGAATTCCTCTTCTCTTCTTCTTCTGTTCTCTTAATCTTGAATGCATGAATGGTGATTCTGTTTATGTTTGATCTGATTTGATCTTGGTTTAAGATTAAGTATTGTGATGAAATTTAGAACTGATTGATCTGAATTAATCACGTAATTGAAGAGGTTAGGTTACTGATTTGTGCCTAGGTTAATTGAATTCGGTGCTTAAATTGACATATATTTACATGAATGGTGCGATTGCGATTTGTGTTTATCACTTGTCAATTGAATTACGGACGATTGTCTAGTATGAATTACGGATCGATGCGAGAGATCTCGGTTAGATCCAAGTTAACCATTCAAATGTATTTCAGGTGTTTGTTGAAAGGTCTATGATTGAATCCACCCAATCTCGGATAGATTTCTGAATTGATTGTTCTTTTAATTGTTATTTCTCTTTAAATCCACATCGCGATCCTTGAACCATCAAAACCCCCTTTTTCTAACTTTCACTTGATTTGATCAAATTGCATCTACGATCCTTGAGGAGACGATCCGGTGTTGTTCACTATACTACAAGTTTAGGTAATAACTTCGGTTATAATTTTGATCCGAGTTCGGCGGCTCGTCAAAATTTTGGCGCTTGTTAGGGGACCTCGTAGGTGTAATCTTTTCATTTTGAGTAACCTTACTAATTTTTGTTCTTTCTTACCTATTCTAACAGCTTATTTTTCATTTACTAACATTGTTCATACCATACTAACATTTTTATCCTAGCTTTTGAATTTTTCTCGATTTAGAAAGACGGAAAACAGGTGATTACGGTAACTATTGCAATTTTCGAATCGCAACATGCCCAGAATGAGCTGAAACTTGGTTGGTTGAAGGAAAACAGACTGATAAACAAGACTCATAGTAAACTGTGAGGTCACCCTGGTTTTTCGAAATTCTATCATTTAGACCACTTTTTCAATTTTTTAATATTTTTTAGTACATTTTCTAGTTTCATTTTTATGTAGATTTTGTTCTGTGTTGATTCCATAATTTTTAAAAATGTTTAGACATATTAACTAGATTTATTTTTGCATATTTTGAGTGTTGTTTAGTGTATTTTGCTTAGTTGCGCTTTTTTGTGTTTTTGTGCTTTAGTTGATGCATGACTAGGTCCAATCTCGATATCTTGCTTGATCTTGATCCCGAGATTGATAGGACCTTGCATAGATTAATTAGAGCTCGTGTGATAAATTCCAGAGTTAATTCTGAACCTAATTTTGGGAGTGAACCTGATAACTTAAGTAATCCCGGAAATCATGGTGATAACATGCATAATAGAACCCTTAAGGAACTTGCTTCGCTCCCGATGTATCTTACCAATCTTTGTGCATTCAATATCCCGATCTTGATGCAGATTTTGAGTTGAAATCTGGTTTGATACACTTGTTACCAAAGTTTCATGGTCTTGCGGGTGAAGATCCTCATAAGCACTGAAAGAGTTCCATGTTGTGTGTTCAACCATGAAGCCACAAGGCATCTCCGAGGAACACATCAAGTTAAGGGCATTTCCCTTCTCACTTGTCGATGCACCAAAGATTGGTTGTTTTATCTTTCACCAGGTTCGGTCGGAAGTTGGAATGACATGAAGAGGTTGTTCTGGAGAGATTCTTCCCCGCCTCGAGAGCCGCCGCAATTAGGAAGGATATATGTGGCATCGTACGGATGTCCGGTGAGACTTTGCATGAATACTTGGGAGAGATTCAAGAAGTTGTGTTCGAGTGCCCTCATCACCAAATTAGTGACCAACTCTTGATTCAATACTTTTATGAGGGTTTGCTTTGCCAAATGATAGAAGCATGATCGATCTTTGCCTCTGGAGGAGCCTTAGTAGACAAAACTCCTACCACCGCAAGAGATCGATAGCAAACATGGCAGCCAATACCCAACAGTTTGGCTCGCGGATCATCACCGCAACCAGAGGAGTTAATGAAATTCAAGCATCTCATATGGACCAACAAAGAATGGAACACGTACTAGATGAATTGACTTCTTTGGTAAGACAGATAGCAGTGGGTCAACAACCACCCATGCAGATGACTGCATCAGTGTGTGGAATTTGCTCTAATTCATCTCATCCTACTGATTCATGCCCTACACTTCAGGAAGATGGTTCCGCTTTTCCAGATCAATGTGTTCTTTGCACTGGTGTTTTTCCCCGGTAGACCCCAATATCGGAACAACAAAGAACAATCTAGATATGATCCATTTTCTAGCACTTATAATCCTGGTTGGCGAGACCATCCCAATTTGAGATATGGGAATCCTAGCCAGCAACAACAGCCCCACCAGCAGCAACAACAGCCCCACCAGCAGCAACAACAATTTAGATACCAAGCTGCAGGTCCAAGCAACAAATACCAACAAATACCCCCTGCATTCAGACAACAAAGAACATGTTCAGCAATCTGTCCAATCCACTCCAGCTGAGCCATCATTGGAAGACCTGATGAAACAAATGGCCACAAATAACATTCAGTTCCAGCAGAACGTCAGTGCCAACATTCAGAATTTACAAACTCAAATCGGGCGGTGGCAACCACTGTGAGCGAGCTAAAGAGTCAAGGTTCTAGCCAATTGCCTTCACAAACTGTCAACAATCCAAGGGGCAACGTAAGTGCAATTACCTTGAGAAGTGGCAAAGAAGTTGATGTTCCAACCTTACAAAGAATCGAAATTGACCAAAAACGGCGGGAAATTGATAATTCAGTCCGTAAATGCATACCCTTGAAGAAAATTGCAGAGAATTCAGATGTTACCATTCCATTACCTTTTCCAAATAGGATCACACAATCCAAGAGAACAATGCAAGCGAGAAATGGAAAAAGAAGTCATGGAGACATTCGGAAAGTGGAAATCAATATTCCCTCCTAGATGCAATCAAGCAAATTCCAAAATATGCTAAATTTCTCAAGGAGTTGTGCACTCATAAGAGAAGGTTGAAAGGGGATGAGAAGATCGGCATGGGTAGAAATGTTTCGCAATGATTCGCCAAGCATGCCACATAAATGCAAAGATCCCGGAACTTTCACAATTTCTTGCACAATTGGCAACTCTAGATTTGAGCATGCAATGCTAGATTTGGGTGCTTCGATCAATGTCATGCCCATGTCGGTGTATAAGTGTTTAAACATTGGTACTTTGCAACCCACCGGTATCGTGATTCGGTTGGCAAATAGAGCCATCGCTCATCCCCAGTGTGTCTTTGGAAGATGTGTTAGTTCGGGTGAATGAGTTGATTTTTCCAGCAGACTTCTACATTCTGGACATGGAAGATGAGTCTCTAACAAACCATGCTCCATTGATTCTAGGCAGACCATTCCTCAAGACCGCCAAGACCAAGATAGACGTGCATGCTGGCACCCTTTCTATGGAGTTTGGTGACGATTTGGTACAATTTAACATTTTTGATGCCATGAGACACCCCCTAGAGGAGCATTCTGTTTTCCATGTTGATATGATTGAGATCTTTGGTTGATGATGTCTATACTTGATTTATATGTTGAATTCCCGATATTGTTGACTATCTTGGTTCTGTTTCTTGTGATACATGTGCCACTTGTGATGTTGAACCATGTCTTTGTATGTCTTGAGATTTATTCTTATGAGTAATGATACAAATTCACCGATGATGCAATAATTGAGAATGAGAGTCAGTACCATGCTGAAATTAATGTTGCTGAGTTAGTGTTTCAGATCACTTGTTACCTTCCATTGTACAACCTCCATCCTTGGAGTTGAAGACTTTACCAGACCATCTTAAATATGCATATTTAAGATGGTGAGACACTTCCGGTGATCATTGCTAAAAACCTACAACCTGATCAAGAAGAAAAATTACTGCAGATTTTGAGGCAGAATAGGCAAGCCATCGGATGGACTCTTGCAGATATTCCTGGTATTAGTCCCTCCACATGCATGCATAAGATTTTATTGGAAGAAGGGATCAAACCAGTTAGACAGCCCCAAAGGAGACTAAATCCCCGATTCTAGATGTGGTGAAGAAGGAAGTTACAAAGCTACTTCAAGCCGGCATTATTTATCCCATATCCGACGACCAATGGGTGAGCCCCGTGCAAGTGGTTCCCAAGAAATGCTGGAGTCACGGTGGTTGCGAATCGAACAATGAGCTTGTGCCCACACGAGTTCAAAACAGGTTAGCGAGTTTGCATTGATTATAGGCGGCTCAACCAGGCTACCGAAAGGATCATTTCCCGCCGCCCTTCATTGATCGGATGTTGGAGCGGTTAGGGGCAAGTCACATTATTGTTTCCTGGATGGATATTCGGGCTATTTTCGATTCATATAGCCCCGTAAGACCAAGAGAAGACTACTTTCACTTGTCCATTTGGCACATTTGCATACAAGAGGATGCCCTTTGGTCTATGCAATGCTCCGTGCACCTTTCGAGAGGTGTATGGTAAGTATCTTTTCGATTTTTAGAAAATTGCATGGACGTATTCATGGATGATTTTACTGTCTATGGATCTTCCTTTGATGCATGTTTAGATAGTCCGGCTCGGTCTTGCATAGATGCATTAAGACTAACCTCGTTCTAAATTTTGAGAAATGTCATTTCATGGTAGAACAAGGTATAGTCTTAGGGCATGTGATATCTCGTGAGGGTATTGAGGTAGATCCCGCAAAAATAGATGTTATTTCATGCCTATCTTACCCCACATGCGTGCGGGAGATTCGTTCTTTCCTTGGTCATGCGAGGTTTCTATCGGCGGTTCATAAAGGATTTCAAAGAAAATTGCACTTCCGCTATCCAACTTATGCGCAAAAAGATGTGGAGTTTCACTTTGACAAGAAGTGCCGGGATGCCTTCAATCAATTGAAGCGAGGCATTGACCAAGACACCTATCATCCAACCGCCGGATTGGACACTTCCATTTGAGTGATGTGTGATGCCTCTAATTATGCATTGGGAGCCGTGTTCTTGCACAAAGGGTCGGTAAAGTATCTCATGTCATTTCCTATGCTTCGAGAACTTTAGATCCTGCACAAATCAACTACACCACAACTGAAAAGGAACTTTTAGCAATTGTTTTTGCTTTAGATAAATTTCGATCATATTTGCTTGGTTCCAGAGTGGTTGTGTTTTCAGATCATGCAGCATTGAAGTTTCTCCTGAAAAAGCCCAATGCCAAGCCCCGGTTGATTAGGTGGATGTTGCTCCTCCAGGAGTTTGATATTGAGATCCGTGACAAGAGTGGAGCGGAGAATTTGGTGGCTGATCACTTGAGTCGAATTGAAAGGGAAGCAAATGTTTTTCCCATCCATGATGTTTTCCCTGATGAGCAGCTTTTCAAGCTGCAAGGCAACATCCCTTGGTTTGCTGATTTGATTAATTTCTTGGTTGCTAACGCAATACCTGCACATTTCACTAAGGCTAAGATTGATAAATTGAAAAGTGAGTCAAAGTATTATGTGTGGGATGATCCTTACTTATGGAGATTTTACAGTGACCAAGTAATTAGGAGGTGTGTGCCTGATGATGAATTCCATTCCATTCTTAGCTTTTGTCATAAACTTGCATGTGGCGGCCACTTCGGTCCTCAACGGACTGCTAGGAAAGTTTTAGACTCTGGATTATATTGGCCCACTCTATTTCATGATGCATATATGTTTTGCAAATCTTGTGATCAATGCCGAGAGAACGGGAATACTTCTCGTAGGAATGAAATGCCCCGAAACCCTTATTATTCTGTGAGATTTTTGATGTTTGGGGTATTGACTTTATGGGTCCTTTTCCCGTATCATTTGGTTTTGTTTACATTCTCGCTCTTGTGGGATTATGTATCTAAATGGGTGGAGGCTAAGGCCACTCGGACTGATGATTCTAAAGTTGTTGTGGATTTTATTAGATCACAAATTTTCTGTAGGTTTGGAGTCCCGAGATCCATCATTAGTGATCAAGGTTCACATTTTTGCAATCGAAGCATGGAGGCTTTGATGAAGAAGTATGGAGTCCAACACAAGGTTTCTACACCTTACCACCCCCAAACCAATGGGCAAGCCGAGGTCTCCAACAGAGAAATTAAGCAGATACTCCAGAAGACAGCTTCAACCTAACAGAAAAGACTGGAGCAAGAGGCTTGAGGATTCTTTATGAGCTTACCGGACCGCTTATAAGATACCAATCGGGATGTCTCCGTATCGGATTATTTTTGAAAAGCCTGCCACCTACCGGTGGAAATTGAGCATCGAGCATTGGGCGGTGAAAAGGTGCAACTTGGACCTAGATCAAGCGTGTTTGGAGAGGAAGTCAGTGCGCAAAGAATTGGAGGAGATCCGCTTGGAGGCTTATGAAAGTTCCAAACTTTATAAGGAGAAGACCAAAGCCTTCCATGATAAGTTAATTCGAGGAAAACATTTGAGATTGGTCAAAAAGTTCTCCTCTATAACTCCCGCCTCCGACTCATGCCCAGTAAATTAAGGTCTAGATGGGATGGACCATTTATTGTTACTAATGTTTTTCCTTCGGTGTGTCTTTCGGATTAAAAGTGAGGTCACCGCCAAAGCTTTCATCGTAAATGGACACCGCCTCAAACAAGATATCATGAACTTCCGAGAGAATGCGAAGTGGAGGTGATGAACCTTCTCCATCCGCATTATGAATAAAAAAAAAAAAAAAAAAAGAGAAAAAAAAAAAAAAAAAAAAAAAAAAGAAAAAAGAAAAAAGAAAAAAGAAAAAGTTGTGTGCCCGACAATGAGGTAGGTAGAGTCACTCGAAGCATGTGGAGGTCATTTTTTCTTCACGACAACAACTGCGAAAATCTTGCAAGTATGGATTTTATTGACCTACTTTATTAAAGGTCTGTTACACCTTTTGCAAAAGCTGCGAAATTGGTCAAAAAGTTCTCGCTTTGAGATTATCATCTGCACCTACTCCTTGGAAAATTGAGATCTAGGTGGCGTGGTTCTTTTGTTGTCGGACACGCGTATCCTCTCAAAGATCGATACCGAGGATCCTAGGAATGGTAATGCGCTTAAGGTTAATGGACAAAGACTCAATCATTCTGGAAAACCAAGTTCTTGAGTTCTTTGTGTTGCTTAGGTTAAGTGGCGGATACGGTGATCTGTGACTCTTGAGTCGGTTTATTCTTCGCTTTCCCAAAATAATCGAACCCTTATTCTCCTTCAAAATGGATGTCATTCTTTCAAACCCGAGAAAACATTTTCCTTCTCTTCCTCAAAATGCTCGAGAAAAATCTACAAAGTTCGATGTGAGAGATTGAGAATGTTAATGCACAAGGGTATGCCGAAGATGTACACTTTGGATAATTGAAGCAAAGGTCCGATTAGCAGTGAGTCCTCAATTTCATTTGACTCATATATGCCCTGGTCTTGGAAGAAGTTCATATTCTAAAAGGAGAAGAGCAAAAAGGTTACAAGTCTGTCACAAATGTGGATGATGGAACCGTAACAAGCGATGTCGTACTAAGGGGATGGTTTCCGCAAATAGAGAAGATAAAATTTTCTTCATTAAGAATGGACTGAGTAAGGAGTCATTAGATGATATCTTATTGACTCTTGAGACGCATTCTTGTGGATTGGTGCATCGTGAAATTCTTAAATTGTGGAATCTCTTCAAGGATGAACAACAACGCTACAGTCTTGGGAATCTGACTCTAAAAGACCCTGTTTGCCAATTTATAAGAAAATTGGATGAAGACGTTTAAGCCGTTACTGGACGTTAAACCAGAGGCAGATGTGAGCCATATCCACAAACAATCTGTACATATCATCTTCTTCTTCTTCTTCTTCATGGCATTTTACAAAAAAAAAAATGAAAAAAAAAATGAAAAAAAAATTCAAAAAAAAAATTCAAAAAAAAAAATTCAAAAAAAAAAAATGTATACTTCTTAGGGTTGGCTTTGGTAACACAAACCGTGAATGGGGAAATGCATGCATCCTGATCCAAATTCCTTCTTAATTGAAAAACAAAGAAGGTAGATTGTATCCCACATGTGAGGCACAAATGGGTCAATGATTATGGCCACTTGTCCCTTTTGGGAGCCCTATGTTATACCGGTCTTGAATGGGTCGAATCTTGGTCAACAATGCTTTGGCACAAAGCCGAAAGAGCAGACTACCTCCATCCCAATCTTAAGTAAGTATACACTCATCTTTCATCAAGTTTTTTAACAATTTCAAAAAAAAAAAAAAAAAATCGTGATGTCATCGCACTCATGACGCCATGTGTTGAGATAAAGATACGCCATGGAGACTGTACATACAGGGTATGTCATCATTTTCTATTTCTTTTATCTTTGTATCATTTTGTTGTATTTTGATTTTTGTACGTACGATCCTTTGAGCAGGGGTCCTTCGGGGGTTTCTAGACTTCTTTACCTTGATGGTTTTCTTGAAGTCAAAAAAAAAAAAAAGATTCTCGTGTCTCTTAATTTCAACCTTTTCGACAACCGCCAACCTACCCTCATAGGTGCAATTATTCCCTTTCCATTCTTTTTCTTATTTAAACACTCCATTTTCTCCATTTTCCTTCAAACTCGAAACACTCAAAGGGAGGAAGAGTATAGAATGGGGCCTTCTATTCGTAACCTCAAAAATGTCTCGTGTTTTTTTTCAGGGTCGAGTTATGGGAAGGGATTAGAGTTTGTAAACGCAGCTAGCACTCTTGGTCGATCACTTGCTCGCGAGGAATATTCATCTTGTATATGGGGAGGTTGTCGTGGGTTAATGGGGGCTGTATCACTTGCGCCTTTGTAAGAGACAATCGGGTTCTAGGTATCATTCCCGAAACTTTAGCTCAACGTAACATCACCGGAAAGACAATTGGGGAGGAACTTAAGGTATCATCAATGCATGAATGCATGAAGATAATGCTTGAAAACTCGATGCATTCATTGCCTTACCAGTGGTTTTGGTACTTTGGAAGAAATTTTTCAAATTGTCTCTTGGTCGAATTGAACATCCACCATAAACCCATTGGTTTGTTGAATGTTAATAATTTCTTTGATCTTCTGTTATTTTTTCTTGACAAAGTCATGGAACGAAATTTATCACTCCTTCTAAGAAGACAACTTCTTATCTCTCGCCTCCACTTGTTGATGAGCTCATTGATAAATTAGAAGCTTTTGAGTATGTACCTGATCAGGTATTAGCTCAGATAGATTGGTCAACAGGAAGCAGCGAAGGAAGTAACAAGAAACAAGAGCCCGATCTGAAACTTTCTCTTTAATGGGTTTGATTTTTTTTTTAAAAAAAAAATTGTTGTTGTTTTGTTTAGTATGATATGGTTGTTATGGACTTATTAAACCAATTAGTGATGGCAGAGTAAGGAGTAATTTTACTCTTGAGACGCATCTTAATTAGTGGCAGAGTAAGGAGTTTTTTAGGTAGTAATTAATTAGTATTGACTTGTGGAAGTACTAACGTTTTCTTGTTTGATTTCTTTTCAGGGTCTGATGCGGCACTGACAGTGTGTTTCTTTTCTGCTAGGCGTTGATTCACTTCTTATCAGGTTGTGTTGCTCTTTTCTATCTCTTTCTTTCACATTGAGGACAATGTTACATTAAGTGTGGGGGAGAGATTTTAGCATGTTTCTGTTTCTTTTCGTTTGTTAAAAAAAAAAAATTAAAAAAAAAAATTCAAAAAAAAAAAAAAAAAAATAAAAAAGGGGTTCATTGCATGATTGAATAATTTTTCTCCCTTCTTGAACTGATATGCTTGGTGATGGATGATTGAACTGATGAATTGAGTTTGATGAATGCATACCTTGTGAGATTTTGAGCCTAATGGATGGATTCAACATTTATGCCATTCTCTTCTTTCTTGTGTGATTTTCACTCATGTTAATGACCACTCTAGAACTTGCTTTGATTCTTTTTGAGGCTACATTTCACTTGCATGCATGAACATGATTGAGGCCCTCTTTCTTAGCTAGTTTAACCAAATAGCCAACCTTGTTTTCAATATGATATCAAGCACTCTTTTGATCTCTCGAAAATTCTCTAATTCCTGCCAACCTTGTATATTTTCCTTTGCTTAACCCCTTTGAGCTTATTTGACCATTCCTTATTTCTAGCTCATTATGTGCCTTAAATGAAAAATCGTGTTTTTACTGTACCTTAGGAAATAAAAGAACATTAGCTTGGTTAATGGATGAGTTTTTGAACAAGTGTGGGGGTGTGTGTACAAAATGGTTGTTGAAAAAAAAAAAAAAAAAGAAAGAGTGCCTAAAAAAAAAAAAAAAAAAAGAGAAATGTATGTATATAGTTATGTTCATATATATAAAAAAAAAAAAAAGAAAAGAGAGAAAAGGATTGGGAAATGAATATGTAAAGGGATATACATTAGAGTTGAGATGAACTTTTATGCTCGTTATTTGAACTCAGCTCTCATTTGCTTTTATTCTCTTTGGTATTTATCTTCTCATATCCATTTTATCCTCTTCTGTTACCTTGACCTCACTACAACCTTGAATAAAGTCCTCATGATTTGTGTGTGCATGTGTTTTGAGTAGTGGAGAAGTAGAAGATAAGCAAGCTTATGGTAGTGCAATTTTCATGGGTTGAATTGAGTGAAATACCTACCTTTTAAACACTTGAGAGATTGAGAGGGAATCTTATGAAGATCCATCATTCTTAATTCATTCTTTTCAACGGAAGTTTCCTTGCTTGTTGGTTTGAGATGTGAAGAAATGTTACCTCATTTATGCTTTGATCCCTTGAATTTCTTGTTGCTCTTCTTGCTTCATTGAGTCCTTTAGAGTTTTTAACTTTTAAGTTTGTGTCGTTTGTCTTTGTCTTCTAACTTTAGTTTTATATGTTTTGCCCAGGAGTGCAAAAAGCTAAGTGTGGGGAATTTGATAATCACATATTTTATTCATTAAGAAACCCTCATTATTAGTCATTTACACTCTTCATGTACTTAATTGATCAATTTGATTATGTTTTGTAAGTTTGAACTCGAATTGGACTTAATTGATTTTTCAGCATTATTCGAGTCTTACACTGTTTCTGTATTTTGGCCATATCTTGAGTTCTAAATGTCTGATAATTATGAATTTTACCTTGTAGGAAAGATAAAAGAGAGCTCTACAACTTTGATGAAGAGCTCGAAGTCAAATTCAGACATCTAGTGGAGCTAATTGGGCATGAAAATCAGAATACGGGATTTGTGAACTGGAACCCGAACAGTGTGTAGTAACCAGAACATAATTCGAGTTTGGGTTTATAGAATGGGCTGAAAATTGGTGATCTGAAAGTTAAGACCCATATGTACAACTTTCATGACAAACACAAAACTTGATTCGGGCTCCTTGATGGAGATATTGGGTCTGAAAATCAAAACAGAGGTGCTGAAACTGGTCCTGAGCAGTCTGTAGTAATTGGGTCATATCTTGGGCTGTAGGATGAATTTTTGGGTGCTTCCAGAGCCATTGGAAAGCTTAGACAATTTCCTAGAACTTTCATGAAGACCATTTGGCTCAAAAATGACGAAATCAATGAGTTCAGCAATGAATACTTTCGGAGACAAGGAAGCTCACCTACCAAGTTCACCTACCAAGCTCACCTACCAAGTTCACTTACCAAGCTCACCTACTAATTCCACCTACTAATCTCATCTACCCATCTACTACTACTCTGAATCCTCTATAAAAGGAAGCATGAGGAGAGCTCTAAACACAACACACACTTGGTGTTAGAGATAGCTTTTCATAGTTCTTATATATTTTTTCCTTCATTATAATGGAGAGCTAAGTCACTTCTAGTCAATTCGGGACTCTCAAAGAGATTGTGGCTTGGATTCTTGAGACCTTGGTTATGTAATGTATTTGATTTATATTTGAATTCCTCTTCTCTTCTTCTCGTTCTCTTAATCTTGAATGCATGAATGGTGATTCTGTTTATGTTTGATCTGATTTGATCTTGGTTTAAGATTAAGTATTGTGATGAAATTTAGAACTGATTGATCTGAATTAATCACGTAATTGAAGAGGTTAGGTTACTGATTTGTGCCTAGGTTAATTGAATTCGGTGCTTAAATTGACATATATTTACATGAATGGTGCGATTGCAGATTTGTGTTTATCACTTGTCAATTGAATTCTGGACGATTGTCTAGTATGAATTCTCGATCTCGATGCGAGATCTCTTAGATCCAAGTTAACCATTCAAATGTATTTCGGTGTTTGTTGAAAGGTCTATGATTGAATCCACTCAATCTCGGATAGATTTCTGAATTGATTGCTCTTTTTTAATTGTTATTTCTCTTTAAATCACATCACCGCGATCCTTGAACCATCAAAACCCCCTTTTTTCTAACTTTCACTTGATTTGATCAAATTGCATCTACGATCCTTGAGGAGACGATCCGGTGTTGTTCACTATACTACAAGTTTAGGTAATAACTTCGGTTATAATTTTGACTGAGTTCGGCGCTCGTCAGCTTCCAACCCGTAACAGCCCCCCTCAACGTCCAAGACAGCAGCTCAACCGTAGCTTCACCATCACCCTTCTTCTCCAAGCCTCCAACCGTGAACCAGAGAACCTCCATGCAGCCTCACTCCCAAGCCACCATCTCCCTCCAACCGAGACTCACACCAGCAACAGCCTCACCACCTTCATCATCTCAACGTAACTCAACTTACGTATGTTAAGCTCGTAACAGAGCTTCCTTTTCTGGTTTTTATTAGCTCCTCTATCCTTCTTCTTTTTATTATTATTATTATTTTATTGTTATTATTATTAGTATTATTATTATTTTTGTTGCTACTATTTTGATTACTACTATACTTCTCGTTTTTTAACGTTAAAGTGTTTTATTGTATATATATATATATATATATATATATATATATATATATAAATAAAAAATAAAAAAAACAAAAATAAAAATAAAAAAAAAAAAAAAAAAAGATATGAAGTAATTTTTTTTTAAAAAAACAAGTATAGTATTTTGTTTAAATAAAAAGGAAGATAAAAATAAAAAAATAATAAAAAGATAAAAAAATAAAAAATAAAGAATCTTTTAATTAATGCAATGACCAATGATGATGATGAATAATGGATGCTATCTTTAATGTCATTTGGATCATAAGGATCTATTGAGTAGTCAACTTACCTTAAATCCTCAAATGCAAAATTGATTTTGATTTTCAAATAAAAATATCTTTCTTTTTTAAAAAAAAAATTTTAAAATAAAAAAAATCAACCTTTAATTTATTTTCTACAGAACTACGTAACTTTGAGTTCCTCATTGCACCTGAGGGTACGTAGGAGCAGAATTTTTATTCTCAAGTCAAAATTAAATTTTCACAATTTGGTTCTTCTTTAAAAAAAAAAATAAAAAAATAGAAAAAAATAAAATAGTTGCAAAAATCTTTTAAAAAAGGGTAAAATAAATAAATTTGAGATTATCAAGTTTTTGCACAATTGATTTAAGGTACCGTCTTAAGACGGGTGTGATAGGGGTGCAGTGGGATTAAGTTTCCACCCTTCCCTATCCATAACCGACTCCCGAATCCGATTTGGTTCCAAAGACCATTTTCTAAAAAGGTTTTCCAATTTTTTCAAAATTTAAATAAAATTGGTGGCGACTCCATTTCCATTTTTTTTAAAAAAAAATCACGCGAGTTGCTATATTTCCCACCGCGATCCCGGTCGCGACAGATGGCGACTTCACTGGGGATTTGATAGAGTCAGGCCTGTTGTAGTTAATTGTGCAAAATTTTAATAATCTCTATGTATTTATTTTACCCCTTTTCTTGTTTTATTCTTTGTTTTCTTATTTGTTCGTAAATAGTTTTTGATTAATGCTTTTATGTAAATACTTGATAGCATTATTTTGTGTATATTTTTAACTTGTATATATTTTTGTACTTAATTGTTGAAACCCTAGGATAGATGATTGCTGGCTGGCTTGTATATATTTGTTCTTTGCAGGTTTAGGGGGTAATCTTTAGTCTTTTAAATTTTTAATTGTACAGGTTAGTATGCTCCCTCACACACGTCACTATCACTTATCTCACACACTTGTTGGGCTCTATACCCGAGTCTGTGCGAACCCGAGGAATAGGAGGGGTCTCGATTTTTGTTATTGATGGGCTTCATGCTCACTTGACATTGGTTGAGACGCCACTCAGATTGTTACCAGTATCATTGACTAATCGTATTGAGAGGGTTTATCCCTACTTATGATTTATTCATGAATTGGATCCTTGTCTTTCAAGATAGGGGCAATCTGGGGACCATGACTTTTAGAGGTCTAGATCTGTCCTAAAAATCTTGCACTGGTAGATAGAATATAGTGACAGTCAAAATTAGAGTTGTGATTTTAAGGAAATCTAACCTTTTAAGTTTCACCTCCTTAGGACACAAAGGGAGCGTGCTTCTTCTTTATCTATTTATTTCTCATATCATTCATTCTTGCATTTGTAAAAAAAAAAAATCATAAAAAGGGGAATGTTTCATGTTGCATTTTCATATCATTTGCATGACATTCATAACATTTTTCAAACAAAAGAGAAAATAAAAAAATGCATTATCTTGCATTTGCATGACATTCCAAAAAAAAATCAAATTAAAAAATACCTCATCTTGCATTTTCTTGTCATTTCCTTGCATTTTAAAAAAAATAAAAATAAAAAATATGCAATGCATTTTCATAGCATTCTTAGTATTAAAAAAAATCATGCATTTTCATATCATTCATAACTTGTTTGCAAAAAAAAAAAAAAACATAGGCATCATCTTGCATTTTCAAGGCATTCATAGCATATTAAAAAAATAAAAAGAAAAGAAAAAATATTTTCATAATTCATTCATCCCATTTCATTGCATCTCATTCATTTCATCTTATGCTTCTCATGCATCTCATTCATTTCATCTCAGTCTTTGTTAATAAATCAAACTGGTTCAGGAACCTTTGTGCGATCTAGGAAAGAAGAGACCAATCAAACCTGAGTTCACGATACCAGATCTCAGACCAGAATGGCTGCAAATAATCCTGAGACAGGGAGAAACTTGAGCAGGGAAATCGATGAAATGAAAAGGAGGATGAAGGAGATATCTGAGAATCAAGCAAGGATGGAGGCAATATTGGAAGATGTGAAGGAGTCTCTCCGCTTAATTAGTGGAAATAGAGGTACGAATGGGGTTGAAGAATATGTAAATGTGTCATCGGTAATTGCTCCGATTTTTCCAACTGTAACCTCAGGCATCATTATAGGGATACGTGAGCAACCACCTCAAATGACAACGATGGGCATGCCTATTGGGGAGGGGTATCTCACCTTGGAAGGAGCTCGTGGTGAAAATTCCTGATTATACTGGCCCTACATGGGAACAACCTCATGTGTCTGTTTCGGGGCAGGCGACATTGCCTTGCTCTGGAAATAGCCATGTCATGACTGAAAAAGTCGAGATGCAAGAAGAGTGGATGAAGAAAATGGAGGAACAAATCAAGACAATCAAAGGTCCCAGCGCTTATGGACGTCTTAGAATAGAAGATCTGTGTCCTACCACGGATGTCATAATCCCTAATGGTTTCAAGATTCCCGATTTTGCCAAGTATGACGGAAGTGGTAACCCTCGGTTTCATTTGATCAGTTATGGAACCACGATGGCTGTTTGGTCCAAGGATGATAAGTTCCTCATTAACTTTTTCCCCGAAAGTCTTACAGGCCCTGCTTTAGAGTGGTATCTTCAATTAGACCTCTGTAAGATTTCTCGTTGGACAGAGTTGGCTAATTTATTCATGGATCAATACAAGTTTAATCTGGATGCAGCTCCTACTCGAGAACAATTGAGCTCGATGCAGAAAGGAAGTGGGGAAACCTTCAAGCAGTATGCCCAGAGGTGGAGGGCTCTCGCAGCACAGGTGCAACCACCGTTGACTCTTACAGAAATGTGTTCATACTTCTTGGGACTTTGGGAGCTCCGTATATTGAGACAATGGCGGGTGCTGTATATCGAGATTTCGCTGACTTAGTGGCTGCTGGGGAGAGGATTGAAGTTCTGGTAAAAGCCGACAAATTAGCAACCGACAACAATGAAGTTGGTTTTGAAGAAGGTTTATTCCTCTAAGAAAGGAAAGTGAGAAGTGAGCTACATGCAAAATCAGCAACCTTCACAATTTCGCTTTCCACTGTCTCACTCTGCCTATACCAATTGACCTCCAAATGATTTGGAACTTCGAATGTGATGATCCGAGGCGTTAAGTGATGTGATTGCCATATTAGATTTTTATGACATTGAACTCATTTTAACTTTCTTGAAGCATTAATGTAACGGATTTGCATGGATCTCAGTGTGTCTTGTTTCATTTTCTTATGTCTGTGACACTCATGTTTATGTCACGTTTTTTTTTATATCATTCTTTTCTTTCCTTTACTTGTCGTCTTTTGGTTCGGATCCCATGGATTTCTCGTTCTGAAAAAAATTTGGTGGTCACAAGGGCCATGTGTGTAGGTGTTATTTAAAAAAAAAACAAAAAAAAAACAAAAAAAAGCAAAAAAGAAAGGGGATTAAAAAATAATAATAAAAAAGAAAAATAAAAGGGAGTAGGAAAGTCTTCACTCGGCATGCACCGTCTTTTGTCTCGAAATTAAAGTTTTTGAAAATAAGTACTCAAGATTTGAAATGAAGTTTGGCCATCTTTCTTTATCTTTCACAGGAATTCGTATTTTCAGTATCTCTTGTTGTTCCTTTTGAGCTTGAAAATTTTCTCCAATTTAACCCTGGACAAGGATCACCCCTACACTAGGGGTTAACACAGAGTGAAAATTGTGTTTTTTCTGAAAAAAGAGGAAAGAAAATGAAATGAAAGAGGTCATTACAAAGGTGAATTATTGAAATAAAAAGAAAATGGGAAGAAATGAAGAACAATAAAAGAAAAGTGTGCTTGAAAGCGCAAAGTCAGTTGACGAGGTTTAATTTTGAACAAGGATCCTTGGTCTCATTCAACCCTTAAACACTTGTTTGAGCCTTATATCCTTCATTTCATAACCTTTAACCCTAACCACGTTACAAGCCTTAAAAAGTCCATTCTGATCAATGAAGGATTGTTGTATTTTCATTAATTTTAATTTTGAGACAAGAGGTTAGTGATATTTCGATGTTGTTAATTTCTTGCTCTTATAAAAGAAAAAAAAATAAAAAAAAGAAAAAAACAAGAAAAAGGAGGCGCTTGCTAGTCCTACACTGGGGCAAATTTCTCTTCAATTTGGCCTACACTGGGGCAAATTTTCCTTTTGGTTCAATTTGGTTTTGCACTAGGATAAGTTTCTATCATGTTCAAGTTGACTCCAAACTGGGGCAATTTTTCGTTTCCCTAGTTCAATTCATTTCTAGACTGGGGCAAATTTTTCTTTGGTTCAATTTGCCTTGATGTACATGCTCAGCAGAAGCCAACTAAAGATCATTTTCATGTAAGTTGAACCAATCCATATGGGGATGACACCTCTTCGAATCTCATATCTGTGTCTGTGTCTATCCTTTGTAAATAATCCTTTTGTGTAGTCAAAATTTTGATTCTAGTCCAGAAGTTGTTCGCTTAGTCAATTTCTTTGTTGTTGTGCTTTGGAATCCATGCATGTTTGTTATGTAATGTTTCAGGTAAGGTGAACATGAGTACAATGCTATGATTTGACCATCTAATGGTAATCTCCAGATGAAAAATTCAGAACAAAAAGAATTTGGAAGTTCCAATTGAATGAGGAAATGATATATCAAGGGATAATCTAGAAATCCCAAGTTCTTGGCTTGACGGTTCTCATAAGATTCCAGGTCCATGGCCTGATGATTGCATCAAAAAGAATTGCAGGTCCTTGCCTTGATAGTTCTCACAAGATTCCAGGCCCATGACCTGATGATGGTGTCCAAAAAAATATCAAGTCCTTCCTTGATGGTCTTATAAAATCTCGGGTCCACGGCCTGATGAGGTGTTCAAAAAAAAAGAAAAAAAAAGAAAAAAGAGAAAAAGAAATGAAGAAGGAAATGAGAAAATCTAAAGGATTCCAAGCCGACCGAAGGGTTTGATGAAGAAAAGTATGTGGACAAAGGGTTTGATTGGTCAAAGCTTTCCATGGCCGCCGTTGGTTCATATGGTTTTCTGAAGAAAAAGGGAAGATAAAAAGAGAGAAAAGAAAATTTTAATTCCATATTTTTTTGAGCGCATCGGCTCCATGCATTTTAAATTCATTGTCATTAATTTTGAGCGCATCGGCTCCTGTCATTTATTCTTTGAGCGCATCGGCTCCATGTATTTTAAATTTTTGAGTGCATCGGCTCATTGCATTGCTTTTTAATTTCGGGACACAGGTTTGCCCATTGTCATTTAAATTTTCGGGACACAGGTTTGCCCATTGTCATTTAAATTGTCATTTAAATTTCGAACACAAGTTCGCCCATTGTCATTTAAATTGTCATTTAAATTTCGGGACACAGTTTGCCCATTGTCATTTAAACTTTCGGGACACAGTTTGCCCATTGTCATTTAATTTTCGGGACACGGTTTGCCCATTGTCATTTAAATTTCGGGACACAGAGTTTGCCCATTGTCACTTAAATTTTATCATTTAAATTTCGGGACACAGGTTTGCCCATTGTCATTTAAATTTTCGGGACACAGGTTTGCCCATTGTCATTTAAATTCTGTCATTTAAATTTCGGGACACAGGTTTGCCCATTATCATTTAAATTTTCGGGACACAGGTTTGCCCATTGTCATTTAAATTCTGTCATTTAAATTTTCGGGACACAGGTTTGCCCATTGTCATTTAAATTTTGTCATTTAAATTTCGGGACACAGGTTTGCCCATTGTCATTTAAATTTTCGGGACACAGGTTTGCCCATTGTCATTTAAATTTTCGGGACACAGGTTTGCCCATTGTCATTTAAATTTTGTCATTTAAATTTCGGGACACAGGTTTGCCCATTGTCATTTAAACTTTCGGGACACAGGTTCGCCCATTGTCATTTAAATTCTATCATTTAAATTTCGGGACACAGGTTTGCCCATTGTCATTTAAACTTTCGGGACACAGGTTTGCCCATTGTCATTTAAATTCTGTCATTTAAATTTCGGGACACAGGTTTGCCCATTGTCATTTAAATTTTCGGGATACAAGTTTGCTCATTGTCATTTAAATTCTGTCATTTAAATTTTCGGGACACAGGTTTGCCCATTGTCATTTAATTTCGAGCGCATCGGCTCCATGCATTTTATTTTCTGTTGAGCGCATCGGCTCCATGCATTTTAATTTTCTGTTGAGCGCATCGGCTCCATACATTTTAATTTTCTGTTGAGCGCATCGGCTCCATGCATTTTAGAGCGCTTCGGCTCCTTGCATTTTAATTTCTGTTGAGCGCATTGGCTCCATTTTTTTTAAAATTTTTGTTGAGTGCATCGACTCCATGCATTTCAATTTCTTGCCTTGTTTTGCATTGCCGGACAAAATTGAAGTTCATATCTTTACTCATTTCTTACGACGATAATTTGAAAAACTACGGTTATTCTTATTATCTAATAAGAAACAAGTAAAGAGGGGCAACTGTGAACACTCAATTTTGACCGCACTAAAAAATAAAATATATAAAAAAAGAGGAAAATTAAAAAAAAAAGAAAAAATCAAAAATTATGGCCCACCTTTTATCCCATTTTACTTAGCCTTTTTTTTTTAGCCTAAACAGATATAAAAAAAACAAACAAAAATAAAAATAAAAAATAAAAAAATAAAAAAAAAAAAAAAATAATAAAAAAGGAAGGCAATCGACTCACAATTCACTCAACACAAAGACACACCGTACTCTCTCTTCTTTTTTATTTTAATCACTCTACACTCACAATTCACCAAATTGCATCCATCACGTCTACCCACTCTGCACTCACTTTCATTTTTTTCCCACGCACTCACCATGCACTCAATTGCACTCCACTCTACACTCACAATTCTCCAAATTGCACTCAATTGCACTCACCCACTCTGCACTCACTCACAATTCACTCACAATTCACTCTGCACTAATCACTTTTTTTTTTTTTTGGCACTCTCATTTTGCACTTACATTACACTCAGCACAACCCACTCACTAATCATTTTTTTTATTTAATTCCTTCACTCACGGCACTCACTAATTGCACCCACTCCACTCACCGCACATTTGCACTCAATTGCACTCAATTGCCACTCACACTCTGCACTCACAATTGCACTCAATGGCACTCACCTAATTGCACTCCACTCACGGTACTTTTTCTTTCCTATATATTCACTCACGCAGGCACAGAGCAGGGGGAAACTCATTTTTTTTTCCAGACTAACACACACGGTTTCTGGCCATTTTCTTTCTTCTCACGTAGAGCAAGGGGGGGAGGAGAGGCATATTTTCTGGCTTTGAAAGAAAAACAGAGGAACTTCCATTTTTTTCATAACAACAACCCCATATACAAGCTCCTCTCCTGACCCCTCACTCACCCTTCACCCTCCAATCCATCACCAACCGTTGCACCATTCTTCTTCCTTCCATATTCACCATAACTCCACCGAACCCAACAACCAAAGAACCTCCACCCAACCTCATCACCCTCACCCTCAAACTCACCACCAAGCCACCCGAAACCAGCTCTCTCACCAACGTGAACCTCCACTTCCTTTCACCATCCATACCAAAGACCGCCTCTCGTTCCGTAACTACCTTGCAAACAGACCCACCCACGTAAAACCAAAGCAGCTCCAACCGTGTTCAAGCCCCCAACTCATCATCATCAACCTTATGTTCACCTTCACAAAACAAAGACCATACCATTTTCATTTTTTTTTCCAACGTGCAACACCAACCGTGACTCACCACCAAGCCTCCATACAAACCACCCACCTTCATTCAAACCCATCCTCTACGTAGCTAACCTTCCATCTTTCCATCTTCACCATCATCCATATTCACCATTTCTCCCCGCTCACCATTCTTCTTCCTTCCATTTTCACCATTCTCCAAAACTCCATACAAAGAACCGTGAAAACCACCCATCATTTCCAAGCAGCCCACCATTTTTTCCAGCAGACCTCATGCACTAAAAACTCTTCCATAACCATCTCCACCATTCCACCATCATCAAACCGTGTAACCTCCTCCATCTTCAACCTTCCTCACACACCGTAACCACCATCTCCATCCTCTCCCTCTTCCATTTTCCAACTACCCAAGCCACCATCTTCTCCCTCACCAACCTCCACCTCCGTAGCACCACTCACCTCCATGGCTTCCAACCCGTAATGTGACCCCTCAACGTCCAAGACAATGACTCAACCGTAGCTTCACCATCACCCTTCTTCTCCAAGCCTCCAACCGTGAACCGAGAGAACCTCCATGCAGCCTCACTCCCAAGCCACCATCTCCTCCAACCGAGACTCACACCAAAGAATACCTCACCACCTTCATCATCTCAACGTAACTCAACTTACGTATGTTAAGCTCGTAACGAGCTTCCTTTTCTGGTTTTTATTAGCTCCTCTATCCTTCTTCTTTTTATTATTATTATTATTTTATTGTTATTATTATTAGTATTATTATTATTTTTGTTGCTACTATTTTGATTACTACTATACTTCTCGTTTTTTTTACGTTAAAGTGTTTTATTGTATATATATATATATATATATATATATATATATATATATATATATATATATATAAAAAAAAAAAAAACAAAAATAAAAATAAAAAAAAAAAAAAAAAAAAAGATATGAAGTAATTTTTTTAAAAAAAAAACAAGTATAGTATTTTGTTTAAATAAAAAGGAAGATAAAAATAAAAAAAATAATAAAAAGATAAAAAAATAAAAAATAAAGAATCTTTTAATTAATGCAATGACCAATGATGATGATTGAATAATGCGATGCTATCTTTAATATCATTTGGATCATAAGGATCTATTGAGTAGTCAGTCTACCTTAAATCACTGTGCAAAATTGATTTTGATTTTCAAATAAAAATATCTTTCTTTTTTTAAAAAAAAAAAAATTTAAAATAAAAAAATCAACCTTTAATTTATTTTCTACGAACTACGTAACTTTGAGTTCCTCATTGCACCCGAGGTGCGTAGGAGCAGAATTTTTATTCTGTCAAGTCAAAATTAAATTTTCACAATTTGGTTCTTCTTTTTTTAAAAAAATAAAAATAGAAAAAAAATAAAATAGTTGCAAAAATCTTTTAAAAAAGGGTAAAATAAATAAATTTGAGATTATCAAGTTTTTGCACAATTGATTTAAGGTGCCGTCTTAAGACGGGTGTGATGATAGAGTGCGCAGTGGGATTAAGTTTCCACCCTTCCCTATCCATAACCGACTCCCGAATCCGATTTGGTTCCAAAGACCATTTTCTAAAAAGGTTTTCCAATTTTTCCTAAATTTAAATAAAATTGGTGGCGACTCCATTTCCATTTTTTTAAAAAAAAAAATAAATCACGCGAGTTGCTATATTTCCCGCCGCGATCCCGGTCGCGACACTAACGTAGGTTAAATTGAACTAGGGAAAAGAAAAATTGCCCCAATTTGGAGTCAACTTGAACATGATAGAAACTTATCCTAGTGTAAGGCCAAATTGAACCAAAAAGAAATTTGCTAGTGTAGGTCAAATTGAATTGAAGAGAAATTTGCCCCAGTTTAGGACTAAGTACCTTATTTCCTTCATTTTTCTTTTTTTTTGTTTTATAAGAGCAAGGAATTGAAAACTCAAAAGAGCACGAACATTTTGTCTCAAAATTAAAGTTAATGAAAATGACAGCAATCCTTCATTGATCAGAATGGACTTTTTAAGGTTTGTAACGTGGCTAGGGTTAAAGGTTATGAAATGAAAGATATAAGGCTTAAACAAATGTTTAAGAGTTGAATGGGACCAAGGATCCTTGTTCAATATTAAACCTTGTTAACTGACTTTGCACTTTCAAGCACACTTTTCTTTTATTGTTCTTCATTTCTTCCCTTTTTCTTTTTACTTCAATAATTCACCTTTGTAGTGACTTCTTTCATTTCATTTTCTTTCTTTCTTTTTTTTTTTACAAAAATCATAATTTTCACTTTGTTAACGCTTAGTGTAGGGGTGATCCTTGTCCAAGGTTAAATTGAAAAAAACTTTCAAGCTCAAAAAATGGACAATAAGAGATAATGAAAAGATAAATTCCTGTGACAGATAAAGAAAGATGATTAATCTTCATTTCAAATCTTGAGTGCTCATTTTCAAAAAATTTAATTTCGAGACAAAAAGAGAGTGCATGCCGAGTGATGACTTCCTTACTGCCTTTTTATTTATCTTTTTTGTTTTTTTTTTTTGCGATTAACACCAGGACACGTGAGCTTCATGACCACCAAAATTTTTTCAGAACGAGAATCCCATGAGATCCAAACCCAAAGAAAGGAAGAAAGGAAGAAAAAATGAACGATAACAAAGACATAACAAGAATCTGAGTGTCAAGAACATAGGAAAAAGAAACAAGGTATACTGAGATCCATGCAAATCCATTATATTCATGCTTCAAGAAAGTTTACATGAGTTCATCATCATAAAAGTCTAAGATGGCAATCTCATCAATTAACGCCTCAAGTCATTAGTTGTTCAGAGGCTCCAAATCGCTGTAGGGCGATTGACATAGGCAGAATGAGACAGTGGAAAACGGGGTTGTGAAGGTTGCTGATTTTGCATGTAGCTCACTCTCAACTCTCTTTTCGTAGGGGAAAACTCCTTCTTCAAAACCACCTTCATTGTTGTCGGTTTCCAATTTGCCAACTTTTACCAGAACTTCAATCATCTCCCCAGCAGCTATTAATTCAACAAAGTCCCGATACACAATACCCGTCATTATCTCAATATATGGAGCTCCCAAAGTCCCCAAGAAGTATGAACACATTTTTGTCAGAGTCAACGGTGATTGCACTTATGCTGCGAGAGCCTTCCACCTCTGGGCATACTGCTTGAAGGTTTCCTCACTTCCTTTCTGCCTTGAGCTCAATTGTTCTCGGGTAGGAGCTGCATCCAGATTAAACTTGTATTAATCCATGAATAAGTTATCCAACTCCGTCCAATGAGAAATCTTACAACGATCTAATTGAAGATACCACTCTAAAGCAAGACCTATAAGACTCTCGTGGAAAAAGCTAATGAGAAACTTATCATCCTTCGACCAAATAGCCATCGCGGTTCCATAACTAATCAAATGAGACCGAGGATTACCACTCCCATCATACTTGGTAAAATCAGGAATCTTGAAACCTTTAGGGATTATGACATCGGTGGTAGGACACAAATCTTCTATTCTAAGACGTCTATAAGCGCCGGGACCCTTTATTACCTTGATCTGTTCCTTCATTTTCTCTATCCACTCCTCTTTCATCTTGTCTTTCTTAGTCATGACATGACTATTTCTAGAGAAAGACATTGTCACCTGCCTCGGAACAGACACACGAGGTTGTTCCTAGGTAAGGCCAGCATAATCAGGAATTTCAACATGAGCGCCTTCTAAGGTGCGATACCCCTCCCCAATAGCCATGACCATTGATGTCATTTGAGGTGGTTGTTCATGTATCCCCATAGCAATGCCTGAGGTTACAGTAGGGAAAATCAGAGTAGTCACTGATGGCACATTTATATATGCTTTAACCTCATTTGTACCTTTATTTCCACTTATTAAACGGAGAGACTCTCTCACATCTTGTAATATTGCTTCCATCCTTGCTTGGCTCTCATATATCTCATTCATTCTCCCTATCATTTCATCGATTTCTCTGCTCAAGTTTCTCCCTGTCTCAAGATTATTAACAGTCATTCTGGTCTGAGATCTTTTATCGCGAACCCAGGTTTGATTGGTCTTTTCTTTCTTAGGCCGCGCAATGGTTCCTGAACCAGTTTTGATTTATTAAAACAAAGACTAAGATGAAATGAATGAGATGCATGAGAAGCATAAGATGAAATGAATGAGATACATGAGATGGAATGAATGAGATGCATGTGATGGAATGAATGAGATGCATGTGATGCATAAGGTGAAATGAATGGACTTTGAAAACATTTTTAAAAAAAGTGTTATGAATGCCTTGAAAATACAAGATGATGTATATGTTTTTTTTTCTTTTTCAAAAAAGTTATAAATGACATGAAAATGTATGATTTTTTTTAATACTAAGAATGCTATGAAAATGCAATGTATATTTTTTTTTTGGAATGCAAGGAAATGACAAGAAAATGCAAGATGATGTATTTTTTTTAATTTTTTATTTTTAAAAGGAATGCAAGAATGAATGATATGAGAAATGGATAGATCGGGAAGAATTCTGCTCCCTTTGTGCCCTAATTAGGTGAAACTTAAATGTTGGATTTTCTTAAAGTCACGACTCTAATTTTGACAGCCACTATGTTCAATCTATCAGTGCAAAGTTTTTAGGACAGATCTAGACCTCTAAAAGTCATAGTCCCCAGATTGCCCCTATCTCGAATGACAAGGATCCAATTCATGAATTAATCACAAGTAGGTATAAACCCTCTCAATATGATTAGTCAATGATACTGGTAACAATTTGAGTGGTGTCCTAACCAATGTCAAGTGAGCATGAAGCCCCTCAATAACAAAAGTCGAGACCCCTCCTATTCCTCGGGTTTGCACAGACTCGGGTATAGAGCCCAAAAAGTGTGTGAGGTAAGTGATAGTGACGTGTGTGAGGGAGCATACAAACTCATACAAAAACTTAAAAAGATAAAACTACCACCTAACCTGCAAAAGCATATATACAACAGTTAGGCAACAATCATCTATCCTAAGGTTTCAACAATTCAACGCGAAATATATATACAAGTCAAGATATACACAAGATAATGCTATCAAATATTTATACCAAAGTATTAAACAAAAACTATTTACAAACAAATAAGAAAATAAAAACAAGGAAAAAAGGTGAAATAAATAAATAGAAATTATTAATAATTTGCACAACTAACAACAATAGGCTTGACTCTCTAAGCTTCCCCAGTGGAGTCGCCATCTGTGGCAATCGAGATCGTGACGAAATAGCAGCTCACGTGATTTTAAAAAAATGAAAATGGAGTCGCCACCAATTTTATTTGAATTAGGAAAAATTGGAAAACCTTTCTTTGAAAATAGTCTTTGAAAACTAGATCGGATTCGGGAGTCGGTTATGGATAGGGAATGGTGAAAACTTAATCCCACTGCACCCCTATCACACCCGTCCTGAGACAGTACCTTAAGTCAGTTATGCAAAAACTTGATAATATCAAATTTATTTATTTTACTCCTTTTAAAAACATTGTAACTATTTTTATTTTTATTTTTTTTAGGAAAAAAGAATGAAAAGAAAACCTAATTCTGAAAATTTAATTTGTGGCTTGACAGAATAGAGATTCTACTCCTACGTACTCTCAGGTGCAATGATGAACTCAAAGTCACGTAGTTCTTTAAAAAATAAGTGTGAGTTGATTTATTTTAATTAAGAAAATATTTTTGAAAAAAGATTTTGTTTGAAAATAAAACCATTCTTGCACAGAGTTCAAGTTAGCACTAGGCTACTCAATAAACCCTTATGATCTAAATGATATTGAAAATAACATCCACTATTCAATCATTATCATTGGTTATTGCATTGATTAAAAAAATTTTCCTTTTTTTTATTTTTTATTTTTTTATTTTTTTTATTTTATCATTTTTTTATTTTTTATGATTTTGGAGGTTTAATATGTATATATATACACTCAGAATTATACTTTGCCCAAAGTTATAAAACTTTTAAAATAAGCATTGTACCCAACCCAAGCCTAACTAAACTAACGTAAAATCCTAAAAGAAAGAAAGTTAAACAAAACAAATAAAAAAAGAAAAAAAAACCATCAGAATCAAACTTGTAGCATACCCCTTCCCCTTTATTTCCAATAAGTCATTTACCAAACAAAGAACTCAGAGGAACAAAACAGATAGAAAGAGTGGGTTTACGTTGGAGACAAAAATGGGAAAAAAACAAAGAGCAGAAAAAGAAAACCTGTTTTTTTCCCAAAATAAAACAAGTAGCAATTTTTTTCCTTTTTTTATTTTATTTTTTCGTTTTCTTTTCTTTTCTTTTCTTTTTTTTAGGCAAAGGTGAGCTTATTCTGTTTGGGCTAAGAAAATGGGCCAAAAAAAGTGGACAACAATTTTTTTTAAATTTTTTCTTCTCTTTTTAATTTTATTTTTGTCTCTTTTTTTTAGTCCTGTCAAAATTAGGTGTTCACACATTTATTTGAAGTTTAGTGGGAGCAAATTCACCATTCTTGATTTATATGTTTATGATATATTGTTGGCTAGTAATGATGTTGATTTTCTATGTGAGACTAAGCAGATGTTGACAACATATTTTGATATGAAAGATCTTGGTGATGCCTCTTTTGTATTGGGCATTGAGATTCACCGTGACAGATCTTGTGGTATTCTTGGCTTATCTCATAAAACTTATATTGAAAAGATTTTGAATATATTTAATATGAAATCTTGTAATCCTTGTGTTGCACCCATTCAAAAGAGTGAAAGATTTTCTAATACCCAATGTCCTCAAAATTGATAAAGATGTTGTCGAAATGGAGAAGGTCCCATATACTTCCGCTGTTAGCAGCCTTATGTATGCTCAAGTTTGTACACGTCTTGATATTATTTTTATTGTTAGTGTACTTGGGAGATACTTAAGCAAACCTGGTGTGGCTTATTGTCAGGCTGTAAAACGAGTTATGAGGTATCTACAGGATACCAAATCTTATATGCTTACATATAGGAGATCGGATCACCTTGAGGTGATAGGCTATTTTGATTCTGATTGTGGTAGTTGCCTAGATGACCACAAGTCCACATCAGGGTATATATTTATGTTGGCATGAGGAGTTGTTTCTTGGAAAAAGTGTTAAACAGACACTTACAGCTACTTCCACTATAGAGGCAGAGTATATAACTTGTTATGAGGCTACGCGTCAAGCGGTATAGTTGAAAAATTTGACTACTGAATTTCGTATTGTGGAGTGTATTTCCAAGTCTCTCACTATCTATTGTGATAACTCTATTGTAGTGTGCTTCTCTTAAATTAATAAGAGCTTTAAGCGCTTTAAGTTTTTGACACAAAGTACATGTTTGTTAGAGAGAAGATTGAGGTGTTTCAAACTTATATCGAGTATATCCTTACATAACTTATGGTTACAGATCCCCTAACCAAAGGTTTAGCTATCAAAGTTTTGTTGATCATGTGACTCATATGGGTACAGTGAGGTCTTTGATGTTTTGGGTTAGTGAGAGTTTATTTCATTTTATGTCTGGAAACCTTAAACAATTATGTTGTTATTATTGTCGTTGCCATATAATATTGTTATTAGTATTATATGAATAATATTATTTGTTCATATTATGGCATGAAAAGCACTTTAATCCCTATTTATAAGAATAAGGGAGATATACAAAACTGTGCAAATTACAGAGGGATTAAGCTCATGAGTCATACTATGAAGTTATGGGAAAGAGTCATTGAAAGGAGACTAAGACAAGAGACTCATATTTCGTAGAATCAATTTGATTTTATGCCTTGAGGTCAACCATGGAAGCAATCTATCTTCTACGAAGATTGACGGAGCGGATCGGAGGAAGCAAAAAGACCTACACATGGTTTTCATTGATCTGGAAAAAGCCTACGATAGTACCGAGAGAAGTCTTGTGGAAGGCTTTGGAGAAGAAAAGAGTTCGTATTGCCTATATTCGAGCAATCCAAGATATGTATGATGAGGTTAAAACCAAGGTGTGAGAACACCGAGTGGGGTCACGAGAAGAGTTCCCTATAACTATGGGATGCACCAAGGGTCGGCTTTGAGTCCTTATCTTTTTACCTTGGTCTTGGACGTCTTGATCACGCATATCCAAGAGCCGGTGCCACAATGCATGCTTTTTGCGATGATATAGTCTTAGTTGGAGAGTCGAGAGAGGAAATAAACGGGAAGCTAGAGTTATGGAGACGGGCTTTGGAAGAACATGGCTTTCGTCTAGCGGGAGTAAGACGGAGTATATGGAATGTAAGTTCAAGTAAGAAACATGCTAATGCTAGCTTAGCGGTAAAAATTGGAGATCATACCATACCACAAGTTACACGAGTTTAAGTATCTTGGATCCATCATACAAAATGATGGAGAGATAAGGAGATGTAAACCATAGGATTCAAGTTTGGATGGATGAAATGGAGGTGTGCTTCAGGAGTTATTTGTGATAAGAAAGTGCCTCTCAAGCTTAAGGGTAAATTTTACCGCACAGCTATAAGGCCCGCAATGTTGTATGGTACTGAATGTTGGGCGGTAAAAAGCCAACAAGAGCACAAGATCAGTGTCGCGGAGATGAGGATGTTGCGTTGGATGTGTGGCCATACTAGACAAGATAGGATTAGGAATGAATGCATTAGAGAAAAAGTAGGGGTAGCACCTATTGTGGAAAAGATGAGAGAATCTCGCCTTAGGTGGTTTGGACATGTAAGGAGAAGACCCTTAGAAGCCCCTGTAAGAAGAGTAGATCGATGGAGAATAGCCCCAATAGTAGAGGTAGAGGAAGACCAAGAAAGACTATAGGTGAAACGGTTAAAAAAGATCTAGATTTGAATGGCTTTTCTGAAGACTTGGTTCATGATAGGACACAATGGCGTCGTTTGATCCATGTAGCCGACCCCACCTAGTGGGAAAAGGCTTAGTTGTTGTTGTTGTTGTTGTTCATATTATGGCATATTGTGGAAACAATTTGGACTCAGTTTCATTTTGATATTGTGCTGAGATGTTTGTTAAATCTCAAAAAGCATCTTCGGCGGATGCTTAGAGCCATTTTATTAGTAAATGCATTTTGATCACATATTAGTATGCAATTTTGGATGTTCTTTCCCATTACTCATATACCACATTTTGTTGGGTCAATGAGATATGAGTATTTTGCATGTATGATATCAATACTCCTTTAAGTATGATTTTCTGCATTGTTGAGATGCTTCTAGTCTCATTTTGGACCTGTTGTTGAACGTGCTACCTCAATTTTGACATCATGTTGTGACCACATATTGTTTAATTAATCTGGAGACTTATTTTCTTATTGAAATAATGTAATATGACTTATGCTGTCCAAGTGGAAGAATGTTAGAATTTTTTTATGGAATAGCATAAATCATATTATAATTTTATAAAACTCAGATTATTTGGATGTCAAAATTATTAGAGCATTTTGTTTAGCCTAAATTTGTGATTAATATTGTTAATGAGCCCATTGTTATTAAAACACTGCTTATATGTATGTTTTGTTTTACGAGTCATGTATATGAGTTTGTCATAGTGAGTACGTTTAACTCATTTTAGTTATTTTATATATACAGGAAGAGACCCTTATTGCTAGCTACTCTAATGTGTACAGTTGCCCCATTGACATTGCCGTGTGAGCGACTATTGTGGGATAGAAATAGTATCTCTTCCTCATCAAGATTGATTTTAATGGTTTCAACAATAGTTTCTTCATCGACATCTTTTCAAGATAATCTTAAAAACTCTTTACATATTTTGATATTTCATAAATTTTGATATTAATAGATCTAAGAAATTTTCTTTCATGCAGTAACTGCATCTTAATTTTATAGAGATCATCTGTAACAATTGAGGGAACACATTTTTTTATTTATCTTTTATAAATATTAGACTCAATCACTTTTAATAAATTATTATTATTATTTTTACTTAAATCTTACTTATGCACAACTTAAATATTGAAGTAACTTTACAAGTATCAATCACCCTTATTTTAACATGTTTCACTATTACACAAGGAGAAAAACATTAATTTGTGTCTATTTAAGTAAATTTCAATATCCATGACTTAACGGTTCTCATATCTTAAAAGTTTATAATTAGATCTTTAGAGTTTCAAACAATATTAATTGAGTCCTTACCGTTAAAGTACTATTAAAAATTTATAATAGTACTGCAATTGTGGGAGTCCATTTAGATAATTTTAAGACTATAGAGACCAAATTACAAATTTTTTGAGTCTCTATAACTTCAAAAACTTTTTATGAAGTTCCTGAACTTAACCTACTCTTAGAAACTAATAATGGTATTCTAATGACAATTGCCTTTTTAATTTTTTTTAAAATTATCAAGACCCAATTATAAACTTTCAATATAGTGACCCAATTAAAAATTTTAAATAATATAAGGAGCATCAGATGAATTTAACCTAAATGTATCTATTCTATTATTTTTGGTCGCCGTTTAAAAGCCAATTGTAGAAAGAAAAAAAACAAGACAAGGGCACTAAACAAATGATGGAAAAGTACATAAGCTGACATATGGTGTACGTTCAAATAGAATTTCTCTCTTTTACTTTTCTACCAACCAAGCACAAAAAATGACGGGCGCCATTTGCTAGTGTCCATTTGTTTTCACTACTGACTTATCTTCTCGTACCGTAAATTAAATGATTTTTCACAATATTTTTTTTCATATAATATCTTTTGACATTAATCTTTTTTTTTTTACCATTAGAAATTAATTAAGTTGAAACTTACACATAGAAGGTTTCCCGTACAAACGAATTTACTAATCAGAAGCCAATCTTGAAGATTATGCTAAGGAAACCATCCACGTCAACTTAAATTCTCATCTCAAGGCCTACTGCTATTATTTTTCCGTCTGCCATTTATGTACTATTATTGCCTCTAGCTGTAACGTGACTTGGGAATTGACTCCATTGAGTGGAACCATTTAATTAGAGGTGCGTGTCGTAAGTGCTGGGTGGTTGATTTCTCGGCTGTAAGTCTTGGTCAACCATGCTTGTGGAGTAAAATAAGGGCCTGACTAACAGTCCATGTTGAATTTTCAAAATGCCTTCGACAACGGGACAAGATTATCTGTTCTTTTTTTTGTTTTTTATTTTTATTTTTATTTAAATATTATCAAGTAAAAATAAATTATGTATTATTTATTATAAAAATTGTAATTATTTTAATTTTATCTACTTGACAAAATTTAAATAAAAAGATAAAAAATAAAACAAGAAAAGGAAACAAAATCTTCATTCTCGTCAATCGCAGTTAGTGTTCTGTTTTTTATAATATCTATCTAATTTCATGCTTTTAATTATTTTTTTTTGATCAGGCAGAAAGCAAAAAAAAAATAGAAAAGCAAAACTAACTCAGCCTAGTTCTAGCTATACCAACAGCGTCAGTTAGAAAACTAGAGAACAAAGGAGAAGGGTAACTCTCCCAAACAGCAAAAGACGAGTTTAAAATAGAACCATTCTTTGCCAACTAATCAGCGCACTCGTTTCCTTCCCTTAGAGTGTGAGTGAAGCAGATAACCCAAGGACGATTAACCATAGTACGAATGAGATTCACAAGAGGAGCATAAGGGTGGAAAGCTTGAACCCCTTTTGTAACCATGTCTATAGCCATAGTAGAATCAGACTCAAACAATAGTTCTATAACCTATGCGCCAAGCCATCTCTAAACCCCGAAAAATAGCCATCAGCTCTGTCTTCAGGTTAGTAACCATACCACAGAAACTAGAAAAACCAGACAGCCATTCCCCAAGATTGTTGCGAAAAACTCCTCCAAAACCAGATCTCCCTGGATTCCTTAAGGAACTACCATCAACATTCAACTTGATGAAGTTTTCATGTGGAGGAAGCCAAGACACCTCCCTCACCTTGTTCTTAGTCTCCGTTGCGCCATAAGCTTGGGAGATAGTGTCACAAAAGGAGCGAATTTTACTAATGATGAGCCAAGAATTCCACTTGGTATCTTCAAAAACTACCATATTCCTAGCTTTCCAAATCACCCAACAAGAGACCACAAATAAAGTATTGTTAGGACCCGCTATATTAGCATGGAGCCAGTCCCAAATATTAGAGGCATAAAAGGAAGAATCACTATCCACCTTTAAATTTTTTCAGACCGTCATCACTTCCTTACAGTCACGAAGAGTGTGCAGAATAGACTCAGTAGCAGCTCCACAAATATGGCAGGAAGAATCTGAGGACATATGTCGGTAAGCTCTGAACTGGTTTGTAGGAAGACTATTATGAAGCACAAGCCAAAGGAAAAACTTGACATTCTCCGGTAACTTTAGCTGCCAAACGACAGACCAGCTAACTGATGCATGAGTGGGCTCATTATTTTCTGAAGTTAACCATTGATAAGCTTCTTTAGGAGAGTATAAACCAGAATTAGAACTCCCCCAAATGATTAAATCTTCAGAAACACCATCAAGCAAGTGACTCATAATCTTCAATCTGACGTCCATAGGAAGCTGTGTGGCCAGCATATTAAAATGCCATTCACCATTAAAGTAGACATCCTTAATTCGCAAATGAATATCCTGTATATTAACATACTGGACTAAATTAGCAATATAATCATCTTCCAGCCAATGGTCATACCATAAAGACGCATCCCCCTTGCCTACACGGACCAAAAAACTAGACTTCAACTCATTCATGGCTTTAATAATAGAACTCCAAATGATTGAACTACCATTGCACTGACTAGCATTTAGGATGTGGGTGCCTGAAAGGTATTTAGTTTTGCACCCATAATTTATTACGGCTATGCATGAGCTCCCAAACATGCTTACCAAGGAGGGAGATATTAGATTCCCCGGAAGTATGGATACCAAGACCACCATTTCTTTTAGACTTGGTAACAGTGTCCCAGTTCACCCAATGACAAGAATTTCCTCCCCAAATGAATTTTCTAATGGAAGCATCAATTTTTTCACAAACACCATTAGGGAACCACAAATTCTGCATGGCATAAGAAGGAAAAGCAGACAAGACTGATTTGGCCAGAGTTACTCTTCCCGCCTTATTAAGCAAATTAAATTTCCATCCAGCAAGTCTATTGTTAATTCTGTCCAACACAAAATTGAAGTCCTTCTTTTTAACTCTTCCAGTTAATAAAGGAAAACCAAGGTACTTGCCTAAGTTATAAGTATGATGAAATTCCATAATAGATTCATACTTAGTAACTTTCCTTCTGGAAATATTCTTTGAAGGAAGAAAACGAGATTTTTGAATACTAACCTTCAAACCAGAAGCATTACAAAATCCCGAAGAACTTCCTTCACCAACTTGACCTGGGACGTTTTGGCTTGAGTGAAAAGAAGACAATCATCGATGAAAAAGAGATGGGAAATTGAGGGACTGTCTTTGGCAATTTTAACTGGAAGCCATTTCTTATCTTGCACCTTCTCTTGAATAAGCAAACCCAACTTCTCCATACAAAGAACAAAAAGATAAGGAGACATAGGATCCCTTTGCCGTAACCCACGGTTGGGAGTAAAAGGCTCCAACATCTCACTATTCCATTTCAGCGTTAAGGAAGAAGAAGTAATACAACTCATGATCAAGTTAACAGTATGTTGAGGAAAGCCAAATTCAAGAAGAGTAAGCCTCAGAAAATTCCAATCCACCCGATCATAGGCTTTCTCAAAATCAATTTTGAAAAGTAAAAATCCTTTTTTACCTTTTTTCCTATGCATTTGATGAACAACCTCTTGAGCAATAATTGCATTGTCTGCAGTGCCTCTATTAGGAATAAAACTGCTCTGAAAAGGACTAACAAAATTATCCAGATAAAGTCTGATGCGGCGCACAAGAACTTTAGAGATAAGCTTAAGTATGACATTACATAAGCTGATGGGCCTAAAATCCTTCAGAGTACTCGGAGCATCCACCTTAGGAATTGGAACAATAAGAGTATCAGCCATTTGCGCAATAATTTGACCCCAGCAAAAGCATTGGAAACCATCTGCCAAACATCCATCCCAACAATATGTCAATAAGTTCTGAAAAATATTGGTTGAAAACCATCAGGACCAGGGGCTTTATACGCATGCATTGAAAAAAGAGCCTCCTTCACCTCTTGGATTGAAACAGGACCAAGCAAATCACGACATAAATCATCACCAATGTGAGGGATATTGCGCAGATTCAAACTACGAGGGTCACAAGTCTCATTAGTATTGAATAAATTTTTAAAGAAAGACAATGCTTCCTGTTTAAGAATTTGTTCATCAGTACACCAAACCCCATTCAGATCAAGAGCTGTCACCTTATTCCTCCTTCTACGAATGATTGTTTGAGTATGAAAAAATTTTGTATTTCTATTGCCAAACTTCACCCAATTCTCCCTTGATTTTTGATACCAAAGAAGCTTCTCTTGGGCCAAAATCTTATTATAATCCCACTGCAATTCCTTTTCCAAAATGATAAGAGTAGCATAAGGAAAAGTATCTAACTGCTTGTGGATCCCCTTCAAACGCGCTTCAATTTGTCGCTTTTTTCTAAAAATATTGTCAAACACCTCCTTATTGAAAATTAAAGACTTGTCTTGGATTTCATACTTTTAATTATGTCATAAAGCAATCGCATTATATTATATGAGATATTTTTGGGGAATATAAATATAATATATTATATTTAAGTACATTCACAATAAATATAAGATAAATAATAATTTAATTTCACTAAACTCACTCATCATATTAAATTATTATTTCTTTTTTATTTTTTATGAATATAACTAAATGTGATATATTACATTTATGTTCACCTAAAATTATCTCATTATTTATTGGAGTACTTCATCAGCTAGCCCTTCACAGGCATCCATGGCCACCCTCTTCTTCTTCCTCACCCTTCTCTTTATTCCAGTTCAGTTGGCTTTTGGAAACAACATAACTTTGAATTCAACACTCTCCACCAATGACAAGAATCCTGTGTGGCTTTCATCTTCTGGTGAATTTGCATTTGGATTCCGCCAAATAAACAACACTAACCAGAACCTCTTCTTGCTGGCCATCTGGTACGATAAAATACCTGACAAAACCATTGTTTGGAATGCAAATGCAGACAAGCCTGCACCTATAGGGTTCACAGTTGAGCTCACAACAAGTGGCCTGACACTGAGAAATCCTCAAGGTGAAGCTATATGGACAACAGAACCAACTCAATATCAAACTGTTTCCTATGGGGCTATGCTGAACACTGGCAACTTTGTTCTAGCAAGCACAGATTCCAGTTCCAATTCCACCTATGCGTGGGAAAGCTTCAATAATCCCACTGACACATTGCTGCCTACCCAAAATTTGGCACTGCAAGGTACCCTGACTTCTCGATTGTCAGAGAATAATTACACAAAAGGAAGGTTTCAACTTTATTTTGACAATAGAGATCTGTTACTAAATGGCATTGGCTGGCCAGCTGTAGCTGATTCTCGCTAGGACAGTTATTTCAGTGTCAAAACAAATTCGACTGCTTCACAGCTAGTGTTCGATAAGTCAGCAGATATTTATGTAGAGAAAAAGAATGGAGATAGCATCTCACTTGGATGGCACAATTCAACTCTTGATCCTAGCACATATTACTACAGAGCAACAATTGACTTCTTTGGAGTTTTTACACAGTATGCTCATCCAAAGAGCTCCAGTGGCCAGCAAGGTTGGTTTATAGTGCGTTATATTCCTGAGGACATTTGTGATGCCATTTTAAGTAAACTAGGAAGTGGTTCATGTGGATATAACAGCTACTGCTCCATGCAAAACCAGAGGCCCACTTGCAAATGCCCAGATGGGTACTCCTTGGTTGATCCTAACAACCAATTTGGTGGATGTCAACCTGACTTTTCCCCCTACTGTGGAGCAGATGATGCAGGATCACGAGACAAGCCGGAAGAGGTATTTGAATTTAAGGTTTTAGAAAATGTGGATTGGGCTTTGGGTGATTATGAGGGGTTGGAAAATTATACTATATCAGACTGTCAAACAACTTGTTTGCATGATTGTATGTGTGCCGTTGCCATATTTGTCAACATAAACGCAAAGTGTTGGAAGAAGAGATTACCCCTTTCTAATGGAAAAGTAAAGTCCGCAGGTCATATGGCGCTCATCAAAACAAGAATTCGTGTATTGAGTAACCTTGATCCTGGTTCACCTAAGGGCCACCCTAATGATCCTGGTGAAAAGAAGGAGGACCGAACTAAGCCAATACTTTTAGGGTCACTTATTGGCTCCCTTGTCATTAATAGTTTACTCCTAGCCACGGTTATTCTGATTTTTCTGTTAAGGCCAATAAAGATTGCCCAAGCTCCGAGTATTTTGCAAGCAAATCTGCATTCGTTTCCTTATGAAGCATTGAAACAATGCACACAGGATTTCAATGAAGAACTAGGTAGGGGTTCCTTTGGCATTGTTTATAAAGGAACTCTAAACTCGGGTTCTGATCAGGTTGTTGCTGTGAAGAAGCTGGACAGATTGGCTCTAGAACGAGAAAAGGAATTCAGGACAGAATTGAATTCCATTGGTAAAACATGCCACAAAAATCTGGTTCGATTGATTGGATTCTGTGATGAGGGAGTTCATAGACTTCTTGTCTACGAGTTCATGAGCAATGGTACCCTTGCAGACATCCTCTTTGGACAAGTAAAACCCATTTGGAATTTGAGAGTTAGAATTGCTTTGGGGATTGCAAGAGGGTTGGTGTACTTACATGAAGAGTGTGACACTCCCATAATTCACTGTGATATAAAACCTCATAATATACTTATAGATGAGTATTTCACAGCCAAAATCTCTGACTTTGGGTTGGCCAAGTTGTTAATGTTTGATCAAAGCAAAACTCATACCATGATCAGAGGAACTAGAGGATATGTTGCTCCTGAATGGTTCAAGAATGTACCTGTGACAGCTAAAGTGGATGTTTATAGCTTTGGTGTGATGTTGCTAGAAATCATTTGCTGCAGAAGAAGTGTGCTGATGGAGTCTGGGGAAGAAGAAAAGGTGATATTAACAGATTGGGCTTATGATTGCATATGGAAGGAAGAATAGATGCTCTAGTGAAGGAAGACAAGGAGGCCATGGCTGACAAAAGCAGGCTGAAGAAGTGGGTGATGATAGCAATCTTGTGCATTCAAGAGCATCATGAAATGAGGCCTACAATGAAGATGGTCATGAACATGTTAGAAGGACTTGTTGACGTCCCAGATCCACCATCGCCTTCTTCCTTTACCGTAATTTCTTGAATGTGCTAGTGGTAGTCCCTTATCATGAAATCAGCAAACTCATAAAGTTGGGAAAAGGAAGGAGGTCTGTGGCCTGGATTTCTATTTGTTTTTACTTTGTAATTAAAGTTTATCATGCGGTTATTTTGTTAGAAATATAGGGTCATATAAATTCAAGACACCAACACAATATTTCGAAAAATAGAGCATATCTGAGTTGACCATGAATGATCAATTGAAGTTGTGGGAAGAGTGTTCCTTTAACTAAACACTTCTCCCTATTTATATCTTGCAACTGGCGACTATTGATTAGACAAGCCAAAATAACATACGGTAGTAGCTGGGAGGGGACCTAGCTGCTTATTTATAACCATAACATGTTCTCCCATCAAGAGACACTATCATGAATAAACACTAATGCGCCAACGGTTAATTGGGCTTATATTTTGTTGCATAACTACACTAACTCAATAATAATTGTATATAGCCCATGACATGGATCAATATTAATATTATACTTACAGTGCATGTTTATGTTTATATCCCATATCATATTGTCAGTTCAATTTTCACTAACAAAATATAACAATTAATTGTAGCTCATATAAGAAAAATTCCAACATTCTCTCACTTGGACAAAATTAATTGTAATTTCAATTTTGAAAATATTTTATTTCAAAAATGACTCTAGGGCTGAGCAATTAAGAAAAACCTAGTATGTGGCCATGATTTTTTTTTTTTTAAAATATGACCTATAGACAACACATTTGATATGACTTCGTCAAATAATAACAACTATATCGAATTAAGGCAGTTATTGATGATTTATCGCCACAACATCTTTCCATAGTCACAAACACAATTTAAAACTATTGAAACAAGTCTTAGTGTGGTAGTGTAGTACGAAAAACAACAATCAACATTGATAAAAAAAAATGTGTTGTTTTCTTGTCGATCCTCCGACTTCTCTTCAACATGCTCAATTACAACATAAGCAAGAGAAATCTGATTTCTCTTCAATATGCTTAGTTCAAAATAAACAAGAGAAATCAAATATTAATTTGTTAATTTCTCTCCAATATGCTTAGGTACAGACTAAGCAAGAGAAATCCAAATTAATATGTCTCATTATTCAATATGGTGTTTATAAAGAGATAATATCTACTACTTGAGTTTTAACATCGAAACTCAAGTTTCTCAAAAATAGGTACAAAGTTTCTCTATAAATATCCAATAAAGAAGTAAGAGAAATCCATCGGCTTCTAAAAAAAAAAAAACCCACATGCATATTTGATTTATCTACAATCATGCTTTAGGGAAGCTAGAGAAATTGTATGGTTCATTAAGAACCATTATGACTCAACTCCAACATGGCATTGACCACAGGCAAAGTGGTCCAAAAATGACACTGAGCCTCAAAATATCGTTATGTCTCAAACTCCAATATGATGTCAACCACAGACGTGGTGATTCCAACAACATCGTTTCAAAAAATTTTGTAATTGATATACACAAAGATAGAAGTTTTAAAATCAATGTATTATCAATTGCTCAAAATAAATAATATATGTCAACAAAACACTAAAAGTGTCCAATGATAGAGGTTGGACATCGCAATATACATATCCAAACTCCCACTAACCTAATACATCAAAGAATCTCAAATACCCTTATTTACAACATGTCTTTTAAATGCTATGGGCCTAAGACTTTTGGATAAGATATTACCTAGCATGAAATTAATTAATATGAATGTGTTCAATAAATATATTTCCATTTTTACAAGATAGTCGACATCAAATGCTTCATCTCCAAATGCTTAAAACCATTACAAAGTAACATTATTATCACAATAAATTTTCAATAGTTTAGCAACAAATCTCTCAATGTGAAGCCATGCCATAAGTATTTTAACCAAGCAGTTTGAACAATATGTAGCAACATAACATATAACAAAAGCATATATGTCGAATATGCTTTTAAAATAATAATAATTTGGTCAAAGAAACTTGAATTTACTATTTATTTCATCAAGAAAGCAAATATTATGAACACATTTCATATCATATTTGTGAAATCACAAAATCTCTAAACAAATAGCCTCCATAATCATAATCCTAGAAATCTTAAATGATCAAAATAACATAATTATATCTACATGCCTTTAGAAAAAAAAATATAGTAAGGGATGTACATAAATTGGTGTAATTACCAAACACGAATAATATCAATTGCTTATACAAAAAACAAATATGAGATTAACTCAATCTTTAATAAATACATATTTAAGAGGTTTTAACTTCATTCAAGTGATTCAGAAAGAATCTTACAAGGATTAACCTCAAAATCTCTCAATGACAATGTTGCAACTAATAATTTTTACAAGCACATACATTAATACTATTCCTTAGAATTATAAATGTCCAATAAATATTTAACACCATAGTAGCTATAATAAATTGTATCAAATAAACGAGTATGTATCATTTTATTTATTTATTTATCTACCGTGTAAAATAATACAATTCACATGGATTTATCAAATCTTTTAAAAAATAAAAAGTCTTATGAAAAGATTCTCCTTCATATGCATAAATATATGCATAGAATTATATAACAAACGTGTGAAACATAATATAAACATTTATGCTCTAAAAATTTTATGATGCACTCAAAGAGTTCATATGAGATTCAATATCCAAGATCTTATAAATCTTGTCAAACTAGATCTTTAAAGTAGATTTTTAAATTCACATAATAAATTATTTCACCATCATACTTGATATCAAATAATTACTAAAGTCAAAATCCTTCCACCGATGTCAAGATTCATACTATATTTATTTATTTTAGATAACATGCTCTAATTGAAAAGAAAGCAACATGACATGCTTTACCACATATTAACATTCAAATATATAACTTACCTAATATAAGCATATCATTACTTCGCATGATAGAACTCGCATAAAGTTGAAATTTTTAAACTTTTCAATGGTAGAGAAAAATTCACACTATCAAAATTAAATAAAATTCCTTAAAAAAGAAAAAAGGAACACCAAGTGAAAAAAAAAGTAGCAAAATCATGTTTCTACCCAAAAAAAAATGCACCATTTATTTTAGAAGTGTTAATAGAAACATAGTAATTAAGCTAACATAGAGTAAATATTCATAAGCATTCACTCTATATAAAATTATTAATGCTTCCACTTTATGTCCCATAAAATAATTAATTTACGAATTAAAAAACTGTATATTTTTATCATAAATTATGAAATCGGAAGATTGCTAGCAACAAAACGCTATAGATATGTTTCAAGAAAGAAAATAAATAACATAGGTGCGTCTAAACTATTTTAATTATTATTAACCTTTCCATCCAATTGAAAAAAAAAAAATTAACTCAACAAGTGACAAAATATCACAATATCAATATTGGGAGTAAACCACAATGTATATAAAATTGTTTCACACTAAATGAAAAAAATTATTTTATCTTAACCATACATCAATTCTTACTTACTGTTAGAAGCATTATCAATGTGCATTTAATTGAGTAAAAAATAACTATAATGATCGTATATATCAAATATAAAAAATTTAAAATAAATTAATAAACTCACTTAAAAATATTTTTTAAATAAAATGAAACTAACACGCAAACAAATGAGTACATTAGAAAAATAGCTCCTTAACGACATGAGCTATAATATTATCATATCATTTTATGTTTTCTTTTGGGCAGGCCAAAAAGCCTCCAACCATGAAGTTAACATATTAGATAACAACAAAACTTAGAAATTGACACCTTTGGGGCAGACAAATTCTTAAAGTCATTATAGCTAACACAAAAAACACGATAGAGAAACAAAAGTCTATCCCAATTAGGGTGACAAACCTCCAAAGTCATTATGTCTTTGTACCCACTTCATGAAATTCTTCATAATATGTAGCAATCCAAAGAAAAGAAAATTCTATATAATGATAAGAAAGTTTTCTTATAATCTTTGTAAATGAGCCACTTTAGTAACAAACATTCATTTTGACCTTCAAAGAACTAGCTCATATTAAGATCAAAAATTGCCCAAAAGAAATAAAATAAGGTCAATATACTCATAATAATATGTATATTGTCGATCTATGCAACATAAGACACTAGCAAAACATGTGTCTCCATAGATCACGAAGTCATAGATTTTATTTATTCAAATAGTCTTAATCAAAATTATCTTGTTAAAGTAAATATCAGTGTCAGCAAATGACAATTCTAAATCTTACTACAATACAAGATACAAGGGATACACGCAATCATTTAATTTAATTTATCATAAAAGGTAATAACCTACCTAAACAAAATAAAGTTCAACAAAGGTCTAAGAAAAAAAAAAGCTTCTTTAAATAATAATAGAAGTTATGACAACTATTTAAATCACAAATCATTAGAGTTCAAAAGAATGCCCCCAAGAAAAAGAAATGTAAACAAGAAATTAAATATACAAAATAACAATAGGAATGCTTAACATCAATTACTTGGGCATTAAATAACGGCTTGCCACCAATATAAGTCAAAACAAGAACCTAAACATAAAATTACAACCCTCATTTGGGGTGGGTATGCAAAAATATATAAAGGTTCTTTATGTGAAGCCAACACCAAGAGAATTTCTAACACTTAAGAAAATCTCCTTTGAAATGATAGCCTTAAATATAAGAAATAAACTTACATCAACATGTCTCACATAACTCCTGATTAAAATGCACAATAACCCTCTTTGGGGTGGCAATTGTATGTCATAATCGAAAAAAATGTTCATCACATGATGATAAGTTAAATGTATTCACATAAACAAACTACTTTGGTGATAAATGTTCATATAAATCCACAAAACCAATCATACAGGAGAAAAAAGCCGAAATAGGCAATATTTGATCCAGTCAAAACGAGATACTCATCAACATGTATCTCATTAGTCAAAAAATAGTCCACAATGCATTCCATAAACATTAATTTTTGTACTATGTAAAACAGATAAGGATCCAGGAAGTACAGAAGTGCAAATTGCCTTTCAATTCAAAATATCCATAATTATTTTTCCCAATAATCACAACCTAAGAACACATTCTAATTTTTTTTTATAGAATATAATAAATAATCAAGGATATTAATAAAAATGTTAGCACAACAGAAAAAAAATAATAACAATAAATGTATGATCTATGAATAATAAAGGATCATCCATATTGCCATAGGTTTTTGAACCAGCCTTGTACAAGTTCAAAAGATAAAACACTTGCAGTTTAATGTTTCATCATCCAAAATCGATTTTGATTAACATACATTTAGGCTGCATTTAGTGGACAAGATAAAGAGGATCTGATAGTATTTGCTAATACTATCAGGTCTTATCAAGTGTTGGGTTATTTAACCTGATAGTATAGTCAAATCAGGTCAAACTTTTTTATCCTACTCTGACCTAATTATTTTATTCTCTCCCTTACCCCCTAATTAGACCTGATAAGAATTCTTCTCTAAATTCATCCGCAACCTTCCATCTCTCTTCTAAACCTTTCATCTCTCATTCAGAAACCATGGTCATCTCTCTCCTCTCCCTCTACCATACTACCGAATCACCACTGTACCAAAACATCATCACCAGAATGCCGCCAAAGATGTCTGCCAAAAAACCAAACAAAGGGATCCATCTTTGTCAAGACAAAGTCCCAGATCCACCCTCATTTTCCAGACCAGCAACCTCGGGCAAATCTGGATGGAGGAGGCGCGAATCTAAGCAGATCAACCTCCATGGTCCCTTCAACATGACCTGCTGGCGAATCTGGTCCCTTCAACCTCCACATTGTCTCGCCCGTTCAACTTGCAGTACGGTTCTTGATGACTCGCAGTTGACAGAGGATCTGGGTGGATGCGTGTGGTGGGTTGTCAGAGTCTAACCTGGCGCGATTTTGGGCATGGTGATGAGGTCGCTCGTGTGGTTGGTCCTGTTGTGCGAGTCCTCCGCTGAGGGCAGCATTTGCGACGCCTACTTGGATTTTCAGGAGGATATTTGGAAATGGAGGCCAAAATATAACCAGCAAGCCATAACCACCCTTTTTGAGCTACAATCACCAAGCCACAACCACTTTTTTTTTTTTCTGACTACCACCGTGAAGCCATGGCTGCCTTTCCAACCACCAAGCCATGGAGGACGTCTGTATTTTTTATATATATTAAAGGATATTATAGTCATATTAAATTATTATTATCTTATCACGATTCTTATACTACGAGCACCAAATGTCAGATAGTATAAGAGTTTATCAACTTATTTATATTATCAGACTTTATCATATTATCTTATACTATCATACTTTATATTATCAGGTGCACCAAACACAATCTTAAGTAATAACAAGAAATTCAAATAATAACAAGATGGCACCAAGAATAGTTGCTAGCCTTATAAGTATTGCACGACGCATAAAGGCAAATTCCATGTCACATAATGCATTCAAATGGACAATTTTGGTCTCAAGAAAAAATTTTGAAATTTGCAAAAATAATAATAAAAAAAAAATAAAAAAAAGAGGTATTTTATATAATATTAAAAATATATATATCTTATATATATATATATATATATATATATTGACAATTTGTCGACATTTGCTCAACAGTAGTTAAAATATGCATAAACAAATAAACAGAAGATCAGAAATCAGGAACAAAATACTTTTGTATTGAAAATAGTACTTACAACTGATGATACAAATTACAATTCTTGATGAACGAGAATCTTCACACGTTAAGATGGAAGATAGGATACAAAACGATTAGAGTGTTTGATTACAATATCTGGAAATTTCTAAAATTTTCTTCACACTTCTTCAATGAGAAGTTGCTACTTATAAAGATGATGAGTGTTTGGATTCCAAGTTGGATGAAGTCCACACAGTAATGATCAATTATAAGCTTCGGATTTCAGAAGGCCTGAAGTCTGAATAGTATTCTTCAAAAGTTGTTCTGCCGACATTGTTTTTGTCAGGACTTAATTAGGATGAATCTTACTTTCGGCTACCGACACCTTCCTTTTCTGAAATTGACCGACAAAGTTATCTATCTTCCAACTCTTCTTTTGACAAATGCTTAACTTTGGTCCTACATGTCAGTGAGGTCGACGTTGTAGTCTTCGTAAGGATCTTGGGCTTCATGTTGATAAGGATCTTGGGTTTCACCTTCCTCGCTAGGGGAAGGGCTCTGACGAGGTGAGGAACTAGATGTTGACAGGGATGTCTTCATCTTGAGGAAAAAATCATTTTCTGAAGAGGTTTGTTATAAGTCTCGAAGAATTTGTCCTTTGAGTTCTTCGAATTCTGATGGCTTCTTTTGATTTTCTCTTAACAAGGTTGGATTAAAAGAAAACCATTTATTAACAGCTTCGGTGCTTACCAATTTTAAATTAAAAGTTGGCCACCATTTAACACTAAATTCTCTGGCGATCCAAGTGGGATGAGGAATCTGTAACTTGTGGTAATAATGATAATCCCAGACGTTGATCCAGGCAATTCCAAAGGCAACATAGAAATGTAAAAGTCTAGCGCAGGTGAGTAATCAGTTTTTGCCACAAATAAATCATAAGAATCCTTAACTGGCTTGGGAAGGATCTCAATACATGGTCATGTACAGCACATCTAGTTTGCTATCTAGGAAGGAAGATACTTAATATCTTTTTGAAACCAAAAGAACCAGGAATGGGAGTATGGTATGAGGAGCATGAATTTGTACCAGGCTTGTTGATAATCCTAGTACGTATAAGTTTAAGGATTGCATTTAATTGAAAATTCCTTAGGTGTATGCAATGCTTGTTTCCAATCAAGAGGACTTAAAACTTTGAGGATCTTAACTTTAGAAAAGTCAATATAATCAGGATCTTTTGTGCTGAAGTAATGATCAAGTTCAATGGACTTTGTATCAATGAGGATCATTTCATAAAACTTGCGGTTTTTCTTAAAAGACTCTTGAGGAACAAAATGGAAATCTTTATGAAGCATTTTCTGAATGACTTCCCAAGGAGAATCTTGATGAGAATGGTAACCGGCTTCAAGGGTGATTATCGGTTCAAAGATGTTTTTCTTAACATACTTACATTCTTCAGTAGTAGGAGAGTTTGATGAAAAAGGAGACTGTTTAGTCTTTTGAGGAGGAGTCGATACTGACTATGAGTAACTCAGTGGGGTATATCTATTTTTATTATCAAAAGAAGGACGAACTGAAGAAATAGGAGAATGATGAACAACTAGGGTAAATGACCCTTGAACGGAGGTCGAAGACCTTGTTTTTGTACTTATTTGAGTATCCTTATCAGTATTTTGCTGTAAATACTTATCTAGAGTAATCCTTTTGCTTTGGATTTTGATGATGAACTAGTCGCCATTTGAGTATCCCTGCAGAAATTCTCTAGTTAGGAAATCTGAAAGATGATTATCTTTTCCTTTCAAATGTTGAACATCAAAATCAAAACATGACAATAAGGATTGTCATCTTGCTAAAATTTGTTTTGAAACTAAATTCTTAACATCCTTTTGAATAATCGAAGGAGCAGCCTTACAATCAGTTCTTAACAAAAAAATTTTATTAAACAAATCGTCTTGAAACTTTGTGATACATAACACTATACTTAAAACTTCTTTTTTAACAGTACTATACTTCTGTTGAGCTGGTTGCCAGACGCCAGAATGATATCTTACCACAATTTCTCGAGATGACTCGGATTGAACCTACTTTAACACTCCCTCATACCCCAAATCAGAGGCATCAGTTTCAACTATTAAAGAGGCTTGAGGATCTGGAAGGCCTAAACAAGGAATAGACCTGACTAAAGTCTTAACCTGTTGAATAGCGCTAGTCATAGAACTATCCCAGGGTGGAGGATCTTTTCTTAATCGTCGAAAAAGAAGGGCACAGATAAGCCTAATATTTGGGATGAAATCGGCAACATAATTAACACATCCTAAAAATCTTTGGAGTTTATTCTTATCTTTAATTTCATCAGGAAATTTATTAGCAAATTCAATTGTTCTTTCAATAGGGATGATAGTTCCTTGATTAATCTAAAACCCTAAAAATTGTGTTCTTATTTGAAACAATTTCATTTTCTTAGCAGAAATGACTAATCCATTTTCTTTTATAAGATTAAAGAATACTTCTAAATGAGTAAAATGTTGATAAATTGAATTACTAAATACTAGTACATCGTCAAGGTATACTATTGTAAATTTTGAGTAAGGATTCAAAATATCATTCATTATTTTCTGAAATTCTGAAGGATCATTCTTTAAACCTTGCGGCATAACATTCCATTTGTAATGACCAAAAGGAACAACAAACGCAGTTTTATACTTATCTTCTTCAGCAACTTTTATCTAATAATAACCAGATTTCATATCAAATTTTGAAAATATATTAGCTTGATGAACTCTGCTTACTAAATCTTTTTATTAGGAATTGGGTATCTTATCCATTTCAAAACCTTGTTTAACAGTTTATAATTAATTACCAATCGAGGGACACCTCATTCAATTTCAGAAGCATTCATAACATAGAAACTTGTACAACTCCATAGGGATTTACTAGGTCTTATCATATTCTTATCTAAATATTCTTGAATTTCTTTCTTACAAAATTCTAAATATTGATAATTCATTTGAATGGGACGTGCTTTAGTGGGAATATCCTTATCTTTAAATCCTTCTTCGTATGGTAACTTAACGACATATATTTTTCTATCCTTAAAAGCATTGGGAAATTCACTACAAACTTCTTTAACAAACTTATCTTGAATTAATTTTATTTTTTCTTGAATGGGAGATTTACTTATCTGTTCTTGAATTCTTTTGTACTATAATTCTTTACTTAACATATTTATGTGTTTAGTTTTCTTACTTATCAAGTTTACATTGGAAATTAAGGATTGTTGTAACATATTTAATTCTTTTAACTGAGGAGGTTTAAGGAATTCAAAACAGAGTTCTTTTCCTAAAGCTTTGGTGACTAATCCTAATTCTGTTACAGAGAAAGGATAAAGTAATGAAAGAAAAGGAGTTCCTAAAATAACTTGTTCTGAAATATTCTTAGCTAACAAAAATGTTGTTGTATAAAAAAAAATTTCTTTACAAATTTTTCCATTATTCAGTTTATACTTAATCGATAATTTTGATCCTATTGCACTACTTACTGATTCTTTAGTCTTATCATAATACTTAGTAGGGATTAATCCTTCTTGAACACAATTTAAATCAGCACCTGAATCTATTAGTGCAATTAACTTAAATCTTTTACCTTTGATTATCAAGTCAATCACACAATGCCATTTATGAACAATTACTTGGCTTAACAAGTGAATATATGGATCTGTCTTTAATTCATTATCTTCTTCTTTAATTTCATTATGAATTATTAGCTGTGATGATTGATTCTGAATATGTATTAGCCCTTGTAAATTTAACATCTTAAATTCTAATTCAGTATCTTTCTGTTTTAATTGATTAATTTCTTCTTTAAGATTTCTTATCTCTTGTTGAAGATCTTTTAATGATAATTCTTGGTGTTGAGGTTTCTTAAATCTTTATAGAATTTCTTTCATATCAATTTTTTGAACTTCTTCTTTCTTCTTTTCTTCACAATCTAAAGATTCTTTAATCTGTTGTATAAATTCTTGCTTAGCGGAGGATTCTTCCATGCTTTCAATAATACTTATTAATGAGGAAGCTTGATCATGAGTGATTACATTAACAGTTCTTAAACATTTTGAACAATTACAGAGTTGTGGACCTAATTCTAAACATTCTTCTTCTTGCTGACTTTCCGAGTCAGACGAAGATTCTTTTATCTGATTAACCACTTCTTGTTCTTCTTCTGAGGAACTATATTCAGATTATGAGGATTCTGAGTCATTAATTAATATACTTATTAGATTTTTCTTTAATTCTTCATCAATGTTTAAGTTATTAATCTTCTGTTTTACTTTACAATCTCTTTTATAATGACCTACTCTTCCACATTTATAACATATGATTCATTCTTAGACGTAGATTTTTTATTACTTCTCTTATGATAGGATTTCTTAGATTTTGATGAGCTTTCGTCTTCTCTATATTTCTTCTTATAGTATTTTCGTGATTTATGAGTTTTATGAGGAACATATTTTTGAACAGCTTTCCTTCTACTTGGAGCTAAATATATATAGGAGGGGATCCACTTATATTTAGTGTAAGTAAAAAAAAGACTTACACCTAATCTTACACCCTTCGTTTTATTGTAATCTTGTGGCTACCATTTATCTTTTATCGTAGCCACAGGATCACAATAAAATAAATGATATAAGATTAAGTATAAGTCTTTTTTACTTATACTAAATGTAAGTGGATCTCTTCCCTATATATATATATATATATATATATATATATATATTCCACCAAGTCAAACACATATATAATAATAGGTATGAATAGCAAACCAATAGCTTTTAGCAAACGAAATTGCTTTATGCAGTTTCAAAAATTAAACAGAATCACGTGTTAAAAAATATATATATAAAACCCGTAACTTTGATCAACTTGTTACTTGTATATACCCAACGAATTCAAAGAATTTTGTAGTATGTAAACTCGTGATTAAGAGTATCATAAAACCCCTAAACTGATTCGATGAAATCTTTCACGAAAGAAATATTTGTCAATAATCATCACATTTATCCATGGTACGAAAATTGTAATATCATGTTTAATTTTCTTCAAACTTATAATATGGATTTAAAATCTATATGACTTGACTCTAATACTACATGTAAGAAATATAAAGTTATATAAATTCAAGACACTAATACAATAATTCAAAAAATAAAGAATATCTGAGTTGGTCATAGATGATCAATTAAAGTTATGACGGGGAGTGTTTTTCTAACGAGACATTTTTTTCCCATCTACCTCATAGGACAAGCCAAAATAACATATAGTAGTAGTAAGGAGGGGATCTAGTCGTTTATTTATAACTACAACATGTTATCCCATCAAAAGACACTGTCAAAAATAAATCCTAACGGACCAATAATTAATTGAGTCTACATTGTTGCTGTCTAACCACTTTAACTCAATAATTGGTGTGTACAACCCACAACATGGATCAATATTAATATTGTGCTTGCAATGCTTGTTTATTGTTAGTCTAATTTTCACAAACAAAACATAACAATTAATTATATCTCACATAGAAAATATTCCAACATATTTTGCTTATTTGGATTAACTTATTTTATGTTAAAGAAGCTCATAATCAAAATAGTGTATAGAAAACCTTTAGCTGAAAAGATATTTTTATGTAAAAATTTAAGCAAAACTAAATTTTGTGTTGTGTATTTGAATACGAATCCACCAAATTGATTTCATGAACTTAAATAAATTTTGAACCTCTTATCTTAGTGATGTGTTGTGATATTTTTCGCAAGTGCATGGATCATACAAGTAATAAAATAAAGATCGTTCCCACGAGGATTGATTGATTAGTAAATCTTACATCGACTTTGATTATTTAAGCGAGTAAAATCGATAATAAAAGCTCAATTAAAATTAAGACGAAAAGCCAAATAATAAAGTAAACAAATAAAACTAGAAAAAATGATGTTCAACAAAGATTTAAAGGCATGGGATTAGGAATTCACTACACTACCTTCTACAATAAATTGTAATAATATTTTTGCTAATGTTCAATTATGTTCTTGAAGGCGATTTGTCCTAAATTATTTAAAGTCTAATTTCTTGGCACTAAAAATGTGTTAAAACTTCATCAATCTCATTCTCATGGTAATTAATTCAAGTTCTAACCCACTAAGTTTTATGACAATCGTTTACCTCTCGAAGGATTTAAGCCTATATCTAGGTCTCAATTCCTAAGTTCAATTCTTGGAATATCTTGCAATTAGGTTTCATCTTTCGATCCTTCACCTAAAGCCTAAGATCATATAAATATGACGCACAACATACCACAAACATTAAGCATACCAAGAATGAATCAAGAACAATAATTTCACATTAACAAAGAATCAAATTAACAATTCCTCATAGAAAAGTAGAGAGTTACATCCTAATCCTAAAAAAAGGGGTTTAGTCACTCATGACTAATCTAGCACAATCAAGAACAAAGATTAAAGAAACAATCATGATTCCAAAACAAAAAGAGAAGATAGAGAAGATGAAGATAGAGAAAAAGACTTCAATGGTTGAACTTCAATGACCCTTGTTTTTGCCTTCCAACCCTTAGCCTCCAATTATTTGTCTTTGCCTCTCAAAACCAGCCGTAAACAAGGTTTCTGCCAAAAAACCTCCCTTAGGTTTAGGGATTTGCCTCTATTTATAATGTTTTGGGGTGAAAAACTGTTGTTTTTAGGCTCAGGAGACCTCACACGACCGTGTCTAAGCTCGACACGGCGGTGTGAGCATGAACAATAGTATAACTTGCAGCATAAGAAGAGACACGATCATGTGTCCAATAGACACAGTCGTGTCTCCCACACATAAGCTTCATTGAAGTTAGACAAGGCCGTGTGAGCTTGACAGAAGCGTTTTTCAAGTTAGACACGGTCGTGTCTAACTCCTCAATCGCTCAGAGGTTGGATTTTGGATAAGTGATCTCCATAAAAGTTTAAAGATTTTATCTTAGCTTTCCAATGCCACCGGAATCACCTCGCTTCGACCTCTGTAACTCAAGTTATTGATAACTCCGCAAATTATAGTTATTTGTGCCCTATATATGTGCTATATTAATTGCTTAGTCCTTGTTTTTATGCATGAATGGAAGACGTTAGCATCAAATTCATATAATTCAATCTTGATGTCTTCCATTATGATTTTGAGGAAATATTTCTAATTCTTTGAGAAATTGAGTGCATTTGCAATTGTTATTAAAGTGGTGATTTTTCTGTGGCAGAAAGGGCTCCAATCAAATTGAAACTTAGAAGATTTGGACCAACATTTGCAAGAGAAAGCCAAGTGCAAGAATCAGCTTGTCACGCCTTGGCGTAAGCATATCAATGTCAAAGCGTGGTGCTTCCCCTATTTTAAGCAGAGAGCTATGCAATTCGCACGTCGTGATGGAGGCATGTTAATACCGCGGCATAGGATTATGAATGCCACCACATGACTCTGTTTTCTAGACCTATAGATACTATTGCATCAGATTTTTAAAAGGAGTTAGGTTATTTTTAGAAAACGACTGTTAGGTTTTGACGTATGAGACTGAAAGGAAGCAAAAGTAGCTAAGTTTGGAGGCCATCTTCATCTTGGAGGAGGATTCAAGCCTTAAGGATCATCATCATTGAGCTTTTCTCTTCCACTTCTTTTACTTCCTCATCTCCCTTCCCATGAGCATGATATATTTTGTTGTATTTTCGTGTTTCATGGCTAGCTAAGTTGTGTTTAGGATTTTCTTTAGATCTTCTTATGGATATTGAATAATTTTGTAATCCTTTGAGTTTATATACATGATTTGGTTTTGTTTAATCATATAAAGCTTAATGCTCTTGAATGTTTGATCAGGTTTTAAGTGATTTGTTAAAATTTAATGAACCTAGACATATGAATTTAGATTTGAGATCATTTGTATAGTTGATGCATATTTTATTTTATTCAATTGGCTTGGGTGAAATAATTTGCTAATGGGATAGATATATACATCTTAGTCATGCATAGCAAGAGATTGAGAATAGATCTTAATGAGTGGATTAACTCTAGTTCTCATGGAAACATAGTGAATTAGGTAACTGAAGCATGATTAATTGACCTAGACATAAGCTTTTAACTAAATTAGATTATCAAGCTAACCTAATCATTTTGTTTATATTGCTTATAAGGATTGCTTATTATCAATTGAAGTAGGAGGTGAAAAAGGATTCTCTAATCAACATCTTTAAGTCCAATTTACTGCATTCCAATCTTTGCAATTAATCTATACAAACCTTTTATAATTTGAATGTGCTTGGATAGTAGTAGATAAATTATTGATTAATATTTGGTTTTTAAGATTAACATATTCTTCGTGGGAACGATATCCGACTCTTGACTATATTACAAGTGCGACTCGTGCACTTGCGGTAAGCAAAAGAGCGAACATTTATGCTCATTTTATCACGCAAATGTCAAAAACTCTGCGAATCTTGGTCATATAAATTTCAAGTTCAACTCTATTGCAATGAATCCATCCAAAGCTACATAGAATCATGCCAAAACACCTCTTTTGAACCTAAAATCATAGAGAAAGACCAATTATGAGATACCGATGATAATTAGATTAAATGTGACATAAATTCTAATATAAATCAATCAAAGCACACCTAAATCCACATCAAATCAAGCACAAGATGTGTGTATTTTATCCACACATCAAATTATCCCACACTTGAACTTTGTTTGTCCTCAAGCAAACAATATGAATCAAAAATAAGATTAAACTCAACATCAAGAAACACGAATCAAGGAGAATTTCACAATTTAAAAATTCAATTAAGCTCAGCAATCAAATCTAATTCAGCAAGATAGTTTAGCAATTAATACAATTAGAGGCTTGAGTCTATCTTGTACCTTTTCTCTTTATGAACCATTTGAGATCACTCATCTTTCCATCGCTCAAGTGTTTAAGGACAAAGAGATCACTCAAATTTCTCTTGAAAAATGCATTGCCATAAGCTTGGTTATCAATCTCATCTCTACTTCCAAGTTCACATACAGCACTAGAATCAAAAGGACTTTCTTTGATTGTAACGGGGTCAAGTAGAATAATGAAAGAGAAGAAAAATGTAAATAAAGGTAAATAATGGTCAGGGATAAATCGATACAAAATGGAATCAGGTTGAAAACATAATGCATAAGGAGATAACAGATTCTCACTTTCAACCCAACATTCTTATTATTCTTCGCCAACAGTCTTTTTCTTTTTTTTTTCTTTTTTTTTCCTTCTTCATTCATTTTTTTTCTTTTTTTTTAACAATAAACCCTTGAAGACAGAAACAACCTTTTATGACTTTTCAATTAACACATCAGCTGCTCCAAAGAATCCAACCTGATTATTCAATTTGGTATTCAAAGAAATCAATCTCATGTTCAAATGGGGCAACTAAGGGATTATTATATCAATGCAACTCTGGAAGTCAAGAAAGAATTAAGCCTAATTGCCTTAATCATGTTCAAGTATATATGTAAATCAATAAAGTCTCAACAAGTTATCAAAACAAGTTTTTGTGCACATCAATCAAAAGAAATCTCACTTCAGAAGGAAAAATAGAATTTTGTTTATGAAATATCCAATCATTAAAACTCAAAACTCAATTTCTGGCTAATGTTAATAAAGAAGTCAAATGCAAGTAGACATGGTTAATTTCCAAATAAGATGCTAAATGTTTCAATACTTAATTGAAAAAGATTTTCTTGCACAAAAATAACGTATGAGTAGTGGATTCCCCTCTCAAACAAATTTCTATCAGCTCAGAAATAATTAAGAAATTAACACACAATTCTAACTCAATTACTAATAATACTCAAGTGTTCATTGATTTCACAAAAAATTTCACCAATTTCACCAAATTTAAGAGTACTCCCCCCACACTTAAAATAAATATAATTCTCAATGTTTAAATAAGAAAAATAACAGAATAAAGCACAACGAAACTTCCCTAAAAAATGGAAATGCAAGATCACGAAGGTGGTGGGAGAGGGAGCGCCGGAGGGAGGCGTGTATCCATGAACTCAAACATCAAATCTAAATGAGCGGCGACATGTGGTCTAAAACTGCACAATAAAATAAAAAAGGGTCAAGACAATTTTTTTTAATAAGGAAAAATAAAGCAAAAAGAAATAACCGAAAAACTAAATGCAAAGGAAAGAAACACATGTTACCTCCTATGAAGCGCTAAGTTATAGTCATTAGCTTGACTATGGGCTGGTTCTATGCTTAGGTGATGTCGATGGAGTGGTGCTTAGTCCCTACTTCTTCTTCATAATGTTTCACTCTTTTGCCATTTATTAAGAATGACTTTTGGCCTTCTTTCTTCACCACAAGCACACAGTACAATAAGACTCGAATAATCTCACATAGTCCACACTCTTTTGACCAAAACATATTAGGAAGAATACGAAGGCATGAGTTACAAACAAGAATTTTATCCCCAATCTTAAACTCACGCTGCTTGATACACTTGTCATTCCGCTTCTTTGGTCCCTTCTTGCAGAGTTTGTCATTCTTAAATTTGGTGGCAACCTTGGGCAAGGTTTTCTCTAGCATATCATCAATCACATATTCCTGCATATATGAAAGCACAACATTATCCATAACATCATTAGTATGTATGAGATTACATAAATCAAATGAATTAGGATTTTTTTCAGAATTAAAAATGTTAAACACTACTTCCTCATCATTCAATCGTAAAGTCAATTTCCTTTCATGGACATCAATAATTGCCCTTCCAGTGGCGAGGAATGGATGTCCAAGTATGATTAGGATTTGAACATCTACTTCCATGTCAAGTACAACAAAATTGACCGGCACGTAAAACTTTTCCACCTTCAATTGTACATTCTCTAATATGCCAACAAGATGCTTGATTGACCTATCCGCCAATTGAAGAGAGATGTTGTTTGGTTTGAGTTCCCCAATATCAAGTTTCTTACAAACAGAAAGGAGCATCAAATTCACACTTGCCCCAAAATCACACAAAACTTTGTTAATGTGCATGTTTCTAATTGAGCATGAAATTGAAAAGCTACTCAAATCCTTAAGCTCAGGAGGAAACTTGTTTTGAATGATTGCACTACATTCTTTCGTTAAAGCAATAGTTTTATAGTATTTAAGCTTCCTCTTATTGGAGAAAATCACTTTCAAGAACTTAGCATAAGAGGACATTTGTGAGAGAGCTTCCGCAAAAGGAACATTAATGTAAAGCTTCTTAAGCACCTCCAAAAATCTTCCAAATTGATGATCAAGCTTTGCCTTTTGATATCTTTGAGGGAATGGCAAAGGTGGAACATATGCTTTCGGAGGAACATACCTTTTAGTGCTTCCTTCATCTCCTTCTTTATCATCGTTCTTCTCTTGCTTCTCCTCCTTTTCATGGGTTTCCTTATCTTCAAGTTTTTCTTCTCATGTGGGGCCTTCAACTTGCTTATCACTTCTCAATGAAATTTCCAAAACTTGATCCCTTAAGTTAGTTTCTGGTTGACTTAGTAATCGTCCTTGCATCATGTTGAACAAGCTTGCTTGTTGGGCTATTTGAGTTTCAAGAATCTTAGAGTGAGTGGTCATTTGATCTAGACGAGTACTGAGTTATTTGATGGACTCCCCATGTTGTTGCACTTGTGCTTGAACGGTTTGGTTTTGCTCCTTTTGAGTAACTAAGAAATTCTCCATAAGAGCTTCTAAATTACACTTTGCACCTTGAGAAGATTGTTGAGGTTGTTGGAATCCGGGTGGAGGTTTATTATTGGATGGAACCCCTTGGTTTTGTTGGTTACCATATGAGAAATTGAGGTTGTTTCTCCATCCAGGATTATATGCATTGGAGAAAGAATTCCCTTGAGCCTTGAAATTGTCATTCTACATATAATTCATTTGCTCCAAAGACGGGTCTTTAGAATATGTCTCCACTAAATTGCATTTTGAAGTCCAATGTCTTCTTCCACATGTTTCACAAGTTCTATTAGGGGTAGTGACGACATTGACATTTAGCTTCTTAAGCGACTTGGTCAAAGCATCAAACTTGACATTCAGCATAGTAATGGCATCAAGCTCTATCATTCCGGCTTGCTTCTTTGAAGTTGATCTCTCACTTGGTCACAAACAAATATTCAAAGCGACTTCATTGATAAAAGTTTTTGCCTCTGTCAGAGTTTTTGCCATCAAAGCACTGCCAGCTGCGGCATCAAGAGTTGCCTTTGTAGAGAAAGTCAACCCAGCATAGAATATTTGTATAACAATAAAATCTTATAGGTCATGATGTGGACACTGAGAAATGAGATCATTGTACCTTTCCCATACTTCATAAAGCGATTCATCTTCCTTTTGGGAAAAGGTAGTGATGTCTTAATGGAGCTTGATTGTTTTTCCAATCGGATAGTACTTGTCCAAGAAAGCTTGATCTATTAAATCCTAAGTAGTAAGTGAATTTGGGGCTTCCGAGTGAATCCACTTCTTTGCTTTTCCCTTAAGAGAAAAGGGGAAAAGTCTAATTCGAATAGCATCGGTTGAAACTCCATTTATCTTGATTGTGTCACAAAGCTCCAAGAATTCATCCAAATGTTGATTTGGGTCTTCAATCATTGACCTACTGAATTGCAATTGTTGGACCATCTGGATTAGTGATGTCTTTATCTCAAAATTGTTGGCCTCTACCCGTGGTCATACAATGGAAGATTAACAAGCATTAGCATTGGGTGTCCTATAATCCCTTAGCCTTTGCTCTGGATTGGCGACTTGATTATTGTTGTTCGTCATGTGGTCTTCCTCAAATAACACCTAAAAATTCAAGGAATAAATTAGAAAATAAGATGAAAATAAAATTAAAAAAATGATTAAACCAACCAAATTGCCGCTTGTGTTAATATCAATACGATTCCCGGCAACGACGTCAAAAACTTGTTGTGGGCTTTTCCAAAAGCGCACGGATTGTACAAGTAGTAAAATAAATATCGTTCCCACGAGGATCGATTGATTACTAACTCTTACAGGGATTTTGATTATTTAAGCGAGTAAAATCGATAGTAAAAGCTCAACTAAAATTAAGACGAAAAGCAAAGTAATAAAGTAAACAAATAAAACTAGAAAAGATAAGCTTCAACAAAAATTTAAAAGTCTAGGATTAGGAAATCACTATACTACCTTCTATAATAAATTGTAATACTATCTTTGTTAATGTTCAATTATGTTCTTGAAGACGATTTGTCCTAAATTATTTAAAGCCCAATTTGTTGACACTAAAAATGTGCTAAAACTTCATTAATCTCATTCTCATGGCAATTAATCCAAGTTCCAACCCATTAAGTTTTATGACAATCGTTTACCCCTCGAAGGATTTAAATCTATATGTAGGTCTCAATTCTTAAGTTCAATTCTTAGATTATCTAGCAATTCGGTTTCATCTTTCGATCCTTCACCTAAAGCTTAAGATCATGTAAATATGGCGCACAACATACCACAAGCATTAAGCATACCAAGAATGAATCAAGAACAATAATTTCACATTAACAAAGAATCAAATTAACAATTCATCATAAAAAAGTAGAGAGTTACATCCCAATCCTAGAAAAAGAGATTTAGTCGCTCATAACTAATGTAGCACAATCAAGAACAAAGATTAAAGAAACAATCATGATTCCAAAACAAAAAGAGAAGATGAAGAAGATGAATCTGGAAAAAAAAAGACTTCAATGATTGAACTTTAATGGCCCTTGCTTTTGCCTTCCAAGCCCTAGCCTCCAATTGCCTCTTAAAACCAGTTGTAAACAAGGTTTCTGCTAAAAAACTTCCTTTAGGTTTAGGGATTTACCTCTATTTATAATGTTTAAGGTGAAAAGTTGTTGTTTTTAGGCTTAGGAGACCTCACACAACTGTGTCTAAGCTCGACACGGTCGTATGAGCATGAAAAATAGCGTAACTTATAGTGTAAGAAGAGACACGGTCATATGTCCAAGAGACATGGGCGTGCCTCACACAGAAGCTTCATTGAAGTTAGACAGGGTCGTGTGAGCATGACAGAAGTGTTTTTCGAGTTAGGCACAGTCGTGTCTAACTCCTCAATCGCTTAGAAGTTGGATTTTGGATAAGTGATCTTCATGATAGTTGAAGGATTTTGTCTCAGCTTTCCAATGCCACCAGAATCACCTCGTTTCAACCTTCGTAGCTCAAGTTATGCTCATTTTATCGTGCAAAGGTCAAAAACTCTATGAATCTTGGTCATATAAATTCCAAGCTCAACTCCATTGCAATGAATCCATTTAAAACTTCATAGAACCATGTCGAAACACCTATTTTGAACCTAAAAACATAAAGAAAAACCAATCATGAGATACCAAGGATAATTAGATTAAATGTGGCATAAATTTCAACATAAATCAATCAAAGCACACTTAAATCCACCTCAAATCAAGCACAAGATGTGTGTATTTTATCCACACATCATGATGTCATCCAACTTGCTGCCTAGTTTGCTCGCTTCATGAGAGAGACACTTGAAAACTAGGCTTATTTTATCACAGGAGAATCAGTAGTCATAGTTTCAAAAGATGCAGGTTATGTTGAATATAAGGTGTTGGTGATCATATAAACAAAATAAATTTGATAACAATCTTGTTTGATAAGTCAAATTTTAAAATTTCACTCATATCATCATAGATAATCACTAACACTACATTAATGTTTTGAAAGGCACTTTGCATGCTAGATTATTATATATGAAAATAAAATCTAAGCACACACATAAGGAGAGTGAATAAAAAACTTACATGGATGCCTTGAGATTGTATAACTTATTTTGAAAGAAAAATGTTAATTGCACACATTTTGGTGCACATCTGCTCACATCCCTACATAGGTAGTAGAATTAAAAGGTAGATGTATACAAGTTTAGTTAGGACAACTATAATCATACAGTGAAAACTATGAAAACTTGATGTGATATATGTAGATAACTTTATTCATTTTGAAAATAGTCTCAACAAGGAGAAAGTTTTGCATAAACAAGAAGCACACAACTGTGCACTAGGTCAATCAAATAATTTATCGTGATAGATACATTATAGTAAATAATTATGAATTATTAATTAATTAATAATATAATTGGTCTAATGCACATAATTTAGGTGCTCCATGTGAGATATGGAAGTTGAGACTCATAAGAATCCTAATAGCCCCACCACTCTTCCTCCGCTAGCGAAACTACTGGACAAAGGTGGCTCTGGTTGGAAGGGGAAAGGTGTCGCTATAATCAAAGGGGTCTCTTTTGGGACAAAGTCACTAGAAACAAGATTCAACCGCCCCTTAGAGAGAAGACAAACCTTCTGAAACACAAACTTACAAGGATCGAATTTGAAGAGGGCAACTGCTTAAAGCCAAAGTTCTTTCTAGAAAATGAAATCCTTTGGGAACTGAGCGCCCCTTGGCAAGATGCTTTGATCATCAAACTCTTGGGAAGAAACGTGGGATATTTGGCAATACGAGACAAACTAAGATCAACGTGGAAGACTACTGGTGGTTTTGAGATTATGGACATGCACAATGGTTTCTATATAGTTAAGTTCGATCTCGCTGAAGATCGAAGCAAAGTCATGAATGGAGGACCATGGATGATGTTTGACCATTACTTGTTAGTGAGAACTTGGTCACCTGAGTTCATGTCCTCAACTGCGCAAATTGGTAAAACACTGGTCTGGGTAAGATTTCCAAGCCTCAACCTTGTTTTATATGACGAAAGTGCTCTTCTTGCTCCAGTAAGTATAGTTGGTAGACCAATCAAGGTGGATATAAGAACAACTAACGTCGCTAAAGGTAAGTTTGCAAGGGTTTGTGTGGGAGATAGATTTGAATCAGTTTTTTGTGGGTAAGGTTTCGATTCAAGATCAATGGCACAAGATTGAATATGAAGGTCTTCATATCATATGTGCTCAATGTGGCTGCTATGATCGTGTTACTTACGAGTGCAAGAGCAACAACAACACAGTGGTTACTCAGGCCAAAAGTGACAGTAACAACTGGAACGTGGTGGTCAGAAAAGATGGCAAGGCCGCTGCTGTCCCCAGTAACGGTCATGAGTATAATGTTAGGGAACCAATTAATGCCAATAATAGCCATAATGATGCTGATCTGATGGAGAGCCTACATGGAGAATGGATGATCGTATCTAAAAAAAAAAAAGGATGAAACCACACAAAGTTAATGACGCTAAGAGCAATAGGGCTAACAGTTAAACTAAGGAAAATGGATATGGTACAATTCAGGAAACCCATGCTACGGATAAGGAGGAACCCATAACGTCTCCATTTTTTTAGGGGAATGGAGCTATTGTGAGATATTTGAAAGTGCAAAAACTTGAGGCTAGGAAGGGAATCTCTTTGAAGAAGGTCCAACAAGGTGTTTTAACAAAAGAATGGAAACCAAATCCCACAAACTAATCTCACATTAAAACCTAACCAATCAAAACACATGACCAACCTCCTGAAGCTCTAGGGCCTTTTGGTGGCGTGTGGGAGTTGGGAGTTGACTCTAGAGCTACCAAACGTGATCTTGGGTTGAGATGTAGGTTACAAGGTGATAAGGAACTAAAGGAGAACTTAGTTGGGGACCCTTCTAGGAGACTTCTAAAAGTTCATGGCACTCTTAAACAAAGAAAGAATCACAATTTGGGCCTAGACAACATGAAACTAACACTTGATGCCCTTCACTTACTTGACATTCCTCAACAAAACCTTTCTCATGACAAGTTCAAGGAATTTTCTATCATGACCAAGATAAGGACTTATGAGGCAAATAACAACATGAGTTTTGCACCACTAACCTCAACAGCACTTGCCAACTCTTATCTTACAATGATGAACATTCGGCCAATAAAGGGCAACACCTGTCACTTCCATTTTGTTAATGAACAAGAAGAGAATTCACCTGAAATAAATGTTGGTTAGCATGCCACAGAGGAGGATTCTTCTGTAGAAATCGTGCCAGAGACTCAAGGACTGATTGCACCTGAACTTAGAAAAGATAACAAAGAATACGTTGACGTGCACGGCTCCATGATGGTCGATGGGAGGCAAACTAACGAGTTAATTTTCTCTTTCCTTTTCTCTCATTTGTTTATCATGATTGAGTTCAATGGCTTTAAAATTATCTCTTGGAATATGCGAGGTGCGGCTAACACAAAGGGTAGAAGATATATCAAAGAGTTGGTTCGTCGGTTCAAACTTGATATGTTCATCCTTCTTGAGACCCATAATTCCTTCCAAAAAAAAAAGCTGCAAAATACAAGGAAAGGTTGGGGCTCCACCCTATTAGTGTGGTTGAGGCTCAAGGTCACTCCAGCAGTATTTGGATTCTTAGCTCCAATGAAGACATTTCTATATCTGTAGTGGATATATTTCCCCAATGCATCACTTTCAAAGTATCAAGAACTGGCAAGAAATGGATGTGTAGTGTTGTTCATGGTAGCCCCATACCCACTCAGCAAAAGAAGCTTTGGCATTATCTTCGAGGTATCAGAGATAATGTTTCTTTACCATGGGCACTGTTGGGAGACTTTAATGAGATCTTACTCCCTTCTGAAGTCTATGGTGGGACTTACTCTACTATCAGAGCCTCGACTTTAGCCAAAGTTTTGGAAGATTGTGCCCTTGTTGATATGGAAATTATAGTTGGTATGATCACTTAGTTTCGTTGAACCCAATGAGGCTGGTGTATTTCTAAGCGGCGAGATAGAGACATTGCTTATTTATCTTGGCATCAACACTTCCTTAAGGCGTATGTTGATAACCTTGGCAGATTCCACTCTGATCACTCTGCTCTCCTCCTTTGACGTGGCCATTTATCTGAGAATGCTAACCAGTGAGCTTTCTGTTTTCAGGCAGCCTGGACTGTAACACCTTAATATAACTATCCTAATATACCTTACTTATATAAAGATATAAAGCATTAAAGATGTTACTTCTATTCTTACTATGATTCTATTCCCATATAACTAAACAAGTAAATATGGAGAGCCACGATAAAAGTAGGTCATACATATATGCATCAAAAGCCTCTCAGGGCAAAGTGTTATATATACAACAAAACTACAATTCATAGTAAAAATATATAAGAGTTATCAATACAACAAAAACTAAAACTATCTAATTCTTGTTGCTCTTTCTTCGATTTCTTTAACCTTCGGTAAGGGTCTTGACATACTTTTACCATAGAAACACGGAAAGGGGTGAGAACATAAAAATTCTCAGTAATGTACATGTATTTCATGACACTCATTAATATAAATTACTTATAAGTATAATTGATAACCACATAATACTGTCGCCTATACAACTGTATAATGTATAGAAATCTAATGTACCCCGATATTACACAATCGTCTATACAACTGTATAATATCAACTAAACTTAGCAAATTGCTTAACTCGCTTTAATGCCTAACTTAGGACTTAACTCATCCCAAGGCTCGTGTTAGTAAGTTTGACTCACTTTACTACACTTACATAAGGTTGATCATATTCCTCATGTTACTTGACAAATAGTTTAATTCACTGCTTTGTCTTAGGTAAAGTGTTGTACTGACACTTTCCTCTTATAATCACCTCCTAATTAAAGAGTTTAACTTACTTCTTTAATAAGGATAATTGTAATATGGCTCCATGTAAACCAGGTATAGGAACCAACTCTTAACTAACATTTCATTTTCAAGCAATTCTTAACTCTAGAAAAGCTTAAAAACTATAACTTGTTTTTATATGCTAGGTGGTTAATTCCTTTGGAAAATTTCCCTAAAAGTGTCTTAATACACTTACGATATCATATACTAATGATCCTCTCAATTTAGGAAACTCAAAGTGTCCAAGAAATGAAGTTTTTCATCTCTGGAACCAACACCTAAGCGCTCATTCTCCACCGCCTAAGCATTGGCTTGGCAGAGCATTGCTCTGTTCTATTCTAGCACTGCGCGCTTAAGCGCTCAGCACTCAACGCATAAGCGTTGAATGCCCTGCTATGCGCATCAGCTCTCTGGGTTGCCTGCACCTGGGTGCTCGGATACCAGCACTTGAGCGTTGGGTGTATTCAGAAAATTCTGAAGAATTGTGCAAAATTGGTTACTGTTCCATTGGAACATAACCGAAATTCAACCATTCAAAAATGGTTCCTAAGTGATTTCTAACATCACTAACAACCTCTAATCATGTTGTAACACTCAATTTAATTATTAACTCTCTTAGGTATGGATAAATGACAAAAATCATAATCTCACTAACCTAATTTTCTATGTCCAACTTGACGAACTATCTTACTTTGTTCAAAGACAATTTATGTCTTCTTGCATCCAATAAGCAGAAACTAACTCAAACTACTCAATGAAAGTAAGAACTAACCAAGAAAACATAATTTTGCTCTTTAAAACTCATTTTCTCCATCTAATGACCTAACATCCAACTATGAAATAGGTGAAGAAAAGAGATGGAAATAAATGTTAAGAACCCCAACCTCAAAACTTTGATGATGGTGGATGATCAAGTTTGCCCTTGCCCTTGGATTTCTTGTTCATTTCCTCCTCTTCCCTCTTAGTTTTCTCTTTCTTTCTTCCTTGTTTCTCTGCTGTTGCTGCCTTGGCTGTTTTTGGGAGAAAAAAGTGAGTGAAAAGTGAATAAAATATTAGGGAACCAAAGTCATTTTAAGGGGATGTCGTAAATGACTTATTCCATTTAAGTATTTCATTAATATTTTCTGATCTGGTAAGAACACTTAGATTTAGTTAAATCAAGTTTTTCAGCTTCCAACAACTTTAAAATAAATATTACGATTCATTAAAAATATTGGTTCACCATTATCATAATTTTTTATATTTGCTACTAGTCTATCGGGCATTAAATGCACAATCAGTATGCCTAAAAATACCAAACTAACTCTGATTATTCTCAAATTTTAACTACATCCTCTTACACATATTTATGACTTAGAAACAATTTTTCTAGATTTATTTCCCTTTATTTATCTATTTATGCTACTTTCTAAATCATTTTAAGCTATTTTTTACACTCTATGTTGCAACAAAGTACCTAAACTAATTCAGTTTGTCATAAAAATAGATAAACATGTAAAACAAGTGTTATGTTACCTTTGTAACTATAAACTAGTCTAACATACTAAAAAGAGGATATTACATGGAACACTCATGCTAATTTTTCTATTGTTGTTCAAGATGATTGTCAGTTTGTTGACTATCTAGCTAGGGTCAGAAAGGACTACATTTCTTTTAGCAAAAATGTCTTTGGTAACATCTTTCGGAGAAAGCATCATCTTGCTGCGAGAATTCGTGGTATTGAACGGGTCTTACAAGATTCTGACTCTCCTTCCCTCGCTTATCTTGAACAGCAAGTCAAGAAAGAATATGAGGACACCTTAGCTCAAGAGGAACTCTTGTGGTACCAAAAAATCTAGAGAGAATTAGGTGAAGTTTGGGGATAAGAACACAACCTTTTTCCATATGTAAACCATGGTGAGAAGGAAAAAAAAAAGATCCACGGCCTCCAAGGAGATGATGGTGTTTGGTATTCGAATAACTTTGTCCTGCAGAACATGGCTCCGAATTTCTACAAAAATCTTTTCTGTTCCGAGGTTCCTGTTGTTTTGAATGTGATTCAAGTTGACCAGATGCCCATGCTAAGTGAAGAGGGATGCAATATCCTAATCTAATCTATTACTTTGGATGAAATGAAGCTTGTTTTCATGTCTATGAAATCCTTTAAAGCTCCTGAGCTCGATGTTCCAACCTTTCTTGTATAAATCCTATTGGGGGACTATTAGGTCAGACCTATATAGACTTGTTCGGGATGCTTTTCTGTATGGAAACTTTGATAGAAGATTGGTTGATACCCTTATTGTTCTCATCCCTAAGGTGGACCACCCAACGCAACTGAAGGAATTTAGACCAATAAGTCTCTGCAATGTGCTTTCAAAGTCATCACTAAGGTCCTTGTCAACCAGATTCAGCACTTCCTTGATGATTTGATTGGCCCTCTTCAAAGCAATTTCATTCCTCAACGTGGTACAACAAATAATGCTATCATAACACAAGAAGTTTTCCACTGCATGCACAAGAGCAGGAGTAACAAAGGTTGTATTTGTTTTAAGATTGACATCAAAAAAGCCTATGACAAAGTTAATTAGGATTTCATACAGCAAACTCTCATTGATTTTGGCTTTCCTCAACAAACCATGACTCTCATTATGTGGTGTGTCAGGTCCTCAAACTTATCCATTCTTCGGAATGGTTCTAAACTAGATGGCTTTTCCCCCCCACCTGTGGCTTACATCAGGGTGATCCACTGTTACCTTACTTCTTTGTCCTATGCATGGAGAAATTGGCTCTTATGATTAGCAAGGAAGTTGACAAACAAAAATGGCTACCCATACAGCTTTCCGGGGGAGGACCTCCTACCTCCCATCTATTCTTTGTGGACGATGTACTCCTTTTCTTCAAAGTTAAGAGTAGCTAGGTTCACCTGGTTAAAAGAATGTTGGAAGCTTTTGTAAAGCTTCAAGGTTAAAAGTCAACCTGGATAAGTCCAGAGCTATGTGCTCATCTGTTATCTCTCGTAGGAAAAAAAAGGTCTTCACCAGTATCTCCTCTATTTGTTTTGCTAATGATCTTGGGAAATACTTGGGTTTTCCTCTCTTGAAAGGTAGAGCTAAGAGAAGCAACTTTTATCCCATCATTGAGAAAATGCAACGAAGACTTTCCTCTTGGAAAGGCAAACTCCTGAACAAGCCTAGCCGGGTTTGTCTCCCCAAATCTATCCTCACGTCTATGCTTATCCATATCATACAGATCTTGCCCATTCCCAATAGTGTGTGCAATCAAGTTGATAAAATTTCTAGGAATTTCATTTAGGGTGACAATGAAGAGAAATGAAGACTCCATCTTGTTAATTGGCAGACCATCACAAGTCCTGAGAGTCAGGGGGCTTAGGAATTTAGAGAGGCTGAACTTTCCTATTCTTCTCTCCTTGGCAAGCTGGTTTGGATAATGTTAAATGCAAAAGATAGGTTTTAGGTCCAAGTTCTTACACACAAATACCTTGGGAGAACCAATATCTTCGAACATGAAGTTAAGCTTAATTCCTCCATTATTTGGAGAGGCATTGTTAAGACAGTCATGACTTTCAGTGATAATTTTTTCTACCTCCTTAGTGAAGGTAATGTGTCCATTTGGTATGATTACTGGTTACCTTATTCTAAACTTTGCAGGTTGGTAGATTTTGTCAACATCTCAGATACCCACCTCTGCATGAGGGACCTTTGGGTCAACGGTAGTAGGAACTTTGAACCATTATCAACATAGCTACCTACTGAAATTCAAAATCGGATCTCAGCCATTCCAGATCCCACGTTTAGCTCTTTTACTGATTCCTAGTCTTGGACAGTCAACAACTCAGGAGAATATACTTTAGCTTCAAGTTATAGGTGGCTGCTGGATCAACATCGCCAATGGTGATCTGAGGCTTCTTGGTGTTGGGTATGGAAGCTTAATATGCCGGAAAAATATTGGTTTCTTCTTTGGTTGGCTCTGCATGATGCACTTCCTACCAATGCCTGGTTTGAGCTTGTCCTCAACTTGCAACAGATGTCATTAGCAAACGGAGGACCTCCTTCATTGCCTTCGTGACTGCACCTTTTCTAGGGAAGTTTGGATTTTCTTTGGCTTTGGCTTTAATCATAATTTCTTTCATTCTGATGTTATCTCTTGGCTGTCCAGGTTTGCAAGTGAGAAAAAAGGTTTTTTTCCTTAATATCGCGTGGTGGCTTTGGAGGTGGAGGAATAACCATCTATTCTCTGAAGACAAATGGTCAAAACCGATGATCCTGCAAATGATACAAAATTCTTGGGTTGAAAATTTATGTTATTTGGCTACTGCAACACCTCATGCTATTGCTGACCCTAGACAAGTTAAATAGGAGAGACCACTACAGCACACCATCAAAGTGAACGTAGATGGCAGTTACTTGGGATCCTAGACATGAGCTGGCTTTGGAGGAATTCTCCGCAACTCAAGTGGAAGTTGGGTGGTTGGGATCACTAGCTTCTTAAGTGATACTGACATTATTCATGTTGAGCTCATGGCCATAAAGCATGGTCTCATGTGTGCTTGGGACCTTGGCTTTCGAATGGTGCATTGCGAGACCGATTCAATGCAAGCCCTGCATCTTACTACTGCTCTCACGTCTCCCTCTTACCATGTTTATTTAACTATCATTGAAGATATTTATGCTTTGCTAAGACGCTAGTGGCAGGTCAAGATTACCTATGTCATTCGTGAAGCCAACGCCTGTGCTAATTTCCTTGCAAAGCTTGGAGCTAACTCCAACAACAAAGTAACATTTTGGGATAATCCTCTTCATGGTCTTTTTGTGCATGTAATGGTCGATTGCCTTGGTGTCGTCTACACTCATGCTTAGTCTTGTTTCGTTGTCCAATGTATAAAAAAAATTAATTACTTCATATTTATGCAAGAATTTTTCCTCAACGAGACGTAAATGAACTCACTTCAACAATCAATTCAAATAGGTGACGATTGATGATATGATGACGTTCTGAAGCAATCAAGAGTACTATGAAAATAAGGTCTAAAAAGCAAACGATAAAAATAGCCATGTACAAATCTTTGTTGAAGTCCCTGATGCACCTTCTCCATTTTCCTTCAATTCAAGCTCTTTGACTGTCCTAGTCCCCCCCTCTTTTGAAGCAACTACACCAAGGAAAAAGTGGAACAATAGCTCGTCCCAATGTTTTTACTTTGAAAAATGTTTATCACACACCACTTTTGTTTATATTAATTTGTACACTACTTGATGTTACCAATTTAACAGTAATTATCACATGATATTAAATTAATTACTATTTGATGTTAATGTATTTATAAAATAAGTTAACGAGTTTATTTGTGTATTATAAATCAGTTACTATCTAACCTAAATAATTACCATCTTACATTAAGGTACTTATTGTTAAGATTTAAGATTTTACAAAGTCAAGAACAATTTTTGAATATTCATTTGATGAATTTGAATAAGTTATTATTTGACTTAAAACTAATTACCATATGATATTAAGTTAATCACTAGTGGACGTTAAGATATTTATAAAATAAGTAAAAGATTTTATATCTTGAGAGAAAATTCATTTGAAATTCTAAATAAGTTATTATCTAATGTAAAAGTAATTACACTTTATATTAAACTACTTACTACTAAGTTTTAAAGTTATTACAAAGTAAATGAAAGAGCATTTTTTTAAGGAAGCTCATTTTGAAGATTTAAATGGTTACTACTTAACCTAAATGCAATTACTATACTATATTAAATTACTTACTATTAGACTTTAAAAATTTTACAAAATAAACAAAAGTGGTGTAAAAGTAATTTATAGAAAAGCAGTCTTCAAAAATCGAGGTTGTTTTCCTTTTTACTCAATTTCTATATTGGATTCCATATTGATTTTATTTATTGAATAACCACGTGTTTCCAAAAATGATTCCATCATATTGATTTTTTAGATTTGGTTGTATTTAAAATCAATTAAAATTGAAAATAGTTTAATTTAATTTGAATTAATTTAATTTTAAAATTAAATTTTATGCTTAGACATTATTATAAAAATAAAATTTAGGAAAAAGAGTATGCAACTCCTAAACTTTGATCATTTTGTAAATTACTGTATGAACTTTAAAATCTTCTCAATTAATCTTAAATTTTAATTAATCTCTCAATATATCGTTATATTTAATTTAGATCCATTAATTCACTAACAATAAAATTATATAGTATCATTTTATTTGTATTTACATTAATTAAGAATTATTTATTAATTTATTTATTAAAATTTAATTTAAAATATATTTTCTTTCTTATAAAAAATAAAAAATAATTTTTTTATTTATTTTGTAAGGAAGAAAATATATTTAAAATTAAATTTTAATAAATAAATTAATAAACAATTCTTAATTAATGTTAATACAAATAAAATGATATCATCAATATTATTGTTAGTGAATTAATAGATTCAAATTAAACATAAGGATCTATTAAGACATTAATTAAAATTTAGAGACTAATTAAAAAAATTTTAAATTTCGTAATAGTGATTTACAAAAAGATCAAAGTTTGGAATTGCATACTTTTTTCCTTAAAATTTAAATCTATTTACAAATTATTTTTAAGTTTAATTTTGATACATTATAATATAATTTTTTTGCACTATCAAGTTATCATACATCACTAATCATTATATATATAACTTTTGAGATAGATAGTTATTGAAAATCAAATATTTTTTATAATATAACAATATATAACTAAATAACAATATAAAAACTTTTATATTGTCAATAATTCAAATTAAATCTTTATTTTTATGTTTAAAACTTATTAAAAATAAAATTAATTAAATTTTATTTTATTATTTAATATTTTTACATTATAAAAAGTAAAATCAACAAGTTAATAAAAATAAAATAATTTATTTATTTAAAATTAAATTAAATCCTAACAACTCCTAATCATTTCATATTTGATAAAATTTCTAAATAAAAAATATAAAATTCATAATAAATTAAAAATTAAATCATTTCTTATTTTTTGAAGATTCTAAAACAAAATTTGATTTATAAATCAAATCATTTCTTATTTTTACATTCTAAACACACTCAATTAGATTTTCAACCAAGATGTTGCCCAATATATAAGCATTTTCTTTATTCTTATGGAGGAAACATCAAAAATTAAGTTCTATTACGTGTTATGCAGAAGTTTCTACAGACTACCATGATGTTCCCATGGACCATGCAGATATGATAAGCTTGAGAGATGCTCTCCACATCTGAATAATTGGTTAGTGTACACGAAAAATGATTCGATAACATTTCAAATGATGAATTGGCTTTGAAAATTCCGTTCATTTTGTTCATCATAAAATGTTACTCGCACTATATCAATTTTTAACGAACGAGGCAGAGCTTGCTAGATCACTGAATGAAACTAAATATCTGAGCATACACACAGGCTAAGTGAATAAAAAGCTGCATGGATGCCTAGGGATTATACTACAAATTACTCGAATGTTTGCTCAAGTACGACCCCAAAAAGCCCAACTAGAGAGCCTTAATGTCCATCCGTGGATTTCTTTGATATTGCAATGACATTGAAGTTAAGGGAGTCTGGATTTTTCTGGATCATACTCTGTATGACTTTAGTTGAATCCTGTTGTAAATTTAGATGCATATTAGTAATTAAAAATAATAAAAGTAATAAAGGCAGATATGGAAGAAGAAAGGCAGCAAATCCAGCAAATTAAGACATGATTAAATAATGTTAAGGACCAATTCTCCCAAAAGCATAAGCTCTTAAGTGAAAACTCATGAATGGTTTTTATGTAACACGCCTCCTCAAAGAGCCCTTTGGGCTTGAAGTGTGGACAATACATAGGCCCATCTTACATTGTGTTGAAATGAAATTCAACTTTTATTTAGAAATATGGGGGTGGCAAGGACCGACCTCTTGACCACTTGGTCATAGAAACTATGATACTATGTCAAGGATCAACTCTCCCAAAAGCTTAAGTTGTCAAGTGAAGGCTAATGAATGATTTTTATATAACAACTAACAAGAAGACCAAGGGTTGAAAATACCATGGTCAAGACTTAGCAGAACCCTCCAAATCTGAGGGGGCGGATAAATGGCACAAAGAAAAAGGCATTCACAAGCAGGTAAAGTTGGTGAACTATATTGGCAAAGATGTGGGCTGCCTGAGAAAGGTGGCAGCCACTGGCAGAAGGGAGTGAGGTTGAGGAGCAAGGGGAAAGGTGTTAAGGTGCTTCTCTTATAAGATTCAGGCAGAGAGTCCCCAGCCTGATTTTCCAAACTCAAATTTAAAGCACCATCTATATATAAAATTTCTCCTAAAAGGTGGATGCCTCAATCCAGGTAAAATGCCCGATCCACTTTCCCACAGAATCATGGCCATTGTTTCTTCATGCATCATTTAAATTCAAAAGCCTTCACCCTGGACAACAGAACCATTTGACAACAATATTATGGAATCTTTTCTCTCTATATGCATTTGCAAACCAAAAAAGATCCTTTTACTGAATAGATGTCTTTAAGGAACAAAACAATTGCACATAAAGTTACCCTCAACAAAGTACTAGGTGAGGATGGACCATGAGATATTGGTCCTGACTTTCTTCCATCAAGCTCATAAAGTTCACCTGCATATGACACAATTGCACAGAAATTAATCAGATAAAATTCAGGCAACTGCAAAAGGGAGGAGGAGGAGAAGAACTGAAAATTGATCTAATACATGTACAGGATCCCAAATAGTTTGATATAGGCTTCATACAGCTGGCTCCCATGATTTAGGGATTTAGGTTGCTTATTATTTTCTTCTTGTTGTTGCCATTGTATATCAGTATATTGCTTTGTTATTTTTACAAACTCAACCACTCACTAAATTATCAAATGAAATTACCATCCACGCAAGCAAAGCAGATGAAATGAGTGTCCACATTATCTGATGCCTGCATTACAAATATTTTAAACGAAAAAAAAGGGTAAGATGAGAGAGCAAACTATTTGAAATAAGCAATGTTTTGTGAAAAAAAAAATAACAAACTAATAATTTTGCAGTTAAGATTAAGAAGAAGAGTTTTCCACATATGTTAGATGAAAGGGCTTCAGATTTCACCAGAATTGCCATTCCTTCAATACTACAGGTTATCTAAACTCATTCAGTAACAGGGATCATCCTTACTTCCTATGATGAAGACAAAAAGCATTTATCAATTTTCCTAGAAGCATTTATCAATTTTCCAAGAGGGACGTACATTCTATAAACTATGACCTACCCCGAGATTCTTTCAACTTGTAAAAAGTTTGCATTGATCATCTACCACCAAACAACTGACAAAATCCTTCCACACATTCACTATTAAGCACTGTATATTCTGGCTACACCCAGTGGATCTTGTAGATTAGGTATTTTTCACCCATGTTGCTCCATCTACATGACTAAACTTGCATGGAAAGATGCTTTAACTATCTCTTCATATATACAAAATGCAAATGCTTTTGATCCTTAATACATAGATTGTACATTGCCACATTGCCATGAAAATTTAGCAGTTTAGCCTCTTTACTTCTACCAAAACCACTATCGCTAGTTACCAAAAATTGGTCCAAGTACTGGGCCTGCAAACATGAGGCTACACTGCACACATTATGGACTGAACTGAATTAGCCATATATTACTATTACCTTGAGTGAATCATTTTGAAAGTTTCAAAATTGCAGCTTCTTCTAATTAAAAAAAAAAAGACTTCTTAGTCCCCTTTTTGGCCCACAAAAGTAAATCCTCATGTGCATGTAAGTCATACAACTTCAAGGAAGAGAAATTCAAGTAGGAAGCAGGGTTTGATTCCAATAGGTTGGTATATGCTTGTAATTTTATATCTCGTGTGAAATTAAATGGCCATTTGTATCCAATAACTTTGAGAAGATTCATCTTCGTACAAACTCAGTTACATAACAACATAAATTTGAACAGAGATTCAAATATTTAGTCTAAAAAGCCAAATCTAAATTCCCAAGGTTACTCATCATACAATAACCTACAAATATAAATTACATTATATAAAGTCCCTGCTTAAGTATAACTTTATCACATGCAAAGAATAATAATAACAGCTAACAAGTGACACTAAGAGCAAGATTGATCCAAATGCATTGAATTATAGTTTCAAGATAACAAGGCTGAACCTTAGATCACTACATCTGTATCATTAATACATCACATTATACCCCCCATTTAGTGTTGCTTTAAATTTAATCAATAAAACTACCTCGGTATCACCAGCAGTGGCTGCCACTAAATGAGCAACTTCCATCTCTCTGTCATTCTCAAGAAATACAGCACGCTGCAAGATATAAAAGTTAGAAAATGCCAAATGAGCATTATACTTAGCTGACCAATAATGTCAATTGCTTGCATTTGTGTAATATGAGAAAGAAAGAGAGGAGGTGCAGGTAGGGAAAAATAACCTGCAATGGGTCCAAGGTAGCAGTAGTTTTGAAGAACTTATCAAAGAATGACCCTTCAACTGATAACAACAAAAGCAAAACGAACAGAATGAGAATTAATGGTTGATGCACTACAAATCTTAATTGAGACAATGAGATTGTTGAAAACTTACCAAGCTTGACCTCAGAAGTTATGTTCCCAAGAGCATGAAGAAGCCCTATTGTACCACAAGCATTACCCACAGTTTGCTTCATAAAATACACTCTACTGCTATCTTCCTACACCATAACAACACATAAAAATCCTACTCAAGGTATGCAGTTAAATAATCAATGATACAAAGTATGCTACCCAAAATTCAGATTTCTTGGACTATTGTTTAATAAAATAACGAAATAAGCTTGTAAAATGGTCTTACAATATAGAAAGGTAAAAACAGAATGCGCAATTCTCCAAAGCTGGGAAAATGAATACTCACAAATAGATGAGAAGATTATTTAAATAGATATGTCCACTCACCTTTTTTTCATTTTCCTGTAGCAACCTCTCTTCTTCAGTCTGATAAGAGATAAAACTTTCACAAAATCAGAAGAAACACATATGAATATGAAATGAAAGTATCGAAGTAATAAATAAAAAACACAAAAAGAGAGGGAGATATATAATAAAGAGTTGTATGAAAATAACCTTGGTGGTAATGGGATAAAGAAAAAGCACGGCAAGAACAGGCTTTGGAACCATTTCCAAAAGCTCTTCATCTAAGCCGTAAACATCATAGCACTCAGCCTCATCCTCTGGAAGGCCAAGACCCCAAAGGAACTGCAATTCACCAAAAATAACAACTAGAGACTTAAATTATGCATGCTGCCAAGTTCACTTTTATCCAGAAACCGAAAAAAAAAATATTGTAAGACCAAAAATGAAAGACAAAAAAAAAAGGGCCAAGTCCAAAACAACAACCAAAAAAGATTCTTCTGTAAAATTTGTTATATGGGTATGTCTTCAAATTACTATCCTAATCCCAGGTATCATTCAAAACTTCCTCTTTGTAACAATAATAATAATAATAATAATAATAATAAAGAGGGATTGGGAGATCGATAGTGATAAAGATGAAGAAGGATGAGAGGGAGAACCTGGTTCATGACGTCAGGGTTAGCTTCAAGAGGAAGCCACCTTTTCGCAGAAGCTCTTTCGTCTAAGGTGGCCATTCTTCGCTTCTTTCTTTTTGTTTCTATTACTGTGTTATGCTTATGCCTATCGATGCTCTTCTTCGAAACTCTCAATGAGTAGAGAACAAAATTCAAGTGAAGAGACCATATATATAGTTGAGTTACGTTGACCTTAGTGGGCCTATGAGAAGCCCGTGGTTTCAGCTAGCAACTCTGTCGAGAGAAACTCAGCCCATTTCGAAAGCCCTCTTTTTTTGTTTTTTCTTTCTAATATTTCTTACAAAATAATTATAATTAATAAGTTTAATTTTGATGTATTGTTCGCATAAAAAAATTATATTATTGAGTAATTTCATATTTATACAATATTTAATAAATTTGACTATATTAATAACTATATAATATGTTAAACTCATTAAATGATATATTTAATGATAAAAATCCAATAATAAATTGAATAAAAATGCATTGAAATCAAATAATTGATATACATATTCAGTACTATTAATTTTAGAATAGTGATTTATACAGGAAGAATAAAAAGAGAAAATACAGAAGAAATGATTCAACCCAAAGATTGAACCCTCAGCCTAAAGAAAGGCCTATCCTCAATTTCTTTACCCACTAATTTTCCACCTATCTCCTTTGTCCCCTTCTCATATATATTTCCACTCACGCCCTTTTTCTTTTTCCCCAATCAGCACCCCTTGCCACGTAGGTAGTTTGTTAGCTGAAGTCACAATATCTCCCATGCTACCTTGGGGCTCAAGTTCCCTAAGCCTCTCCCTAATATATCCCTTCAATAGTGGTAGGGGTCTCTATCAATTAACAATTCATTAGTTGCAAGTGTAAATTCAATAGGAGTTGACTCATCTGGTCAACTTTTTGGCTTATAACAATTACATAATTAGAATTTAAATATGTAAATATATTATAATTTTTTATTGAAATTTATGTTTTGTCTTAGTCTTAAAATGGAAATAGTCGCCTTTTCATTTTAAATTTTTTTTCTACCAAAAAATGATACAAATGTAAAACTTTTTTACACTCACAGGCAACAAGATTAAATTCATGATCAATTCAATATTTCACCGAAAAAATAATTAATTCAATAAACTTACAATTCCAATGGTCAGAAGTGGGATAATGTAATGGAATTTGTGTTTCAAGCAAATAAAACAATTTTTTCAGAATTTTAGTTTATACATATAAAAAGTATTTAATTTTTGTTGGTAAAAGTGATATTGGCTTCCCTTATTCATGTTATAATTATGTTGATGCTATTAATAAAAAAAATACTACAGATTTTACAGATCAAAAAAAGATAAAATACTCCAAATTTTAGACAAACCCGCTCAACACAAAAGAAAAGATTGGTGCCTTGAGATCCCATTGTTGAAAATTGAGGTGAATAGGTGATATCATATAAACTCAAGTGTGTGTTTATAAATTGACATTCAGGAACTTTGACCACCCCCAACCTTGGGTTGTTTTGTCAAGTTCCTTTGGCTAAACAAAAAAGAGTTGGATGAGTTAGTTTTGCTCTGGATCATATCACGCACTTCATCGCTTATGTGCTACTCTTCATGGCAGCACTGGGCTACCATTTACTGGCTTTTAAGGACGACAGCATTCCTGGAAATCATAAAGGGTGAATGCATCATTGAAATACTTTTTTTTTTTTGTTACAGCATCATTGAAACCCTTTAGCCTATCAAGTTGATAGCTTCACCATCAGCTATTGAATAGTAATATACAGGTTCATAAGGGTTGCTGGTTTATCCAAATGGACTTTATCTTTGAGCTGAATCACAAGTGTATACTATAAGTTCCCAACCCGATTAATTTATTGCCTGTAAACATCTGAAAGAAAATTTTCAATCGTTAGGCTAAGGAATTTTTTACAACAATAAAACGAATGAGGAGAAAAAGCTCAAAGCCAATTCATTGAAAAAAGAAAGATGAAAATTATTGCTTCATTGGGAATGCAGTGTCTCAAGGTGCATGATTTTAGACACACTTGTCAGCTGTCTGGGAATTTGACTGTACTCAAAGGGGGACAGACTGTCCCCAGCAAACTCTAATAACAATTCCTCATCTAGTAGGTTGCCTCCAGGCACTAGATGTCTCTAATCACTACATGGTAGACATTCATCTCTAGCAAAATAGACATGGAGATAATCAGCTGAATACTGCTCCCTTCACTCACCATTATATTTTGGTTTCCGCTTCTCAGCAAACGCAGCCAAGCCTTCCAGTCGATCTTTAGTATTCAACACCTGATCATAGCAATCTTCTTCCAAAACCAAAGCTGATCTTAGATCAGTCTCAACTCCCTCGTTAATAGCTCTTTTAGCCATCCTTATAGCTACAGGACCCTGTTAAAAATTTAATGTAACTCAATAACATACAAGAACAACAACCAAGCCTTATCTCAAAAACCAAATTTTCAATAAAAGAGGAGGGCTGTTTTATTTTGGTAATTTCACACCTAAAAGTAATTTTACTTTATACTATCCAAGAAACTCAATCTCACAAAATTACTTTTAGGTGAACATTCTCAAACACAAAAATATTATTTGATAATTAATTCTTCCAGAATACATTCTATTCAAAAGTAATTTTGGACACATTACCCAAATATGCTCTTGATTTGCACATTCGGATAGATTACCGGGGTCAATTGCACCAATCAAATCATTTGTGGGGCGTTAGCACAGGAAGTAAAGTTTTTTGTTATGTACTTATAACATGAGCAATCTTTTTCTTTTTCTTAATAGATCAATGTTGAAAGAATACAATGAAAAATCAACATCTAAAAAAATCACTGTCATTTATATATGGACATTCTATTAGAATATCTGAAAAATATCTCATAATATATTTATTATATCTTAAAATATTTTAAAGTATTTTAGATGATTTATTAAGAATTTTTTTTGTATTTATTATATTTCATGATTTGTTTCCTTATTTAATTAAGATTAAGAGTCTAGTATTAGTATAAATAGAAATATTGAGTTTGTCTTCTGTTTCACATTATTATCACATCAAATCAATATCAGTTTCATATTATTCATTAGCTTATTTCTCTATTTTCCTCTTTCCTACATAAAACCTTCCAATTCAACACTGTCTTCATCGTCAAACTTGTCTCACTCTCCTGTGTCTAGGTATGTCCTCACCCTGACCAATCGCGCACTAAGTTATTGCGTACCTTTGCTCAAAGGGGTTCAAGTGTACTGGGGTTTCTGTTTTTGGCCATTGTACACTGACTCATGGTTGTTTCACCCTCTTTCCAGGCACCTTCGCTGTTTGTTTGCCTCACCACACCATCTTTGACCTCCATGTGGCTGTTTGGCTTTCCTTGGGCTGCATTATGCCGTGTTTGACGCTTAGATAATTGGTCTAATTGTTGTTTATTGGAATTCATTGCGGTTGTTATCTATGGTTTTGGCTACTATTTGATTCTTTTCCAATGCTAGCTCAGCATTGAGGGGGAGACTGGAATAAATCTGTCTCAACATATACTTCAATGCCAGTGTTTGTCATGTCATTCTTTTCCCACTAATGGATCATACTAGTGGCTTCTCTTCCTACTGACGATCATTCCGGTGGTGACTCCTCTCCCACGTATGAATCATATTAGTGGTGACTTTTCTTCCCATCGACGATCATTTCGATGGTAACTTATATTAGCTATGACACTTATATTGGTTATGACTCACACAGGCTCAGCTCTTTGTCCTAGATGCTCTAGCCCGGTTCTTTGTCCCAAATGCTTTGGCCCCAGCTCTTTGTCCCAGATGCATTGGCCCCGTCTCTATCTATCTAGATGCACTGGCCTCGTCTCCATCTCTATTCCAGAAGCAGTTGCCAGCTACCATCGTCCGTCCCAACCACTATCACACTATCACATTGTTTAACTATAATAGCTTGAGGGAGAGTGTTAGAATATCTAAAAAATATCTCATAATATATTTATTGTATCTTAAAATATTTTAGAGTATCTTACATGATTTATTAGGGATTTTTTTGTATTTATTATTTCATGATTTGTTTCCTTATTTAATTAAGATTAGGAGTATAATATTAGTATAAATAGGAATATTGGGTTGGTCTTTTGTATCACATTATTATCACATCAAATCATTTGTATCACATTATTATCACATCAAATCAATATCAGTTTCATATTATTCATTAGCTTATTTCTCTCTTTTCCTCTTTCCTACCTAAAACCTTCCAATTCAACACATTCAACGGCACAAAAGGCCAGATCCCTGCATTTCTCAATGGCATAAAGCGCACTATATCACTTTCAGCATGATATATTTCCCACGTAAATACCTTCTGATTGATATCTCGAGCAATTGCAAGTGCCTTTGAATAAGCTTCACCAGCAGGAACACAGTAATTGACAAGACCTGCACCAAAGGATGCTTATGCAGCTATATATCATTGAGCTTAGTAGGAGAAAAAACAAGTAGTGGTATGCTTTATTTGTGAAAAGGAGTGTGAAAAAGTTAGTATTGTTTTCCTGGTGCCAAAATTTAGTATTTGTTATTGCATTGCAAGTTGCAACAGGAGCACAACAGGAGATGTCTAAGAGTAAGACTGCCATAATGTTGGCAAGGGAACTCCCAAGACAAAGGAAGTTTGATAGACACAAACTAAAACTTAAAATTTTAAAAATGCCTTGAATGTTTTTTTAAGTTCAATTGTAAGTTTACAGAAACAGTAAGCATATATCATGTGTTCTCAAGATGCTCCTACATCTCTGTGCTTGATGACCGAGTGACTAATCAACATACCAATGGACAGAGCCTCTTTGCCATTAATCTTTCGACCAGTATATATAATATCCTTTGCTATTGCGCTTCCAACCAATCTAGGGAGTCGTTGTGTTCCACCTGCCCTGTGCACAACAGGATTCCATGAGAGGTTATCTATCCCAAAGATCTAAAGTGTTCTCTGTAATATTAAGACAACTTTCCAAACACAAGGTAAATATAAAAAGCTTGTTATTTATGTTCATTGTAGGCTTTAGGGGCTTCAACTTAATTCCAGATCAAGAACCTAAAACTTGATACTAGCTGTGGGAGTATAGGCAGCAGTCATATTTAATGCTCATATACTAAAACAAGCCATTAGTGCATTAATAGCTAGACAGTATCAAGAATAACAAGAAACTATGGCCCCCAGCATACTGTGCTGACCTTATTGTGCTCATTCATAAAAAATTAAAAACCAATTCAAATCCCCCACTTAGATTTATATTTGTCTACATATTTTAGATATATTCTCCACAATCTATCTTGAAATTTTATCTTTATCCTTTATTAGACAGCAGAACTGAAGAGATACATGGTTGAAATAGGTGGTGTCAAAGAAACAATATGCTAAAGAGAATTAGTACACAGCATACCCAGGGATTATAGCGAGTCCTGTCTCTGGCAAACCCATCAGAGCTTCTTCTCCTATGCCATGAAAGAAGAAACAAGTAAAAAAAGTCTAATACTTGCATCACACTCTAAGCATCCAAACTATCCCACAAACAAATAGAACCAATTTACAAAAGTACTGCATATTTAGCTACCACATATTCGAATATCACATGCCAGAGCCATTTCAAGTCCACCACCAAGTGCTACTCCTTCAATAACAGCAATAGTTGGTACACGAACTGCCTGAATAATGAAAACAAATATTATGCTAGTTTCAAGGAGCAGTGTTGACAAAGATGGGAAAACAGAGATGCTATGAAATAAGCAAAGTACAACCAGAGCAAACCAAAATATCTTTTCAGTACCACACAAAGACAAATTATAAGTGGAACAATTGAGGAAATACACCCAAAAAAAAAATCCTAATAAGATGGCTGCACTTTACTAGAAAAGGATGTAACTGGAATAGAACTAAACACCTACATTGCATGATGCTTCATCTGCCACTCATTCATAAAATTAAGTTGATAAGTACACAACTATTATGGTGTAAATAATTGAATGATGTGATCTAACCTCTAGAAATGAGAATGTGGAGCGAAGAGAATTCACAAAAACCTTAACCTCTGATTGATTCATGGTCCTGCGCTCCTGCAATCCGAGAAACATGAAACCTTTAAACACACAGGTGACTCTGGTCTAAGAATATAAGAAGCAAAAGTAAACCTACACTAGCTTGCCTGACAGCAAGAATCCATTGTGGAAGCAATTCAATTATGTCTAATTAATATGCTTAAAAACATTTTGCTTATTTTACTGCAATCAGAATCACTATAGAAGAAAATTCACATCACAAAATATATTAAACACCCCTGTCTTAGATGAAAAAATATATATATGAAAGTTGATAATTAACCTTTAAATCAGCCCCAGCACAAAATACCCCAGGAACTGAACTGCAGATGATAGCAACATTAGCATAGGAATTCTGATTAATCAATTCAAATGCATGACTTAGACCTCGCAGCATATCTTTCCCTATTGCATTTTTAGCTCCAGACCTGTCCAAGCTAACCTCAATAATCCCTGTAAACAAAAAGTTTAATTATTTTTTTTAATGGGATTTGTAATTCAAGGACAACTATAACACACAAGAACAAAAGGATGGTAAAACTCTGCAAACCAGTGAGAACTAAAATATATCTTCCTAAAGCTGAGACCTTGACCAGAAGGAAAGATTAAAAAAATAAAAAATTGAAATCCATTATTAGAATTTAGGTGGTATTGGTGGAAATTTTTACCGGAATCGGAGCCAGCGAGTTTCTGAAGCTTAACGAATTCAGAAGCGGAAGACTCCAAGATGAGGTTCCTACGACTCTGTTGCTGGTACTGATGCTGCCACTGATTGAGATTACATTGCTGATACAGTGTGATGAAGTTGAGCAATGGCAAAGGGTGATTTAGATTGGGAGTAAGATAGGGTTTGGAACATTTCATGTAGGAGCTGCTGCACAGAGACCTAGCCAACACCCTCAAAGCGCACATCTTCTTGGTGTTCAGATTGAATTGAAGTTCTCTACTGCTTCTTCAATCTTCAGTGTTCATCCCCAGAATTGCATGATAAGTGAGATCATCGCCTTCTTCAGACAAGACAAAAATCTATCTTTTTCTTGCTTAATGGCTTCAATATACGTATAACAAGAGTTAACCCTCATTTTTGTACCTTATTCAATGTGTGATCACTTTATTCATTCAAAGATTTACCTAATCATTTTAATTCCTCAATCATTGAAACTTTCACTATGTAAGTCCTCATGCCACCCTCCATCACAAACCCCTTTAATGGAGTCTTATGTGGTCACTTAAGTAACCACGGGACAATGTCACCTAAGCATTCACGAGGCGCAATTGTTAGTAGAATAATTAATATAATGACACATAAATTTCTAAGAGACTAAAGTGATAATAATACATAAATATTTGAGCAACTACAATAATGACACATAAATATTTGGGATTAAAGTGATGATATATGAATTTTTTAGAGATTAAAACGATGGCACATCAATCTTTTGAGAGATGAAAATAAGGATTAATTATTTTATTTAAATTTGAAATTCTAATATATGGTGTCATGATAGTTGAGACAAAGTTTCTATATATTGTGGTTTTTAGATGCTGCTGTAGGTGGCTCGTTAATTCTATTTTTTGGGGAATGGGTCTCTCTCACGAGAGTGTGTGGGTTTGTGTATTTTTTAGGATTGATTGTTCAAGTAGGGGGAAGGGTTGAGGGGGAAAAGTTTAAAAAAATAAAATAAAAAAACCTAAAAGACTTTAGTATCTCTAAATATATGATATTATCACTTTTGTCTTGTTGGTTAAACCTAATTGATAATATTTTTCTAATTTTCTATCGAGGTAAATTGACATTTGGCATGACTATAAAAGTGAAAATCTTCCTTTCCCAATCTTCTTCCTCCTTGACAACAACTCGTCTTTCCTTTTTATTGACCATAGATACTTATTATTTTTTTGACTCTCACTCTAAGATTTTTTTTACACATGGAACTTCTATATTTAATTTAATATATTAGAGGAGCTTTTGATTTATTATGTAGTTATTGTTGTTCTCTTGCCTTTTTTTTTTTTTGTTCTTTCTTCTAATTCTCTTTTTATGTCATTACTAATGCTCTTTATAGCCTTCCAGGCTGGCTCTGCCACTGGTGATAATACCGCACGGTAGGAATGGTAGCCTAAGCAAGTAGTTGTTAATGTTTATAGGTAATTCAATGTTTGCTTTTAGTTATTTCTTTGTTGGTTTGATTGACTTAAGAGTGTAGATTTTGTTTAGAGGTTACTATAGGTGATATGTTTCAAGGTGGATGGTTTTGGCTTATCTGTTCTATGTGATGTTTAGGAGGTATAGGTTTTGTGGTTGTTTTCAAGTTATTTTGTTGGTGTTTGAGTTGAAAGAAGTGTTATGTTTGTATTTGCTTGAAACAGGTAAGTTTTTATTTGCTTTTGGGGATAGGAGTTTGCTGCTCTGGTCATTCAATTCTTTATTTGTGGTAGAATTTGTGTTGGAGGCTTGTTTATTTGTTGTGGTTAGAATTTGGGTTATTGAATTTTGTTTGGGATTTTCTAGTTAGTGATTCTTGGGGCTCACTTGGTTTGAGGGTTAGTGTTGTATAGAGTGTTGTGTGTATTTTGTAATGAACAAAAACCAATGGCCAACTCAAACAAATCAAACAATTTATAATAGTACAATAATATTATTCAACTACATTAGAATTAAGATAAAATAATGAGTTAACCCTTATTTTCGTTCATCAAATATTCACATATATATATCGTATTTGATGATAAGAGTGTTTATTTTAATCTTAATCATAATTTATTTTTTTTTTCATCCTCTCATAATAAAAATTTTTCTCATTAAATATGTTATATATATATATATATATATATATATATATATATATATATATATATATATATATATATATCTTCCACCAAGTCAAACACATATAATATTATAATAGGTATGAATAGCAAACCAATAGCTTTTAGCAAAAGAATATATAAAACCCGTAACTTTGATCAACTTGTTACTTATATATACCCAACGAATTCAAAGAATTTTGTAGTATGTAAACTCTGATTAAGAGTATTATAAAACCCCTAAACTGATTCGATGAAATCTTTCACCAAAGAAATAATTGTCAATAATCATCAGATTTATCCATGGTACGAAAATTGTAATATCATGTTCAATTTTCTTCAAACTTATAATATGGATTTTGAATATGACTTGGCTCTAATACTACATGTAAAAAATATATAATCATATAAATTCAAGACATCAACATAATAATTCAAAAAATAGAGTGTACTTGAGTTGGTCATAGATGATCAATTGAAGTTGTGGCGAGGAGGATTTCTCTAACTAGATCATTTTCTCTATCTACCTCTTGCAACATGCGACTATCGATGAGATAAGTCAAAATAACATATGGTGATAATATGGAAGAAATCTAACCGTTTATTTATAATCACAACCGGCTCTCCAATTAAGAGACACTGTTAGGAATAAACCTTAACGGGCCAATAGTTAATTAGACCTATATTGTTGTTGTCTAACCACACTAACACAATAATAGGTGTGTACAACCCACAACATGGATCAATATTAATATTAGACTTATAGCGCTTGTCTATATCCCACATGATCATGTCAGACTAATTTTCACAAACATAAGATAACAATTAATTGTATCTCACATAGGAAAAACTCCAACATATTTTGCTTGTTTGGATTAGTTTATTTTGAGTTTAAAGAAGCTTATAATCAAAATGGTGTATAAGAAAATTTTAGCTGAAAAGATATTTTTACGTAAAAATAAGCAAAACCAAATTTTGTGTTGTGTATTTGAATACGAATCCACCAAATTGATTTCATGAACTTAAATAAATTTTGAACCTCTTATCTCAGTGATGTCATCCAACTTGCAGCCTTGTTTGCTCGCTTCATGAGAGAGTCACCAGAAAACCAGGCCTATTTTATCGTTGCAGGAGAATCAGTAGTCTTGGGTATTATTTTGTTTGAGGAGACTACCTAGTGTTTGATTTCTCTGTGGACCGTCAGAAGTAATAGTTTCAAAAGATGCAGGTTATGTTGAGTATAAGGTGTTGGTGATCATATAAACCAAAATAAATTTGATAACAATCTCGTTTGATGAGTCAATTTTTAAAATTTCATTCATATCATCATAGATAATCACTAACACTGCATTAATGTTTGGAAAGGCACTGTGCACGCTAGATTATTATATATGAAAATAAAATCTAAGCACACACACAAGGAGAGTGAATTAAAAAAACTTACATGTATGCCTTAAGATTGCATAGCTCATTTTGAAAGAAAAATGTTAGTTGCACACATTTTGGTGCACATCTGCTCACATCCCTGCATAGCTAGTAAAATCAAAATGTAGATGTATACAAGTTTAGTTAGGACAACAATAATCATAGGGTGAAAACTATGCAAACTTAATGTAATGTGTGTAAATATGTAAGGATAACTTTACTCATTTTGAAAATGGTCTCAATAAAGAGAAAATTTTGCATAAACAAAAAACACTTAACTTGGATGCACTAGGTCAATCAAATTATTTATTATGATAGATACATTATAGTAAATAATTACTAATTATTAATTAATTATAATAATTATTTATTAATTAATAATATAATTAGTCTTGTGCACCTAATTTAGGTGCTCCATGTGAGAGATGGAAGTTGAGACTCATTAGACTCCTAATAGCACCACCGTCCTTCCTCTGCCAGCCAAACTGTCGGACAAAGATGGCTCCAGTTGGAAGGTGAAAGGTGCCGCTATGATCGAAAGGGTCTTTTTCTAAGACAAAGTCACTGGAAACAAGAATCCACTGCCCCCTAGAGAGAAGATGAATCTTCTGGAACGCAAACTTGCAAGGATCGAATTTGAAAAGGGCAATTGCTTAAAGCCAAAGCTCTTTCTAGAAAACAGAATCCTTTGGGAACCGAGCTCCCTAGACAAGATGCTTTGATCATCAAACTCTTGGGAAGAAACATGGTATATTTGGTAATGCAGGACAGACAAAGATCAACGTCGAAGACTACTAGTGGTTTCAAGGTTATGGACATGGATAATGGTTTCTATATGGTTAAGTTTGATCTCGATAAAGATCGAAGCAAAGTCATGAATGGAGGACCATGGATAATGTTTGACCATTACTTGTCAGTGAGAACTTGGTCACTTGAGTTCATGTCCTCAACTGTGTAAATTGGCAAAACATTAGTTTGGGTAAGATTTCCAAGCCTCAACCTTGTTTTCTATGACGAAAGCGGTCATCTTGCTCTAACAAGTGTAGTTAGTAGACCAATCAGGGTGGATATGAGAACAACTAACGTCGCTAAAGGTAAGTTTACATAGGTTTGTGTGGGAGATAGATTTGAATCAGTCTGATGTGGGTAAGATTTGGATTCAAGATCAGTGGCACAGGATTGAATATGAAGGTCTTCATATCATATGTGTTCAATGTGGCTACCACGATCATGTTACTCGCGAGTACAAGAGCAACAACAACATGGTGGTTACTCAAGCCAAAAGTGATGGTAACAACCAGAATGTGGCGGCCGGAAAAGATGGCAAGGTCACTACTGTCACCGGTAACGATCATGAGCATAATGTTAGGGAACCAGTTAATGCCAATAATGACTGTAATGATGTTGATCTGATGGAGAGCCAATTACATAGAGAATGGATGATCATATCTCGGGAAAAAAAAAGAGAGGATGAAACCACGTAAAGTTAATGACACTAAAAGTAATGGGGTCAACAGTCAAACTAAGGAAAACATATTTGCTACAATTCAGGAAACCCACGCTACGGATAAGGAGGAACCTATAATGTCTCCATTTTCTCAGGGGAATGGAGCTATTGTGAGAGATTTGAAAGTGCAAAAAATTGAGGCTAGGAAGGGAATCTCTTTGAAGAAGGTCCAACAAGGTGTTATAACAAAAGAATGGAAACCAAAGCCCATCAACTAATCTCACATTAAAACCCAACCCATCAAAACACATGACCAACCTCCTGAAGCTTTGGGGCTTTTTGGTGGCATGTGGGAGTTAGGAGTTAACTCTAGAGCTGCTAAACATGATCTTCGGCCAAGACGCAAGTTATAGGGTGATAAGGAACTAAAGGAGAACTTAGTTGGAGGCCTTTCTGGGAGAATTCTAAAAGTGCATGACGCTCCCAAACAAAGAAAGAATCACAATGTGGGCCTAGACAACATGGAGCTAACACTTGTTGCCATTCACTTACTTGACATTCCACAACAAAACCTTTCTTATGACAAGTTCAGGAAATTTTCTATCAAGACCAAAGTAAGGACTTATGAGGCAAACAATAACATGAGTTTTGCACCACCAACCTTAACGACACCTGCTAACTCTTATCTCACAACAACTAATATTCGGCCAATGGAGGGCAGCACTTTCCATTTTCATTTCGTTGATGAACAAGAAGAGAACCCACCTCAAACAGATGTTGGTTAGCATGCCACTGAGGAAGATTCTTCTGTAGAAATCTTACAAGAGACTCAAGGACTGATTGCACCTGAACTTATAAAAGATAACAGAGAAGTGTTAACGTGCATGACTCCATGATGGTGATACGAACCTTAGGAGTACCATAACACAAAAGCTAGCAATTGTAGTTGGAGAGCCTAAGGTCATATAAACCTCACACTAGAATCCCATACTTCCGATGTATGGCTCAAGTCTCATACCTTGCAATTGGATCCTAACATTCTACCACGCTCCGCAGCCCTGACACCCACGTAGGCTGGCTGTACACTAGCCCTCTGACTAGTCCTGGGAAAACACTGCAATGCCGGCGTCACCACCCGCGCCGCTCGTTTACAGCTGAGAGGCATGGTGGAAGGCTCTTATACCAATTGATACGAACCTTAGGAGAACCACACCACAAAAGCTTGCCATTGTAATTGGATCCTAACATTCCACCATGCTCCGCAGCCCCGGTGCCCACGTAGGCTGGCTGTGCACTAGCCCTCTGACTAGTCCTGGGCAAACATTGTAATATCGGTGTCACCACCCGCGTCGCTCGTTTGCAGCTGAGAGGCATGGTGGAAGGCTCTGATACCAATTGATACAAACTTTAGGAGAACCACACCACAAAAGCTAGTCATTGTAGTTGGAGAGCCTAAGGTCATATAAACCCCACACCGGAATCTCATACTTCCGATGTGGGACTCAAGTCGCATACCTTACAATTGAATCATAACAGATGGTTGATCGGGGCAAACTAACGAGCTAAATTTCTCCTTCCTTTTCTATCATTTGTTTACCATGATTGAGTTCAATGATTTTAAAATTATCCCTTGGAATGTGCAAGGTACGGATAACATAAGGAGTAGAAGATATACCAAAGAGTTGGTTCACTGATTCAAACCTGATGTGTTCATCCTCTTTAAGACCCATACTTTCTTCAACAAAGCTGCCAAATACTGGGAAAGGTTGGGGTTCCACCCTGTTAGTGTGGTTGAGGCTCAAGGTCACTCTAGTGGTATCTAGATTCTTAGCTCTAATGAAGACATTTCTCTGTCTGTAGTGGATATATTTCCCTAATATGCATCACTTCAAAAGTATCAAGAACTGGCAAGAAATGGATGTGTAGTGTTGTTTATAGTAGCCCCATACCCACCCAGCGAGAGGAGCTTTAGCATTATCTTTGGGGTCTCAGAGATAATGTCTCCTTACCATAGGCGTTGTTGGGAGACTTTAATGAGATCTTACTCTTTTCTGAAGTCTGCGGTGGGATTTACTCTACTATCAGAGCCTCGACTTTAGCCAAAGTTTTGGAAGATTGTGCCCTTGTTGATATGAAAATTATAGGTGGTATGTTCACTTGGTTTCGTCGAACCCAAGGAGGTTGGTGTATTTCTAAATGGCTAGATAGAAACCTTGCTGATTCATCTTGGCGTTAACACTTCCTTGAGGCATATATTGAGAATCTTGGCAGATTCCACTCTGATCACTTTATTCTCACCCTTCGATGTGGCCATTTATCTGAGAATGCTAGCGAGCGACCTTTCTATTTTTAGGCAGCCTAGACCATTCATGATGATTTTCTATTGTTGTTCAAGATGCTTTGCCTAGATATGATTGTCAGTTTGTTGATTATCTAGATAGGGTCAGAAGGGACTACATTTTCTTTAACAAAATGTCTTTGGAAACATCTTTCGGAGAAAGCATCATCTTGCTGCTAGAATATGCGGTATTGATGGGTTTTACAAGATTCTGACTCTCCTTCTCTCGCTTATCTTGAACAACAACTCAAGAAAGAATATGAGGACACCTTAGCTCAAGAGAAACTCTTATGGTACCAAAAATCCAAAGAGAATTAGGTGAAGTTTAGGGATAGGAACATAACCTTTTGCCACATGCAAACTGTGGTGATAAGGAAAAGAAACAAGATCCATGGCTTCCAAGGAAGTGACGGTCTTTGGTATTCAGATGACTCTGTCCTACAGAACATGGCTTTGAATTTCTACAAAAATCCTTTGTGTTATGAGGTTCCCATTGTTTTGAATGCCATTTAGGTTGACCAGATGCCCATGCTAAGTGAAAAGAGATGCAATACTTTAATCCAATCTGTTACTTTGGATGAAATGAAGCTTGTTGTCATGTCTATGAAATCCTTTAAAACTCCTAGGCCCGATGGCTTCCAACCTTTCTTCTTTAAATCCTATTGGGAGACTATTGGGCCAAACCTATGCAGACTTGTTCAAGATGTTTTTCTATATGGCAACTTTGATAGAAGATTGATTGATACCCTTATTGTTATCATCCCTAAAGTGGACCACCCAATGCAACTAAAGGAATTTAGACCAATAAGTCTCAGTAATGTTGCTTACAAAGTCATCACTAAGGTCCTTGTCAACCAAATTTGGCCCTTCCTTGATGATTTGATTGGCCCTCTTCAAAGCAGTTGCATTCCTTGGCGTGGTACAACAGATAATACTATCATAGCCCAAAAGGTTTTCCACTACATGCACAAGAGCAAGAGTAACAAAGACTATATTTGTTTTAAGATTGACCTCGAAAAAGCTTATGACAGAGTTAATTGGGATTTCTTACAGTAGACTCTCGTTGATTTGGGCTTTTCTCAGCAAACTATGACTCTCATTATGTGGTGTGTCAGGTCCTTAAATCTATCCATACTTTGGAATGGTTCTACATTGGATGGCTTTTCCCCCACCCGTGGCTTGCGTCGGGGTGATCCACTATCACCTTACCTCTTTGTCCTATGCATGGAGAAGTTGGCTCTTATGATTAGTAAGGAAGTTGACAAATGAAAATAGCTACTCATATAGCTTTCTAGGGTATGACCTCTTATCTCCCATCTATTCTTTGAGGACGATATTCTCATTTTCTGTAAAGTTAAGAGTAGCTAGGTTCGCCTGGTTAAAAGAATGTTGAAAGATTTTTGTAAAGCTTTAGGCTTAAAAGTCAATGTGCTCGTCTGCTATCTCTCGTAGGAAAAAAGAGGTCTTCACTAATATCTCCTCTTTTTGTTTTGCTAATGATCTTGGGAAATACTTGGGTTTTCTTTTTTTGAAAGGTAGGGATAAGAGAAGCGACTTTTATCCTATCATTGAGAAAATACAAAGAAGACTTTCCTCTTAGAAGGGCAAACTCCTAAACAAGCCTGGATGGGTTTGTCTCGCCAAATCTGTCCTCATGTCTATGCCTATCCATATCATGCAGATCTTGTCCATTCCCAAAAGTATGTGCAATCAAATTGATAAAACTTCTAGGATTTTCGTTTGGTGTGACAGTGAAGAGAAACGAAGACTCCATCTTGTTAATTGGGAGACTATCATAAGTCCTAAGCGTCATAGCGGCCTAGGAATTAGATAGGCTAAACTTTCTTATTCTTTTCTCCTTGGCAAGCTGGTTTAGAAAATGTTAAATAAAAAAGATAAGTTTTGGGTCCAAGTTCTTCCACACAAATACCTTAGGAGAACCAATATCTTTGAACATGAAGTTAAGCTTAATTGCTCTATTATTTGGAGAGGCATTGTTAAGACAACTAGGACTTTTAGATGGTTTTTTCTACCTCCTTGGCAAAGGTAATATGTCCCTTTGCTATGATTACTGGTTACCTCAGTCTAAACTTTGCAAGTTAGTAGATTTTATCAACATCTCAGATACCCACCTCCGCGTAAGGGACCTTTGGGTCAACAGTAATTAGAACTTTGAATCATTATCAACACAACTACCTACTAAAATTCAAAACTGGATATCAATCATTCTAATTCCCACGTTTAGCTCTTTTCATGATTCTCGATCTTATAGATTCAACAGCTCAGGAGAATATACTTCAGCTTCTAGCTATAGATGGCTATTGGATCAACATATTCAATGGAGATATGAGGCCTCGTGGTGTTGGGTATGGAAGCTTAATGCATCAGAAAAATATCAGTTTCTTCTTTGGTTAGCTCTGCATGATACACTTCTAACCAATGCCTTCCGACATCGTCGTGGTTTGAGCTTGTCCTCAACTTGAAGCAGATGTCATTAGCAAATGGAGGACTTCCTTTATTGCCTTCATGACTGCACCTTTTCTGGGGAAGTTTGGCTTTTCTTTGGCTTTGGCTCTAATCATAATTTATTTTATTCTGATGTTATCTCTTGGCTGTCTAGGTTTGCAAGTGAGAAGACTTGTTTTTTTTCCTTAATATCGCATGGTGGCTTTGGAGGTGGAGCAATGACCATTTGTTCTTTGAAGACAAATGGTCAAAACTGATGATCCTGCAAATGATACAAAATTCTTAGGCTAAAAATCCACGCAATTTGGCTACTACTACACCTCATTCTACTGTTGTCCCTAGATAAGTTAAATGAAAGAGACCATCATAGCACACCATCAAAGTGAACATAGATGGCAGTTACTTGGGATCCTCGAGATGGGTTGGCTTTGGAGGAATTCTCCATGACTCAAGTGGAAGTTAGGTGGCTGGGATCACTGGCTTCTTAGGCAATACTAATATCATTCATGCCGAGCTCATGGCCAAAAAGCTTGGTCCCATGTGTGCTTGGGACCTTGGCTTTTGAATGGTGCATTGTGAGACCGATTCAATGCAAGCCTGCATCTTATTACTGCTCTCATATCTCCCTTCTACCATGTTTATTTAATTGTCATTGAAGATATCTATGCTTTGCTAAGACAGTAGTGACAGGTCAAGATTACCCATGTCCTTCGTGAAGCCAATGCTTGTGCCTATTTCCTTGCAAAGCGTAGAGCTAACTCCAACAACAAACTAACCTTTTAGGATAATCCTCCTCATGGTCTTTTTGTCCATGTAATGACTGATTGCCTCAGTATCAGCTACACTCGTGCTTAGTCTTATTTCGTTGTCCAATGTACCAAAAAAAAGTAAGTGCTCCATATTTATGCAAGAATTTCTCCTCAATCGACCTAAATGAACTCACCTCGACAAGCAGTTCAAACGGGTGGCGACTGATGATATGATAATGTTTTGGAGCAATCAAGAGTACTATGAAAATAAAGTCTAAAAAGCAAACGATAAAAATAGCTATGTACAAATCTTTGTTGAAGTCCCTAATGCATCTTCTCCATCTTCTTTCAATTCAAGCTCTTTGATTGTCCTAGTCCCCCTCTTTTGAAGCAACTGCACCAAGGAAAAAGTGGAACAATAGCTCGTCCCAATGTTTTTACTTTGAAAAATGTTTATTACATACCACTTTTATTTACACTAATTGTTACATCACTTGATGTTACCAATTTAACAGTAATTATCACATGATATTAAATTAATTACTACTTGACGTTAATGTATTTACAAAATAAGTTAAAGAGAATATTTTTTATGTGAAAGTTCATTTGAGTGTTTTTAATGAGTTACTATCTAACCTGAAGGTAATTGTCATATTATATTAAGGTACTTATTACCAAGATTTAAGATTTTTACAAAGTCAATGAAAGAACAATTTTGGGATGTTCATTTGATGGGTTTGAATCAGTTACTACTTGACTTAAAATTAATTACCATATGATATTAAGTTAATTACTAATGAATTTTAAAATATTTACAAAGTAAGTAAAAAAATTTATATCTTGGGAGAAAATTCATTTGGGATTCTGAATAAGTTACTATCTAATGTAAAAGTAATTACATCTTATATTAAGCTACTTACTACTAAATTTTAGGGTTATTACAAAGTAAATGAAAGAGTATTTTTTGAAGGAAACTCATTGTGAATGTTTAAATGGTTACTACCTAACCTAAACACAATTATTATATTATATTAAGTTACTTATTACTAAACTTTAAGAATTTTACAAAATAAACAAAAGTGTAAAAATTGATGTAAACAAAAGTGGTCTTCAAAAGTCGGTGTTATTTTAATTTTTACTGGATTTCTATATTGGATTCTATATTGTTTTTATTTATTGAATAACCACGTGTTTCCAAAAATGAACCCATCATATTGATTTTTTTGACTTGGTTGTATTTAAAATCGATTAAAATTGAAAATAATTTAATTTAATTTGAATTAATTTAATTTTAAAATTAAATTTTATGCTCAGACCTTATTATAAAAAATAAAATTTAAATTAATTTACAAATTATTTTTAAGTTTAATTTTGATATACTGTAGTGTGATTTTTTTTACACCATCAAGTAAACATACATCACTAGTTAGGTGTGTAAATTGGTTCGATAAAAATCACTAATCCGAACCGAATCAATTTATAAAGTTTAATTAGTTCGGTTTAATATTATTTGATTTGAGCAAAATCCGAACCAAATAAAGTTTAATTTATTCATTTTCGAATTTGAAATTTCAAATTTAAGATCCGAGTTGAACCATATATATATATATATATATATATATATATATATATAATTTATGGCTTTATGTTGCAGTAATTTATTAATTGTTAATACTTAGTACTTATATTTTTTTGTTCATAATGTAACATTTATTTATTCATTTAATATATTGAAGATCACAACTTGACCCATGATGAATAATCTTGATACTTGAATTGACAAAGAAGTATTACTAGTCTTTCAAGCTTTTAAGGTAACATCTATAAGTACATTGATTATGATTGATTATTAAAATTTAGTATACACAAATTCTAACATTTTATTTGTTCTTATTGTAGGATGTAGATGAAGTTCAAAGATAAATTGAATTTGATGAATCATTTTTTTTTTATGTTTGGATTGAGTTTAGATTGAATTTGGATTAAGTTTGAATTGACTTTAGGGTGCTGCCCATTGTTATGTTGTGTACTTGTGTTTCATTTTAATTATGTTTAGACTTAATATGAGTGCTATTGTGTACTTATTTTTGTACTAGTATTCATTGTTATGTATTTTTTAATTATGTTTATTTATTTATACTTTGTCTATTTGTTATAATTTATAGTGTGTTTATTGAGATAAATAAGTTTAATTTTATTTCTAAATTTTTTTATAAGTTTATGATGTATTTTTTTCTATGGAAAGTTAATTATTTAACTAATTTTTGTGTAAAAAAAAATGGTCAACCCGATCACCCGAACCAAACTAATCCGTAAATGTTCGATTCAGTTTAATTTGAATTTAACTATCAAAAAACACAAAAACCGAACTAATTAATTTTGATTAGTTCAAATTTATTTTTCTTTAAAAACCGAACCAAACCGACCGATTACACCCCTATCACTAGTTAATACATATATGACTTTTGAAATAATTATTGTAAGAGTCAAACATTTTTATATTGACAATATATTCAAATTAAATTTTTTTTTTTATGTTTAAAACTTATTAAATAAAATTAATTTTTTATTTTATTATTTAATATTTTTACATTATAAAAAGTAAAATAAAAAAGTTAATGCGGATAAAATAATTTATTTATTTAAAATTAAATTAAATCCTAACAACTCTTAATAAATCATTTCATATTTAATAGAATTTCTAAATATAAAAAAATAAAATTCATAAATTTTAAAAATCAAATTATTTTTTATTTTTTTAAGATTTCAAACACAATTTCATTTATAAATAAATCATTTCTTACTTTTACATTCGAAACACAATTAAATTTTCAACCTAAGTGTTGCCCAATCTAAAAGCATTTTCTTTATTCTTATGGAGGAAACATAAAAAATTAAGTTCTATCACATATTATGCAGACGTTTCTACAGACTACCTTGATGTTCCCATGGACCATGCAGATTTGATAAGCTTGAGAGATGCTCTCCACATCTGAATAATTGGTTAGTGTACACGAAAAATGATCCGATAACATTTCAAATGACGAATTGGCTTTGAAACTTCCGTTCATTTTGTTCATAAAATGTTACTCGCACTACAATTTTTAACGAAAGAGGCTCAGCTTGCTAGATCACTGAATGAAACTAAATATCTGAGCATACACACAGGCTAAGTGAATAAAAAGCAGCATGAATGCCTGGGGATTATACTACAAATTACTTGAAAGTTTGCTTCAGTACGACCCCAAAAAGCCCAACTAGAGAGCCTTAATGTCCATCCGTGGATTTCTTTGATATTGCAATGACATTGAATTTAAGGGAGTCTGGATTTTTCTGGATCATGCTCTGTATAACTTTAGCTGTATCCTGTTGTAAATTTAGATGCATATTAGTAATTAAAAATAAAAGTAATGAAGGCAGATATGTAAGAAGAAAGGCAGCAAATCCAGCAACTTAAGACATGATTAAATAACTAATGTTAAGGACCAATTCTCCCAAAAACATAAGCTGTTAGATGAAAACTCATGAATGGTTTTTATCTAACATGCCCCCTCAGAGAACTCTTTGGGCTTGAAGTGTGGACAATGCATAAGCCCATCTTACTGTGTTGAAATGAAATTCAACTTTTATTTAGAAGTATGGGAGTGGCAAGGATCGAACTCTTGACCACTTAGTCGTAGAGACTTTAATACCATGTCAAAGACCAACTCTCCCAAAAGCTTAAGTTGTTAAGTGAAGGCTAATGAATGATTTTTATATAACTAACAAGAAGACCAAGGGTTGAAAATACCATGGCCAAGACTTAGCAGAACCCTCCAAATTTGAGGGGGCTGATAAACGGCACAAAGAAAAAGGCATTCACAGGCAGGTAAAGTTGGTGAACTATATGTGCAAAGATGTGGGCTGCCTGAGAAAGGTGGCAGCCACTGGCAGAGGGGAGTGAGGTTGAGGAGCAAGGGGAAAGGTGTTAAGGTGCTTCTCTTATAAGATTTAGGCACACAATCCCCAGCCTAATTTTCCAAACTCAAATTTAAAGCACCATCTATCTATAAAATTTCTCCTAAAAGGTGGATGCCTCAATCCAGGTAAAATGCCCGATCCACTTTCCCACAGAATCATGGCCATTGTTTCTTCATGCATCATTTAAATTCAAAAGCCTTCACCCTGGACAATAGAACCATTTGACAACAATATTATGGAATCTTTTCTCTCTATATGCATTTGCAAACCAAATAACATCCTTTTGCTGAATAGATGTCTTTAAGGAACAAAACAATCATAGCCTTAACATGCAAAGATATTTACCCTCAACAAAGTACTTGGTGAGGATGGACCATGAGATATTGGTCCTGACTTTATTCCATCAAGCTCATAAAGTTCACCTGCATATGACACAATTGCACAGAAATTAATCAGAAAAAATTCAGGCAACTGCAAAAGGGAGGAGGAGGAGGAGAAGAACTGAAAATTGATCTAATACAAGTACATGATCCCAAATAAGCTGGCTCCCATGATTTAGGGATTTAGGTTGCTTATTATTTTCTTCTTGTTGTTGCCATTGTATATCGGTATATTGCTTTGCTCTTTTTACAAACTCAACCACTCACTAAATTATAAAGAGAAACTACCTTCCACGCAAGTAAAGCAGATGAAATGAGTGTCCACATTATCTGATGCCTGCATTACAAATATTTTAAACGAAAAAAAAAAGGTAAGACGAGAGAGGAAACTATTTGAAATAAGCAATGTTTTGTGAAAAAAAAAATAACAAACTAATAATTTCGCAGTTAACATTAAGAAAAGTTTTCCACATATGTTAGATGAAGGGGCTTCAGATTTCACCAGAATTGCCATTCCTTAAATACTACAGGTTATCTAAACTCATTCAGTAACAGGGATCATCCTTACTTCCTATGATGAAAACAAAAGGCATTTATCAATTTTCCTAGAGGGAAGTACATTCTATAAACTATGACCTACCCCGAGATTCTTTCAACTAGTAAAAAGTTTTCATTGATCATCTACCACCAAACAACTGACAAAATCCTTCCACACATGCACCATTAAGCACTGTATATTCTGGCTACACCCAGTGGATCTTGTAGATTAGGTATTTTTCACCCATTTTGCTCCATCTACATGACTAAACTTGCATGGAAAGAAGCTTTAACTATCTCTTCATATATACAAAATGCAAATGCTTTTGATCCTTAATACATAGATTGTACATTGCCACATTGCCATGAAAATTTAGCAGTTTAGCCGCTTTACTTCTACCAAAACCACTATCGCTAGTTACCAAAAATTGGTCCAAGTACTGGTCCTGCAAACATGAGGCTACACACATTATGGACTGAATTAGCCATATATTACTATTACCTTGAGTGAATCATTTTGAAAGTTTCAAAATTGCAGCTTCTTCTAATTCTTTTTTTTTTAAAAAAAACTTTTTAGTCCCCTTTTTGGCCCACAAAAGTAAATCCTCATGTGCATGTAAGTCATACAACTTCAAGGAAGAGAAATTGAAGTAGGAACCAGGGTTTGACTCCAATAGGTTGGTATATGCTTGTAATTTTATATCTCATGTGAAATTAAATGGCCATTTGTATCCAATAACTTTGAGAAGATTCATCTTTGTACAAACTCAGTTACATAACAACATAAATTTGAACAGAGATTCAAATATATAGTCTAAAAAGCCAAATCTAAATTCCCAAGGTTACTCATCATACAATAACCTACAAATATAAATTACATTATATAAAGTCCCTGCTTAAGTATAACTTTATCACAACCAAAGAATAATAATAACAACTAACAAGTGACACTAAGAGCAAGATTGATCCAAATGCATTGAATTATAGTTTCAAGATTACAAGGCTGAACCTTAGATCACTACATCTGTATCATTAATACATCACATTATACCCCCCATTTAGTGTTGCTTTAAATTTAATCAATAAAACTACCTCGGTATCACCAGCAGTGGCTGCCACTAAATGAGCAACTTCCATCTCTCTGTCATTCTCAAGAAATACAGCACGCTGCAAGATATAAAAGTTAGAAAATGCCAAATGAGCATTATACTTAGCTGACCAATAATGTCAATTGCTTGCATTTGTGTAATATGAGAAAGAAAGAAAGAGAGGAGGTGCAGGTAGGGAGAAATAACCTGCAATGGGTCCAAGGTAGCAGTTGTTTTAAAGAACTTATCAAAGAATGACCCCTCAACTGATAACAACAAAAGCAACACGAACAGAATGAGAATTAATGGTTGATGCACTACAAATCTTAACTGAGGCAATGAGATTGTTGAAAACTTACCAAGCTTGACCTCAGAAGTTATGTTCCCAAGAGCATGAAGAAGCCCTATTGTACCACAAGCATTATCCACAGTTTGCTTCATAAAATACACTCTACTGCTATGTTCCTACACCATAACAACACATAAAAATCCTACTCAAGGCATGCAGCTAAATAATCAACGATACAAAGTATGCTACCCAAAATTCAGATTTATTGGACTATTGTTTAATAAAATAACGAAATAAGCTTGTAAAATGGTCTTACAATACAGAGGTAAAAACAGAATGCGCAATTCTTCAAAGCTGGGAAAATGAATACTCACAAATAGATGAGAAGATTATTTAAATAGATATGTCCACTCACCTTTTTTTCATTTTCCTGTTGCAACCTCTCTTCTTCAGTCTGATAAGAGATAAAACTTTCACAAAATCAGAAGAAACACATACGAATATGAAATGAAAGTATCGAAGTAATTAAAAAAAACCACAAAAAGAGAGGGAGATATATAATAAAGAGTAGTATGAAAATAACCTTGGTGGTAAGGGGATAAAGAAAAAGCGCGGCAAGAACAGGCTTTGGAACCATTTCCAAAAGCTCTTCATCTAAGCCGTAAACATCATAGCACTCAGCCTCATCCTCTGGAAGGCCAAGACCCCAAAGGAACTGCAATTCACCAAAAATAACAACTAGAGACTTAAATTATGCATGCTGCCAAGTTCACTTTTATCCAGAAACCGAAAAAAAAAATATTGTAAGACCAAAAAATGAAAGACAAAAAAAAAGGGGCAAGTCGAAAACAACAACCAAAAAAGATTCTTCTGTAAAATTTGTTATAAGGGTATGTCTTCAAATTACTATCCTAATCCCAGGCATCATTCAAAACTTCCTCTTTGTAACAAAATAATAATAATAATAATAATAAAGAGGGATTGGGAGATCGATAGTGATAAAGATGAAGAAGGATGAGAGGGAGAACCTGGCTCATGACGTCAGGGTTAGCTTCAAGAGGAAGCCACCTTTTCGCATAAGTTCTTTCGTCTAAGGTGGCCATTCTTCGCTTCTTTCTTTCTAGTTTCTATTACTGTGTTATGCTTATGCCTATCGATGCTCTTCTTCGAAACCCTCAACGAGCAGGGAACAAAATTTTAGTGAACTGAAGAGACCATGTACATAGTCAAGTTACGTGGACCTTAGTGGGCCTATGAGAAACCCGAGGTTTCAGCAAGTAACTCTGCCAAGAGAAACTCAGCCCATTTCGAAAGCTCTCTTTTTTTTTTCCTTCTAATATTTCTTACAAAATAATTATAATTAATGAATTTAACTTTAATATATTGTTCATATAAAATTTTTTATATTATTTTCTAATCTCATATTGATAAATTATTTAATAAATTTGATTATGTTAATAACTATATAATATATCAAATTTATTAAATAATATGCTTAATGATAAAAATACAATAATAGATTAAATAAAAATACACTGAAACAAGAGAATTTGATATATATATTTTGTACTATTAACTTCAAAATAGTAATTCTAAGTATTTGTTGAAATACAAAAAAAAAATTAAAAAAAGAAACTACAAAAGAAATGGCTCAATCCAAAGATTGAGTCCCAAGCCTAAGGAAATGCCTACCTCTAAATTCTTCGCTCATTAATTTTCTACTTATCTCTTTTGTCCTCTTCTCATATATATTTCCACTCGCGCCCTTTTCTTTTTTCCCCAATCAGCACCCTTTGCCACGTAGGTAGTTTGTTAGATGAAGTCACAATATGTCCCATGCTGTCTTGGGATTAAATCCCCTAAGTCTCTCCCTAAAATACCCCTTCAATAGTCGTAGGGGTCTCTATCAATTAACAATTCATTAGTTGCAAGTGTAAAGTCAAGAGGGATTGTTTGGTTGGAATATAAAATTTCCCTATAAATCTTTATTGAGGTTGGTGTTTTATCTTAATTTTAGAATGAAAAGAATTTTTCTTCCTTTTAAACTTTTTCTCTACCAAAATATGATACAAATATAAAACTTTTTTACACCTACGATGCAACAAAATTAAATTCATAATCAATTCAATATTTCAAGGAAAAAATAATTAATTCAATAAACTTACAATTCCAATGGTCAGAAGTGGGATAATATAATGGAATTTGTGTTTCAAGCAAATAAAACAATTTTTTTCAGAATTTTAGTTTATACATATAAAAAGTATTTTATTTTTGTTGGTAAAAGTGATATTGGCTTCTCTTATTCATGTTATAATTATGTTGATACAATTAATAAAAAAAATACTATAGATTTTACAGATCAAAAAAAGAAAAAATACTCCAAATTTTAGACAAACCCGCTCAACACAAAAGAAAAGATTGGTGCCTTGAGATCCCATTGTTGAAAATTGAGGTGAATTGGTGATATCATTTAAACTCAAGTGTGTGTTTATACATAGCCATTCAGGAACTTTGACCACCACCAACCTTGGGTTGTTTTGTCAAGTTCCTTTGGCTAAACAAAAAAGAGTTGGAGGAATTAGTTTTGCTCTGGATCATATCACGCACTTCATCGCTTATGTGCTACTCTCCATGGCAGCGCTGGGTACCATTTGCTGGCTTTTAAGGACGAGAGCATTCCTGGAAATCATAAAGGGTGAATGTATCATTGAAATACTTTTTTTTTCTTTGTTACAGCATCATTGAAACCCTTTAGCCTATCAAGTTGATAGCGTCACCATCAGCTATTGAATAGTAATATACAGGTTCATAAGGGTTGCTGGTTTATCCATATGAACTTGAATCTTTGAGCTGAATCACAAGTGTATACTATAAGTTCCCAACCCGATTAATTTATTGCCTGTAAACATCTGAAAGAAAATTTTCAATCGTTAGGCTAAGGAATTTTTTACAACAATAAAACGAATGATGAGAAAAAGCTCAAAGCCAATTCATTGAAAAAAGAAAGATGAAAATTATTGCTTCATTGGGAATGCAGTGTCTCAAGGTGCATGATTTTAGATACACTTGTCAGCTGTCTGGGAATTTGACTGTACTCAAAGGGGGACAGACTGTCCCCAGCAAACTGTAATAACAATTCCTCATCTAGTAGGTTGCCTCCAGGCACTAGATCTCTCTAATCACTACATGGTAGACATTCATCTCTAGCAACATAGACATGGAGATAATCAGCTGAATACTGCTCCCTTCACTCACCATTATATTTTGGTTTCCGCTTCTCAGCAAACGCAGCCAAGCCTTCCAGTCGATCTTTAGTATTCAACACCTGATCATAGCAATCTTCTTCCAAAACCAAAGCTGATCTTAGATCAGTCTCAACTCCCTCGTTAATAGCTCTTTTAGCCATCCTTATAGCTACAGGACCCTGTTAAAAATTTAATGTAACTCAATAACATACAAGTACAACAACCAAGCCTTATTTCAAAAACCAAATTTTAATAAAAGAGAAGGACTATTTTATTTTGGTAATTTCACACCTAAAAGTAATTTTACTTTATACTATCCAAGAAACTCAATCTCACAAAATTACTTTTAGGTGAACATTCTCAAACACAAAAATATTATTTGATAATTAATTCTTCCAGAATACATTCTATTCAAAAGTAATTTTGGACACATTACCCAAATATGCTCTCGATTTGCACATTCGGATAGATTACCGGGGTCAATTGCACCAATCAAATCATTTGTGGGGCGTTAGCACAGGAAGTAAAGTTTTTTGTTATGTACTTATAACATGAGCAATCTTTTTCTTTTTCTTAATAGATCAATTTTGAAAGAATAGAATGAAAAATCAACATCTAAAAAAATCAGTCACTGTCATTTATATATGGACATTCTATTAGAATATTTGAAAAATATCTCATAATATATTTATTGTATCTTAAAATATTTTAAATAATTTATTAAGAATTTTTTTTGTATTTATTATTCATGATTTGTTTCCTTATTTAATTAAAATTAAGAGTCTAGTATTAGTATAAATAAAAATATTAGATTTGTTTTCTGTTTCACATTATTATAACATCAAATCAATATCAGTTTCATATTATTCATTAGCTTATTTCTCTCTTTTCCTCTTTCCTACATAAAACCTTCCAATTCAACACCGTCTTCATCGTCAAACTCGTCTCACTCTCCTCTATCTAGATATATCCTCACCTTGACCAATCGTGCACTAAGTTATTGCGTACCTTTGCTCAAAGGGGTTCAAGTGTATTGGGGTTTCTGTTTTTGGCCATTGTACACTGACTCATGGTTGTTTCACCCTCTTTCCAGGTACCTTCGCCGTTTGTTTGTCTCACCACACCATCTTTGACCTCCATGTGGTTGTTTGGCTTCCTTGGGCTGCATTATGCCATGTTTGACACTTAGATAGTTGGTCTAATTGTTGTTTATCGGAATTCTTTGTGGTTGTTAACTATGGTTTTGGCTACTATTTGATTCTTTTCCAATGCTAGCTCAGCATTGAGGGGGAGACTGGAATAAATCCGTCTCAACATATACTTCAATGCTAGTGTTTTTCATGCCGTTCTTTTCCCACTAATGGATCATACTAGTGGCTTCTCTTCCTACTGACGATCATTCCAGTGGTGACTCCTCTCCCACGTATGAATCATATTAGTGTTGACTTTTGTTCCCATCGACGATCATTCTGATGGTAACTTATATTAGTTATGACACTTATGTTGGTTATAACTCACACAAGCTCAGCTCTTTGTCCTAGATGCTCTAGCCCGGTTCTTTGTCCCAAATGCTTTGGCCCCAGCTCTTTGTCCTAGATGCACTGGCCCCATCTCTATCTATCTAGATGCACTGGCCTCGTCTCCGTCTCTGTTCCAGAAGCAGTTGCCAGCTACCATCGTCCGTCCCAACCACTATCACATTATCACATTGTTTAACTATAACAAGCTCAAGCTTACGAAGTTTTAGCATGAGGGAGAGTGTTAGAATATCTAAAAAATATCTCATAATATATTTATTGTATCTTGAAATATTTTAGAGTATCTTAGATAATTTATTAGGGATTTTTTCATATTTATTATTTCATGATTTGTTTCCTTATTTAATTAAGATTAAGAGTCTAGTATTAGTATAAATAGGACTGTTGGGTTAGTATTTTGTATCACATTATTATCAGACCAAATCAATATCAGTTTCATATTATTCATTAGCTTATTTCTCTCTTTTCCTCTTTCCTACTTAAAACCTTCCAATTCAACACATTCAACGGCACAAAAGGCCAGATCCCTACATTTCTAAATGGCATAAAGCACACTATATCACTTTCAGCATGATATATTTCCCACGTAAATACCTTCTGATTGATATCTCGAGCAATTGCAAGTGCCTTTGAATAAGCTTCACCAGCAGGAACACAGTAATTGACAAGACCTGTACCAAAGGACGCTTATGCAGCTATATATCATTGATATTAGTAGGAGAAAAAAACAAGTAGTGGTATGCTTTATTAGTGAAAAGGAGTGGGAAAAAGTTAGTATTGTTTTCTGATAGAAACTGGTAATTATAACTAGTATATAAACTGAATATGCAAAGTATATTGATATATCCTCTAGAGAATTGTTCTCAAAACAGAGAATTAAAATACAATACTTAGTATCAGATTACAACAAAGAAAGAGAAGACTAGAAAGATAGAAAAGGTGGTTACAGGGTGGTTTCCTCCAAGAATTTGAGAGCTTGGTCTCTCCCTTCCAATTCCTACTAAATAACTGCCTAACCTCCCCACCCTTCCCTTCCTCTATTTATTCAAAAGACAGACATGACAAGCTTATAGACACGAAATAATAATAATAATAACACATACTAATAATAATAACTCTGACAAATTTAATTATAATAACCGACAACACTAATTTGGCCTAGGTCTCCTCTTATATTGTTTACTAATAAGAGGTCTAACAATACTCCCCCCAAAAGAGTCACCTTGTCCTCAAGGTGAAAAGAAGGAAATTGCTCCATGATAGTTGCAACCTTGGTTCCCAAGTGGCTTCGAAATCGGGAAGATCTTGCCATTGAATTAAAACTTCAAGCATTGCCACCAACCGTGTTGCGAATGTACCTTTGACTTCAAATAGGGGAAAACTTGTAATTCTAAGTCATCGAAAAGCACCGGTGGAAGGGGTTGTGGTGTAGTCGATGGAGATAGAGCTTTCTTCAACAAGGAAGCATGGAATACAGGATGTATTTTGCTTTCTCAGTGGAAGAGCTAATTTAAAAGCTACTTGGGCCAATTTGTTTAACAATCTGATAAGGTCCATAGAAACGAGGACTTAACTTTTCATTCCTCTTTTTAGCAAGAGATCTCAACCTATATGGTTGCAATTTCAAGTAGACCCAATCACCTATGCCCAATGTAACAGGGCGCCTGGATTGATCTGCATAAGCCTTCATTTGAGCCTGAGCCTTCACCAAATTTCCTTTCAAATCATGAAGAAGTTGGTCTCTATCTTGAGTCATCAAATTGACTTCCTCAACCACTGATGGAATAGTAGCCCCCTTGAGCAAATGAGGAGGTTCTCGGCCATAAAGAGCCTTAAATGAGGTTAGTTTCAAGGAAGTATTGTAATTGGTATTAAACCAAAATTCAGCTCAACTCAGCCATTGAGGCCATTGTTTGGGTCTAGTCCCTGTAAGGCATCTTAAATAAGTCTCCAAACATCTGTTTACCACTTCAGTTTGTCCATCCATTTGTGGATGATAAGCAGAGCTAAACTTCAATTGGGTACCTGCCATCTTAAATAATTCAGACCAGAAATGACTAAGAAAGATCTTGTCCCTATCAGACACAATGGTTGAAGGAAACCCATGTAATTTGATCACTTCTCGGATAAAGATTTCAGCAACATCCTTAGCAGTAAACGGATGACTAAGGGCCGTGAAATGAGCATACTTAGTTAACCTGTCCACTACTACCAAGATCACATTCTTGCCCTGAGCTTTAGGTAGTCCTTCTATGAAATTCATAGACACATCAACCCAAATCTGTGTAGGTATAGGGAGTGGTTGTAATAAACCAACAGGAGACAAAGCCTGATATTTATTCAATTGACAGACCTCACAAGTAGCAACATAGTGTTTAATGTCCTTTCTTATTCCTTCCCAATAGACAATGGCAGAAAGTCTCTTGTAGGTTCGGAAGAAACCCGAATATCCCCCTATGGCCGAATTATGAAACTCTTTCAAGTGTATAGGGATTCTAGAAGATCCTTTAGGCAGCACTAGTCGTCCTTTATAAAACAGCTTCCTGTCTTGAAAGGTAAAACCTAGATGAGAGGCAACATCTTGCAACAAGTCTTGAATCACACCTTGCAACCGGGGATCATTTTGAACTTCTGTCTCCCATGCTTCCAATTCATCAAATTGAACTATGGATAAAGCTGTATAAGTCATCCTTCTAGAGAAGGCATCTGCAACACCATTTTCTGTTCCAGGTTTGTATTGAATCTCAAAATCTAACCCCATCAACTTAGAAGTCCACTTGAATTGTTCTTTACACAAAACACGTTGATCTGTGAGAAATTTGAGGCTTTTCTGATCAGTAAGAATAACAAAATGTCTGTCCAAAAGGTAATGTCTCCACTTCTGAATAGCCATTACAATAGCCATCAATTCCCTCTCATAAACTAATTTGGACTGTGCTTTATTTGATAAAGTCTGACTAAGAAAAGCCACTGGTCTCCTTTCTTGTAATAGAACTGCCCCCAAACCCTTATTTGAAGCATCGGTCTTGATGGTAAAGACCTTAGAAAAATCTGGAACAATGAGAATAGGCAAGGCTGCCACCACTTTCTTTAATTGTTCCAAGGCTGCCTGTGCTTCCGAAGTCCACTGAAAATTGTCTTTCTTCAAAAGTTGTGTCAAGGGTTGAGCTATCTTGCCATAATATTTCACAAATCTCCTATAGTAACCTGTAAGGCCCAAGAATCCTCTCAAAGCCTTAATATCTTTTGGTGTAGGCCAATTCAACATAACATCAACCTTCTTAGGATCTGCTGCCACCCTATTAACGGATATGATATGCCCAAGATACTCAAGTTGGGTCTGCCCAAAAGTGCATTTCTTCCTATTGGTAAACAATTGATGCTCCTTCAATAGTGCCAGAACTGCTTGTAAGTGCCTGCAATGTTCTTCCATAGTTTTGCTATAGACCAAAATATCATCAAAGAAAACTAGGACAAATTTTCTTAAAAAAGGTCTAAGCACTTCATTCATCAAGGATTGAAAGGTAGAAGGGGCATTAGTGAGTCCAAAAGGCATAAACTCATAATGCCCTTCATGAGTTCTGAAAGCAGTTTTAGGAATATCTTCTTCTTTCATTCTATTCTGGTGATAACCAGATCTAAGATCTAACTTTGAAAAAATTGTTGCCCCGCCAAGTTCATCCAATAATTCATCAATAATGGGAATAGGAAATTTGTCAGGCACTGTAATTTTATTTAAAGCCTTATAATCCACACAAAAATGCCAGCCCCCGTCTTTCTTCTTTACCAAAATAATTGAACTAGAATAAGGACTGACACTTGGTCTAATGACACCAGAATTAAGCATATCATCGACTAACCTTTCAATCTCATTTTTCTGATAATGTGGATATCTATAAGGCCTGGGATTTGGAATGTTGACTCCCTCTTTAAGAATAATTGCATGATCATGTCTTCTAGATGGAGGTAACCCTTGTGGTTCCTGAAAAACTTCTTTATACTCAACCAAAGCTGCTTCTAACCATTCAGGTGGTGATGTATTGCGGTCAGATTCGTTTTGTAAACTTTGATACTGCAGCAGAAATCCTTATCCTTCATTATTGAGTGTTTTGAGAATTGATTTGAAGGAAGCTTGTGTACGTGACAATTCTGGTTCTCCCTTTAATACATGAAAACCTCCATCTTTGGGAACTTTAATGATTAATTCTTTAAAGTTGGCTCGGATTTCATCCAAACTAGATAACCACTCCATTTCCAATACCATATCCACCCCCCGTAATGCAAACATAAAGAAATCTTGTTGAATTTCCAGCCCTTGCACCAGCAACTTCAATTGAGGGCACACCCCTTCACAAGGAATCTTTCTTCCATCTTCTACTTCCACCATATAAGGCAAAGTATTATCCACTTGCAAATTCTCTTCTCTCACTAAAAAGGAAGATATGAAACTGTGGGAAGCTCCACAATCTATCAAAACTACCACTTGCTTGTCACACAATTCTCCCCATAACTTAATAGATTTCTTAGAAGTGATCCCTGCAATACTATACAAAGACAACTGCAGAGATTTCATCTCCATTTCAGGTTCTTGTTCCTCGGATATCTCCTCCTTTTCATCAATATGTTAAAGAGAATTAGTACACAGCATACCCAGGGATTATAGCGAGTCCTGTCTCTGGCAAACCCATCAGAGCATCTTCTCCTTTGCCATGAAAGAAGAAACAAGTAAAAAAAAGTCTAATACTTGCATCACACTCTAAGCATCCAAACTATCCTACAAACAAATAGAACCAATTTACAAAAGTACTGCATATTTAACTACCACATATTCGAATATCACATGCCAGAGCCATTTCAAGTCCACCACCAAGTGCTACTCCTTCAATAACAGCAATAGTTGGTACACGAACAGCCTGAATAATGAAAACAAATATTATGCTAGTTTCAAGGAGCAGTGTTGCCAAAGATGGGAAAACAGAGGTGCTATGAAATAAGCAAAGTACAACCAAAGCAAACCAAAATTTCTTTTTAGTACCACACAAAGACAAATTATAAGTGGAACAATTGAGGAAATACACCCCCAAAAAAAAACCTAATAAGATGGCTGCACTTTACTAGAAAAGGATGTAACTGGAATAGAACTAAACACCTACATTGCATGATGCTTCATCTGCCACTCATTCATAAAATCAAGTTGATAAGTACACAACTATTATAATGTAAATAATTGAATGATGTGAACTAACCTCTATAAATGAGAATGTGGAGCGAAGAGAATTCACAAAAACCTTAACCTCTGATTGATTCATGGTCCTGCGCTCCTGCAATCCGAGAAACATAAAACCTTTAAACACACAGGTGACTCTGGTCTAAGAATATAAGAAGCAAAAGTAAACCTACACTAGCTTGCCTGACAGCAAGAATCCATTGTTGGTTTGATTGACTTAAGAGTGTAGATTTTGTTTAGAGGTTACTATAGGTGATATGTTTCAAGGTGGATGGTTTTGGCTTATCTGTTCTATGTGATGTTTAGGAGGTATAGGTTTTGTGGTTGTTTTCAAGTTATTTTGTTGGTGTTTGAGTTGAAAGAGATGTTATGTTTGTGTTTGCTTGAAACAGGTAAGTTTTTATTTGTTTTTGGGGATAGGAGTTTGCTGCTCTGGTCATTCAATTCTTTATTTGTGGTAGAATTTGTGTTGGAGGCTTGTTTATTTGTTGTGGTTAGAATTTGGGTTATTAAATTTTGTTTGGGATTTTCTAGTTAGTGATACTTGGGGTTCACTTGGTTTGAGGGTTAGTGTTGTATTGAGTGTTGTGTGTATTTTGTAATGAACAAAAACCAATGGCCAACTCAAACAAATCAAACAATTTATAATAGTACAATAATATTATTCAACTACATTGGAACACAGATAAAATCATGAGTTAACCCTTATTTTCATCCATCAAATATTCACATGTCATCAATTTAGTCTCTCAAAGATTCAAGTATCATTAGATTAGTCTTTCTACCGACATGTGCATAACATGAATGCTTAGGTGGCATTGTCACGTGCCACATGAATGTTTAAGTGGCATTTAACGAGTCACATAAGCACTTAATGTGCTACGTCATATTTTGTTAAAGGGGTTTATGATTAAAGGTGACAAAAGGGTGGTGACACTTTTAATTATTAAAGGACTAAAATGATGATACAAATCTTTGAAAAAATAAAGTGATAACATGTGAATCTTTGAGGGGTGAAAATAGAAGTTAACTCTATAACATAATATTCATAAAAATAAATTTGGATACTGAAAAAAGTATTAAATGTTTTTTCAATGAATAAGTAGTTAAGAAACACAGATACAAATATATGATACAAATATGACGTTACATCAATATGCGAGATATGACAAATTCTAAAAATTATAGACCATAACAAGACTAAGATATAATATATAAAATTAATATAATATTAATATAAAAACACAAGTTTTAAAGTAAAGTAAGGGTAAATTTCACATTACTCCACTAAGGTTTAATCTTTTGGATAAAACTTAGATAAAGTTTTTTAAATACTTATGATATTTTTTTTTAATAAAAATATGATGTGTATATATTTTTTTACAACTTATCAATAAAAACTTTTAAAAAAATGATGAAATAACTAAAAAATAAGATATATATTATATTTTTTTAGAATATAACACCACAAACACCTAAAAAAATTTACCTAAATTTTATCCTTTTTTCTATCAATCAGATATTTTCTTTTAACTTTATTTCATTTTTACTAACAAGGTAAGGGAGCCGTGAGTGTTGCACGTTTATGAACAGTTTTGTTAAAAAACAGTCCACGTGAAATAACATTGCTCTATGTAATTTACATTTAAATTAAAAAATCAATGTTTCATAAGTTAGTTTTAATTAATGTATATATAATAAAATACTATTATTTATCTAATCAATGTGATATCATACTTGTATTAGCAAAAAAATTCAATTACTAATTTAAAGATACAAATTAAAAGTATTTAAAATATTTGAGAAGTATCTAATATGATACCTATTGAATATTGATATAATAATTATTTTAAATATCAATCCTTTCTAAATAGTAAATACTTTCCATTAATAGTTTTATTTAATGAATAAATTCTCCCAAATACCTAAAAAATTACAAATGTTTTTAATATTTTTAATATATTATATACTTCATTTTATTTATTTGAATTAATGTAAAAGTAATTCAATTGATATGACCAAAAATAAAAAAAGTAGTGTTATTAATCCAAGATTGTTTAGGACATGACGGGTTGAAAAGGGCGTGTGTATGGGCTACGACCTCCTAAAAAAATAAAAAATTTATTAAATATTTATAATATGAAATAAAAGTTAAAATTTGATGAATAAAATTTTTCTAATGATAAATGTTAATATTAAAAGGTTATTTTGCTAAAAGGTTTAAAAGAAGATAAGTGAGGTCTATCAATCTCATTTTTACGTGAGTTTTGACAATTAGGCTGCTTCTAATATTAGGTAATTAAAATTCTATAACTATAAGAAAGTATTTTTAAATTATAAAAAAAGAAATAATTTATTTTTTAATTTGTCTCACCGTCTCCCAAGCACCCACACAACATAGTACAAATGCATAAGGATTATAATTCTTCATTCATTCAATGAAAGTAAAAGACCTCTTTCGTGACCTTTTGGTAATTATATAACTGAGTTGTTATTTGTTTCAATTTGAATTGTTTCAAAATTGATTGAAATTATCTATATGTTCCTTCTTAACTTTGTTGTAAGTCTCCATCTCTTATTTTTTAAAATTTTCACCTATCTAATATTTTATTAAAATTATGCCTTGTTATTTTTTAATTCTTCATTTTTGGTTTGGTATTTTGTTAATTGACCTATATTTTTGCTTTTAATTTCTTTTTATTATAGTTTATATTATTTATTTTAGGGTAAATTTTTGTTTTTTTCTAAAAAATAGATAATTTTTTAAAATATATACACATATGATTTTAACAGTAAAATATATGTATTTTGAACAAAATATCATGCTCAACTTTAATAAAAATATTATATATTATTTTTTGTACTATTATATAAATTTTATTGATAAATATTATAATATAATTTGATAATATAATTCATAATTTTTTATCTATCTACTAAATATTTTCTGTATAGGAAACATTTAATACCCATATCATCAATACTCATTTGTCTTATGATTTGACTAATAATAAAAGGAAATTCATTGAAGTTTCTTTTAAGGAAGATATTAACCAAATACAGCCTATAAGTGATAGGTCTCTTCTAAAGGATATATCATTTATTTCTTTTTACCTGTTGTTTAAAATAATCGTGCAAAGATAAAGAAATATATTAAATAGTTTTGGATACTAAGATATGTAATTACATTTGATTAGATAATTATTTTTTAAATATCCAAAATCATAAATAAGGGCACAATTAAAAGAAAAGAAATAATACTTCATTTATTTTTTAAAATGAAAAATAAATTGAAACAATAAAATTTAAAAGATAACAAAAAAAGCGGCATATGTATTATTTAATTAATAAATTAATAAATCCTCATAATAACTAACACAATATTAAATATTACCAACGTATTAAATTTTTTGATTTTTTAATTTTATATTTTATATTTTAATTTCTTAATTAATATGGACTCATTAATAAATACTTTAAAAAAAATTTAATTACTTTCTTATTAGCAATGTTTCTAATTTTGATTTATTTCCTTATATATCTTGAATGAATTCCTTAATAATATTTAGTTAATTCTTTCATTAAATAATATATCCATTATTTATAAAATTAATTTTTATTTATTTATTTGTCATGTACTTAATTTTTTTCATTAATTGATTTCTTTCCCTGTTTGGATTCTGAGCATAACCCAAAAAAAAAAGAAGAAGAAGTGAAAGACTTTTTTTTTCCTGCATTCATAACTTTCTTTTTCAAGGTTTCTGAGCTGATAATAACACTAGAGGCCCAACTCATCTTGCTTCTAACAAAGTTGTGTTGTATGTATTGACTTTTTTAAAATTAGGTGCTTGGATTAATTTATTTTAGGATTTTTTTTAAAGAGTGTTCTAAGGATATTTATTAAAGTTTTAAAATATGAAGTTTTGCATAAAAAATAGAATATTTGATGCATTAGTAATTGAAAAAGTTTTATTTTTTATGTAAAATTTCTTATTTTGAGTTTTTTAACAAGTATTTTTAAGATATTCGTTAAAAAATCTTTCATTTTATATTGAAAAAATTATAATTGAAATACTTTAAAATTATTTTTTGACTGAAATTTTTTTGTATTATAAAATCTAATTCCGACAATTGCTAATTTTGTATGGATAAAATTTAGATAATATTCTTTAGATGATTGTGATGTTGTTCTTGAATAAAAAATATGACATGTATATTATTTTTTATATCTTAACTATGAAAACATTAGAAAAGATAATGAGATAGTTAAAAAATAATATACATATTATATTTTTATTAAAAAATAATATCACAAGCATTTAAAATAAATTTTATCTAAATTTTATTTTTTCGCATTTTGGTTCTATGATACAATTAGTTTGAGCTTGTATCAATGAGTCGTGTTATTCATACATGGACTTTTAATTCTGATTTTCATAGAATGTGTAATTACCTAATTATCTAACTAATTTAACCACATAGAGCTTGTTTGGAACACTTATTTTTTTAAAATAAACACTTATATTTATTACAACAAGTAATTCAGATACTCCACGGTAAAAGTCACCTATAAACATAACTTGAGAACCAATTTTTGATATGAGAGAATTTTAATATGGACTACTCTAAGATAGTTTATGAATAGATCAAATACAAATCAATCAGTGATTTATTATTAAAATAAATCAATAACTAAAATTAAAATATTAAATTCAACTAATAATATTTAAATTCATATAAAAATTAAAATAATTTTTTTTATGAATAACTATATATAAAAAAATTTACAAATTTTAATGAATAAATTTTATATATATTCAAATTTATATATAAATACTATCAAATAAAAAATAATAATTCATCCTTAAACCTAACAAAATAAGTCTACAATAACATTCTCATTTGATATGAGTGGTTTTAACATGGATTATATATGTAATCAAAGGTCCATGCATAATTCTTGTTAAATGAGCCATTGGAACCTGGTAATAAAGTAAAAAGAGAAAATAGAAAATGGCATAATGACCCCTCAATATTAATGATATTATGAGCACAAATTATTGAAAAGAACACCCCAAGTGAAGTATCAGCTCCATCTTTTCTTTTATTTTCTTTCATTTTGCTGTATCAGTTTCGTTCAATTCTCTCCTAGTCTCTCTATCAAAAAAGAAAATTAATTCCTCTCAATTTTCACACCTACTTCCTCATTTTATTTCAATCTATTTAACAATTCCTCGAAATTCTCTCATTTTCACTAAAGTTAGAGATGATAAAATTACTCATACTTATGAAGATTCACAGGTAGGGGTGTCAAAATGGGTCAGGTCCGATGGACCGGCCTGATATGTTCAACAAAATGAATGGATTGAGCTAACAAAATGTTAGTCCGAACTTTCACGTACTACAATTTAGTCTGAATTGAAAGCCAGAATAAGTAATGCACCGCTTTTTTACACTACATATGGCTAAATAAATTAAAATTTGGGTTGGTAAAATACCAAATTGAAATTTATGTCTTTAAAAATGACCAACCCGAAATTTCTGAAACTTCGAATGGGTCGACCCATTTTGACACCCCTATTCACGGAAATTATCTATGATGAGATGATATTCGTATAATAAATGAGTGGCGGGGACAGCAATTATAGTACTCGCCTCGAGAGTACCCATAAACCCATTAAATATACATTTTTATTTAATATATATCATATGAGAGGGGATTCACTTACACTTGGTGTAAGTAAAAATGACTTACACCCAATCTTATACCCTTCATTTTATTGTAATCCTGTGACTACCATTTATCTCCTATCATAGCCACAAGATCACAATAAAATAAAAGGTGTAAGATTGGCTGTAAGTTTTTTTACTTACACTAAGTGTAAGTGGATCTCTTCCCATATCATATATTATAATTTTTTCTTTTTTTACTTTAAGATGAAATGAAAATATATATATTTTTATTATTTTAAAATAAATTTTTTTATTGAATGAATCCATAATAATAAAATTTGTTAAAAAATATATATATTATTTATATAATAATTATTTATATAAACTGATTATTATAAAATATAATTAAATTTAACTTGTTATTTATAATATTCTTTTAATTTCATAAAAATCTTAAATTGTTAAATAAAATTGTAAGACGTGGTATTAAAATTTATTTTTTAAATATTTTTTTTATAATTTTTAAGATTTTATTTTAAATTATTAAATTTACTGTAAAAATCACAAATAAATACTTGTGACGGAGGCGCTAGAAGCACTCCGGCCAAGCACTCCGACCTTGGCCCCCGTCCCTTTGTCATCCCTAACTAAGACCTAAGGATTTCACTTTTCCCACTATTTCTCTCGAATTTCTTTCTATGAAATGAAAACTAATAAGCTTTTATTCTCATTTCTTCTTAGATCCTCTCTCCACCCACTTCATATTTCTCTTTCCGCCGCTTCAAGCCTTCTTGAATTGGCTATTTGGCTCCGTTGATTTGCTGGTTTAACAAATCGTTCTTTTCCTCATCGTGATTTACAAAGAGAAAGACCTTCTCATTTTGTGCTCTTTATTCCTCATTCATGGTGGTCTGATTTGGTTATGAGTTGGTTGATGATGGCTCTGACAAGGCATTTTGAGGTAGGTTGGTTCAATTTTCTTCTGTGGATTGCCGAGATTTGGAAACAAAGATGGCTAGAGGTGGGATTGATATGTAAATATACACTTCCCATGATTACCTTCATACCAGGTTGCCTTGCTTTAATCCTAGTCACCTTTTTTTTTTTTATTCACATCCAATGGATGACACATTATTAGGGGTGTCAAAACGGGTCAGGTCGGCCCATTCGGGATCGGTCTATTTTCGGATCGGACCATTCGGGTCATATAAGTTTCGGGCTGGTATTTTGGTAGTCCAGTCTAACTTATTTAGCTTTATGTAGTGTTAAAGAAGCGGAGTTGGCCGATTTCATTTGAGCTCGTCTGTTATTCGATCATTCATTCGATTATGTAAATTTCGAGTTGACATTTTGCTAACCTAGCCCGTTTTTTTTATCGGGTTATTCGAGCCGACTCATCGGACTTACTCCATTTTAACACCCCTACACATTATGATCCATGACTCAAATTATAGGGGTCCAACCCAAGTTGGAAAATTCGATAAAATTTTAATATGGTCCACACTTCACTGATTTAAAGATGAATTAAACACAAATTAGTTATTATTTTATTGCTAAAATAAATTAATAATTATGATTAAAATAAGATGAAAATATTAAATTTAATTAATAACATTTAGATTTATATAAAAATTTAATTAAATTACTTTTTTTTATAAAAATAATTATGCATACAAAAAATTTATAAATTTTAACTAATAATTTTTCTATACATCTAAATTTATATATAAATATTCTCAAATTAAAAAAATAATTTATCGATAAATCCAAATAAAATAAATCCATACCTTAACAGTATGAAACAATCCAGAATCTGAAAAAAGGTAATAATAAAAAAACTCAGATATAAAATTAAAAAAAAAAAAACCCATTTCACGGTCTAATTGCTGAGAGGCTAACTTTGAAATACTCTGATCAAAACCATAAACAATAAGCTGAATATCTTCAAGCCTTGACCTTGGCCAAGAACAGTTGTCATTTTGCTTATCATCTAAAAAAACAAGTACTTCTACATTCGAAATTCGCCTTCATCTTTCTCGGAACTGAGATTCGAATCAAAACGAGTTTCTATTTTGGGTTCGGGGTTGCTCTATCTATGCTAGTTAAAGATGAAAACTTTGAGAAACCCCAAGTTGAATTTCGACGCGAACTGGGAACCCGAAACAGGAAAAACAGAAAAACGAATCGAAATGAGAAAATTGGATATAGCTGCAATGCTCTGTTTTCGAACCACGAGGGCTATCAACTTTTTTTCCTGCACTTTCTCGGCAGCCAAACAGGAAATGCAAAACCTGCTGCTGATGCGGAAAATCACAAGCCACGGGCACGAATTGGGAAAACTGGTACCTGAAAATGAAAGTTTCGAAGGAAGAAGCTTGCGATTGAATCCATCAACGTGTTTCCAACATTGCATCCAACAACCTAGGCGGCGGAACCAAACAACAACGTAAAATGGTAAAGCTGTTCAGCTTTTTCATTTTCTTTTTTAGTTTGTTTTTTTAACTTTGTATGTTAAATTTTTGAAGTTTTGAGGAGTGGGATTGGCGCCACTTATCTTGAGGGGCGTTTGGTTTATGCTATGAATTTTTTGTTAATCTTCTATTGTTGTGTTTTTCCTCTGACAAATGTCAATGATTTTAGGACATATTTCTTTCATTACCTAATGGTCTCTTTTGGAGAATCTGTGATAAGCAGCAAAAGTCTCCATATGACATATAATACTATTTCAATTTCAACAATTAAATATGGTTTATTGACATTTCTTTTTTGGCTACGCAAATGAGAGCTTTATGGAATCAATTAGCCTAGGACTAGCATTTAAATTAATTGATGACAAATTATATATGGTTGATTTAAAGTAATGTATAGTTTCTCTTAATCTAACTAGTTACTTATTTCACAATCCCCTCTCCCATCCATCTTTTTTCATTCCTTCACAAAAAATTACATAGGTTTTTATTCAGGTAATTTCCTCAAGAAATAATGCAATTAATTCTTTGTCTTACCCCTCAGTTACTAAGCTATTTTCAATGACATGGTCAATGCAACAAGTAGCTTTATAGTTTCTTGGAAAGGTCTTGGAAGCCACTAAGATGAGTTACTAAATTCTAGGCAACTTTGTTAGTAGTTCTTTTACTTGCTTAATGCAAAACAAATTCGGGCAGCTAGATATGCTAGAAGATACAACTAAATTTATATGGAAAAAAAGTGTCCGAGAGGAGTTGCTCTTTTTTCTATCCTATATCAATAAATCATTTTTTTGCAAACATGGTGGAAAGTTTAAAAGAAGGACCATATTGTAATCAAATTGTAATTTGTTATAGGCACTACAACTAAAATTAGTATATGTAGAAAATGTGTCTGAAAGGAGTTCCTCTTTTTTCTATCCTTTACCAATAAATCATTTTTTTTTGGAAAACATACGCAAAGTTTAAAAGAAGGGCCACTTTCTAATCAAATTGTAATTAGTGTTACTCAGGTTGCACTTTACAAAGTGCTAAAATTCTGCATAAGATTTAAAATATTTAACCATAAGTTCTCATTGTGCTACCCATTGCATTATCATATAGTAGAACATCAGGAACTACATTTCACAAATTCTGTAAGCATATCTAACTTGCAGAAAGAGTAATGAAACAGAACAAAATATTCTTTTACATGGTATAAGCGGTGAAAAAAAATTCCACAAGTTTCTTATCTTATTCTTATCTAAGACCGGGCAATAAAAACGCATCTAATAGCATATCTACAGAAGGAAGCTTACAATTAATGATGGATTAGACAATGAATGAGTGAAATGCATTTGACAAGTGTTGGGTCTGCACAGACCAGGGCCAAATTATCTCGGTTGTCATTTTGATTGGATTCATCCTTTTTAGCTGCTTTACAATACTATATGCTTTTCCGGATTTTCCTATACAATTTGGTGCTAACTGCTGGTTTAATTGCAATTATTTTAGAGAAATCTTATTTAACATGAAAGAGGAAGCGCTCTTCAATATAAAGACGCTGTAAGCCTAACCCTTGCCTTGTACAATTGCCTTAGGGAATCCAATTTCAGACCAATTTCAAATTTCAGTAATTGCTTCTAAACACCTAGCTGGAGAAGAAGCATGCAGTCTAAATTTGGTTCCCAGTGTCTTGCTCTTGCTCGACAACGCAACATATCTGGTTCATTTTTCAAAGCACTAAAAGAGAAGAGCACTTTCTCGGTATCCTCTGGTACTGATTTTCCCATTCTTATTAGCATATATAACATGAATTCTTGCACTGGGTTCAGATATTCGCTGCAAAATTTTTTAACAATTTCAAGCTGTGCAGGCATTTCATAGATTTCATAGATTATTTCTTCCTGCGGTGATCACTGCTCAAATTTCAAAGGAATATATAAAAATCTGCACATCAAGAATCTAGGGCAAAGATCTTTTCCGCTAATTGAAGGTAAGTTTTCTCCTTGGTAGCAATTCATGTTATGGTGGAGATTTTATGGGCAGCTAATTACCATTTACCACTTCACCTGTTGGGCGAAGAGTTCAGATCTCCTCGATCAAAGTGTGAATCACCTGAATGACAACTTTATTTATGCATGCAGGAAGGTTCATTAATTGTTTTGCTTGATTGATGTACAATTTTTAAGATATGTTCTGGTATAGATTGTGCTGTCATAACCTATTTGATTTTCAATTTTTCTTCTATTTCATTAATTGGATTCCTGCTTATGTGTGTATTGGGTATGATGTTTGCTTGAATTTTCTTCTTTCTTGACCATTTCTTTCCTTATTGATCTTTTTATCTCCTCAGTTCATAAATTTTTTACTCTTCAAAATAAAATTTTTAAGTCATTTGAAGAAAAAAAACAAATGTTTATTGGTATTTGTTAATTGCCATAAAAAAGTTTTTGTGAAGAAGCTAATAGTTGGAAGTTTTGGTAGAATAAAGACAGAGATTTGTTGATTATTGTTTTACCTGATAAATTGATAAATTAATGCTGGTGATAATAGTGGATATCCCAAGAGAGAAAAAATTGTTAGAAAAGGATGAATAGATTGGAAATGCATGAAAAAACTTGGCTTTCATATAGTTTCTGTTCAATATGGCTATATATACTCCTTGACTTATAAATATCTGATTGCTTAGCATTTGGAAGTAAAATAGAGAAAGCATTTTCAGTTGACCAAAAACTTATGTATGAAGAAGCAGATTATGTGTTCAAGCAGATGCTGCAGAATGGCTAGAAATTTAGATTCATACAAAAGAGTGTCATTTTCTTTTTTATTTTTCTCAGGGGTCTTTTGTAGTCAAATACCAGTTACAGGGTAACAATTTTAGCAAGATGGGTTTGAGAAGCAAGTCAGTTATTGTCAGAAAAGAAAGCTGAAGAGTATCTCTTCTAGTTTCAGTCAAGGAGGGAATTTGTCAATTACTTTTTATGCAAAGAGTAAAAAATTCGATGTTTTCCCCAGATGATAAACAATGATGGAAAAAACATTGTTGTCCTTCTATTTCAGTTTTCAATCTGTTTATGCAGATTCAACATAACATGTATGCTTTATAAAGTTTATATAGAGGACTATACTACATATTCATCATCAGACATGATTTTATGACATAAAATTCCCCTTATGCTTGCATAGAAATGGAGGATAAATCTAGAAGTAAACATTAACTGTTCTAATTACCATACAAGGTGTCGAAACTTTTCACAAACTTTAGCAAAGGCAAGCTGTTTCTCCTCATAATTACAGCAGGAATATCTTTGGGACTCTGCATGAACATTATAAGTCTCAATAAACACTAATTTCAAAATGGTAATGAAAGTTTATGAAATTGTTTCTTATACAAACATGATGGTTATGCTGGTTTATGAGTATGAAAATCCTTTTAAAGCTGTTTACTAATTTTGTTACAGATATTTTGGCACATATAATTGACACTGTCAGGGCAGAACTTTCAGTGACTAGAACCAACAACATGGCCTACACCTTTAGGCATCGAGATCCAAAAGCAAACTATCTAGATCCAAGTGATTCTGAAAGTGACTCATTCAGTTCTGATTCAGATAATTCAAGGTTGAGGTCTACAAGACCAACAAGAAGAAGGAACACAACATTACGCACTCCAATATCATTGGAGACTGAAATGTTGAACTCAAGTGTGAATTTGATTGCAAGACGTGGACGGGGTCGTGGACAAGGTGGAAACACAACATCACGCACCCAAAGAGCAATGGAGACTGAAATGGTGGATTCGAGTGTGGATTTGATTTCAAGACGAGGACGGGGTCGTGGACGATGTGGAAACACAACATTATGCACTCCAAGAGAAATGGAGATTGAAATGGTGGACTCAAGTGTGGATTTGATTGCTGGAAACACAATGGTACGCATTCCAATTACATTTGAGACGGAAATGGTGGATTCAAGTGCAGATTTGATTGCAAGATGTGAACAGGGTTGTGGACGACGTGGAAACACAACATTATGCACTCGAAGACCAATGGAAACAAAAATGGTGGAGTCAAGTGTGGATTTGATGGCAAGACGTGGACGAAGTTGTGGACGAGGTGAAAACACAACATTATGCATTTCAAGAGCAACGGACACTAAAATGGTGGACTCAAGGGTGGATTTGATTGCAAGATGTAGACGGGTTCGTGGACGAGGTGGAAACAAAAGATTATGCATTCCAAGACCAATGGAGACTAAAATGGTGGACTCTAGTGTTGCAAGATGTAGACAGATTCGTGTACGAGGTGGAAACACAACATTATGCACACCGAGAGCAACAGAGACGGAAATTGTGGGCTCAAGTGTGGATTTGATTGTTGAAAACACAACATTATGCTCTCAAAGAGCAATGGAGACTGAAATGGTGGACTCAAGTGTGGATTTGAATGCAAGACGTGAACGGGGTTGTGGACAAGGTGGAAACAGAACATTATGCTCTCCTAGAGCAATGGAGACTGAACTGGTGGACTCTGGTGTGGATTTGATTGCAAGACGTGGACGTGGTCGTGGAAGGGGTAGATGTGGTGGTGGACGGGGTGGACGTGGTGGTGGACGTGTTGGAGGCAATGGTGGAGGGGGTACTAGGTGGGGCAGACGGGGTACACGGGGTCACCGTTCTCAGATGAGGGAAGCAGAGGGAGAACAAAACAAGGAAACTAATAATCCTGGAGCAAGTTCAATCATGGAACAAGGTCCATCATCACCTGAAGGACAAACTGCAAGCATGAAAAGAGGTTCACCTTCACCTGAACGAGTAAGGTCATGTAAAAAAACCATTTTGTCATGGTTGATAGATTGTAAGCTTATCGAGGAAGATGAACAAGTGTGCTATATGGATGGCACAAAGGAAAGTGCAACTATGACGGGAAGAATTACCAGGGGTGGAATTCTCTGCAGCTGTTGCCAGAGGGAAATATCTGTCTGGACCTTTGAGAAACATGCTGGAAGTGATCTCAGACAACCCTATGAACATATTTACCTCCTCAGAAAAGATACATGCCTCCACAACTGCCAGATTGCTGCTTGGCAAGATGCCAGGGAACGAAAACACCGGTGTATGTTTTCCTATGTGCCGAAAGAAACTGCTGCAGACCAAAATGATGATGCTTGTTCAATCTGTGGAGACGGGGGAGATTTAATCTGCTGTGAACAGTGTCCCTCCACATATCATCCATCTTGTATGAACATGGAGGTAATCAAATTGATTTTTACTTTGTTTTCAGGAAAGGGTCTGTTTATGTTTGTTTAGAAACAGGTTTTTTGGTGTAGATATATTTGATGGTCTGCATAAATATTGTGAATTCTTGCCTTTTAAACTGCAGAGGGTTCCTCACTGTGATTGGTTATGTCCATATTGCATATGCAAATACTGTGGGCTTGGAGGAGAGAGTAAGCAATTAATCACATGTTCCCAATGCGACAAGAAGTGTAAGATATCTCTCGTGATCCATTTAGCGTTGTTTTCTTTTTTTGGTCTCTTTTCCCTTTCTGGGGGGTGGGTTAAAGCTTTCCAAACTGGCATTTTTCACCCCCCCCCCCCAACCCCCTTTTTTTCCTCCTTCCCCAAATTTATATCACATAATCCATTGATGTTGCTGACAAAGCAGTTTTTCATGCTTTCGTAGTTCATTGGGGGTGCTTTAAAGAATTTGAAAAAGAATTCTCAAAAGAAACCCTAGACCATAACTGTTCAAGATTGTATTGTGGGCCAGGCTGCAGACAGGTACATATTCTTTCTCTGTGATTTGTTTGTCAAACATGAAAATGAAATACTTTGTTTGGAAGAGATTATTTTTGTGTTTTTTCCATCACATTTAGAATTTTGACTATGTGCTTTGTGAAAGATATATGAGAAATTGGAGTGCTCACTTGGAATCAGAAACGATATCTTTGCGAGCTACTCTTGGAGAGTTATCCGCCAAATGGATATGACCCCCAAGGTGGTCTCTGCTGCTAGGAACCTACGTTTAGAAAATAATTCAAAGGTTGCAGTTGCTTGGATGTTAATGAATGAAGCTTTTGAGACAATAATCGACAGACACACGGGCATCAATGTGGTTCAAAGTGTAGTTTACAGTCGTGGGTAAGCACATTGATTTTTTTTTTCCCAAATTGTTGCAGAACCTAGTTTTCTCCATCTTAAAGCATACAACTCATTACTGTTGCTGTCATCAACATTTTTTTTTTTCCATTTAACACTTTCTAATTACTCCTAATATATGCTATTTTTCATATAAGCATCAACAACACAACCTTTTGATCAATTGCTGTTATTTACTATCCAGATCAAACTTAAGCAGGATTAATTTTAGCCGTTTTTATACGTTTGTCCTGGAGAAAGATGACGAGATCATCGCTTCAGCTTGTATCAGGTATCCTTCTTTTTCTGTTTGTTAATAATCTTTTCAACTTTTTTTGGTTATTGAGTTTGTGAACACTCTTTGTAACTTAGCAATACCCCTCGTGCTCAGATGCTCTCTGCCCTCAACACACGGATTTATAATTTGTGTTAACGAAGATTGAGATACGTAGTTATTAGTTATTGATTTGTTACTTAATGACTCTATAGATTTCATGGGAGAAGGATTGCAGAAATGCCTTTTATTGCGACAGATGAGGCATACAGGGGCCAAGGAATTTGCCGGGCGTTAATGAGGGTAATTGAATCGGTAAGTGGTTAACAAAGTCCTATGATCTCTTGTTGGGCTCGGATGTCCATTCAACCATGTACATACGTGTAGAGATTAGACAAGAACTTAAAACATCAACTTAAATCTCCCCCTAGCTAGTTTCCTATCATTGCCATGCATAACAATATTCTTTACACCGATACAATTTCTCATGGTAATCACCACCTATTCCAGTTCCTATGCAAACTTAAAATCGAAAACTTGATCATTCCATCTGTTCTGGAGATTTCCGGGATGTGGAAGCGCAAGTACAGCTTCAATGAGGTGAGCAAAGAGTTGAAGAGAGAAATATCCTCCTATAACATTTTGATGTTTCCTTGTGCTCTAAGACTGTACAAGGACTTATCCACATGCATAGCAGGTGAATCTCTCTCTCTCTTTCTTTTTCTCTCCTGTGTGGACTTGTCTCTTTCTTCACTCTCATGTTCCCCTTCTACAGACGGTGGCAATGACAGTGAAGACAATCAAACAGACAATCAGAATGGCCAGGAACCACAAACAGATCAGGCAGAGAGACCACTTTTAGACTTGAATGAGGATCCTCATCAGGTAGATTAGTAGTAGTACAAGAGTCTCGGTTTGTTATAGATGGTAAATGATAGGTTGATACTCAATTTGGCTGACTGAGTGAAAACTACAAGAGTCTGTTTCCAAACTCAATGAGTAAGGTCTGAAGAGTTGGCATGCCAAGTGATGATCCTAAAGTCAAGACTAAAACCTTGGATAGTCACCACCAAAATAGTTACTGCTGTCTGCTAAGTGCTGCCTGATATTCAACCCTGATGTAATGACCAGAGGTTTCTATATGTTTTCTTTTGGTGTAGACATTTGAAAGAGTGTTTAATCTCTTAAATTGCTAAATTAGGCTTAGTTTCGGGCAGAGATTTATTTTGTTTAATCTAATCATTATTAGTAGAAGCTATATTTCTGACTCTGGTATCTCTATTTTCTCAAAAAACACGTTATCCTTCTTCATGTTTGTGCCTGGCATGCTGACATATGATGGATGATTATGCCATAAGCAGAAGTTAACAAGTAAAGACTAAATCTTAAACATGTTTAACTTTTGTATTAAATTTCAAATAGAAGGAAAAACAATTTCACTTGCATAATTTATTACAGTATTTTAAAAATGCACTTAATTCAATTCAATTAGAAAAAATAAGAGTGATGTGAGACACTTAAACCCTCAATCTCTTCATTTTTTTGTGTTGACATATTCAAGCTCTAAGTTGCTAGAGCGTTGAGATCACTTCTCAAAAAACAATTAAGTTATTTGGTTATAAAAGTAATTTTAATTAAATACATGTTTTTCCATTATCTTGATAATTTTTTAAAATTAATTAATTAAACTATAAAATACTCTTATTTATTTAAATTTCCATTCACAGGCGTGCATCCTTTTATTTTGTTTTTGTTTTTTTATTTGGTCCTAGTGTGTCCCTTGATATTTTTTGGTCCGAGTGAGTTCACATAATAGGACTTTACGTAGTTATTATGACTACGCATATGCTGAAAAAAATAAAAGAAAAAGGAAAAATAAACATAATGATAAATGAAAAACATTAATCACATATCTCGTATACGTTCATATATCTCATATATGTCTATGTCGTATGTAAAATACGAGATAATTTAATGTAAAATACGAGATAAATTAAATAATTAAATGATAAAAATTGTATAAATATAAAATAATATATATTTAAATGTGTATAAAATATTTTTAATGGTATATATGACTGATTACCCCAATCTGAAAAAGCTCACATATATCTATTATTGAACCAGGCATGACCTAATATCTCCAGAACTAAGAAAACAAAAATATGATTTATCAGATAAGTTGTCAAAGTAAAAAATATTAGTCCGAACCTTAGACATGTCAAATGACAATAGTAAGCATTTCTATCAAAGCAGCACATTGCGAAACACAATTTCTTTTTTAAAAATGTTGCTTTATAGATTTCTAAATTTGCGTATATATAGAAATCCCTACTCTTCTCTTCTATTGCATTTCGTGTTTTTTTATAAAAAAAAAATTATATTTGTTAGACAAGATTCATAATTCAATAAGAAACATTGATGTTAGGGAACACCCCTAATTTTCAGTCGCATGCATTTAAAAAATTAATACAATATAAAGTCTAATGATAGTTTGTTAATGAAAAAAAAAAAGTCCAATGATAGTTCAAGTAATAATAATAATGGTAGCAAATACAAAAACGAGAACTTGCATTCAAGTAAAATACAGGCTAGAGAAGAATGTATAATTCTTGTCGCTGTTGCAGTTTCCTTCTGGTCTTTAATTTTTGCCAGTATCCAATCCCTCGTTTCTGTAGCTATCTAAAATTGTATTACATTTGGTCAGTGTGCAGACGTCAAGAAGGCCGTGATTCCAGAGTTTGACCGTGAATATCTTCCAACACCTGAACCCAAGGATATTTAATTTTATGAAAACGGAATTCTAATAAAAGAAATAAGCTGCAAGCAATAGCTGAAGAAATTATATGCAAGTACTACGAGTTGTTGACGAGAAGTCACAAACTAATTGGGCAAAGACTACACTAATACTGGTTAGAGTAGATTACGTCAACTAAGTTGGCAAATGCTCGAATCTTGTCAAGGTTTATTATCATTGTTAGTGGGTTATATATAAGTAACCTATAAGCATTCATTGAGCTTAGGGTTCGGCCTTGACCACTAATTTTTTTTTTTACCAACAAAAAAAAGCTAATACCAAAATAAAATTAATCAGAACGAAGAATAAAAACCAGAATACGTAAGAGAACTATGCTCTGATTAAGGTAGATTTCCATCTGCTAACAGCCAGATAACAATTATATCATACATTATACTGCAACAGAATTTGGATGCCATTTCTTTCTAATTGGTGGATAACCTATCTCATAGGAAGTACTGTTTTCAACCCAGGCTGCAAAAGCTTCCAATATTAAAAGCAAAGGAAATCCTCTGCATTTTAAAAATGACACAGAAAAAGTAAAACACATGATAAATTACAAGATTTCAGAGCAAACAAGAATGATGTGTTCAATTTGTAATGCCATCCTTTTGAGCAAGTCGTACTTTCAAGTGGTTCGCATTTTAACTACATTTTTACAAAGATCAGGAATGTCTTCGTATACAATTAACATTGTTCTTTCAGCATGATTTCTTTTAATAGGGCAACTCCAAGACCTTTATCGAAATATTAATGGAGTGAAGAAAGAAGAGCAAAAATAGTACCAAAATAAAGCTGGGGAGATCAGCTCTTTCCCATGGAGCTTGCAAAATGCCTCACAGGCCCAGGGAACATGACGATCTGCCAGCACCCTGCCACAGTGAAAAATACATAAAACCAACAATAATTATGGACATGATACAGAACATTTATTTCACTCAACATGAAAGAACCAACAAGCGAACTAGTGTGGCTTATGAGGGAAAAGAAACAGTAATAATAGAAGGTAGACATATATGAAAGCTTAATATGACCAACAGTAAACACCTTTGCTTCCTCACAAAAGAGCTCTATAGCTGCATCAGCTGATTTTCATCTTTGGAAACATCGACAAAATCATCAAGCATCTGCAACATTACAGTTTGACTTTAGGTTATGGTGATTAATCTAACAAAGTTTGTTGCACTTTAAATACCTGTTGAAGAATTACGGGTATGGGGTTAGGGAAAGGAAAAGAGAGAAAGACAACTAAACAATAGTAGACTAAGAATATTATTGATAGGAATGAGATGTAATCCAATTCCATAACCTAATACTCTTATATTTATACTAATACTTAAGTGTACAAGCCCAAACCCAATAACACTAAGACTAATAACTCTAATATCTTCTAACACCTCCTCAAGCTTAAGCTTACTAAAGCTAAGCTTGTTACAAGTAAAAAACTCATAAAGGCATAAACTGAAAACAAAGAACAACACCAACATTTAAAACCCAACTGATCTCAACAAATAACTAAGGAAACTAGTGCTCCCCCTAAATAATAAAGCCTTGGCAACGTCCTTAGCAGATAGCTTCCCTGCTTCTCCTCGGCACACGTCCCAAGCAAATGAGACCTATTCTAGAGTCTTCGAATTTTCTCCTCAATGGTCCCCTCGACATCCCCTCAACCTTCAAATTGGTCTTCCCACCGAGTCGGGTCATACCTTCAAAATTGGTCTCAAAACACTGAGTCGGGTATCATACCACCCAGTAACACAAATAAAGCTCCTTTACTAGTGCCCAAAGTCTTCAATCCATAAACCCTTGACATCAAAAGAAAGAAATCACGAATAATAATCTCCAAATAACACAAACCATGCAAAATTACTCCAAAGTCTCAAACAGAACCAAATAGAGTCAAATCAAGAACCAAACAATTCAAAACATAAGCAGAACAACAATAAACCAAAACACCATTGCCACTGACTAAATGCTGCCAGACACCATCGACGTGAACTCCTCAAGTCTTGCTGTTCTGGTTGCAGCATCACGTGGATTGACAATGATGAATTTCGCTATTCCTCCTTAAACATTGGTTGACACAACCGATCTCCAAACAGTGACCACCTCCAGATCGCCAGGAATTACATATAGAAGAAAAGACAGAAGAAAAGAGAAACTGGGAAACTCCTGCTCCCATACCTGCGACACACTTGGTCGCACCTTGCTCGCCGGCCGTGACACACCTGATCGCCAGAAACATTGCCCATGGCACCCTTGGCCGCACATAGAAGAAGAAAAAAGGGAACCAGCCCACGACACCCTTGGTCGTGCATAGAAGAAGAGAGGAGGGAAGAATAGCCAACGGTCACAAAACACCGAACATCCACAAATCAAGAGCCATTCTCAAACAATCAATTCATGAAACAAGATAATCAATCCCCGCAACAAACGATCATATAACTCCACCATTTCAAACAGCTCTTAGAAGAAGCAACCCAACAAATGCTGTCCTTCAAAACTTTCAAAAACAGCAACCAAACATCACCGAGCACATCAAAGATGCGAGAAAACACCAAATAACATCAACCCACTGCACACACAACCTCAAAGACTACCCCACAACATGAGTTTCTCTGTCTCAGTCCAGTAACCATCGCACCCCATTCTGCAGTCTGAGCTAGCACCAAAAGCCACCAAAAAATCAGCAAAATCACTGAAATCAGATAGGAAAACACCAGCACCAACCAACAGGAAGCCAACCTAGAAGAAACCACTAGAACCCAAGCAAAACCTCATGAACGCGACCTGAAAACGCCATAAACGACAAGGAAAACCACCAAACCGGCCTGAAAATTTCACCAAACAGACCAAGGCTTCAAAGAAGCAGCTAAAATCGCACCAAAACCATACCAAACAACACTGAAACCTGCTCGCCGGAGCCTTCACTGGAGCTCCATTCATCGGCAACCCTTTCTGGTTGTCGATCGGAGCTATCCCTGCTAAAAAATTAGACACCTATTGCCATTGAGGCTGGGTCCAGCTTCAGAACCTGCAAACTGTGCATAACATGCAAAACCCAGCCTTGCCGGAAAACCGTCGGCGACCTAGCCACTACCGGTCGTCCTCCCATAGTCGGTCGGACTAAACCTCACTTGCGACCACCCCTAAGTCATCTGAAACTTGAAACAACAGCAGTGGGCTGTGAGAGCCTTGAGGCGTGAAACAAACATTGTACTCTCCTTTTTTTTTCTCTTTTCCTATTTTTTTTTAAACAAAGCTAACAAGAGAGGAAACAAGAGACAAAATGTAAAGGAGAGAATATACAACCGAGTTTCATGAACTCGAAATAGCGGAAGGAAGAAACTCTCCTCAAGGTAGATGGTACAACTCTGATAACATGTTGAAGAATTACGGGTTTAGGGTTAGGGAAAGGAAAAGAGAAAAAGACGGCTAAATAATAGTAGACTAAGAATATTATTAATAGGAATGAGATGTAATCCAATTCCGTAACCTAGTACTCCTATTTATACTAATACTTAGGCGTACAAGCCCAAACCCACTAACACTAAGACTAATAACCCTAATATCTTCTAACCATACCCAAGAGTAAACTACACAAGATCTTGAAGAGCAACAAGGACAGGAAAGGGCTAAAATGAAGTGGGAATGTTTGGCAATTAAGAGTATTAAGTGCTATACAAATGTAATCTTGTTCTTTCTACAAAATGTACCCAGATGTGATAAATTATAATTCTGCATCAAAGTTTTCATTTAAGAGGAAAAAGAAGTGAAAAAGGAAAGAATACTTGAAAGATTTTTTGAACTTACCCTTTGATCTTCGAGATCTGCAATGCCATCATCAACTTCATCTTCACTGTCACGATTAGATAACACTTGTTCTAGTGCCATAGGGTTCAATTAACACACACAACAGAACGAGAAGACACTTAGAAACAAATCAAATAAATTAACTTATACCTCATTGGTAAACCATTACAAGAATAGACATTAACAGAAGTAACCCAAGTAACCCCAATTTTACTAAAAAAGAATGCCACATTTTATTAAGCTGGAAGAACCGAAGAAGTGTTTCAAACACAAGACAACCAAGTATTTAACTGAGCAACTAAAAAAAGGTATTGCATGGAACTTAAAATAAATACAATATTCTTGCTAGTGTTACATCAAACATCACGATACAATTTTTTGTTGGGAAAGGGGTGTGCACACAGCGGAAGCAACAATACAAATAGATGGGTAAAATAGACTTTTCCCGCTTGAAAGAACAGTGAGAAGCAAAGTATACAACAAGCCAAAAATATCCCAAAAAATAGCTATATCCAAAAAGCACAAAATAAAATAGGCAAAGAAGAATACAATTTTTAACGAGGAAAGTCCCCTCAATGTGAGAAGTAAAAACTACGAGACTTAGTCCAGAAAAATCTCCACTATAAAATATCAAGGAGTACAACAAAGAGTCTCCTAAGACAAAAGGAATCTCACAAAAAACCTCTACTCACTATAAAAAACGTGGAAATCACCAAAGTAACAATACTCAAAACCCACAAAAGGGGTAAAAACAGCCCAAACAAAAACAGATGAGGAAATAAAATTGAATGCACCATATAAAAGCTCACAGTGTCGGAAATAACATACAGAAAATTCATTCAAATTGGAGCACAGACAACTACCGGAAAGATGCCACAAAGTAAGCAAAAATTTCCTCTTCTCACTTGACGACGACGCACTGCTAAGGAAGGAAGAATTGCAAATTTCAAAACCCTTTCTTCTCCCTTTATATTGCTGTACCACATCACCAAAAGCAAACTTCTTTCTTTCTATTATTCCTTTACTTGACCTCCAAGCACATCACGTGCTTCACTAACACACTTTTTTTTAATGGATGTGGGCCACAAACTTGAGAAGGACACACAACAATTTTGTCCAAGAAACTAAAAATCTTGTTCAATCATTATCTAACATGGGACGTTTGGCAAACGATTTCCTACAATATCGTCATGGCATCGGATAATTTATGATCATGATAATTTTGTGATTTTATCTTTAACTATTATTCAAGATATTTTTATTTATGTTATTTAAGGATTTTGATATCTTTTCTTAATTTTAGGGATTTTATCTTACTTTTTAGAGATTTTATTTTTAATATCTTTATTTATTTATAGCTAACTATTATTTGATTAGGATTTTATATTAGGATTTGATTACTATTGTGTTATAAATACCCGTATAGGTGTATTATGTAAAAAGGATGACTTTGATATGAATTAAATAAAATTATAGTATTTTCTTCAAGCACGGAGTTGCTTGTTTATCCTTGAGACTTAGTCAAGTGCTAGCCTTTCCTCTCATGCTTAACTCGCTGCATCATTATCCCACTTGGAAAGAATTTTAGAGCTAGATGATCTATCAATTATTTCTATATCTTGAGTGCCTTATGTTTGATCTAATTGGACTTCATATGTGCTTAATTGTTAACTCTTAACTAAGTTTCTGAATATGAAGCTTAATCGGAGCCTTATTGTGAAACTACGCTTAAGTGTGTTTATAAACACTCATAATTGCATTGTGTTTTTCAGGAAATCTTTGAGTGTTTGAGTCCATTAACTTCAAACCAAGCTTGTTATCCACTTGAGGAGAGAGCTAAAGATTCAAGGAGATCAATATTCCCCCTAGAAGCAAAGAGAGAATAGTATACATGAAGAATCATGGCTAAATATGAAGAAATTAAGTGACATGGCCCGTGTCCCCAAACACATGGGGGGTTGTGTCCTTCTCTAGCATCATCAATTGGATCCAGTTCTGAATGTGCCCTAAGACACAGCCCGTTTCCTCAGACACGTGGTAGGCCATGTTCATTTCTGCCTTCCAATCCTGTTGAAATTATGCTGACAGACTTAAACACGCGGGGGGGGGGGTGTTCTTCTCAGCCTTCCAATCCTATTGAAATTGTGTTGACAGACTCAAACACGGGGGGCCATGTCATCAGACACGGCCCGTGTCTACGAATCAGGAAATTAGTTTCAAATTTTAATGAGGAACTAGGTATCCAAAGGTATAAATAGGACTGCTTAGGGCTCCAAAAGGGACTCTTTTGGACTGCAAGCTGCAAAGGAATTGAGAGAGGGAGGTTCATTCAAAGATTGGAGATTAGGGTTCGAATTATTGGAGATCAACGAACCTCGATCATTGGAAACTAGTTTGATTTTCAGTTTTCTTTTGCACTTGTGTTCTTGATGATGACTTTCTTTAGTTTTTCTTTTGAATTTGAATTCGCCATGTGTGGCTAAGTTCTTATTTGGTTAAGGGAAGATGAAACCCTAATTTTGATTATGTGAATCCTTCATATTCCTTTATATTCAATACAGTTATGCTCTTATTCATATGTTTCTGCTCTTAATTCGGTATAAAGGTTTTTATACTCTTTGCTATTTTCGAAAGTAGTAAAACTATGGATTGCTATGCGCAGTTGCGGTGGTATGACTAGTGAAACATATGATTTAAGTAATTTAATCCCGGTGTGTGATTGGACCTTAGTGTGATTGGTTTTCTAATTCTTAATGCAATCATTAGGTGGGTGTAAGAGCGGTTGCTTTACAATTAACTAATGATTAGGGCTTGATTTGAGCAGTTGCTAAATTAACCAAAACTTAAGGAAAACAGAGAATTAATCTCACAATCATACGAGAACATGATTGATTATATTGGTATAAAGGATATGTAGGTTAACATTATCATATAAATCTTGTGGTGGATTCATCTCTTAACCAATATCTCTTAATTGGTAACTCAAATCGTGTTTATTTCTGTCGCTTTAGATTTAATTTCTTTTCCTAGCTTTAATAAACAAAACCCCCATTTTTATTGTTTATTGTTTTTTAGAGTTTAAATTAGGAATTGGTTTATAATGTCAATTGAATTAGTTTTTTGTAGATCGACCCTTACTAACTACAACTGGTTGTAAGGTTTTTATAATTTTAGTGTAATTTGACAACTGATTTTGATCTTAATTTTTAATCATAATCCATACGACACCACTAGACAGAGTCTTTAAGTTCCAAGCAGTAAATGCTTTTTCAAAAGAAGAATAATATTATTAGAAAGAAAAAAGAGATACAAGGAAGAACTAGAAAAGAGGATAACGTATCCTCCTAATAGCAAATTAATTAGCCAAGAGAAAGGGCAGAGGAGACAGAGAGGAGATACAAACACCAGAGGACATAAAAGGTTAACCAAAGCAAATGAGCCAATCAATGATTCTTGATCTAACAAAATGGTTTCCCATAATCAGAAGAAAGGAATACCGGTAGCCCATTACTAAACATTGACCCTTATACTTTAATTTTTTTAGATAGGATTTTCATAATTACTATGATGATTAGCAGTGTAGCACCAATTCATGTATGACAAATAGCTGTTGTACAAAAAAAGTAGGAACTAGAAATTCACTTTTAGCAATTAACTTACAGATAGAAATTTCCAAAGTCCAAACATCAAGCAAGTTAAGAAGAGCATAACTAGAAAAATTCTAAAAGAGATCTAAGAAAACTAATCACCTGAACTCTGTGAGAGTGAAAGAATTGTCTTTTCTGCAGAAGCATACGGCTGCAGAAACAAAATTTTGAATTTGAAAATGAATCAAAATGTCAAATTAGGACATTCATGATAAGGGTAACAAGAATAATCATTATGACTCATTACTTTCAAACTAATCATATTGCATGGGGTTACAAGGTTGAAATGGGTTTCACCCATTTCGAAATATCCAAAAAACATTTTAGTCATTTTGGAAACAGGTTTTAAAATGCATTTTGTTGCGGAAAATAACAGGAAAATGCCTCTAAAGTCTAAACTGGAGTGGAACATGTCTAAATCCCACCAAAACACTTGGTTTGTTAAAACTTTGTACCTTCTAAAATTAAAATATATCATATAATATTTTTATATTATGGTTTATAGATATCTATGAAGCACGGACACACCATTTTTGAGGCGTGTCTGTGTGTCGGACACATGTTCGTGTCGGACACATAGAGACACCCGTACGACACGTGTCTTACGAGTCAGAATGTGTCCGATTAAAAAGATTATTTTTTTTTCAGTTTGGATACATCTCGGACACGCTTGGACACGTCTAGAACATGGCTTGGACATGACCCATTGATATTTTTTTTAAAACAAATTAGTTTTCATGACTAACGTCCAATTAGTAAGCCCGTAACCCACCAAAGCCTAATCACATGATTGACGTCCCAAGCCACTATTTTTATATACCAGTATTTTAAGTTTTATCTTTTCACATGCCACTATTAGACTTTTAAGTTTTATCTTTTCACACACCACTATTTTCAATCTCATTCCTTCTACTTCTTCGTCAGTAGCAAGTCGTTCACTTCGTCGTCACCGAAGCTTGCCTTACACCAATATTTCTTCTAGTTAATTTTTTTTTGGATGCACATGTAATTGTACATGGTTAGTTCTATTAGGAGAAGTTGATTTAGAAGATTTTTAGAATATGTCAATAGAAATTATGCTCCATATTTTTTAGAAGGGACTTACTAAGTAACAAATATTGGCACATATAACATATATTAAGATATTGTAAATCTTCAAGCTTATAGAAATGATATTAATGGATTATGAATTTTTTTTCTTAAATTTTGTAATTTTATATATATATATATATATATAAAACCAAGTTCTTTAATTTACTTTGATATTAATTTATATATATGTTGATTATAATCATAATAAGTGGACGGTGGAATTCTGTTCATTGTATCTATGTATTCATTGTATTTACACTTCTAGGACTTAGCATAGATAATTAATGTTCTATCTTGTAATCAAGTTTATATATATTGTAGTCTCATATTGCAATGTTAATACAAAGAGAAATATTCATATTTAACTTCAAGTTGGTACTAGAGATTTCTGGTTCATTCCTGTTATCTTGTTTTTGGGTTTCAGCTGCTGTTAGCGCTGACCCCAAAGTGACACCAGAGTTCACCTCAAATGCTGCCGACCGGCCGTCCATCCAAGCGCCACCGCCAGCATTGCCGTCACGCGCTCTCACGTGCCGTCTTCAGCAGCTTCATTCTCCGGCGCGTGTGATCCACATGCCACCCTCCCGGCTGCTGTTGACGTCGCCACTTCCACAACTGTGTTCGCCGTCTCCTCCTGGTTCTGTTTTGCCCCTGTTTGTTTTCTCGGTCTGTCGTTGTGCTACCCCTCTTTGAATACCGTGTGCTTGAGTTTTTTTGTTTATGGGTACATTTTGCCTTTTCTTCTGAACTTCTTCCATGACTGAATCTACTAAGGGAGGCTTCAATCCAGAGAAGAAGAGTCTGGTTTCTTTCGTGTTCTAAAGGAGGCTTCAATCTAGAAAAGAGTCTGATTTCTTTCGCGTTTTTCAGGTCCCCCATCATTACTACCAAGAAGTTGAATGGTAAGAATTATTTGAATTGGCGTAATGTTGTAGAGGTATGGTTTTTGGGTCAAGGATTGTCTGACCATCTCACTAAAAAGGTTACTGACATTGTTGAATTTGAGAAGGATGAGTGGCAGCAGGCAGATTATCAGCTTGTATCGTTGTTGTGGTAGTCTATTGAACCAAGATTAATGGTGCATTTCCATCCTTACAAGACGTGTTGCGAAATTTGGAAGAAGGCTCAAACTGTTATGCTAATGATATACAGCGGCTATATGAAACGATTCATAGTTTGGCGACAATGCAGATGACTGATCTTAACTTGCCCTCCTATCTGAATAAAGCATAATCCATTGAGGAGATTAAATTGATGCTGGTTAATGATGATGCACAAAAGATGTCGGGTAAGCTTGATAACATGCTTATGGTATTTGTTCTTCATGGCCTCCACAAAGACTTTGAATCTGTTCGAAATCAGACTCTGACAAATCCTAATATTCCTACGGTGGAGGAACTAATTGATTGTTTGCTTCGAGTTCTTTCTCCGACAGCTTCCTTTGAAGTTGATTTCAAACAACATCTGAGTCTTTGGTTTTTGTCTCAAACTCAACTGACCAAGGAGGCCAAAGTCGTGGTCGTAGAGGTGGTAGTCGTGGCAAAGGTGGTAGAGGTAATCTACACTATTCTTACTGTAAGCGAGATGGACACACTCAAGATCGATGTTATTCCCTACATAAATTCCTAAATAAAACTGCCAATGTAGCTCAGTCTCTTGAACCACCTGTTGAGCACAAGATTGAGTCCGAAAAAGATCATTTACTTTTTGCCAATGAGTATAAGGAGTATCTTCAGTTTAAAGCCACTCAACAAGCTTCCTCTTCTTTGGCCACCGTTGCTCACACTGGTAATTCTATAGTTTCTCTCTCAATCTGCATCTGTTAGATCCTGTATTTTAGATTCTGGTGCTTCTGATCACTTAGCTGGTAATCCTTCTCTTTTCGCTAAATTGTCATTCCCTAAAACATCCCACAATATTACTCTTGCCGATGGGTCTAAGGCACAGGCCGCTGGTATTGGTCAAGCTTCACCTCTTCCATCCTTACCTTTAAATTCAATCTTGTTTGTACCTGGCTGTCCCTTTAATTTAATTTCAATAAGCCAAATTACTCGCACTTTAAATTGTTCCATAACCTTTAATTCTAATTCATGTCTCATACAGGACTGGAGTACGGGACAAACGATTGGAGCTGGAGCTGGATCTGAATCACGAGGTCTCTACTACCTTCAACCTTCCTCTTCCACCATATGTGTTGTTTCAAAGTCTACCGATCTCCTACATCGTCGTCTGGGTCATCCAAGTTTGGACAAGTTAAAGCAAATGGTCCCTTATCTTTCACATTTGAAGACCTTGAACTGTGAATCGTGTCAACTTGGAAAACATGTTAGAGTATCTTTTCCTAGTAGTGTCAATAGTCGAACTATATCTCCTTTTGATCTTGTTCATTCTGATGTTTGAGGTCCCATTTGTGTTCCTTCTGTTTCAGGATATAGGTATTATGCTACTTTCATTGATGATTTTTCAAGATGTACTCAGTTATTTTTAATGAAAGATCGTTCTGAGTTATTTGATGCTTTTCAAACATTTGTTCCGAAATAAAGAATCAGTTTGGAAAAACAATTCATGTTTTGCGCAATGATAATGCAAAAGAATATTTTTTTGCGTCTTTTAAATCCTTTCTAAGTTCTCATGGCATCATACATCAGTCCAGTTGTCCTCACACACCACAACAAAATGGTGTGACTGAACGCAAATATCGTCATCTTGTTGATACAACTCGAACTCTCTTAATAAATGCTAATGCACCCTTGAAGTTTTGGAGTGACGTTCTTCTTACAGCTTGTTATTTGGTAAATCGAATGCCATCTTCTGTTTTGGGTAATAAAATTCCTCACTCTCTTTTATTTCCTAAAGATCCTCTTTATGTTGTTCCCCCTCGTGTGTTTGGTTCCACTTGTTTGTTTCATGATCTCTCTCCTGGCCGTGATAAATTGTCTGTTCGGGCTGTTAAATGTATCTTTCTTGGGTATTCTCGAGTTCAGAAGGGATATCGATGTTATTCTCCTTTTACATATCGTTTTTATGTATCTGCAGATGTTACATTCTTTGAGGATACCCCTTTTTTTGTCACATCAGCTACATCCAGCTTTACTCCATCTCAGGTACTACCCATTCCTCTTTTTGCAACACCTGTCTCTAATTCTCAAGCTCCACAATCACAGGATGATTGTCCGTTGCGTCGATTTGGTATTACTTATGAGCGTTGGAATCCTGAAGTTCCCGAGATCACACCTATTATTGATTCTCATGATTCAGCTCCAGCTCCAATCGCTTCTCTCACTGCGGTCCCACCTGACACTTCCGCTAACCTACCTATTGCACTTCGTAAAGGTAAACTCTCTACTCTCAATCCTCATTCGATTTACAATTTTCTGAGTTACTATCGATTATCTCCTTCCCATTGTGCCTTTGTGTCTGCTTTGTCATCTGTTACCATTCCTAAGAATGTTCAGGAAGCACTATCCCATCCAAGATGGCGACAGGCAATGATTGATGAAATGACTGCTTTGGAATCTAATAATACATGGACCCTTGTTTCACCTCCTCCTGGAAAATCTACAGTTGGCTGTGATGGGCAGTTGGACCGATTGAAAGCCTGGTTGGTAGCAAAGGGATACACTCAGATCTATGGTTTGGATTACAGTGATACCTTTTCTCTTGTTGCTAAGATGACATCTATTCGTTTGTTCTTGTCTATGGCTGCCATGAGACGCTGGCCCTTGTATCAACTGGATATTAAAACTGCCTTCTTACATGGTGATCTGGAGGAGATCTATATGGAGCAAGCACTTGGGTTTGTTGCTCAGGGGGAGTCCGGTCTTGTTTGCAAGCTACAAAAGTCCTTATATGGCTTAAAACAGTCACCTCGCGCTTGGTTTGAGAAGTTTAGTAAAGTCATTCAGCAATTTGGCATGATTCATTGCGAGGCAGACCACTCTGTATTCTTTAAATGCTCACCATTGAGTAAACTTATTTATCTTGTGGTGTATGTGGATGATATTGTCATTACAGGCGATGATTAAGAAGGCATTAAGAAATTGAAGCAATACATGTTTAAACATTTTAAAACTAAAGATCTTGGCCGATTGCGTTACTTTCTTGGGATTGAAGTAGCCCAATCAAGAACAAGTGTTACTATTTCTCAAAGGAAATATGCCCTTGATATTTTGGAAGAAACAAGGATGCTTGATTGCAAACCTGTTGATACTCCTATGGACCCAAATGTGAAGCTTCTACCTAATCAGGGGGAGCCCTATCCTGACCCAGGCAGATATAGAAGATTAGTTGGGAAGTTAAATTATCTCACCATGACTCGACCAGACCTTGCTTTTCCTATCAGTATTGTGAGTCAGTTTCTCAACTCACCATGTGACAATCATTGGAATGCAGTTGTTCGGATCCTAAGATACATCAAAGGATCACCTGGTAAAGGGCTTGTTTATATGAACAGAGGTATTACTAATATCATTGAATATACAGATGCAGATTGGGAAGGTGATGCTAGTGATAGGAGGTCCACTTCAGGCTACTATGTGCTTATTGGAGGTAACTTGATTTCATGGAAAAGCAAGAAGCAGACTGTTGTTGCAAGATTGAGCACAGAAGCAGAGTATTGTGCTATGGCTAATACTACTTGCGAACTCTTATGGCTAAAATTTTTGCTCCAAGAGTTGAAGTTTTGTGAGATAAGTCCTATGGAACTTGCTTGTGATAACCAATCAGCCTTGTATCTCTCTTCGAATCCAATTTTTCATGAAAGGACTAAACATATAGAAGTTGATTGTCACTTCATAAGAGAAAAGACCCTCTCAGGCATCATTAAGATTTCTTTTGTGGGTACTAAAGATCAACTAGCAGACATGATGACTAAGTCCTTACGGGGTCCTAGGATAGCATACATATGTGACAAGCTGGTTGCATCAGACATATATGCTCCAGCTTGAAGGGGAGTATTGATTATAATCATAATAAGTGGACAGTGTGGACAGTGGAGTTCTATTCATTGTATCTATGTATTCAATGTATTTACACTTCTAGGACTTAGCATAGATAATTAATGTTCTATAGATAATTAATGTTCTATCTTGTAGTCAAGTGTATATATATTGTAGTCTCATATTGCAATGTTAATACAGAGAGAAAATATTCAGATTTAACTTCAAGTATATATATATATATATATATATATATATATATATATATATACCCGTGTCCGTGTCCTGCAATTTTTTTAATTTGGTGTGTCCCCGTGTCCGTGTCGGTGTCGTGTCCGTGTCCGTGTCCGCGCTTCATAGATGGATATTTAAAATATTTTTAAAATTTTATTTAATATGCCCTATCATACCTATCCCTAGATTAAACATTAGAGAAAATAACCTATAAAATTTAAAGACAGTTGAAGTCTTCATTAGAAACTGAAGTTTATATCTTCAAAAACTAAATATAGAAGATTAGAGACAAAGGAAGCAAGCTATAGGTTTTATGAGCATACTTTCTTGAGTCTGATCGATCCATGTTAAACTTCTCTGTCTTAGCAGGCACTGCAGGATCACTTCTATATACTGATTTACTACATTCAGGGTCCCCAGAAGAGTGGGCCATGGCAATTGGAGCACCTGGAATGTTGAAACTGGATGCAACATGTTCCAGGTAATCCATGGAGCCAGGATGATCAGTGCCAAAATTTCCTCCACCATATCTTCCATTCTGCAAATCTTTCTGACTAGGAGATGTTCTAGACATGTTTTCCCCTTTGCAGGAAAGGATATCTACAAATGACTTTACAATTTCAATCCATGCCACAAAGAATTTAAGGATAAAGCATTTTATAGACATTACTTTTAAGTTTAGATTATTCAATTATGCATGCATCAAATGCAACATTTAGACCTAAAAACAAGGCAGATATTTGTCCCTCTATATGCTGCAGTAAAACATTTACATCAATTGAATTCTTTATTTTGGAAGGGGGCAGGGGAGGAGTTAACCACACTGTGTGGCATTTTGTGCCTGTTAGTAGAAAGATTATAGAAAGGCATCAAGGAAAAAAAGAAGTTAAGCTAGCTGTCCCGGCCCATGAAATATGTTTTTATAAAAGAACAGGAGGATCAGGAATCATCCTGACAGCAACAAATGTGAAAAAAGAAAAAGAAAAAGAAAAAAAGAAAAAAGAAAAGACAAGCATTAGCTCAAAGGAGCTCTCCAATCCTTCTTTGAGTGTGCACCAATGAAACCTTGTTCAAAAAACCCACCAGAAAGCATTAAAAAGAATCTTATCCCCAATAATATTGTATCTGGACAAAAGCAGACTGCAGATTAACAAGTGAGGTTACGCTCAATACAACTCTATGTAGGGGGCAAGTCTTTCACACCCCACAGCCATATATTCACTTGAGTAACAGAAGAGATAAATGATCTTTTCCATCCTCTCCTATCCTTTCAGTACTGCTTCAATAGTTGTCTATTAATTTACTCTCTTTGATGATGACAAAGAATTGGAGTCGATTGAAAAAACGAGTACTTTCAGTTCCAAGTTACTTGGTATTTCAAGACCTGAGGCATTCTTATCACTTGAACAACTGGAACTACTCATGACTAGACAGCAGTAATTATAGTCACAGAAGGTATCAAAATACAATGGATACCGTCATCATTCTCTAGAAATCCATTCAGTAAGCCTTCTGTAGGTGAGTCCAGCTCCAGGAACTTCACACTGGCACGCTTTTGATTTTGAACAGAGTCCTTTCGTGTACGTTTTTGACGTCTTGAACTGTATAGTGTTGTTATTCAACAATTAAAAGTCAGTAACCTCAAAATCATATGAATTGATAAGTGACAGCTTTAAAAAAATAATTCACAACCAACCAGAAGAAGAAGGTTTGTGATTGTGGATTTACTCCATCGGCAACATTCTGCATACAGATAGATACATGATAACAGAATAAATAGTTAGCAAAAATTCCATGCTTTGATAAAAGGAATTTAAACATATTGTCATTCAAAAAAACAGTTTCCATGCCTGGCATGACAGATTAATCATTAATGCAAGTTGAAATACATCTCTAAAGCTGAATGCATTGTTCAGCCTTTGCCCATCGCCTAAAGGAATACATTAGGCAACTGAGGCATTTCACAGCCAAAAAAATAGTAATTAGACAAACATGATATGCATCCAGTCCTGCCTTATAAGATGTAGATCCTATATTAGGGTCAGTTTAATCACTGTATTACAAATAGCAAACCCCCACAAACATGTTCCTCAAATATGAGACCCATATTGACATCTACCATCAACACCACATATAGAAACCAAGAAAACCTCCTTAATTGCATCAAGCTATGCAACAGAATTTTCCTTGTTTATGACCACAGAAACCAGATTCTATTGGATCAGCATTTTAGAGGTCCACCAGGAAAAGAAGACCTTTGTTAACTCTTCTTGAGAAAAAAAACAAAACAACATATTATAGAGCAAGAACCTAATGAGTTGCTTTTTACTTTTTTTTTTTAGTACCCAAAAAATTGCTTTTGATGATTTGATCAGCAGTAAATTTGTGTGAACAATTTACAATCCCTAAGAAAAGTAACCATTTGCCACACTTCTAAGTTAAATAAAGTTCTGACCTCTGTTCTCAATATATCAATCTTTACAGCGACATTCACTGCTTGGTAATCTTCAGTCTCCTAGAAAATAGAACCAGTATACTTTAAAAGCTATCCAAAAAGAATCACTATGTAAAAATTGACTTTACAGTTAAAATTGCAAACCCAGAACTCAAAGTTGAATAGATCATGTGATGAACAAAGATGAAATCGCAAACCCTGCACAAATAAACTGAGGTTTTGTTGCCAAAGTGAATAAGTGCAACAAATATTAAGCAAATAATTTAAAAAATGGAAAATGAAACTAGTTATGATTAAGCAAACTTGTAACACTCGGAACAGACAAGTTCATATCACTTTATAGTTAAAGGCTTAAAGCTTTCAAGAGAGTAAACAGCCTAAAGAAAATGTGGCAAACAGGTCATCATTAATTTGTCCTGTTGATTCTAGCTCAAATGATGAAAGTCCTTTTCTGACAGAAGATGAGCATATTGAGACTTTCAAAAATTATAAAAGACCCCATCTGTATTCAATCAACAATTGTGTATTAAATTTGTTACCACTTCAAAACAATATAAATTAACTACCATTCAAATCAGAGAATAAATACATAAAAATGCTTAAATTCAATATGTTTTCTGTGTAAAAAGATATTCTGAATGTTATTATTGAATGAATTTTAGAATACAATCACTAATCTGAATATATAGCCTAAGTTCTAACTAAAGGGCCCAACTAATGGACCTAATACAAAAAAGGCTAATAATTACATATTTTACAACATTTTACAACACTCCCCCTCAAGCTGGTGAATGTATATCTATCATTTCCAGCTTGCAAGTAAGTTGGCTGAATTGTTCTGTTGGCAAGCCCTTTGTTAACACATCTGCTAGTTGGTGCCCAGATGGGATGTAGGCTGTTGTTATTAATCCACTATCCAGCTTTTCCTTGATGAAGTGTCGGTCTATCTCAATGTGTTTTGTCCTGTCATGCTGAACAGGATTATGAGCAATACTGATAGCCGATTTATTGTCACAAAACAACCTTATAGGTCTCTCATACCTTATCTTCAAGTCATCAAGCACAATTTCCATCCATAATAGCTCACAAATTCCTTGTGCCATGGCTCTAAATTCAGCCTCAGCACTTGATCTAGCCACTACATTTTGCTTCTTACTTCTCCAAGAAACAAGGTTCTCACACAAGAAAGTGCAATAACCTGACGTGGACCTTCTATCACTCACTGAACCTGCATAATCTGCATCAGTATAAGCCTCCATAGTCAAGCTTCCACCTCTTTTGAACAAGAGTCCCCTCCCTGGAGTGGCTTTGAGATACTGCAGAACACGATCTACAGCCTGCAAGTGTCTCACCCTCGGATCATGCATGAATTGGCTCACAACACTGACTGCATAAGCTAAATCGGGTCTAGTGTGTGCTAAATAAATCAACTTCCCCACTAGTCTCTGATATTGGACCTTGTCAACCTTGGCACTCTCCTCTTCAGTGCTCATTCTATGATTTTGCTCAATGGGAACACCTTTGGTTTACATCCCAGTTTACTGTTTCTTCTTCAAAAGATCAAGCACATACTTCCTTTGAGAAATGAAAATGCCTTGTTTTGAGTAGGCCACTTCAATCCCCAAGAAGTACTTAAGTTTCCCAAGGTCCTTCATTTCAAACTCTGCAGATAATTTTTCCTTGAGCAATTGTCTCTCAACCGAATCATCTCCCGTGATAATAATATCATCAACATAAACAAGAAGTACAACACTTTTCCTCCCTTTGAATGTTTGAAGAAAAGTGTATGATCTCCTTGACTTTGCTTGTAGCCTAGGCACACCATTGCTTTTGTAAATCTTCCAAACCATGCTCGAGGAGACTGTTTTAACCCATATAAAGCCTTCCTCAATCTACACACTTTGTTTTCTCCACTTGTGGGACCAAATCCTAGGGGAATCTCCATGTACACCTCATCCTCTAAGTCTCCATGCAAGAAAGCATTTTTAACATCAAATGGTTTAGTTCCCACCCATAATGGGCAGCAAGAGAGAGTAAAATACGAACAGTGTTCATCTTTGCCACAGGAGCAAACGTCTCCTCATAATCGATGCCATAGGTCTGAGTATATCCCTTTGCCACTAGCCTTGCCTTGTATCGATCAAGAGTGCCATCTGATTTGTGCTTGACTGTATAGATCCACCTGCAACCAACTGGTTTCTTGCCCCCTGGCCTCTCAACAATTTCCCAAGTTCCATTCCTTTCAAGTGCTTTCATCTCCTCATCCATAGCTTGGACCCAATTTGCATCTTTTAGTGCCTCTTGAACAGATGTTGGGATTCTCACAGAGTCAACAGCTGTAATAAAACTTTGATGCTGCAGGGAAAGATGTTTAGAGGAGACAAATTGGGAAATAGGGTACTTGGCACAAGACCTTTTCCCCTTTCTCAAAGCAATTGGTAAATCATCTGGATCAAGGTCAAGAGTATCAGAAATCTGAGAATCAGAAATGGGAAAAATATTTTCAGTATTTACCTCCGGTTCGGACAGTTGAAGTTGTTTCGGACCAGTTGGGTTTTTCTCTCCTCTAATACACTAATGTTGGCTCACTAGCTTTGTTCTTCACTGTGTCAAGGTGCCGATTCTGCAAAACCGATGGAGGAACAGAACGTAACCATAAACAGGAGACTCTAAAGCGGTGTGACTCGAACCGTGTGAAAGGTGACTCAAGAATGTAACCGAGGAACATTTAACTGAGGAGCAGGTGACTTAGGAAGACAAGGACCAAGGATGAGAAACTCGGACTCAGATTCCAAATACTCAGATTCCAAAGTACTGCTCTCCCCCTGAAGCTGAGGGCGAGTGAAGAACGACACATGTTCATGGAAGGTGACATCCATAGAGACAAAGTACTTACGACTGGAAGGATGATAGCATTTGTACCCCTTTTGTTAGGTGCATAACCCATAAAGACACACTGACTGCACGAGAATCCAACTTAGTTCGATGCTTCTTATGAACATGAACAAAGGCAACACAACCAAATACCCGTGACTCAAGACTCTGCATGATACGAACAGAAGGAAAATGTGAGAGCATAAACTGAACAGGACTGACATTACCTAGAACACGAGATGGTATCCGATTAATCAGATAGGCAGCAGTCAGTACAGCTTCTCTCCAATATGACTTTGGGACTGACATTTGGAAGAGAAGGGCTCGAGCGACTTCAAGTAAGTGGCGATTTTTTCTTTCTGCAACCTCATTTTGTTGCGGGGTGTCAACACATGTAAATTCATGGATGATGCCCTGTTTACTATTAAAGCTTGAAAGGCTATGATTGACATATTCTTTTCCATTGTCTGAACGTAATCTTTTAATGCATTTCCCAAATTGTGTCTGTACCATATGATAAAATTGAGTAAATAGTAGGGGTACTTCTGATTTATCCTTCATCAAAAAAAGCCAAGTCACTCGAGTACAAATAAAGGAAACAAACCATCTCGCACTGTAAATGTTAGAAATAGAAACATCAGAATGTATAAGATCAAATGGTTCGACACTTTTATTAAAACTAGAGGGAAAAGTAACACGATGGTGTTTAGCAAACTGACAGACGTCACACTTAAAAGACTCGACAGACTGTTGTAAAAACAAGGACGGGAACATAGACTTAATAAGAGAAAAGGAGGATGACCAAGACGCTTGGCTGAAGCCGACACTGTGATGTAGGGGAATGAGACTCGAACGAGAGACGGAGACAGGAAGACAACACCTTCGACCATCCATTTCATCGACGGATAGTACAACCCTCCCTGTTCCTTAGCAACTCCAATCGTCCTCCCCGTGGCAAGATCCCTGAGAAGGGAAAAATGTTACTTGCACAATTTTGGTCTCGAGTAAGTTTATGAATAGAGATTAAGTTATTGGAAAGTTTGGGAACATGAAGCACATTTTTCAATTTTAACGAGGATTGAAGTTCAATATTCCCAAGTAACCAACAATAGGGTTATGAGATCCATCAAGAATGTAATCAATGTAAGAGAGACTAGAAGAGGAGGCATAAGAGGAGAAATGTTTGGAATGAAATGTCATGTGATCAGTGGCACCAGAGTCAATAATCCATACATCCCGAGGGATAGTAGCAGATGCATAAGCCTTCTTACCATTCATTGCCCGAGAACAATATTTAAGAGGCTTACTAAGATAGTCTTCTCCAGGTTCATACATCGAATCATGTTGAACAGGGGTGCTTTGTCAGGAAAGAACGAATGCACAGCTTCAAATGACCCACGAAAAAAGGTTCTACGATCGCGATTTGGACCTCTCAAACGGACCGAGGAAGGTCCGACGGTGCTATGGTGAAAAGCGCGACAAAAAAAAAATGGCCGGAAGGCGGCGCGTGACACACACGCGCGCGGAGATGATCGGAGCCGTGGCGGCGCGTGGAGGCGCGTCCGGCAACCGTTGGCCGCGATATTCAAAATTTTGGACGGCGAACCCGATGGTGGGGTCACCGGCGAGAGATAAGCGGAGGACGGCGGTAAACGAAGCTTAACAGTCTCTAACGGCGGCTGAACGGAGCGGAACAGTGTTGGTGAGGTCTAATGGGCAAAATACACAAAGAAGGTGCCGAAGATGCACTGAAGGCAGAAAAAATTCGCAATGAAGGCGGCTAGGTTTTTTGTGCGGAAGCGAGACCCCCAAGACCGGGAGCTCTTGATACCATGTGTAAAAAGATATTCTGAATGTTATTATTGAATGAATTTTAGAATACAATCACTAATCTGAATATATAGCCTAAGTTCTAACTAAAGGGCCCAACTAATGGACCTAATACAAAAAAGGCTAATAATTACATATTTTACAACATTTTACAACATTTTCCATGACAGGCAGGTGTTTTAGAGTGTGATTCTAAATGCAAGAACAAAACGAAGTTGACATGAACATAATAACCAAACTCTATTTTCTAACTTTCACTTTCCTCAGCTTCTAATAAAAAAGTAACAACTTCCATTTTAATCATTAAATTATGAATGGAACAAGCAATAAAATAACACAACTCACAATATATACCTTAAAGCTTGCATACTGCATCAAGCAAAATGGACAAGAAAAGTCTTCAGTCACTGCATTTAAAAGGGGACAGGAAATGTATCAGAATTGTCAAAATCTTTTTGCATTTTTTTAGAAAAATTTATCAGAACAGAAGAGAACAAAATAGACCATAAAAAACCAGGAAAAAAGAGAAATAAAAAAAAAATCAGCTAAAGAAAACAGTATTGTCTAAATCTTATTCATCCAATAGGAAGATGCAAATCTACACTAGAAAACTTTGTCATATGCAAATGCAAGGAAGTTGGAATAAATGAAAACAAAAACAGATGATAAAATGCTGGCAACAATTTGATTGCACTTCAAAAAAACATGTTTATTATAAGAAGGCAGTGGTAAGATGCAATGTTGAACCTAGTTAAGGTAAACATGTTATACCTTCAGTCTTTCGAAGCATGTTGTAACAGTCCCTATAGTTGAAAATCACAATTCCCGCTCTCAACCTAGAAAACAGTAAGCAGCCAAATATATTTTACCACTCAACACAGCAAACAAAGACATATCCAATCATAGACAAAAAGATAGAGCATAATTCACAAGAAATCCTTTCATTAATTTTTATTCAGGCAAACTTGCAAGAATTACCAGTTGTTGAGTGTAAATCTTGAAAAAAGACACAAGTGCAGACTGATTAACCTAGGCTAGGAATGAATCCACCCACCAGAAACTAAGAACAACACAGCCTGCACCGTTCTAAAATTTTGACCTCTATAATTTTTTAAGTTGCCTTAAAGCTCATAATAAAAGAAAATGATTTCTAATACAAATGCAAGATCAATTTAAGTTGACAATTGAATGATAATTACTTTTACTAACAGAGGCAGTAATTGACATTTGACAAATAAAACAGATATCTAAAGATGGTGACTCTTTATCTGATTGGCAAAGGGACTGGTTGCTCTTTTGAGCTGATGAATTTTCTTTTTGTCTTCTTTTCCTTGGATCTTTTCATTTTTGTTTTATGAGGATTCCTAATCTTCCCACATTCCTAATCCTTTTTCCTCTTTATATCTCTAGTAGTCTAGTGTATTTTGGCAAATGGGGACTGAAAAATGGCTACACACTGGCCCTCATAAAACTAAGAATGCATGAAACGTTCTGTAAATAGAGCAGTAAGAAGGAACAGTCACCTCCTTTTCTGCCTTGCATGTATTTTGAAGTGCAAACATCTCCGAAGAAAAGAAGGCTGCAAGGGAAATATTGTTCTGAATTAGAACTTAGAATCAAGAGCAAGGTTTTAAATAGCTGACTGCATCACCAGATGCAGCCGCAACATCCCATTCGCGGCAACCACGTCACACTGCCATTGTAGACTGCAACGGCCGCAACACGAACATGTCCGCGATGCGACCGCAATTTTAAGTCAATGGATAAAGTGAAGCCGTTAAAAAAAACTACAGCTAATACAGAAGATGTTTTTCTTAAAGAAAAAAATATATAATAACACATGTACATAAATTTTAAGTGCAGCATGCCTAATACGAAAGATGTTTCCAAAGATAGGTCAATTTATAAACTGAAGCCGTAAAATGAGTATATCATAGCAATATCAATGAAAAGTATAAGACCACCAACCAAACTTATCTCATTTTGTAGCCAATTGGATTCATAACAAATAAACATGAAATTGGAAGAAATTTGAAATTTGAAGTGCCCCAACACAAAGGGAAAAAAAATGCATTATATTATATTAAATTATGAAGAGCACGTGTGCGGAGAATATTGTAGAGTTCAACAGGCTTGCAGTAAATTAGAAGACCCTCGTCAGCTGCAATTTCTTCTTCACCAGAATGACGCACTAAAGAATTTTGCTGGCACATGTTCTCTGCAACTAATCAATTTTAACCTGCACAAGCTGATAGATATAAACATGAGATCAAATTTCAAATGCACCATAATACGCGCTATACGTATACACACACACAAACTCAAACGTTTTGGTCAAGTTACAGCGAGTCTTAAATTGCTTACATAAGATTGTTCCCAAAGCACTCTAGTCTCTCTAGGAGTGAAAAATTCAAATCATAAAATTAAATTTCGGATGTGTAGGCTTCATGTTCATGCAGCTATATGTGTTGAAAAGAAAATAGTGAATTGAGAGAAAAAGCTTACAAACTGCGTAGAGGACAGAGAGACCGTGGTCCAAGTATAAAACAAGCAGTTAAGATTTATATGCCAAAAAATAATTAGTAGGATTAATATATACTCAATAAACCCTATACTTAATATAATATTCATTATTAAATTTTATAATATATATTTATTTATAATTTCAAATTATATTTTAAATAATAAATATACTGTCACGTATAAGATTTTTTAAAAATTTAAGTCTAAATATTACTAAAAGTAATAGTAATACAAGTATGTTATTTTTTTGAAATTATTCTCCACTTATAGTTTAGTCTTTAAATTTAATTATTGTATAAATTAGTCTCAAATTTAAAAAATTTGTATTAAGTTAATATTTTCAAAGATTAAAGTGAGATAAAAAAAATAATTTAATACGAGTTTCATAATTTTAACAACTAATTCGTACAATAAGTAAATTCAAAGAGAAAGTATAAATATAGAATAAGTAATATATGTCACCTGCAAATTTTACAGGATATTTTTATTTATTTATGTATTTTTTAATTATTCTTTAACACTTTTAATCTTATAAAATATTAATTTTAGTATTTTATGTTTATTTTTTTATTTTTTACTCTTATTTATTATAAAATTTTTACTATTCCTAAAAAGAAATATATATATATATATATATATATATATAATTTTAATATTCATAAAATAAGTTAATTGAGTACTAACAATCAACACTTAAAGAAATTTAAAAATCCAAATTTAATTATGAGAAAAATAATAAAAATTTTATATTTATGGCACTTCCAATATTAACAAAAATGAATCTTATGCTATAAAATGAAAAGCACAAATCCAATCTTATATAAGAGATTTGCACTAATATCAACACTCACCTGCAATTGAGATCATATAATCATCATATATCATATAACATATAAAAAAAATATAATTTTAAATTAAGACGTGTTATTTTGACAAGTTAATATATGTATAAAATATTACCATATGATAAATATGTGTTTTAAAAAATTATTATGTGACATATGATGTTTTAATTTAAATAAAAAATATAAATGTATTATCACATTAAAAATATTATGTCACATTAGAAAAAAAATCTTGTCACATGAAAATAAAAACATTTTCAAATCAGTTAATAATTAAAATTAAAAATTATTAAATTATTAAATCATATAATATATAAAGACAAGATATATGATTTCAAATCATGACATATATCATTCTGACAAATCAGTACATGTATAAAATGATGTCATGTGACAACTATGTGCTCTAAAAAACTGTCATGTAACATATGATGCTTCAATTTAAATGAAAAGTATAAATATGTTGTCACATTAAAAAAAATTATGTCACATTAGAAAAAATTCTTGCCACATATGAAAATAAAAACATTTCTAAACTTGTTAACAATTAAAATTAAAAATTATAAAATTACTAAATATAATATATAAAGATAAAGTACATAATTTTAAATCATAACATGTGTCATTCTAACAAGTCATTACATGTTTAAAACGTTCTCATATGATAAATATGTGTTTAAAAAATTATCACGTAACATATGACACTTCAGTTTAAATGGAAAGTATAAATATCTTGACACATTGAAAAAATTATGTTACGTTAAAAAAATTATTATTGCCATATGAAAATAAAAATATTTCTAAACCAGTTAATAATTAAAATTAAAAATTATAAAATTGCTAAAATAGAAAAAAAGTACCATAATCAAATAGATGAGTAAAAAAATACCATAATTAAATAGATGAAATTAATGCTTCATCATTTTTGAGTTTTCATCACTGATTCACCATCCTCACCCCTTAACCCAAAGCTCCATCATTTCTGAGTTCGTTCATGCAATACACAAACACTGTTGAAAGGATATATCAAGTGACCCATCTTCCACGCAGACCACCACTCCTCCCTTCCCCAACACTCAATGGTGGCATAGCACTCTGTGGGCCATTCAGCTAGGACCTCAGCTGCCGCTACTTCCAACAATCAGTCTTCGTCGTAGGTTACTGCCACTCCCATGCCCATCTTTAACCTCTTGCTCAACTACAACGGGAACCTCAAGGTTTCTAATTTCGGATGGGTTGTTACACACGCTTTCTAGCATGCTTTCTGATTTCGATGAACCTAAATGCTCCCTCAAATCCCTCTCCCTTCCCTCCCTCGATAAAACCATCAACTCCCACAACCACTCCAACAACACCATCATCTTTTTTTGGACCACTTGATTTCATTGAAGCAGAGAAGTTTCTGGAAAAGATAAAGCCTTTGACCATAGTTCTCTCAAAAGTATAAATTAACTTGAAGTTACTGTTAGGTTAAATTAGTATTTTAACCCGTGCCTTGTACGAGTTTTTGTTAAAAATTAACATTTAATAAGCTAATTTAATATTATTAATTATAGTTATGGTTTTTTAATTTTACTTTGAATTCATAATAGAATATAAGTTTAAATTTGAAAAAAAAATCAAATATAAAAGTAAATATTAGTAGGAAAGATATTAAATTTGATTAAAACTATAAAATATAGAAGTGTAGAGTTTGTTGGGACAAACCTTAACTACCTCATTAGTGATTTCATGTATTAACACTCTTAATAATTTCAAAATGTCTTAAATAAATTTTTAAATAAATTAAATAAATAAATATAAATATGAAAACATATTGTAAAAAAAAAGATTTAATCACTTCAATGTAACTTAAAATACTTAAAATAAAAAAAATACCAAATTATTGTCAACATAATTATAATTATTCAAATAGATTTAGCTACTTTAGTCTTCTTGCATGATAATTAATTATTATTCTTCATCTTGACAATTTTCAACTTCTTAGAACTTGATGCATTGACATGTGTTGTATAGTCATTTATCACTATTTCTCCTTTACTTCTCTTCTTTGCAGAAGTCACATCATTTAGTGAAGAATAACTATCCACGTCATTCGCATGTAACAATTATATTGAAAAGAAGGTTTAATAACTATTTACTAGAGCAGGATGTCATATCTGGAATCCAAACGAACTGACCTCTACAAAACATAGTAGTAGTTTAATAAGTAAAATAATAACTGAATACAAAAATATCAATTGAATAAATTTCAAATACTTGAAATTGATCAAACCACTGACATCTAACCTTATTCGGAATCGCACACCAAGAACAACCAATTAACAAATTGGTTTTAATCAATTTATTCGCACCAGTAGCATCCAGTTTCAAAGGCAAAAAACTATGAACAACCAATTAATAAACAAATTATGTAAATATAATTTATATGCGTTAAAATTTAACTTACGAAACAAATTACATAAAATGATAAAATTCCTTATTGATCTTTGCCATCAAGCTCGATGACTTGTAACACCCTTTACTGTATTAAATAGTAATCTTGTGATTAACGAATTCTACTTGTTTAGTGATTTACGTGTCAGTATCAAGTTATTTTGAATATTCTGTCTGCATATTTGATCGTTTTGAGTAATTTCTTCAAAGTGTCGAAAAATAATAATTTTCGGTAGGAAAAATCTACGTAAATTAATTTTTACTTGTTTAGTCTTAATTAATTTACGTAATCTGATTTGATATTTGTGAGTTTTGTAATTTTTATGATTTTATGTGTGATTTTGGAATTTTTACTTGTTTGTGGGCCCCAGGAGGTGTATGTGGGCCTAAGTGGCCATACGTGGGCTCAGGTGGGTCCATAAAATGAAAAATTTTTTTTACGTATAGAAAAATTTGTATCTTGTTTAGACGAGACAGGCGGGATCTTACTAAACCGAATCAGGAAACAGTTTTAGAAAATTTCTTTATCAGTATTTTTGTCGTATTTAATTATCGACGATAAAAATACGAGAATTATATTTTGTGAGGTTATAATGGATAAAAATAAAATTCTATATTATTAAAATATTATTAAGATAACATTAGTGGTTTGGATATCCACTATTAATTTAATTACAGTTAGAAATTTAATCTTGATTTAATTAACGGTTGAGATTTGATCTTAAAAAGTAAATAGGATCAATTATAACATTGGATTGAAATTAAATCAAGGGTAGGGATTTAATTTTCTAAATGGCTATGACCATTATCAACCCTTGGATGTAAAATTAATCAATGGTGGAGATGGATCATTAATGACCATTGGATTTGGATTTAGATCAATGGTGGAGAATTGGTCATCAAAAATGATTACAACCATTTTGGATCCTTGGATGAAAAGTTTGAAGGTGTAATCTTGACCATTCATTTTGGAGACACATCTAAGGGATGGGGTTTAAAGAGAAAGATCCAATGGTCGGTAATAAGTCTTCTACCTATAATCTTTTAATTAATACCTATTTTACCTATAATGTTTTAAATTAATATCTAAAATGACTAAAAACAAAATGGCTATCAAATTGTCATATTTTTTGCATGCATGAAGAGGGGGCACGGTTGAAGAAGCAAGGAAGGAAGGAGACCAAGATAGAATATGCGCTTTTTGTAAAGAAAAAGGATAGAAAAGGTTAAGGAAAATTACAGAGTGTTAAGACAATTTCCTATTGATCATCAATGCATATGTTTTTCAAACTTCACTTTTTCTTCTCCCTAATAGCATGCTACGGCAATGCACTTCTTTGAAGACTAAAAACACTCATTTCTATATTTCATAATATCATTTCTTCATTCTTCCACTTAAGTTTCAAGACCAAACCAAAGCAACTCCATTTCTCTCCCAAAAACACACCATTCGGCCAAGTCTCCAATTCTCTCTTCCATCACTTTTTAATTTCATACAACCTAGTTTCTTGAATCCTTTCATCATTCTAAGAACCTTTGTAGTTCACACCAAGTTCTAATTCTTCCATCTTGAAGGACTTTTACCAAGATCAAGTTCTAGAGCTTTTGTTAATGAAGTGTAAGAAAACTTCATTTATTCTTTTCTTTTTCATGTTCTAAACCATGTTTGATCCATGGTTCTTCTTGTTCAAGCTTGATATACTAATTTTCTTGTATTTGTTTCATGTTTAAGAACTTGTATTGGTGGAGATCTTGCTCCAAAGACAAAGCAACAAGCTCTTTGGTGGTTCTTCAAGAGGTAAGAGGGAGATTCATCTCACCAACTAAGCATGGTGGTGAGAGATGGTTTTTATATTTGATGGATGGTGAATCCATATGAGGATTCCTATCCATGGTCATGTAATAATTTGTGTGTGGGTTATGTGCTTTAATTATTTTTGCTTATGCTTGATATATTTTGCATGATTTACTTGTGTTTGCATGCTTAGTATAATTTTTAATTGCTTATATGGTAAGCTTATGATGTGCATGATGATATATGTTGAATATATTATGATGGATGTATGTTGAAATTAGCAAAATTTTGGCTCCAAAGGCCATGGAGGAGGTCACGGTTTTGAGCTTCCAAGTTTAGGGTTTTTATTGAAATTTTTCAAGAACAATGAAGTTGATTTTTAGTCCTTGAACTAAAATAAATTTCAGCCAAGACACCAATTAAATTAGTGTTCACAAAAAAATGATATTTTCATAAATGATAAAATTGGATGATTTGAGAAGTAAAGGAAATAAACAAGAGGGTTTGTTTTATAAAAAGAGTGTACACGGTTTTAAGTAGTATTTTCATGAAGTTATTTTGTGTAGAAATAAGAATGAAATTTATTTAAGTTAGAAGAAAAATATTTCATGGTTCCAATGGCCATCTATAAGGTTTTGATAATTTAGAAAAAAATGTTTTGATGCAATAAAATATAAGAATTTTCAAATAAGGATTTTGGAAAGGAATTTAAGTGTTGAACTTTAAATTATTTTAAGAAGAATTAATTTTTAGAAGTGATTTAGAAATATAAAAGAAAACGTTTGTAACTTAAACGTAGAATTTGATTTAATGTTTAGAAATGATTTAGAAATATAAAAGGAACGTTTGTAACTTAAAATTTCTAACGTAGAATTTAAGTATTGGGTTTTGGAAAAAGTTAAGAAATTTAAATTTTGAAATAGTAATTAAATCAATTAAATATGATTTGGTAAGATTAAATCAATAAAAAGTGATTTTGAGAAAATATAAGTACGGAAGGGATTTTTGATTGAGAATAGAAAGAGAATAATGTAAGAAATTATATTTTTATAAGAAATGTTCAAAATAATATTTTTAAAGTTAAGAAATATTTTGTGAAGGGTAAAAACGGTGAAAAACGATTTACGTAACTCAAAAACATAATTTTTAAGTTACGCGATTTGAAAAACGTTAAAATATTTCTACGTGATTTATAACGTGTTTAAATATTTTACACGATCAAAATGTTGTGGAAACATTACTATGCGATTTAAAAATAAAAGATTATTTTTACGCAATTTAGAATACTGATAGAAAATAGTTTTGCGATTTTTAAACGTAACAAAAAAATGTTACAAATCATTACTATACGTAAAAACGTAAAAAATATTTTGCGAATGAGAAAAACACAAGTAATGTGATTTAACTTAAAATATACAAGAAATCTTACGCTTAAAAGTAGTATATAAATACTGTACAAGAAATTGAGAAGTTTGCTGTAATTGGCATTAATTCATTTTACAAACGAAAAACAAGATGTCAATCCCGAATCTGGAATGAAATTATGTGATTTACCTTTGGTTGGTACTTGGTGCATTACACATGCATTGAAAATGGTCCAACGGACCGAATATGGCTAATTGCCTAGGAGAAACGTCTGGCACCTCTTGAGTGGGTGCGATATGCGTAGTGTAGGTCACCTGGTTGACCATGGGGGCATCGGGGTGCGGGTTGCTCGCAATGGGCGGTTGGTAGCTCTTACATGCCGTGAGAGTTAGACCGATGCAACACACCGATGATCCGGACCAAGACACTATTCTTAATCGAGATCCGACAAAGACTGTCGTGTATGTGCTTAGATGTGCAAGATATAATTATAGCACTTGGTCTGAGGCACGAGATACCGCAGATCTTTTCGATCAATTTCTCCGACTTGAGTATTAGCTCCATGGAGTAGGACATTGAGTCTATGTTCACATGCATGAATTTAACATATACATATGTGGTAGCATTACTGTAATTAATTGTGGTTTGAACAGTGATGATGGCATGATGGTAATTATTTTTACACTATGAAGGTGCTATAATTGTGATCATGACATGATATTTTTGCATAATATGCTGTCTGTATTATCTCTGTGCTATCATGCTGGTATTGGTATAGGTGATCTCACCTCTTTGTATGTATATCTGTTTATTGTATTTATATTGGGTGAAGACGTTGAGAAAGATATGGTACTAGAAGGAGAAGAGGAATTACTTCTCACATCAGGAACCACAGAGTTCTGACAACATGTCATCAGGAGCTAGTTTCTTCGAATATGTACATTTACAGTTTCATGGAGGAGCTAGAGAGTGGAGGACAAGTCCAGATGAGCGCGGACTTATTTATGAGGGGTACCTGACTGTTAGTATTAGTAGGTTGTATCGTGGGGATCCGTTTTTATGTGTGACTATCTTTGTTCATGTTGAATTTCCGTTGCATATCGGCGACATTGGGACACTAGAAATTATGTCCCAACGGAAATCGATAGTGTCGTCGGCCAGAACACTGTTCGTAGGGCTACTCGTCATAACGGATTCCTACCGAGGAACCCGAGGAGGACCCATCCGAGGGGTCTTCTGCTTAGTTAAACTTGGGCAGGTTTGAACTCTGATATAAATAATGTCTATAATTATTTAAGTGTGTTTGTTGTTTCAAGAAATGGTCTGTAATAAATAAACCTGACAGCACTTGTGTAATATGTTTAATGATGTATATTATGTGTGAAGATGTATAATAGTTTTATTTTCCGCTAAGTTTATTTTATTATTATAAAAAAAATTTACAACTCGTATTTTATTATAACATCATATTTTATAACTTGGGGTAATTTGGTAATAAAGTAACATAAATGTGGCACCCTACGATGGGTGTTACATTAGTTGGTATCAGAGCCCAAGTTAGAGTCTTTTGGGGTTTGTGGTTAGGTCTGCTTGTTTGTGTTGTGTGATTTTCTTTATTGTTTCTGAAAAAAACAATATTGTTTGAAGATTGACCTTGTTTTCCTTGTATTGTTCGGTTTGAGTAGAAAAAGTAATGATAGACGAAGACGTGGACGTGGAAATACTAGCACGAGATATGGAACCCAGAATGGGAATGATAATGTGAACATGGCTGCAGTATAAGCTGACTATGCAAAGAATGGCGGAAGTGGTTGCACAACAAAATCAACGAGCTAATGAAAATGTGCACGCTTATCGGAGTTTCGAAGGAATAATCCACCGAAATTTCATGGAGAGTTTGATCCGAGAAAGCTGAACTTTGGATCCGAGAACTTGAAAAGATATTTGATGGTATGGGATGTGCTTGATGAACGGAAGCTTACGTTGGCAACATTTATGCTTTGGTAGGAGATGGTGAACGTTGGTGGGCGGAGCTAGAAGACATTGGAAGTCAAAGGAAGGATGGTGACATGGCAACTTTTCAAGCAAAGATTTCGGAGAAATATTTTCCAACAAGTGTGAGACATATGAAGGAGATGGAGTTTCGGGTTTACGTCAAGGATTGATGTCCGTCGGTGAGTATGCGGCAAAATTTGAAAGTCTGTCTCAATTTTCAAGATATTTGCGGATGAACCCGTATGAGGGCTGAAAATGTAGGAAATTTGAAGAAGGATTAAAGTCGGATATTAAGAGAGTCAGTAACGATGTTGGAGATTAATCAATTTCCAACTTTGATTGAAAAAATGTCGTAAAGTTGAAGAGATTGATCATCAACGTGCGGCAAGAAACAAGAATTTTGGACCCAAGGTTCCAAAAAGGGAAGAATAATCAAGCAAGTCGCTCTCAACAAAAGCCGTATGTGAAACCGGCGACCGTATGTGAAACCGGCGGGAGGTCGGACCAAGAAGCAATTTGTGGGAGGAAGTTCTAGCAACAATAAAGCAAGTCAAGTGGGACTCCTATTCGATGTTTCAAATGTGGGAAGGATCATCTCACGAAGGATTGTCCATATAAGGAAGTTGTTTGTTTTAAGTGTGGACAACTTGGACATTTCTCCAAAGACCGTGATCGGATAAAGAAGGAATCCTCTGTGGGAAACGTCCGTCTGCAAGGCCACAAAGGCGGGTGGTCGTGTCTATACAATGAGCGGGGAGGAAGCCGTTAAATGGAGACTTGATAATGGAGGAGTGTGCAATTGAAGGTAATCCTTTAACCGTAGTCTATGACTCGGGAGCAACACATTCTTTCATTGCATGTGATTGTGTTGAACGTTTGGGTTTGACTGTGACTGAATTGCCATATGATCTGAGTGTTGCTACTCCTACTGATAAGCTGTAGTTACATCAACAGTATGCCTAAATTGTCCTGTCTGTGTTAGGGATAGAATCTTTTATGTGGATTTGATGTGTTTGCCTCTTTCCAAGATTAATGTAATCTTGGGAATGGATTGGTTGTCTTCTAACCATATCCTAATTGATTGTTCGAATAAAACATTAGTATTTCCTGAGGCTAAGGATTCTAGATTCCTAACGGCTACTCAAGTGGAAGCTTGTCTGAAAGAAGGAGATCAGGGGTATTTATTGTTATCTTCTTTGGAAGTGCAATGTGAAGATGCTTTGAAGGATATTTTCGTGGTCAACGAATTTCCTGAAGTGTTTCATGAAGATATACCGGACTACCACCGAAAGGAAATCGAGTTTGCCATTGATCTTGTACCTGGAGCTGGACCGATATCTATAGCGCCCTATCGGATGTCGCCGGTAGAATTAGCCGAACTGAAGAAACAGCTAGAAGATTTATTAGAAAAACAATTTGTGAGACCAAGTGTGTCACTGATAAGTCTATATTTTATAGCCCTAAATTGGATGAATTGTGGCGCTTTGATTGATTTATGTTAGAATTTATGTCACATTTAATCTATTTGTCCTTGATATCTTATGATTGATCTTCCTCTATGTTTTTAGGTCCAAAAGTGGTGTTTTGACATGGTTTTATGAAGCTTTGGATGGATCTTTTGCAATGGAGTTGAGCTCAGAATTTATACGGCTAAGATTTGTAGAGTTTTTGACCTTTGTGCAATAAAATGAGCATATCTTGAGCTACAGAGATCGAAACGAAGCGAATTAGGTGTCCCTGGAAAGCTAAGAAAAAGATCTACAACTTTCATGAAGAACACCTTTTGAGATAATGAAGTCTAATGGGTCAGTTTGGGCTTCCAAGTCAGATACGAGATTTTCACACCCACTCACTCAACCACTCATCCACTTAACCACTCACCCACTAAACCAACCCACTCAACTAAATCAACCAATCATCCACTCACCCACTCAACCACTCAACCACTCATCCACTTAACTAACCCACTCAACCAATATTTAATCCACTCCACTCATCCACTTAACCACTCATCCACTCAACTAACCCACTCAACCAATATTTAATCCACTCCACTCAAACCAACCCACTCAACCACTCAACCACTCATCCACTTAACTAACCCACTCAACCAATATTTAATCCACTCCACTCATCCACTTAACCACTCATCCACTCAACTAACCCACTCAACCAATATTTAATCCACTCCACTCAAACCAACCCACTTAACCACTCACCCACTCAACCAATCCACTCAACCACCCCACTCCACTAACCCACTCATCCATCCACTCACCTTTTGTCATTTTGTTACCCTAGACTTCTATAAAAGGACAACATTGGTTATCATAAAAGGAGGGGAAGGAGGGAGAGCAGGAGAAAGCTCTCAAGCTAGTTTTTCATCTATTTTCACTTTTCTTTGTAATTTTTACTTAATTTGTCCATAAGGAGAGGTTTGGAGAGGCAGGTCTGAAGGGAGGAAGGCTTAAAATGGAGGATCTCTTGGAAGCTTGAAGATCTGGATCCCTACAATGGGGTTTTGATCTCTCTTTCTCTCTAGTTTTTTTCCTTTCTTTGGTTTTCTTTCCATGGATCTGTATCTTATTATGAGTATGTTTGTATTGAATATGAGTGGCTAAACTCATAGCTAGGGCTATGGGGGATCTTGTGTTCTTAATTATTTGGATCTGATTTCTAAATTGATTATGGTAATTTCTTTGTGGGGTTATCATATTGTTTGCATTCTTGTCATAACTTGATCACTTGTGGCATTTGTTAATTCATTGTTTGACCGGTGACCATCCGCACTCAATGAGTGGATCTATATGGTAAGCCTAGGATTATATTGGTGAATGACCAAACATCAATTTCTCCTACCAATGGAATTGACAGGTTGTTAGTTCATATCTTGAAATTGGAACTTAATGCATTCTTGATTAATTCAACTAAATGACCAAATAGGTGGATTAAATTAAGAATAGAATATTGTTTCATCCATGACCATTGGGATTCAATAGCAAATAAGATAATATTGGCAAAAGAATTACCTGTATCATAATTGAAAGAAGATCCGAATAATGAGACTCAAGTGAACCCTGCGCCCTAGTGCCTCTCTATCTTGTTTATCTTTTCTTTATTTAATTGTTCTTTATTTTCTTCATTAGTTTTCTATTTTTAATTTGGATCTTGCAAACACTTTCGACTGTCTAAATAACATAAGAATTTTACAATTTTAGTAATTATCACTTATTCCTCGTGGGATCGATAACTTGGACTCAAAAGTCCTATATTACTTGGCGATAGAGTGCACTTGCTCTTAGTGTATCTTTTGCACGCACCAAGTTTTTGGCGCCGTTGCCGGGGAATAATTTTGGTAATATTAGAGGCGTAAAATTCTAGTTAATTTAGACGAACTTTTATTTTAATCTATTTTATCTGTTTTTATTTATCTTTATTTAATTTGATTTTAGTTTTTTTTATCTGTCTTTATTCTCTTATTTTTGTATATTTCTGTTTTTTCTATTTTGTCATTTTCATTTTTATTTTTATTTTTATTTATTTTTCGTTTAATTATTATTTTTATTATTTTTATTTTATTTTATTTTATTTTCGTTTTTATATTTATATTTATTTTTTTTTATATTTTTTTTTTTTCTTTCTTTTTGTTTTTGTTTATGTCTTTTTAATTTATTTTTCACTACGTTTGTCACTTGTTCATTTTTCTTGTTTATGTTCACTCGCTTCTCGGTTTCCTAATCTAACATTTGATCCGTGAAATTGAGAAAACAATTTCATGCAGTTAAGGAAACAAACTCATATTGCAATTTGTGACAAAAGACATAAACAGGATGGAAGGACCAAGAATTGAAAGGAATCTTGACGAACAAGCTAACCCAAATAGAGCGAACCATGCTTGAGTACTCTATGCCCATCATGAAGGGTATGGAGGAAGTATTATAAGACCACCGTGGCGGCTAATAATTTTGAGATCAAACCAAAGCATTGATCTCCATGATTCAAAACTCCGTCCGGTTCGGTGGATTACCTTCGAGATGATCCAAATCAGCACTTGGCCAGGTTCTAGCAAGTAGTGTGATACAATCAAATATAATGGAGTGACAGATGATGCAATCAGATTGCGACTCTTTCCTTTCTCTCTTAGGGATAGGGCGAGTCAATGGTTAACGTCACTACCAAGGGGTTCCATTACTACCTGAGACCAATTGACACATCAATTTCTGGCTAAGTATTTTCCTCCCTCTAAATCTGCTAAGTTGAGGAATGATATATCTTCTTTTATGCAATTTGAAATGGACACTCTATATGAAGCATGGGAACGTTTTCAAGAGTTATTGAGGAGATGTCCACATCATGGATTTCCTGTATGGCAGCAAGTTCAGACTTTTTACAATGGTTTATCGTCTACAAACCGTTCTCTCATTGATGCTGCTGCGGGAGGTACTATATGGAGGAAAACCCCTACTGAAAGTCAAGCATTGATTGAAGAAATGACGCTAAATAGTTATCAATGGCAAAATGAGCGCCAAATTCTTAAGAAACCAGTAGGTGTGCATGTTGTTGATGCTTCTACTACCATTCTAAGCCAATTGGAAGCTTTGACAAAGAAGGTGGAAACTTTGATGGTAACAAATAATGCAGCCCCACCTATTATTTGTGGCGCATGTGGAGGGCAGAGTCATACAAGTTCAAACTGTCAAGTTGGTAGTCCTTTTGCCCCGGAGCCTGAAGCAGCAAATTTTGTTGGTAATTCCAACCGACAGCAGTACAATCCATATGCCAGCACGTACAATCCTGGTTGGAGGGACCACCCTAACTTCAAATGGGGAAATCAACAAGGCTACCAACAAAATCAGCAGAGAGCTCCACAACCACCTCCAGGTTTCCAAGCACCTGCAGAGAAGCCAAGCTTTGAAGATTTAGTAATGAAGTACATGCAAAATTCAGATGCCAAAATGAAGAATATGGAAACTCAAATCAGTCAGTTGACCACTCTGATGACAGCAAGAGCAACAGGGACATTGCCTAGTACTACTGAGACTAATCCGAGAGAACAGGTCAATGCAATTACCCTGAGAAGTGGCAAAACTTTAGATAAGAAGGCAAATGAAGCACCTAGCTCATCAAGAATCGAGGAGAAGAAAAATGATGTTTTAACTGAAGATGTCTCGATTCAAGTTGACAACAAAGAAAAAGAGGATGAGAAGAAAGAACCAAAACGGCAGAGGGCGAAGAAGAATCGTGATCAAAGCTTAATATGTGAACCATCACCATATGCTAAGATCTCATTTCCTCAGAGGCTCAAGAACAATCAACCAGATAAGGAATTTGCTAAATTCTTGGAGATTTTCAAAAAGTTGCACATTAACATTCCGTTTGTTGAAGCCATCTCTCAAATGCCCAAATATGCAAAGTTCCTAAAGGAAATTCTTACAAAGAAACACAAGCTTGAGGAATTTGAGACGATTTGTCTGAATGAGGAGTGCTCCGCCATTCTCTTAAAGAAGTTACCCCCGAAATTAAAAGATCCAGGGAGTTTTACTATTCCTTGCTCTATTGGTACTTCTTATTTTCATAAGGCATTATGTGATTTGGGTGCTAGTATTAATTTGATGCCTTTCTCTGTGTTTAAGAAATTGGGAATGCAGGAACCAAAGTCTACCAACATTTCTTTACAGTTGGCTGATAGATCCATTACTTATCCTCGTGGTGTAGTGGAAGATGTTTTAGTGAAGGTGGATAAATTCATTTTTCCAGTTGATTTCGTGGTGCTAGATATGGAAGAGGATACTGATATTCCTCTCATTCTTGGAAGACCGTTTCTAGCAACTTCAGGAGCAATAATTGATGTACCACGGGGTGAGCTTATCTTGAGAGTGGATGAAGATTTTGTGACCATAAATGTCTTCAAGGAGGTTAAATCTTCCCCAATGTCAAATCTTCATGCCCCTATTAATTTTGTTCAAGCTAAGAGGCAAGAAGTCTTAGCTATTAAAGACCCTCCACCATCATATAATGTTGATTTTGACCTTCTGGAAATTCAAGATGGTGAAACAGATAAAGGTCCTCCGATGATACATGCTCCTTCACAGATTTGCCATTCATCTGTTGATCGATCAAAATCACCATGGCCTAGCGGAGCCAAGGCACTTCCAGAGCAACCAAGTCATTATCAAGCTCAAAATGTTTATGGAGGCACCTCCAAGGTCATGGATAAGGGATTGAGACATTCTTTTGAAAGGAAGAAGGCACCATCCTATTTTTCTTGCTTTAAGCCACCTTGATTTATCAGTCCACTGTCAGGCTCGTGACGTTAAACAAGCGCTTCATAGGAGGCAACTTGTGTTTCGTCCTTATTGTTTTTTTTTCTTTTAGTTATTTTTGTCATTTTTGTTTTAAGGTTGCAAGTTGAAGATGGTTTTCGCAAATCGAGAAGATAAAAATTTTACTTCATTTCGAATGGCTGAGTAAGGAGTCAGTAGATAATATCTTATTGACTCTTGAGACGCATTCTTATGACTTGTGCATCATGACCTTCTTATTTGTGAAACCTCTTCAGAAATGTATATAAGCATTATAGTCTTGGGAATCTGACTTTAAAAGACCCGAGGTCGTGTTTCTACTCATGTTTTGTGATTTTTAGGTCTGTTGCAACGTTGACTTTTGCGCTTCTCCTCTGCCTGGCACTGTCTCACTCTTCATCAGGTTGTGTTGCTCTTTTCTTTACCCCTTTTATTTCTTTCTTTTCCACATTGAGGACAATGTTTATCTTAAGTGTGGGGGGTACTGTATTTTGTGAAAATAATAATTATAAAAATTTACACAACTGATGAACACTTGAGTAATGCTGATAATTAAGCTGGAATTGTGTGTCAAATGCTTGATTTATTCTGATGTTGACAGAGATTTGTTGAAAGGGGAATCCAATGATCATGAGATGATTTTGTGTGAAGCAATCCTATTCAATTAAGAAAAGTGAAATTTAGCATCTCTGTTGGGAATTAGTCATGTCTACTTGCTTCTGATTTCTTTACCAACTAAGACAGAAAGTGAGTTTTGAGCTTTAATGATTGAATTTTTCTTCTGGAACGAGTTTTCTCGTGATTGATGTATGCTAGAACTTGCTTTGATATCTTGTTGAGGCTTTAATGATTCACATACATACTTGAATATGATTAAGGCAATTAAGATTTATTCTTTCTTGACTTTCAGAGTTGAATTGATAAAATACCCTTTAGTTGCCCCTTTTGAACCTGAAAATTGATTTCTTTGAAAACCAAATTGAATAATCAGGTTGAATTCTTTAGAGCATCCAATGTGTTGAATGAAAAGTCTTGGAAAGTTGTTTTATGTTCAAGGGTAAAAAAAAATTAAAATATTGATGAGAAAGAAGAAAAAAAGAAAAAGAATTATTATTGAAGAATAATACAAGGTTGAATTTGAGAATTGGTTAAATCTTTGTGCATCATGCTCTATTCAACTTTTCAACCCGATTCTGCTTGTAATGATTTATCTATTAGCAATCTTTACCCTTACTTATCTTTTTCCTACCTTCTTTACCCTTGGCCTAGTTACAACCAGATAAAGTCCTTTTGATTCTTATTATGTATGTGAACTTGGAAATGGAGATGAGATTGATAATCAAGCTTATGGTTTTGCATTTTTCTCGAGAAATTTGAGTGATCTCTTTGTCCTTAAACACTTGAGCGATGGAAAGATGAGTGATCCCATTTGTTTGGTGAAGAGAAAAGTTGCAAGCTAGACTAAAGAATCATATCGTTTTTAATGCTGAATGATCTTGATTGATTGAATTTGATTGCTGAACTTGGACTTTTTAATCATGGAATTTTCCTTGATTCATGTTTCTGGTTGCTAAGTTTGATCTTGCTATTGATTCTTATTCTTTGCTTGAGGACAAGCAAAGCTCAAGTGTGGGGGAGTTGATAAGTCTATATTTTATAGCCCTAAATTGGATGAATTGTGGCGCTTTGATTGATTTATGTTAGAATTTATGTCACATTTAATCTATTTGTCCTTGATATCTTATGATTGGTCTTCCTCTATGTTTTTAGGTCCAAAAGTGGTGTTTTGACATGGTTCTATGAAGCTTTGGATGGATCTTTTGCAATGGAGTTGAGCTCAGAATTTATACGGCTAAGATTTGTAGAGTTTTTGACCTTTGTGCAATAAAATGAGCATATCTTGAGCTACAGAGATCGAAACGAAGTGAATTAGGTGTCCCTGGAAAGCTAAGAAAAAGATCTACAACTTTCATGAAGAACACCTTTTGAGATAATGAAGTCTAATGGGTCAGTTTGGGCTTCCAAGTCAGATACGAGATTTTCACACCCACTCACCCACTCACTCAACCACTCATCCACTTAACCACTCACCCACTAAACCAACCCACTCAACTAAATCAACCAATCATCCACTCACCCACTCAACCACTCAACCACTCATCCACTTAACTAACCCACTCAACCAATATTTAATCCACTCCACTCATCCACTTAACCACTCATCCACTCAACTAACCCACTCAACCAATATTTAATCCACTCCACTCAAACCAACCCACTCAACCACTCAACCACTCATCCACTTAACTAACCCACTCAACCAATATTTAATCCACTCCACTCATCCACTTAACCACTCATCCACTCAACTAACCCACTCAACCAATATTTAATCCACTCCACTCAAATCAACCCACTTAACCACTCACCCACTCAACCAATCCACTCAACCACCCCACTTCACTAACCCACTCATCCATCCACTCACCTTTTGTCATTTTGTTACCCTAGACTTCTATAAAAGGACAACATTGGTTATCATAAAAGGAGGGGAAGGAGGGAGAGCAGGAGAAAGCTCTTAAGCTAGTTTTTCATCTATTTTCACTTTTCTTTGTAATTTTTACTTAATTTGTCCATAAGGAGAGGTTTGGAGAGGCAGATCTGAAGGGAGGAAGGCTTAAAATGGAGGATCTCTTGGAGGCTTGAAGATCTGGATCTCTACAATGGGGTTTTGATCTCTCTTTCTCTCTAGTTTTTCTCCTTTCTTTGGTTTTCTTTCCATGGATCTGTATCTTATTATGAGTATGTTTGTATTGAATATGAGTGGCTAAACTCATAGCTAGGGCTATGGGGGATCTTGTGTTCTTAACTATTTGGATCTGATTTCTAAATTGATTATGGTAATTTCTTTGTGGGGTTATCATATTGTTTGCATTCTTGTCATAACTTGATCACTTGTGGCATTTGTTAATTCATTGTTTGACCGGTGACCATCCGCACTCAATGAGTGGATCTATATGGTAAGCCTAGGATTATATTGGTGAATGACCAAACATCAATTTCTCCTACCAATGGAATTGATAGGTTGTTAGTTCATATCTTGAAATTGGAACTTAATGCATTCTTGATTAATTCAACTAAATGACCAAATAGGTGGATTAAATTAAGAATAGAATATTGTTTCATCCATGACCATTGGGATTCAATAGCAAATAAGATAATATTGGCAAAAGAATTACCTGTATCATAATTGAAAGAAGATCCGAATAATGAGACTCAAGTGAACCCTGCGCCCTAGTGCCTCTCTATCTTGTTTATCTTTTCTTTATTTAATTATTCTTTATTTTCTTCATTAGTTTTCTATTTTTAATTTGGATCTTGCAAACACTTTCGACTGTCTAAATAACATAAGAATTTTACAATTTTAGTAATTATCACTTATTCCTCGTGGGATCGATAACTTGGACTCAAAAGTCCTATATTACTTGGCGATAGAGTGCACTTGCTCTTAGTGTATCTTTTGCACGCACCAGTCACCTTGGGGAGCTCCGCTTTTATTGGTTAAGAAAAAGGACGGGACTTCACGTCTATGTGTAGATTATCCGCAATTGAACAAAATTACGATTAAGAATAAATATCCACTTCCAAGGATAGATGATCTAATGGATCAGTTGCGAGGAGCCGCAATATTCTCTAAGATTGATATACGTTCTGGGTATCATCAGATATGTGTGAAAGCGGAGGATATTCCCAAGACTGCATTCCGGACGCGCTATGGGCATTATGAATATCTTGTGATGCCATTCGGTGTAACAAATGCACCAGCCATATTCATGGACTTCATGAATAGAATTTTTCGTTCATACTTGGATAAATTTGTTGTTGTCTTTATTGATGACATCTTGATCTATTCTAGAAATCAGGAGGAACATGCTGGACATCTCAGGGTGGTTCTTCAAATTTTGAAGGAGAATAAGTTATATGCCAAGTTATCCAAATGTGAATTTTGGTTGAGCGAAGTTCAATTTTTGGGTCACGTAATATCGAAGGATGGAATTAAGGTTAATGCTTCCAAGGTGGAGACAGTTCTGGAGTGGGAAAGACCAAAGACTGTAACAGAAATCCGTAGTTTTGTCGGATTAGCTGGTTACTATAGACGGTTCATTGAGGGTTTTCGAAGATTGTAGGACCTCTTACCCAACTTACACGAAAGAATCAACCGTTCGTGTGGACCGATGCATGCGAAGAAAGTTTTCAAGAGTTGAAAAGACGATTGACTACTTCCCGGTATTGATTCTACCTGATCCAAATGAACCTTTCAAGTATATTGTGATGCTTCATACCAAGGATTGGGTTGTGTACTTATGCTTGAGAATCATAAAGTGGTGGCTTATGCTTCAAGGCGCTTGAAAAATCATGAGAGGAATTATCCAACTCATGACTTGGAGTTAAACACAAATGTGGTCTTTGCATTGAAAGTGTGGAGACATTTTCTCTATGGAGCTACGTTCACTTTTTTTTAGTGATCATAAAAGTTTAAAATATCTGTTTGATCGTAAAGAATTAAACATGAGGCAAAGGCGTTCGTTAGAATTTCGAAAGATTATGACTTTCAATTGCGTATCATCCCTAAAAAAAGCGAATGTCGTAGCGGATGTGTTGAGTAGAAAAATACTTAGTGCTTCATTATGATGATCAAAGAGAAGGAGTTGATAGAAGAATTTCGGGATATGCGATTATCTGTGAAATTGACGCCGGGCAAGATGCGTTTAAATATGATCACTATTTCAAATGATTTGATGGATAGAATTCGTGAAGGACAAAACAGTGATCAGTATTTGCAAGAAGCAAAAGAAGCAAAGAGCCAAGGAGCAGTGTTAGAATTTAGCGAAGGTGCTAAGGGAATTCTAAAGTTCAAAGGAAAGGTTTGTATGCCCAATGATCCAGGGTGTTAGCTTAGCTTAGAGTTTACTTTCATGTTTAAGGGTGATCATTTAAGGGTGTTAGCTTAGCTTAGAGTTTACTTTCATGTTTGTATGTTAATTGTTTCCTTTGTGTAGTTTTCTATTGTTCTTAATTGAAGTTATGTTTATTATCTTCTTCTTTTTTCTTTCTTTCTTCTTGATTCATGAGTAACTAATTTTCATTTTGTTTGGGTGAAAAGGTGAAGCTCTTGGTAATAAGTTGAGATTCGATTAATTTCCTTCTTGTGCTTGAATGATATATTTTTATGTGATCTTTATATGTATTGTATGTTATTTCTGATTAATTTAGAAACTCTTCTTGTATAATGAATATCTTGATTCATTGTAGACAAGACATTGGCACAGTGGATGCTTGAGACCATTTACAAGTATTGGTAGATAATTATTGGAACCATAATATGATTACATGTATAATCTTAATTGAACTTTGAATGTTAAATTTTCCGATTTGAACTTTCATTATGTATGATTTCAATTGAGTTATAAAAAGAAATAATATTGTCTTTAATTTATTACCAAGAGTGGATCTCTTAATCCAAGTGAATCATCTTCATTTTTGAACAACTTTTATCATTTTTAGCATTGTGACAAATCTGCTCCTTACCTCAAAGAATTTTTCTTCATCAATTCCCTGTGGATTGACCTTGGACTCCCGAGAATATACTACTTGAAATAACCTGCACTTGGGTTTAAAACTTTTAATTATCCCATCAAGTTTTTGGCGTCGTTGTCAGGGACTTGATTTGAAGTCATAATTCACTGAGGTTCTCTTTCTGTAAGTAAACTTCACAAACATGTATATTCTTCCTCTACTCTTTTCACTTTTTAATTTACAAACTTACTAATTAACTTACTAACTTATTAACTAACTTTTATATTTATGTCATTTATTTTTACTTTTTAACTTTCTAACTTTTATATTTGTGTCATTTATTTATGCTTTTTATTTTTTTATTTACATCATTTATTTAAGTTTTTTTTATTTATTTATTTTCATTTTTTTAATTTTTTTAATTTACGCTTTCGATTTTATTTTTTATTTACGTTTTATGCTTACTAACTATCTAACCTTTTAATTTACGTCATTTATTTATGCTCTCTAACTTTTTAATTTCTATTATTTATTATTGCTTTCTAACATAATAAATTAATCTTTCTTCTTCTCTTCTTTCTTTCACCTAGGCTTTGATGGAGCTTTGTCTCTCTCCGCTTTTCATATTTTAAATTTACTTTTTACACTTTATTTTTTGTATTTTATTTTCTCAGTACTTTATTTTTTGTATATTATTAACTCTCTAACTATCTAACATTTTAATTTATCAGTTATTTAACATTTTACTTGTTAATATTTATTTGGTGGCTGATTTATACCACATCATTGTTAATATTTAATGGTCGGTTTATGTCGCTTACTTGTACATTATTTTTATTTTACGTCACTTATTTATGCTTAACTGGTATCGTAATTCAAATTTTGGTCTTTTAGTTAAAATTAATCTTGGTACTTTATATATTGATTTGTTTGAATCATAATCACACACAATTGACACAATGACTGAAATTGAAGGTACACATGTTGAACATGAAAATCAAACACAATGAGTTGAAAATGAAAGTGTACATGATGAATAGAAAAATCAACCGTTGCGAACTATGCGTGCATATTTGCAACCACCTCGAAATTCTAGTCCATCATGTTTTATCTTTCCACTCATTACTAATAATTTTAGATTTAAGTCGGGTATGATTTCTTTACTTCCTAATTTCTATGGTTTAGAATCTGAAAGCTCATATTTATATCTAAAAGAATTTGAGGAAGTCTATATTGCTTTCAATGATCAAAATTGTACTGAAGAGATTGTTAAGCTTAAATTGTTTCCTTTTTCTTTGAAAGATAAAACAAAAACTTGGCTTAACGCTTTGAAACTAAGATCAATTGACATATGGCAAGAAATGTAAGGTGAGTTTTTAAAGAAATTTTTTCCAACACATAAAACCAATGTTTTGAAAAGACAAATCCAAAATTTTTCTCAAAATTCAAATGAAGCATATTTTCAAAGTTGGGAACGTTTTAAAGATTTGTTAAATTCTTGCCCACATCATGGTTTTGAAAAATGGCGGACTATAAGCTTCTTTTATGAAGGTTTAACACTTGAAACTAAACAATTTGTAGAAACGGTGTGTAATTAGGGGTGTCAAAACGAAGGCCGGCCATTCGCTCAGCCATTTTTTGACCCCATTCGGGCCGATAAATTTCGGCAGATTTTGCCACGCCTACCATTTAGCTTTATGTAGTGTAAAAAGAATGGCTTTCTGCCATGTAAGGTTCAGATAATTTTTCGCCCACCATCCATTTTGTCGGGCTAATCGGGCCGGCCCATTTTGACACCCCTATGTGTAATGGCGAGTTTCTTGATAAAGAACCCGAAGAAGCTTTAGATTATTTAAACCATTTGGCTGAAAATTCTCAATCTTGACATGGTACTAATCCTTCTGAAAATTCAATTAAATATAACTTTACAAATGCTGGTAAAGAAAAATATCATCTTAATCAAGAAGAAGATCTAAATGCAAGGTACGCTAGTTTGGCTAGAAAAGTTGAATCCATGGAATTAAGGAAAGTAAAAAAAGTCAAATCTATGCAAAATGAAGAAATTTATGGTATTTGTGATGAATTAGGACACTCGACAAATGAATGTCCTAATATTCCTGTTTTTAAAGAAGTTATGCATGAGCAAGTAAATGCAATAAATAATTTTAAAAAGCCAATCACCTTTTCTTTTCAAATTCTTACAATCCGGGATGGAGAAATCACTCGAACTTCATTTGGAGGAATAATAATCAAGCATAATTTATGCAACCACCGCCTCCTCAGGAACAACAGGATTCTCAAAATTATCAAGGATATGCACCTTATGTCCCACCCTAAGGGAAAAACTTTGAAGAAACATTGAATGCATTCATAGAAAAGCAAGAGACCATCAATAAACAAAACACTCAAATCATGATTGACATAAAAGACACTCTTTCCAAACTTACTTTTGCACTCACCATTCAGGAGAAAGGAAAATTTCTTTCTTAACCTCAACCGAATCCCAAAGGTCAATATAGTCTAAATGAGGGTAGTTCAGAAAACCAATAAATAAATCAAGTCAATTCTGTGATAACTCTTAGGAGTGGAAAAGTTATTGAAAAAGAAATTTCTGAACCTTGTGAGAAAGATGGTGAATCAATTCCCCAAGATAAGGAATATGTTGATAAGTCATCTGGCCAAAATGAGACCAAACTCTCATCTCCTTTACCCCCATTTCTTCAAGCATTAAGCAAACCAAGGAAATTGGACTACCAAACTGAAATTTTTGAAATTTTTAAACAAGTGAAGATCAATATTCCGTTGTTAGATGCTATCAAACAGTTTCCTTCTTATACTAAATTTTTTAAGGACTTATGCACTGTTAAAAGGAAATGAAATATGAAAAAGAATGTCTTTTTGACCGAACAGGTAAGTTCTATTATTCAAAGCAATAATGTTTTAAAACATAAAGACTCTGGTTGTCCTACGGTTTCATGCATTATTAGAGAATATAAAATTGATCAAGCTTTACTTGATCTTGGTGCTAATGTTAACTTGCTTCCATAGTCAGTTTATCAACAACTCAACCTTGGTGAGTTAAAACTAACTTCTGTAACTCTTCTACTTGCTGATAAATCAATTAAAATTCCAAAAGGAATAGTGGAAGATGTGGTGGTATAAGTTGATAAATTCATTTATCTTGTAGATTTTATTGTCTTAGAAACTGAACCTATGGTTAATAGTTCTAAGTCAATTCCTATTATTTTAGGTCGTCTATTTTTAGCAACATCTAATGCTTTGATAAATTGCAAAAATGGAGTGATGAAGCTAACATTTGGAAACATGACACTTGAGCCTAATGTTTTCAACATATGCAAGCAACCACATGAAGTCAATGATGAAAATGAGGAAGCTGACGGGATTGATGCCATTGTAGATGATCATATTCTAAAAGGGAGTTCTTCTGACCCATTAGAAGTTTGTTTAATTAATTCATTTGATTCATCTACGCAAGTAGATAATGATATTTCTGAAATATACTCTTTGTTTGATTGTACACAGGCAATGGAATACAAGAGATGGAAATCGATATTTGAAGAGTTACAACCCATGAATGATAATATCCATGAAGAAATACCCACACTGGAACTAAAAACATTACCTGCTAGGTTGAAGTACACATTTAACAGATATAAAATGCATTAATCCATTAATTTTAAAAGGCATAAAAGTGTAATTGAATACATTTAGATATAAAAGGATAATCCTTAAAACATCACAACAACCTAAAAGAAGATTAAATCCACACATGAAAGAGGTAGTTAGGGCTGAAGTTCTTAAATTACTTGATGTTGGAATTATTTACCCTATTTCCGATAGCCAGTGGGTAAGCCCTACACAAGTTGTGCCTAAGAAATCTAGAATAATAGTGGTTGAAAATGAAAAAAGTGAGTTAATACCTATGCGAGTTTCATCCAATTGGCATATGTATATTGCTTTTAGAAAATTGAATACAACTACTAAGAAAGATTATTTCCCCTTACTATTTCTTGATCAAATTCTAGAAAGAGTAGCAGGACATCCCTACTATTGTTTTCATGATAGTTATTCGGGGTATAATCAAATACCAATTACATTAGAGGATCAAGAAAAGACCACTTTTACGTGCTCCTTTGGCAATTTTGCATATAGAAGAATGTCTTTCGGTCTTTGTAATGCTCCGACAACTTTTCAAATATATATACTAAGTATTTTTAGTGACATGATTGAGCATTATTTAGAAGTTTTCATGGATGATCTGACAGTTTTTGAAAATTCTTTTGAAAATTGTCTTGATAATTTGGATAAAGTTCTTAAAAGATGTGAAAAAAAATGATTTGTTTTAAATTGGAAAAAATGTCATTACATGGTTACCTCAGGAATCGTGTTAGGTTATGTGATATATTCTGAAGGAATTAAAGTTGATAAGGTCAAAATTGAATTAATTGCTTATTTGTCTTCCCTAAAAACAATAAGAGAAGTTCGTTCTTTTTTAGGACATGCAGGATTCTATCGAAAATTCATTAAGAACTTTAGTGTCATATCTAGACCATTATGCAATCTTCTGATAAAAGATGCACCATTTGATTGGACTCAAGAATGCTAAAAATATTTTGAAAAATTATTTGGTCTTCTGACATCGGCTCCTATCATGCAATCCCCTGACTAGCCTTTGTCTTTTGAATTAATGTGTGATGCAAGTGATTTTGTTGTTGGGGTTGTTTTAGGCCAAAGAAAGAAAGGTAAGCCTCATGTGATTTGCTATGCAAGTAGAACTTTAAATAGTGCACAAATGAATTATACCATTACTGAAAAAAAACTGTTTGCTGTAATTTTTGTATTGGACAAATTTCGAGCTCATTTAATTAGTTCTTCTACTGTTGTTTTTACTGATCATGTTGGTGTTAGATATTTAATGTCTAAGTAAGATGTCAAACCTAGGTTGATACGGTGGATCTTGTTGCTTTAAGAATTCGACATCACAATAAAAGATAAAAAAAAGAGCCGAAAATGTTGTCATAGATCATTTGTCTAGACTTGCAATAGGCTCACCTTTTGATAGCACACCTATCAATGATTTTTTTGCTGATGAGTTTTTATTTTCTGTCAATTCCATGCCTTAGTTTGCTAATATAATCAATTTTCTTGTGACAAAAAAGATGCCGCCTCAATGGTCACATCAAGACAGAAAATAGTTTTTGACTGAGGTAAAAAAAATTTTATTAGGATTTCTCATATTTGTTCAAATATTGTCCTGATCAAATCTTTCGAAAATGTGTACTCGACAATGAGGTAAGTAGTATCATTAAATTTAGTCACTCAGAAGCATGTGAAAGTCATTTTTCTTCAAAGAAAGCAGTTACAAAAATCTTGCAGTGTGGATTTTATTGGCCCACTTTATTTAAAGACAGCTATACTTTTTTGCAAAAGTTGCGAAAATTGTCAGAAATTAGGTTCTATTTCTAAAAGAAATATGATGTCTCTGAACCCTATCATTGTCATTGAAATTTTTTATTGTTGGGGAATTGATTTCATGGGTCCATTTTCATCCTTATTTGAATTTGTGTATATTTTGGTTGCAATTGATTAAGTCTCAAAATGGATTGAGACGATTCCATGTCGACAAAATGATCATAAAACTGTTCTCAAATTTTTAAAAGAAAATGTCTTAAGTCGATTTGGAATCCCTCGAGCTATCATCAGTGATGGAGGAACACATTTTTGCAATAAACCATTTGAATCTTTAATGAAGAAATATTGTATTACCCATAAAGTTGTCACCCCTTATCACCCTCAGACAAGTGGATAAGTAGAATTAGCAAATAGGAAAATTAAACAAATTTTAGAAAAAACGGTTAACCTAAATCGTAAAGATTGGTCTTTAATACTAAACGATGCACTTTAGGCTTACCGTACTGCTTTTAAAACATCTTTAGGCATGTCACCCTATCGGTTAATCTATGAAAAACTTTGTCACTTGCTTGTAGAATTGGAGCATAAAGCATTTTGGGTTATTAAAGCTTTCAATTTAAATCTCGATGATGCTTGCAGGTTACCCAAATTGCAAATAAATAAACTTGAGGAAGTGAGAAATGATGTATATAAAAACTCAAAAATTTATAAAGAAAGAGCAAAAACTTTTTATGATAAATTTATTTTGAGAAAATCTTTTGAAATTGGTCAAAAAATTCTACTTTATAATTCTTGTCTTCACCTATTCCCTGAAAAATTGAGATCTAGGTGGACTGACTCTTTTATTATCAAACATGTATATCCTTATGGGGCCATAGACATTGAGAATCTTAGGAATGGTAATGTGTTTAAGGTCAATGGATAAAGACTTAAACCATTTCTGGAAAATCAAGCTGTTGAGGTAGAATTCATTTCCCTTTCTGATCTTTGTTATGAGAAAAATTTACTTTAATTTTGTGGCTTTATTTTGTTTTGTAGTTCTTTAGCTCCCTGGTTAAATGGCGGATGATGGTATTCCCTGACTCTCAAGTCGGTTTATTTTTTTCAGTTTCCCAAAATAACTGATTCCTTCTCCTTCAAAATGGATATCATTCTCTCAAACCTGAGAAAACATTTTCCTTCTCTTCCTCAAAATGCTCTAACAAAAATTTACGAAGCTAGATGTGAAAGATTGAGATTGTTAATGCACAAGGGCATACCGGAAGATGAACATTGGATAATCGAAGCAAAGATTCGACTAGCAGGTGAGTCTTCAATTTCATTTAACTCATACATGTTAGGTCTTGGTAGAAGTTCATATTCTAAAACGAGAAGAGCAAAAAGATTACAAGTTTGTCACAAATGTACACGATGGAATTGTAACAAGCGATGTCGTTCTTTGGGGATGGTTTCCGCAAACAAAGAAGTTGAAATTTTCTTCATCAAAAATGGACTGAGTAAGGAGTCATTAGATGATATCTTATTGACTCTTGATACGCATTCTTGTAGTTTTGTGCATCATGAACTTCTTAACTTGTGGAATCTCTTCAAGGAGGAACAAAAGCAATACAGTCTTGGGAATCTGACTCTAAAAGACCTTGTTTGCCAATTTATAAGAAAATTGGATGGGAAGCTTATTCTTGACTCATAGAAGGCGTTTAAGTCGTTTCTGGACGTGAAACTAGAGGCAGATGTGAGCCACATCCACAACAACATGTATATATTTTCTTATTTTTATTATTATTCTTCTTCTTCTTCTTCTTCTTCATGTTCATAAAAAAAATAAAAAAAGAAAAAAAGAAAAGAAAAGAAAGTATGTATACATCTTGGGTTTGGCTTTGGTAACACAAAACGTGAATGGAGAAATGCATGCATCCTGATCCAACATTCTTAATTGAAAAACAAAGTAGGTAGATTGTATCCTGCATGTGAGGCAGCCAGTCGCATTATGGCCATTTGTCCTTTTTGGGGGCCTTATGTTGCACTGGTCTTGAATGAGTTTAATATTGGTCAATAATGCTTTGGCACAAAGCCTAAAGAGCAGACTACCTCAATCCTAATCTCAAGTGAGTATACAATCACCTTTCATCAGGTTTCTAACAACTTGAAAAAAAAAAAAGAAGAGGGCGAAACTATGGTTGCACTTGGTTTTTAATTAGATTAGGAGCCCCGGGCAGATGTCCGTCCTGTCATAGACTCAGGAAGAGACCTTCACACGCTAGTATATAAATAAGGTTCGTGTGTCATGCTCTGTAGAGAGCCGCATGCTACATTCCCAGTTCTTGAAACCAAAGCTCTGTAGCGCTGATGGACAGAAAGAAGCGTCTCGTCTTTACAGTGAACAGAAACTGTTAATTGAGCTGTATACTTACTTTAATTAGTAGGTCTCTATAGAGAGTTCTGACTGGCTGCGATCAGGTACCATCTTCTTTGAATACAGGCCTTTAATTAGGTTTGCAGGAAGATAGAGGGTTGTTATTCCGTAAGTAGGACGGAAAGGATTCAAAGGTTCTTGTTGTCGGTTCGGCAATCCTTGTGGAGTTCTTATGTTGCACTGGTGACACGCAACTCAAAGACATACTACTACTGCACTCATGACGCGCAGTATAAAGATACGCCATGAAAACTGTACATACAAGTATCTCCTCATTTGTTATTATATTTCTTTTATCTTTGTATGATTTTATTGTATTTTGGTTTTTGGACAGATGATCCTTTGAGCAGGATTTTTCAGGGGTTTCTAGACTTCTTTACCCTGATGGTTTTCTTGAAATAAAAAAAAACAAATCATAAAAAAAAAGATTCAGTGTTTCTTAATTTCAAACTTTTCAGACAACAGCTAACCTAACCATATAGGTGCTATGATTACTTTTTCCCTTCTTTTTCCTATTTAAACACTTCATTCTCTTCATTTTCCTCTAACTCATAATCATTCAGAGGGAATGTGAAATTATGGGACCTCATGTTCGTAACCTTAAAAATGTCTGTATTTTTTGTAGGTCAAGTTATGGGAAGGGTTTAGAGTTTTTAAATGCAGCAAGCGCTCTTGGTCAAATACTTGCTGCGAGGAATATTCATGTTGTATATAGGGGAGGTTGTCGTGGGTTAATGAGAGTTGTATCACTTGCTGCTTTTATAGGAGGCAGTCAAGTTTTAGGTGTCATTCATGGACCTTTAGCTCAAAAGAACATCACTAGAAAGATAGTTTGAGAAGAAATTCAAGTATCATCTATGCATGGATGAATGAAAACAATGCTTGACAACTCTGATGCATTCATTGCCTTACCAAGTAGTTTTAGTACTTTGGAAGAAATTTTTCAAATTGTCTCTTGGGCCGAACTGAACATCCACTATAAACCCATTGGTTTGTTGAATGTTAATAATTTCTTTGATCTTTTGTTAATTTTTCTTAACAAAATTATGGAACAGAAATTTATCACACTTTCGGCAAGACAACTTCTTATCTCTGCCTCCACTATTGATGAACCGATTGATAAATTAGAAGCTTTTGTTTATGAACCTGATAACGCAATAGCTCAGATAGATTGGTCAGCAGGAAGCAGTGTGTGAAGCAGCATGCAAAGAAAGCCAGATCTGACACTTCATCTTTAATTTTCCTTTACCTTTGATTTTATTTATTGTACTTTGTTTTTGTTTAAATTTATGTCAGATTTCTCCAAACAAGTACTATTTTCTATCATTTACTCATTTATATTTTAACATTGTAGACAATGTTGTGATCTGGTTGGGGGAAAGGATAGTTTTTTTAAAAAAAGTAGGGAAGTATGATATGATTGTCATAAACTTACTAAACCAATGAATAATGGTAGAGTAAGGAGTAATTTTACTCCTGAGACGCATTTAAATTAGAAAGTATATTTAGTGAGATGACTGTTAGAAACTTACAACAAAACCAATTAAGGATGACAGAGTAAGGAGTAAATTTTGCCCTGGAGGTAATTTTACTCTTGAGACGCATCTTAGTTGAGGAAATAATTGTTTTAGAAGTAGCAAAAAACATATCTTGGGTCATAGCATATTTTTTTTTTCTTTCTTAAAAATCACATGCTTGGATATGAATGTTGAATTGATGGATTGAAAATGATAAAAATATGCCTTATGAGATTTTGAGCTTATTGATGAATGGATTGAACATTTGTACCATTCTCTTCTTTGTTGTGCAATTTTTACTCATGAAATTGTTACTCTAGAACTTGCTTTGATTCTTTTTTAGGCTATATTTTCACATACATACATAAATATGATTGAAACATTTTGAAATAGTTACTTTGACTAAATAGCCATCCTTGTATATTTTCCCTTGTGTAATCCATTTGAACTTATTTGACTTTTTCTTGTTTTTAGCTTATTACGTGCCTTTAAAAAAAAAGAACATGTTTTTACCCAACCTTAGGGAATAAGAGAGCATTGACCTTGTTCTTAAACAAGTGTGAGGGTGTGTATGCAAAATGTTGAAAAAAAAAAGAAAAAAAGAAAAGAAAGAAAGAGCTGACCACTATCGCAATCAAAGGATTATCAGAGTTTCTTGATACACCATGTGATATATCCATACCTAGAATAAAGATGGATGCTTGGAAACAACAAGAAGAGAATGAGAAGGTTCATGCCTAACAATGAATTCAACTCGCCAATTTGGGATTGATCTTCAACAAAGCATTAGTCAAATATTTGTCATTATCCTTTATGATGAATGTTCTCAAATATCTTCTTCACTATAACTGTACCATAATGCTCTTTTATTCTCTTTGGTATTTATCTTCTCATATCCATATTATCCCCTCCCTTTACTATGACCTCATTACAACCTTGAATAAAGTCCTCATGATTTGTGTGTGCATGTGTTCTGAGTAGTGGAGAAGTAGAAGATAAACAAGCTTATGGTAGTACAATTTTTCATGAGTTGAATTGAGTGAAATACTTACCTTTTTAATGCTTGAAAGATTAAGAGTGAATCTTGTGAGGATCTTTCATTCTTAATTCATTCTTTTTAACTGAAGTTTCCTTACTTGATGGTTTAAGATGTAAAGAAATATTACCTCAAAAATGCTTTGATCCCTTGAATGACTGGTTGCTCTTCTTGTTTCATTAAATATTTTAGAGTTTTTAGCTTTTGAGTCTATGTCGTTTTTCTTTGTTCCCTAGTTTTTTCTTATATGTTTTGCCGGGGAGTGCAAAAGTTTAGTGGGGGAGAATTTGATAAGAATGTATTTTATTCATTTTATAATCCTCTCACTAGGCTTTTTAAGGTTCAATTTGGCTTAATTAAGTTGATTTTATCACATTTTATGAAATTAAGCTTAATTGGATCATTGAAGAAATTATTACTTGAATTATCATTAATTTGGGTGATTGCATTCTTAAGTAAAGTGGCCACAATTTGAGTTGCAATTATCTGATTAATGTGATTTTGGTCTTGTTGGAAAGTTTAGATAAATTTCTAATAACTATTCACTTGATAGCAAGAGGCACATTGATAGCAATATATTTCATTCATTATATAATTTTTTTCACTTGACTTTTTGGGTAAACTAGCTATAATTTAAGTTTCAAATATCCGATGGATGTGATTTTAGTCTTGTTTTAAAGCTAAGACAAATTTCTACAACTTTCATGAAGGCCTCAAGACTGGATACACACGTTTGGATAACTCAAATTGGAGTTGAAGCAAAATCTAGAGTTTTGAACCTGACAACTTGATCTCTATGCACTCATTAAGCTATATCTCAGGCTATAAGAGTTCAACAATTTTGAAATTTTGATAATAGAAGGTTAAGACCCATATCTAGAACTTTCATGAAGAACATAAAATTTAGTTTGGATTCCTTGAAGGTGATATTGAGCTTGGAAGTCAGAACAGAGGTACTAGAGTTGGGCCTGACCCATGAGCAGTAAATAGGTCATATCTCAGTTGTAAGTGGTGGATTTGGATGAAATTAGTGTTAATGGAAAGCTAAGACAATTTCCTAGAACTTTTATGAAGACCACTTGGCTAAAAAATGACGCATGCCATGAGTTCAGAAGGGAAACATTTCAGAGACAAAAATCCACCCATTTATCATCATCAAACAACTATTTTGGCATTTTATTCTCATCATCCATCATCTCTTTTGGCATTTTGACCTCTTCTAACTCTATAAAAGGAGTTAAAGGCTGATCATTTAAGGGTGTTAGCTTAGCTTAGAGTTTACTTTCATGTTTGTATGTTAATTGTTTCCTTTGTGAAGTTTTCTATTATTCTTAATTAAAGTTATGTTCATCATCTTCTTCTTTTTTCTTTCTTTTTTCTTGATTCATGAGTAACTAATTTTCATTTTGCTTGGGATGAAAAGATGAAGCTCTTGGTAATAAGTTGAAGTTAGATTAATTTCTTTCTTGTGCTTAAATAATATATTTTTATGTGATCTTTATACGCATTATATGTTGTTTCCGATTAATTTAGAAACTCTTCTTGTATAATAAATATCTTGATTCATTATAGATAAGACGTTGCCACAGTGGATGCTTGATAACATTTACAAGTATTGATAGATAATTATTGGAACCATAATATATTACATGTATAATCTTAATTGAACTTTGAATGTTAAATCTTCCAATTAGAACTTTCATTATGTATGATTTCAATTGAGTTATAAAAAAAATAATATTGTCTTCAATTTATTACCAAGAGTGAGTCTCCTAAACCAAGTGAATCTTCTTCATCTTTGAACAACTTTTATTACATTTAATATTGTGACAAATCTACTTCTTACCTCAAAGAATTTTTCTTCATCAATTCCCTGTGGATCAACCTCGGACTCCTAAGAATATACTACTTGAAATAACTTACACTTAAGTTTGAAACTTTTAATTATTTCATCAACTTGAAATAAAATATTAAACAACCGTCAATTAAGCATAAATCAAGTTAAAACATTGTAATTTTCCTTACTATTAATTGAACTTTTTGTATTCCTCTTCATCATCATCCACTTCGTTATCTTCTTCTTCGTTAACTTCTTCATTAACATTTTCTATTTCATTAGGTGTTAGAGTTGCAACAACTTCTTCAAACCCACCATCATTATCTAGCAAATCGTCAATCTCAATGGTATCAACAATCGGATTAACCTTAAACATAACATCGTTCTTAAATGTAATTTCTAATGCACCCTTAATCTCCACACAATACATGGGTTTAGTCTTAATCACTACCCATTAACCAATCTTATCCTTAACACTTCCCGACCATAAAACATAATACACCAACCTTGCTCGTTGAGCAATGACAAAAGGATCAAATCTTTTATATTTTTTTGTGTGTCGCACCTCCACAATTTTATAATCCTTTTGCACCCTAGTTCTCCTATTTCTCACTAGGTCAAACTATTTGCATTGGAAAAGAATAACTTTATTGGTTGGATTCCCAACATATTCTAACTCAACAATATCTCGAATTACTCCATAGTAATCATCTTCTTCGCTATCACATTATTGTTAATCGTATTTCTTCCCTCCATTCATGTAGAAGTGTGAAATCTATACTCATTAACAAAGTATTGTGAATAACATTTTTTTTTGTCTACTTAGGTCTCAAGCAAGATCATGCAGGTGACGATTGGTTTCCATATTCTAGTTATTCTAAACTTACACATCATGATTTCATATATTTAAAAAAAATCACATGTTAACAAACCAAATATGATAATTAAGCTAAGGTCAACTACTTACATAATATTGGAATCATCCAGCAAAATCTACCTCTATTCTCTGATACGAATGTTTTTGTGAAATATTGAAACATTGCAAAAAGACACTAACTATGGTCCCTGAATGAATAAATATTAAACATTATGTACTTAAAATATTAGACATAAGCATACTTAAAAAAAAAAATCTAGAATTTTGAAATAACTAACTTTAAAAATGGTTGGACCTTTTCACAGTTAATCAAGATGTCAAGTGCAATAGACTTGAACTCATCATCTTTCAACCATTTAGTATTAAATGCTCCAGTTGACCGACCAGGTTAATTGAATATTGATATAGACGGTTGTAATACAAGATTTTCAGACTCATCATCATTGCACCTGACTCTTATTCTTATATAATTGACATTAGGCTCAAAGTAAAATGAGACAACATGAAAAGTCTTGTCTGTGGTGTACTACCTACATATTGCATCTTCCACATATGATTTTTTATTTTCTGTTTTTTTCAACATATTCATATACCTTTCAAATGGATACATTCATCTATATTGAACTTACCCACCTACCATCGCTTCATAAGAGAAATAAATCGGCAAATGATCCATAGAATCAAAGAAACTAGGTGGTAACATCCTTCCTAATTTCATAAAATGACAAGAATATTTTTTTTTTCCATTTGAATTAAGCCATGTCTTCTCAGAGTATTTGAACACAAGTCTTTAAAAAGTAGAGCTATTTTCGTCAAAGGCTTCCAAACATGTTCAGGAAGCAAATGAAAGGCAATAGGCAATAAAGACTCCATGAATACTTGACAATTATGATTTTTCAACTTAACAAAACACAACTAATTCATATTCACACATCTAGTCAAATCAAAAACATAATCATCAGGTATTTTCAAATCTCAAACCCATTATAATTTGCCTTTGGTTTCAAGAATTTATCATTCCCCATATCAGTAAGTTCTAGGTAAGGACGTTTGCAATACTCTTTCACATCCATTCTTGCTATCTCATTATCTTTTGTTTTTCCTTTCACATCCATTATCCATTATAGTATTAAAAACATTGTCAAAATTTTTTTCTCAATATGCATAACTTCCAAGTTGTAGTTTATCATGTTATCCTTCCAATATGGTAACTCTCGGAAAACTCTATTTTATCTAGTTATAATTAACACCATATCCAAGCAATCCATTTCCACTCATTTGTGTTATTTTTCAACAAAGTATTGACAACTTGCAATAATTTTTGTCTAGATAATTTGGGTGGAGGCAAATCGTTATCAACATTTATCTTTTTAAAGACATCTTTATTCCTTCTAAACATATTATCAACATCCAAAAATTATCGATGACAATTAAACCATGAATTTTTCCTACCAAGTTTTGAAGTAAACACCTTTAATTGATCCATGCAATAAGGACGTGCTAGTTTACCAGCAGTCATCGAACCTATCATACAATGGAATCATTTATTGTTCACATCAAAGCCATTCTCATAATAAAATGTTGTTTCATTGACATGTCATAAGTTTTAACACACACCACAAAATTTTCAACTTGTCTATTAAGGGTTATCGATAAACATCAATCTTGTGTTTCAAAATACAAGGACCGGGAATAATGCGTGTCAAACATATATAGTCTAGTCATACACATTTCTGGGGCATGTTGTATAGAGTGACAATGACAGGACAAACAGAATAAGGTGTAAATGATTGGCTAAATGGATTAAACCCATTAGAATATAGGCCAAGCCTCACATTTCGATGGTCAAGTGCAAATTCAAGATGTTTCTCATCAAAGTATTTCCATGTCTCCCCATCCGATGAGTGACACAACACTCTGCCTTGTCGCCTATTTAGATAATGTCATCTAATGTGTTCAGCAAAACTTATAGAAATAAACAATCTCTTAAGCCTAGGAATTAGAAGCAAACATTGCATTCTTCACCTAGGAACATCTGGAGCATTTTGATTTACAGTTCTGCAATGCTTATAACATTCAACACCATAAAATTTAGATTGCCTAACTTCTTTATCATTATTGCTATAGAATATCATGCATCCATTCAGACAACAATGATGTTAATGAATGAAGCTTTTGAGTAGTGATGTCAAAATGAGCTAGCTTGCACAACCCAAGTCAAATTTCGAATCAAGCCAAACTTGTTGCAAGCTAGTATTTTGCTAGCCTAGCTTGGGTGTTGGCTTGAATTATATTTTCTTTCAAAATTCTTATATTTTTAATATTAAAAAATTCTATCATTATGTTTCATCATTATTTTTTTTGCATACTTTAAATACCAATAAATATTAAATAAAATTATTTTTGTAATTCAAATATTAATTTATGTTTCCAAAAATAAAGATAAAACTCTTTACATATCACAAAAATTATTAATTAAATAATTAAACATCAAGCTAACTGGTTAGCTAGCCTACTGTGGGCCGACTCACGTCAAATCAGACTAAAATCAAACTAGTCAAATTAGGTCAAAATTCATTTTATATCAAATATTTTTTCTAAGTATACCTATTTTATCAAAGTTATTCTTGCAAACTCATTGAGGTCATCTCGATTCGACAACCTTACTTTTGAGACAATAACCTGCTACAGACACACGGATGAAAGTCATTCGTCTCATCCTTCTATATCAATGTTTGTTCCACCAACAAAAATTGCCAACTCAAATTAAAACGCTACATCATTATTAACACCTAGCTAGCCAAAACTTAAACGTGGTAATGCTAAAACACCATTTCTTCATCAACCTTAACATAATAGTATCACTGGTTTGCTGCACTGCTTCCTTATTGATCAATTCACTTGCTGCAACGCTTTCGTCACTAAACAAATAGTCGTGGCTTGTTTGAACAATTCGCTTGCTGCTTCTCTTCATTATTAAAATTTTTGTGGCTTGTGGCTATTAAAAAGGTTCTAATTCTTTATTAATTATATATCCAATATATAAAAAGCTCAAAAGTTTCATATTCTCAGTGAATAGTTTCATGATATGCAACAAAGATAAGTTAGCTCGCGATGAAGATAAGAGTGCCCAAGTGTGGTTAGAAAGTCAAAGCTTGAAGAAAGTTTTAGGAAGCACAGGATGATATAACTGGAGATGATGATGTTTCACCCCTTGGCTTTCCACGGCCACCCCAAATCTCAAAAGGCTTTCATTGCGGATTTGACCTGGTTATCCGAACTAACGGCGTTACAGCGTGTAAATTTTTGTTGCATAGGTGTTAAAAATATTGTCTTATTTTAATTGAGTTGGCAACTTTATATTGTTAGGACAGACGATGATGAGACAGAGGAATGAAACAAAAGATTTTGGATAATGTTATCCGTACACTTAAAATACGCACGTCGTATTTATACCATAGATTTATATGAGAGAGATGTCAAATCAAACTGTATGTAACTATAACATTCTCGCGGGATACAAAATGAGTTTACGAGGAAGTTGAAAAAAAATAGAGTATTTTTTATATACGAATAGCGCTGCTAAAAGATTTTTGTCCTACACACACGGGCATCAATATGATTCAAAGTGTAGTTTATAGTCGTGGCTAAGAACATTGATGTTATGGGTTTCCACATTGTTGCAAAACTTAGTTTTCGCCATCTTAAAGCACACAACTCATTACTGTTGTTGTCATTAAAATTTTATTTTCATTTAACACTTTCTAATTTCTCCTAATATTATTCTATTTTTCATATAAGCATTAACAATACAACCTTTTGATCAATTGTTGTTATTTACTATACTGATCAAACTTAACCAGAATTAATTTTAGTCATTTTTATACATTTGTCCTGGAGAAAGATGATGACATCATCATTGTAGCTTGTATCAAGTATCCTTCTTTTTCTGTTTGTCAATAATCTTTTCAACTTTTTTTGGTTGTTGAGTTTGTGAACACTCTTTGTAACTTAACAATATCCCTCATGCTCAGATGCTCTCTTCCCTCAACATATAGATTTATGATTTTGTGTTAACAAAGAGTGCGATACATAGTTATTAGTCATTGATTTGTTACTTCATAGCATTATAGATTTCATGGGAAAAGGATTGTCGAAATACCTTTTATTGCCACAGGTAAGTGGTTAACAAAGTCCTATGATCTCTTGTTGGGCTCTGATGTCCATTCAACCGTGTACAATCAAGTAGAGATTAGACAAGAACTTAAAACATCAACTTAAATTTCCCCTAGCTAGTTTCCTATCATTACCGTGCATAACAATATTCTTCACACCTATACAAATTTCTCATGGTCATCACAATCTATTCTAGTTCCTATGCAAACTTAAAATTGAAAACTTGTCCATTCCATCTGTTCTAGAGACTTTCAGGATGTGGAAGTGCAAGTACAACTTCAATGAGGTGAGCAAAGAGTTGAAGAGAGAAAAACCCTCCTATAACATTTTGATGTTCCCTTGTGCTTTGATTGGAGAAGGACTTATCCACATGCACAGACACAGTAGGTGAATCTCTCTCTCTCTCTTTGTTTTTCTCGCTTGTGTGGAGTTTTCTCTTTCTTCACTCTCATGTTCCTCTTCTACAAACGGTGGTAATGACAATGAAGACAATCAAATTGACAATCTGAATAGCCAGAAACCACAAACAGATCATATAGTTCTAGACTTGAATGAAGACCCCCATCAGGAAGATTAGTAGTAGTAGTACAAGAGTCTCGATTTGTTATAGATGGTGAATGGTAGGTTGATACTCAATGTGGATGACTGAATGAAAACTATAAGAGTCTTTTTCCAAACCCATTGAGTAAGGGGTCGTTTTAATATGGACCCTGTAATTTATGGTCCATTCATGGTCCTTGTTATATTAGGCGTTGGATGCATATAAATTAAAATGGATGGTCAAGATCAATGATTTACAACCTGATAAGCAAGTTAATGTGTAATGTTGATAATTACAAAATTAGTCTTTTAACAAAAAGAAATTATGCAACAACCATAACACCAGAAAATTCCCAAAAATCTGTCATTGTAACACCCCAATTTTTGGTTAATTATAATTTTGCCCTAATTGTATTGTTTTCTATTTTCTGTGTGTTATAAAATTAATTTGACTGTTTCGTAACTGTATTTGATTGTTTTGTGTGATTTACTCCAAGTCAAGAAAATAATAATTTTTGGTAGGGAAAATCTTGTTTGATTATTTGGAGCTGGGGGATCTTACTAAACCCAATTCCGAATAATACGTATATCAATCTTTTAATTTTTAATTTTTTCTGTGTAATAAAAATATTTATCATGCAGAAAAGTCTGTGGGACCCACGTTTGTCTTGTGGGACCCACATTTGTTTTATGGGACCCACGTTTGGGTTTGTAGGACCCACTTTTAGGAAAAATTTACCAACGTAAATGGCTTATAAAATTATAAACCAAAAGGTTGAAAATCCATAAAAATGGTTAGATTTAGTAGATTAGTTAGTTTAAAATCTAACTTAATGGAATAATTAGTCTAAAACCTAATTATGTTAATCTAAAGGGTTTAAGTGATAATTAAATGGATTAAACCTAATTAATTTTCCATCAAATTTTAGTTAGGCAATGTACTAGTATAATTAAGTAGAAGATTAGGGACTCTAAGTAAATAAATGATTAACTAAAATACAAAGGAATCTAGCTAATTTTTAATTAAACATAACTAGGAGGACTTAAGCATAATTAAGTTATTAAAATCAATCAAATTTTGATTAGAATTCCTATAGCATTTTTGGCCTTATGCATGCATTATGCTCTCAAAATGCAATCATGAAGTAATCATGAATTCTAAAGCAAGCCATCCACCATCCAAATCATCAAAGGCCATTATTAAGACAAATTGGTCAACAAAGGAGACAAGCTCCATAATTGAGTGTCCTACGGCCATGCATAATGTCTTAAGACAATCATTCACTCCTAAATCAATTATTCTATTATTCTAAACTTTCATTCATTTCTCTCCTACCCAAAGAACCCAAAGAAAACTCCTAAGTCCTTATTTTCCTACCATATGGCCATCACCTCTTCAATACACTTCCATCCATAAAAAATTTCATCTAACATCATTTCCTAAACCTAAATCATATTCTAAGAATATCTCTAGTTGTGAGTTTTTGCTAAATCATCCATTTGGAGCTTGGAAAATCACTTTGAAGTTTCTTTCCTATAAGGTGAAAATTCTTGTTTCTTGTTTCTAATTTGATTTTTGATGTTTTAAGCCATGATTGATCCATGGTTTATCTTTTTCATCCATAGTTTATGCCTTTATAATTTGTTTAAGCTTGTTAGGATTTTTGTTGAAGCTACACAAAATTTCTAAAGAGGGGTCCAAGGAGATCTTGTCTTCCTTATAGGTAAGAGGGAGATTTAATCTCATCAACCATGTGTGATGGTGAGAAAATGGATGTATTTGTGGTGAAGAATCCATAAGGATTCATCCACTTAGTTGTTTGTTGTCTTCTCTATTTGTGATTGTTTATGTGTGCATGTTATTTGCTTTTCTATTTGTGATTTATTATGCATGCAAGCATGTCTATAGCTTTGATATTTAGTAGGTGTTTTAATATTGCTTTAATATATGGTATGTGTTCATAGATATATGTATGTGTTTATATATATATGATAATTATTGTTAGATGTGAATAATTTATTGAGATTTGAATGAGTGTTCCAAAGAACACATGATAATGAAGAGCTCACGGTTTTATCTTCAAAAAGAGAATCAACATGTTCTCAACCATTTTATAAAAGGATGATCCATTTGATTTTATTAAGTTAATGGATTTTATAAGGATTTAGAGGATGGAAAATAAGTTAAATAAGATATGTAAAAGAAATGGTGATTTTCGCCATCAAGTTTTTTTTTTATGTTTAATTGATCCAAAATTTATTTTATAAGTGTAAACTAGTTTATTAACCTAAAAAGAATTAATTTACAATGAATTTTCAAGAACCAAATAAGTAAACAAATTTTTATTAGAAGTCTAGTATAGAAAAGAAATAAATTTTAGACACTTGAAAAATACTTACCCTTTAAGTTTTTAAAGTATGTTAGCAATTTTCAAAGTGTATTTGATGGTTATAATTAAATAAAGAATTTTTTTTAAAAAAAAACGTAGAAAATATCACTTAGTGGATTTTCTAAACTAAATGCTGTCAAAATTGATTAAAAATGAGCAAGTATTGAAGAACGTTTCAAAATGGCATTTAGAAAGTAAAGAAATATTTTACGTAGTTAAAGAATAAAATTAACTGTAGAAGAATTTATTAAAATCAAATTTTTGAGAAAAACGTAAAAAGTTATTACTTAGAGTAATTTTTGTAAAGAAAAATGAAAAATAACGTCTAAATAATATTTTTAGTTTTGGAAAGTTTAAAAATTTAATTTGGAGCGTCAAGAAATATTTTATACAGTGAAAAACAGTAGAAATAGTTTACGCGTATTTAAAATAGTGGATTTTAAACTACGCGATTGAGAAAACGTTAAAAAATATTTACGCAATTGAAAAACGTTTGTCAAATGTGACGTAATTGTGAAAATGCGATAAAATATTTACGCGACTAATGAGAATAGTAATTTTTACTGTCGGGCCAAAGTGGTGGACCCGGACATATTGAGAAATAGTACTGTCAAGTGGAGACATACTGTTTTTGGAATTATTGATACTAAGGGTACTTTTGTAATTATGGTGACAATGAGGATATTTATGTAATTATGATTCATGGTGATACTGAGGGTATTTTTGTAATTATGGAACATTACATACATAGAGTGGTATGTCAATTTGGTTAAAATTGATGGTTGACTGACGAGATGAATTACACTGTGTTATGGGTGTGATAGGCGTAGTGTGTTCATGTGGAGAACTTGGAGGCGTTAGTGTGCAGTAGATTCCACATGTGGACAGTTGATAGCTCCTTTGGACCGTGATAACTGATAACACACACTAACGATCTTGACAAATACTATTCTTAATTAGGATCTATTGGGGACTGTCTGGTACTATGTATGTACCATTCTTAATCCGTACACGACGTATTTGACTGTGTACCATTCACACGACATGTTTGACTGTGTGCTATTTACACGACGTATTTGACTGTATAATAGTTGGTTGAGGCAGCCTGATGTGCGGACATGTCTATCGGATCATTCTCTCTAATGTTTGTGTTTAGCTCCATGGAGTAGGAACGAGTCTGAGTACATGGCATATTTAATCTGCATCACTGTGTGAATAGTTATAATTTGATTTATGATATTTTGCATATGTGATAATATGAATTGTTATATTAACTGTTATATTTGTTTGTATTGTCGTTTTCTTTACTGCTATCTTTGGTAATGATGTAGATTTTCTCACCTCTTTGTATATTTTTTCATATTATTATTTATGTTCCGTAAAATCGTTGAGGAAGTAGAAGAGAGAAATTACCACCGGATTGTCAATACAACGAGGAGCAGCAACCGAGTGACCAGTTCGAGGAAGGCGAGTCTCGAGATCATCCACACCATATGGATTGATTGCGACGTGGATTAACGTTGACCGAGGTTTTCTGTATTCTAATGATCTCCCCGAGGAGGATCCTTTGGAGAATCAAAACTTTTAGTGTTATGCTTGCCATTTTTTATGGTTTGCTTTAAACCGTCGGTTTACTATTTTTAATTAAATAGTTTGTAATATGTAAATTATTTGTACCTATTAAAAATAAAATCATATGTATAATTATGGTTGTATGTAATAGTTATTTTATTTTATGTTCTCGTTTATTTTATTTTATAATAGAATGTTCAAAAAGAATATTTTATAACCTATATTATTATATATTACAAAATAATTTATAACTTGAGTAAAAGTTTTATTATTATTGTTTGGAAATGTGACATCCCCAATAGGGTGTTGCAGTCATGACTCAGAATCAGCCATTGCCGTGACTCAGAGCCAGCCACCAGCAACTCCGGCCACCATGCACCACCATAAACCTCCGTCGCTGCCCGGGCCTATGACTGCCCACCCCCAGATCTGCCACCCACCGCCGCCATCACCTCGCCCTTCACCTCTACCACGCTGCCATGCCCAAACTAAGCCCCCTGTCAAAGAAATTCACCCAAACCTTCCAGATCAGACTTGAACCTCAACCCAGAAAACGACCATTGGACTATCGTTATTCCGTTGCCGGAAAACACAGAGGGTCATCAGAAAAACTGAGCCCAAAACGCCACCACCATTAAACTCGCCCCCCAGCTGTTCCACGCACACCACCGCGCGAGCCACTGTCCAAATATGCATCACGCCTCCCCTGTGTTGCTCATCACGACCACCAGAACCCAGCCATCCAGAACTGCGTGCAACCGTACCCACCATTGTGAACAAACAGCACTGTGAGGCGTGAGCAAGCAATAGTAGAGACCAAAACCCAGAGATGCACTGTGAGCAAGCAGCAGTCGTCGTCCATGAGCCACTGGAGCACCGCATAGCACCTTCATTTGTGAGCCAGACCCACCGCGCGTCAACGTCCTCCACGCCACCAGATCCGTGATTCAAACCATTGTGGACAGCCAGATTGCCGCCGCTCGGATCCTGTCGTTTGGAGCTCCATCATCCGGAACCCTGTAGCAGAAATCCAGATCCGCCCCTCTCCTGTCCAGATCCTCGAGCCCAACTCGAAGCCTCAACCATGCCACATGCGATCCCACCCGAGTCATCAGCCGCAACCTAGATCCGTTCCTCCACGAGCCACCGCACCATGCACAACCTCTACCCATAACTGCGCACCCACCAGACCCACGAACCACCGTCAACCAACGACACTGGTGCTGGTGCCAACACTAACAGTGTTAAGTGTGTTAGAAATTTTAGGATTTCATGTAAAAATGTCAATAATTGAATGTTTTAAAAATAATAAAAATGACCCTTTACTACAAATTTCGTAAAACCTGTTATCATAATGGACCTTTGACCAAAGGGCCTAGCATAAAACGACCGTTGAGTAAGGTCTGAAGAGTTGGCATGCAAAGTGATGATCCTAAAGTCAAGACTAAAACCTTGGATAGTCACCACCAAAATAATTACTTTTTGTCTGCTGAGTGCTGCCTAATATTCAACCCTGATGTAATGACCAGAGGTTCTATATGTTTTCGTTTGGTATAGACATTTGAAGAGTGTTTAATCTATTAAGTTGCTAAATTAGGCTTAGTTTCGGACAGAGATTTATTTTGTTTAATCTAATCATTAGTAAAAGCTATAATTCTGACTCTACTATCATTTATCTTCTTACAAAACACGTTATCCTTCATGTTTGTGCCAGCATTTGACATGCTGACATAGGATGGATGATTATGCCATAATCAGAAGTTAACAAGTGAAGACTAAATCTTAAACATGTTTAATTTTTGTATTAAATTTCAAATAGAAGGAAAAACAAATTCATTTGCATAATTTATCACAATATTTTAAAAGTGTGCTTAATTCAATTCAATTAGAAAAAAACAAGAGTGGTGTAAGACAATTAAGCCCTCACACACAGGATGGAATACATCCTTGCATTGTGTTGACATATTCAAGCTCTAAGTTGCTAGAGCGAAGAGAACACTTCCCAAAAACCAATTAAGTCATTAGGTTATAAAAGTAATTTCAATTAAAGACAAATATTTTTCCACTATCTTGATAATTTTTTTAAATTAATTAATTAAAATATAAAATACTCTTATTTATTTAAATTTCCATTCACAGGTGTGTATCCATTTATTTGTTTTTAAATTAAAATTTTGGTCTCTGCAATTTTTATTTATTTTTAATTTAATTTTTATATAAAAAATTTTAAATCAGTCCTTAAAAATACAAGCAATTCAAATCATTAATTTTTATTATAATATCGTAAATTGACTAACTTAATAAATATTCTTTTGTTTAGTATATACTCCTTTAAATACTCATTTTTCTGTAAAACACCCAATAAATGCACTTACATTCCAGTAAGTACTTTTGTAGTTGCTCATTTCTTGTAAGTGCTCATTTGTTAAGTGTATATTTTTTATATATTCTTTTTATTTTTATAAAATGTCTAGTAGTAACTAAATTAACAATGTTATAATAAAAATTAATAATATGAATTACTTTGAAAATATTTATAAATGTAAAGACTGATTTAAAACAAATTATAAAAACTATATTAAAAATGAATGAAATCTATAGAGATTAAAGTTTTAATTTAACCTTGTTTTTTAATTTGGTCCTAGTGTGTCCCTTGATATTTTTTGGTCCGAGTGTGTCCACATAATAGGAACTTACAAAGTTATTATGACAATGCAGAGGTTGAAAAAAATAAAGGAGAAAGGAAAAACAAACATAATGGCAAATGAAAAATACTAATCACAAATATCTTACATTTGCCTATGTGGTGTGCAAAATACGAGATAAGTTCAGTAATTAAATGATACTGTACAAATGTGAAACAACATGTGTGTAACTATACATGTATAATATTTTTAAAGGTAAATACGACTGATTACCTCAATCTGAAAAAGCTCACATACATCTATTATTGAACCAGGCATGACCTACTCTCTCCAGAACTAAGAAAACAAAAATATGAAATATCAAAAAAGATCATTGTCAAAGTAAAAAATATTAGTCCGAACCATGGACATATCAAATGACAATAGTAAGCATTTCTATCAAAGAAGCACAAACATGTCCGACTGGAGATCTTAATATGCCACTGAAACCAATAAACATGACAAAATTTAAAATGTCCACTTCAAATTTTATATATTGTGAAACACAATTTCTTTTTTAAAATTGTTGCTTCATAGATTTCTAAATTTGCATATATATAGAAATCCTCTCTTCTCTTTTATTGAATTCCGTGTTTATTTTCTTTTTTTAAAAAATCTATATGTTAGACAAGATTCATAATTCAATAAGAAACATTGATGTTAGGGAATCCCCTAATTTTCAGTCGCATGCATTGAAAACATTCATACAATATAAAGTCTAATGATAGTTCAAGTAATAATAATAATGGTAGCAAATACAAAAATGAGAACCAGCATTCAAGCAAAATACAGGCTAGGGAAGAATGTATAATTCTTGTCGCTGTTGCAGTTTCCTTCTGGTCTTTAATTTTTGCCAGTATCCAATCCCTCGTTTCTGTAGCTATCTAAAATTGTATTACATTTGGTCAGTGTGCCGACGTCAAGAAAGCCGTGATTCCAAAGTTTGATCGCGAACAACTTCCAACTCCTGAACCCAAGGATATTTAATTTTATGAAAACGGAATTCTAATAAAAGAATTAAGCAGCAAGCAATAGTTAAAGAAATTATATGCAAGTACTACAAGTTGTTGACTAAAAGTCACAAACTGATCGGGCAAAGACAACACTAATGCTGGTAAGAGTAGACTACATCAACTAAGTTGGTTAAGGTTCGAATTCTGTCAAGATTTGTTGTCATTGTTGGAGAGTTATATGTAAGTACCTGATAAGCACTCATTGAAACCTAGGGGTCTGGCCTGACCACTAAATGTTTTTTTACCAACAAAAAACAAAACTAATACCAAAATAAAATTAATCACAACAAAGAATAAAAACCAGAATATGTAAGAGAACTATGCTCTGATTAAGGTAGATTTCCATCAAAGCTAACAGCCAAATAACAATTATATCATACATTATACTGCAACAGAATTTGGATGCCATTTCTTTCTAATTGGCGGCGGATACCCTATCTCATAGGAAGTACTGTTTTCAACCCAGGCTGCAGAAGTTTCCAATATTAAAGCAAGGGCAAATTACACTAACCTTCTGATGGGCCTCCAATTAAGGTCTACCACAAAAGGGGAAGAGGAACAAGGGTAGGCTGGGAAATGACACGGGAAATGGAGGGGAGGAGTCTGTTATACCAAACTCTAACAAACTAGAAACGTGGCAGCAGGGGAGTGGAGAAGGGGATGATGGAATCATTGAGAATATGAGAGGAATGGAGGGCAGTGGGGAAGGCAAGAAATCACTCGGGTAGTTTTGGGGTGGCCGTTGCCACAGGGCAGAGAAGAGCTTCCTTCTCTGATATCCTTCACTTTTCCAGTTTCTATAAACTTTTACATATTTCCATTGTATTCAGAGCTATGTTCTCTGAGTTTTCTCTATCATTTCTATAGTAAATTCCAGTTTCTATTAGTTTGGTATCAGAGCTCCCGATCCTGGGAGCTTGAATGGTCTCTACGAGAATGGAGAACAGGTTGTTAGAGGTGGTGGAATGATAGCTAGAGGGGCTCAGGCAGGAGTTGCAGGAGGTGTTAAGGAGCCAAAAGGAGCAAATGATGGTAAATATGAGGGAGCAAATTGGAAAAGCTGTGATACAGCATATGGGTCGCAGAGAGGAGGAGGGGGATGGAAGCAATGGAAGAGGAGGAGGGCCCCATGAGGATGACGAAGGACGGAGGGGGGCAAGGATCAAAAGACTCGAGGTACCTTACTTCACTGGTGAGGACCCCCATGGATGGATATATCGGGCTGAACGTTATTTTGACATCAGGTGTTTGGAGGGGAGGCATTGAATTGGTACCAATGATGGGAAGGAAGAAAGGGACACATTTCTTGGGCTATTTTTAAACAAGCTGTTCTAAGCAGATTCCATATTTCATCTTCTGAAAACTCATACGAGGTGTTGATAGGGTTGAGGCAGGTGGGGAGTGTGGCGGAATATTGGGAGCAATTCAAGCTTCTCTTGGCTCCATTGAGGCACGCTGAGGAGGAGTTCTTGATAGGAGCGTTTATGAATGGGTTGAAGGATGAAGTGAAGGCAGAGGTGAGGTTGATGAGTTCGGGAGACCTGAATACGTTAATGATAGTGGCTCAATAGGTAGAAGACAGAAACATGGTGTTGGGTCGGGTTACAGGTTACCCATTTCGCAGAGTTGGGCCCAATTACAACAAGCCCGCTCTAACAAGTAAATGGGCTAGTGCCCAAGAGTAGTCTGTGGAAGTTTTCTATAATGGGGAACCTGCTGGTGGATCGAGGATAAGAAACATAACTGTAACAGTGGCATCTGCTGCGAGAGGAGCTGCGAGTTCGGGGGGAGAAGGGAGTTCAGCCAATAACCAGAGAAGAGGGTTGGGGTTTCGACGGCTGTCTGAGGCATAGAAACAGGACATGCATCGCCGTGGTGTGTGCTTCCGCTGTGATGATCGATTTTTCCCTAGACATGTTTGCAAGAACAAGCAGCTACATGTGATTTTGCTTGGTGACATGGAGGAAGGAGATGATGAAGGACCAAAGGTGGTGGAAGAAATTGAAGAGGTGAACCCGCATCTGAATGTCAGTAGCATCGCATGCATGACTTCAAAGAATCCATTGAAGTTATGGGGAACTATTAATGGAAGAAAAGTCATTGTGATAGTAGATTCTGGAGCGTCCCACAATTTTTTGTCTCCGGGTTTGTTGGAGGAGCTGACGATTCCAACAGAGGTCACTAGGGGGTATTTTGTAGAAGTAGGCAGTGGTCAACGCATGGGAAGTCAAGGGGTGTGTAAGGGGGTGGAATTGCCACTACCAAATCTGGTGGTGGTTCAGGATTTTTTCTTATTCGACTTGGTGGGGGAGGACGTGATTTTGGGGTATAAGTGGCTTAAAAGCTTGGGCAAGTTCAGTGCTGATTTAAGCAAGCACCTAATTGAAGTACGGGAGGATGAGCGAATTATAGAAATTAAGGGGGACCCAGCCTTGTCTCGAACAGTGGCATCCTTGAAAGTTGTCATGAAAGAAATAAGGAAAGAAGCTGAAGGATATTACGTGGAATTAGGGATGATGAACATGGTTTGCATAGCAGCACCTGACACTACTCCAGAAGGCCTAAAGGAGCTCTTAAGGGAATATGGGGACTTGTTCAAGGAGACTACAACTTTGCCTTCAAGTAGAGAGTGTGATCATGCAATCATATTGAAAGAGGGAGCACAAATTCCCAACATACGACCTTATAGACACCCTCACAGTCATAAGGAAGAGATTGAGAAATTTGTGCGAGACATGTTAGTTGCAGGCTTGATTCGACCCAGCACCAGCCCATATTCTAGCCCATTGATTTTGGTCAAGAAAAAAGAAGGCAGCTGGCGTTTCTGTGTTGATTACAGAGCTCTCAACAACATCATCATCCCTAATAAATTTCCCATTCTGGTTATAGAAGAGTTATTGGATGAATTGGGCAAGGCTGCTATTTTTTCTAAGCTCGATCTGAAGTCTAGTTATCACCAAATCTGCATGAAGGAGGAGGACATCCATAAAACAGCCTTCAGGACCCATGAAGGGCACTACGAATATTTGGTAATGCCCTTTGGGCTTACAAACGCCCCCTCAACATTTCAAGCTCTCATGAACCACATTTTTCGACCATATTTGCAAAAGTTTGTATTAGTATTCTTTGATGATATCTTAGTGTACAGTCCTGATTCCTCCTCTCATATTGACCACTTGCGGATGGTTTTTCAGTTGCTGCAAACTCATGAGTTATGGGTCAATTATAAGAAATGTAGTTTTGGAGTACAACTATTGGAATATCTCGGGCATATCATTTCAGTTGCTGGTATTACGGCAGATCCCACAAAGGTGGAGGTCATCAGAAATTGGCCTGTCCCTAAAGATATCAAAAGTTTAAGGGGATTTTTAGGTTTGACAGGCTACTATTGCCGCTTTATGCAGAACTATGGGGTTATAGCTAAACCTCTAACCCAACTCCTGAAGAAGAACAATTTTAGGTGGTTGGAGGAGGCACAAGGGGCTTTTGAGCAACTTAAGATTGCAATGGAGGATCTTCCCACATTAGCTATGCTGAATTTTGAGTTACCATTTGTGATTGAGACAGATGCCTGACATGGAATTGGAGTTGTACTTATGCAGCAAGGCAAGCCTTTGGCATTCATTAGCCAAGTCGTTTCAGAGAGGATCAAGGCGAAATCTGTGTACGAACAAGAACTAATGGCAATTGTGTTCACTGTACAGAAGTGGCGGCAGTACTTGCTTGGTCATCATTTTATAATTAGGACAGACCAGCAAAGCCTGAAATTTCTATTGGAGCAACGAGTCTTGGTAGGAGAGCAATTGAAATAGGTGACAACATTGCTTGGCCTCGATTTTGAAATTCAATATAAGCCAGGTTTAGAAAATAAAGCAGCTGATGCTTTGTCTCGGGTAATGGATTCTCATGCTATTTCAATGGTCACAAATTCAGACTTAGTAATTAGCTGAGGAAGTTCTCGAGGATGAGCACTTAAGGTTGATCTTGCAGGAAGTGGTGCAGAATCCGAGTTCTCACCCGCATTACTCAGTTTCTAGAGGCTGTCTATGGTTTAAACAGAGGCTAGTTTTGCCTAGTAAGTCTGCTTGAATTCCACTTTTACTACCAGAGTTCCATGCTTCACACCTTGGGGTGGCCATTCGGGGGTAACTGGAACTTACAAGCGGCTAGCCATGGCCTTTTATTGGAATGGAATGAAGCGTGATGTGGAACAATTTGGGGCAGCATGTGGGGTCTATCAGCAGAACAAATTTCAGGCTCTTAAGCAGGCTAGTTTACTCCATCCTTTACCCATTACCAACCATGTTTGGGAAGATGTCTCTATGGATTTTATCAGTGGACTTCCAAAGGCTAAGGGAGCTGATACAATCATGTAAGTGGTGGACAGGTTAAGTATGCTCATTTCATTCCTCTATTCCATCCCTACACTTCTAAGGATGTGGCTGCAGCTTTTGTGAAGGAGATCATCAGGTTGCACGGTTTCCCTAGTTCTATAGTCTCGGACAAAGATCGGGTTTTCCTTAGCGCGTTTTGGCAAGATTTATTCAGGCTATCAGGCACCAAACTGAAGTTTAATTCTGCCTACCATCCTCAAACTGATGGTCAAACAGAGGTGGGAAGCCAGACCATTGAAGATTACTTAAGGTGCTTTATCAATGACCACCCTCGTCAATGGGTGAAATGGTTGCCTTGGGGGGAGTTCAGGTTTAATTCTTCCTACAATGCTTCTATAAAGATGACTCCCTTTAAAGCACTATATGGCCGCAATCCTCCTTCTATTACCCTTATAATAGGTACAACACGATAGTTGAAGAGGTTGATCAACTACTGATGTTACGGGACAATGTTTTGGAGGAGTTGAAGTAGAATTTGTCAAAAGCTCAGCTACGAATGAAGGAAAAGGAAGATAAGGGCAGACGGGAAGTTCAGTTTCAAGTTGGTGACATGGTATATTTGAAGGCTCAACCCTATAAATTGAAGTCATTGGCAAAAAGGGTTAATGAAAAACTTAGTCCAAGGTTCTATGGGCCATATCAGATAATGGACAGAATTGGCGCAGTGTGGACAAAATTGGCGCAGTGGCTTATAGGCTGCAATTGCTGGAAACTTCACGCTTGCATCCTGTTTTCCACATTTCACGGCTAAAATGGACTCTTCCAGCTAGTCAATCCAGCCAGACACTCCCACCCTTTTTAACAGAAGATTGGGAGTTACAGGTTGAACCTGAAGCAGTTTTAGCAGTGCGGAAGTTATTGAATGGAGACACTGAGGTCCTCCTAAAATGGGCTCATTTGCCTCCGGAAGACAGCACTTGGGAAGGGTTTAATCTAATTCAACCAGCTTTCTTGGATTTTCACCTTGAGGACAAGGTGCAACTCATTGGGGGATGTATTGATGGGCCTCCAATTAAGGTCTACCACAGAAGGGGGAAGAGGAACAAGGGTAGGCTAGGAAATGACACGGGAAATGGAGGCGAGAAGTCTGTTATACCAGACTCTAACAAACTGGACATGTGGCAGCAGGGGAGTGGAGAAGGGGGTGCTGGAATCATTGAGAATATGAGATGAATGGAGGGGAGTGGGGAAGGCAGGAAATAACTCAGGTAGTTTTGGGGTGGCTGTTGCCATAGGGCAGAGAAGAGCTTCCTTCTCTAATATCTTTCACTTTTCCAGTTTTTATAAACTTTTGCATATTTCCATTGTATTCAGAGCTCTGTTCTCTTAGTTTTCTCTATCATTTCTATAGTAAATTGCAGTTTCTATCACCTTCCCTGAGGTTTAGCGAAATTACATCCGCACCCTTCTTGTTTGCACCCTTATACTGACCTCCCCTAAAACAGACCAACAGGGGAGGTAAGCGTAATGACAATAGAGAGGTCAATGCAATGATAATATAAATCTCAAGGGAAGCCGGTGTGAATTCTGAAACAAGGAGGGTGCAGGTGTAATTTCATTAATCTTCAGGGGAGGCCAATGTAATTTGCCCTTAAAGCAATGGAAACTCTCTGCATTTTAAAAATGATGTGTTCAGAGTAAACAAGAATGATGTGTTCAACTTGTAATGCCATCCTTTTGAGCATGTTGTAATTCCAAGTGATGCGTTCGCATATTAACTACATTTTTACAAAGATCAGGATTGTCTTCGTATACAATTAACAGTGGAAAAAACTTTTAATTCATTGTTTTTTTAGCATGATTTCTTTTCATAGGGCAACTCCAAGACCTTTATCGAAATATTAATGGAGTGAAGAAAGAAGAGCAAAAATAGTACCAAAATAAAGGTGGGGAGATCAGCTCTTTCCCATGGAGCTTGCAAAATGCCTCACAGGCCCAGGGAACATGACGATCTGCCAGCACCCTGCCACAGTGAAAAATACATGAAACCAGCAATAATTATGCACATGATACAAAACATTTATTTCACTCAACATGAAAGAACCAACAAGCGAACTAGTGTTGCTTATGGGGGAAAAGAAACAGTAATAATAATAGAAGGTAGACACATATGAAAGCTTAATATGGCCAACAGTAAACACCTTTTCTTCCTCGCAAAAGAGCTCCATAGCTGCATCAGCTGTTTTTCATATTTGGAAACATCCACAGAATCATCAAGCATCTGCAACATTACAGTTTGACTTTAGGTTATGGTGATTAATCTAACAAAGTTTGTTGCACTTTAAATACACGAGTAAACTACACAAGATCTTGAAGAGCAACAAGGACAGGAAAGGGCAAAAATGAAGTGGGGATGTTTGGCAATTAAGAGTATTAAGTGCTATACAAATGTAATCTTGTTCTTTCTACAAAATGTGCCCATATGTGATAAATTATAATTCTGCATCAAAGTTTTCATTTAAGAGGAAAAAGAAGTGAAAAAGGAAAGAATATTTAAGAGATTTTTAAAACTTACCCTTTGATCTTCGAGATCTTCTTCGAGATCTGCAATGCCATTATCAACTTCATCTTCACTATCACGATCAGGTAACACTTGTTCTAGTGCCATAGGCTTCAATTAACACACAACATAACGAGAGGACACTTAGAAACAAATCAAATAAATTAACTCACACCTCATTGGTAAACAATTACAAGAACAGACATTAAGAGAAGTAACCCAAGTAACCCCAATTTTATTCAAAAAGAATACCACATTTTTTTATGCTGGAAGAACCGAAGAAGTGTTTCAAACACAAGACAACCAAGTATTTAACAGGGCAACTGAAAAAAAGTTTTGCATGGAACTTAAAATAAATATAATATTCTTGCTGGCGCTACATCAAACATCACGATACAATTTTTTGTTGGGAAAGGGGTGTGCACACAGCGGAAGCAACAACACAAATAGATGGATAAAATAAATCTTTCCTGCTTGAAAGAATCCGTGAGAAGCAAAATATACAGCAAGTTAAAAATATCCCAAAAAATAGATATATCCAAAAAGCACAAAATAAAATAGGAGAACACAATTTTTAACGTAAAAAACTCCCTCAATGTGAGAAGTAAAAACCACGAGACCAAGTCCGGAAAAATATCTACTATAAAATATCAAGGAGTACAACAAAGAGTCTCCCAAGACAAAAGGAATCTCACAAAAACCTCTACTCACTATCAATAAAGTGGAAATCACCAAAGTAACAATGCTCAAAAAAAGGGGTAAAAACAGCCCAACCAAAAAGAGATGAGGAAATAAAATTGAGTGCACCATATAAAAGCTCACAGTATCAAGAATAACATACAGAAAAATTATTCAAATCGGAGCACAAAAAACTACCGGATAGCTGCCACAAAGTGAGCAAAAATTTCCTCTTCTCACTCGACGACGGCGCACTGCTACAGGAAGGAAGAATTGCAAATTTCAAAACCCTTTCTTCTCCTTTTATATTGCTTAATCACATCACTAAAGCAAACTTCCTTTTTTTAATTATTTCTTTACTTGTCCTCCAAGCACAACACGTGCTTCACTAACACACTTTTTTTTAATGGTCATGGGCCTCAAACTCGAGAAAAACCCACACAACATTTTTGTCCATCAAACTAAAAATCTTGTTCAATCATTATCTAACATGGGACGTCTAGCAAAAGATTTCCAACAATATCATCGTGGCATCGGATAATTTATGATTGTGATAATTATGTGATTTTATTGTTAAATATTACTTAGGATATTTTATTTATGTAATCTTTTCTTAATTTTAGGGATTTTATCGTATTTTTAGAGATTTTATTTTTAATATTTTTATTTATTTATAGGAAACTATTATTTGATTAGGATTTTATATTAGGATTTGATTACTATTGTGTTATAAATACCCGTATAGTTGCATTATGTAAAGAGGACGACTTTGACATGAATTCTTCAAGCATGGAGTCGCTTGTTTATCCTTGAGACTTAGTTGAATGCTAGCCTTTCCTATCATGCTTAACTCGCTGTGTCATTATCCCACTTGGAAAGAATTTCAGAGCTAGACAAAGTCTTTAAGTTCCAAGCAGCAAATGCTTTTTCAAAAGAAGAATAATATTATTGGAAGGAAAAAAGAGATACAAGGAAGAAATAGGAGGAGGTTTTTAAAAAGAATAATATTATTAGAAGGAGAAAAGAGATACAAGGAAGAACTAGAAGGAGGATAACGTATCCTCCTAACAGCAAAGTAATTAGCCAAGAGAAAGGGCAGATGAGACAGAGAGGAGATACAAACACCAGAGGACATAAAAGGTTAACCCAGGGGCGGAACCAGAAAATCGTATTAAGGGTGGCGAAAACATATACATATGCTATATTTCTACAAAAGAAGGAAAGAAGGAGCTGTACTCAAATATCATTTTGTTTATTAGATAGATATATGTTGGGTAATTTTAATACCTATTGGTCGTTGCCTTATTTTTGGTACAGATTGTTGAATGTGTGGGCAATTTTAATATACACTGATTCTTACCTTGTCTCACTCAAATATAACATTTCATCTTCCCACATTATTTATTAGTTTTTTAACAATAACACTCTCACAATTATACTCAGTCTGAAACTTTCAACAGGGGGTGAAATTTATTTATATGGGGGGTTTATATTAGAAGCTATATATATAGTAGGTAGGAATTTTTTTGGACTTGGGGGTGCGACCGCCCCCTACACCTTATGAGTCAGTTCACCCCTGGGTTAACCAAAGCAAATGATCAAATCAATGATTCTTGATCTAACAAAATGGTTTCCCATAATCGGGAGAAAGGAATACCAGTAGCCCAGTAGTAAACATTGACCCTTATACTTTGATTTTTTTAGATAGGATTTTCGTAATTACTATGATGATTAGCAGTGTAGCACCAATTCATGTATGACAAATAGCTGTTGTACATAAAAAGTAAGAACTAAAAATTCACTTGTAGCAATTAACTTACACATAGAATAGTCCAAAGTCCAAACATCAAGCATGTTAACAAGAGCATAACTAGAAAAATTCTAAGAGAGATCTAAGAAAACTAATCACCTGAACTCTGTGAGAGTGAAAGATTTGTCTTTTCTGCAGAAGCATACGGCTGGAGAAACAAAATTTTGAATTTAAAAATGAATCAAAATGTCAAATTAGGACATTCGTGATAAGGGTAACAAGAATAATCGCTATGACTCATTATTTTCAAACTAATCATATCGCATGGGGTTACAAGGTTGAAATGGGTTTCACCCATTATGAAATGTCCAAAAAACATTTTAGTCATTTTGGAAACAGGTTTCAAAACGCATTTCGTTGCGGAAAATAACAGGAAAATGCCTCTAAAGTCTAAACTGGAGTGGAACATGTCTAAATCCCACCAAAACACTTGGTTTGTTAAAACTTTGTACCTTCTAAAATTAAAATATATCATATAATATTTTTATATTATGGTTTATAGATATTTTAAAAAAATAATATTTTATTTAATATGCCCCTATCATACCTATCCCTAGATTTTTCAAAAAAATTAATGTATCCTTGTATTACATTGTATCACAAAGTATACTTGTACCCATACCAATGTGACATAGAAACTAGTTAATAATATTATATAAAACAAATAGCGACTGAAAAACATTAGAGAAAATAACATAAAATTTAAAGACGATTGAAGTCTTCAATAGAAACTGAAGTTTATATCTTTAAAAACTAAATACAAAGATTAGGGACAAAGGAAGCAAGCTATAGGTTTTATGAGCATACTTTCCCGAGTCTGATCGACCCACATTCCACTTCTTTGTCTTAGCAGGCACTGCAGGATCACTTCTATATACTGATTTACTACATTCAGGGTCCCCAGAAGATTGGGGCATGGCAATTGGAGCAACGGGAATGTTGAAACTGGATGCAACATGTTCCAGGTAATCCATGGAGCCAGAATGTTCAGTGCCCAAATTTCCTCCATGTCTTCCATTCTGCAAATCTTTCTGACTAGGAGATGTTCTAGACATGTTTTCCCCTCTGCAGCGAAGGATATCACAAATAACTTTACAATTTCAGTCCATGCACAAAGAATTTATGGATAAAGCATTATATAGACATTACTTTTAAGTTTAGATTATTCAATTATACATGAATCAAATGCAACATTTAGACCTAAAAACAAAGCATATATTTGTCCCTCTATATGCTGCAGTAAAACATTTACATCAATTGAACCCTTTATTTTGGAAAGGAGTAGGGGAGGAGTTAACCACACTGTGTGGCATTTTGTGCCTGTTAGTAGAAAGATTATAGAAAGGCATCAAGGAAAAAATGAAGTTAAGCTAGCCATCCAGGCCACTGAAATATGTTTTTATAAAGGAACAGGAGGATCAGGAATCAACCAGACAGCAACAAAGAGAAAAAAGAAATGAGAAAACCCAAGCATTAGCTCAAAGGAGCTCTCCAATCCTTCTATGAGTGTGCACCAATGAAACCTTGCTCAAAAAACCCACAAGAAAGCATTAAAAGGAATGTATCCCCAATAATACTGTATCAGGACAAACGCAGACTGCAGATTAACAAGTGAGGTTACGATCAATACAACTATGTAGGGGGCAAGTGTTTCACACCCCACAGCTATATGTTCACTTGAGTAACAGGATATAAATGATCTTTTCCATCCTCTCCTATCCTTTCAATACTGCTTCAATAGTGTTCTATTAATTTACTCTCTTAATGATGACAAAGAATTGGAGTCGAGTGAAAAAACGGGTACTTTCAGTTCCAAGTTACTTGGTATTTCAAGACCTGAGGCATTCTTATCACTTGAACAACTGGAACTACTCATGACTTGACAGCAGTAATTATAGTCACAGAAGGTATCAAAATACGATGGTTACCGTCATCATTCTCTAGAAATCCATTCTGTAAGCCTTCTGTAGGTGAGTCCAACTCCAGGAACTTCACACTGGCACGCTTTTAATTTTGAACAGAGTCCTTTTGTATACGTTTTCGACGTCTTGAACTGTATAGTGTGTTGTTATTCAACAATAAAGTCAGTAACCTGACTCAAAATCATATGAATTGATGAGTGACTGCTTTAAAGTAATAATTCACAACCAACCAGAAGAAGAAAGTTTGTGATTGTGGATTTACTCTTTCGCCAACATTCTGCGTATGGATAGATACATGATAACAGAATAAATAGTTAGCAAAAATTCCATGCTTTCAAAAAAGGAATTTAACCATATTGTCCTTTAAAAAAGCAGTTTTCATCACAGAATCTAAGTCATGGAAAACATCTAATTTATATAAGACAAATGTTATGTAGAAAGTAGCCTGGCATGACAGATTAATGCAAGTTGAAATACATCTTTAATGCTGAATGTGTTGTTCAGCCTTTGCCAAATGCCTAAAGGAATACATTAGGCAACTGAGGCATTTCACAGCCAAAAAAACAGTAATTAGACAAACATGATATGCATCCAATCTTGACTTATAAGATGTAGATCCTATATTAAGGTCAGTTTAATCACTGTATTACAAATAGCACACCACCACAAACATGTTCCTCAAATATGAGAACCATATTGACATCTACCATCAACACCACATATAGAAACCAAGAAAACCTCCTTAGTTGCATCAAGCTATGCAACAGAATTTTCCTTGTTTATGACCACAGAAACCAGATTCTATTGTATCAGCATTTATGGGTCCACCAGGAAAAGAAGACCTTTGTCAACTCTTCTTGAGAAAAAGAATAAAACAACATATCATGGAGCAAGAACCTAATGAGTTGCTTTTTACTTTTTCTTTTTCTTTTTTATAGTGCCCAAAAAATTGCTTTTG